>JARHVA010000115.1:6413465-7909430 GCA_037957365.1 Torreya grandis | reverse complement strand
CTCTCTTTTCACCCCCCCATTATTAGTAGTAAAAATTTAAGACTTTAAGGTGCATCAAGGGGAGCTAGCCCTTGATCTAAAGATTCACTCAATTTTGCACCCACAGCAAGAAAAGTGTTTCCATTGTGTCACATGGAAGAAAGAAGTTGAGTTTTCTTTTAAAGGGTGTAATCCACTATGTCAATACTAAGGTTGCAATTTTCACTATGATTTTGGTTGCACACAGTAAACAATAATGTATATTTGTTAGTTTGGGTAGCATATACCAATTGAACATAAGTGCAGGTTAACAAATGTGGCTATGTTTCAGGTTACCTTTTCCTTGTGAAACTTGTCAAAGTCATTTGCAGTGCTACATGCATCATGGATCTAAATTTAACACTCAACTCTACTTGTCATGTTTTTTTATGATGATGGCTATCTATCTACATTGGCCCCCCCAAATGTTAATTGAATGTTAATTTGATTCTGCTTTGAAGGAAACATTAGACAATATATATATATATATATATATATATATATATACTTATTATAATGCTTTTATATCTTTTGACAAACTCACAGAAAAATTTACCAGATTTAATATGGCCTTCCAAAAAAATGACTTATTTTAGGGTGAAAACATAAGTATGGTGATATGACCATCAAATTTAAATACTATAGTACTTGGATATAATGAGCGACACATGAAGCCACTCTTATAGCATGAAATTGCACCCTTGTGGGAGAGTTCTTCAGGGTTTCCCAGTTCCGACCATAAGCATGGGAATAACCTTAGGATGTGGGTGTCCTATGGTGAGGTTGAGCCTCTAGGATTTTTAAATAGGCTAGTTCCACTCAATGGATCACCTAAACTACTGTTGAAATAAAACTTTTACAGAGGAAAAGAGTTAGAAGGGGGGAAAAGGTCTCTTAAGAAGGCTAACCAGGTGATGCACCAATTTAAAATGGGAAACTCCTATAAACTTGAACCCACACGAATTTTGTAGAGGACAATATTGGATTACACAACCTCAAGATCAAGTTGGTTACATAAATATTTCATGGAGGAGGTTCAGGGAAGTGATGAATGAAAATGGAGAGGAGTTCTAAGACTCACTGGAAGTTCTCATTAATGGTATAAAAAACACTCAACTAGACCTACAAACAACATTTAAAAATCCTTAAATAAGGTCAAAAAGGAGGACCATGGATGAGGAAGACTCTTCTTCACACAATGCCATAGTACGCAACTCAATAGATACAAGTCCAAGGCAAGAGAAAGGCAAATAAAAATCCTTTATTGCATAAGAGGTGGTTCTTACAAATGCTTGGCAGGGTCGAGCCTAACTAGTTGAGCATATCTTGTGATATCTCTAAGAGCATCCCATCTCCCAAGAAGATAAAAATGTCTAAAAATTGGGAACCTTTACAATGGCAAGTCACATGATATTTATAGAGAATGGGGGGAGAGAGAGAGAGAGAGAGAGAGAGAGAGAGGGGGGGGGAAATCATTGAACTAGGATTATTGTTATCACCACTACCTTGACGATGAAATGCACCACCTAGGATCATCCCAATCTCCTTGATCTATTCCCACATTCAAGTCTCCCTTTGGCATATTTGAGAAGCCATGTTGTGGGTAGCTGGATGTCACTTCCAAGTTTGAGTGTTTTGATCTTTGCATTAAAGCTTGGTGAGTTCTTTATTACAACTTGGACTATCCCAATTGGTCCCTTGCATGTTTGTTGCTCCACTTGGATGTGCCCAATCCTTGTTTAACCACTTTGTATGTTTTGGAAGTGAGTTGTATGTACTTATGCCACTTGTCCCTTGACTGATTGGCCCTTTGGATTTATGCTTGGAGAGGATTTATCTTTTTGAGAACCTGAGAGGCACTTTTAAGACCAAATTAGGGTTTTGATGTCTCATTACTTATTTTGGGTTTCTAGCTACTTAAAACTTATGAATTAATTAAGTAGTGCTTTTTGAAGAACCTAAAATACATTGCCCAGACCAAATCGAGCTTTTCAAGCCTCATTACTTACTTCGAACTTATCATTACTTACAACTTATAAAGTGAAATAAGTAGTGCACCCCCAAAACCCTAAAATACACTGTCCATGAGTAATTTGGGTTTGTAAACTTGAATTAATTCTACTCATAAAACATTTAGAATTCAAGCACCATTGGAAACCTAATTTGCACTGTGCCCTCAGAAACTTGAAGTCTGAATACTTTGTCATTTTCTTCCCGAGTTATGTCCATTTTCTTCAAACTAGAAAAATTTTGGTATGTGGGCCAAAAATGTCCAAAAACCACATAATCATCAATTTATTAAATGCATAGGGCTCGCTATACTATCACTTTCTTATTTTCCACTTCACAGCAAAAAACAATATTAATTTTAACATCAAACATTCTCACACCCTGTAATTGGCAATCGAAGATCCATGTCACAAAAAAGAGCAATGAAAATTCTCTCAATAATTTAGCAGGGGTTGGCCAACCAATTTATCCCCTATATATAATGGCCTCTAATAGCCGACAGGGTTTGGATGCATATGGAGCTTCAACATCAATGACCTACATATAGATAATGCATAATCATTGAACTTGGCAACAAATACTATAGTTTTTGTGAAGGTTTGAAATATTGTGGAGTGAGGGTTTTTAACATATTTCATACAAACTCTGGCTTGACCCAATACCCACTTGCATGTCAATGAAATCATGGCGTGCATGATAGTCTCCATGCTAATTGTGGTTTTTTTAAATAGTTTTTTATTTTAAATATGGAAATAACTACTTGAAAAACAAATACTATGTTGTGATATTGATTAAAGATGTGGCCATCATTATCAAGGAAGTTATCATGTAATGTACAACCCCGTGTAAGAAATTACGTAATAAAATACAATGTAAGTTCTCAACGTAAGTACTCAACGTCATGTCAAGATTCATGAACATAACAACGCACATTGGAATTTATGGTCAACGATTTAATTTCTATTAAAGTATTATTTTATTTTCCACATTACTTTACACCACAATTTTTTCTTAAATCATGTCCTTATAATTAACTTGATTAGAAAGTGTAATTGTGTGGTGAAGATGTCTAACTTAATGTCAATTCCACGTAGTTTAAAAAGTAAAATTCTTTTTTTAATAATAAATTTTAAAAAAGTTATAATATTCTAAGTTGATACATTGAATTTGAGTGTTTTAGAATTATTTACAATAATATTAATGGTAGACTAATAGATTCAAGATGAAATTAATATTATTATTATTTTTTGAAAAATATAATACTATAATCCCAAATGGGACAATTAGGCCAATTTGGGTTTTACAACAAACCTTTATGCTAAACTGAAAATAATATGAATGTTTCCCTAAAAACCGACAAACCTTAGCAACAATAGATGTCCCAATCTCCAAGCAATAACACTCCACAATAACTCCAATAATTACTAAATATACAAATACAATAAAATACCTATTTTTGTGGCAATATGAAATGATGATGTGGCTGGAAACTCGTTGCAATAATTTTGAATTTTAGGATCTTGTTACAGCTGGGTTTTCCTCTTCCAATCAACCTTGAATCCCTTGCACAAACTCATGAAAAATATGCCAAAAATTATTGTAATTTATTAGGGCTTCCAAGGAACAAATTAGAGCTGCTAATGGTAAAATTAATTCCTCCAAACAAGTCACCACACTTAGAAGAAATAGGAGAATAAATCTGCAATTCAAACTATTGTTTTATTCCCTCAACAAGGTCTCCAAGTTCCCAAATTCACTTCACCCCCTTGGAAAAATATTCAAAGGATTTTCAGAATCTAAACTAAATTATTTCCTAAAAAAATAGAGCCCCAAAACACTCCCAAAAATTTGCCCAAGTGAATTGCTCCACTAGGGAAAATTATGCAAATAATTTTTTGAATTAATTACCTTATTTTCAGCCCTCAATAATTTTTTATTTACCTTAATTAGCTGAAACTTCAAAAATTCGTATCTTCTAGAATACTTGGAATTTCAATTCAAAATGATCATAAAATAGTAGTTATCAAACAAAATTAGAATTAGAATTTTCCTTTATGGGAAGTCCCTCAAAAGTTGTCCCAAAGTTCTAACACCCTAATTACAGCCTTAGATTTCTTCAACCTTGAAAATGGAGCTCAATTACACAACCAAACAATGAGAAATCAATGCAAACAACTCTCCAAGGTATTCACTTTGCCTTTGAACAAGGGTGGTGTTATAAAAAACCTTTGTAAAATCAATTGCATGCAATCATACACATCTGAAACATAATTATAACCCTTGAATAGAGCTACGCTATGTGTAAAAATGGAGGTTTTCATCACTTGAAGGGTTTTGTCCTCAAGTTACTTATTCAAGATTGACATATTTGAGCATAAGATTCAATATCCAAACAAGCATAACCTTTTCAAATGAGCCTTTCCTTTCCTTTTATATCTCTCCTCCAAGTGTAATGCCCAAAATAAGGAGGGAGAGTTTTACCTTTTTCCTTGAAAAATATATTATATAAAGCTTCCTTATAAATCTCACTTTTAGGCTTTAAATGTCCATGACCCTAAAAGGTCCCAACTTAAGTGAAAATTGAATACAAAATAATTTTTGGATAACTCAACTAAAACTTAGCATACTTAAAAGTACTTTTCACTTTTTTGCTCTTTGAATAGCCTCCTCATAGTTCCCTTCTCTTTCTTTCCCTTAGCCTTGTGGGAACAAAACCAAGGTAAGGTCCATAAGCAAGTATGCCAAAAAGGGGGACATTACAAATACATTAATATATATTATTATAAACTATATTATATTATTATAGTATAATACTATAATTAAAAAACAATATTATATATACGTCGATATATTACAATAATAATATAATATTAATGTAATAGTACATAAACAATATATTAATATCATATAATGATGTATACTATATAACACAATATCTTATAATAATAATATAATATTATTTTAAATACTATTACAATTCATATATATTAATTACAAGATTATTAAAACCAATATTATATTATTGTTTCTTAACACCTTGTGTATAAAAAGTAAGACATGGTCAACGGTTATGCATTTAGAGTGAGTTGTGACTGCTGATTTACACTCTTTTACTTTACAACACCCCGCTTTACCAAAACAAAAAATTGCATCCCTTCCAACATAACTTATACTCTTGAAGGTCACAGTTGCAACATGTAAAAAAAAAATTATAAAAAAAAAAACATTTAAAATTCAGACTCTTGTAATTTTCCTCTAAAATACTATCAACCTATGGAAATGGGCAAAATGTATAAGTTACAAGAAGTTATAAAACCTACAGTTTTGTTTTCATAACTCAACCATTATGTTTTCCTCTTCCTTTTAGAAATAGAAACAACAAGGTCATCATAATTACTTGCGTGCACTTCTTAGAACATTTGGATGATTGTGATTTGGCTATGGAACATTTTAACCCATGCTCATTTTCTCAAAAAAAATAGTCGAGTGAAAAAAAATTGGTCATTGTCTCACAGCAAGGAACAAATGGAAAGGGAGGAACAAAATGAAAAGGTTGATTCCCCTCCACATGATAATATAAAAGACATTTGTGACTCTCGGCAGAGGGACACTAAGCTTTCCTTCCTGCATTCTACCAAATTCAAAGCCGATTCTATTCTCCAAGTTGATTCGTTGATCTATAATGAATTAATGGCGCTAAAGAAGAAAGTGGAAATAATGCAACACAATCAGGAAGTTGATCGGATCAAAATCAACCATATGGAGATGCAAATGAGAGATATCCCAAATAAACTCAAAGATTATGAGAATAATCTTAGAACGCTCATCAAGGAAAGCAGAACTAAGATGGAGCAAGTAACATCCAGCATCTGTGCTGCTGCAACTAATCTTGGAAAAAGAGCAAATGAAGAAATAATATCCTTAGAGGGTCCAAGTAAAATGACCAGGCAGATCTCAAGGAAGAAATCCCTGCAAGATGTTGCTACTTCGGTTGCTATCTCCATGCAGGATACTGCTACGATTGGTAAGGAGGCTGTTAAGATGATCCTAGAATTGCAATAGAAGACTAGGGTCTTCTTTGTTGATTTTGTTCTTATCCAGGTCCTTACTGCTGGATGTTTTAACTAGTTTTTGTTTTTGGTTCTGTTACTTGGTTCTTAGTCTTAAACTTTTTTTGAGTTTCCAGGTCTCTGTAAAACCTGGGGTACTTCTTTTGGTTTAGGTTTATGGTTTCAGGTACTTGTGAAACCTGATTTTGTTGCTATTTTTTAGTAGGTTTTAGAATTGCTCTTCTTGGTGGACGTAATTAATTTATCTTTTTTATCTCTATTAAAGGGTTTCAGGGTCCCTTCAAAACCTGCTTTTACCTTAATCTAAAACTAACATATACCCCCCTCAACAATCTGAATATGACTTTTTTGTTTTCATTGTATCACGAGCACCCTTTTTAACTTCATGACTTTTATGGTAGGTAAACTTTAGAAATTGGTTTCACTACTATTCTTGTCATTCAGTTTCAACATTTTACTAGTGATGGTCTTCTTGGCCGATTTAGCTATCAATCTACATAATATGTGATTTTCAATGATAATATTCATGTCATATCTATTGACATGCAAAAAATATATGTGTTTTCAATGATATTCTCGCTACAAATAAAACTGTATCTACTTAATTCCCAATCTAATACATGTAGCATCTACAATCATCTACCTTGCAAAAGGGTAGGTAATATAGCTACAATGTAGCCCTTGCTATTTTAAATATTTTAAAATATGGTTTATTTGAATATTAATAATATTATTAAGTCATCCAAAAATTAAAAATGACTGGACTAACTTAAATAATATTATTATCTTAATCTAGAAAAGGGGACATTTCACATTGGATGTTTTAACAAGGAAAATAACAAAATGCTTTCAAAGAGTTAAATCTATGACTTATAAGTGCACCTATATTCTCATACCCAAATTGGAGTGAAGAATTTCATAATGGATGTGCATTGGCATAGGAGGGTGATCTTAAGCTTGACCACTTGGCATACTTTAAAGAATATATATATATATATATATATATATATGATTGATCATCACTTTTGACTGGAGCTATGAATTAGTTTGGGATACATACAGGGGCCTAGATCCCCAAATGATTAATAGATCAACAGCTAAAAGGCCTTGAATACACCATATACAACCACAATCAGCCTCACAATTATGAGATATATAGCCAACATGTTTCAAATACCCCAGAAATGGCCACAACTGGCCTCACATGCCCATCGAGATTTGAACTTGGGTGGGGTGGAAATAAAACAAGCCACTTTACTATCTCACCCACATCTTATCAACAACACTTTGTAAGCATATTAATGTATAAGGAAGAGATAAATTATAGCACAAATGAGAGACACAATTGGGATGGTGTATACTGTCCAAAATTTTAAGCATTAACTCCTCACAAATCCTTTTGATTACTATGTTGGTCACCAAACATTCATGTACTTGGTGAACAAGCCAACAATTCAAGGAAGAGTGAGTAGATGGTTGTTTTTGCTCCAAGAGTTTATATTCAAGATAATTATAAGGCTAAGAAAGCATTACTTAATGTTAGATCAACTATAAGAATAATGTCAGGGGAGCCACACAATAGGGTGTCAGATGAGTTTTCAGAGTACTATATGAGTTTCTAGACATGCAAACTATTTAATAGTTGAAGGGAAATAAATCTAAAAAAATTCAAAATGATGTAGATGGGACAATTCTAAATACACGAGGTACATGACAACAAAGCAATTGTTCTAGATAATCTTAACCACAACGTAGTTGGAGATGTGGTAAATAGTTCCAAGTTAAAATTATACAAGGTATGGAATGACCCTAACACCACTAGTGATGTGAAGAAAATTGCTAAAGAAAATATTGAAGTGGATGAGACAAGCTAGAGGTTGCACTAAAGTTTTCAAGTATTATTCATGGAGCTAGTAGAGAGAGATGTTAAGAAGGGAACCAAGTGTTCCATCTATCATAACAAGGTGCAGTCCTAGTAAATTGTCAATTATGGAAGGGAAAAGGGAAGCAATTAGAAGAAGAGAGAAGTGATTCCAAGAAGATTAGAGATACACCTAATTTTAGACTTTCTAAAAAATACACACCACCACCTTTCTAAAAATAGAAGGTGGGTTTATGTGGAGTAGAGTAAGAAGGTGAATAGAATATCCATTTAAGAAAAATTACAATGAGCTTCTAATATACCTTATAGAATATCCATTTCTCCTATTTGTAGATGTAGGAGGGAATGCATTGACCCTTCACATCCTCATTTTCATTCTATTCCATTTATACATTTCCATTTCATTTGTTTATAAAATAAAAACATATAATTTTAGAATATGACAAAAAAGAAAGGAAAACAAGTCAAAATGTATGCAAAATACTTCTCAAGAGGTTTCCCCAAAAGGACCTATACTTGATGGAGCTAATTATTGAGAGATTGTTTGAATTATGAATTTTCCTTTGCCCTGAGACACTTTGAACATTTTGAATTTTTTTGTCACTTTAGCAATAGAGTTCCCCTTGGGAGCCACAATGTTCTTACAATGTATCAACCATTAGTCAAATATCATCATCATCACATTGGGGGTGTTTGTAAAATCTATCAACTGAGAATTCAGCTCCTCTAATAAAGTATGAATATTACTAAGGATATCCATAGATGGAACTGTTGACACTTTGGATTACACCCTTTAAAAAAAAACTCAGCTCCCTTCCTCCATGTGACACAATGGAGACATTCCTCTTGATGTGGATAGAAAAACTAAGAAATGAATCTCTAGATTAGGGGCTAGCTCCCCTTGATGCACCTTGAGGCCCTAAAACTCTACTGCTAATAATGGGGGGGGGGTGAAAAGAGAGGAGGATACTATAAAATAGAACCCAACTAAAGTGGTGATGTACCAAAATTGATTAATCTACTCAGTTTTTACCTACACTTTGCACCAAAAGGAGTGAACAAACACTTCATTTGAATAATAAAATAACTACATCAATGCTTCAACAAGGGGTTTTATGGAGGTATAAGGAGGAAGAACCTATTAGAGGTGTTCTAGAGACACATTATTGGATATTAGCTCACCTACGCCTATACTTTAACCTGGACACTTCTTATTGACCTGTAGAAGGGAATCTGAAATAAAATAGATATGTTAGCATCAACCTATGAAAGCATTAAAATAAATTATTGAACATAAGATAATACACAGGCATATGTAAAAGTGTAAGCTCAAATGGAAAGGTAAATTTCTTCAGGGCTTTGCCATACAAAATTGAGAGATGCTTTCTCAAAATGAGAGGTTACGATATATAGAGAACTTTGGAAAAAGATCTTTGAATAGTCAAGAGAAAGAGGCCCATACTACATTAAACACTCCTACAAGAGAATGAGTCACTTCTCTCATCAATTGACAAGACCACCCCTCTTCACATTCTGGGCCATGCTCTCCCTTGAATGCTTGCATAGTTGACTACTTATTAATGTCAAAACAAAGAAAATTAGGCCACCCCCTTGAATAATTGCACAAATATTTTAATGGCTATTTGATGGAGACTATTCCACTTGAAAGCATTTACTTCTCCCATAGATTCCTCCTGTGCCACCTACCGTGGTCTGGTTCATCTCTACACTTGACTGGCTATGCCACTTGGAGCATTCTGAGTATTTGTCTTATATTAGCATGGTCATGTTCTGGGTTACCTACTCTATTTTTATCTTTTCTTGCTATTTCATGTCCATTTCTTGGTCATTCAGGGCTCTCAAGGCTATCTTTTCTCTCTTGATGCTCCTTCCTTGGCAGGTTGCTAAGTCTTCCTTCGGGTTTCTAAGCCTTTGAATTTCTTCAAGAAAAATTTCTGAAGGAATTCCTTTGATAATTTTTCTTTAAGGAATTCTACCTTTATTATTTCCACTTTTGACAACCCACCTTTGATGACCCTTTAGGCCTCCACTCATGAGTTCTTTCAGATAAAATGTTTGAAAAAATTATTCTTTGGCTTCTCTTCAATAGTTAACCCATCACCTTAAACTTGATTTTTGCGAGCCTATCATCTCATTTGAAAACCAATATCTATTTTGCTACCTTGAATTTGATGTGCATGATCCTGTCACCAGACATTTGAACTCCAACAGCTAGCTTATTACCTTAAAATTGACGTCTGTGGGCCTATCATCCCCCTTTGGCAATTCCTTTGGCCTTTTTACAAATGGACTTTTCCAAAGGGAAAGTGACCCTTCAAAAAATGAAAAGGTCCTAATCTCATGGCCAAGTGCTCTTCGAAAGGGCACCTACCTTCGGACTCTTGTCTTCCAAATTTCTTTGGGTTTCTTCACTTGCTAAATTTCTTCAAACAAAATGTCTGAAGGAATTCCTTCAGACATTTTGTCCAGAAAAATTTGTTCCTTGGGCATTCTTCTTTGGATTTCCTTCAAACAAAATATCTGAAAGAAATCTCTCTTTGGCTGGTCAAGTTTCCCAAAGGAACTCTTCCCTTTCAAGCTTTTTGCTTTAGCCTTTTCTTTCAACCATCTACCCTTCACAAGGACACCTTGAGCTAAGGTTGCCCTTCGAGATTTCATAAAAGTCCATTTCGTCAATTTCCTACCTCCTGCAAGGGATTTTTAACCTCTAAGTCACCTTTTGGAAGAATTTTAAAGGTTTTGTTTGGTACCTAAGTGCCCTCTGTAAGGGTACCTACCCTTCAAACTTTTTGTAAAAGACACCAGGCCCTTTGAACTTGGTCTGTTCTACTGATAAAAGGCCCTTTGAAGTAACTTGCTTGCTCTGTTAATCTTTCAAGATCAAAATGGGTTTCAAGTCAAAATTTTGCTTGTCAGACCCAAAGCACTTGGTAATCATAAGGAGGAAACACTTGGTTTGTTCATGGAAAGAGGCCTGACAAATAAAAGCTAATAAGGTAGCTATGGGATGAACTTGTCAAAAATTGGTTAAAAGACCCTGCAAGGAAAAGGAAAGAAGGGTGCTTAATTTGCCCTGTAGGGCCAAAATTGGTCAACACATTTGGTGATTCATAGGGGAAGCATGCCTGATATGCTTGAGAAGACTGGTGACTTAAAGGTCCATTAGGCATAGAGTTAGAATGCAGCTTGAAAGGCTAGCAATAATAATGAAAAACCTAAGAACCAATAAATATTTAACCCCAAATGGTAAAGAAAACACACATAAGGCTAAAAAACTATAGATTTACATAAAATCACTTAGGGTAAATGAGGAACAAATAGGGAAACTATGTACATAACAAGATAATCTTAGTGATAATGTTTAAGATATATCCCATTGACTAGGATATGTAGTTCTTCACCATCCAACTTGGAGAGTTAGAATGCATTATGTTGATTGGATTGGGTGATGACATATGGGCCACTCCACAAGGCATCAAACTTCATGCGCCTTCTAGGTTTGGCTCAGTCCTCATCCCACTTCAAGACAATGTCACCTTCTAAGAAGCCTTTTGATGAAGATCTCTTATCAAAAAGTTTCTTTATTTGCTACTAGCGGCTGGTCATGGCATCCATGGCTTGGTCGCTTGCCTCTTAAATCTCCATTAGTTTACAAAATCTGACCTCTAGGTTGTCATTCTCCTCTAATTGCAGCTGATGGGCAAGATCCAAGGTTGGGAACTCAAGTGAAATAGGAAGTATAGCTTCCCTTCCATACAGAAGTGTGTATGGTAAATTTCCAACCACCCTTTTTAGAGTGATCCTATTTGCCCACAAAGATATCTTTAGCTTGGCATGCCAAGTCCTTTGATTTTTATTTGTTATCCTTTTAATGATCCTAAATAAGTTCTTATTTGTGGACTCAGCCAACCCATTCCCTTATGGGTAGTAGTTGAAGGAAGTGTTGAGATAGATGCCATATCTTAATGTCCACTCACTTGTCTTTGTTCCCAAGAAAGCCGATGCATTATCTAAAATGATTGTGGCTAGGACCCCAAATCTCTTCACCAAGCCTTCGTAGAAGTCTAGGACTGTGTTCTCATTGGCTTCCTTCAAAGTAATGACTTCTACCCATCTCATGAAATAATTTGTAGCAGTCAAGACCCACTTGTGGCCAAGACTAGAAGGAGGGTTGATCATCCCTATGAAGTCCAAACCCCATTGCATGAATGACTATTCCACTTGAATAGGATGTAGAGGCAGTATAGCCAACCATTAATTCCCATCAAAGAGATCACATTCTGGCATCTCCTCACCCAAGCATGAGTGTCTCTGAACAAAGTGGGCCAAAAGTAGTCAATCCTCATAATCCTTATAGTTGTGGGCTTGGGGGTAAAGTGACCACCAACTGGTCCATCATGAAATTAGACATCACGATATTATCTAGAAACTATCCAAAGATCTATGTTTGCTTTTCCACCTGTCATTCTTCATCTTCCTTCTTTTCCATTTTTATTTTAAAGGTAGAAAGCAATAAAACCCAATATCACATTCTACCTATAAATATTGTAAAAAGGTTTATTTTGGTTTTCTTTGGTTCCAATAAAGTGACCCTCCCCTTAGAATAGAGGAGGGACTTCGTCCCCTTCACTATTGTAAAAGAGACATATTTGTGCTAGTGCCAAATATTTCACACAACCCTCTTCCCCTTACCAGCTTGGTGATCTTGATCTTCACATCATACTCCATTATCTTGGTGATCCACCCTGCCCTTTTTTCATTCAAGTCATGGCTCATCAAGAAGTCCTTTACACTAGGATGTGGCACCATGATATGAATCTTGATATTAGACAACACATGCTTGAACTTTTTCAAGCTTCATATGATTACAAGTACTTTCCTCTTAACATATGTGTACCTAATCTCATATCCCCTCTAAGCTCTGGCTAAAAAATATGAGAGGCTATTCTAAAATTTCACCATTTTCTTGAGTGAGCATAGTAGATATTACCTCTTCATTTATAAAGGTGTAAAGATTGAATTCCTTAGAGAAGTTAATACTAGTCAGGGTGGGAGCCAGGGTGATAGCTTATTTGATGCCTTCGAAGCTATCTCTCCTCCTTGTTGTCCATCTGAACATCTAGTCCTTCCTCAGCATGGAAGTTAGTGGCTTGACTAGTTCAAAAAAATTAGGGATGAATCTCCTAATAATTTTTCCAAAGAAGCTTTGCAGGCCCTTCTTGTGTTTAGGCAAGCACAATGCTAAGATGGCATGCACTCTTTCTAGATCAATGGTTCAACCATTTTTTGAAATGACATGACCCAAGCGTTTTCCTTCATGGATAGTAAACACACATTTATTAGAGTTGAGATAGATGATAAACTCTCTACCTCTTGAAGATTTACCTCAGGTGCTTCATATGTTGTCTTACCTCCTTGGAGAAGACTATCACATCATCAAGATAAGCCAGCACAATGTCATTTATCAAACCTTGGAAAGACATATCCATATCTCATTAGAAGGTAGCTCTAGCATTTGATAGTCTGAAAGGCATCTTCCTATAGGTGAAATTTCCCCACTTAGTGGTGAAGGTTGTCTTGTACTGGTCATAGTCTTACACTAGAATTTGATTATACCCAGAGTACCCATCTAGGAGGGAGAATCATTCACTACGTGTCACCATATAGAGAATCTAATAGATACTTGGGAGGGGATAGTTATCTCTCAATGAGACTCTATTTAGGTCTCTAAAATCAACACACAATCTGATCTCCCCATTCTTCTTCCTAATGGGGACCAAATTGACCAGCCAAAAAGAATGTTTGATAGGAAAGATGATCTTGGACTCAATCAGCTTGGTGATTTACTTCCTCCTGAGAGGCTCAATATTTATATTGATTATCCTTTATTTTTAATTGATGGGTTTGGCACCTTCTTCCAACTCAATGGTGTGTTGGGCCAAGCTTGGGTCAAACCCCTTCAAATCACCATACTCCCAAGCAAAGACATCGACAAAATCTTGGTATAAAAAAATGAAATAATGCCTTTCCTCATTGGTACATACCTTCCCAAGTGCAATAAAATTATCCTTGAATATCTCTACCCTTTTTTAATTCTCTTTCTTGGTTGACATGCTTGCTTTGTCACTCTTGAGTTGGTCATCTTCATTGAAGATGCTCTCAAGAGTAACCAATCCTTTAGGAAGTTTGTTGGTCTTCAATTGAATGATCTACCCCTCATACTACTATTTTAGCTTGGATTGATTCCTAAAAGTGAACTCAAATTCCTCCTATAATAAAAGTTCTATCTACTAGTTGCTGTCAAACACCTACCAATTGATGACATTATCTAGTATTGAGGGCCTCACTATCAACTTTAAATGGTGCTGATCACTGTCTTGTCTCACTCCTTTGGGAATATCAAACTAAGCACCAACTATTGCAAGTATATATGCATGATTTTTCTCCTCTCTTGGGATGGAAGTGATGTTGAAAATAGTGAAGCTCTCCATTAGGTCCCACACCCTGTGCTTGTAAGACTTGAGCAGGGAGTTTTTGGTCAAGTTTTGACCCTTCACCTGGTTCACAATCAACTCACTATCTCCAAACACTTGAAATTATTTGATTCCTCTTTTCCTTTCCCACTCTAAGCCACAAATAATATATCCATACTCCACTATGTTTCAAGTATTTTTTTTTAAGGTGAAACCAACATTGCTCCACCACTAGCTCCCAACTTGCTTCTAGATCCGTCAAAGAAAAGTTTCCACAAACCACAACTCTCTTGGTTGCCCTTCATCAAATTTCACATGAAAGTATATTTTTCATGCATGAATTACACTCCAAGGCCTTCCTCTTTGATGAACTTGGAAGTATCATGTTCAAAATTGTCATTTCCCCATTCATCTAGGAGTAGGTCAGTAACTCCTACAAGGGAAGATGATGGGGATTAGTCTACCTGGAGTTCTTCTTCATCAATGATGGCATAGATGGCATTCAATACCTTAGGTGAGTATAGCTCTAGGTGATCTTTGTGGATGGGCTCTGACACAAACTTCACTTTTGTTCCATACTTCATCCTAAAGACCATTTAAAACCAATTTGCTGCTAAGTACCCACCTATCTTGGATGTGAAATCCCTTGATAAGAAAAGAGAAAAGTAAGGGAGAACATCTACCACTACCACATCATGGGGAATGGAGAAGGTTTTATAGGCATGGAGAGTTATATTCAAGCCTATTACCACTCCCAATGTCTTGGTTGGTGATCCATCCAACTATAAAACTCCCTTGGTCATTTGCTCATATTTGAGTCCAAGCTTATCAGCTATGCATTTGGGCATAACGGAGGTCCTTGCTCCACTATCAATGATGCAATTGTGGACCAATAAATCACCAAAAATAAAGGATAGATATAAAGGAGGGACCTTTTCATATTTCTTTACTTGACCTCCCATGGGAGGATCCCCAATCACTATCAACACATTATCAACCTGCATTGGGACAGCGTGTTCACTTAGCCCATTCAATTAATTTTAGAGTATATATTTTTGCCATAACATTTCTAAGGAATCCCACAATGATATTTTCATGTGAATCTTGTTCATTTGGTCCACCACATTGATCAGAGGAATGCCCCCTTTTGAGTTTTCTTTGGAGACATTTATAACTTATGGTGCAACCTGAGGAGTTAAAGCTATAATTGGCAGTCTATAATTGGGAAACTTCTAATTTACTTATGATAAAAGAGATGTTGTATATGATTGAGTAGCTACTTGAGCTTCCTCCATATCTATATTCTTGGACCTGGTGTTGGCTATAACACAATCATCTTAATTATTTGTGCTCCCCACATAATTGACTACATATAACTCCCCTTCCAAATGGTTCATAAGAGTGGAATCAGATTGAGCCTATCTACTATATATCCCAGATGATGTTGACACCTCAAAAATTGAAAATTTGGCTATCTAATCACCTTTTATGGTCATACATTGATTTGGTAGCTCATTGGTATAAGCAACCTATTCTTGACCATGCCCCAAGGGTGGATAATTAGGTTGTTCTTGTACCAAATTATTTTGAGTGGGGACAAGAGCCTTGGACGATGAAGGGGAATTTGGATTGTAACTCTGATAAGGCCTAACTTGCTTAATCTAACCCTACCCTTGATTATAATTCTAGAAAGGAGGTCTATTTGTTTGCTCAAACTACTGGTATCTTTGATTTGGTTGATAGCTTTGAGCTTGTTGCCTCTTGAGGGCAACTAATTCATTGGTAACACTCTACAATATGCTCTTAACTTCATGGAGTTCATTTGCAAAGGTAGTAGTCGGCCTTTCTACACTAGGTAGAGGAGCTAAAGTGGGTGTAGCAGGGTGAATTGAGGATTATAAATTAGGAAAGAGTGACATATGAGGTTTAGGAGCTATCTTTCCTGCTTGAATCAAATTTTTTTAAGTAGTGATGGCTATTTCATAAGAAATGGGTAGAACATGTCCACCCATGGACTATATCATGATATAAATGTCACTATTCAAGGCCTTCAAGTAGTAAAAGAATGCATAGCTTGGGGTTGGCCTCACTAGAATTGGGATTCTGTCCCAAGTCTTTTGGAATATAGTGTTAAAATCTTGCATAAATTCATGTGGGGCTCTCTTCATAGTGGTCAATTTCTTAGCAAGAAACAAATTTTCACTTTTCTCTCCAAACCTATTTGTTAAGAGGGTCCCTAATTTATTCCATAAGCAAACTGCATTCATAGGTGAGGTCCCATACTAGTCCAAAACCTTCCCTTTAAAGGACAAGGCCAACAACCTGAAGGCTACATTTTCCTCAGTAATGTTATAGATGTTGTAGAGATTGGTTATGTTTCTAATATGCTCAATAGTAGTTATTTTCCCCTCTCCCCTAACACTCTTGAGAGTCGTCCTTGGAATTGGGTCATACTACAAAAGGTTCAAAGGACTCTAACCATTAAAGGCCATAAAAGGCAAAACCATAGCTATGATAGGATTCAATTGGGGTTTCCTTATGTAGGTGTATTTTATGGTAGGTTTGAGAAAATGGTTTGTTGTGTTAGGATGAGTTGTTGCAAACCTTAGCCTCTTTGATAAGTTCAAAGGCAGCTCAACAAATTTGAAAGGAACACCCTTAGAACAAGATCTTGTGGTGACCTTAGGCATGGGATGCCAAGCTGATCACTAACCAAAGATTGAGTTCTCAAAATGGAGTCACTAGATGTTGGATTATAGCTCTTTCTTTTAGATTTTTCACAGTAATAAGACCGGCACCAATCTTAAAACTCACAGGACGTAAAAAAAAATGGTCCCACCGAGTGTGCCAAAAACTATTGACACTATGGATTGTACCCTTTAAAAAGGAACTCAACTCTCTTCCTCCATGTGGCATGATGGAGATAGTCCTCTTGCTATGTGTAGCAAAATTGAGGAATGAATCTCTAGATTAGGGGCTAACTCCCCTTGATGCACCTTGAGGCCCTAAAACTCTTGATAATAATGGGGAGGTGAAAAGAGAGAAGGATACTATAAAATAGAACTTAACTAAAGTGGTGATGCACCAAAATTGATTGGTTTAATCAGTTTTTACCTACACTTTGCACCAAAAGGAATGAATAGACACTTCATTTAAATAAGAAACTAACTACATCAATGCTTCAACAAGGGGTTTTATGGAGGTATAAGGAGGAATAACATACCAGAGGTGTTCTAGAGACACACTATTGGATAGTAGCTCACCTACGCCTATACTTCAACCTGGACACTTCTTTTTGACCTACAAAAGGGAATCTACAACACACTAGATATGTTAGCATCAACCTATGAAAGCATCAAAATAAATGACTGAACATAAGACAATACATAGGAATATGTAAAAGTGCAAGTTCAAATGGAGGTAAAACACTTATTTTTATTAAAGGTAAATTTATTCATGGCTTTGCCATACAAAATTTAGAGATGCTTTCTCAAAATGAGAGGTTACGATATATAGAGAACTTTGAAAATAGATCCTTGACCAATAAAGATAAAGAGGTCCATACTGCATTAAACACTCTTGAAAGAGCATGGGTTGCTTCTCTCATCAACTGACAAGGCCACCCCTCCTCACATTTTGGGCCATGCTTTACCTTGAATGCTCATGCAACTGGCTACTTATTAATGTCAAAATAAGGAAAATCAGGCCACCCCCTTGAATGCTTGTGCAACTCTCTTAATGGCTATTGGGTGGAGACTATTCCATCTAAAAGCATTTACTTCTCTCACCAATGCCTCTTGTGCCACCTGCCCTGATCTGGTTCATCTTTGTGCTTGACTTGCTATGCCACCTAGAGCATTCTAAGCATTTGTATTATATGTGTGTGGCCATGTTCTAGGTTACCCACTTTGCTTTTCTCTTTTCTTGTTATTTCTTGTCCTTTTCTTGGCCATTCAGGGATCTTGGCGCTATCTTTTCTCTCTTGACGCTCCTTCCTTGGCATGTTGCTAAGTCTTCCTTTAGGCTTTTGGGCCTTTGAATTTCTTCAGGCAAAATGCCCAAAGGAATTCCTTCAGGGATTTTGCTTTAAATAAATATTCCTTTATGCTTGTTGCTTTTGACAACCCACCTTTAATGACCCTTTAGGCCTCCACTCATCTTCAATGGTTAACCCATCACCTTAAACTTGACGTTTACAAGCTTGTCATCTCATTTGAAAACCAATAGCTATTTTGCCACCCTGAATTTGATGTTTGCGGGCCTATCACCAGACATTTGAACTCTAACGGCTAACTTATTATCTTAAAATTGATGTCCATGGACCTGTCATCCCCCTTTGGAAATTCCTTCAGCCTTTTTGCAAATAGACTTTTTCGAAGGGAAAGTGACCCTTTGAAAAAATGGAAAGGTCCTCATCTCATGGCCAAGTGCCCTCTGAAAGGGCACCTACCCTTCAGACTCTTATCTTTTTAATTTCTTCAAGTTTTTTCGCTTGCTAAATTTCTTCAGACAAAATGTTTGAAGGAATTCCTTCAGACATTTTATCTAAATAAATTCATTCCTTGGGCATTCTTCTTTGGATTTCCTTTGGATAAAATGTTTGAAGGAAATCTCTCTTTGGTCGGTCAAGTTTCCTGAAGGAACTCTTCCCTTTTGGGATTTCTACCTTAGCCCTTTTCTTTGACCATCTACCCTCTGCAAGGACACCTTGATCCAAGGGTGCCCTTTGGGCTTTCATAAAGGTCCATTTCATCGATTTCTTGCCTCCCACAGGGGCTTCTCAACCTCCAAGTCACCTTTTGGAAGAATTGCAAAGGTCCTATTTGGCATCTAAGTTCCCTCTGCAAGGGTCACTACCCTTTGGAATTTTTTTAAAAGACCCCTAGCCCTTTGAACTTAGGACGTTCTGTCAATAAAAGGCCCTCCAAAGTAACTTGCTTGCTCTATAAGATTTCTAGATCAAAATGGGTTTCAATTTAAACTTTTGCTTGTCAAACCCAAAGCACTTGGTAATTAGAAGGAAGAAACAATTGGTTTTTTCAAGGAAATAGGCCTATTAAAAAAAAGCCCACAAGGCAATTGTGGAATGAACTTGTCAGGTACTGGTTAAAAGACCCTACAAGAAAAAGGAAAGAGGGGTGCTCAATTTGGCCTGCAAGGCCAAAATTGGTCAACAGGGACATTGAAGGCACCTTCTTGGAATAATTATTCTTTGATTAATTTTTGAATTAATTTTTTATATTACCTATTGGTTTTTATCTTGAACCATCTTTGATCAAATCATAATGTAGGCTCTTAACATTTGAATAAGCCTCACACATCTTCTCCCCTCCAATCTTTGATTGCTTTTTAAGATCTTCTATCACTTTATTTTTCACTTCCATCTTGTGCACAATGCTCTCCAAACAATCATATGAGAGATCATTTTCTCTCTTATGAAAATTTTCTACGTTGACCAACAACTCAACATCTATGCTGACACTTCCTCAATATCCCCTTTCACACTCTCTCATAGAGTGAGCTCATTTTGGTGACATCTGATTTGTTGATCTATTTTATTCTACTTTGACTCAATTTTCTCGTATAATTTTTCCATATCTTTAATGTGTTTCAATCCATCCAAAAGCAATTGTTCTACTTGTTGACCAATTTTGGTCCTGTAAGCCAAAATTGGTCTCCCCTCTTTCTTTCCTTGCTAGGCCTGTTAACTAGTTTCTGGTGAATTCACTTTAGTGAAATTTTTGGGTTTTCCCCCTATGATAGGCCCATTTATATAAAAAACCAAGTGATTTGAGTCTTTTAGGTATTTTGAGTTGATCTGGGACTCATTTAATTTCAAGTAAATTACCTCAGGCAAGCCTTTATCGGTAGTTATATGGGCTAGTTCCAAAGGGATATAAATCATGTACAAACTCTAAAGATCAGATACCCTTGTAGAGGGAAAGAAAGCAAAAAATGGGACCATTCAAGAAAGTTTTGAAGGATAACATTGGACCCAAAGTGCCCTTGCAGAGGGCAGAAGGTCTATCTGCAAGGAGTCAAGCTAGAAAGCCAAAAAGGTGGGGGTTTTCCTTCAAAGAAAGTTCAAAAACAAAGAAAGATTTCTTTAGACAAATTGTCTGAAGAAAATCCATGAAGAAACCAAAGGGGAAAATTTCTTTAGACAAAATGTCTAAAGGAATTCCTTCAAAATTTTTATTTGAAGAAATTCACCAAGGAAAAGTCGAGACACTGAAGGCACAAATTCTTTTAGACAAAATGTCCGAAGGAATTCCTTCAGACATTTTGTCTGAGGAAATTCAAAAGGCAAAAAAAATAAAGAGTAAGTGTCCCTTTTGGAGGATAGTCAGTCATCAGAATGGACCTTTTCCATTTTCTTGAAGGGTCAATTTCCCTTCAAAAAATTTCATTTGTAAAAAGTCGAGGAAATTGCTGAAGGGTAGTGATGGGCCTGAGAATGTCAACTTCAACATGGTAAACTAGCCATTAAAAGTTCAAATGTCCAGTGATAGGCCCATGAACATCAAATTCAAGGTAGAAAAAGAGCCATTAGTTTTCAAATGGTGATGGGCCTATGGACGTCACTTTTATGGTGATAATATATCCGTTGATTTTCAAATATTTAAGGATGGGACCGCACATGTCAAATTTATGGATATAGGTTAACAATTGAAGAAAAGCTAAAGAACATTTCTTTTGGACAAAATGTCTGAAGAATTCTTTTAGGCATTTTATCTGAAAGAATTATAAGGCAGTGAGAAGAGGAAGAATTTCTCTAGATAAATGACTGAAGGATTTCCTTCGGATGTTTTATCTGAAGGAATTTAAAGGCTTGGAAACCTAAAGATGGACTCAATGACAACCAAGAAAGGAGCCTAAGAGGAGATAAAGGATAGCCCTGAGAGCCCCAATTGTGAGTAAAAGACAAGAAGTAGCAAGGAAAGAGAGACCAAAATAGTAAACCCAAAACGTGGCCACACACACATAAGACAACACTTGGAATGTTCTAGAAGATACATCCAGTCAAGCGTAAGAATGAACCAGATCAGTCCAGGTGGCATAGAAGGCATCGATAGGAGAGGTAATTGATTATAGATGGAATAGTCTCGACCAAACAACCATCAAGGGAGCTACACAAAAATTTAATAGAGCAACTCATTTTTCCTTATTTAGCATTAATAAGAAAACATTTGCACAAGTTTTCATAAAGAGGCAGCCTTGTCATTCAAAGAATAAGGTAACCCATGCTTTAACAGGAACATTTAATGCAGTTTCAATAGTAAAGTCAATGTTTGTGACATCTATAGCATGTTCCTTGTAGGTGGATTTAAGGAAAGATGATAACATTATGAGTAGATTCCTCTTACAAATGCATTTAATACAGTATGGGCTGCCTATTCCTTGAAAGGACCAAGAGACTTTCTCTATATTCTATATATTGTAACCTCTCAGCTTAAAAAGGGATCTCTCACTTATGTATGGAAAAGCCCTAAAATTTTTACATTTTAATCAAAAGAAGCATTTTTACCTCTATCTAATTCTTTACACTTTTGTATATGCCTATCTATCACTATTATGTTTAGTCATTATCTTAATGCATTCATGGGTCGATGCCACTATATCTAGTGTATCCAAGATCTTCCTCTGCAGGTTAACAAAAAGTGCCTAGGTTGGAGTATAGAGGCAGAGGAGCAACCATCTAGCAATGTGTTTTTAGAGAACCTATGGTAGGTTCTTCATTATATCTCCATTAAGCCTCTTGTTAAAACACTCATGCATTCTAGTCTTTTGTTCAAATAAAGTGTATATTCACTCTTTTTGGTGAAAAAAGCATTGATATAAGATGAGTAGATCAAATAATTTTGGTGCATCACCATTTTAGGTAGGTTCTACTTTTTTAAGATCCTTTTCTCTTTTCACTGATCTGTAAACTAAAAATACAAGTGTAGTATATTCGAAAATCACTTGTTCACATTTAAGAGATCCTTTAATTTCTCACTTTTTTGCTTAATTTTGTATAAATAAATTAAAACCAAATATAAAATGAAGATCAAAACTAATAATAATTAGAGAAAATTCAAATAATTCACCAGCAAATTGATAACGGAGTTTGGCTTCAATAGCCTACGTCTCCGGGTCCGTTCAAAGTGATGACTGTTCTCATTAATTTTGTGCAACAAATGGCTTCCAAAATCAATAAAAGTCTTCAATTCACCTTCTCTGATCTTTATTTGCCTATAAAAATATCTCTTAGACCTGAAAATAATGGCCCAAGGCCGTACAAAGCAATAACAAGTCTCTAACCTTCTTAAATCTCTTTACACAGTCTGCTTTTTGTGTCTGTTCAAGTAGAAATTAGTCTCTTTTATAACACTTTGACCTCCATGGATGAAGTGGTCAAGGTGTTAAACTTTTAGGTGATAGGTCAGGAGTTCAAAACCTCCTCCCACCTTTCTAGGTGCCTTGGCATGAGGAAAAGGCCGGCCTTCTTTCTAGGGCACACTTAGCATGAAATTTTGAATGTTTCCCTCCTTTTTTGGCACCTATGGACTTGGTTTTGTCCCACATTTGCTAGGGAAGTCAGTTTTTATGCTTTAAATAGACAAGTTTGACCCATTTCAAATTCCTAAGGCTTAGGTACCATCTTAGGCTGTGCTTAAGCTTGGTCAAAGCATGTTTGGTGGCATGGGTGATGTGGCAGTTTCTTTGGTGCCTTATTTCAAAGTTTGAAATTTTCAAATAACATGTGGATAAAAACAACAAACCAAAATTTTTTTTGCACCAAATTATTTTTCCATGCATCAAGTGGCTATTGGTCTACTTGGCATGTTTTCAACAGTACCACGTCACTTTCAACACCCCTTGTCGCAAGATTTCTTCAACTAGCCATATCTTCAGTATCGGGACTCCATTTTTTGAATCACAAAAAGTGGTAGAAAGCTCTTGACGAGTAATACAATGTGAAAATGATTTAAACAAAATTTTAAGACTTTTAAAAATATAACGGTACATGGATCCACTTGGATCATTCCTCCCCACTGGGAACTTTTGGACCTCTAAAAGTTGAAATTAATTGGTAATGAGGTGAGGGTATTTTTCCCTCACCTTTCCGACTTCCATCCATCTAACCTTACTTGGGTGCATCCCTTTGAGACCAACATGAAGATATTCAACATTACCTCTTTGTGAAGTCCGCATATTCCTATCAAGTATAGTATGTTCCTACAATTTTGTTAGATATTCAGGAGAAAAATCATCAACGGAAGGAATGGATACACTTTCATCATGATCAATTATCATTGGAGGCTCATACAATTTCAAAATTTCCACATTTACAACTGAATAAATCTACATGTAAGATGGTAAATCTAATCGGAAAGCATTTGTGCCAATTTTTTCTATTATCTAAAAATGACCATACCGGATTGGTTTCAACTTTTTACCGTCACCTGTCAGTCTTTCCTTACTAATGTGAAGTCATACCATATCACCTACAAAAAATTAGTGATCAATATGATGTTTGTCATGCTTGGCTTTATACTTGGCTTGACTTTTCTCCAATTGAGTATGAATAGTCTGATGAATGAGCTGTATTTGTTCAATGAACTTCTTGGCTCAAATGGCTTCTTTTGGTTCACCAACAACTATATCCTATCCATAGCAAACATCTAGAGGAGATTTAGGCAAGTATCCATAACAAACTTCAAATAGAGATTTCATAGTAGAAGAATGAAGTGCCCAATTATATGCATGTTGTATGTAACACAATTGTTCATCCCATAGCTTTGGATTTTTATTGTTGTAACCCCTAAGCAAATGTACCACAGTGCGGTTCACAACCTCTGTTTGTCCATCAGTTTGTGGATGAAATGCAGTGCTCTTTTTTAATTTAGTTTCCATTAGTCCCCACAAAGTTGACCAAAACTCCCCAATAAATTGAGAATCTTGATCAGAAATAATTGAAGTAGGCAAACCAAAATGAACCCATACATGTTCAAAGAACAAGTGTGTAGTACCTTCCCTAGAAATTTGCTTAGTGCAAGGAATCAAAACACACATCTTGCTAAATCTATCCACAACCACATATAAATAGTCATGTTTTCTTTGTGTCATAGGCAAACCCCCCATAAAATCCATGGAGATACTTTCCCATGGGCGAGTAGAAACAGGAAGAGGGGTGTAAAGTCCTAGTTTCCTATTGCTAGGTTTGCTTGTGGCACAAAGAATACATCCCTTAATATATTTAGAAACATTTTCCTGCATACGAGGCCAATAACAATACATCTTCAAATGTGCAACCATTTTAGCAACTCCAAAATGACCAAAAATAAGAGAAGTATGTGCTTCTCTAATCATGTGCACCCTCTCATTTTGAGGAATACATAGTTTACCCAAATGATATAAAAGATCATTGTGTACATGATAGTCCAATTCTTATACTTGTCTACTACTCATCAAGTATTTATAAACATCTTGAAAATCAAGATCATTCACATATTGTTCTTTATAAATTTCATGAGACAAAGAACCATGTTGTAAACGAATAGATGCAACAACCATAGGAGGCTTAGATAGCATTTTTGTAACCTTATTCTAAATTCCTTTTTTATACTTGATCACAAGATGAAATTGTTGTAAGAAACCCATCCAATGAAAATGTCTAGACTGTTGTAGTTTGGTTTGTGATTGAAGATACTGTAAGAGCTGATGATCTATATGTATTATTGTTTCTTTGCCCATTAAGTAATGTTTCCATTTTTTAACACTTTGAACCAATGCAAACAATTCCTTATCATAAGTTGGATATTTTCTTACTGCACTTGTAAAGGTTTCAAAATGATAACAAATTGGCTTCTTACCTTGCATTAAAATAGCTCCCATAGCATACTCAGTTGCATCTGTCTTGATCTCAAATGGTTGTTGTATATCAGGAAGTGCCAAGACTGGAGCAATACTTATCTTTTCTTTCAAAGTGTCGAAGGCTTTTTGATGTTTGCCTCCCCACTGAAACATCTGTTTCACACTTGTCAAAGAATGCAAAGGTGATGCAATATATGAAAATTGAGCAATAAACTTTTGCCAAAATTGTACTGCACCAAGAAAACTTCTAACCTCAGTTGTGTTAGTGGGTGTAGGCCAATTAACAATGACTGCCACTTTTACAAGATCAATTTTCAATTCACCATGTCCTACAATGTAACCCAAGTATATCAAAGAGGTCTTGCCAAATTCACATTTTGACATTTTTAGAAAAAGTTTTTCCCTTCGTAATGCATCCATGACTTTCTTAATGTGGATCACATGCTCTTCCCATGACTTGATGAAAATCAATATATCATCTAAGTAAACTATAACAAAATCATCAAGGAATTGTCTAAAAACATCATTCATCAATCTCATGAATGTATCTGGGGCATTACATAACCCGAAAGGCATAACAAGCCATTCAAACAATCCCTGTTTTGTTTTGAAGGTGGTTTTCCAAACATCACCTTCATTAATTCTTACTTGATGATATCCACTTCTCAAATCCAGCTTAGTGAAATAAATAACATGTTTTAATTGATCCAAAAAATCATCAATACGAGGAAGAGGGTAATGATTCTTAATAGTAATTTTATTTAAAGCACAAAAATCAACACACATTTGCAAGTGCCATCTTTCTTTGGCACCAAAATAATTGGCGAACCAACAAGATATGAACTTGGATGAATAACACCTCTATCTAATAGATCCATTACCTATTTTTTGATTTCCTCATTTTCCACCACTGATAACCTGTACATGCCAATGTTAGGGAGAGGAGAATCCTGCAATAGCTGAATTTCATGTTGAACTCCCCTTTTAGGGGGTAATCCCTTAGGATCCTGAAATACATCATCGTAAGTAGAAATGATTTCAACCAATTAATTCTTGTGTCTAGGATCACACTTTTCCAAATCTTGAGAATATTCTTTTTCCTTAGACTTAATCAACATGAGACAAAAAGTCTTGCTTGAATTAACTAGTCTTTTCATTTGCCCTGTTGTAACCAAGGAAAGATTTGTTCTAATGTGATGTGATCTAACTATATATTCAATGCCATCCTTAACAAGCAAGTACTTATTCTCCTCTCTATAGAAGATTGCTTTTCTATCATAAATATATGGGCTTCCCAAAACAATCCCACATATGTCCAATGGAACAGCATCCAACTCAACCTCATCTACGATCTTGGATGTGATGGCAAACCTTAGCCTAAAATTTTGTGAGACTTGTAGCTTCACATTGTCACACACCCAACCTAGTGGATAAGGCTTCGGATGGGGATTGGTTTGTAAGCCTAGTTTCTTAACAACCTCTTCAAAAATTAAATTTGCTTGTGAACCACTATCAAATAGAGTGTCAATCTTAGTATGCTTTGAAACAACTCTAATGTGGAACAATTCATTTCTTTTCTTATCAACATGCATAGAATTATGTTTAGAAGAAGATGCAACATTAGTGCTAGAAACTGAAAGAGAAAAATCATTATGTAATCCCATAGCTGTAATCTTAGTTTCATCACCTGAATCTAAACCTAAGTCTGGAACCATAGCATTAGCCTTCTTTTCTTTCTTTTGATACCTCTTAGGCCTCAACTCAGGATGTAGTTTCCAACACTTAGACTCATCATGATTTTTCTTGCAATGATTACAAAATGGTTTTCCTTCTTATTTTTTAATAGTATAAGTGGATTTTTATTTACCCTTTCCTGATGAATTTTCCAATTTGGATTGCTTAACATTAGATTGCTTACTTTTTACTTTAAGAAAAGATTCTTTTGATTGTTTTCTTCTAGCCTCTAAATGAGTGGCTTGAACACATACTGCATTTAAATTAGTGGAATTGAACATAAGAATCATATGTCTTAAGTAACTATGCAACCCACCTATATATTTTAGCAGTGTTTCTTGTGTTTATAGAGGAACATTCAAAAGTAAAGCTTTTTTCCTAAAATCTTATGTATAATCTTGAACACTTTGGCCTTTTGCTTGTCTAAAACTTTGCCAATCCATCATGGCTTGTTGCATATAGCCTAAAGGATAGAATTGCTTTTTGAGTTCTTCAATAAATTCATTCCAAGTAAAAATTGAGTTACCTTTTTGAAGCTCGATTTCCTTCAACTTACTCTCCCACCAAATGAGAGCTGTGCCTCCCATACGAAGAGTAACCAAATCAATTTTTGACTCATCCCTTGTAATCTTTTGGACCCTACAATAAACTTCAATCTAATTGACCCAATTATCTAAATTTTTACCATTAACTTTGCCATTAAACATTGGTAATTCAAACTTAATATCCAATTTTAGTGAAGGGAGAGATTCCACAATTTTTTTACCGTCATCCGATGGAGAAGGTTTTTTGGTTTCTTTACCTTTTGATTCTTGTGAATCACCTTCTTTATCATTCTCAGATTTCCTTTGTTTGTCATGGTATAGTTCCTCAACCATGCTTCTCATGTCCATGAAGGCTCAGCGGAAAGCTTGTTCTGATTCCATCTCTTCTTCGACCATCCTTGAAGCACGCCTTGAACCAATCTCTGGATTATACTCAACAAGTTTTACTTCACCCTTTTGAGATTTATACCTTATCAACATACACTAGCAATCACTATTAAATAACAACCGCTCTGATACCAAAAATCTGATCTGTAAACTAAAAATACAAGTGTAGTATATTCGAAAATCACTTGTTCACGTTTAAGAGATCCTTCAATTTCTCACTTTTTTTCTTAATTTTGTATAAAGAAATTAAAACCAGATATAAAATGAAGATCAGAACTAAATAATAATCAAATAAAATTCAAAGAATTCACCAGCAAATTGATAATGGAGTTCAATTTCAATAGCCTACATCTCCGGGTCCGTTCGAAGTGAGGACCGTTCTCATTAATTTTGTGCAATAAATGGCTTCCAAAATCAATGCAAGTATTCAATTCACCTTCTCTGATCTTTGTTTGCCTATAAAAATATCTCTCAGACCTAAAAATAATGGCCCAGGGCCATACAAAGCAATAACAAGTCTTTAACCTTCTTTAATCTCTTTACACAGTTTATTTTATGTGTCTGTTCAAGTAGAAATTAGTCCCTTTTATAACACTTCGACCTCCATGGCTGAAGTGGTCAAGGCATTAACCTTTAAGGTGATAGGTCAGGAGTTCAAAACCTCCTCCCACCTTTCTATGTGCCTTGGCATGAGGAAAAGGTTGGCCTTCTTTCTAGGGCGCGCGTAGCATGAAATTTTGAATGTTTCCCTCCTTTTTTGGCACCTATGGACTTGGTTTTGTCCCACATTTGCTGGGAAAGTTAGTTTTTATGATTTAAATAGACAAGTTTGACCCATTTCAAATGTTTAAGGCTTAGGTTCCATCTTAGGCTGTGCTTAAGCTTGGTCAAAGCATGTTTGGTGGCATGGGTGATGTGGCAGTTCCTTTGGTGCCTTGTTTCAAAGTTTGAAAATTTCAAATAACATGTGGATAAAAACAACAAACCAATTTTTTTTTGCACTAAATTATTTTGCCACATGTCAAGTGGCTATTGGTCCACTTGGCATGTTTTCAATAGCGCTACGTCACTTTTGACACCCCCTATCATAAGATTTCTTTAACTAGCCATATCTTGAGCATTGGGACTCCATTTTTTGAATTGTGAAAAGTGCTAAAAAGCTCTCGATAAGTACTATAATGTGAAAATGATTTGAATAGAATTTGAAGACTTTTAAAAATAGAACAGTACATGGATCCACCTAGATCATTCACCCCCCATTGTTAGTAGTATTTAAGGACCTCAAAGGTGAATTAAGGGGAGCTAGCCCTTAATCTAGACATTCATTCCTCAAATTTGCTACCCACATCAAGAGGAATGTCTCCATTGTGCTGCATGGAAGAAAGAAGCTGAGTCTTCTTTTAAAGGGTGAAATCCATAATATCAATAGTTTTTGGCATGCCTGGTGACACCAATTTTTTATGCCCTATAAAGTTTTAGGATCGGTGCTGGTCCTATTACTGCAATAGTGAACAAATTAACCCAACATCTAGTGACTCAATTTTAAGAACTCAATCTCTGGTCAGAGATCAGCCTGGCATCCCATGCCTAATGTCACCACAAGATCTTCTTCCAAGGGTGTTCCTTTCAAATTTGTTGAGTTGCCATTAAACTCATCAAAGTAGCTAAGGCTTGCAAAGACTCATCCTTACACAACAAACCAATTTCTTAGACCTGCCATAAAATACACCTTCATAAGGAGACCCAGGTTGAACCTTGTCCTTTCCATGGGTTTACCTTTTGGTGGCCTTCAATGGTTAGATCCCTTTAAACCTTATACAGTATGACCCAATCCGAAGGACAACCCTTAAGAGTGTTCCTCTTTTTAATAGAGAGGGGTCAATTTCCATTATTAAGCATATCAAAAATATATCCAATCTCTATAATATACATAATGTCACAAAAAAAACATAGCCATCAGGTTACTAGCATTATATTTTAAAGGTAAGGTTTTAGACTGGTATGGAACCTTACCTATGAATTTAGTTGGCTCATAGAACAAATTAGGCACCCTCTTGACAAATATATTTGGAGAGAAGAGTGACCATCTCTCTCTAGCTGAGCAACTGACCACAATGAAAAGAGCTCCACATGAATTTATGCAAGATTTTAATACTAGGTTCCAAAATACTTGGGATAGAATCCCCATTTTAGTGAGGCCGACCCCAAGCTATACTTTCTTTTACTACTTAAAGGCTTTGAATAATGACATTGCTATCATGATATAGTCCATGGGTGCACAAGTGTTATCCGTTGCTTATGAAATAGCCATAGCCACCAAAAATTATTTGGTGCAAGCAGGTAAGATATCTCCTAGACCTCATATGCCACTCTTTCCTAAATTGCAACCCTCAGTTCAAATTATTATGCCCACTTTAGCTCCTCTACCTGGTTTATAAAAATCAACTGCTACCTCACCAAATGACCTCCATGAAGTTAAAAGTTTATTATAAAGTGTTACCAATGAATTAGTGGCTCTAAAGAGGCAACAAGCTCAAAGCTATTAGCCAAATCAAGGATACCAGTAGTTTGGACAAATGAATAGACCTACTTTTCAAAATTATAATCAAGGATAGGGTCAGATAAACTAGGTCAGACCTTATCAAAGTTATAATCCAAGTGCCCCTTCATCATCCAAGGCTCTTGTTCCCACTCAAAATAATTTGGTACAGGAACAACCTAATTTTCCATCCGTGGGGTATGGTCAAGAACAGGTTGCTTATGCGAATGAGTTACCAAATTAATGTATGAACATGCAAGGTAATCAAATAGCATAATTTCCAATTTTTGAGGCATCAACATAACTTGGGATGGACAACAGTGAAGCTCAATCTGATTCCACTCTTATGAACCACCTAAAAGGGTAATTCTATGCAGTTAATTATGTGGGGAGTACAAATAATTAGGATGATTGTGTTACGGCCACCATCATGTCCAAAAAGAGAGCTATGGAGGAAGTTCAAGTAGCTACTCAAGCATCTGTGGCATCTTTTTCATCATAAGTGAACCAGAAGTTTCCCAATTATAGGTAGCTGGTTGTAGCTTCAACTCCTCAGGTTGCACTTGAAGTTGTAAATGCCCCCAAAGAAAATTCAAAAGGGGGTGACCCGCCACTCAATGTGGTGGACCAAATGAATAAGCTACACATGAATATCTCATTTTGGGATTCTTTATCAATGTCGAGGTAAAAGGATATACTCTAAAAGGAATTGTATGGGTTGAGTGAGCAAGATGTTCCAATAAATATTGATAATGTGTTGATTATGAATGAGGATCTTCCCACCAGAGGTCAAGTAAATAAAGATGAAAAGGTTCCTCTATTCTATCTATCTTTTATCATTAGATATTTCTTGGTTCATAATTGCATCATTGACAGTGGAACAAGCACCTCAATAATGCCCAAATGCATAGTTGATAAGCTAGGACTCAAGTATGAGCAAATGACTGAAAGAGTTCTACAGTTGGAAGGGTCACTAGCTAAGATGTTGGGAGTGGTGAGAGGTTCGAATCTAACTCTCCACACTTGTCCAACCTTATTTATTCCCTATGATGTGGTAGTGATGAATATTCCTCCTTACTTTGCTCTTTGCTTATCTCAAGATTTCACGTCCAAAAAAGGTGGGTACTTAGTAGAAAACTGGTATTATATGGTTTTTAGGACCAAATATGGAACCAAAGTGAAGATTGAGTTGGATCCTATCCAAAAATATCACCTGGAGCCATACTCACTCAAAGTAGCAAATGTTAGCTACACTATCATTGATGAAGAAGAATTCCAGGTAGACCAGCCCACACCTTCTTCCCTTGAAGGAGTTACTAACCTACTCTTAGATGAATGGGGAATGACAATTTTAAACATGACCCTTACAATTTCATCAAAGAGGTAGGTCTTGGATTTTACTACATGCATGAAAGAGGTACTTTCATGCCAAATTTTATGAAAGCAAACCAAAAGAGCTTTGGTTTGTGGCACCTTTTCTTCGATAGATCAAGAAGCAAGTTGGGCGTTGGTGGTGGGGTAATGCTAGTTTTACCCTCAAAGGAAAAATAATTTTCAACTTTTAGGTTCCAATTTTCCTACACTTGAAACATTGCAGAATATGAGTCTCTTGTTCATGGTCTAGAGTGGGCAAGAAAAAGAGGAATAAAAGAATTGCAAGTTTTTGGAGATAGTGAGTTAATTGTAAACCAGGTGAGAGGTCAAAACTTAAAAAAAAATTCTTTGCTTAAGTATTACAAGCATAGGGTGTGGTACCTAATGGGCAATTTCATTGCTTTCAACATCATTTCCATTCCAAGAGATCAAAATAAGTAAGCAAATAGACTAGCAGCATTTGTTGCTCAGTTTGACATTCTCAAGGGAATAAGTTAAGACAGTAGTCAACACCATTTAAAAGTGATAATAAGACCCTCCATACCTAATAATGTCACCAATTGTTAGGTGTTTGATAGTGACCAATAGATATCACTTTTCTTATAGGAGGAGGCTGAGTTCGCTTCTAGGAATCAATCCAAGTTGTAATAATCGTTCGATGGACAGATTGTTCAGCTGAAGAAAAATAAACTTCCTAAAGGTTTAGTCACTCTTAAAATCATCTTCAATGAGTATGACCAACTCAAAGATGACAAAGAAAGCATCACAACCAAGAAGGATAATTATGAAAGGGTCAAAATATTTAAGGATAGGTTTCTTGCACTTGGGAAGGTATGTACAAATGATGAAAGGTAGTCTTTCATTTTGTTATGCCAAGAGTTTACTGATGTCTTTGCTTGGGAGTATAGTGATATGAAGGGTTTTAACCCAAGATTGGCCCAACACACCATTGATTTGGAAGAAGGTTCCATACCCATCAAATAAAAACAAAGGCTAATCAACCCAAAGATTGAGCCTCTCATGCAGAAGGAACTCACCAAGCTGATTGAGTCCAAGCTCATTTTTCCTATCAAATACTCTTCTTGGCTGGCCAATCTAGTCCTCATTAGGAAGAATAATGGGGAGATCAGATTATGTGTCAATTTTAGAGACTTGAATAGAGTCTCTTTAAGAGATCACTATCCCCTCCCAAGTATGGAGCAGATCCTCTAAATGGTGATAGGTAGTGAACGTTTCTCCCTCTTGGATGGGTACTCTGGGTACAATCAAATTCTAGTGTAAGATTGTGATTAGTAAAAGACAACCTTCAACACCAAGTGTGGAATTTTTTCCCACAAGAAGATGCCATTCATATTATCAAATGCTAAAGCTACCTTCCAACAAGCTATGGATATGGCTTTCTAAGGTTTGATACATAATATTGTGTTGGTCTATCTTGATGATGTGGTACTTTTCTCCAAGGATATTGGACAACATCTGAAACACCTGAGGCAAATATTTGAGAGGTGTAGAGAGTTTGGAATCTCTCTCAATCCAAATAAATGTGTGTTCGTTATCCATGAAGGCAAACTCTTAGGTCATGTCATTTTAAAAAAGGGATTGACCATCGATCTGGAAAGAGTACATGCAATCTTAGCATTGTCCTTGCCTAAATACAAGAAGGGCCTATAGAGCTTCTTTGGAAAAATAAATTTTATTAGGAGAGTCATCCCTAATTTTTATAAAATAGTCAAGTCTTTAACTTCCATGCTGAAGAAGGATGAGACATTTACATGGACAACATGAAGGAAAGATAGTTTTGAAAGGATTAAACAAGCTATCACCTAGGCTCCTATGTTAATCAATCCTAATTTCTCCAAGGATTTCAACCTATACACCTTTGGAAATGAAGAGGTAATCTTTGCTATGCTCACTCAAATAAATGATGAAAACCTTAAACAACCTCTCACATTCTTTAGCCAAGGTTTAGAAGGTTTTTAAGTTAGGTACACATATGTTAAGAAAAAAGCACTTGTAGTCATATGAAGCCTAAAGAAATTCATACATATATTGTCAAACAATAAGATTCATATCATGGTACCACATCTTAGCATCAAGGACTTCTTGTTGAGTCGTGACTTAAATGAAAAAAGAGTGAGGTGGATCACCAAGGTAATAGAATATTATGTGGAGATCAAGACCACCAAGTTGGTAAAGGGAAGAGGGCTATGCAAACACTTTGATACAAACCTTAAACAAATAAAGGAGGGAATTTTGCTACTCCATGATGAAGCTATATTATAATAACCTATAGTCATAAAGAGTTGGGCACAAGACATGGTTGATTTCCTTCTAATTGTTGAGTGCCCATAGGGCCTTGATAGGACTAAGAGGAGATATTTTAGGCTCTAGCCTCTTCCTTAGGTCCTAATTGATGGAGTGTTATTTATAAAGTAATTTTTAGGGGTACTCTTGAGATGCATTGACTTAAATCAAGTCAACAAGGTAATATCTAAATTTCATGATGGACCAGCTGGTGGTCACTTTACTCCTAAGCTCATAACTGCAAGGATTATGAGGGTTGGCTACTTTTGGCCCACTTTGTTTAGAGACACTCATGCTTGGACATAAAAGTGCCAAAACTGTGCTATTTGATGGAATACAATGGCTAGCTACAATGATTTTATAACATATTCAAGTGGAACAACCATTCATACAATGGGGTCTAGACTTCATAAGGATGATCAACCGTCCTTCTAGTGCTAGCCACAAGTGGGTCTTGACCACTACAGATTATTTCATGAGATGGATAGAAGCCATTGTTTTGAAGGAAACTAATGAGAGTGTAGTCTTAGACTTCTATGAAAGCCTAGTGATAAGATTTGGAGTCCTAGCTACCATAATTTTAGATAATGAATTGGATTTATTGAGAACCAAAATAAGCAAGTGGGTGTTAGGATACGACATCTATCTTAGTACTTATTTTAACTACTATCCACAAAGAAATGGGCTGGTTGAGTCCACCAATAAGAACCTAATCAAGATCATTGAAGGACAATAGAGGAGAATCAAAGGACTTGGCATACCAAGATAGCCCTGTGGATAGACAGGGTCACTTCAAAAAGAGTAGTTAGCAATTCACCATACACGCTTGTGTATGGAAGAGAAGTTGGACTTCCTATTTAACTTGAGTTACCAGCCTTGGATCTTTCCCATTATCTATAATTAGATGAGAGTGATAGCATGGAGGTCAGATTTTATGAATTAATGGAGCTTTAGGAGGTAAGAGACTAAGCCATGGTTTCCATGACCAACTGTTAGTAGTGAACAAAGAAGTATTTTGACAAGAAATCCTCTTTAAAAGACTTCTTAAAAGGTGACATTGTCTTGAAATGGGATGAAGATTCAGCTAAACCTAGAAATCACATGAAGTTTGATGCCTTGTGGAGTGGCTCATACATCATCACCAAGTGCAAGCAACATAATGCTTTCCAACTCTCTAAGTTAGATGGTGGAGAACTACATATCTTAGTAAATGGGATATAACTTAAACATTATCACTAGCCTGCCCTTGTTGTGTACATAATTTCTCTATTTTTCTTCATTTCCCCTAAATGCTTTTATAAATGTTTATAGTTTTTTGACTTGTGTGTGTTTTCTTTTCTTTTTGAGGTAAAATCTTCTTTTTTTTCTTAAATTTATCAAAGTTATTACTAGCCTTTCAAGTTGTACCCTGACTCCATACCCAATGGACCTGTAGGTCATCAATTCTCTTAAGCACAACAAGTATGCTTCCCTTATGAATCACCAAATATGTTGACCAATTTTGGTCTTGCAGGCCAAAATTGGTCTCCCCTCTTTCTTTCCTTGCTAGGCATGTTAACCAGTTTTTGATGAATTCACTTTAGTGTAATTTTTGGGTTTTCCCCCTGTGACAGGCTTGTTTCTATAAAAAACCAAGTGATTTGAGTCTTTTAGGTATTTTGATTTGATTTGGGACTCATTTCATTTCAAGAAAATTACCTTGGGTAAGCCTTTATTGGTAGTTAGATGGGCCAGTTCCAAAGGGATATAAATCCTTTACAAAACTTCAAAGGTTAGATACCATTATAGAGGGTAAGAAAGCAAAAAATGGGACTGTTCAAGCAAGTTTTGAAGGACAACCTTGGACCCAAAGTTCCCTTGTGGAGGGAAGAAGCTCTGTTTGTAAGGAGTCAAGCCAGATAGCCAAAATGTGGGGTTTTACTTTGGAGAAAGTTTGAAGACAAAGAAATATTTCTTCAGACAATTTGTTTGAGGAAAATCCATGAAGAAACCAAAGGGGTGAATTTCTTCAAATAAAATGTCTAAAGGAATTCTTTCAAACTTTTTGTCTAAAAAAATTCACCAAGGAAAAGCCAAGACACTGAAGGCACAAATTCTTTTAGACAAAATGTCTGAAGGAATTCATTAGGCCATTTTGTCCAAAGAAATTCAAAAGGTAAAAAAACCAAAGGGTAAGTGCCCCTTTTGGAGGACACTCGGCCATTAGAATGGACCTTTTCCATTTTTTTGAAGGGTCACTTTCCCTTTAAAAAAGTTTGTTTGAAAAAATCCAAGGAAATTATTGAACAGTAGTGACGGGCCTAAGAACATCAACTTCAACATGGTAAGGTAGCTGTTGAAAGTTTAAATGTCCAGGACAAGCTCGTGAACATCAAATTCAAGGTAGTAAAAGATTTGTTAGTTTTCAAATGTTGACAGGCCTATGGATGTCAATTTTATGGTGATAAGATAGCCGTTGATTTTCAAATATTTGAGGATGAGCCCGTGCATGTCAACTTTATTGAAATAGGTTAACAGTTAAAGAAAAGCTAAAGAACATTTATTTCAAAAAAAATATCTGAAAGAATTCTTTTAGACATTTTGTTCAAAATAATTCCAAGGTGGTGAGAAGAAGAAGAATTCCCCCAGCTAAAATGTCTGAAGGATTTCCTGTAGATGTTTTGTTTAAAGGAATTCAAAGGATTGGTAACTCGAAAAAAATTCAGAGGCTTGGCAACCCAAAGATGGACTCAGTGACAACCAAGAAAGGAGCCTGAGAGGAGACAAAGGATAGCCTCAAGATCTTGAATTGCCAGTAAAAGACAAGAAGTAGCAAAGAAATAAAAAGTAGAACAATAAACCTAGAATGCAGCCATGCACACATAAGACAACACTTGGAATGTTCTAGAAGATACATCCAATCAAGCATAGGAATGAACTAGATCAATCCAAGTGACATAAAAGTCATTGACAAGAGAAGTAATTACTTGTAGATGGAATAGTCTCCACCAAACAACCATCAAGGGAGTTGCACGAACATTCAATAGAGCATCCCATTTTTATTTGTGTAACATTAATAAGCAGACAGTTACATGAGTTTTCAAAAAGAAGCAGTCTTGTCATTCAAATAATAAGGTGACCCATGCTTTAGCAGGAACATTTAATGTAGTTTCAGTAGAAAAGTCAATGTCTGTAGCATCTACAACATGTTCCTTGCAGGTGTATTTAAGGAAAGATGATAACAACATGAGTAGATTCCTCTTACCAATGCATTTAATATGGTATGGGCTGCCTATTCCTTGAATGGACCAAGAGACTTTCTCTAAATTCTATATATTGTAACCTCTCATCTTGAAAATGGATCTCTCACTTGTGTATGGTGAAACCCTGACAATTTTACCTTTTAATCAAAAGAAGCATTTTTACCTCTATCTAATTCTTTACACTTTTACATATGCTTGTGTATTGCCATTATGTTTAGTCATTTATCTTAATGCTTTCATGGGTTGACACCAGTATATCTAGTGTATCCAAGATCTTCCTCTATAGGTTAATAGGAAGTGCCCAAGTTGGAGTATAGAGGCAAAGGAGCAACCATCTAACAGTGTGCTTCTAGAGCACCTATGGTAGGTTCTTCTTTGTTATATCTCCATTAATCCTCTTGTTAAAACACTCATGTAGTCTGGTCTTTTGTTCAAATAAAGTGTTTATTTTCTCTTTTTTGTGAAAAAAGTATTGATATAAGATGAGTAGATCAAATCATTTTGGTGCATCACCATTTTAGTTAGGTTATACTTTTGTAACATCCTTTTCTCTTTTCACCCCCACTATTATTATTAGTAGGAGTTAAGGACCTCAAAGGTGCATCAAGGGGAGCTATCCCTTAATCTAGAGATTCATTCTTCAAATTTTCTACCCATAACAAGAGGAATGTATCCATTGTGCTACATGGAATAAAGAAGCCGAGTCTTCTTTTAAAGGGTGCAATCCACAACATCAACACTACTCAAGCCTCAAGAGTTTTTCCATAGCTATTGTATCAACTTATTGTTGAGATGCCTTTTTACTAATCTTGGGTACTTGAGTTGGAGTATCTACCTAGGAAGTTGAAGGAGAGTCTATTGTTGGCCATTTTTGGCCCACATATAAAGCTCTTGCATGATTTGATGAAGAAATGGATCAAAGGCTTAGAAATGGATCCAAACTTTGCAAATATAGAGGATACAAGAAAGGTTTTCTAAGGATCCAACAATAGTGTTTAAGGATAATCATATAAGCTAGAAGCTAAGTGCAAAATATTTTATTCATTTAAGTCTTTACTTGCTCATTCTTTTAGACTTTGTGGGGACTAAGTGTCTCTTTTATTTTCAGGACTTCTTTTGGCTAAGTGTTGAATTCTTTTGGACAAGTTTTCCGAGATAAAGTTGTTGAAGAGACAATTATTTTAGACAAAATGCTCGAAGCAAATGACAAAGACCTTTTCTTTTGGTAAAATTGTCTGAGATAATTTTCCCAAAGGGTAACTCTTCAATAAAATGGTCCATTTTAAAATATAAAGGATATGTTTGTTTCAGAAAAGTTTTTGTTCAAAAGCTCTAAGGAATTTTCCAAGGGGCACTTTTTCTTTGAGAAAATTGTTTGAGACAATTTTTCCCTAAGGCAAAATTCTTTAAGACTTTTTGTCTGAAATGAAGATCCTGAAGGAATGTTCTAAAGGAAACTTTTCCTTCGATAAAATTGTTCAAGACAATTTTTATGAAGGCAAGTTTCTTTCAAAACTTTTGTCCCAAAGAAAAGACCTTTTCAAAAAAAGCCAAAAAAAATAAATCCAAAGGAATTCCTTCAGAAGGAACTCTTTCAAGAATAAGTACCAAAACAAAAAATCCAAAGGGCACTTTTCTCGACAAAAAGGGGACCTTTTTCAAGTTCCAAATGGCACTTTCAAAGCAAAGAGCCAAAACACTTTTTTTGAAGAGTCATTTCTATGCCAAAGTGTCTTATGTAACATATCCAAAGGGTATCTTTCAAAGAAGTGGACCTTTGTAAAAGTCTCAAAGACCTTTTCTTTCGAAGAGATGGCTGAAGCAATTTTGTCTGAAGGATCATTCTCAAAAAGTCCAAATTTTAATTCCTTCAAGAAAAAGTCCATGGAAATTATTCAAACAAATTATCTGAAAAAAGGGCCCATAGGAAAGTGTTTGAAGGGAACATGACATTCATGCCAATGTCAAAGTTCAAGTTCATGAAATAGCCATTGGGATTCAAATATCCCATGACGGGCCCACAAACATCAAAATATAAACCACTACAAGTAGTTGTTTAGATTTATATGGACTTACATCAACATAAATGGGTATAGAAAAACCAATGTCCTTAGATTGGTTCTCCTATAGGAAAGATCTGGTCCAGGTTTCAAGGTAGGAGCTGGTACATGAAATTAATGGAGAGGTCATCATCCTTTGACATGGCCATCATCTCCGAAAAACATTCATTCAATGTAGAAGCAACATGGATCAGTCTAGATTCAAAATTATGGGGATTTTATCCTTATATATGCAAAACAAGTGAAAGATTGCATGGGAATGAAAAGTGAAGATCAGGTGATTAGAAAAAGTAGCTCAAGAATTAAAGACATTCTTAGAGAAGTTATTGTCTTCTATCATGTTTGCTAATCAATGAGGGCTCGAAGAGATTTGTGGTGATCTTGGATGGTTCATTTTATGGTTAAGGCAGTTGCACACTCTGAATGCAAAAGAGTTCAAGGACATAGTGGTGGTTGCAACCATTTATGACCTCTCTTTCTATTTTCTCACACAAGCCCCCTCTTCTCTCATCCTTTTCTAATATATATAGGATTTTGAGGATAAAAAGAGATCCCTTGACTGGTGATAGATTTACTTTGTCAAAATCACCTTGTAAACACTCTCTTAAACCAATAAGATAAAGTTTTTTTATTCTAGTTTGAAGTCAAGTACACATTATTGGAGTTTAACATGCAGATGTGTCTCTTTTCATCATCTGTAGATTATCTATGTATCTTGATTTAATTCTCTTGGTTCCTTTCAGGTTGTGTGAAGTTTTAGACATTGGTGCCTTTCTTGAAGTGTCACAAGTCTATAGTGTCTCATTTAGACTTATTTTTTTCTATCCTTCAAATTTTAGGGTTTCCCTTTGACCTCCACATAAAATACTTATGCTTGTATCCTTGAGATAGGATTAGATTAGTCTATGTTTTGGTTAAGTTCATTAGTAGTTGTTAGGGTTTCCATGTTGAAAGTGGATAATTCTATATTTGGTGCATCACCATCCTTAGCTTAGATTTTCCTTTCATGTTATATTTCTCTCCATTTTCCTTAGTCAATAGTAGATCTTAGTAATGGAAACAAGTTAAAGTAAAGCATCTGAGGAACTAGACTCATTAAAAAGCCTAGAGGTTTAACCTCACTACATGATACCCATAACCTAAGGTTGTTCTAAATTTATATCTGGGAGTGAGAGAGCCTGAAAAACTCTCCCACAAGAGTGAAATTCTAGCCTACAATAGTTTCTATCATGCCCAATGGGACCACTTTCGAGCAAGATTGGTCAAATTTGATGTTGTTTTGATCAATTTGCAATGGTTATAGTTTTCATCTCTCAATATTTGGTGACTCTGAATAACACTCAATAATCTAGTGACAAAACATTAACTATCTTTCATGCCAAAGGTGGCTACAAGATCAAGTTATAGAGGTATTCCTTTTGATTTTGTTGAACTCCCCTTAAATTAAGCCAAAAAGTTAAGGTTCACCCATACTCACCCATACGTAGGAAACCATTTTTCTAAATAAGTTGTGAGGTGTACCTATGCAAGAAGACCTTTGTTAGCCCCTTTTATTACCATGATTTTCTAAAGGGCTTTTATAGGCTTTAGTGACCAAATTCCTTTAAATCTAACATAATACGATCCTATACTAGTAGCAGCTCTCAAAAACATCCCATATTTTATAGGAGACCAAGCCATACCCCTGCTGAACACATTAATGACAACCAATTTTTGTAATATCCATAATGTCATTGAAAAAAATATAGCTATTAGAATATTAGCCATTTCCCTTAATGGAAAATATTTAAATTCATATAGAGGCTTAGCTTCTAATTCTATTTATTCATGGAATCAGTTAGGAGAGGCCTTGTGTAAAAAATTTGCAAACAAGAGTGACCATTTATCACTAGTAGAATAACTTATCATAATCAAGAGAGCTCCCCATGAAGTCATGTAAGACTTCAACACAAGATTCCAAAAATCTTGGGACAGAACTCCAACCTATGTTAGAATGTCCCCTAACTTTGTGTTTCAATACTACTTGAAGGCTCTAACTATCAATACAGTTGTAATGATCCAATCCATGGAAGGGGACATATTATCATATGCTTATGAGGTGGCTATTAAAGCATAAAATTGCATAGTTCAAGTTGGTAAGCTTGCTCCTATACCCTCAATTCCTCTTTTACCTAAAATTAGACCACCCCCCTATGGTTATTCCCCTACTTGATGTTATTCTTTCAGCTCCAAAAATTACTACTAAACCTTCACCTAAGTAGGAAAATGCCTCCACTAGTGGATCAGGTGATTCCCAAGAACATAAAAACTACCTAGAACTTAAGAGCATGCTCTAATCCTTGGGAAATGATGTGGTAAATAAAAAAGCAACAAGCTCAGTTCAATAAACCTTATCAAGCTCTATATCAGATTCAAAAAGAATCTTATCAAGGGAATAGACCACCCTTCAAGGGAAGTTTCCAAAATCAGAATTGTGAGCAAGGGTAAGGACAACCTAGCTATAATAAGCAGAGCAGCCATAACCCAAATGTCGCAGGCTCTTCTAACTCCTTGGTTCCTGTTCAAAACAATATGGCTCAAGAATTTAAAGGGATGATACCTTGGGATCAATCTTTTGGGAAATCCATTGCCCTAATTAATGGTTTTAATGAGGCCTTCAATGATCAATGGAAATAGGCAATTATTTATGGATATAATCAATCCTTAATGGCTCAAAAAATAGAGAGCCCCATGATGACAAAACTAGGGTAGTCTCCACAAGACCAAGGATTTGATCAAGTACCAAACTATTTAGATGCTACAATGGTCATCAGTGAGAAAGATGAGTGCTATGCACTCAATCAAAAGGCTAGTTCTAGCCAAGCATACATTTCAGTGATAACTAATACAAGATTCAAAAGAAGAAATATGGATGGTAATCAAGAGGTGGTCAAAGAAATTCTTGTCATTACTCCTTCATTTCCTAATACTAATGACCATGTTGCCACTCCAAATGTCTTGACACCTCATAAAAACTAGAATCAAGGTGCCCGTTTTGATCCAATAAACTAATAAATTCAAAAAACAACAATAGTGGCCCCTAAAGCTTATGTGAAGGTTGGTGGTCCACCAATCAAAATTGTTGAGAAAATGAAGAAATCTAGTGTGAGTGTACCAATATGGGACATGCTTTCCATGCCCAATCAGGTGGATATCTTTCAAGAAGGTTTATCCAAGATAGTTACAATAACTACAGGCAAGCAACCAAAAAAACTAAGGTCCTTACCAATGCAACCCAAGTCTTATGGGAGAATGATCAAGTAAGATAGCTAAACCTCCTCCATTTTAAATTTCATTAATCATTGGTGATTATTTGATGCATAATTTCTTGGTAGATAGTGGAGCTAGCACTTCAGTAATGCCAAAGTCTATAGTTGATCAACTAAACCTCAAATATGAGCCATATACTAAGGGAGTTATGTATCTTGACGGTTCTTCCATAAAGCCATTTGGTATTTTCAAGGAATTGGGCTTGACCCTGCATGCTTGTCTTAATGTTTCGGTGGTTTAGGATGTGTTGATCCTTGATGTAACTCCTTGCTTTGTGTTATGCATCTATAGAAAATTCACAGCCAAAATTGGAGGTTATCTAGTAGTAGATTGGTCTTACATGGCATTCAAAACAAGGTATGAGACTAAGGTATCAATCAAGGCTGAGACCATGGCAAAATTTTGCATTGAACCCCATCAACCAAATAGCATAAATTTTAATTATACTATCCTTGATGAGGATGAATTTATAATTGGTCAAAAATTGAATACTTATTCTGAGGAGATTCCAGACTTGTTCTTGGATGAGCTATAGGTGGATAATCAACTTCTCAACCCTTTATAAGGTGTTGAAGAAAGAGACATGGGTGTTTATTTTATACATGAAGAAAATAAACTCATGTCTTCCCTCATTAGACCTAAAGAAGACCTCAATGGTATGTGGAAGTTGTTCTTTGATGGTTTAGGGAGAAAAAATGGAGTAGGTGTAGGGGCAATACTAGTTTCCCCTTCAGATGATAAGTATTTCTCTTATTATATCTTCTATTTTAGTTTCTCCTCCAATGTAGGAGAATATGAAGGCCTAATCCATGACTCTAATGGGCCAGTAAGAGGGGAATCAAGTAGTTGCAAGCATATGGAGATAATGAGCTTATAGTGAACCAAGTTAGGGCTTAAACATTATGAAGAATCCTTTGATGAGGTCCTACAAAAATAGAGTGTGGGACCTAATTGAAGATTTCAAAGCCATTAACATTCAAGCTATGCCAAGGAACAAGAATCAACATGCTAATAGGTTGGCAACTATGGGAGCCTAGTTTGATATTCCAATTAAGATAAAAGAGGCCAATGTTTAGCCATATGTCAAGGTGGTGGTGAGGCCATCAGTACTAGATAATGAAGCCCACTGTAGGTCTTTGAAAATGACAAACAAATTATTTGTTTCTTATAGCAAGAAGTAAAGTTCTCCACCAACCAGGAGAAATTTCAATATTATTATGAGGATCAAATTGTTCAACTAAAGTCTAACAAACTTCATAAATGGTTGGTCACCCTTGAAAGTCTTTTCCATGAGGGAGACCATATAAGGAAAGATAAGGTAGTGATGTCAACTGATGAGGAGAGCTATGAAAGAGTCCTTATTTTTAAGGATAAGCTCCTCAAGCTTCGAAAGGTAAAAAATGAGGCAGAAAGACACGCTTTCATCAAAATTTGTAAGTAATATTCAGACATCTTCACTTAGGAATATAATGAATTGAAAGGTTTTGATCCAAAGTTAGTCCAACATACTATAGAACTAGAGGCCCATGCTAAGCCTATGAGGCAAAAATAATGGCCCGTTAACCCCAAAATAGAAGAGCTTATGAGAAGAGAGATAACCAAGTTAATTAAATCCAAGATCATCTTTCCCATCAAGCACTCATCATGGGTAGCCAATTTGGTGTCTGTAAAGAAAAAGAGTGGGGAGATTAGGCTATGTGTTGACATTAGAGATCTAAATAGGGTCTCCTTGAAGGACCATTACCCTCTACCATCCATGGAAGAGTTTCTTTAAATAGTTGCAAGTTTAGAATGCTTCTCTTTTGGATGGATATTCAAGTTACAACCAAGTATTAGTAAAGAAAGAAGATCAATACAAGATGGATTTCACCACCAAATGGGGCATGTATGCATACCAAAAGATGCTTTTTGGCTTATTAAATGCTGGAGAAACTTTCCAAAAAGCCATGGATATGGCTTTCTAAGGGCTACTAAATCAAATGGTGCTGGTCTACTTGGATGACATCATAGTTTTCTCCAAGGATGTCAAAGAACACATGGACCACCTGAGGTTGATCTTTGAGAGATGTAGAGAGTATGGGATTTCTTTGAATTCCAAGAAGTGTGTGTTTTCTATGCATGAGGGAAAACTCTCAAGACATATTATCTCAAAACAAGGATTAGCTATTGATCTTGATAGAATAAGTGCCATCTTGGTCTTATCCTTATCTAAGCATAAGAATGGAATATAAAGTTTTTTTGGAAAAATAAACTTTGTGAGAAGGTTTATACCTAGTTTTGAAAAATTAGTCAAGCCCATCATTGCCATACTTAAGAAGAACCAAGCATTCACATAGTCAAATGAAGGTAAATCAATATTTGAGGCTATCAAGCAAGCCATTGACCAAGCACCCACACTCTTGAATCCTAATTTTTCAAGAGATTTCATATTGTATGCCTTTGCCAATATTGATAATATATCAGCTATGTTGATGTCAAAGAATGGTGAAGGACTTGAGTAGCCAATAGCATTTTTGAGTCAGAGGCTTGAGGGGTATGAGGTGAGGTATACTTTTGTATTAAAAAAAGTCCTTATAGCAGTAATAATCCTTAAAAAGTCTAGGACAATGCTTTCCAATAGCAAACTCTATCTTATGGTGTCTCATCCTAGAGTGAGAGACTTCCTTCTTAACAAAGACTTGAATGAAAAAAGAGTTGGTTGGATTACCAAGGTCATGGAGTATGATGTGGAGATCAAGGTCACTAAGCTATGAGAGGCAAAGGTTTATGTGAACATATGGTTTATGAAATTCATAAGGATAAATAAGTTGCCATGGTGATACAAGACAACTCATAGGCAGAGGCACCTTTACTTCATAAGAGTTGGCTCCATGATATGGCACATTTTTTGCTAATCAAAGACTACTGTTATTAACCTGGAGTTGCATCCTAAAATGAATATGTGTTGAAATGAATAATACTCTCTCCAGTTGAAATAATGGAATCTTCTCATGAGGGTGGATGCCTTAATGGTGAGAAGAACCTCTAGAGAAGGCTAGTTCCTATAAGATCTATCAATGTGGATCTCTACTCTATGCTATGAATTTTCCATGGAAAAGGGAGAAAGAAACTTGAAAGGAAAATCCTACCTAATGATGGTGATACACCAAAATGTTGATCCACTCTATTTGGAACCTTGAACACTGAATCGAACAAGGGAAAAGGAAGACCTTTGATTTTAATTAATCACTATGCATAAGTATTTCATGAGAAGGTTAGATCAAATGATAAAAATATGAGGGAAAATGATGGAGAGAGGTTTGATACAAGACACTTTGTATCCACCTAACATCTACTTAAAAATTTAGCAAAAGACATATAAAATATTGAACATGACCTGCATAACATGATGAGCTAGCAACTAGGTACAAATCAAAATTTGGGAAGGGAGAAAAATATACCACACATGCAATTTGTTGAATGAATGTATACCATGCCAACACTTGAAATTTGAAAGTATAGTCCTATTGATTTAAGAGGTTACATAACTCACCAATGGTAGAGTATGGTCTTATCAAGAGAGAGATCCTTTTTACAAGGTTGAAAATCCATTAATATATAAAATTAGAAAAAGCCAAGAGATTGGCATTTGAAAATAGAGAGTGAGTAAACTCAAACCAACTCAACCTTTAAAAAAGTCTATTTTGTCTTGCATGAAAATTCCTTGCATTGAAAAGTGGATGGTGGGCTCAAAAGTTTGACTTTGCTTATGCATTATCAGCTGAGCCATGTCTAAAATTAGAGACTAGCTCTTTGGCATTTGAAATTGAATGGCTGGGCTTGTTAAAATGCCTACCTCTCTTTGCATGGAAATCCATGTTAAGAGTCAATAAATGAGCTCTACTTAGACTGCTAGAATGTTTGGAGAAGCATGACTTTGACTAGTCAAACTTTGGGTTAACTAAAACTTAGAAATCTGCCAAAAATAGCCCTTGTTCGCATGTATTTTCTCTTATTTTGGCCTGCCTATTTGTGTTTATTGTTGGCAAGATTCTATTTTTGGATTATTTTGTCTATATTTGGTCTATATTTTCTTGGATTTTTTCGCTATTCCCTTAGCCTAATTCTTTCAGATATTTTTTAATTTGCAGATTTCTTTTGGTCTCAAATTTTTTTTGAATATTTTGCTTTGCTTGTATATATTATCTTCGGGGTTTTTGGCTATCTCCTTGATCTTATATTCCTTCGTATTTCTTTCTTTCCAATTTTTTTGATTTTATTCTCTTTGGATCTTATGTCTTGCCCCATGAATTTACCTTTGGTTTTATTACAAAATTTTATTATCTCCTTGGCTTTATTATTTTCTACCCCTTTTCATTGTTTTGTTTGCATTTTTCCTGAAGGATGTATTTCCTTCTAAAATTTTCTTCTCCTTCTTTATTCCCTCATATTTTTTCACTTTGACTTCATGTGGGCTTTTTTTGGTCCATTTCCTTTAGAATTCCATTGACCCTTGTTTTATTCTTTCATTTGGGCTTTTATCTTATGGAAAAATTGTCAGTCTCCTCTATGTTTGGTAATTATTCTAAAGGAATCCTTTGAACTCTTCAATGGCACCTACTTCAGATTCTTCATTTCTTATTACTTATAAAAAGAGATAAGTCATTTACCCTGGGAAACCTGAAATGTACTATCCTGAGTAATTTAGGTTTCTAAACCCAAATTACTTATACTGATAAAAATTTCATAAGCAAAGCACTTCACAAAACCCGATTTGTACTGTCAAGAGTAATTTGGGTTTTCCAAACTGGATTACTTTTGTTGATAAAACTTTCATAAGCAAAGCACTTCTCAAAACCTGATTTGCAATGTCAAGAGTAACTCGGGTTTTCCAACCTAGATTACATCTGTTGAGGAGTTTCAACTGTTGATTACTCATAAAGTGAAATAAGTTGTGTCTCTTTTAAACCCTAAATATTTCTCCTTCCAAAAAACTTGAAGTCTTCTACTATTTAAAACCTGAAGTCTTGTTTGAATGCCCACCCTCTCACACTTACACAAAATTTTGATATGTAGGCCAAAAAATGGCCAACATTTTTGGTGACTCATAGGGAAGCATGCCTGCTATGCTTAAGAAATGTTGACCATTTTGTGAATCCTACATGCAAAATGGGCACCCTCCCTTCTATTGCCTTGAAGCCTTTTTATTAATGCCCTTTTACCTTGAAACCAAGTCTTGACCTTTTTAAAATCAAGGAAAAAATTGCTTTTTTGCAGATGTATGTGTTGTCTCATCAGGCATTGGCCTTTTCCAGCACTCACAAAGCAATCAGGTTTTGAGACATCTTTATTTCAAAGCTTTTTGAGTAAGTCCTTTGGAAGAGCTGAATTGGTCTTAGACGCTTCTTAAGGCAAGTGTTTTTCCATGAAAGGCACCTAGGCATTCTGTAGGGTCATTTGCAATTTCCTTGAAGGGTATGTGCCCTTGCGAGAAACACTTCAAAGATAAAATAGACCTTTACAAAACTTTTGAAGGGTATGTTGGAAGGCAGAATGGACCTTGTAGAGGGATTTTGATTGGCATGAGGACCAGTACAAAAGTTTTGAAGGGCACTTTTGGCTTGAAGTGTCCTTACAGAGGGCATCTAGTTGAAGTAAAGGGGTAAAGATAGGAAGCCCAAATGGAACTTTCCCTTCAGAAAAGGGTGACAAGCAAAGAGAATTACTTTGAACAAAATGTCAAAAGGAAAATTGAAGAAAAAAAGTCTAGGTCAAATTCCTTTAGAAAAAATGTTTGAAGGGATTCCTTCAAACATTTTATTCGAATAAATTTGAAAGATAAGAAGTCTAAAGGGTAGGTGTCTTTGCGGGGGGCACTTGGTCATCAAATTGGACCATTTTAATTTTTTTGAAGGGTCACTTTCTTTTTAAAGTGGACCATTGTAGCTTTTTTGAAGGTATTTTTCTAAAGGCAAAGGTCATTTTTGAATAACAAAAGACCATTTCAATCTTTTTGAAGGGTCACTTTCCCTTCAAAAAAGTTTTTTTCTGAAGGCAAATGTTAACTTTAGGGTGATAAGCTAGCCGTTGGGATATAAATATCCAATGACAGGCATGTGAACATCAACTTGAGGGTAATAAACTAGTTGTTGGGAAGTAATCAAGCTAAAAGGAAGCCTAAATGCCTACCAAAGGAAAGTCAAGAGTGCAAGCCCAAAAGATAATTCCTTCAAACAAATGTCTGAAGGAATTCTTTTAGACATTTTGTCCAAAGGAGTTTAGAATTAAAAGCCCAAAAGCCTGAAGGATGAATGAATGAGCAAGCAAAGAAAAGAATCCAGGAGAAAATAACAAGCACCTGAGAGCCCAAATGGCTAAGGATAAAAGATAAATAGCAAGTAAGAAAAAACAAAGTGGGTAACCTAAGACATGGACACATGCATGATAAAACAAAATATCAAAATGTTCTAAGTGGTGTGACAAGTCAAAACGCAGACCCAAGGATGAACCAGACCAAAGTAGGTGGCACATGTGTTGTCAATAAGAAGAGTAAATGCACTTAGGTGAAATAGTCTCTACCAAAAAACTAATAAAAAGATTGGTTTTTGAACTATATAAGGGAACAACCCATGCTTTCACACTTCACCATTAATGCACAACTAGTTGTGCCTAGAATTGAAGAGAGCATGGCCCAGTCAATGCAACTTGGGGATGGACTTGTTAGTTACTAAGAGTATCCCATGCTTTTAAAGGACCAGGACAACAAGGCTAGCAACTTGAGCACCTACAGTATGGCTCTCCCATATGTAATTGGATGGATACAACAATAGCATGGGCTTGTAGTCATTACAGAAGTGTTTAATACATCATGGGTTTCCATCCCTTAACTTTTCAATTATCTATTTTCAATATTTTAATATATTTTTAAATTCTCATTTGAGAAATATCTCTTAGCATTATATGGCGAAGCCCTAAAAAATTTTACCTTGAATCAAAAGAAGCATTTTTACCTCCATTTGATCTTGTACTTTTGCATATGCCTATGGTTTTATCTTTTGTTAAGTCATCTCCTTCTCATGTTTTCATAAGTTTATGCCAACATATCTAGTGTATTGTGAGTTCTTCTCTTGCAGGTCAACAAGAAGTGTCCAGCTCAGAGTATAGGCACATGTGAACAGGTTATCCATAGTGTGTCTTAGAACACCTCTAGTAGTTCTTCCTCATTATATCTCCATAGGATCCCCTATTGAAACAATGATGCATGAAAGGTTCTCATTTAAATGAAGTGTATGTTTGCTTCTCTCTGGTGTAAAGTGTAGATCAAAGTTGAGTAGACCAACCAGTTTGGTGCATCATCACATTAGTTAAGTTCTATTTTTAGTATTACTCTCTTTTTTAACCCCCCATTGTTACCAGTAGGAGATCTAGGGCCTCAAGGTGCATCAAGTGGGGCTAGCCCCTAATCTATAGATTCATCCCTTAAGTTTGCAACCCACAACAAGAGGAATGTCTCCATTATGCCATGTGGAGGAAGAAAGTTGAGCCTCCCTTCAGAGGGTGCAATCCACAGTGTCAATAGTTTTTGACACATTTGATGGGACATATTTCTGTCTTATAAGTTTCAGGATTGGTGTTGATCTTAATATTGTTAAAAATCCAAAAGAAGGAGATCTATTTAGCACCTGGCAACTCCATTCAAGAACTCAGTCTCTGGTTAATGATCAGCCTGGCATCCCATGCCAAAGGTCACTACAAGATATTCTTTTATGGGTGTCCCTTTTTAATTTATTCAGTTGCCTTTGAACTCAATGAAAATAGCAAGCCACTTCCTTAATCAACCATAAAATATACCTACTCAAGGAGACCCCAGTCAAATCCTTTCATAGCCATGGCTTTCCCTTTTATGGCCTTCAATGGTCAGAGTCCCTTGAACCTTTAATAGTATGACCCAATTCCAGGGATAGCTCTCAAAAGTCTTCCTCCCTTTAGTGGAGAAGGCTCAATCATTATTGTTGAGCATATCATAAACATAGACAACCTCTATAACATCCATAATATCATTGAGGAAAATGTAGCCATTAGATTGCTAGCCTTATCCTTTAAAGGGAAAGTTTTGGACTAGTATGGGACCTTGCCTGTGAACTTAGTTGGCTCATGGAATGAGTTAGGGACCCTCTTGATTAATACATTTGGGGAAAAAAGTGACCATTTATCTTTGTTAAAGAAATTAACCACCATGAAGAGAGCCCCACATGAGTTTATGCAAGATTTTAACACTAGGTTCCAAAAGACTTATGATAGAATTCTAATTCTTGTGAGGCCAAACCCAAGCTATGCTTTCCTTTACTACTTAAAGGCCCTGAATAGTGACATTGTTATCATGATACAATCCATGGGTGGGAATATTCTACCCACTACTTATGTGATAGCCATAGCTACTAAAAATTTCCTTGTTCAAATAGAAAAGATAGTTCTTAGACCTCATATGCCACTCTTTCCTGATTTACAGCCATTAATCCAACCTGTTGTGCCCACATTGGCTCCTCTACCTAATCAAGAGAACTTGACTGCTACCCTTGTAAATGATCTCCATGAAGTTAAGAGCTTGTTGTAGAGTGTTATAAATGAGTTAGTTTCCCTCAAGAGACAACAAGCTCAGAGTTATAAGCCAAATCAATGCTACCAATAGTTTGGGCAAGCAAATAGGCCTCCCCTCCAAAATTATAATCAAAGGCAAGTTCAAATTACACATGGAAAGCCTTATCAAATCTATAATCCAAATGCCCCTTCATCTTCCAAGGTTCTTGTCCCCACTCAAAATAATTTGGTGTAAGAACAGCCCAATTATCCACCCTTGGGGCATGGACAAGAACAAGTTGCTTATGCCAATGAGCAACCAAATCAAAGCATGGCTACACAAGGTGATCAAGTAGTCCAAATCTCAAATTTTGAGATATCAACACAACTTAGGATGGACAACAGGAAAGCTCAATCTGATTCCACTCTTATCAATCACTTAGAAGGAGAGTTCTATATAGTCAACTATGTGGGGATCACAAGTAATTAGAATGATTGTGTTCCAGCCAACACTAAGTCTAAAAGGAGAGCCATTCATGAAGCTCAAGTGACCACTCAAGCACCTATAACATCTTCTTCACCACAAGCAAATCAAAAGTTTCCTAATTACAGGTCATCGGTTACAAATTCAACTCCTCAAGTTGCACCATAGGTTATGAATGTTCCCAAGGAGAGATCTAAGCAATAAAATCATTCAATCAATGTAGTGGACCAAATGAAGAATCTGCACATGAAAATCTCATTGTGAGATTATTTAGCATTACCAAGATAAAAGGATATACTCCAAAAGGAATTACACAGGCTAGGTGAACAAGTTGTCCCAGCAAGAAATGATAATGTGTTGATAGTAAATGGGGTTCCTCCCATGGGAGGTCAAGCAAAGAAAGATGAGAAGGTCCCTCCATTATATTTGTCCCTAATTATTAGTGATTTTTTGGTCCAACATTGCATCATTGATAGTGGAAAAAGTACCTCAATTATGCCCAAATGCATAGCTGATAAGCTAGGCCTCAAGTATGAGCAAATGACCAAAGGAATTTTGTAGTTGGATGGATCACCAGCTAAGATCTTGGGAGTGGTAAGAGGCTTAAATATAATTCTCCATGCCTATTTGACCTTCTTAATTTCCCATGATGTGGTAGTGACAAATGTTCTTTCTTACTTCTCTCTTTTCTTGTCAAGGGATTTCACATCCAAGATAGGTAGATACTTGGTAGCCAATTGGTCTTACATGGTTCTTAGGACAAGTATGGAACTAAAGTGAAGATTGAGTTAGAGCCCATCCATAAGGATCACTTGGATCCATACTCACCCAAAGTAGCAAATTTGAACTATGCAATCATTGATGAAGAATTGCTCTAGGTGGACCAATCTCCATCATCTTCTCTTGTAGGAGTTACTGACTTGCTCTTAGATGAATGGGGAAATGACAATTTTGAGGATGATCCTTACAAGCTAATTGAATAATCTAGTCTTGGATTCTACTACATGCATGAGAAAGATGCTTTCATGTCAAAATTAATGAAGACAGATCAAGAGGACTGTGGTTTATGGCAACTATTCTTTGATGGATTTAGAAGCAAGTTGGGAGATGGTGGTGGAGTAATGTTGGTTTCACCTTAAAAAGAGAAATACTTCTCAACTTTTAGGTTTTAGTTCTCCTACACTTGTAACATAGCAAAGTATGAGGCCCTTATTCATGGCCTAGAATGGGCAAGGAAGAGAGGAATCAAAGAATTATAGATGTTTGGAGACAGTGAGTTGATTATGAACCAAGTGAGAGGTCAAAGCTTGAACAAAAACTCTTTACTCAAGTATTAAAAGCACAGAGTGTGCAAACTTTGTGGAGAGCTTCACTACTTTCAACATCACTTCCATTTCAAGAGAGGAGAACAAGCATGTGGATAGACTAACAACAGTTGGTGCTCAATTTGATATCTCAAAGGGGGTGAGACAAACCAAGAATCAACACCATTTAAAGGTGATCATGAGGCCTTCCATACCAAACAATGTCACCAATTGATAAGTGTTTGAAAGTGACCAACAAATAACACTTTTCTTACAAAAAGAAGATAAGTTTGTTTCCAAAAATTAGTCCAAGATACAACAGTAGTTTGATGGGCAGATTGTTCAACTAAAGACCAACAGGCTTCCCAAAGGTTTGGTAAATTTTGAGAGCATCTTCAATGAAGATGACCAACTCAAGAGAGACAAAGCAGTCATGTTAACTAGGAAGGAAAATTATGAAAGGGTAGAGATCTATAAGGATAAGCTGCTTGTACTTGGGAAGGTATCTACCAATGAAGAAAAACATGCTTTCATTATGTTATGTCAAGAGTTTGTTGATGTCTTTGCTTGGGAGTATGGTGATTTGAAGGGATTTGATTCAAGCTCGACCCAACACACCATTGAGCTGGAGGAAGGTGACAAACCCATCAAGAAAAAGCAAAGGCCAATCAATCCAAATATCAAGCCTTTCATGAGGAAGGAACTCACCAAACTAATTGAGTCCAGGATCATTTTCCCTATCAAACACTCTTCTTGGCTGGCCAATTTGGTCCTTGTTAGGAAGAACAGAGAGGTCAGATTGTGTGTGGATTTTATAAACCTGAATAGAGTCTCATTGAGAGATCACTATCCCCTTCCAAGTATGGAGAAAATTTTTTAGATGGTGATAGGTAGTGAAAGATTCTCTCTCCTAGATGGCTACTTTGGGTACAATAAAATCTAAGTACAAAAGTGTGACCAATACAAGAAAACCTTCACCACCAAGTGGGGAACATACGCCTATAAGAAGATGCCATTCATATTATCAAATGCTAGAGCTACCTTCCAATGTGTTATGGATATGGCTTTTCAAGGTTTGATCAATGACATTGTGCTGGTTTATCTTGATGATGTGACAATCTTTTCTAAAGAGGCAAGTGAACATTTGAAGCACTTGAGGAAAATATTTGGAAGGTGTAGAGAGTTTGGCATCTCTCTCAACCCAAATAAATGTGTGTTTGTCATCCACAAAGGCAAGCTCTTGGGCCCTGTCATTTCAAAAGAAGGCTTATCCATTGATCTAGAGAGGGTGCATGCCATCATAGCATTGTCCTTGCCTAAGCACAAGAAGGGCTTACAAAGTTTCTTTGGTAAAATAAATTTTATTAGGAAATTCATTCCTAACTTTACTAAGCTGGTCAAGCTGCTAACTTCCATGTTGAGGAAGGATGAGACATTCATGTGGACAACAAGAAGAAGATAAAGCTTTGAAGGCATCAAGCAAGCTATCACCCAAGCTCCTACACTAACTAGTCCAAACTTCTCCAAGGACTTCAATCTATACACTTTTGGGAATGAAGAGGTAATCTCTATTATGCTCACTCAAGCAAATGGTGAAAATTTAGAACCTCTTTCTTTTTTCAGCCAAGGTTTAGAAGGCTATGAGATTAGATACACATATATTGAGAAGTAGGTGCTTACAGTCATATGAAGTCTAAATAAGTTTAGACATATGTTATCTAAAAACAAAATTCACATCATGATGCCACATCCTAGTGTAAAAGACTTCTTGCTAAGCTGAGACTTGAATGAGAAAAGGGCAGGTTGGATCACCAAAGTAATGGAGTATGATGTAGAGATCAAGACCACCAAGTTGGTAAGGGGAAGAGGGATGTGTGAACACATTATTATAGACTTGGAAGAGTTGAAGGAGGATGTTTTGGTACTCCATGATGAACTTGCAGCAATAGTACTTACAGTCATGAAAATTTGGGCACAAGACATGGTTCATTTTCTTCAAACTGGTGAGTGTCCACAAGGTCTTAATAGGACCAAGAGGAGGTATTTTAGACTCCAATCTCTTCCTTATGTCCTAGTTGATGGAGTGCTAACCAGGAAGGAATTTTTATGGGTATTATTGAGATGCATTAAATTATACCAAGTCAATAGGGTACTATCTGAGTTTCATAATGGACTAGTTAGTGGCCACTTTGCTCCCAAGGCCACAACTATAAATATTATGAGGGCTGGTTACTTTTGGCCCAGTTTGTTTAGAGACATACATGCTTGGGTGAGGAAATATCAAAAATGTGCCCTCTTTGATAGGAACTAATGGCTAACTTCCATGCCTCTTCATCATATTTAGGTGGAATAACAATTCACGCAATGGGGGTTGCACTTAATAGGGTTGATCAATCCTCCTTCTATCACTGGCCACAAGTGGGTTACTGCCACAGATTATTTCACAAAATGGATAGAGGCCATAGCTTTGAAAGAGGCCAATGAGAGTGTAGTATTAGACTTCTATGAAATAATAGTGACAAGATTTGGGGTCCTAACCATAATCATTTCAGATAATGCATTGGCTTTCTTAGGCATGAAAACAAGTGAGTGGGAATTAAAATATGGAATATATATTAGTACTTCTTCCAACTACTATCCATAAGGGAATGGGTTAGATGATTCCACAATTTTTTTTTATTAGGATCATAAAAAGGACAATGGAGGGAAATCAAAGGACTTGGCATGCCAAATTGAAGACAGCTATTTGGGTAGATAAGATCACTTCAAAGAGGGTGATCAAGAATTCACCATACACACTTGTGTATGGAAGAGAAGCTAGACTTCTTATCTCAATTGAGTTACCAGCCTTGGATCTTTCCCATTAGCTACAATTGGTGGAGAGTGATAGCTTGGAAGTTAGGTATTGTGAGTTAATGGAGCTTCAAGAAGCGAGAGACCAATCCATGGATACAATGACCAATCATTAACATCAAACAAATAAGCATTTTGATAAGAGGTCTATGACAAAGATTTTCTCAGAAGGTGACATTATCTTGAAGTGGGATGAGGACCACACTAATCTTGGAAGACACATGAAGTTTAATGCCTTGTGGAGTGGCCCATATGTCATCACCCAATGTAAGCAACACAATGCTTTCCAACTCTCCAAGTTGGATTGTGAAGAGGTACATATCCTAGTAAATGGGATATATCTCAAGCATTATTAGGTTCCTTTGTCATGTACATAGTTTCCTTGTTTTTCCTCATTTTCTCTAAGTGTTGTTATCCATATGTGTAGTGTTTTTAGCCTTTGTGTGTGTATTTTTTCCTTATTATTTTGGTTAAAATCTTTGTTGGTTCTTATATCCTTACAAGGTTTTTTCGATATTTTCAAGCTACATCCTGACTCTATACCTAATGGACCTTTAGGCCACTAGTCTTCTCAAGCATAGCAAGCATGCTTCCCTTGTGAGTCACCAATTTGTTGACCATTTTATGAATCTTGCATGCCAAAATGGGCACCCCCCCTTTTGTTACCTTGAAGCCTTGTTCTCCATGCCCTTTTGACCTAAAACCAAGTCTTAACCCTTTTAAAATCAAGGAAAAAGCTTCTTTTGTGAAGGTGTAGGTTTTGTCTCATCAGGCATTGGCCTTTTCCAACACTCACAGAGCAATTAGGTTTTGAGACATCTTAATTTCAAATCTTTTTGAGTAAGTCCTTTGGATGAGCTGAATTGGTCTTAGATGCTTCTTAAGGTAAGTATTTTTCCATGGAAGGCACCTGGGCATTCTGTAGGGTAATTTGAAATTTCCCTGAAGGGTATGTGTCCTTATGGGAGACACTTCAAAGATAAAATGAACCTTTACAAAACTTTTGAAGGGTATGTTAGAAGGAAGAATGGACCTTGTAGAGGGCTTTTCATCGGTGTGAGGAATAGCATAAAATTTATGAAGGGCACTTTTGGCTTGAAATGTCCTTGTGAAGGGCATCTGGTTGAAGCAAAGGGGCAAAGATAGGAAGCTCGAAGGGAACTTACCCTTAAAAAAAGGGTGACAAGCAAAGAGAATTCCTTCAGACAAAATGTCTAAAGGAATTCCTTCAAAAAATTTGTTTAAAGGAAAATTGAAGAAGAAAATCCAAGGTCGAATTCCTTTAGACATTTTGTTTGAAGAAATTTGAAAGATAAGTTTGAAGGGTAGGTGTCTTTGAGGGGGGCACTTGGTCATCAAAGTGGACCATTTTCATTTTTTGAATGGTCACTTTATTTTCAAAGTGGACCGTTGTAGCTTTTTTGAAGGTGTTTTTCTAAAGGTAAAGGTCATTTTTGAATGCTGAAGGACCATTTCAATCTTTTCAAAGGGTCACTTTCCCTTCAAAAAAGATCATTTGCAAAAATGTTGAAGGAATTGTCCTTATGAGTGGTGGGCCCATGAACATCAAATTCAAGGTGATAAGCTAGCCATTGGGATTCAAATGTCTAATGATGGGCCCATGAACGTCAACTCTAGGGTAATGAACTAGCTGTTGGGAAGTAATCAAGATAAAAGGAAGTCTGAAGACCTACCAAAGAAAATTCAAGAGTGCAAGCCCAAAAGATAATTCCTTCAGAAATTTTGTCTAAAGGAATTCAAAAATAAAAGCCCAAAGGATGAATGAATGACCAAGCAAAGAAAGGAACTCAGGAGAAAATAACAAGTGCTCGAGAGCCTGAATGGCTAAGGACAAAAGGGAAATAGCAAGTAATAAAAAACAAAGCTGGTAACCCAAGACACGGCCACATGCATAATGAAATAAAATCTCAAAACATTCTAAGTGGTGTGACAAGTCAAAGTGAAGACCCAAGGATGAACCAGACCAAAGCAAGTGGCATAGGGGTCATCAGTCAGAAGAGTAAATGCACTTAGGTGAAATATTCTCTACCAAAAAACTAATAAAAAGATTGGTTTTTGAAATATAGAAGGGACCAACCCATGTTTTTATGCTTTACCATTAATGCACAGCTAGTTACACCCAGCATTGAAGAGAGCATGGGCCAGTCAATGCAACTTGGGGATGGCCTTATCAATTTATAAAAGGAGTATCCCATGCTTTTACAGGACTAGGACAACAAGGGTAGTGACTTGAGCACCTACAACATGGCTCTCCCATACATAATTAGAAGGATAAAGTAGCATCATGGGCTTATGGTCACTACATAAGTGTTTAATATAGCATGGGTTTAAATCCCTTGACTTGTTAATTATATATTTCCAATATCTTTATATATTTGTAACTTCTCATTTGAGAAAAGATCTCTCAGTATTATATGGTGAAGCCCTAAAGAAATTTACCTTGAATCAAAAGAAGAAATTTTACCACCATTGAGCTTGCACTTTTGCATATGCCTATGGTTTTATCTTATGTTAAGTCATCTCCTTTGCATGCTTTCATAATTTTATGCCAACATATCTAGTGTATTATGAGTTCTTCTTTTACAGGTCAATAAAAAGTGTCTAGCTCGGAGTATAGGTGCATGTGAACAAGTTGTCCATAGTATGTCTTAAAACACCTCTGATAGTTCTTCCTCTCTATATCTCCATAGGATTCCTTATTGAAACACTAATGTATGAAAGTTTCTCATTTGAATGAAGTGTATGTTTGCTTCTCTTTGGTGTAAATGTAGGTCAAAGCTGAGTAGACCAACTAGTTTGGTGCATCACCGCATTATTTAGGTTTTGTTTTCAGTATTTCTTTCTTTTCACCCCATAATTGTTAGTAGTAGGATATGTAGGGCTTCAAGGTGAATCAAGGGGATCTAACCCCTAATCTAGAGACTCATCCCTCAAGTTTTTAACCCACAACAAGAGGAATGTCTCCATTGTGCCATGTGGAGGAACAGAGTTGAGCCTCCCTTCAGAGGGTGCAATCCACATCTTCAATAAGAACTTAGACCATATAGATTCTATTTGAACTTCCAAAATAATGATAAAATTGATTTTTGATTAAAAATATCCTTTGATCATGGTTGAAGTAACCTTTCTCCTTTAAAATAAGAAAGGAAACACATAAAAGTTGTCAAGGAAACCCAGGAACAATAAACATGCTCTGATCCCTACTGAGTCAGGATCTTGCTCTACCAATTAGAACACATGTGATTACTTCTTGTATTAGCAACTAAACATGGAATTATACCAGAATCAATAAGTAACTAGAAATATGAAACAACACAAGAATTAAGAGACAATACACAATTGTATTAATAATCACTCAGAAGAATATACAATAAGGAAGATGCCACTTCTTCCTCCACCTCAAAGGTTCACCACACCTCAAGACCTTCTTCCCTCTCTCTCTCGGTCCCAAAAATTAAATCCAATATAGAATTGATGTTCACCTCTCCAACCAGTCAGTAACACGCTGCCAGTTCACCAAGTACATAATCATACTCCAAGTAGATCCCCTGCTCTCTGCTACCTACAAATCACTAGACCTTACTCACCATGTAGACATCTCTACACCCCTGAAGAACCCTTGTCCTTGCCTCACCAAGTCCTTATGATTCTTCAACCAGTACCCCAGTGGATTAGCTCCTTGACCTTACAGACCTTGTAACTCTCCCTGATCATACACACTCAGCACCCCTTGGAACTAGGAGGAACTACACTAGCTCTCTCTAAAAGCTCTATGGCTTTCTAGCACACCTTTTACAATACAGCCCATGAGTCCATATATAGATCTCATGCTTACAATAATTAGACTAACCTAATTACAATAACTAGACTCGTAACTCAAGACTATGACTAGCCTTCAACATGCAAACTAACAGTCTCAAAATAGACTCTCCCAGATTTGTCATGCAAACTGCCTGTTCTCGCACAGGTTGCCGACATCGACACCTCCAAGACCGATATCGGCCAACTGGTAACCGACACCGGTTGCTTCCTCTTGCTATCTGACCAACGTCGGCTGATCAGACCGATGCCATTTTTCCTGCAACTGATTCTGCAACTCTGCATCCTCCGTGACTTTTCCTGTTTGCATCCTGGTGAAGCTTTTAGCTCCACAACCTAACAATCTCCCACTTGGAGATAAATAGCTACACCTATACCTGTACCTATACACCATCTAAATTATTCCCTGGCTTGTATCCCTCTTCAAGATCCATCCTAAAGACCAACCACCACGCAACTGTGATGCTATACCTATCATTCAAGTAACCTGCCACATTCAAACTTACATATCCATGTAGTGAAGAACTTGACCCTGCATGACAAGAAACCCTGCTGTTAGTCCCACTGAACTGCCCTCCAGTACTCCTTCCCTGAATTGGATCCATACTTTCTGAAAACTCCCACTGCTTGGGAAAGCTCAGGCCTACACTAGACCTCATGTGATTTTGAACCCTATTTCAAGCTAAGCTTGAACTGTCCAGCCATTGGTGTGCTTACCGATTCTACATCCTACGTAATGAACCTCACCAACACCATCTTCACATCAGCTCCCATTGAAGATAAAATATCCATGTCTCTTATGCCAAAGAATTTCGCTGCTCCAAATTCTTCATGACACACCTCTGAACTAACCTTACCCTTAGCTCAGCAAATACCTATATGTACAAACCTACTAGTAAATCACCCACATACAGTAACAAGATGATGTTGCGACCATCATCTACCTGGTAAGATAAACACAATAGTTACACTGACATTGACTGAAGCCATGCTTAGTCATCCACCTATCAAAGCCTGTACCATTGTCCTGCAGCTTCCTCAAGACCATGTGCCTTGGCCTTCTGTCTCTTATGTCCATCCACTCTCTTCTCTAAAATGGGAATCCATCTCTCTCAGTGCTTACTTCTAGTTGAAAACTCTACCAACAAATACCTGTTTGGTTCTTCTCCAAGGACTCATACTCCTCATCCATGCCAAGCTCCCACTATATCTGGACTCTACCCGCATTGCCTCTTCCATCTTCCTGGTTCTTGACCATCAATAAGCAATATAAAGAAGGTGAACAACGAATATGAGGTTCACTTACCCTTTCTGACCTCCACATGATCATTTGAGACTTGCTGTCTGCCCAATATCCGTTCCAGTGACCGATCTCGGCCATCTCCCAGTCTGCTCTCTACCGATGTCAGTTCCCTACACTAACCTTGACTGCCAATGTCATTTCCCTGGCCGATGCCGGTATCCTTTCTGCCGATGTCGATTCCCTCATGACCGATGTTGGTCTTCCTATTGTCAATGTCAGTTACTATGTGACCGATGCTGGTACCTGTGTTCACCTGTGAGTGATAACTTTTTACCCGCGAGCTCTCCATAGATCAAAAGTCCTAATCAAATCAACCTTGCTCTACTCAGAATAAATCAGTTCTCTCACCTGATCTCTGTCCGTCATCTCCTCCATGAACACCAAGGCTTTCCAGTTCTTTAGCTTGTCAAAAACATCTATCTTCCACTTCAGAACCTACATTTTCCTTCTACATATGTGACTAAGCCTATGAAGCCACATCTCTGCAACAAAAGGTGAATCAGCAATATAAGTAGATAGATAAAGGATACCTACTTTCTTACCACCATCTAATTCAAATGTATCCACTATGAGAGTTACAGTACATCTCCCATCACCAAAATTTCCTGAAGAAATTAGACTCATCTCCAAGACCGGTACCTGCATGACTTCCTTCAACCACTGTGTGTCGTCCATCTGCAATTTCAGCTTCACTTCCCCTTTGCCAATTCTTTGGCAAGGCTCACCAGCTCCTCTCCCTGGGGCTGCATGGAAAGAGGCAACATAACCTGTTATCCAGGATTCAACTTTATCCAAGAAACCTCCCAAAGCATCTTGTGCAACAACACCTGCAACATCTGCATCTTCAGTTCCTTCATGCTGATCTGCTACCAACCAACAATATCTTTTTCTCTGCTCTTTCTTTCTATCAATCAGACCATTCGTGCTATTTAGTTTCTCCATTCGTAGCTTACTTCCTTCTGCCATTGCTATACTCCCACTCAAACAACAAACCCTGTGAGTAACCTGTAATCAACAAACACTTAACAGATCTAGGCCATCTGTTAGTCAAACTCGCTCTGAGAACATCCAACCTTGCTCTGATACCACGTGTCAGGGAACCCATGAACAATAAACATGCTCTGATCCCTACTGAGTCAGGATCTTGCTCTACCAATTAGAACACATGTGATTACTTCTTGTATTAGCAACTAAACATGGAATTATACCAGAATCAATAAGTAACTAGAAATATGAAACAACATAGGAATTAAGAGATAATCACTCAGAAGAATATACAATAAGGAAGATGCCACTTCTTCCTCCACCTCAAAGGTTCGCCACACCTCAAAACCTTCTTCCCTCTCTCTCTCGGTCCCAATAATCAACTCCAATATAGAATTGATGTTCACCTCTCCAACCAGTCAATAACATGCTGCCAGTTCACCAAGTACACATCTGTACTCCAAGTAGATCCCCTGCTCTCTGCTACCTGCAAATCACTAGACCATACTCACCATGTAGACATCTCTACACCCCTGAAGAACCCTTGTCCTTGCCTCACCAAGTCCTTATGATTCTTCAACCAGTACCATGGTGGATCAGCTCCTTGACCTTGCAGACCTTGCAACTCTCCCTGATCATACACACTCAGCACCCCTTTGGAACTAGGAGGAGCTACACTAGCTCTCTCTAAAAGCTCTATGGCTTTCTAGCAGACCTTTTACAATACAGCCCATGAGTCCATATATAGATCTCATGCTTACAATAATTAGACTAACCTAATTACAATAACTAGACTCACAACTCAAGACTACGACTAGCCTTCAACATGCAAACTAACAGTCTCAAAATAGACTCTCCCAGATTCATCATGCAAACTGCCTATTCTCACATAGGCTGCCGACGTCAGCACCTCCAAGACCGATGTTGGCCGACTGGTAACCGACGCCGGTTGCTTCCTCTTGCTATCTGACCGACATCGGCTGATCAGACCGACGCCATTTTTCTTGCAACTGATTCTGCAACTCTGCATCCTCCGTGACTTCTCCTGTTTGCATCCTGGTGAAGCTTTTAGCTCCACAACCTAACAAAAGTGGGAAAAGTAACTAAGAAACAAATGTGCAAACAATCACTTATTGGAACATAATTGAATGAAACTAATGTGCTAAAACAACACTTAGGGGAAAAAAACTAACAAAGAACCTAACTAACCATAACAAAGCATGATCCACCTGATCAAAAGGAAAATTCTTAAACTCAGTCACTCTAAGAGATGGTTATAGTTGTAAGGTAGGATGTTTATCGATCATAACCTTTGATAAGACATTTTTATTGTCCATCAACTGTATTAGCATCTTCTCAAATGAGTCATCACTAGAAAACCAATCACTAACAAAGACAAACTCATCAATTACTTCCTCATATTTTTTGCATTGCTTTCCATCTACCACCTTGTCAAGTGATATCTCATCTATGCATTATTCTTGAGAATGGCCACATCATTTTCATCGACTACTACAAGTTCATCCAGCTCTTTAAGGAGCTTTGAATAGGCAACCTAATCTGTATTATGATATTGAATAGGTGATTCTTGATCAAATTTCTCATAAACATGTTGAGTGAATATTTTTTTGTCAAGAAATCGATGGAAAAATGGGTATATCGACCACATCACAAGGAGATTTACATGGTAAAAAGCATGGGTTTACCACAGCATAGTGAGATAAATCTCTCCTCTCATCAAGGGGAGGTTCCATATAAACTACTTATATATTATTATGAATAAAAAAATAGACTCAGGGGTGGGATAACACCATCCATCTCTCTTTTTTTAGAGATGATGTTCACAGAATAAAGGAGAAATACTGGGTGATTACTGAAGGTACTTCTCTTCTTTCAAAAGTAATATTCAGTCAACAGTGAAATTCTTTCCTGGGTATTAAATGTAATAGGGTGCAGTGACACAACAGAATGAGGTGAAGCACAAAGTCTCCACCTCAACTGCCAAAAATTAAAATATATGAAGGATAATGGAGGCACAAAGTCTTCCCAAGATCCTTTACATAGAAACAAAAAATAGACAGACTAAAGACAATTGTGGCAGCACAAAATATCTACACAGTTGGCTTCAGGACACCTTCAGATAATTTCCACACACTTTGCTTGTTTAATCAAATAGATGAGAGATTATTAGGAAAAAGACATAAGAATGATCTCCTAAATAATGCAAGTTATTCCAATGCAAAGTCTGAAAGTAACCTGCTTTCTCATTCAGTCAAGAAAATATGATTTACAATCTGAGATCAAAGTCTCAGGAAGCATCTCAATTTTGGCAGAGTCTTTTCTCTCAATTATCAAAAAGATCTCTTCATTACAAAAGAGGCTCTCTTTATTTATAGGGAGAAGCCTTGAGAATTGAGAAAAAACTTAAATATTATAACCTAGTCAAAGATGAGAGTCTTTGTTGACTTTGGGACTTTTTGGATTTTTACATGTATTTACACATAACAAAACTACATGTGAAAATGACCCAAGTCAGTTACAAAGTGCATTTTTAATAAAGCATGGAAGAACAACTTCAATCTTATTGCCAATCTTCTTCATTTCATGGTTGGGATTGCTTGATTTGGTTCTTTCTACGAACTTAGCCATATCCATGTGCCTGATCTCTATATCCTTAATGTCATCAACATTAAAAACAACTGAGGTGATTAGAAAAAAACCTTGATACTTGTACTTCATTATCTTCAAATTCTTCAGAGAAACTTCAGTGATCTGGAATAACTTTTGAAAGGATGTCGATGAAGAGGGATCCTTTAGAGAAACTGCAATAAGAATCATGATCATGCAATCAGGAGAAAAATTAGCAATTTGGGAAAACTACACATTTGATGATCATGATTATGGGAATGCACTTGAAAGGGATAAGGCATGATTAGGCCAAAAAACCAAAGGAAAGTGGGCTTGAAAAAGCAAACTTGAAAATACGCCAGAGTTAGGAAATTTGAGAGGATGCTTGCATGGGTGGTAAAAATTGTCACCTTTGCATAAAAGCTGAAAAACATGCAAAAGCGGCAAAAACTATCATCTTGCATAAAAGCTAAAAAATATGCAAGAGCGGAAAAAATTTCCACCTTTGCATAAAAGCTAAAAAACATGCAAGAGCGGCAAAAAGTGCCGCCTTTGCATAAAAGCTGAAAAACATGCAAGAGTGGCAAAAATTGCCTCCTTTGCATAAAAGCTAAAAAATATGCAAGAGCAGCAAAAATTACCACCTTTGCATAAAAGTTGAAAAACATGCAAGAGCTGCAAAAATTTCCACCTTTGCATAAAAGCTGAAAAACATGCAAGAGCGGTAAAAATTACCACCATTGCATAAAAGCTGAAAAACATGCAAGAGCGACAAAAATTGTTGCCTTTGCATAAAAGCTAAAAAACATGCAAGAGTGGAAAAAATTACCGCCTTTGCATGTAATAGCAAAAACAACACTAACTCTTTGAAATTTATCAAAATTTTGACATTCTAATCGCATCGAAATCGTAATTATTTTCACATTTGCTAGGAAATCGTAATGAAGTAAGGTCACAAACTTTTCAAAGACGTCAGTTGACAAAATTCGAGATCAAGAGAAACTTGCCTCAAAAGATGAACTTAGAGTGAAAAACACGAAATGGAAAAGTTTCATAGGGGTTGTTTCAAAAATGAGTGTAGCTAATTTTGGGAACAATAGCTAGCTCCTGTTAGAGAACTTTCATCGATCAAAACTTGAAACGATCGACGAGAGTAGAAACCAGTATCTAAGTGCCTTCATCCAAGCCATTGGGCTACAAAGTCATGCTACCCAAACAAAAAGGCACTAAAATAAACAAAAACAAATAACACAAAACAAAAATAAAGACTATACATAGGTACAACTGATCTCATCTGATACTTCAAAGATTGAAGTGCTTCAGATGTCACCTACTATGAAGTAATGAAAATAGAGTTCCATCCTGATATATCAGCAAGAAACCATTTTCTCCCCAAAAATGATGATTGGTGAATGGACCTTTCCACCAAGAATCAATTTTTTGGTGCATTCATTCTGGTTCTCTCCTCTTTCTCCACAACAAGACTTGATTTTTAGTCTAAAAATCATGAATCCTTGTTCTCTTGTAGAAGAATTTCTTTTCTTGATTTTGACATGTAACAGTATGGTCCATTACCATAATTCATTGTTCTTCTATTTCAGTTGAGCTCGTGATTTTATGGTCTCCATTAAACACCTGCCAATGATTGGCATTATCAGGTACACTTAGTCAAAATACCAGCTTGATAGTATACTTGTGATCTTTAAAATCTTGGTGAGGAACTAAGAGGGTTGCAGAGACAGCCAATGAATCTACACGACTATAAAACTCTCTAGGCACTATAAATATATTGAAAGCATCAAAACTTTCAATACGGTCCCATACTAGATTGTGATAATGATGCAATATTTCATCCTTGGTTTGATACAAGTTCCTCACTTGATAAACCACTAACTCAACATCTCCTTTGTCATGAAGAAGTTTAACACCTTTATCTTGAGCTGCCTTCAACTTGAGTAACAGAGATTCATACTCGGCAGTGTTGTTGGTGTTGTTGAACTGTAACTTATATGAAGAAGGAAAAATATCTTTTTGAGGAGATATTAGAATAATCCTAGCTCTAGCATCGGTAGAAGAATAGCTGTGATCAAATTCTAAAATCCAGACGTCATAAAAAACTACTCTTTCCTCAGATTTTTCCTCATTTGGAGGGGAGGATTCTTTTGCACCATGCTCTATCATTAAACTCTCTAATCTTTTATCTAAACTTTGTGAATTTTCACTTACAGGACTTTCATTTGATGAAATAGAAACCTCCTTTGTGATCAAAAAATAGTTACCCATTCCTGAAGATTCAAAAAGAATTTGAGCTTTAGGTGTTGATGTCTGGGTGACAATGTGCTTCAAATCCCTCTTAAGGAGTAGCCTCTGCATGATGCCTTTGAAAGGTATCCTCACCTCAGATAGGTCCATGCTCAATTCTCCACCAACTTTATTGCAAAAATTTCACCCAAGAAGAATGCCATATGAGGTTGGGATGTTGGCCACTAGGACTATCATTTTAATTTTTTTTTCTAGGAAGGCTGCGAATGCAAATTGGGTATCCTTGATTTGTCCTAAAAGTGACACTTATTTTTTTTCCATGGAGAAACATCTCTCAAAGGTCTTGGTTAGTGTGAGACCAAGAGAATCTGCCACCTTGGTAGGCATGACATTGTCAGAGGTGCCAGAATCTATTATATAGTTGTTTAACTTGTGTCTATTTATCAACAAGGAGACATAAAATGGTTCTATCTTCCCAAGGGTAGATGGAGGAGTAATGACAAGGTTATTTTAGGTGTATGTGTTCTTGGGGGGACCAGGATTTACTTTCAAAATTTCTTATCCTATAAGGATGAATTTATTCTTTACACATTCAACTAACCTATTCAACTACTCAGGGTTGGATTGCAAGAATTCAAACTTAGTCATTTGAATTTTGGTCTTCTTAACATGGTCGATTATGTCAAATTACTGGAAAGGAATGATGATAGAGGAAGGAGTTTCATCCTTCTAGTTTTTAGGGGGGGTGGTACTAGTCTGTGAATTTGAAGCAGAAGGTGCAGGAATGTTTGGGGTACTTAATTTTTTGTTGATCATCAGGGCCTTTGATTGGAAAGGCAACGAAGTTCCTTGTTTAGAAATTGAAATTGCTGGTCGAGATTCTTCCTCTATTTTTTCTTTATCTTCTTGTTGATTTGATTGGTTTTGGGACCTGGTAAACACTGCGTATGATCCATCAATGCTTCACCTTTACTTCTGGGTTCATCCTAGTAATTCATGAAACCAATGTTGGAGTCACCAGCTAATTCTTCTTCCCCTTCTATGGAGAGATTAACATCATATTCTTGATCAAACTTAGGTTGGAAAGAGAAATCATGTTCAACTTCATGATAACCAACTACTGAGTTGGCTGGAGGTGCTTCGATGGAAAGCTTCCCTTGTGGGGGAGGAAGATGATTTGGCTGCCCTTGATTCCTAGCAGCATTGCCTTGGTATGACTGATTGGGAAAATCCCTCTTTGGCATATCTCAATATGAAGGAGGAGTAGACATCGCTTGCACCATTTGCTTTTTGAGAGCTAGTAACTCATTTTTTAGCTTCTACACCATAGGATCAGTGGTGCTCATGGAAGAAAACTCAGTAGATGAAGAAGGTTTACTTCTGTTAGGATCTCTTCTTATCTTCCCTGCTAAGATGAGGTCATCTTCCATCTTAGTGGAAAAATCCTGAGCTATAGCAAGGTATATGTGGCCAGCCCATCTCAATAGGAAACTCACTTCAGGAAGTTGAGAGTTGATGAAGAAGCATTTGAGATTTTCAGGTGTTCGCTGAGCAATTATGGGAATCATGTTCTTCAGCTTATTGAACTTAGCAATGAAGTCCCTCATAGGTTCATGAGGCTCTTTATTAATTTGTGTGAGCTGGGCTAGTATGGCATGTGCATCTTCTGTAGGCTTGAAACTTACTTCAAACTTGGCTTTGAGGGTGTTCTAGTCAATCATAGACTGAGCCTGCAGATGATAAAACTAGTCTACAGTAGCACCTTGTAATGTTTTAATGAACAACCTGATTGCTATGTCTTCATACTCCATGCCTATCACACCAGATGCTATGTAAAAGGCTACAATATGTTCATCTAAATGAACTTTCCCATCACCATAGAATTTGGGAAATTTTTTTCTTAAACAACAGGGTAGTTTATGTAAAGGTGGGGTCAAATTGAGAGGGATAAAAGTGTTTCCCCAATGGCCTTGGACTGCCATGATATGTTGATTAAATGGAGGGATAACAAATATTTATGGGGTAAGTATAGACAAAACTCTACTAGCACTAAGACTAGAAGCTTCACCTGGTATGGGAGATCTAACACTGGTAAGAGGAAAACTCTTGGTTCACTAAAGATGAGATGGTGGATAAAAAATTTCAAAATTATTTCATTGCACCAACTCAAATACATGATCAACAATACCTTGAGCTCTCTGACTTCACGTGTACGATGGATCTGCCAGAGTGTAAAATGAAAAAAGATTGGAAATGCTTCAAGTTAAAGCTTGAGGCTTCAAAGTGCGTGTTCATGTCCCCAATGGAGTCGCCAAAAATTCTTGGGTGAATATTTTTTCTTCAAGCAACCGATAGCAAAATAGGTATATCAACCACAACATAAGGATATTTATATAGCAAAAAGTGTGGGTTTACCACATCATAGTGAGATAAATCTCTCCTCTCATTAAGGGGAGGTTCCCTATAAACTACTTATATATTAATATGAATATAAAAATAGACTCAGGGGTGGGATAACACCATCTATCTCTCTTTTTTTAGAGTTGATGTTCACAGAACAGAGGAGAAATCCTGGGTGATTGCTGAAGGTACTTCTCTTCTTTCAAAAGTAATATTCAATCAACAACCAAATTCTTTCTTAGGTAGTAAATGTAATAGGGTACAATGACATAATAGAATGAGGTGTAGCATAAAGTCTCCACCTCAACTACCAAAGATTAAAATATATGAAGGATAATGGGGGCACAAAGTCTTCCCAAGATCTTTTACACAGAAATAGAAAACAATAGACTAGAGACAATTGTGGCAGCACAAAGTCTCTCCAGAGTTAGCTTCAGGACACCTTCAGATAATTTTCACACACTTTGCTTGTTTAATCAAATAGATGAGAGATTATTAGGAAAAAGACATAAGAATGATCTCCTAAATAATGCAAGTTATTCCAATGCAAAGTTTGAAAGTACCCTGCTTTTTCATTTATTCAAGAAAATATGATTTACAATCTGAGCTCAAAGTCTCAGGAAGCATCTCAATTTTGGCAGAGTTTCTGCTCTCAATTATTAAAAATATCACTTCATTACAAAAGAGTCTCTCTTTATTTATAGGGAGAAGCCTTGAGAATTGAGAAAAAACTTAAATATTATAACCTAGTCAAAGATGAGTCTTTGTTGACTTTGGGACTTTCTAGATTTTCACATGTATTTACACATAACAAAAGTACATGTGTAAATGTCCCAAGTTAGTTACAAAGTGTATTTTGAATAAATCATGGAAGAACAGCTTCAATATTTATTGTCAGTCTTCTTCATTTCATGGCTGGGATTGCTTGATTTGGTTCTTTCTACGAACTCAGCCATATCCATGTGCCTGGTCTCTGTATCCTTAATGTCATCAACATTAGAAACAATTGAGGTGATTAGAAAAACAAGTTGATACTTGTACTTCATTATCTTTGACTTCTTCAGATAAACTTTAGTGATCTGGAAGAACTTTTGAAAGGATGTCAATGAAGAGGGATCCTTTAGAGAAACTACAATAAGAATCGTGATCGTGTAATCAGGGGAAAAATTAGCAATCTGGGAAAATTGCACATTTGATAACCATGATTATGGGAATGCACTTGAAAGGGCTAAGGTGTGACCAGGCCAAAAAACCAAAGGAAAGTGGGCTTGAAAAAGTAAACTTGACAATACCCCAGAATTAGGAAATTCGAGAGGATGCTTGCATGGGTGGCAAAAATTGTTGCCTTTGTTTAAAAGCTGAAAAATATGCAAGAGCGGCAAAAATTTCCTCATTTGCATAAAAGTTGAAAAACATGCAAGAGTGGCAGAAATTTTTGCCTTTGCATATAAGCTAAAAAACATGCAAGAGCGGCAAAAATTATTGCCTTTGCATAGAAGCTGAAAAACATGCAAGAGCGGCAAAAATTTCCGCCTTTGTATAAAAGTTGAAAAATATGCAAGAGCGAAAAAAATTGCTTCCTTTGCATAAAAGCTGAAAAATATGCAAGAGCAACAAAAATTGCTGCCATTGCATAAAAGCTGAAAAACATGCAAAAGCGGCAAAAATTGCCACCTTTGCATAAAATTTGAAAAACATGCAAGAGTGGCAAAAATTGTTGCCTTTGCATAAAAGCTAAAAAACATGCAAGAGTGGAAAAAAATGCCATCTTTGCATGTAAAAGCAAAAACAACACTAACTCTTTGAAATTTATCAAAATTTTGGCATTCTGATTGTATCGAAATCGTAACAATTTTCACATTTGTTGGGAGATCGTAACGAAGTAAGGTCACAAAATTTTCAAAGACATTAGTTGATAAAACCCAAGATCAAGATAAACTTGCCTTGAAAGATGAACTTAGAGTGAAAAACATGAAATGGACAAGTTTCGTAGGGGTTGTTTAAAAAACAAGCGTAGCTAAATTTGGAACAACAAAACATGCTCTTTAATATCCAACATATCCATACAAAGCTCTTCAATCTCTTGTAGAGATTCAAGGTATAACTGCGAATCATCTTTTTGTTCCTCATTTTGATCTATTTGAACTAAATCAACTTAAAATCTATCTGGATCCTTCTTAATAGGAGATACCTATAACTCATTTATGACTTCAATCTACACCAACTCCTCTTGGAGTTCCTCTACATCAAGATCATCCTTCTCATTCTTAAATATAATCAGATGCTCAACTATAACCTTAAGTGAAGTATTAATAATAAATTGCTCCTTAAACACATCTGAATCATCCTCCACACACTATCCAAGAACTTGACCTATAGATGCAGCTTCTTTCTCAATCCTCCAAAGAACACCCTCCTCCTAAAGAAGGGAGATGATGGGAGGGTGATGAAATTCATTTGTTTGAGAGGAAAAATGAAGCATGGGAGGTTGATCATGATCAGATTTTGGAATCTTGAGGGCTATGGAATTATCTAAAGGAGAAACTCTTAAAGACCTTTGTATTCTGTTCCTTCCACTTGGCCATTACCTCATCAAAGTCTTAAGCCTGCTTGTCTTCCTAGACAACTTGAGCTTGAGAGATGATTGGTGAGTAAATGGGACTATAAGAAGGTTTAGTCTCGTGAATAGTCATTTGAATATGCTCTTGACTCCAAATAGGAAGTTCCCTCGGCACACACTGGGCATGGTTAAGAACCTCATGAGAATAAGGAGTACAAGAACCCTTTGTAGAAAATTGACTCAACTCAATTTTATATCTATTCCAAGCCTCCATTTTCTCTAATAAAAAAATACACAACTCATTTATCTCTTCTAGATCATTGGACACATTTTGGAATAGACCATTCACTTGATACTGAGAGTTTGAATAAATTTTCATCACATATGCGAGTATTTTGAGTTTTATCTCATCCATTCTTTCTTGGAGCCAAAGCAACTTATATGACTGATATGGCTCAACATAGATTTGATAATACTCTTGATAAGGCTGATTAGGTCCATAAAAAAGATCATAGACATCATGATAAGGCTGGTATGATCCATCATTAGGCTGATAAGGAAACACAACATAGGAATTCTCTTCATATACTGCCATCAAAACTCATTCATGATAATGCAATACTTATATGGGTAGTGTGACTAGATTATTAGAAGCAACCACCTAAGCTTTAAATCACCAAATACTTCTTGAAGAGCACTACTGCAACTATGATTTCATTAATACCAAATCTAAATGAGTCCCACTAGGCATGCCAAAAACTGTTGTCAACCTAGAGTTGCACCCTATGTTAGGAACCCCTCCAAGGAAGCACGATTGATTACTTTTCTTATAAGCAATTTAAACATAGAATTATACCAGAATGATTAAGTAACTAGAAACTTGAAATAGCAAAGAATTTGAGAGACAATACACAATCTTGTATTAAATACTCTTAGAAGAAAATACAATAAAAAAGATGCCACTTCTTCTTCCACCTCAAAGGCTTGCACACCTCAAGACCTTCTTCCCTCTATCTCTTGCTCAACCACAACCAACTCAACAACCTTAGTTGTTATCCCCTCCTTGAATGCTTCAGCTGATCTCCTTGACCTTACACATTGTAGATCTCCTTGACCTTGCTTCAATGCTTCAATGCTTTTACTTGACTGCTTAATTATAATACATGCCTCATGGGTCTTTAAATAGGATCCCATGCATACAAAAATAGACTTCTAATTACAATAATTAGACACGCATCTTGAGACTATAATTAGCCCTTTAACATGCAAACACTCGCTTCACTTAATTGACTGTTCATCAACAACAGTTCTAGAACTACCACAGGTGACTGACGTCAGTCCCTGTCTGTCTAGTTCTGATCGATGTCAGCTGACTCCCTACTGATGCCGGTTGCCTTCTACACTCATCATGACCGACATCAATTATCCTACCAATGTTGGTACTTCTAGAACTTCAGCAACCTCCTATGTCTGCAACAGTTGAAGCTTTTAGCTCCACAACCTAACAATCTCTCACTTGGAGATAAACAACTGCAACTGTACCTATACTTGTACACCATCTAGTTTGTTCCCTTGGCTCGGTATCCCTCTTCAAAATCACTCTTGAAGACCAACCACCACAAACCTTGTGATGCTATCCCTATCACTTATGCCAAAATAATTTTGTTGCTCCCAAATTTTTCATGACATACCTCTGAACTAACTTTACCCTTAGCTCAGAAACTCCCTGTTTATGTAACCCTGCAACAAGCAACACAATACAATAATAGGATAATGTAGCTAATATTATCCAACCTGGTAAAGAAAAAATACAATGGTCAAACCTCCATTGTCTTGTAGCCTACTCAAGACCATATACCATAGCCTTCTATCTCACATGTCCATCCACTCTCTTCTCTAACTTTGGAATCCATCCCTCATCCAATGCTTTCTTCTAGCTGACAACTCCACCATCAAATACCTATTTGGTTCTTCTCCAAGGACTCACACTCTTCATCCATTCCAAGCTCCCACTGTTTCTAGATTCTACCTGCATTGCCTCTTCACATCTTCCTAGTTCTTGACCATCAATAAGCAATATAAAGAAGGTGAACAATGAATATGAGGTTCACTTACCCTTTTTGACCTCCATATGGGCGTTTGAGACTCGTTGACAGCTTGTTGTCCACCCAACATTTGTTCCAATGACTAATCTCGGCCATCTCCCAGTCTGTTCCCGACCGATGTCAGTTCCTTGCACTGACCCTGACTGTCAACGTCATTTCCCTGGCCAACGTCGGTGTCCCCTCTGCTGACATTGATTCCTTCCTGACCAACGTCAGACTTCTCCTGCCTGACTCTACCAACCCTGTTGGTCTGCACATGACCGATGTCGGTATCTGCCTGACCGACATCGGTTCTAAGTGACTGACGTTGATGTCTGTGTATTCCTGTAAGTGATGAATTCTTTACCTGCGACCTCATCTTGGATCAAACCCCTATCCATACTTCCTTGCTCATAATTATTCAACCCCTGTGACTGATCTCTATCCTTCATCTCCTCCATAAACACCAAGGCTTCCCTATTCTTGTCAAAAGCATCAAATTTCCTTTTCCTGCAATGAACTTGATCTATGCCTTTCGAATCTGAACTCATACCTTTTGAATCAAGAATGTCCATTCCCTTCTTATTCATGTGACCAAGCCTATTAAGCCACATCTTCGAATCTACAACTGAATTAGATAAACCAGAAGTAGAATCAGTAATATAAGTAGATAGATAAAGAGTACCTACTTTCTTACCTCTTGATAAAACAAGTGCACCCTTGGTAACCTTCCAAGAATCTACTATGAGGGTTATTGTGCATCCCTCATCACCCAACCTTCCTACAAAAACCAAACTCTACTTCAGAACTGGGACATGCATAACCTCCTTCAACACCTATGTGTTGTCTATCTGCAATTTTAGCTGCACTTTCCCTTTGCCAACTATTTGACAAGGTGTACCATCCCCTAAATAAAGCACTCCAAAGTCTCCCTGGACATACTCATGGAAAAAATCTCTATTTGGGGATGCATGAAAAGAAGAACCATAATCTAAAACCCATGATTCTATCTGACTATCCAAAGAAAGTATGAGAGCGTCCTGTGCCACAATACCTGCATCCTTTGCTTCTTCATTACCTTCTGTTGATTTTATTTATCCCTCAACCAACACTCTTTCTTTATGTGTCCTCTCTTTCCACAAAACCAGTAGGTGACACCTCTGGATTCGGATCTCCTTCCCACCTTTGACCTTGATTTCACTTGCTCGACCATTCTCTCTTTGCCTTCCCTTGCTTTCTACACTTAGAGCATTCCCTGATGATTCACCTGTGCTTTTCCTGCGTATTTCTTCATTCAAGATTACACTCACATCATCATCAACTTTTAAGATTTTAGAAGCAGACACAGAATTACTTACTGCCATAACCAAACTATCCCAACTTTCAAGTAAAGAGCATAAAATTAAGAGAGCCTTTACTTCATCATCAAAAACAATATTGACTGAAGATAACTAGTTTACCAAACCATGGAAATCACTAAGATGAGTATGTACTGATCCACATTCCTGCATTTGCAAATTAAATAACTGCTTCATAAGAAATACCTTATTTGAAGCTAAGGGCTTTTCATATAAATTTGCTAAAGATTTTATCAACTCTTCTGTTGTCTTGCACTGTGATAAGTTGGAAATCACAGACGATGCAAGGCTCAACCTTATAGAACCCAGAGCCTTCCGATCAAGAACGTTCCATTCTTCATCCTTCATATTTGTGGGCTTGCATGCAACCCCACCCAACGATAAGTATAAATCCTTCTGATACAGATAATCCTCTATCTGCATCCTCTAATGTGATAATTCTTTCCATTAAACTTCTCCATTCGTAGCTTACTTTCTTCTGCCATTGCTATACTCCCACTCAAACAAAAACCCCTATGAATGACCTGTACTCAAACAATAACCTGCTTCCTACAACCATAGCTCTGATACCAACTGTTAGGAACCCCTCCAAGGAAGCACAATTGATTACTTTTCTTATAAGTAATTTAAACATGGAATTATACCAGAATGATTAAGTAACTAGAAACTTGAAACAACAAAGAATTTGAGAGACAATACACAATCTTGTATTAAATACTCTTAGAAGAAAATATAATAAAGAAGATGCCACTTCTTCTTCCACCTCAAAGGCTTGCCACACCTCAAGACCTTCTTCCCTCTCTCTCTTGCTCAACCACAACCAACTCAACAACTTGAGTTGTTATCCCCTCCTTGAATGCTTCAGTTGATCTCCTTGAACTTACACCTTGTAGATCTCCTTGACCTTGCTTCAATGCTTCAATGCTTTTACTTGCTTGCTTAATTACAATACATGCCTCATGGGTATTTAAATAGGATCCCATGCATACAAAAATATACTTCTAATTACAATAATTAGACACATAGCTCGAGACTATAATTAGCCCTTTAACATGTAAACACTCGCTTCACTTAACTGACTGTTCGTCAACAGCAGTTCTAGAACTGCCATAGGCGATCGACATCAGTCCCTGTCTGTCTGGGTCTGATCGACGTCAGCTGACTCCCTACCGATGCTGGTTGCCTTCTACACTCATCATGATCGACGTTGGTTATCCTGCCAATGCCGGTACTTCTAGAACTTCAGCAACCTCCCATGTCTGCAACAGTTGAAGCTTTTAGCTCCATAACCTAACACCCTAAAATGAAGACGTGATTAAATTGCTAATCCTCTCTCTAGCTGAAACAATGGGATCTTCTCAAGAGGTTGGGTGCTTCAATGGTTAAAAGAAACTCTAGAGAAGGTTGGTTCTTGTATGATGTATCAATGAAGATCTCTACTTTATGTTGTGAATCTACCACGGAAAAGGGAGAAAGAAACTTGAAAGGGAGATCCTACCTAATGATGGTGATACACCAAAATGTTGATCCATTCTACTTGGAACCTTGAACACTAAATCAAACAAGGAAAAAAGAAGAGCTTTGATTTCAATTAATCACTCTGCATAAGTATTTCATGAGAAGGTTAGATCTAATGACAAAAATGTGAGGGAAAATGATGGAGAGAGGTTTGATACAAGACACTTTGCAACCACTTATAGCTTCAATAAAAGACATAAAACACTGAACATGACCTGCATAACACGATGAGCTAGCAACTAGGTATGAATCATAATTTGGGAAGGGAAAGAAATATACCACGTATGTAATTTGTTGAATGGATGTACACTATGCCATCACTTGAAATCTAATAGTACGGTCTTTCTATTGATTGAAGAGGTTACACAACTCACCAATGGTAGAGTATGGTCTTACCAAGAGAGGGATCTTTTTTACAAGGCTGAAAAGCCATTAATATAGAAAATTATAAAAATCCAAGAGATTGGCATTTGAAAATAGAGAGGAAGTAAACTCAAACCAACTTAGCCTTTACAAAATTCTATTTTGTCTTGCATGAAAATTCCTTGCATTGAAAAGTGGATGGTGGGCTCAAATGTTTGACTTTGCTTATGCATGATTGGCTTAGCCATGTCTAAAGTTAGAGACTAGATCTTTGGCATTTGAAAGTGGATGGCTGGGATTGTTAAAATGCCCACCTCTCTTTGCATTTAAATCCACATTAAGAGTCAATAGATGAGCTCTACTCAAACTGCTAGAATATTTAGAGAAGTGTGACTTTGACTAGTCAAATTATGGGACAATAGAAACTTAGAAATCTACCAAAAATAGCCCTTGTTTGCATGTATTTTCTCTTGTTTTGGTTTGCCTGTTTGTGTCTATTTTTGGTGGGATTTTATTTTTGGATTATTTTGTTTATATTTCCTCATATTTTATTGCTATTTCCTTAGCCTAATTCTTTCAGATATTCTTTTTTATCTGTAGATTTCTTTTGGTCTCAAATTTTTTCCATATATTTTGCTTTGCTTGTATATATTATCTTTAGGTTATTTGGCTATCTCCTTGGTCTTATATTCCTTTAATTTTATTTCTTGCCAATTTTTCCAATTTTATTCTCTTTGGATCTTATGTCTTGCCTCTTGGATTTACCTTTGGTTTTCTTGCAGACTTTTATTATCTCCTTGGCTTTATTATTTCCTACCCCTTTTCATTGATTTGTTTGCATTTTTCCCAAAGGAATCCTTCATATAAAAAGTCTGAAGGAATTCCTTTAGACTTTATTTCTGAAGGATATCTTTCCTTCTAAATTTTTCTTTTCCTTCTTTATTCCCTTGGATTTTTTTGCTTTGATTTCCTGCGAGCTTGGTTTAGTCTATTTCCTTTGGAATTCTATTGACCCTTGGTTTATTCTTTCTTTTGGAATTTTATCTCGTGGAAAAAATGTTAGTCTCCTTCTCTGTGTTTGATAATTATTTCAAAGGAATCCTTCAGACTCTTCACTAGCACCTACTTCAAATTCTTCATTGCTTGTTACTTATAAAAAGAGATAAGTCATTCACCCTAGGAAACTCAAAATGCACTCTCCTGAGTAATTCAGGTTTTTAAACCTAAATCACTTCTACTGATAAAAATTTCATAAGCAAAACACTTCTCAAAACCCAATTTACACTGTTAAGAGTAATTCAGGTTTTCCAACCCAGATTACTTCTACTCATAAAGCTTTCATAAGCAAAGCAGTTCTCAAAACCCGATTTGCACTGTCAAGAGTAATTCAGATTTTCCAACCTAGATTACTTTTGCTGAGGGGTTTCAACTAATGATTACTCATAAAGTGAAATAATTTGTGTCTCTTGTAAAACTTGAATACTTCTCCTTCAAAAAAACTTGAAGTCTTATGTTGTGTAAAACCTAAAGTCTTGCTTGAATGCGCACCCTCTCACACTTAGGAAAAATTTTGGTATGTAGGCCAAAAAATGACCAATAAATACCCTCAAGGTCTAGATAGGGAAAAAAGAAGATATTTTAGACTTCAACCCATATGTGATGCATTGGTTGATCGGGTTTTATTCAGAATAGACCTAAATGGAGTGCCCCTAAGGTGCATAGATGATAACTAAGTGACAAGGCTCTTAGAGAAATTGCATGATGGGCCTATAGGAGGCTATTTTGCTCCAAGGACCATAGCAACAAAGATAATAGGGGTTGGCTATTACTAGCCCAACCTCTTCAAAGATGCATATGCATGGGTAAGGAAGTGTCAAAAGTGTGTTTTCTTTGTAGTTAAGCAAAGATTGGTAGCCCTTCCTCTCAATCCAAATCAAGTAGAGCAACCCTTCATGTAATGGGAGCTATATTTCATAGGAAATATCAACCCTCCATCAAGTGAAAGACATAGATGGGTGCTTAATACAATTGAATTCTTCACTAGGTGGGTGGAAGCCATTGCATTGAAAGAAGCTAATGAAGGTGTAGTCCTAAACTTTTATGACAACATTGTGACCAAGTTTGGTGTTCCATCTACTATCATTTTTGATAATGTCTTAGCATTCCCTGATTTTTAAATGAGTGAATGGGCTCTCAAAATGGGCATCTACCTCAACACTCCTTCCAACTATTATCCTCAAGGAAATGGATTGGCCAAGTCCATAAATAAAAAATTTCTAAGAATCATTAGGATAAATATGAAAGAGAATTAGAGGACATGGCACACTAAACTAAAGACAACCTTGTGGGATGATAGGGTGATTCTTAAAGCTATAATTAGCAATTCTCCATATGTCTTAGTATATGGAAGGGAGGTCAAGTTTACCATTTCTCTTGAGTTTCTTTCATTAGAACTAGCCCATCAGCTAGAGTTGATAGAAGATTAACCCATGCATGTGAAACTGGCAGAACTCATAGAGCTAGAAGAAACAAGAGACCTTGCAATGAAAACACTAGAATCACATCAAGCTCAAATCAAGAAATCCTTTGACAAGAGAGCCATATCTAGGGACTTCAAGGAAGGGTACCTAGTCCTCAAGTGGGATTCGAATAAGGCCAAGCTAGGAAACCATACCAAATTTGATAGCTTATGGAGTGGTCCTTATTTGATCTATGGATGCAAACAACATAATGCTTTTTAGCTAGCCCAACTAGATGGAGAGGTACTACCCATCCTAGTCAATGGGATTCATCTAAAGCCTTGATATTAGAAAAGTTTTTAGCCATTGTATATATTATACATTTTGTATAAGTTTTTGTGTTTTCTTCTAAGTGCCTTATGCACTTTCCTTTTCAATTGTGTGTTTCCCTTCCCTAAGTGCCTTGGGCACATTATTCATTTTGTTCTTGTTGCTTCAAGAGGAAGTTCTACAAAGGGTCAAGCTTATATCCAATTTCAGACTAGCTCAATTACAAAGGCTAATAACTCCATGCCCAATAGACTAGACAAAGCAACATGGTCTAGGTTCTCTTGCATCAACAGACATGCAACCCTAGTGAACCACCAAAGATGTTGGCCATTTTTGGCCCACATATGAAGATCTTGCATTGTTTTATGAAGTAGTGGATAAAAATCTTAGAAATGGATCCAACATTTGCAAATATAGAGGATCCAAGCAAGGTTTTCTAAGGATTCAACAATAGTGTTCAAGGATAAGCCTGCAAGCCAGAAGCTAAGTACAAAATATTTTATTCAGTTAAGTATTTACTTGTTTATTATTTTGGATTTGTGGGGACTAAGTGTTTATTTTATTTTCAAGACCCCTTTTGACTAAGTGTTGAATTCTTTCAGACAATTTTTCCAAGACAAAGTTTCTAAAGGGATAATTCTTTCAAACAAAATGTCTGAAGCAAAAGATAGACCTTTTCTTTTAGAAAATTGTCCAGGATAATTTTACCAAAGGGTAACTCTTCAATAAAATGGTCTATTTCAAAATCTGAAGGGTATGTTCCTTTTGAAAAGGTTTCTTTTCAAAAGCTCGAAGGAATTTTTCAAGGAGCACTTTTTCTTTGGGAAAATTGTCCTAGACAATTTTTTGCTAAGGCAAAATTCTTTCAAACTTTTTGTCTGAAATGAAGATCTCGAAGTAATGTTCTAAAGGACACTTTTCCTTCAATAAAATTATTTGAGACAATTTTTTCAAAGGCAAGTTTCTTTTGAAACTTTTGTCCCAAAAAAAGACCTTTTCAAAAAAAGCCAAAAAAAAATTCGGAAGGAATTCCTTCAAAAGGAATTCTTTCAGGAAGAAGTGACAAAATAAAAAATATGAAGGGCACCTTTCTTGATGAAAAGGGGGCCTTTTTCAAGTTTCAAAGGGAACATTCAAAGCAAAGGGCCAAAACATGTTTTTTGAAGAGTCATTTCCATGCTAAAGTGTCTTATGCAACATTTTTTGAAGGGTATCTTTCAAAGAAGTGGAATTTAGAAAAAATCCTAAAGACCTTTTATTTCAAAGAGATGGTCGAAGAAATTTTGTCCAAAGGGTCATTCTCAAAAAATCCAAAGTTTAATTCCTTCAGGAAAAAGTCCATGGGAATTATTCAATCAAATTGTCTAAAAGAAAAGGCTCATAGGAAAGTGTCTAAAGGGAACATGACGTTCATGCCAGCATAAAATTTCAAGTTCATAAAATAGCCATTGGGATTAAAATATCCCATGATAGGCCCACAAATGTCAAAATCTGAACCCCTACAAGTAGCCATTTAGATTTGTATGGACTTACATCGGCATAAATGGGTATAGAAAAACCAATGTCCTTAGATTGGTTTTCCATCTATAGGAAAGACCTGGTCTAGGTTTCAAGGCAAGAGCTAGTAGGTGAAACTAATGGAGAGTTCCTCATCCTTCAACATGGCCATCATCTCTGACAAACAATTGTTCAATGCAAAATTAGCATGGCTTGGTCTAGATTTAGAGTTATGAGGATTTTATCCTTATACGTGCAAGATAAGTGAAAGATGGCATAGGAATGAAAGGTGAACATCAGGTGATTAAAAAAGGTAGTTCAAGCATTAAATATGTTCTTAGAGAATTTATTATCTTGTAACATGTTTGTTAATCAATTAGGGGCTTGAGGTGATTTACGGTGATCTTGAATGGTTCATTTCATGGTCAAGGTAGTTGCATGCTCTAGTTGCAAAAGATTTCAAGGACATAGTAGTGGTTGTAGCCATTTGTGACCCTTATCTCCATTTTCTCACACAAGTCTCCTCTTTGCTCATCCTTTTTTGATATATATATATAGACTTTTGATCCTAAAAAGAGATTCCTCAACTGGTGATAGAGTTACTCTATCAAAATTGCCTTGTGAACACTCTCTTGAAGTAATAAGATAAACTTTTTTGATTCTGGTTTGAAGTCAAGTATACATTATTGGAGTTTAACTTGAAGATGTATGTCCCTTTTCATCATATATAGATTTTTTATGTATCTTGCTTTAATTCTCTTGGTTCTTTGTAGGTTGTGTGAAGTGTTAGACATTGGTGCCTTTATTGAAGTGTCACAAATCTATGGTGTCTCATATAGACCTATTTATTTCTATCCTTGAAATTGTAGGGTTTTCCTTCAACCTCCACATGAAATACTTATGCTTGTGGCCTTGAGATAGGATCAGATTAGTCTATGTTTTGGTTAAGTTCATTATTAGTTGTTGGGGTTTCCAAGCTGAAAGTAGATCATTCCATATTTGGTGCATCATCATCTTTAGCTTGGATTTCCCTTTCATGTTATCTTTATTTCCCTTTTCCTTAGTCAGTAGTAGATCTTAGTGTGGGAAACAAGCTGAAGTGAAGTATCTAAGGAGCTATCCTCATTAAAAAGGCTAGAGGTTTAACCTCACTACAGGATAACCATAGCCCGAGGTTGTTCCAATTTTATAGCTAGGAGTGAGAGAGACTAAAAAACTCTCCCACAAGGGTGAAATTCTAGCCTACATAATCTACATGATTCAAAAGGTAATTCACATATCTCATGAGTTTTCTAACTTGGTCTTTCAACTACTCTTAGGTTAGTTCATCTTTGTTAGACCTTTTGATCATTCTATCAGTAGTTTATTAGAGTTTGTGTACATTACTATCTTAAGTGGATATACCCAAGGGAATTCCTTCAAGGTATAATTTGACATGGTTACCTCTTCCTCATTATTTTCCACATTTCTCTTGACAATTTATACAAACTAGGCTCGAGAGGAATCAAACACCAACCTAGAAGTGGTCTTGGTTTTCTTTAGGGGAGGAGTGATTAGAAGATTAGATACAACATCAAAGCCTAGCAGCTCTATATCCACCACTTTCTTCTTTATTCTTTCTTCTAAGCCATGGCTACATCCACTGAAAGGTAGTGTAACTAGATCCAACCATCTATGTACTTGTGTCAACTGAAGTAGATGGTGGTGTAGGCTACATTGGCAATGTTGAATGTGGTGGAAGTAGAATTTGAGAAGAAGCTAAAAGAAGAGGAGATGTTGGTGGTTGTGGTATAGAACTTGAAATGACTCCTATGGCTATTGGTTGATCCAATCATTGATTGGAGGCAATATATTATTGCATGGTTTTATTAATTAGCAAAAAGGTATCACCTCTTGGGGAAGAAGATGACTGTAATTGTGCTAATTTCTTGGCTTACAACTTTTTTCATTGTAGAAGGGCCTTTGCCATAGGTCTTACTCAACTACTTTGGTTGATTTGGATTCTATCCACCTCCATCATTCCATGTTGTTGTTGTTGAGTGGGATATAGGGCAAAATATACCAATTGCTTTAGAGATTGATGTGGAATTTTTCTTTTGAGGCATTATGGTTTTGGTTGTCCTTGAGCTACCAACTTTTGTGAATTCTAAAAGCTTCTATTGAGCTAGTCCATTGATCTATCCAGTACCACCCTAATCTGAATTTCTATGTCAATCAACTCTTATGTAGAACAAATTATAACCAACAAAGTTGAAACTATGATTCTTTTGGTGTAAGCTCAACTTTGGGAGTCTAAATGTGCCTAGTATTCTTGTCATTTGTCATCCCTTTAGGCACCCAAGTAGTAGTGAAGGATTTGATTTGATCTAAACTTAATCATCCCCAATCATGACTCTACACCTCATATTCTTTTTCAAAATCTGCCCAGTAATCCTCCAAATGTGGTTTGTGTGTACGAGGGACTTATCCTAAGATGAGCTCTCACATGCCCTTTACTATCAAAATAAGGTCTACTCGTATGAGGGTACATTATGAATTGGGCGATGGAAGCTTCAATAGTTTGAGCATTTGCAACATTCTTACAAGTGTAATGGCTCAAAGTGATTGGGAACACTACACCAACTACATGTTTCTTCTTGTATTTATTATATACCTTTGCAAGTTATCTACACATTTCAATCAATAACATCTTGTCATTTATCGACCTTGGGAGTCTTAAGGGATAACCCTCAAATCTTCCTACTCTGATATAAGATAATTTTTGGAACTGAATGAAGTAGCTTCCATATCAAGATATGAGATTAGCTCCTTCATCAAAAATCTTGGATCCCTAATCTTCCTTCAAGGCTTGTAAAATTATTATGGTGAATATGTTGACCAATTTTGGTCCTGTAGGCCAAAATTGGGTTCCCCTCTTTCTTTCCTTATTAGGCATGTTAGCCAGTCTCTGATGAATTCACCTTATGACAATGTTTGGGTTTTCCCCCTATGACAGGCCTATTTCTATAAAAAACCAAGTGATTTGAGTCTTTCAAGTATTTTGAGTTGATCTGGGACTCATTTCATTTCAATAAAATAACCCTAGGCAAGCCTTTATCAGTAATTAGATGGGCCAATTCCAAAGGGATATAAATCCTTTACAAAACTCTGAAGGCCAGATAACCTTGTAGAGGGTAGGAAAGCAAAAAATTGGACCATTAAAGTAAGTTCCAAAGGATAACCTTGGACCCAAAGTGCCCTTGTGGAGGGTAGAAGGTCCATTTGCAAGGGGTCAAGCCAAAAAGCCAAAAATGTGGGGATTTTCCTTCAGAGAAAGTTTGAAGATAAAGAAGGATTTCTTCAAACATTTTATTTGAAGAAAATCCATGAAGAAACCAAAGGGGTGAACTTATTTAGACAAAATGTCTTAAGGAATTCCTTTAGAGTTTTGTCTGAAGAAATTCACCAAGGAAAAGCCAAGACACTGAAGGCACAAATTCTTTCAGACAAAATGTCTAAGGGAATTCCTTTAAACATTTTGTTTGAAGAAATTCATAAGGCAAAAAACCTAAAGGGCAAGTGCCCCTTTCAAAGGACACTCAACCATCAGAATGGACCTTTTACATTTTTTTGAAGGGTCACTTTCCATTTAAAAATGTTCATTTGAAAGAAGCCAAGGAAACTACTGAAGGGTAGCGATGCGCCTAAGAATGTCAACTTCAACATGGTAAGTTATCCATTGAAAGTTTAAATGTCCAGAGATAGCCCTATGAATGTCAAATTCAAGGTAGCAAAAGAGTTGTTATTTTTCAAATGGTGATGGGCCCGTGCATGTCAAATTTATGAAAATAGGTTAACAGTTGAAGAAAAGCTAAAGAAAATTTCTTTTAGACATTTTATCTGAAATAATTCCAAGGTGGTGAGAAGAGGAAGAATTCTTTCAGACAAAATGTTCAAAGGATTTCCTTCAGATGTTTTGTTTGAAGGAATTCAAAGGCTCAGCAACCTGAAGATAGACTCGGTGACAACCAAGAAAGGAGCCCAAGAGGAGATAAAGAATAGCCTCGAGAGCCTGAATCACCAAGAAAAGATAAGAAGTAGCAAGGAAAGAGAGAGTAGAATAGTAAACCTAGAATGCAGCCATGCACACATAAGGCAACACTTGGAATGTTTTAAAAGACACATTCAACCAAGCACAAGAATGAACTAGATCAATCCAGGTGGCATAAAAGGCATTGGTAGGAGAAGTAACTACTTGTAGATGGAATAGTCTACACCAAACAACCATCAAGGGGGTTGTGCAAACATTCAATAGAACGACCCATTTTTTCTTTGTTTAGAATTAATAATCACACAGTTGCATGAGTTTCCATAAAGAGGTGGCCTTATCATTCAAAGAATAAGGTGACCCATGCTTTAGTAGGAATGTTTAATGTAGTTTGAGTAGCAAAGTCAATGTTTATGACATCTACATCATGTTCCTTTTGAGCACATTTAAGGAAAGATGACAGTAGTATGAGTAGATTTCTCTTACCAATGTGTTTAATACAGTATGGGCCACCTGTTCCTTGAAAGGACCAAGATTCTTTCTCTAAACTCTATATATTTTAACCTCTCAACTTGGAAAGGGATCTCTCACTTATGTATGGCAAAGCCCTGATAATTTTACCTTTTAATCAAAAGAAGCATTTTTACCTCTATTTGATTCATTACACTTTTGCATATGCCTATGTATTGCCATTATGTTTAGTCATTTATCTTAATGCTTTCATAAGTCAATGCCAGTATATCTAGTGTATCCAATATCTTCTTCTACAAGTTAACAGGAAGGGCCCAGGTTGGAGTATAGAGGCAGAGGAGAAACCATCTGATAGTGTGCTTCTAGAGCACCTATGGTAGGTTCTTCTTCATTATATCTCCATTAAGCCTCTTGTTAAAACACTCATGTAGTCTGATTTTTTATTCAAATGAAGTGTTTGTTCACTCCTTTTGGTGTAAAAGCATTGATATGAGATGAGTAGATTGAATCATTTTGGTGCATCACCATTTTAGTTAGGTTCTGCTTTTGTAACATCCTTTTCTCTTTTCACCCTCCCATTGTTAGTAGTAGAAGTTAAGGACCTCAAAGGTGCATCAAGGGGAGATAGCCCTTAATCTAGAGATTCATTCCTCAAATTTTCTGCCCACAGCAAGAGGAATGTCTCCGTTGTACCACATGGAAGAAAGAAGCCGAGTCTTCTTTTAAAGGGTGTAATCAAAAGTGTCAATAGTTTTTGGCACGCCTGATGGGACCATTTTTTATGCTTTATGAAGTACCGAGATTGATGTTGGTCTTGTTACTATAAGAGTGAGTAAACTAACCCAGCATCTGGTGACTCCATTTTAAAAACTTAGTCTCTGGTTAGAGATCAGCCTGGCATCCCATGCCTAAGGTCACCATAAGAGCTTCTCTCAAGGGTGTTCCTTTCAAATTCATTGAGTTGTCTTTAAACTCAGCAAAGTGGCTAAGGCTTGCAAAGACTCATCCTTACACAACAAAGCAATTTCCTAGACCTACCATAAAATACACCTACACAAGGAGACCAAGGTTAAACCCTATCATCACCATGGATTTACCTTTTGTGGCCTTCAATGGTCAAAGCCCTTTAAACCTTCTATAGTATGACCCAATCCTAGGGATAGCCCTTAAGAGTGTTCCTCCTTTTAATGAAGAGAGGCCAATTACCGCTATTGAGCATATCAAAAATATAGCTAACCTCTACAATATCCATAATGTCACTGAAGAAAACATAGCCATCAAGTTACTGGCATGGTCTTTTAAAGGTAAAGTTTTAGTCTGGTTGGAACCTTGCCTATGAATTCAATTGGCTCATGGAACAAATTAGGCACCCTCTTGACAAATAGATTTGGAGAGAAGAGTGACCATATCTCTCTAGTTGAGCAATTGACCACTAAGAAAAGAGCTTCACATGAATTTATGTAGGATTTTAATACTATGTTCTAAAAGACTTAGGACAGAATCCCCATTTTAGTGAGGCTGACCCCAAGCTATGCTTTCTTTTACTACTTAAAGGCTTTGAACAATGACATTGTTATCATGATATAGTCCATGGGTGGACAAGTATTACCTATTGCTTATGAAATAGCCATAGCCATCCAAAATGTTTTGGTGCAAGCAGGAAAGATAATTCTTAGACCTCATATGCCACTCTTTCCTAAATTGCAACCCTCAATTCAGACTACTATGCCCACTTTAGCTCCTCTACCTAGTGTATAAAATCCAATTGCTACCTCACCAAATAACCTCCATGAAGTTAATATTTTGTTACAAAGTGTTACCAATGAATTAGTGGCTCGTAAGAGGCAACAAGCTCAAAGTTATTAGCCAAATCAAGGATACCAACAATTCAAATAAGTGAATAAACCTCTTTTCCAAAAATTATAATCAAGGATAAGGTCAGATTACCCAGGTCAAACCTTATCAAAGTTATAATCCAAGTGCCCCTTCATCGTCCAAGGCTCTTGTTCCTACTCAAAATAATTTGGTATAGGAACAACCTAATTGCCCACCCATGGGGTATGGTCAAGAACATGTTGCTTATGGTAATGAGTTACCAAATCAATGCATGAACACACAATGTAATCAAACAGCCTAATTCCCAATTTTTGAGGCATCAACACAACTTGGGATGGACAACAGGCAAGCTCAATATAATTCCACTCTTATGAACCACCTAAAAGGGGAATTCTACGCAGTCAATTATGTGGGGAGTACAAATAATTAGGATGATTTTGTTGCAACCAACACTAGGTCCAAAAAGAGAGCTATGGAGGAAGCTCAAGAAGCTACTCAAGCATCTATGACATATTTTTCATCACAAGTGAACAAGAAGTTTCCCAATTACAAGCAGCTGGTTGTAGCTTCAATTCTTCAGGTTGCACGTCAAGTTATAAATGCCCCCAAAGAAAGTTCAAAAGTGGGAAACCCTCCAATCAATGTGGTAGACCAAAAGAAGAAGCTGCACATGAATATCTCATTGTGGTATTCTTTAGCAATGTTGAGACAAAAGGATATACTCTAAAAGGAATTGCATGGGCTGAGTAAGTTATTCTAGAAAATGTTGATAATGTGTTGATTATGAATGGGGCTCTTCCCACTGAAACTCAAGCAAAGAAAGATGAAAAGGTTCCTCAATTATATCTATCCTTGATCATTTGAGATTTCTTGGTTCACAATTGCATCATTGACAGTAGATAAATCATATCAGTAATGCCCAAATGCATAGCTAATAAGCTAGGATTCAAGTATGAGCAAATGACTAAAGGAGTTCTACAGTTGGATGGGTCACCAACCAAGACACTGGGAGTGGTGAGAGGTTTGAATCTAACTCTCCATGCCTGTCCAACATTTTTCATTTTCCATGACATGGTAGTGGCAGATGTTCCCCCTTACTTTGCTCTTTGCTTATCCAAGGATTTCACGTCCAAGATAGGTGAGTACTTAGCAGCAAATTGGTTTTACATGGTTTTTAGGACCAAATATGGAACCAAAGTGAAGATTGAGTCAGAGCCTATCCACAAAGATCACCTGGAGCCATATCACACAAGGTGGCAAATGTCAGCTACGCTATCATTGATGAAAAAGAATTCCAAGTAGACCAATCCCCACCTTCTTCCCTTAAAGGAGTTGTTGACCTGATCTTAGATGAAATGGGAAATGAAAAATTTTAACATGACCCTTACAAGTTCATTGAAGAGGTAGGTCTTGGAGTTTACTACATGCATGAAAAAGGTAATTTCATGCCAAATTTGATGAAGGCAAACCAAGAGAGTTGTGGTTTGTGGCAACTTTTCTTTGATGGATCAAGAAGCAAGTTGGGAGTTAGTGGTAGATCACTGCTAATTTCACCCTCAAAGGAAAAATACTTTTCAACTTTTAGGTTCCAATTCTCTTGTAATTACAATGTTGTAAAATATGAGTCTCTTTTTCATGGTTTAGAGTGGGCAAGAAAAAGAGGAATAAAAGAATTGTAGGGTTTTGGAGACAATGAGTTAATTGTGAACTAGGTGAGAGGTTGAAACTCGACAAAGAATTCCTTGATTAAGTCTTACAATCATAGGGTGTGGGACCTAATGGAAAGTTTCATTACTTTCAACATCATTCCCATTCTAAGAGAGAAAAATAAGAAAGCAAACAAACTAGCAGTAGTTGGTGCTCAATTTGACATTCCCAAGGGAATAAGTTAGGGTAGTAGTTAGCACCATTTAAAGGTGATAATAAGTCCCTCCATACCTAATAATGTCACCAATTATTAGGTGTTTTATAGTGACCAGTAGATAAAACTTTTCTTATAGGAAGAGGTTAAGTTAGCTTCTAAGAATCAATCTAAGCTACAATAGCAATACGATGGCCAGATTGTTTAGCTGAAGAACAAAAAACTTCCTAAAGGTTTGGTCACTCTTGAAATCATCTTCAGTGAGGATGACCAACTCAAAGATGATAAAGCAAGCATCACAACCAAGAAGGAGAATTACAAAAGGGTCAAAATATTTAAAGATAGGATTCTTGCACATGGGAAGGTATGTACAAATAATGAAAGGCATGCTTTCATTTTGTTATGCCAAGAGTTTGTCAATGTCTTTGCTTGGGAGTATAGCGATCTAAAGGGTTTTGACCCAATCTTGGCCCAATAACCATTGAGATAGAAGAAGGTGCCAAACCCATCAAATAAAAATAAAGGCCAATCAATCCAAAGGTTGAGCCTCTTACATAAAAGGAACTCACCAATCTGATTGAGTCCAAGATCATTTTTCCTATCAAAAACTCTTCTTGGCTGGCCAATCTGGTCCCCATTAGGAGGAAGAATGGGGAGATCAGATTATGTGTCAATTTTAGAGACCTAAATAAGGTAACGTTAAGATATCACTATCCCCTCCCAAGTATGGAGTAGATCCTCTAAATGGTGATAGGTAGTGAATGTTTCTCCCTCTTAGACAAGTACTCTAAGTATAATCAAATTTTGGTGTAAGACTGCGATCAGTATAAGATAGGCTTCACCACCAAGTGGAGAACTTTCTGTAGACACCAAAATCGTGTCGACTCCCCTAGTCATTCCCCGTCTTATTCTTCTTCGCCTATTGAACCCTTGCCGATCACTTGTTTCACCAGCATTGACCCTGGCAGCATGTAAAGAGGAGCACAGAGCGAAAGGTAGACTCTATCCCCATTATGCATCTGCCGACGACGGTCTTTACCTGACCGATGTCGCCGACGTCGGTCACCTATCAGCCGACGTCGGCAATCCTGCCGACGTCAGTCACCTTCCCCTTGTCCGTTATCAGTTACCATTCGGTTTCCCGAAACGGTTGACGAACCGTTTCTGAAACCGTCCCCGTCCCCCACCTTCATCAACCTCCGCCAGCCATTCAAATGCAATCACTGAACGCTATTCCCGAACGCTGATCAACCGAACGCTGAGCAACCAACCTGCGAATTCCTCCACGAACCTGCGAACTCCGAGCAATCATCGACACTATGACATCAACTAATCTGCACACCATGGCTTTCATCGGGTCTTCTACCAGGTAAGTCTTTATTCTATTTATTTCATTTTCTTTTCTTAGTTATTATTTATGTTCTGTTATCCCTGCCTCTGTCCTCAAACCCCCGGACTCTGTTCCGACCTCGTCCCAACCTCATCCCTGTCCTTATCAAACCCTGTCTCGACTCTGTCTAAACCTCGTCCCTGTCCTTATCAAACCCTACCCTGACCATATCAGACCCTGTCCCGACTGTTCAGACCTATCCCGACTCTGTTCAAACCCCCTAGACTCTCCCTGAACCTGTCCCGACTCTCTCAGAACCTGTCCCGAACCTTTTCCCAGAACCTGCCCCTACCGACGCCGGTCACTACCCCGACCGACGACAGCACCTTGACCGACGTCGGAACCTTCCCTAACCGACGCCGGCACCACAGAGACCGACGCCGGCGACTGTGCAGAACAGTGCCGCAAATTAGGTACGCTCTTTATTTTCTGTCATTTATTTCTGTCATTATCATCTACTTTCGTCCAATATTCTGCTCTTTTTTATCAGTGGGTTGATATCCTTCTAGGGAGTCTTCGTACTTTCGAGATCGGGCGTTCGCCTGACAACCCACCCTATCTCTTATTAACGTTTTTCCGTGTTTAGCTTTTTCTTCGCAGGTGTCATTCTTCCACATCAAAAGAGGAGAATCTTTCAACGTCTGATTTCGGTGCACACGACTATATCAGGTACTTCTAGCCTTAACCATCTTTCAGTTTCTTATTTCTTCTTTGAATGTAGAAAGCAATTTTGCATTAGAAACATTCTGGCACGCCCGGTGGGACCCTAGGTCCTCCTTGGGTTCTTTCTTTCTTTCGTTCATTTAGGTGCATTAGGTTTCTTCCTTTTCGCCTCCTTTCGTCTCCTCTTAAACGACATCATAAGCAGAACTAAAACAAACATTTCTTTCTTTCTTGCATTTCTAGACTAGCTAAAACTCATATTCTTCGACTCTTTCTCCATTCGTCTTCATACGAACAAACATTTCGACTTAGACATTAAAACACTTTGCATTCATCTCTGTTTGCCTGCATCTTTTAGACCACACATAGTAATTAAATCGCATATTGAATTAATCTAGATCACTTGATGTTACACGACCAAACCACCTGCACAAAACAAACATAAAACTTACCTGAGACAAGGCCCGACTGGGATTTCATCCCCCAGCGGATACCTTACCCGTCCCGGTGACCCTACTTGGATTTCATCACCAAGGGGGAAGCCCACTCCATTCTCTGGCGGAGTCTAATCTCTAGGCGAGGTATATCTTGGCTAAGCGAGACCAGCTAACCACTGGAATCGTGAAGTGAGGGGAGCTTGCTCCTTAGCACCAGGTCGCGTACCAGACCCTAACACAGACTTCTTCAGCACCATAACAAAACCCGAAACCATCCATAGACCGCCTTCTTCTAGGACCCTTCTTACAACCAACCTTCCTCTACACACATTCTAAGGCATAAGCCACTATAATCCTAATAATTTACTTCTAGGGTTTTAGGATCTGCTTGTGTCTTCATCTTTTTAGTTCTTATCTGCTTGTTTGAGCTTGTGAGGACGTTCTCCCTTGCCTTGAATGGTTCTGACACGTAGTCAAACCAAGGCTCTTCTTGACCACGCTAGCCATCAATCGCTTTCGCCTACCCCGTCTACAACCAATCATATAATGGAGTTCTACTCGAAGACCGAAAGAATTCCTACTAGACTATCTCTAACCCAGACGCCTATCATACCAGAAGGGGACCAAGATTTTGCAAGATTCTTGGACCTCAATACCGCAGCCCTCCAAAACTATCTCGCAAGAAAACCAATGCGGGACCTTTCGGACGACGTGGCGACGACATCCACACCGTTCGCCACCCAACTCTTTTTGACTCAACCTTTCGCCTCAACCATTAACCCAACCATGGCCTATACACAAAGTTCGGCCTCCTCGTCTATTTTTAGACCAACCTCCACTGGGGTTTCGTTACCCCCTCAACCACCTGCAATTCAATCAAGCTCTACATCATACCAGAACTTGATTTCCTCGACTCCTCACACTCTTGCACCTATATATGCAGGAGTGCCTACCTCGCCCTTTGTCAATGCTGTCACACAACCTTCTTTGGCGGTATCTAGTCAGCCTATGCCTTCTACCTTCATAACCCAACCACCCTTAGCCTCTACTTCTGCCCCTGCGACTAGTCATCTGTACGTTGTACAACCGACTATGTCGCACGCCTCTTCTAACCTCTTTCAAGCGCCTTACAACCTAGGGGGTGCTCAACCCACCAATCTGTCAGCAGACGTCATCAAGATGCTGATGGATAAAATGTCCTGTCTCGAAGCTTCTATCTCCGGTTCAAGCAATACTTTGTCATATGAACAAGTTTGTAGCGAGCCCATCCACCCTTCTGTCCCTATCCGACCATACCCCAACCATTGGGAGCTTCCTAGATTTACTCACTTTCAGAGTAAGGAAGACCCACAACAACATCTACGGGCATTCAGACATGCCTGTTATCTTATCGCCCACGATGATGCGTTACTTTTACGTGCGTTCCCTATGTCGCTTTCTAGCCCTGCCCTTGACTGGTATACTTCTCTTGCCAGACATTCTATCTTTTCATTCATCCAACTCGCCCAACTATTCGTCGACCATTTTTCTATCAATATCACTAAACAAGTTTCGATCACAGACCTTTACTCCATCAGGCAATTTGATGATGAATCAATCGTCAATTTTGTCGCTCGTTGGAGAAGCTTGATCAACCAGCTCTCCTTCTCCTTGCCTCAACCCAAGCTCATTGAGCTCTTTTCTCGAGCATGTGTCAGTCACATCTCGTCCACCTTGCGGGTTCAAACATTCCACACTTTCGACGAGGTCTTCACCATGGCCCGAAAGCTTGAACTCCGCGCCATTGAAGAAGATAAGGTCAAATTGTGTAATACTAACAATGACCATTCTTCTTCCAGACCTTCTTCTACCCACCCTCAATCCGAGGAGTCGGCAAACACTGTCATCTTTAGACCATCATCTTCAACAATAACCAACCGATCATCATCTTCAACATCAGACTACATCAATAAACATTTTCAACGTCAATCCATACAGCGTCAATTCACTCCAATTAGGGAGTCATATGCCTCTGTCTTGGATAAACTCGACAAGGGGGATCTCATCTTGGATAACCCGAACACACCGTCCAACCAAAACCTTGACATCTTCAAGCAACCTCTTTCTAATCACCCGCCTACTCAAGACAACGTCCAAACCATAACTAATGAACCTCAAGACCATGATATACACACGGTCGACACTATCTTTTCTCTTATCCCTGACCAACCTCTTTCACAGGTGGAAGACCTTTCTTCCCCTATACCTCCTCCACGTGGCAAAGAACTTTCTTCTCCCACTTCTCCTCCAGCGACTTCTCCTATATTAGAAGACGCTTTGACCACATCAACACCAGCTGCCTCACCTTCATCCTTATTATCATCCATAGACGATCATACCTTTTTGACTCCCCAACCACACACAGAAGCCATGACTACTCCAGAGCTCTTTCCTCTTAAAGAGCCCACACCTTCAATCCCTTCTCCATTGAGAGAAAAACCGTCCACATCTAAGTCCAAACCCGCGCAGGCATCCATCATGCCCAAAGAGACTAAACCTCTTGGTGTTCGTCCCACATCTAATCTCGCCTCGCACAAAGGTGGCCCTCAACCCAAACCAGAGAAGGCTACTAAACCACACCGGAGACCTCCTCCCCTATCTTCGTCATTACCTTCAATCTTGGGCCCACATCCGTCTACTTTACTCGGAGTGCTTCCCACTCCCATACTTCACAGAGGTACGTCACCTCCATTATTCTATCAACCCGTCAGACTTACATCTCATCCAAACCATCGACCAACGCCTCCTTCGCCTCCCAAACCAATGTCACCAACCCTCTCTGCAATAAAACATCCCGACCCGTTAGCAGGTTTATATGCCTTACTCTTACGGCAATTGTTGCAGTCTTCTCGTCTCAATCTCCCGCCTCTTAAACCATATCACTCTCTCGGACCAAAACCACCTTGGTTCGACCACACTCGCATTTGTGCATATCATCGCACGCCTGGGCACGACACGGAGCATTGTCATGCCCTCAAGGTCGTCGTTCACCAATGTCTGGGGAATGACACCTCTCTTCTCGACCACGTTATCCACAAACCTTCAACACCACCCCACTCATCAACCCTCGGATCAAGGCCATCTTGGTTCGACAACTCTACATTCTGTCATTATCATCACCCTTCGGGACATGACACCGAGCGTTGTTGCGCTCTTAAAGCTGTCATTCGTCACCACCGGAAAAAGGATTCCTTTCTTACCAAGGATCCTCTTGACCTCCCCTTTGACAAATCATCAACACCAACCCATACCTCTCCAACCTCATCACCTAAATCGGGATCTCTACGACAGACTAGGGTCCCTTCGCTGCCTTTAACCCCCTTATTCGACATTAACGCAGTCCATCTGACCACTAAACCTCAATCAACCTTAACTAGTCTGTCAAATATTTTCCCTAGCCGCTGGGGGAATTCAACCTTCATCCAAACTTCGACCAATCTTTCAACACAGTCTCGACCACATATCAATCACTCTGTCAACTTAACCTCAACCAGACTAGCAACCAAACATTTAACCCGACCTCAACCAAACATTCAACCCAACCAAAGACCAAAGACCAACCAATCAACCCTCGACCAACTATCACATGACCAAATCTCAACCAAATATTCGACCCAACCTTTTTATCAAAACATTCAACCTTTTTCAATCAACCAACAACCATATCAACCAACTTCACATCCACTCATCAATCAACACCTGACCAATCCGGAAAGAGGCAAATGGGGCAAATTTGCTCCTAATTGACTCGGACCTTATCACGTACAAGCATGACCCAGGGTCTTATTAGACCTTGAGCCTCTTAATGCGTTGCATCTGCAACCGTTCTACTGCTAGTCGAGTATTCATCCACTTGACACTTAACTTGAGCTCGTCCCTTGAGCAATCCCCGTCCTCTTTATCCTACTTCCTTTCAACCCTATTCCTCTTAACAACTCCTATAACCCTTTTATGATGTATGGATGCTTTGTCCTAATAAAAGGGAGCCCTTGACCTTCTACAGTCTTGTCCATGACTCAACTTCTATCAAAACAAATCAAGATGTCAAAACATATCCATGGTCACTATATCAATATCAAGTCAAATTAAAAAAAAACAGACTGCTCCCTCGAAGGACAGCTGTACCATCATTGCTGTAATAAATAGACTGCTCCCTCGAAGGACAGCTATTCAAAAGCCTTTTTATTAAACAAAAATATAGACCACTCCCTCGAAGGATGGATATGACTACTCTGGCAATAAATAGCAACTTATTTTAGAAGCTTCCCGCATTGATCAGCTTCACAACCTGACCACCAAGCAAATGACATCTCTATGCAGGCTTCCCGCATCGATCAGTCTGCCTCTCAAAAAAAAAAAAAAAAAAAAAACGAGTCATGGACTTGGCTTGTAGTTGTCTCAGGGTCTCCTATAAAAAGGGGCAAAGTTATCTCTGCTCTTAAAACGGGTTACCCTCTTTCCTCCTCCTATTACCTACTCAAGGGACTTCGAGCTCACTTTAATGTCTAAGTGATTCGATTACCGCTCTAACATAATTATGGTCAACGACGTCACGCATGAATGGGGCTCTTGGTTCTCATAACCCCTATCTATGCTATCTTTTTGGTCCTTGTCAATGAAAGAGCAATTTGGCTTTCATCTTCTTCTGCCCTTTGGTCACATCCACCTTCATCCCTTGCCGATCAACTCAGCTCAACTCTATTTTCAGACCATCAACATGACCTTGCCTATTCACCCTAGTTTCTATGGACACCAATACACATGGAAACTATCAACTCGCCACAATTTATGTTCAGCATAAACCAATACTTGCTGAAGCATAAATAGACCTCAATTCATTTTTAGCATACATCCATCACGCATATGGGATATTGCTAGGGATGAAAAACCCCTCAACCAATGTTGCAGAATACACCATTTGGAAAAGGCTGCAACATCTTTTTTTTTTCCTCACCATCCCTTTGACCCTTCCTCCCTTCTAGGGAGAACTACATCGGCCTAAGGCCCTATCACCAGGGCTATGTAGGCAGCGCTCAGTTGACATGGGGTCTTCTGGGGTTAGCTCAGCCGCATCCTTTCATCCTTTCATCCATTCATCCATCCCTCGACCACCAACCATTGGAGATCATGCCTATCTCCTCCGACCTCGACCACTTCCAAGACGTTGTTGCCTTGGTTGTTTTTGCATGTATGCTACCTCATGACTGGTTAGCAGAATTGTGCGCAGACCTTTTTGGACCCTCACAAGTATAGGATCGCACACCGGTTGATCCGCACTACTTGTGACTTTTTCGCGTTTCTAGGAGCACTTCCTGAGCCCTGGATACCTGGAACGTGACAACCCATTTGGAGCTTCAGCTTAGATTGAGTGACCCGATCAGCAGACGACTAAATGCTGGGGCCCGGTTACTTCAATTTTGGCACTCCTCGACCCTTGACCTGCGACACTTTGGCCTGACCATCTCGTGTAGTGGTATGCGCGCAATCACACCCTTTGCAGCGTTTACCCTCACCCCTTTTTTCATCCACTCTTTATCAAATCAGCACCCGATTCCCGGTTCCCTTCCCTCGACTCCTGCTTTGAGGGGGAATACCTCATCCTTACTCGGGGCATTTCGCTTCCTATTTTTGTCTTGCAGTTCATTCGAACAACCAACAAGACGAAATCAACCCTATCCCTCACCTGGGGCACTCACTCCTATTTTTGTCTTGCAGTTCGTCCAGAACAACCAACAAGACAAAAAGGGGCAAATGTAGACACCGAAATCATGTCGACTCCCCTGGTCATTCCCCGTCTTATTCTTCTTCGCCTATTGAACCCTTGCCGATCACTTGTTTCACCAGCATTGACCCTGGCAGCATGTAAAGAGGAGCACAGAGCGAAAGGTAGACTCTATCCCCATTATGCATCTGCCGACGACGGTCTTTACCCGACCGATGTCGCCGACGTCGGTCACCTATCGGCCGACGTCGGCAATCCTGCCGACGTCGGTCACCTTCCCCTTGTCCGTTATCAGTTACCATTCGGTTTCCTGAAACGGTTGACGAACCGTTTCTGAAACCGTCCCCGTCCCCCGCCTTCATCAACCTCCGCCAGCCATTCGAACGCAATCACTGAACGCTATCCCCGAACGCTGATCAACCGAACGCTGAGCAACCAACCTGCGAATTCCTCCACGAACCTGCGAACTCTGAGCAATCATCGACACTACGACATCAACTAATCTGCACACCATGGCTTTCATCGGGTCTTCTACCAGGTAAGTCTTTATTCTATTTATTTCATTTTCTTTTCTTAGTTATTATTTATGTTTTGTTATCCCTGCCTCTGTCCTCAAACCCCCAGACTCTGTTCCGACCTCGTTCCAACCTCGTCCCTGTCCTTATCAAACCCTATCTCGACTCTGTCTAAACCTCGTCCCTGTCCTTATCAAACCCTACCCTGACCATATCAGACCCTGTCCCGACTGTTCAGACCTATCCCGACTCTGTTCAAACCCCCCAGACTCTCCCTGAACCTATCCTGACTCTCTCAGAACCTGTCCCGAACCTTTTCCCAGAACCTGCCCCTACCGACGCCGGTCACTACCCCGACCGACGACAGCACCTTGACCGACGTCGGCACCTTCCCTAACCGACGCCGGCAACATAGAGACCGACGCCGGCGACTGTGCAGAACAGTGTCGCAAATCAGGTACGCTCTTTATTTTCTGTCATTTATTTCTGTCATTATCATCTACTTTCGTCCAATATTCTGCTCTTTTTTATCAGTGGGTTGATATCCTTCTAGGGAGTCTTCGTACTTCCGGGATCGGGCGTTCGCCTGACAACCCACCCTATCTCTTATTAATGTTTTTCCGTGTTTAGCCTTTTCTTCGCAGGTGTCATTCCTCCACAGCAAAAGAGGAGAATCTTTCAACGTCTGATTTCGGTGCGCACGACTATATCAGGTACTTCTAGCCTTAACCATCTTTCAGTTTCTTATTTCTTCTTTGAATGTAGAAAGCAATTTTGCATTAGAAACACTTTCACCCACAATAAGATGCCATTTGGACTATCAAATGCTAGAGCTACCTTCCAATGAGCTATGGATATGTCTTTCCAAGGTTTGACAAATAATATTTTATTGGTCTTTCTTGACGATGTGACAATTTTCTCTAAGGATGCAGGACAACATCTGAAACACCTGAGGTAAATATTTGAGAGGTGTAGAGACTTTGGCATCTATCTCAATGTAAATAAATGTGTGTTCGTTGTCCACGAAGGCAAACTCTTAGGTCATGTTATTTCAAAAAATGGATAGATAATTGATCTAGAAAGAGTACACGCCATCTTAGCATTGTCCTTGCCTAAACATAAGAATGGTGTGCAAAGCTTCTTTGGAAAAATAAAAATTTATTAGGAGATTCATCCCTAATATTTTTGAAATAGTCAAGCTGCTAACTTCCATGCTGAAGAAGGATGAGATGTTTACATAGATAACATGAAGGAAAGATAGTTTTGAAGGGATTAAGTAAGCTATTGCCCAGGCTCCCACCTTGACCAGTCCTGATTTCTCTAAGGATTTCAACCTCTACACCTTTGCAAATGAAGATGTAATCTTTGCTATGCTCACTCAAGAAAATGATGAAAACCTTAAATAACCTCTCACATTCTTTAGCCAAGGTTTAGAAGGTTTTGAAGTTAGTTACACATATATTGAGAAACAAGAACTTGCAGTTATATGAAGCCTAAAGAAATTCAGACATATGTTATCAAACAACAAGATTCATATCATGGTACCACATCCTAGTATCAAATAATTTTTTTTGAGTTGTGACTTAAATGAAAAAAGGGTAGGGTGGATCACCAAGGTAATGGAATATGATGTGGAGATCAAAACCACCAAGCTGGTAAGGGGAAGAGGGCTATGTGAACACCTCACTACAGACCATAAACAATATAAAGAGGGAATTTTACTACTAAATGATGAAGCTACAATAGAATAACCTGTAGTCATAAAGAGCTAGGCACAAGACATGGTTCATTTCCTTCTAACTGGTGAGTACCCACAAGGCCTTAATAGGACTAGGAGGAGATATTTCAGGATCCATTCTCTTCCTTATGTTTTGATTGATGGAGTGTTGTTTAGAAAGGAATTTTTAGGGGTAATCTTGAGATGCATCAACTCAAATCATGTGGATAGGGTACTATCTAAATTTCATGACAGACTAGCTAATGGTCACTTTGATCCTAAGCCTGCAGTTGCAAGGATTATGAGGGATAGATACTTTTGGCCCACTTTGTTTAGAGACATTCATGCCTAGGTATGGAAGTGCTATAAATGTGCTCTCTTTGATGGAAAATAGCATCTAGTTGTAATGCCTCTGCAACCTATTCAAGTGGAACGACCTTTCATGTAATGGGGTCTGGACTTCATAGGGATGATCGACCCTCCTTCTAGCACTAACCAAAATTGGGTCTTGACCACTACATATTATTTCACAAGATGGGTAGAATCCGTTGCGTTGAAGGAAGCCAATGAGAGTGCAATCCTAGACTTTTATGAAGGCCTAGTGACAAGATTTGGAGTCCCAACTACCATCATTTCAAATAAAGCATTGGCTTTCTTAGGAACCAAAACAAGCAAGTGGGCATTATGATACATCATCTATCTTATTACTTCTTCCAACTACTACCCAAAAGGAAATGGGATAGCTAAGTCCACCAATAAGAACTTGATCAAGATCATTAGAAGGATAATGGAGGAGAATCAAAGGACTTGGCATACCAAGCTGAAAACAACCTTATGGGCAGACAAGGTCAGTCCAAAAAGAGCAATTGGAAATTCACCATACACACTTGTGTATGGAAAGGAAGCTAGAATTCCTATTTCACTTGAGTTACCAGTCTTGGATCTTGCCCATCAGTTGTAATTAGAGGAGAGTGACAACATGGAGGTCAGATTCTATGAATTAATGAATCTTTAGGAGGTAAAAGACTGAGGCATGGTTTCCATGACCAACCATCATTAGTAAGCAAAGAATCATTTTGACAATAAATTCTCATTAAAATACTTCTCAGAAGGTGACATTATCTTGAAATGGGATGAAGATCGAGCTAAACCTAGAAAACACACGAAGTTTGATGCCTTGTGGAGTGGCCCTTATGTCATCACCTAGTGCAAGCAACATAATTCTTTCCAACACTCTAGGCTGGATGGTGGAGAACTATATATCCCAGTCAATGGGATATATCTTAAACATTGTCACTAACCTACCATTGTTGTGTACATAGTTTCCCTATTTTTGTTCATTTTCCCTAAATGCTTTTATGCATGTTTGTAGTTTTTTGACTTGTGTGTGTTTTCTTTGCCTTTTTAGGTAAAATCTTCATTTTGCTCTTAATTTTCTCAAGGTTATTACCAACCTTTCAAGTTGTATCCTGATTCCATACCCAATAGACATGTAGGCCACCTGTTATCTTAAGCATAGTAGACATGCTTCCCTTGTGAATCGCTAAATATGTTGACCAATTTTGGTCATGTAAGCCAAAATTGGGCTCCCCTCTTTCTTTCCTTGCTAGGCTTGTTAGCCAGTCTCTGATGAATTCACCTTACTATGATTTTTGTGTTTTTCCCTTGTGACAGGCTCTTTTCTATAAAAAACCAAGTTATTTGAGTCTTGAAGGTATTTTGAGTTGATTTGGGACTCATTTCATTTCAATAAAATTACCTTAGGAAATCCTTTATTAGTAGTTAGATGGGCCAGTTCCAAAGGGATATAAATCCTTTATAAAACTCTAAAGGTTAGATACCCTTGTGGAGGGTAGGAAAGCAAAAAATGGGGCCATTCAATCAAGTTTTTAAGACAACCTTGGACCCAAATTGTCCTTGTGGAGGGTAAAACGTCCGTTTGCAAGGGGTCAAGCCAAAAAGCCAAAAAGGTGGGGGTTTTCCTTCGGAGAAAGTTTGAAGACAAAGAAGGATTTATTTGGACATTTTGTTTGAAGAAAATCCATGAAGAAACTGAAGGGGTAAATTTCTTCAGACAAAATGCTCGAAGGAATTCCTTTGAACTTTTGTCTGAAGAAATTCACCAAGGAAAAGCCGAGACACTAAAGGCACATATTCTTTTAGACAAAATGTTTGAAGGAATTCCTTCAGATTTTTGTCCAAATAATTTAAGAAGGTAAAAAACCCAAAGGTAAGTGCCCCTTTCAAAGGACACTCAGTCCTCAGAATGGACCTTTTATATTTTTCTGAAGGGTCACTTTCCCTTCAAAAATGTTCATTTGTAAAAAGCTGAGGAAATTGCTGAAGAGTAGTGACAAGCCTGAGAATGTCAACTTTAACATGGTAAGCTAGCCATTGAAAGTTCAAATGTCTAGAGATAGGCTCATGAATTTCAAATTAAAGGTAGTAAAAAAACCATTAGTTTTCAAATGATGAATGGCCCATGCATGTCAAATTTATGGAAATAGGTTAATAGTTGAAGAAAAGATAAAGAACATTTCTTTCAGACATTTTGTCCAAAAGAATTCCAAGGTGGCGAGAAGAGGAAGAATTCCTTCAGACAAAATGTCTAAAATATTTCCTTAGAATGTTTTGTCTGAAGGAATTCAAAGGCTCAGCAACCCAAAGATGGACTCAGAGATAACCAAGAAAGGAGCCCGAGAGGAGACAAAGAATAGCCCCAAAAGCTAGAATCGCCAAGAAAGGACAAGAAGTAGCAAGGAAAGAGAGAAGAATAGTAAACCTAGGATATGGCCACACACACATAAGATAATTCTTGGAACATTCCAAAAGACACAACCAGCCAAGCACAGGAATAAACTAGATCAGTCCAGGTGGCATAGAAGGCATCGACATGAGAAGTAATTTCTTGCAGATGGAATAGTCTACACCAAATAGCCATCAAGGGGGCTGCATGAACATTTAATAAAGTGGCCTATTTTATTTATTTAAAACTAATTAGTAGAAATTTGTACAAGTTTTCATAAAGAGGTGGCCTTATTATTCAAAGAATAAGGTGACCCATGCTTTAGTAGGAACATTTAATGTAGTTTGAGCAGCAAATCAATGTCTATGACATCTACACCATGTTCCTTTTAGGTGCATTTAAGGAAAGATGATAACATCATGAACACATTTCTCTTACCAATGTGTTTAATATAGTATGGGCTGCCTATTCCTTGAAAGGACCAAGATTATTTCTCTAAATTCTATATATTATAACCTCTCAACTTGGAAAGGGATCTCTCACTTGTGTATGGTGAAGCCCTAACAATTTTACCTTTTAATCAAAAGAAGTATTTTTACCTCTATCTGATTCATTAAACTTTTGCATATGCTTGTGTATCACCATTATGTTTATTCATTTATCTTAATGCTTTCATAGGTCAATGACAATATATCTAGTGTATCCAAGATTTTCTTCTACAGGGTAACAAGAAGTGCCTAGGTTGAAGTATAGAGGTAGAGGAGCAACCATTTGATAGTGTGATTCTAGAGCACCTATGGTAGGTCCTTCTTCATTATATCTGCATTAAGCCTTTTGTTAAAACACTCATGTAGTCTGGTCTTTTGTTCAAATGAAGTGTTTGTTCACTTCTTTTGGTTTAAAAGTGTTGATATAACATGATTAGATCGAATCATTTTGGTGCATCACCATTTTAGTTAGGTTCTAATTTTGTAACATCCTTTTCTCTTTTCACCCCCCCATTGTTAGTAGTAGAAGTTAAGGACTTCAAAGGTGCATCAAGGGGAGTTAGCCCTTAATCTAGAGATTCATTCCTCAAATTTTCTACCCATAACAAGAGTAATGTCTCCATTGTGTTGCATGGAAGAAAGAAGCTGAGTCTTCTTTTAAAGGGTGCAATCTATAACATCAACAAAAGGCATCATTGATTCATCTAAAGTGATTATTGCTCTACTCTAGGGTTAGTTGTGGGTAGAACTCATGTACCCTAGTTTTAAGAACTGCATTGGCAAATTGAATGAGACCTAGATAGATTCTTTGTGCTACCTATGAGTATACCAGGTACAAGGTCATGTAGAATGTCCTAAATGCCTTTACATTGGTGAGTTGTTGATGCAACACATCATTGATGATGTTTCCCTAGTTGATATATTGTTTACCATTGCACATGCTGCTCATTATCATGAACATCCATGAATGTGTAGACACCGCAAACATGTCTGCACCTTGTTTCTCCCCCTTGTCCACCTCAAACCCCTATCCTAACCCTTGGCCTCCATTTGATTAAAATAACCTAAATATTTTAATCAAGTGGCCCCCTTTCCACCCTACCCTTGCCACCTTGGATCCTCCCTTGAATCCCTCCACCTTCCCCCTAGCATTTATTAGGCCAAATCTCTTCATTATCTCCCCCCACGCCCATTTAGGCATCCTCGTGACCGTTCTTCCCATAACCCCTCGCCCGGCGGCGTGCAAGAATGGGTAGAGGCTATTTTTAGCCTCTGTACCCATCCTGCGACCGCCGACGTCGACGACCCTTCGGTCGACGTCGGTGAAACTGCCAGCATCGGTAGCCTTCATTACCCCTTTCTGCATCCGTTGCTGCCCCCTGGACCCTTGAGCTCGCAAACAGACTTCTCTTGGCATTTTGGCATTTGTCTCTCCTCCGTCTTGACCTCGTGCAACAGCAGCAACAGGTGCAAAAGGCTCTGGATCAGGGATTTCTTCTTGCAACAAGTCTTCCGTGGCTCCAACAACAGCTCCTCCGTTCTTCAGTCAGCAAAAAGGTAAGCACAGTCTGGTGTTTTATTTTATTTTATTTCTTTAGTTTTTAGTCATCTATCCTATCTACTGTCTTCTACTCCCTCTATTTTTCCCCCTGAGAGGCTGCAAAGCCTTCTCAGGTCATGTCCTCTGTGTATCTCCCTCTTCCCTGTCCCTCTTTTAATCCAATCCCAGACAACTCCCTCATCCCCCTGTCAACAAAGACCTTGCACAAGGCACCCAATCAGAACCAGAGCATTCCTCAGTCCATCTAAACTTGTCCCCGAACTCTGTCTCGACCCCGTTCACGAACCAGACCCGTCCACAGTCCAGAAAGCAACCCAGACCCGACTACAGGCCACAACCTCGACCGACGCCGGTCACTTCCCTAACCGACGTCGGCAGGATAGCCGACGCCGGCAGATCAGATAACCGACGCTGGCGACATTTCCGACCTCGGCGACTGTCTTCAGCCCAACAGCTCCTTCAGGTAATCATTTGGTCTTTTCTTTCCTTTCTAATTTCTTTGTCACTTCTGTATTCTGGCATTCTGTATTTTCTTGATCTTTTATCTGTCTGTTAACAGTGGGTTGACCTCCCTTAAGGAAGTTTTCACACTTCCGGGAACAAGCTTTTGCTTGGCAACCCACCGCCTATCTATCTAACGCCCTTTTGTCCAAGTTCTTTTTCTTTGCAGGTGTCATTCCTCCACAGCCAAAGAGGAGTGCTCACAAGTGTCTGGATTTACGGTGTGCGATCTTTATCCAGGTACTTCCCATGCCTTGTCCATTAATTTTTTAGTTTCTTCTTTCTCTTAAATCTAAAAAGCGAATTTTTAATAGAAACATCTCTGGCACGCCCGGTGGGACCCTAAGTTCCTCCTGGGTTCCTTTTCTTCTTCATTCATTTAGGAGCATTAGGTTCTTACCTTTTCTCCTCCTTCTTTTCTTCTCAATGACACTATAAGCAGGAATTAAAAAGAATCTTTCTTTTCTTTCTTGCACTTTCTAGACTAGTCCAACATCATACTCTCAACCCTTTTCTCAAACTTGTCTTCATAATAAACATCACATTTCGACTTGGGCATTAAAACGTATTGCACTTTCATTTCTGCTTGTGCTTGCATTAGTCCACACCTAGTAACTTAATCCGCATATTGAATAAATCGTAGACACTTGATGTTACACTACCTGACCACATGCACTAAAACAAACATAAAACTTACCTGAGACAAGGCCCGACTGGGATTTCATCCCCCAGCGGATACCTTACCCGTCCCGGTGACCCTACTTGGATTTCATCACCAAGGGGGAAGCCCACTCCGTTCTCTGGCGGAGTCTAAACTCTAGGCGAGGTATATCTTGGCTAAGCGAGACCAGCTAACCACTGGAATCGTGAAGTGAGGGGAGCTTGCTCCTTAGCACCAGGCCACGTACCAGACCCTAACACATATCTTTGAACACCTAAAACAACACCTGAAACCATCTTTAGACCGCCTTCTTCTAGGACCCATTTTTCAGCCAATCTCCCCAAACATTCATCTAAGGCATAAGCCACAATTTCTAAGGTTAATTCCTAGGACTTATCGCTTAGGCTTGTCTGTCTCTCTCTGTTTTCCTCTTCTCATCTATTTGTTTGAGTGAGTGAGGACGCTTTCTTCATTGTTTTTCCAAGAATCTTCAACCCCTTTGGTTCTCTAGAAAACACAGTCACCGACATCGGTTCTTCCACCGATGTCGGCTTCCTCTGTCACCGGCATCGGTTCTGCTACCGACGTCGGCTTCATCTGTTACCGGCATCGGTTATCTGACTGACGTCGGCCACATTTCTTACCGACATCGGTTTTTAAACTGACGTCGGTCTCTGTCACTGTCCTTTTTTTTCAAAAACCAGCAGCCTGAAACCTGTCCCTTCTCTGTCAAAGACTCCATCCTGGTTTTCTGGAACTGAGCAACACAGTTCCTGAAACCTGAACCTTCTTTGCCTTGCATGGTTTTGACTCATAGCCAAGCCAAGGCTCTTGTCGACCACGCTAGCCGTCAACCACTTCCGTCCACCCCATCCGTGACCAAGCCTACAATGGAGTTCAACTCGGAGACCGAAAGAACTCCTGCCCATCCAACCCTGCCGCAGACTCCCATTGTCCAAGAAGGGGACCAAGACTTCGAGCGATTCTTGGACCTCAACGTCAAGGCCTTGAAACACTATCTCGTGCATAGCCGAACGCGAGACTCCTTGGGCAATCCAATCTACGGAATGCCAACCTCCCTTATCGCGACTACGGCTGTATCGACAGCATCCATAGTTCAACCTTTGGACACTCAAGCCATCGCTTTGACCACTGACCAGACTTTGACCAATCCTCCAGGTGTGGCCTCTCCCTCTATCATTGGGCCCACTTCCACCGGGGTTCCATCCCCTTGTCAACCCCAACCCGCTCAACCGCTATCCACTCCTTTTCAAAACCTTGTCGTCTCTATTCTGCCTACCCTGGCCCCTATCAACACCAGGGTGGCTTCTTACCCCTTGGCCCCCGTTACCACAGTCCAACCTCTCGTGGCAACAATGGGCCCAGCTATGTCTTCTACCCAACCACCTTTAGCCTCCACTTCTGCCCCTGCGATTAGTCATCCGTACATTGTACAACTGACTATGTCGCATGCCTCCTCTAGCCTCTTCCAAGCGCCCTACAACTTAGGGGGCACGCAACCCGTCAATCCGTCAGCAGACATCATCAAAATGCTGATGGACAAGATGACCAGTCTTGAGACCTCTGTTTCCGGCTCGCGCAACACTCTTTCATACGAGCAGATCTGTAACGAACCCATTCATCCTTCTGTCCCAATTAGACCATATCCTAGCCAGTGGGAGCTTCCGAAGTTTTCTCACTTTCAAAATAAGGAAGACCCACAACAACACTTGCAGGCATTCAGACATGCCTGCTACCTCATTGGCCATGACGATGCGTTACTCTTACGCACGTTTCCTATGTCTCTCTCGGGTGCTGCGCTTGACTGGTACAGCTCCCTTCCTAGCCATTCTCTCTTCTCATTCACACAATTAGCTCAGCTCTTCCTCGATCACTTTTCCATCAACATAACCAAGAAGGTCTCAATCACGGACCTCTATTCTATTCGGCAATTCGAGGACGAGTCCATAGCCGACTTCGTTGCTCGATGGAGAGGCCTTATCAATCAACTCTCCTTTTCCTTGCCCCAGGCCGAGCTTATTGAACTCTTTTCTCAAGCCTGTGCCCGACATATCTCTTCCACCCTGAGGGTTCAAACCTTCCACACTTTTGACGAGGCCTTCACGATGGCCCGCAAACTTGAGTTGCGTGCCATCGAGGAGAATAAAGTCAAGTTGCGGAGCAAGAATCCCAGCTCTAAGACCAATGACTCTTCTTCTGCTAAGCCATCATCATCCAATTCTAAATCCAAGGCTTCAGCTAATGCCATGGTTGTCAGACCTTCATCTTCTTCGTCCAATCAGCCTGAGCCATCTACATCTCAGAGCGCTACTCGCCAATTCCAGCAAAGATACGTGCAGCGATGATATACTCCTCTCGGAGAATCATATGCGTCTGTGCTGGAAAAGCTTCTTAAATAGGGGGTCCTCAATCTCCCTCAAGCCCGACCTCCTCCACAATTCGATCCCTCACACGCCATCCCCGCGTGGTATAGGGAGCAAGACTTCTGCAGCTTCCACCGTGTTAAGGGCCATGACACGGAAAACTGCAAGACCTTTAAGAACATAATACAAGACATGCTTGAAAAGGGGGATCTCATCTTAGACAATCCAAATTCACCCCCTAATCAGGCCATTGACATCTTCAAACAACCTTTCCCCAATCATCCGCCAACTCAGAACAATGTCCAGACCTTAATTGATGACAATCATGAGCACAATGTTCGAACAGTCAATACGGTCTCTCCTTTCGTCCCCAATCAACCTCTTGAGGTTAGTCCATCAATCAGTCCGTCACATGTGGACGAGTCTCTCTCCCCGGCTAGTTCTCCATTGACCTCTCTCATCTTGGAGGACGCATCGGCCTTACCAGCACCACCGGTCTCGCCATCCTCCTTTCTGCAGCCTATGGAGGACCCGACCCTTCCTACTCCTCAGCCGCAAGTGGAGGGCACCGTCATCCCTGCCCCTTACCCGCTAGAGGAGCCTCGCTCCCCGGTTTCTTCTCCACCCAGGGAAGAACCTGTCTCCCCTTCGTCTTCATCTAAATCTGTCATGACTTCACCACACCATGCGTCTAAGACCACTACACCCATCTCGTCTTCAACCTCGCAACCATCAACATCTTCCTCTCAGCCATTTTCCCAGTTAGTGGAGAAAATTGAACTTCTCCCTCCGAGGAAAGTGACGCCTCAGGTGTTGTGGGAGCGTCTTAAAGCCCTTCAACATACCCGCGCCCTCTCATCACATGCCGCTAATCCTCCTAAGACAGAATCTCGTCAGACTCTTGACAAAGACCAGACTCTCAAACCTCAACCAAACCCGTCCAAACCAAAGCCTGCATCTATCTCGTCTAAACCCATCAAGTCATTTGGCGTTCGTTCTATCTCCACCCTCACTCACCCGCAAGTGAAGGTGGACCTAGGCCAGACCTCGACTAGTAGAAGTCTTCCAACCAAGGCGAAGAAGACTGGCAGACCACAGAAATGAACGCCTCCTTCTCCGTCACCATTGCCATCCATTTTGGGCCCCCATCCTTCGACCTTGGCTAGCATCCTTCCCACTCCGGCCTTCAACCAAAACTCGTTGCTTCCTTTGCTTCCTCTGCCTACCTCCAGTCGTCCCTCTCCCAAGAAGGCGGTATCAATCACCAAGAAAGAGCCGTCTCCATCTGTCACCGCACCATCAACCCATAAGGTGGTACGGAAACCTCTTCTAACCTTGCCTAAGCAAAAGTCACCAACCTCGCGCATATCAAATAGCATGGACCCTCTATTGGGCTCATACTCGTTGATATTGCGTTGACTTCTCCAGACTTCTGACATAACCCTTCCGCCCATCAAGCCTTTTCAACCTCTCGGGTCCAAGCCCTCCTGGTTCGATGACACGAAAATTTGTTTATATCATCGTACACCAGGACACGACACCGAGACTTGTTGTGCCCTCAAGGCCGTCATCCGCCGCCATATGGAGAAAGACACTCTTCTCCTTGAGGACACTCTTGACCAGACCCCGACTCCTTCCTGTCCAACTTCTTCAAACACATCAACATCTCACCAGCAAGACATGACCCCTTCTTCGCCTCCCATTTTCAAAATCAATGCTATCCGTATAACCACTAGGTCGCAAAAGGACAAGGCCAAAGAAAAAGCTGCCATTCCTTGGACCTATCCCTTCGTCAAGCCACCCCTTGCACCCAAGCCTAAAATTTCTATTCTTGGCGCATCCCAACCTTCTTCATCTTCCTCTTCTGGGCCAATTCACGACTCCATGCTGAAGCAGCTTCACCAGACACCTGTGAAGATGTCTCTTTATGACCTTATCCAAACCTCGCCTCAGCACCGTCAAGCCCTTATCCAAGCCTTGCAAGCAGCGGAGGTCCAACCCGAGGACCCCCAACCACTTGCTGCCCTCGTCCATTCCTTGTCTCCTGTCACTTCCATCACATTCAGCGATTCTGAGATTCCCACATCTAACACGGAAGATCAGGATGCCGCCCTCTTCATCACTACCTATGTTGATCGGACACGCATTAAATGCGTTATGATCGATGGCGGTGCTAGCATCAACATAATCTCTACCCACGCCTTTGATCAGCTGGCTCTTCCCAAGAATTGCGTCTCCAAAACTGACGTGATCTTACGCTCTTTCAACGACACCACCACCACAACCATTGGCACAGTCATCCTCCACATTTGCGTTGGTCCACGCACAGTCCCGGAGCTCTTCTATATCATCGAAGGAGAGTTTCAATACAACCTTCTACTGGGCCGACCTTGGATCCGTGCCATGGCCTGTATACCCTCCACCCTGCACCGTTGTGTGAAGTTTGAGCATGACGGGCAAGTCCACACCATCCCCGCTGACCCTTCACCCTTCAAGACTTGCAACACCACCTACCGTCCCAACGATGTCCTCATTCCCATCAAGCCGTCAACTCCGGCACCGCCTCCATCTGCGGAAGCTTTGACCAGTTCACAATCGGCGGTTGCCCTCACCCCTCCTCTTCAAGCGCCGACCAAAGACCCCATGGAAGATATCTTCCAACGACTATCGCTTGGGGAATATCGCTTGTTGACCCTCGACATGTTCCAAACTCCGCAAGAGTATGGACGCCTTCACCTCAGTCCTAATTACGACCATCAGATCGGGACGGTCGTACCTTATGGTCCTCCTCACTTCCGAACCAACTTTGTCTATGGGGGGCTTAATCAAGCTCCTACCAACGGCAATTCCCTCTCTTCACCCCAACCTTTCACATCTGATTTCTCGTTTCTCGGCAACCCCACCTTTGCACACACTTACCTTCACAGGTGTGCATGGAAGGGTTTTGGTTTCGGACGTTATGAGCAGGGCTCCCATCAGCCCATCGAGCCGCTCAATGATCACGATGCCAAGAAACGGTATGGCCTAGGATATCATGACCCCACTCAGGCTCCTTCCGACCTTTGTCCCGAGCCAACCATTGACCAATCTCTTCCAGACTCGCCTATTTCTCCTTCGTCACCTACGGAGTCGGTGGTTTCCATCCCTCCTAGTTTTTTTTTCCATAAACACCATCCGCCTGGAACCCCTGACCTATCAGCTCAATGGGGTGCCCAGGTCTCTCCCTCTCATCTTTCCTAGCATGGTAGAGGATGAGTCGGCAACCATTCACACTGTCCACTGCATTGACGATGACGCCATCCTTTCCTACATGGGTGCCGATGACTCTTTCGTCCAGCGTTTCCTCCCTTCCGAGACCCAGGTTATGTTAAATGAATCCACCATTGACATCAACCTCCCTTCTTCCGATGTTCCTCACGTCTTAAATATTGGCCAATCTTTAGACGCTCAGGAGCAGCTTGACTATGCCCAATTCCTTTCCAACCATAGCAAGGCCTTTGCCTGGACTTACAGCGACATGCCTGGCATCGACCCCACCATTGCTACCCATAAAATTGTCACCAAACCAGAGGCTAAGCCTGTTAGGCAGAAGCTTCGAAAGATGCATCCTCGCGTTGCGCTCCTTGTCAAAGAGGAGCTGCAACGCCTTCTCTCTGTCTCCTTCATCCAACCCATCGATTATCCACAGTGGGTCTCTAACATCATCCCAGTTACTAAAGCAACTGGGGGGATTCGGATCTGCACGAACTATCGCGACCTTAACCTAGCCTGTCCCAAAGACGACTTTCCTCTTCCTAACATTGACCAGCTTGTTGATCTCACGGCCGGCCATGAAATGCTATCTCTCATGGACGGGTTTTCAGGATACAATCAAATCCTGATCACACCGGAAGATCAGCACAAGACTACCTTTATCACCCCATGGGGGACTTTCTGCTATCGAGTCATGCCTTTCGGCTTGAAAAATGTTGGTGCCACATATCAGCGCGCCATGACCTACATTTTCCACGATCTCCTCCACAAAATCATGGAGGACTATGTGGATAACCTTCTCGGCAAGTCCAAACTTTGCCGCGACCACTTGACCATTCTCACAATCATCTTCTCTTGTCTTCTGCAATACAATGTCTGCCTCAACCCCAAGAAGTGTGTCTTTGGGGTCCTCTCAGGCAAACTTCTCGGCTTCATCATTTCCTTCCGTGGTATCGAGATAGATCCCGCCAAGATCCGCGCTATCCTCAAAATGCCACCCCCGACCAATCTCAAGTAGCTTCGTAGTCTACAAGGGAAGCTCCAGTCCATTCGCCGTTTCATCTCGCAGCTTTCAGACCGCTGCCAACCTTTTCACCACCTCCTTAAGAAGGACGTCTCCTTTAAATGGGATGAGGACTGTCAAGAGGCTTTTGAAGCCCTCAAAGGCTATCTGGTCTCTCCACCAGTCCTCATTCCACCTAAGGACGACCAACCCTTCTACCTTTATATCTCTGCTACCAACCATTCGTTAGGTGCCATGATCGCGCACCGAGACGAGCATCATCGCGAGCAAGCGGTTTACTACATCAGCCGAACACTTGTTGACTATGAAACTCGGTATACTCATACCGAGAAACTCTGTTTGGCATTAGTCTTTTCCGCTACCAAGCTCCGCCACTATCTTCTCAATCACAAAACCTTTGTCGTCACTCACACCGACCCTCTCAAGTACATGCACTCCAAGCCATACCAGAATCAACGTATGGCTCGGTGGCTCATGCTGCTTGCTGAGTTTGACTTCGAATTCATCCAACAGAAATCTATCAAGGGGCAAACCATTGCTAACCAACTGGCAGATGCCCCCCTTCCCGACAACCAACCTTCACACTGTGAGTTCCCTGACGAGTCTATCGCTACCCTTTCCACCGATGACACCGTCTACCAAATGACTATGTTCTTTGACGGCTCCAAATGTCAACTCGGTGGGGGTGCGGGGGTCATCCTCATCCCACTCGAAGGGGAGCCCATGCCTCTATCTTTTAAGCTTGACTTTGATTGTACCAATAATATGGCCGAATATGAGGCCTTAATTTTGGGACTTCAGACTGCCCTTTCCCTCCACATCAAGTCTATCAACATCTTCAGTGACTCGCAGCTCATCGTTAATCAAGTTAACGATTCGTATCTCTATAAAAACGAAGTTTTGCAAAGGTATAAGAATCGTGCTGACCTTTTTTTGGCATCTTTCGACCATTACCTCCTGCAGACTGTTCCACGCTCTACGAACAAGTTTGCCGACACCATGGCTTCTCTTGCTTCGCATATCCCGTCTTCATTATCGTCATCCCGCCTTTTTGTCACAGTGCATCGTGTACCTTTGCCTTCATACATCTCTCCTCACATCGACCATATCAATGCTGTCAATTCTAGCCCACGAGATGACTGGTATAAGCAACTTGTGGACTACTTGTCTCTTTCTGTCACTCCTCCCAACCTCTCTAGCAATGCACAGCGAGCTTTCATCAAGCGCACAGCTCGCTATACCATGCTAGGAGGTCTTCTTTATAAGCGAGGCTTCGATGGTCTCCTTCTTCGCTGTCTAACCTCTGCTGAAGCTTTTCATGCCATAAAGCAAGTCCACGACGGGATTTGTGGTGGACACTTCAGTGGAAACTCGGTTGCCAAGCGCATCCTTCACCTGGGTTATTATTGGCCCACCCTTCATCAAGACTGTAGCGATTATGTTCGGTGTTGCATCAAGTGTCAGCAGCACTCTAACCTGCTTCATCTCCCCAACCACGCCTTGCAAGTCACTCAGGATTTTTGGCCTTTCTCTCAGTGGGGCTTGGATCTCATCGGTGAGATCAACCCTCACTCGTCTCTTCGTCATCAGTCCATCATCACTGCCACTGAGTATTTCACCAAGTGGGTGGAAGCCATTCCTCTTGTCTCCACAAAAGCCGACAAAATTGTCGACTTCATCAGCAGCCACATCATCTGTCGTTTTGGTGTCCCTCACAAAATCATCACCGACAACGGCAAGTCCTTCAAAAACAAGACTGTCCAAAAACTATGCGACTCATTTGGCATCAAACTCAGCTTTTCTTCGCCTTACTACCCACAAGCAAATGGGCAGGCCGAGGCTTCCAACAAAATTCTCACCAAAATTCTCATGAAGGTGGTCGACGATACAGGAAGGGATTGGCACATTCATATTCCCTTCACTTTGTGGGCCTACCGCACTAGCATCTGAACCTCTACGGGTGCTACTCCCTTCTCTCTCGTGTACGGAACAGAGGCTATCTTACCTCTTGAAGTATAGATCCCGTCTCTCCGCATCTCCCTGCATGACATTCTCTCCAATGACGACTTTCGTCAAGATCGCCTAGCTCAACTTGAGTTACTCGACGAGCGCCGTCTTGCTTCCCTTAATCATCTCCATGTCTACCAAAGTCGCATAAAGCAGGCCTACAACAAAAATCTGTGAGAATGAGATTTCAACATCAGAGACCTCATCCTCAAAGAGAATCAGCACGTGACCAATATGGAGCAAAGTAAACGAGGCAAATTCGCCCCCAATTGGCTTGGACCTTTTATCATCACACACAAGTATGGGTCAGGGACTTATTGTCTGTCTTCCCTCGATGGACGGCCAGAACCTGAGCCTCTTAATGCGTTGCATCTTCGACCATTCTTCTGTTAGTCAAGTACTCATCTACTTGACACGTAACTTGAGCTCGTCCCTTGAGCAATCCTCGTCCTCTTAATCCTCATCCCTTTCAACCCTATTCCCCTTTAACAAGTCCTCTACAACCCTTTTATGATGCATGGATGCTTTGTCCTAATAAAAGGGGCGTCCTTGAACTTCTACAGTCTTGTCTGTGACTCAAATTCCTAACAAATCAAAAATACAAATCAAGATGTCAAAACATATCCATGGTCACTAAATCAAGTCAAATAAAAAAGATAGACTAATCCCTCGAAGGACAGCTGTACTATCATTGTTGTAGCTAATAGACTGATCCCTCGAAGGACAGCTACTCAGACATTATATTAAGCAAAAATATAGACCACTCCCTCGAAGGATGGCTATGACTAAATCTCGCTACAAACAGCACTTTTCTTAGAAGCTTCCCGCATTGATCAGCTTCGCAAACTGACCATTACATCAAAAGACATCTCTATGTAGGCTTCCCGCATCGATTAGCCTGCACCAAAAAATTAAATAAATAAATAAATAAATAAATAACGGGTCATGGACTTGGCTTGTAGCTGTCTCAGGGTCTCCTATAAAAAGGGGCACAATTATTCCTGCTCTTAAATTGGGTTACCCTATCCTCCTCCTATCACCTGCTCAAGGGACTTCGAGCTCACTTTAATGTCAAAGTGATTCGATTACCGTTCTAACACCATACTGGTCAACGACGTAATGCATGAACGGGGCTTTGGTTCTAATAACCCCTATCTATGCTTCCTTTTTGGTCCTTGTCAATGAAAGAGCAGTTTGCCTTTCACCTTTTCTCTACACTTTGATCACATCAATTGTCGACTCATCCTTAAACCAAACCAACTTCAACATTTTTCAAACCAGCCTCGACATTTTCAACATGACATCAGGCATCATCCTTGTCCTTTTCACATAGTTTCTATGGACACCAATACACATGGAAACTACCGACCAGACCCAATTTATGTTAAGCATAAACCAATACTTGCTGAAGCATAAATAGACTTCCATTCATTTTTAGCATGCATCCATCACGACTATGGAAACTTGCTAGAGATGAAAGCCTCTCGACCCCTGTGACATCTATAGCATCATCTTACCCTCATCATTTCGACACTCAACCAAGCTCATCATCGACCATTTTGACCCTCACAGTCCGAACTACATTGGTCTGAGGCCCTATGACCAGGGCTATGTAGGCAGCACTCAGATACCACATCTTCTGAGGTTAGCTCGACCACCCCCTTTTGTTCGTCTCTATGATAGACAAACCTTCTCTTCTTTGACTCTTATCACGACCAACTCCGTCCACTTTGACCAAGACCAATCATCGACTTTGACCAAGACCAATCAATCCCTCTGACCCTTCCTCCCTTTTAGGGAGAACTACATCGGCCTGAGGCCCCTACGACAGGGGCTATGTAGGCAGCACTCAGTTGACATGGGGTCTTCTGGGGTTAGCTCGGCCGCATCCTTTCGTCCATCCATCCTCTTGGAGATCATGCGTATCTTCTTTGACCTTCTTCCAAACCAATGTTGCCTTGGTTGTTTTTGCGTGTGTACTACCTCACGGCTAGTTAGCAGAATTGTCCGCAGACTATTTTTGACCCTTTGCAAGTATAGGATTGCGAACCAGTTGATCCCTACTACTTGTGGCTTTTTTGTGTTTCTGGGAGCACTTCCTAAGCCCTGGATACCTGGGACACGATGACCATTTGGAGCTTCAGCTTAGATTGAGTGACCCGATCAGTAGACGACTAAATGCTGGGGCCCGGTTACTTCAATTTTGGCACTCCTTGACCCTCAACATGCGACAATTTGACCTGACCCTCTCGTGAAGTGGACTACACGCAATCACGACTATGGCAGCGTTTTCACTCACTCTCTTCTATCCATTTCTCTGTCAAATTGACACTCGATCTTCGGTTCCCTTCTCTCGACTATCGCTTTGAGGGGGGAACACCTCATCCTTTTTCTGGGGCAACCAACTCCTGTTTTTGTCTTGCAGTTCGTCTAGAACAACCAACAAGACAAAAAGGGGCAAATGTAGACACCGCAAACGTGTCTGCACCTTGTTTCTCCCCCTTGTCCACCTCAAACCCCTATCCTAACCCTTGGCCTCCATTTGATTAAAATAACCTAAATATTTTAATCAAGTGGCCCCCTTTCCACCCTACCCTTGCCACCTTGGATCCTCCCTTGAATCCCTCCACCTTCCCCCTAGCATTTATTAGGCCAAATCTCTTCATTATCTCCCCCCACGCCCATTTAGGCATCCTCGTGACCGTTCTTCCCATAACCCCTCGCCCGGCGGTGTGCAAGAATGGGCAGAGGCTATTTTTAGCCTCTGTACCCATCCTGCAACCGCCGACGTCGGCGACCCTTCGGCTGACGTCGGCGAAACTGCCGGCGTCGGCAGCCTTCATTACCCCTTTCTGCATCCGTTGCAGCCCCCTTGAGCTCGCAAACAAACTTCTCTTGGCGTTTTGGCATTTGTCTCTCCTCCGTCTTGACCTCGTGTAACAGTAGCAATAGGTGCAAAAGGCTCTGGATCAGGGATTTCTTCTTGCAACAAGTCTTCCGTGGCTCCAACAACAGCTCCTCCATTCTTCAGTCAGCAAAAAGGTAAGCACAGTCTGGTGTTTTATTTTATTTTATTTCTTTAGTTTTTAGTCATCTATCCTATCTACTGTCTTCTACTCCCTCTGTTTTTCCCCCTGAGAGGCTGCAAAGCCTTCTCAGGTCCTGTCCTCTGTGTATCTCCCTCTTCCCTGTCCCTCTTTTAATCCAATCCCAGACAACTCCCTCATCCCCCTGTCAACAAAGACCTTGCACAAGGCACCCAATCAGAACCAGAGCATTCCTCAGTCCATCTAAACTTGTCCCTGAACTCTGTCTCGACCCCGTTCACGAACCAGACCCGTCCACAGTCCAGAAAGCAACCCAGACCTGACTACAGGCCACAACCCCGACCGACGCCGGTCACTTCCCTAACCGACGTCGGCAGGATAGCCGACGCCGGCATATCAGATAACCGACGCCGGTGACATTTCTGACCTCGGCGACTATCTTCAGCCCAACAGCTCCTTCAGGTAATCATTTGGTCTTTTCTTTCCTTTCTAATTTCTTTGTCACTTCTGTATTCTGGCATTCTGTATTTTCTTGATCTTTTATCTGTCTGTTAACAGTGGGTTGACCTCCCTTAAGGAAGTTTTCACACTTCTGGGAACAAGCTTTTGCTTGGCAACCCACCGCCTATCTATCTAACGCCCTTTTGTCTAAGTTCTTTTTCTTTGCAGGTGTCATTCCTCCACAGCCAAAGAGGAGTGCTCACAAGCGTCTGGATTTACGGTGCGCGATCTTTATCCAGGTACTTCCCATGCCTTGTCCATTACTTTTTTAGTTTCTTCTTTCTCTTAAATCTAAAAAGCGAATTTTGAATAGAAACAGAATGACACTCCATAATGGTCTTGTTATCCACCACCCTATTGAGATGGGTGATCTTATCAGATAATTCTTCTTGGAAATCTGACCTATAAAATTTCTTTGGGAGTTTTGATAGGGTTATTATTTCATGCTTTAACCATCCATTGTTGATAGTTGTGAGGTGTTTCTCTAGTTTTTTTTCTGAAAGGTCTGCCCAATTTTGATGCTCATCTTTGCAAAGGCATTACTTGATGGAGTCCTTAGTGTCGTATCCATGGAAGTACTATTGATCTTGGCCATTAGAGTGCCAATGCAAATCATATTTCTCTAGTGTTAGGATTATAATGTTGACCTCATCCAAACACCAAATCTAATCATTGTACAGAGATGGGAAAACCAATTGCCTCTAGTAGGCCACTAATTTATAGGAGAGCAGTTATGGGAGTAGGAGACTATGCATTGATTATGTTTTGAAAATCCTCCAAGTCCACGTGCTTGATCTAAGAGTTTCCAAATTCTAGAATATCCGTCTCCAAAATAGTTATGGGCTCATAGCCCATGTATTTGAACTTAATTTTTGCTATTTTAGTAGCACAAAAGGCTACTTTGGTGTGGCCATAGATTTCCACATGAGTATGGTAGTAGGAAGTGTTTATGTGGCTGTGGATAATAGGTCACAGTGGGCTTGACAAAATTTATTCTATATGTAAATTATTTAGTGGGAGGTTACAAGGGTTGGCTGAAACTCTAGTATACCTAGGGTATTCCTATCTTCCTATGAAACATATTATAAATCCAATGAAACATGCTCTAAATCCTATGAAACTTATATCAACGTAACATACTTAGAGAGAAATATTTTGACTACATTTTGGTAAATTTTCACCTGTGTAGAAGCAAACAAAAGAAGATCAAAGTTCTTGTGCCATGTAAGTATAAAATTAGCAAGTATTGAAGTGTCTCAAAAGTTTTTATCCAAATGGGTATTGTTGGAATTATTTATTGTTCATAGGGGGCCTTGTTGGTGTGATAGGGCCAACCTCCCTTGGGGGGAGTTGGGGTTGATTGGACCCCCTTATTGGTGTGCTCAATTTGGTTGGGCTACAACTTCACATTTGTCATGCACATAGGGTCAGGTCAGTCCATCTACATGGGCATGACAAGCATGAAGTCATGCTTATACACACCATATATGTTTTTGCGTCTTGTGTCCTATAGAGTTGGGCTAGCCCAGCCTTTTGAGCATGCGAGATGCAAAAACCACATTTTAAAATTAAATGAAAATAGCTAAGTCCAACAAAAAAAAATATTTTAATGATTTAGACTTTAAACTAAACATTTTATGTTGACACCAAAATTAGGAAAGTTGGACTAGGAAATTTTTGGGAAAAATAGTATGAACCCATCCCATATAATCCACTTGTCCAAATCCTTGTTTCACTCAACATACTTATCTTAGCTCACTAGCCCTGAAAGTACCACTTTCTAACCTTGTCCTACTTGTCACAACCACCCCCACACATATCCAATCACTTTCCCCACCATTTCAATATCCCACACTTTATCCCACCCTTCTTGTACCTATACCAACAAAAAACAAGGATGTCAAAGCCCAAGATCCACACGTCTAGGGTCATAACATTCACATCTAGGCATGCAAGGTTGTTTAAGCCCAAGTAACATTTGTCTCACTTGTCTAGGCATGGAATAGATCCACTAGGGGTGAGACACACTAGTCACATCTAGCAAAAACAAGGGTAGGCCCTTCCAAGTGGTGGACAAGGTCATCTAAGCATTGGAAATGGACGATCTATCCAAGAGGGAAATGGGTCTGTTTGTGATGGAATTACGCGTGATGGAACTGTTTGAGGAAAAAAGAATTGAATCATGTTGAAAACATCCAAAGTTGATGAGAAAGCAAAATTATCATTGAACAAAGTCATTTTGACAAAATGACAAGTTTAAGGGTGAGAAAAGAAGAGGTGAACAAGAGACATAATTAGTTCTATGTATAAAAGACACAACAAACCAAATCCTCAAGAACAATTTCATTTTGTGAAGGAATAATTTATAAAACATCAGCGTGTAATTAGAAGAAATGTGTTCTCAAACCAATAGTCCAAGTAGGTTGAAAATAGTTTGTGTGAAGATGTCGAAGGAGAATTCATAAATCCAAGTCACAATAGACATAGGTGTTGTTAACGCTATGGATTGCACCCTCTGAAAGGAGACTTATCTCCCTTCCTCCACATGGCATAATGGAGACATTCCTCTTGCTATGGGTGGCAAACTTGAGGGATGAATCTCTAGCTTAGGGGCTAGCTCCCCTTGATGCACCTTGAGGCCCTAGATTTACTACTATTAAAAATGGGGGGGTGAAAAGAGAGAGAGAGATACTAAAAAAATAGAACCTAACTAATGTGGTGATACACCAAACTAGTTGGTCTACTCAGTCTTGACGTACACTTTACACCAGAGAGAAGCAAACATACACTTCATTTGAATAAGAACCTTTCCTACATTAGTTTTTCAATAGGGAATCCTATGGAGATACAGGGAGGAAGAAACTACCAGAGGTGTTCTAAGACACACTATTGGATAGTCTGTTCACCTACACCTATACTCTAAGTTGGAAACTTCTTGTTAACCTATGAAGAAGAATTCACAATACACTAGACATGCTGGTACAAACTTATGAAAGCATTAAAATAAATGACTAAACATAAGATAAGACCATAGATATATGAAAAAATACAAGCTCAAATGGAGGTAAAATGCTTCTTTTGATTCAAGGTAAATTCTTCAGGGCTTCACCATATAATGCTGAGAGATCCTCTTCAAATGAGAAGTTACAAATATATATATATAAATCTTAGAAATAGATAATTGACTAGTCAAGGGATGGAAACCCATACTATATTAAACACTCTTGCAGTGATCACAAGCCCATGTTGCTATCATCTCCTTGTTATTGCATATAGGAGAGCCATGTTGTAGGTGTCTAAGTCATTGCCCATACTATAACAAGGCCATCCCCATGTTGTGTTGACTGGGCCATGCTCTCTTTAATGTTGAATGCAATTGGTTGTTCATTAATGGAAAAACAAGAAAACACAGGCCACTCTCTTCAATATTTGTAACTAATCCTTTTATTGGTTTTTGATGAAGACTATTTCACCTAAGTGCATTTAATCTTCTTGTTGATGACACCTGTGCCACCTACCTTGGTCTGGTTCATCTTTGGGTATGAGCTTTGACTTGTCACGCCATCTGGAGTGTTTTGAGCTTTTGTTTTATGTGCACATGGCCACATTTTGGATTACCCACCTTATTTTTTCTTACTCTTCTATTTCCCTCTTGTCCTGGCAATTCAGTATCGACACTTATTATTCTCTTTTAGGATATTTTCTTTGCTTTTTCACTCATTCATTCTTTGGGCTCTTGGGATTTGAATTCCTTTGAACATTTTATCTGAAGGAATTATCCTTTGGGCTTGTTAAATTTTGACTTTCCTTTGGTGGGCCTTCCTTTTCTGAGTTCCTTCAAACAAAATGTCTAAAGGAATTCTCCTTTAATTTTTTCCAATGGATAACTTACTTCCCTAAATTTTATGTTCACGGGCCCATCATCAGACATTTTAATCCCAACAGCTAGCTTACTGCCTAGAATTTGAAATTTACAGGCCCATCGCCTGCTACGATAATTCCTTTAGCATTTTTGCAAATGAAATTTTTTGAAAGGAAAGTGACCCTTTAGAAATATTGAAATGGTCCTCTTTGACAGGAAAGTGGCCCTTTGGAAAAATGAAAATGGCCCACTTTCAGAACCAAGTGCCTCCCACAAAGACACCTGCCCTTTAGACTTTTTGTCTTTCAAATTTTTTTGGACCCTTTGTGATTGTCAAATTTCTTTAGACAAAATATTTGAAGTAATTCCTTAGGACATTTTTTATGAAAGAATTCTTCCTTGACTTTTCTTCCTTGGTTTTCCTTTGGACAAAAAGTCTAAAGGAATTCTCTTTTGGTTTGTCACTTTTTTTAAAGGGCAAGTTCATTTCGAGCTTTCTGAAAAGATCCACTTGGTTCATCGCTTACCCACCACAAGGGCTCCTTGGCCTCCAAATTTTCCTTTCGAAAGAATTGCAAAGGTCCCATTTTTCACCTAAGTTCCCTCCGTAAGGGTACATACCCTTCAAAAATCCTACAAATGACCCTTTGGTTTTTCTACTTGGTCCATTTTTTTGATGAAAAGCCTTCCGAAGTAATTCACTTGTCTTTCGAAGTAACCAAGACCAAATCAAGGTTCACAAGTGGATTTACTTATGAATTTTTTAAAAATAAAGTCACTCGTCAAACTCGAAAAGCACTTGGCAAGCAAAAGAGGAAAGCACTTGGTTTTTTCATGGGAAATGGCTTGACAGAGAAAATTTTACATGAGACAGTTGAGGGATGAACTAGCCAAAACCGAGATTGACTGACTCTTATAATAAAAAAGAATAAAGGTGCCCAATTTTTGGCCTGCAAAACCAAAAATTGTTCAACACATTTGGTGATTCATAGGGGAAGCATGCCTGCTATGCTTAAGAAGACTGGTGGTCTAAAAGTCCATTGGGCATGGATTCACGATGTAGTTTGAAAAGTTTGGCAAAAACCTTGTAAATACCTAAGAACCAACAAATATTTTACCCCAAATGGTAAGGAAAACACACACAAAGGCTAAAAATACTACACACATGCATAATATCACTTAGGGAAAATGAAGAAAAAACAAGAAAACTATGTACAAGACAAAAGAAAGCTAGTGACAATGCTTAATATATATCCCATTGATTGGGATATATAGCTCTTCACCATCCAACTTGGAGAGTTGGAAAGCATTATGTTGCTTTCATTAAGTGATGACATATGGGTCACTCCATAAGGCATCAAACTTTGTGTGCCTTCCAGGCTTAGCTTAGTACTCATCCCACTTCAAGACAATGTCACCTTCTGAGAAGCTCTTTGGCATAGACCTCTTTTCAAAATGTTTCTTTGTTTGCTATTGGTAGCTGATCATTGCATCCATGGCTTGGTATCTTGCTTATTGAAGCTCCATTAGCTCACAATACCTGAATTTTAGGCTATTTCTCTCCACCAATTATCGTTGATGGGAAAGATCCAAGGTTGGTAACTCAAGTGAAATAGGTTGTCTAGCTTCCCTTCCATACACAAGTGTGTATGGTGAATTCCCAATCACTCTTTCTAGAGTAATCTAGTCTACCTAAAGAGTTGTCTTCAACTTTGCATGCCAAGTCCTTTGATTTTTCTCCATTGTCCTTTTTATGATCCTAATCATATTCTTATTTGTGGACTTGGCTAGCCCATTCCCTTCTGGGTAGTAGTTGGAAGAAGTGCTGAGATAGATGCCATATTTTAATGCATATTCGCTTGTCTTTGTACCCAAGAAAGCCAATGCATTATCTGAGATGATTATGGCTGGGACCCCAAATCTCGTCACTATGCCTTCATAGAAGTCTAGGATTTCACTCTCATTGGCCTCTTTCAAAGCTACAGCCTCTACCCATCTTGTATAATCTATGGCAGTCAAAACCCACTTGTGGCCAACACTAGGAGGATTGATCAACCCTATGAAATGCAACCCCCATTGCATGAATGGTTGTTCCACCTGAATAGGATGAAGAGACATGGCATCCAGTCATTGCTTCCCATCAAAGAAGGCACATTTTTGACATTTCCTCACCTAAACATGAGTGTCTTTAAATAAACTAGGCCAAAATTAGCTAGCCCTCATAATCCTTGTAGTTGTGGCCTTGGGAGCAAAGTGGCCACCAACTGGCCCATCATGGAACTCGGAAAATACCCTACCAACTTGGTTTGAATCAATGCATCTCAAGAGTACCCTTGAAAAGTCCTTTCTAAACAACACTCCATCAACTAGGATATAAGGAAGAGATTAGAGTCTAAAATACCTCCACTTGGTCCTATCAAGACCTTGTGAACACTCACCAGTTCGAAGAAAATGAACCATGTCTTATGCCCATCTCTTCATGATTGTAGGTGTTATTGCTACAGCTTCATCATGGAGTACCAAAATGTCCTCCTTTAGCTCTTTGTATTCTATAGTGAGTTATTCACACAACCCTCTTCCCCTTACCAGCTTGGTGGTCTTTATCTCTATGTCATACTCCATTACTTTGGTGATCCACCCTGCCCTTTTCTCATTCAAGTCTCGGCTCAGCAAGAAGTCTTTTACACTAATATGTGAATCTTATTTTTAGACAACATATGTTTGAAATTCTTCATACTTCATATGAATGCAAGTGTTTGCTTCTCAACATTCATGTATCTAACCTCATAGCCTTCTAAGTCTTGGCTAAAAAAAGTGAGAGGTTGTTCTAAATTCTCACAATTCACTTGAGTGAGCATAATAGATATTACCTCTTCATTTCCAAAGGTTTATAGATTGAAGTCCTTGGAGAAGTTTGGACTTGTCAGGGTAAGAGCTTGGGTGATAGCTTGTTTGATTCCTTTGAAGCTTTCTCTTCTCCTTGATATTCATGTGAATGTCTCATCCTTCCTCAACATGGAAGTTAGTGGCTTGACTAGCTCAACAAAGTTAAGAATGAGTCTCCTAATGAAATTTATTTTTCCAAAGAAACTTTGTATTCCCTTTTTGTGCTTAGGCAAGGACAATGCTAAGATGGTGTGCAATCTTTCTGGATCAATGGACAAGCCTTATTTTGAAATGGCATGGCCCAAGAGTTTGCCTTCGTGGATGGAAAACATGCATTTCTTTGGGTTGAGAGAGATGATGAACTCTTTACACCTCTCAAAGATTTTCCTTAGGTGCTTTAAATGTTCACTTGCCTCCTTGGAGAAGACCTTCACATCATCAAGATAAACCAACATAGTCATTGATCAAACCTTGGAAAACCATGTCCATAGCACATTGGAAGGTAGCTCTAGCATTTGACAATCTGAATGGCATCTTCCTATATGCGTATGTTCCCCACTTGGTGGTGAAGGCTATCTTGTATTGGTCACACTCTTGTACCAAGATCTGATTATATTTAGAGTAACCATCCAGGATGGATAATCTTTTACTGCCTATCACCATTTAAAGAATCTACTCCATACTTGGGAGGGGATAGTGGTATCTTAGTGCTAAAATCCACATACAATTTGATCTCTCCATTCTTCTTACTAATAGGGACCAAATTGGCTATCCAAAAAGAGTGTTTGATAGGGAAGATGATCTTGGAATCAATCAGTTTGGTGAGTTCCTTTCTCATGTGAGGCTCAATCTTTGGATTTATTGGCCTTTGCTTTTGCTTTAAGGGCTTGACACCCTCCTCCAGCTCAATGGTGTGTTGGGCCAAGCTTGGGTCAAATCCCTTTAAATCACCATACTCATAAGCAAAGACATCAACAAACTCTTGGCATAACAAAATTAAAGCATGTTTTTCCTCTTTTGTACATACCTTCCCAAGTGCAAGTAACTTATCCTTGTAGATCTCTACCCTTTCATAAATTTATTTCTTGGTTAACATTCTTGCTTTATCCTTCTTGAGTTTTTCATCTTTTTTGAATATTCTCTCAAGAGTTACCAAACCTTTGGGAACCCTGTTGGTCTTTAGTTGAACAATCTGCCCATCATATAGCTAGTGTAGCTTGGACTGATTTTTAGAAGCAAACTCAACTTCTTCCTATAATACAAATGCTATATGTTGGTCATTTTCAAACACCTACCAATTGGTTACATTGTCTGGTATGGAGGGCCTCACAATCACCTTTAAGTGATGTTGATTCTTGCTTTGTCTCACCCCCTTTGGGATATCAAACTGAGCACCAACTACTACTTTCTATTTGCATACTAGTTCTCCTCTCTTGGAATCAAAATGATTTTGAAAGTAGTGAATCTCTCCATAAGGTCCCACACTCTATGCTTGTAATACTTGAGTAAGGAGTTCTTGGTCAAGCTTTGACCCCTCACTTGGTTCACAATCAATTCGTTGTCTCCAAATACCTATAATTCTTTGATTCCTCTCTTCTTTTCCCATTCTAGGCCATGAACAAGGGCCTCATACTCCACTACATTGAAATTATAGGAGAACTAAAACCTAAAATTTGAGAAGTATTTCCCCTTTGAAGGTGAAAACAACATTGCTCCACCACCAGCCCCCAACTTACTTTTGGATCCATCAAAGAACAAACATCGTAAACCATAATCCTCTGAATCTATCTTCATTAGTTTTGACATGAAACCATATTTATCATGCATGCAATAGGCTCCAAAACCAACTTATTTAATGAACTTTTAAGGATCATGCTCAAAATTGTCATTTCCCCACTCGTCTAGGAGTAGGTCAGCAACTCTTACAAGGGAAGATGATGGAGATTCATCCACCTGAAGCTCTTCTTCATCAATGATGATTTAGTTCACATTCATTGCTTTGGGTGAGTATGGCTCCAAGTGATCTTTATGGATGGGCTCTGACTCAATCTTCACCTTAGTTCCATACTTTGTCCTAAAAACCATGTAAGACCAATTGGCTGCCAAGTATCCACCTATATTGGATGTGAAATCCCTTGATAAGCAAAGAGCAAAGTAAGGAGGAACGTTTTATGTTGACACCTATCATGGGGAATTAAGAAGGTAAAATAGGCATGAAGATTTATATTCAAACCTCTTTCCACTCCCAAGGTCTTAGTTGGTGATCCATCCAACTATAGAACTCTTTTGGTCATTTGTTCATACTTGAGGCCTAGCTTATCAGCTATGCATTTGGGCATAACTGAGGTGCTTGCTCCACTATCAGTGATGCAATTATGGACCAAGAAGTCACTAATAATCAAGGACAAATATAAAGGAGGGACCTCATCCTTCTTTGCTTAAGCTCCCATGGGAGGAGCCCCATTTACTATCAACACATTATCATTTCTTGTTGGGACAAGTTGCTCACCTAGCTCGTGCAATTCCTTTTGGAGCATATCCTTTTGTCCTAGTAGTGCTAAAGAATCCCATAATGATATGTTCATGTGTAGCTTATTCATTTGGTCCACTACATTGATTGAAGTATTGCCCCCTTTGGAGCTCTCCTTAGGGACATTTATAACTTGTGGTGCAACCTGAAGAGTTGAAGCTGTAATCGACAGTATGTAATTGGGGAACTTGTGATTTGCCTATGGTAAAGGAGATGTTGTAGGTGATTGAGTGGTTTCTTGAGCTTCATTCATAGCTCTCCTTTTGGACCTAGTGTTGGTTGTAACACAATCATTCTAGTTACTTATGTTCCCTACATAGTTGATTGCATAGAACTCTCCTTCCAAGTGATTCATAAGAGTGGATTTAGATTGAGCCTACCTAATATCTATCCCAAGCTATGTTAATATCTCAAAATTTGAGAATTGGGCTGCCTGATCACCTTGTATAGTCATGCTTTGATTTGGTAGCTCATTGGCATAAGAAACTTGTTCTTGGCCATGCCCCAAGGGTGGATAATTGGGTTGCTCCTGCACCAAATTATTTTGAGTGGGGATAAGAGCCTTGGAAGATGAAGGAGCATTTGGATTATAGCTTTGATAAGGCTTGAATTATGTAATTTGACCCTACCCTTGATTGTAATTCTAGAAGGGAGGTCTATTTGTCTACCCAAACTGTTGGTAGCCTTGATTTGGCCTATAACTATGAGCTTGTTATCTCTTGAGGGCATCTAACTTATTGGTAACACTCTGCAACAGGCTCTTAACTTCATGGAGATCATTTGTAGGGGTAACAACTGAACTCTCTTGATTAGGTAGAGGAGCTAGAGTGGGACAATAGGCTGAACTGAGAGGGCTGCAAATTAGGAAAGAGTGGCATATGAGGTCTAGGAGCTATCTTTCCTGCTTGAACAAGGCAATTTTTAGTAGCTATGGCTATCTCATAAGCAACGGATAGATTATGTCCACCCATGGACTATATCATGATAGTAATGTCACTATTCAAGGCCTTTAGGTAGTAAAGAAAAACATAGCTTGGGGTTGGCCTCAAAATAATTGGGATTCTGTCCCAAGTCTTTTGGAACTTAGTGTTAAAATCTTGCATAAATTCATGTGGGGCTCTCTTCATGGTGGTCAGTTGGTTGGCTAGAGAAAAATGGTCACTTTTTTGCCCAAACTTATTTGTCAAGAGGGTCCCTAACTCATTCCATGAGGCAATTGAGTTCATAGACAAGGTCCCATACCAGTCCAAAACTTTCCCTTTGAAGGACAAGGCTAGCAATCTGATGACTAAATTTTCTTCAGTAATATTATGGATATTGTAGATATTGGCTATGTTGCTAATATACTTGATAGCAGTGATTGGGCCCTCTCCACTAAAGGGAGGAATAATTTTGAGAGCTATCCTTGGAATTGGATCATACTGATGAAGGCCACAAAAGGGAAAGCCATGGCTATGGAAGGATTCAACCAGGATCCCCTTGAGTAGGTGTATTTTATGTCTGGTTTGGGAAAGTGGCTTGCTATGTAAGGGTGAGTATTTTCAAACCTTAGTATTTTTGTTAAATTTAAAGGCAGATCAATAAATTTGAAAGGGACACCCCTAGAAGAAGATCTTGTAGTGACATTTGGCATGGGATGCGAAGGTGATCATGAACTAGAGACTGAGGTCCTAAATAGAGTTTTTAGGTGTTAGATTATAGCTCCTTCTTTTAGATTTTTAACAATATCAAGACTAGAACCAATATTGAAACTTGTAGGACTCAAGAATTGGTCTCATCGAGCATGCCAATAATTATTGAAGCTATGGATTTCACCCTCTGAAAGGAGACTTAGCTCCCTTCCTCCACATGGCACAATGGAGACATTCCTCTTGCTATGGGTGGCAAAATTGAGGGATGAATCTTTAGCTTAGGGGCTAGCTCCCCTTGATGCACCTTGAGGCCCTATATTTCCTACTACTAACAATGGAGCGGGACTAAAAATATAGAGATATACTAAACAATAAAACCTAACTAATGTGATGATGCACCAAACTGATTGGTTTACTCAGCATTGGCCTAGACTTTACACTAGAAAGAAGTAAACATACACTTCATTCAAATGAGAACCTTTCTCACATTAGTGTTTCAACAGGGGATCTTATGGAGATATAGAGAGGAAGAAACTACCAGAGGTGTTCTAAGACACACTATTGGATAGTCTGTTCACCTGCACCTATACTCTGAGTTGGACACTTTTGTTGACCTGCAAAGAAGAATTCATAATACACTAGATATGCTAGTATAAACTTATGAAAGCATTAAAATAAGTGACTGAACATAAGATAAGACCATAGACATATGCAAAAGTGCAAGCTCAAATGGAGGTAAAATTCTTTTTTTGATTCAAGGTAAATTATTTAGGGCTTCACCATACAATGCTGAGAGATCCTCTTCAAATGAAAAGTTACAAATATATATAAAAAGCTTAGAAACAGATAATTGACTAGTCAAGGGATGGAAACTCATACTGTATTAAACAATTTTGAAGAAATCACAAGCCCATGCTACTGCTATCTCCTTTTTATTGCGTATAGGAGATCCATGTTGTAGGTGTCCAAGTCACTACCCATGCTATCTTGGGCCTGCAAAAGCAAGGGATATTTCTTCTAGTAACTGGCAAGACCATCCCCATGTTGTGTTGACTGGGCCATGCTCTGTTCAATGATGACTGCAACTAGTTGTTCATTAATGGCAAAACAAGAAAACATAGGTTGATCTCTTCAATGTTGTAACTAATCCTTTTATTGGTTTTTGGTGGATACTATTTCATTTAAGTGCATTTACTCTTCCTGCTGATAAAACCTATGTCACTTGCCTTGGTTTGGTTCATCTTTGGGTTTGTGCTTTGACTTGTCATGCCACCTAGAGAATTTTGAGATTTTTTTTATGTGCACATGGCTGCATTTTGGGTTACCCACCTTATTTTCCCTTACGTTGCTATTTTCCTCTTGTCCTAGTAATTTAGGCTCTCAATGCTTATTATTCTCTTTTAGGCTCTTTTCTTTGCTTGTTCTCTTATTCATTCTCTAAACTCTTAGGCTTTGAATTCCTTTAGACAAAATTTCCAAAGGAATTATCTTCCAAGATCTTTGCTTTACTTGTTTGCTCATTCATTCTCCAGGCTCTTAGGCTTTGAATTCCTTCAGATAAAATGTTCAAAGGAATTTTCCTTTGGGCTTGTTACCTTTTGACTTTCCTTTGGCGGGCCTTCCTTTTTTGAGTTCCTTCAGACAAAATGTCCAAAGTAATTCTCCTTTGATTTTTTCCAATGGCTAGCTTAATTCACTAAATTTGACATTCATGAGCCCGTCATTGGACATTTGAATCCCAATGGCTAGCTTACTACCTTGAATTTGACGTTCATGGGCCCGTCACCCACTAGGACAATTCCTTCAGCATTTTTGTAAATGAACTTTTTCAAAAGGAAAGTGACCCTTCAAAAATATTGAAATGGTCCTCTTTGACAGGAAAGTAACCCTTCAAAAAAATGTAAATGGTCCACTTTCAGAACCAAGTGCCCCCCATAAAGACACTCGCCCTTTGGACTTCTTATCTTTCAAATATTTTCAGACCTTTCGTGACTGTTGAATTTCTTCAGACAAAATGTATGAAGGAATTACTTCAGACATTTTATCTAAAATAATTCTTCCTTGACTTTTCTTCCTTGGTTTTCCTTCAGACAAAAAGTCTGAAGGAATTCTCTTTTGGCTTGTCACATTTTCTGAAGGGCAAGTTCCTTTTGAGCTTTCTGAAAAGATCCACTTGGTTCATTGCTTGCCACTGCAAGGGCTTCATGACCTCCAAAGTTGCCTTTTGGAAGAATTTCAAAGGTCCCATTTGCCACCTAAGTGCCTTCCACAAGGGTACATACCCTTCAAGAATCTTGAAAATGACCCTTCAGCTTTTCCACTTGGTCCATTTTGCTGACGAAAATCCCTCTAAAGTTATTCACTTTTCTTTCAAAGAAGCCAAGACCAAATCAAGGTTTGCAAGTGGCTTTACTTATGATTTTTTTAAAATTAAAGTCACCTGTCAAACCTAAAATGCACTTGGCAAGCAAAAGAGGAAAATACTGGTTTTTTCATGGGAAATGGCCTGACAGAGAAAATTTTACATGAGACAGTTGAGGGATGAACTAGCTAGAACTTGGATTGGATGACTCTTGAAATAAAAAAGAAGAGGGGTGCCCAATTTTTGGCCTACAAGACCAAAAATTGGTCAATAGGTGTGAAGGAATACTCCAAGTAAAGAAGTCCAAGACATCTATTCAATAAATTAGTAGATTTGCTAAGGGAACGTGTTGTATGGTAATTGTTTGTCAAATTATTGAGAGCTCACCAAGAGAATAGTTTTATTTTAAATTATTGGATAGGATTCCAAGACCAATTATGAGGGTGTAGAGGACATGAAACAAGTGAGACAAAGTTGCACCTAGGCAAGGAAAACCAGCACAACAATTTAAACAATAATTGTTTGACAAAACATTAAAGTCACCAACATAGGACCTTGCATGTTGATTATCTAATGGAATGTCAAATTAGAAATGTACATGACTATATGATAAGAGGATTCTAGGAGGAAGGCCTAACACAAAACATAGCTTCTAGAGAAATATGGTTTCTTTGGAAAACTATATTTTTAAAAGAGGGAGGCCATTTTGTAAAGAGTTTAAGGGGGGAAAATATTTACTTTTGAAAGACTTAAATTTGAGTTGAACCTATAGGTTAGGACTTTGAAAAATAAGTTGGTGATAGAGCATTATAGTATGATTGTGAGTCAAACATCGAAGCCTCGGTTGAGGTCTCCCCAAGCTTCTTGTTGGCCTTATCCACTTGTTCTCTTGCACATGTTCACCTTATTTCATTCTACAACTTCATTCTTAGATCTTTGGATCTCCACATTCAAATTTAAGTAGTTATTTTTTTTGTGGATGATTTTTTCCAATTATGCATCTTATAAGATTTTCAGATTCCTCAAGATGCCTTCATTGATTCATTATTATATCTACCATGACCAAATGCCAATTTGAATGTTTAGTTAGGCACACTAACTAATCAAGTGTGGCTTGGAGGGTTGCATCTTCCATTGATTTGGTTAACACCTTCCACCTCTTAAGATATTTATTGTATGCATTCCTATATAATTATGTGTGCTTCTTGTAGTGGCGTACCACCATGTATGTGTGGTACTCAAACTAGGCCTTGTCATAGGACTCTACAATCTTGGACATAAAAGTGCCCACTTGTGTCTTCTACTGCTCAAAACCAGTCTTTTATCTCCTCCAATATCTATGTATGAAGCTGTGTGATGGATCTTGAATGGGAATCCATGTACTGGTGCTATTTTATCGTGACATGTCACCAAAAAATTTGACTTGGATGTGGTTGGATTAATGTTTTTTAACATACTTACTGACATATCTCAGTAAAATTTTCTCCTATCAAACATTGGCATTTAAGTCATGTGATGGGCCCCTGCTAGCCAAATATTCTTCGCCATTGGGTGCTCTAGGTTAGATCTCCACTAGTAATATATCCAATTCCTAAAGAGGAGGTAAAGTGCATCTCCTTCAAGCATGTTGTTTTGCCTTACTTTTCTTTTCCCCATTGTTCCATATCTTGGTAGGCCTTTTCTTCTATGAAGGTTATGAACTTGCCTTTAGGAGTGAAGCATAGCACTTTTGTTCCTCAAAGGAAGCATTGATGATTATACTTCTGCTTGGGGTCCTGTTGTAGCATGAAATTGCACCCTTCGTGGGAGATTTTTTTAGGCTCTCTCACTTCTAGCTACAAGCTTGGGAAAAACCTCAGGTTGTGGGTATCCTATGGTGAGGTTGAGACTCTAAGATTTTTAAAGAGGATAGTTCTTCTTGGTGGATCACCTAAAACTACTACTAAACTAAGCTTCACAGAGAAAAGGGTTAGAAGGGAGAAAAGGGCTCCTAAGAAGGCTAACCAAACAATGCACCCAAAATAAATGGACACTTATCTACACTTGAACCCAAACTAAATAAATCATGAGGTAACTTGGGCTTGCATGATATTAGGGTTGAACTAACACATACTGGAAGAGGTTTAGTCAGAACACTAATCTAGATCTATAAAACTTGAAAATACTTCAAAGAGGCAAGCAACAGGCTAATAGACTAGGAATAAATGCATTCACAAACCCACCAAGAAATAAACATACTAAATCACTAATTAAAGATAGGAAATAGGCAAGGAAATTGAGTCTCATTACATTCAAGAGGTAGTTCTTACAATACTTCGATAGGGTTTAGTCTAGTTGAAGAAGCACACTTTTGCAAACTTCTCAATGGGCATCTGTCTCTTAGCAAGATGACAAAAACTCTAAAAACTAGGAACCCTTTACAATGGTTTGAAATCCCATATATATAGAAAAAGGAGACAAGAGAGAAGAGGGACTTGTATGAGAAAAAGGAAAGAGGGGAGCCATAAATTCCTACAACCACCACCATCATCCTTCTTTGACCATGGAGTGGGTCATTCAAGGTTATCATTAATCTCTTCGAGCCCATCCTGCATTCAATTCTTCCTCTTCAAAACTAGCAGAGCCATATCAAAGGTAGCTGCATGTTCCCCCTTGACATGAATGAGTTGATCCCTACATTAAGACTCAACATGCTCCTTTTACTTTCACGTGTCCTACCTAAAAAAGGATGAAGTCTCCATATCTTTGAAACTAGACTGAGCCATGTTGCCTCTGATCATGTGGCTATTTGTCAAGGGTGAGAGCCATATCAAAGGAAAAAATCCTCCATTAATTTACACTTACTAGCTCTTGCTAGTTGCTTGAGATTTATTTTACTTTGGTTGGTCATCAGAGGTTAACTTGGATCCTTAATTCACATCATCGATCTGCTTGATATGGATGCCTACAAGCTATCGATCTCTCCACCAGTTAGATTTGCTCATGCCACTTGTCACTATCTAATTAGCCCTTTGGATTGTTGACTATTTGATTTAATCTTGTAGCCCCAAAAACCTGAGTTACTCTTCACAATATAAATCAAGCTTTCCTGACTACTTAACTTATAAGGTTTATAAGCTCTTTTTAATTAGTCTTGACCTTGGAGAATCTCAAAAACACTATTCAAGACTTATTCAGGTTTTCCAAGCTCTTCAACTTTGGGTTTTCGAAGCTCTTCAACTTTAGAGTTACCATTTCTTGCAATTTATAAAACATTTTGAGTAATGCAGCTTGGAAAACCTAAAGTTTTCTACCTTGGAAAACTCGATTTACATTGGCCATGAGTAATTCGGGTTCGTAAACCTAGATTAGTTTTGTTGTAAAAACTTTATAAGTTGAGTTGTTAAGAGAACCTAATTTGCACTAAGATAAAAAAACACTTAGCTTCTCTGACTTGTAAAATTTTTAGCCTCTTCTAGATATGTTCATGTGATTGCTGCACGTGCAAGGTGTGGCACTTGGAAAGCTCTTTTAAACTCTGCTCACACAATCCTTCTTCAAAATGGCTAAACCTTTTCCAAGGCACGTATGTTCTTATGAGCTCATGTTTGAAATGCTTGAACTATCTAGTTTTGTCATGAAAACTGCTCAAGAACCTTTTTATTTGATCTATAGGTTTGTCTCTTAGAATTTGAAAAAATACATTTTAATCAATCTTACAGTGTTTCAAAAGCTTTGTGAGAATTATAATATCTCTCTGGTCCACTCATTTCATCTGAAACATTGTTCATCCTCTCATCCATTAGCAACTTGATCCATTCATGCATAGCTTGGTGTGTGGGCCAAATTTGGCCAATAGGCCCTCAACTACTATCAACCATAAGTGACTTCCCTTTTTCTTGGCAATAGTGGGTCTAAAATTCTTCACAATGGGCAATTCTTGTCCTACATTCAAATAATTGGAACTCGATAAGATAATTTGAATTGCTCCTCACACACTATGAATCTTCCTATACCCAATGCAAACTTGTGGGTTCAACTACTATATCTTCTTTCTAGTATAGTGGTATCTCACCCTTATAAGCTTTATGAAACAATACCCTAGTTAAAAATTCTACTTTTCAAGAAAATGGTAATTCTCCAGTGTTCTCAAACCGACTACCATCTACAAATTCTTTATGGAGGGATTTGACTTCGCCGGCTTCTTTATGGAGCACTTCATTCTCCCCTAATTTCTTGGAGAATTTAGTTTGCCATTATATCAAACACTTGTCATGCAAAGTAGTCAGTTGGTAACTATGATGTTTTGTCAAATAATTATTGTCCAATCTTCTTATGTGGTTTTCCTCTTGGCTATAAGACTGCTTCCAACCACTTCTTCTTGGTGAATTTATCTTATAGTATGAAACATTTCATTTGTAAACTCCCACATCTTATTTCTCTTTGGTTTTATGTGAAATAAGTCAACCAAAGAGTGTTTTGCAAATCTTTGACTGTGTTGTGGCTGATTTGTGTGCCCCAATTATGTTTCATTGTGAACATCATCTTTGGCATCCTTTGTCTTAACATTTTCCTCCTTGTTGGTCTAAAAATAATCTTCTATGAATAGAGGTTTTTTTTCTTTCAAAGTTGTCTTCTCTCACCATTGAATTAAAAGATTTTATGTATTATTTCTCCCACTGATTTAATCATCAAAGTCCTCTAATTTTGTCTTGCTTGTGCTCGCTTCACCACTCAAATGTTGTCCTTCAAAACTAATTGATTATGGTTGCCTTCAGTCACTTCTTGAAAAAAATGATTACTTTCTTTGTGGCATTGAACTAATTGTTTTTTGTTTTCATCAAATTGTATTTTCAAGTCTTAATTAATTATTTTTGGTTCTGGACTGATTTAATTTTTCTATTGACCGGTTCATTTTCTTGGATAGATTGGTTATGTTCTTTCAATAATTTATGTTTGTGTTAGACTGATGAGAGGTCTTGGATAGATCTGTTGCCTTCTAGGACTAACATCACACTTTAGATGGGTCTAATTTTGTGTTCTTTGCTTTGGATGAATGGTTCATAAGCTTTGATTGATTTTAAGCTCTGATTGAATTGACTATTTTGGACTGGTTTCCTTCATCTGATTTCACATTTTGGATGTATTCAAGTTTCCCTTGGGGTGATTTAGTTGCTTGGATGTGTGACTTGTTTGCTTTGACAATTATGAAGGTTTGAGTGGATCTTGAATGCCCCACACCCTTCCTCTGACATGTCACTCTTCTTGCATAGGGGCCATTTGACCCCAATACTTTTATGGGTGCGAGGGATTAAATGGTTTATTTAGTATGTGGACTAGGGGTAGGGTGTTAGGATTTGTAGGACATACGCTAGGATAGGATTTTTTAAATTGTGACTTATGACTTAGGGTGAAGAATTAGGTGGAATTTTTATTTATTCAACTAAAGGGATTTAAATGATTCTTGTTCACTAGCCTTACAATGTCTTCTTATTTTCCCCAAAAAACTTTAAATGTTGGCTTCTATTTTTTGATCTTCTTCATGTTGAGCTTCAGTGTTGTTGCGGAATATAGAGTTTCATCCTTTATTTCATCTTTCTTTCTCTTTGTGACCACCTTCCTGAAGTCTGGTAAATGTTTAATCATGTCCTTACTTTGCTGGATACTTTTAATTTTTTGTTCCCCAAAAAACTTTAAAATTTTACATGATACTTCTTCATTTTCAAAATTTTCATCTGCTCCTTGGTTGTGCCTTTGATTTGCACCATACAAATCCCATGCTTTATTGGAATTGGTTCTCGCTTTGATTTTTTGTTTCCCCTTCCTTGCCTATAGAATGCTATAAAATTTCCTTTCTCATGGCTCATTGCGCAGTGAGTCTCCCTTCTAATGACTCCTCTCATTGGTTTCATGAATAATATTTATAAACTTTCCCCCATGTTTATTATTGTTTTTTTTCTCTTGCCTTAGCATTTTCCTTCATGACCATTGTTTTGGATGTTTTTGCACCTTGTATAATTTCAATTTTGAATGATTAACCACATCACCAACTACCATGTTGTCAAATTTCTTGAGTATAACTACTCCATTGCCTTATACTCTGTGTATTAAAAATGGTTTGTGTGCTTCAATAATTGTGGCTTGGAACACTTTTGGTTTTGTTGTTGCATCTCCTACTAAATCTAAGCTCTAACTACTTAAAATATTGTCAGAGGATCCTTCTGACCTTTGTGGTTGACTATCTTCCATGACTACCATAGACAATGGTTGGTATTGGGCTATATCCACTTCAAAGACTACATATTATTTTTTTGTGGAAATGTAGCAATCTAAGGTATTATGCTATATTGACTTCAATGACTTCATAATCTTCTTTGTTGCAGTGAAACTGCCCACCATCTAAATGCAGTTCCACTTCTGAGCAATCCTTCTTACACTTATCTTCTGAGCATGACATGATTGATTCATAAGTTATGGAATTCCTCTTTTCATATTTCTCCAAGGATGATATTTGAAACTTTGATGGAATTTCTAATAGGAATTAACATAGCATATACTTCTTGCAATTTAGAACGTCTCTTGTACTCACATATTGTTCTTATGATGATATGTGGATTTTTCATGGCAATTCCACTAAAAAAATGATAAATTATATTGCTCTACACATATTGCCATCTATCAGCCTCCATTGTTCTCTTCCAATAGAATAGTATGGCATGTGCCCTTGATAAAACTCTTCTGTTAGCACCGATGGCTCTATCAACCCTAACTCCTCCCACACCCTGAGCAACAATCACAACCTTCAGCCATCTTGTTGATGGACTTGACAGCTCAACAATTTTTGTTGATTTTTTTAAATACATTTTTTTCCAATTTTATTGTCCTAATAGTCTCAGTGGTATTCCCATTCCTCTTGTTAGAGTGGCCTTTCCTAGATTCTCTTTGCCCTTCGACTTGTGAAACCACCCTCTAATTGGACTGGTTGGTCCATAGCTATGTTCTCCTAGCATTAATGGACACGGTCACCACACTATGATCCTTTAGGCACTTAGATGTAGTATCCAACTCTACTCTACCACTTAGTGCCACGTCTTCTTGATCTCCATACTAATCTCAGCTTCATTGTTTAGCCTCTCTCTCAAAGAATTATCTCTTCTTCACCCTCAAGTCTTCCCCAATCTACATAGGGGTCTTTTGACAAGTAATAGTTCACACAGACAACTTCGATCATGGGAACATTTATAGAAATGTAGGTATACTATATTTCTAAGCACTATGAATAATGGAGCCTACGATGGATGTCACATGGACTATGAAAATTTGATCTAGGAAATGGTGCCATATATACATGTATACTATATTAAGAAGCACTACTGACAATGGATCTTCTAATAAACCTCACACAGACTCCTTGGGTTCAATCAAGGCAAGGGCTCCATAAATGTAAGAGGGAAATATCATTTATGTACTAACTCACCTACAAGCATGAGTACTATATTCCTTGATGTGATCAATAGAGAAGACTCCATTTCTGATATCTTGTGTTTCATGTGTTATCTATACTACAATATTTATGTGTTATCCATGAGTTGAATTGTGTGTTTATAGGGTACCTACATTGTTTCATTGTGTTGTTAAGCTTTTATAGATTGTTAAAAATCAATCTAAGGTCCCACTAATGAAACATAGAGTTCTTTGTATCTTGGCCCCCATGAAAGTTATATATATTTAGTTCAATAAGCAAATAATTGAGTTTTCCATCCCTCCTTGCTCTTCTTTTACCCAGATTTGGAAATCAAATCAGATTCATACATCCAATGTTAGGAGGATATTTATGCTCATTAGTCTATTGTCTGGTGGCTCCCACTATAAAATTGAGTACTATATATCTAGTGTTCTGTGTTTTACCTATACTACAATGTTCATGTGTTATTGATGTAGGTTGAATTGTGTGTGTATGGTATACCTATGTTGTTTCATTGTGCTGATATGATTTTACAAATTATTAAATATCAAGTTAATGTCCCATTAACGAGACATAGAGTTTATGTACCTTGGTCTTTATGAAATTTGTATAGACTCAGTTTAGGCATTGTAAGCGAATAATTGAGTTTTCCATCCCTCCTTGCTCTTCTTTCACCTAAATATGGATATCAAATAAGATTCATATAGCCAGTGTTATGAGGGTCTTTATGATCATTAGTCTATTATCTGGTGGCTTCCACTATAAATGTTTCAATTCTTGATTTGATAGACAACTACATATTAAGCTTTTAGTTGCGAAAGGGAAGAACTCTTCATACCCCATTTTCTATTGATGTAGCTTGAAAATATAGTCGTTTATGTGGAAATTGCCCATTTGGGGATATGAACTATTTAAAAAAGGTAAGAACATTGCATTTTATCTGAGAATGCCTATTTGCAAGGTTTTCACTAGATGAGGTCTCTACATCTGCTCATAGTAGCAATACCATGAGGAAGAAAGGGACCAATAGAACAACTTTGGTCTAAATGTTAATCCTTGCAAATCTAAAATTACGAGCTATTTAATTTTGATATCTCAGGTTCTTATTATATATATAAATTAGAATTGTTATACTTGGTTGATGGTTCTATGATTTAGATGACTATGATATTCTAGTAGTTTGTAAATGGTCACACAAGACATCTATTTGCTTCCTCAAAGTATTACATCCAACTGGTCCCCTTAACTTGAGACATTCTCTAATGGATTGTGGTGGTGGTGGATAATGATGCTAAAGTTTATCCTTCTTTTACTCCGTGCATTGATATAGGCATGTGAAGTCATATAAGACATATTTGCTTCCTCAAAGGATTTTCCAACTGGTCCCCTTAGCTTGGAACATTCTCCTATGGATTATGGAAGTGGTGGATGATGATGTTGAAGGTTATCCTTCTTCCACTCTGGGAATTGAAATAGGCTTGTGATTATGCTAGGTTTATGCATTTGTCTTCATTTTTGGCTTTCAACAGCTTTTTCCCCTATATTCCCTTGGGGGGACCCTTATCTCACTTGGATATTTACATTTGTACATGTACCTATGGCTAGTGTTTACTCACCTTATGATTAAACCCCTTTAATCCTGGTCACCTTTTTAGCTTCTAAGATTTTTTCTATCCTAATTAAATTCTATTGTAAATGAATGTAATTTTGAGATCCATTGACCTACTTTAGGTGTTGTAGACATTAATATAATTTCTTTCTTTATTATATAGGAAAATGCAAGCATAAGAGCTCTATTGTATGATGCAATAATTATTTGGAAAACAAATGCTAACCTAAGAGGAACTAGAAGTTGTCCGTGATAATGGGGTAGGTGGGTCTTTGTGACCCAAGTTCTCAGTTTTATGGCATCCTCCCCCTAGGGATTCATTAAGTAAAATATTGATGGAGCAAAAAAAGGGTATCTAGGGTTGGCACAGGGGTGGGGGATTGGGTGTGTGTTTAGGGATGAAAGGGGCTGCCAATCTTGATTTTCTCAATAGATGTTGGTATAGATACAAATAATCAGGCTGAGGGCATCACAATGCTTAAAGACATCAAAATAACAATAATAAGAGGAGGGAAAAATTTGATAATGAAAGTTGACTTCCAAATCTTGATAAATGGAATGAAGGTAGGTAATATTGGGTCTTGGTATCTGAATCTAATTATCGATGAGGTGCAATTATTAATTAAGAATATGGAAGAAGTTTCCTTTGTTCATGTAAAGAGAGATGGAAATCAAGTTGCTAATAGAGCTAATAATAATGAAGTAAATTTATTTGCATCTAGTGAAGCCCTGGATAAAAATGGGGTAAAGGAGTTGCTTGATGACTTATAGAAGTTGGTGGCAAGGGATGCAAATGGGTTTTCCTCCAAGGATCAATTGAAGATCCTTCAATTAAAAATAGTAAAATATATGAGAGGAGGGGTAATTGGATTTAGGTAAAAGAGGTAATAATGTCTTAAAAAGAGAGCCATGATTAAGGAATAATCATGGCATGGTGATCTTACACTATGTGCAAGGTAAGGGGGATTGGGCAAATGGGTTATTGATGTGGTGACAATATAGTATTAATTGCAGGAGTTGGGGTGAGGGGATATGTGAGGAGACATCTTGTTACCCTTTTGTCAGTGCTAATTTCAAGACCTTTCCTCTCTATGGAACTATAATGGTGTCTTCTGCATCTTTGAGGGCCAAGGGAGGGAAGATGGAGGCTATTAAGGGAAGCAAAGTCAAACATAAAATCATTGCAGAATCTGTACGAGATGTCTCCTCAAAATTTGTCAATAAGGAGATAAAAATCCTCATATGCTTTTGTGGGTTGAATGGGATTGGAAAGTTGCCAAGGAATTCGGTGATGTATAAATTAATGATATTGGGAAGCAAATGAAGAATCTTCTTTTGGACCTAGGATAGTCAATTGAATGTAGGAATGTGTTTGACATGTCATAGAGATTGAGTGGAGCAAATGTGTTTTCAAATGTGGTTGGGGGTTATCTGTTGCATGAGGATCATTCTTCCATGGTGAAGACCCTATTTAATATTGATGGGAAATATAACTTCCTTCAGTGCATGATCCTAGATGGAATTAGGGTACTAATGTAGGGGAAAAAGGAATTAGCAAAAAAAACAATGTTAAACTGTCTAAGGCTGCTACAATGGAGCTTCCTCAATGTTGTGCTTAGTCCTCCAATAAGGATGATGAGGAGGTAATGATAATAGAATAAGGCTTGGAAAAAAACTTTCATGAAAAAACTTTTTTTTCCAAATGTATAAATGCTCATGGCTTTGGGTAGCTTTTGTAATATGCCCCGTGTTAAATTTGATGACACTTGAAGTGAAGATGGAGACTATGGTGAATTATCAAAACTATAGGTGCAATATATACATAATTATAGACATATTTATGTTTTGATGTGTGTGTGTGTGTGTGTGTGTGTATTTGCATTCCCTATATCTTGGTTTATGAATTATGGGTTCTCAGTTGCCTTGCTATCTATTTTATTATGTTTTTCACATAAAGATATTAGACTAAGAAATGATAATCAGGCCCATAAATATTAGATTAACTTCTAGATATAGGATTCCTAGATGTTATTTTTTTGCATTGCCAGTTACAGAAAGCATGTCTATGGGTTTGATCAATACCTATAGGGTGCATGTAATACTAGTGTTATGTTAAGAAGATGATGCTTGGCTCTGTTGGAAGGATGGCATGTGTCTAGCTAGGTTTATTAGAGTCCAAGGATTTGATAAAAGGTGTTGTTGCTAGGTTAACTATTGGGTTGTGTCTTGCACATGCTTATACTAGCAATTACAATGTGGTTTTTGTCTTGTCGGCACACACACACACTTAGGAGCAGTTGAAGAAAGCATGATTTTGTCTTATTTATATGAGCACACACACAATGATAGAATAAAAGCTGGTTGATTTGTCTTGTTGCATATGCACACTCCAGGATGTGTTAATATGAAGGCTGACAAAGTTTTTGTTTGGAGTAGTGATTGATTTCATTATCTCTTACTACTTATTTACTGCATGATAATATGCTCTTAATTTGTGAAGTCGTTGAACCTTTTTGCTAATAGTTTGAGGCACTTTGACACTTTTTTTATTGGGCTAGGGCCCTCTCTCTAGGCATTATACCCCTCAAAAAGGGAAGAGGAACTCAAAGTTTTTTTGGTGTTGTAATGTCCCCAAATGAGACGATTTAAATAAAAAGGGGTTTCCCCTAAAATCCATAATTTTTTAAATTTTGAAATTGATAATCAACAAACCCTAGTATGTAAGAAATGATCCAAGACCCTTATCAAAACCCAATAAACTCTAGGCACCAATATGCAAGAGATGTGTAGACAATTTTTAGTCATCAAGTGGTCCAAAATTCACCTTAATACTTACAAATATAAACAACAAATTGAAAATGAAAAAGATGTACCTTTTTGCCAATTTTTGAAGATCAATTGCTATTTTATAATAATTATGAAAATATGTTTTTTTACCTCAAATACAACTACTATTCTTTGTTTAATTTTTGCTTCAAACCCTTGCCAAAAATATGCTACATGTGCTAAAAACAAGGGAAACATGTTAGTGAAATCTTAGGGCATTCAAAATGGCCTAAAAAGTCCTCTAAGATAGTCACCCAAGTCGCCAAGGTGTAGAATAAATTTTTGAATATGTATTGGATAAAATCTCACCTTTCACAAGTCGATTTGATCAAGAAACCTTGTCAATAAATTAAATAATAATCTGGAAATTATTATTTAATATTTTAGCATGTTAGAGCCTCAAAACTTCATCAAATATTCTCTAAACCCTACGGCAATATTCAAAAAAATTATTAATGAATTTAAGAATATAAAATTGATCAATTAGACCCTGAAAAGGATCTCAAAACACTCCCAATATTCCTTAAACCAAGTTGCCTCACTTGCGAAAATAATACAAATAACATTCAAAATTATTATACTCAAGTTGGAACTCAAATTAATCACCAAACCCTCTCAATAAGCTCACAAAGCAAATCATCCCAGTCTAGGGTAAGTAAAAAATCCACATTTAACAATATGTGGCATTAAAAGACACCTTTTGTAGAATAATCAGCTCCAAATCTACAAACATATTATTGGACATGCATCCCAATATCTTCTTCAAACATAAAGAAATAATATCAATTTTCAACACATCTTCAATTGTGATCTTCACCTTGTATTTGTACCTTCCAAAGGAGAGAAAACCACCTTGGGGAGGTAAAATACTTCATAACCCTCTCTTGCCAACTTTTAAGATATATTTTCATTTTTTTTGCTTTAGCTCCCAAGCCGACACTTCTCTTTCTTGAATATAATATTAATTAGTTGCCTTAATAAAATAATAATTAAAATTACTTTTAGGTATTAAATTAATAATTATTTCAATTAATTATTTTAGTGGTAAAAACCACTTTTGTTAAATGATCTATTAATTAAATAATAATTGTCTTATATGAGCAAATGATTAAAATCTATATTTGACAATTAATAATTAACTAATAAAATATAACCTAAAAAAGAATCTTTTAGTTTGTGAGAAAGTAGACTAAAGGTATTCAATCCATGCTCATACATGATTTAGAAATGGGAACATCACAATCCTCCCTTCCCATAATTGCTTACTCTCAAACAATCTCAAACAAGGCTTCCTTGATAGAGCATCTGCTACCACATTGTTTTTACCATTTACATATTCAATATCAAAATCATAAGCTTGCACCTTGATTACCCACTTTTGTTGCCTATCATTCAATTCCTTTTTATTGAATAAGAACCTCAAACTATTATGATCCGATTTTACAATGAACATGCCACAAACCAAATATTGTCTAAACTTACTCAAAGCATGCATAATCGCTAACATCTCCTTGTCATAGATTGAATAAGATTTTTAGGAATCCTTGAGTTTTCTACTCTCAAAAATAATAGGATGTATATTTTGCATTAGGACAACCCCTATCCCTTCCCTTGAAGCATCACACTCGACCATAAAAAGAGTAGAGAAATCTCGAATAGCAAGAACTGGCCAAGAACACATTACCTCCTTGAGCTTTTCAAATGTTAGTTGGGCTATTTTGGACCATTTGAAAGCCTCTTTCTTAGTCAAATTAGTCAAGGGGGAAACAATTTGTGAGAAACCCCTCAAAAATCTCCTATAATAACTACAAAGACCACAAAACCTCTCAATTATGTGAGTGTAGAGGGAATTGGCCAATCCATGATAGATGTAATTTTTTGTTTATCCACTTGTACACCTTGTGCATTGATGACATGTCCCAAATATAAAATCTCTGTTAATCCAAACTCACACTTGGATTTTTTTTTCAAAGAAAGAATGCTGCTCCAATGTGTCCAAAACCAAATCCAAGTGCCTCAAGTGCTCCTCCAAAGTTTTTCTATACACAAGAATATCATCAAAGAAAACTAGTACAAACTTCCTTAAATATTTGCCAAACATATTGTTCATACATGACTGAAAAGTAGTTGGGACATTAGTCAATCTAAAAGGCATAACCAAAACTCAAAATGCTCAAAATGACATCTAAAAGCAATTTTATGAACATCCTCTTCTTTTACCTTGTTTTGGTGATAAAGGGATCTCAAATCAATCTTGAAAAAGTAGGTGGCACCATATAACTCATCCATAAATTCATCTATCCTAGGTATTGGATACCTATTCTTGATGGTCTTCTTATTCAACAACATGTAATCAATGTGCATCCTCATAGCACCATCATTTTTCTTCACTAGAACAATTGAAGAAACAAAAGGATTTGAGCTAGGCTTTATGTGTCCCATATCAAGTAACTCTTTGATGGTTTTTTGAATCTCTTCCTTGAAAGCTCTTAGATGATGGTAAAGAGTGCCAATATTTGGTTTGGCACCCACTTCTAGCTCAATATCATGCTTAAAATCTCTATCCAGTGGCCAACCATAAGGCAAATCTTCAAACATATGAGCATGCTTGTCTAAACTAGCCTATAACTCACCATGAAGGGGATGATATATATATTTTTGAATTTAATGTGATAAGGCATCTTTCTACCCAAGCAATTTGACCTATTCTAAAGGCCCTTTCCATCCTCTTCATAGACACCTCTTGTGGAACACCATTTGCTAGACCCTTGAGGACCACTTCCTTGCCCTCTTTGAATAATTTCAGTTCCATAGTTTTATAATTTTGAGTGAATTCATCTAAGAAATGCAACCATTGAACATCCAAAACAATATCAATGTCTCCAATGTCAACAACATAAAAATCATCAATTACCTTGTGTTTCCCAAGAGTGAGTGGGAGTTGTGGAAACTTTTTGGAATAAGAGATGGTGAATCCATCAGCCATAGTCACATTGAAACCCTTGCAATCCATGGTTTCTAATGCCATCTTCTTAACTAAGCCTCCATCAATAAAATTATGTTTGGCTCCACTATCAACTAATGTAATCACTCTTTGACCCCTCAATGTGCCTTTCCTTTAAAGCATGATACTTGGGAGCTCTTGAGAGAGAAGCAAGTGTGCTACCCAAGTCTTATGTGTCCTCATGCACATGCTCATCAACAACATTTTCATTATGTTCATCATTAGTATCAACAATATCAAAATTTGAATCACCATCAATTACCTCAATGTAGTAGACATGTCCTTTACCCATGTAATGGTGGCCTTTGGTCCATGGATCCTCACAATTAAAACATAAACCTTTCCTTCTCAATTCATCTCTAGCATCCTTCATATTGTTGCTATAGAGAAATGATCTATGAGGTGGCACATATGGTGTATAAAGCTTCTTTTATTGTTCATTGGGTGGTGCCCTAAGCTACCCACTAAAATCAGACCTTGGTTGCCTTGTATTTGCCTCTTTGGTTAGTGAATAGGTGGCTGCCTTCTTGAACATTCATGGCCCCTATATGCTGAACATTCTAAATCCAAAGCCTTAGTGATAGCATCTTGTAAATAAAGAGGGTTACAAGCTTTAACCAAACCTCTTAAAGGCTCAATCAAACCTTCAACAAATAAAACAACCAACCTCTTCTCATTAACATCTAGTACCATAACTGAAACTTTTTGAAAATCAACATACCTTTGAACATCATGATTTTGTTTGAGTTATGCCAATTCACAAAAATATATTTCTAGATCTCTCCTATCAAATCTCTCTATAATCATTTTGCCAAACTCTTCCAAGGTAGTAATAGATTCGTGGCTTTGTGTGATTAAGCTATGAAACCACCAATCATGAGCAATACCCTCCAAATGTAGGGTAACAAACTTTAGAGCCTCATCCTTAAACATGGGGTTAAGTGATAAATATGTCTCCAACTTCTGCAACCATGATTTCATAGGTAGTTTATTAATGCCATCAAAAATAGGAAGAGAAATCTTACCCAACCTTTGTTGCAAATCTCTATGGGGATGCATATTAGGAACCCTTGGCTTGGATCCCTCCATATCATAATAATCCCAAAAAGACAAGAGTGCTTATGTGGCAAAGCTTAGGGCTGCATACTCTTGTTGATGAATATCAAATGAATCATCCCTTGGTGTCTCTCTCTCCACTACTGGTTCTTTCTGCAAAAAAATAGCCTTGAAGAATTTATGAGGGGGTTTAATAGAAACCCACTCATTTTCACTCGAATTTCCTTCTCCATTGACGAGGTGGTCTTTGCTTGGAGTTATAGTAGCCTTCAACATAGCTGCAAATTGTATACCTAAAGTATATTGAAGATCCTTTTAGATTTCTTTGATCAAACCTTATAAAATCTTAACCTGCTCTGAAGAGAACCCCTTATGCTATTGATCTTCCATAGTCTTTTTCTTTTTTTGATAACACAAGATCTCTTTACCTGCTTGCATCAAACAACCAAACTCACAAGTAGACAAGATCGGTGTTCTGATACCATTGTATTATCTCCAAATGAGATGATTTAAATAAAAATGGGTTTTTTCTAAAATCCACAATTTTTTGAATTCTAAAATTGAAAATATGTAAACCTTAGTATGCAAGAAATGATACAAAACCCTTACCAAAAGCCAATAAACCCTAGGCACCAATATGCAAGAGATGTGTAGACAATTTTTATCCACCAAGTGATCCAAAATTCACTTTAATACCTACAAATATAATCAACAAATTGAAAATGGGAAATATGTATATTTTTGCCATTTCTTGAAGATCAATTGCTATTTTATAATAGTTATAAAAATATGATTTTTACCTCAAATACAGTCATTGTTCCTTGCTTAATTTTTTCTTTAAACCCTTGCAAAAAATATGCCACATGTGTCAAAAATCAAGGAAAAATTCCAACAAACCCCTAGGGCATCCAAAATGGCCCAAAAAAGTCCTCCAGACTAGTCACCCAAGTCGCCAAGTTGTAGAATAAATTGGATAAAATCCCATCTTTCACAAGTTGATTTGATCAAGAAACCTTGTCAATAAATTAAATAATAATTTGAAAATTATTATTTAATATTTTAAAATGTTAGACGCTCAAAATTTCATCAAATCTTCTCCAAACCCTACATCAATATTCCAAAAAAATTATTAATAAATTTTAGAATATTAAATTGATTAATTAGACCCCAAAAATGATCCCAAAACACTCCCAAAATCCTTCAAACCAAGTCACCCTACTTGCAAAAATAATACAAATAATAATCAAAATTATTATTCTCAAGTTGGACCTCAAATTGATCACCAAACCCTCTCAGTAAGCTCACAAAGCGAATTGTCCCACTCTAGGGCAAGTAACAAATCCACTTTTAGCAATAGGTGGTGTCAAAAGACACCTTTTGTAGAATAATCAGCACCAAATCTGCGAACATTTTATTGGGCATGCATCCCAATATCTTCTTCACATGAAAAAACAATATCAATTTTCAGCATATATTGAATAGTGATCGTCACCTTGTAATTGTACCTTCCAAAGGGAGGCAAACCTCCTTGGGGAGTAAAATACCTCATAACCCTCTCTTGCCAACTTTTAAGATATATTTTCCTTTTCTTTGTTTTAGCTCCCAAGACGACACTTCTCGAGAAATATAATATTAATTAGTTGCCTTAATAAAATAGTAATTAAAATTACTTTTAAACAATAAATTTCAATTAAATGATTTAGTGGTAAAAATGACTTGTATCAAATATTTTATTAATTAAATAATAATTGTTTTATATGAGCAAATGATTAAAATCACTATTTGGCAATTAATAATTAACTAATAAAATATAACTTCAAAATGAATCCTTTAATCTATGGGGAAGTAAACTAAAGGTCTTCAATCCCTGCTCATATATGATATGGAAATGGGATCATCACAGGGATATTATATGTCATCTTAATTTTTTTTTTCATTTACGCAGTCTTAAAAAAAAAAAAAGAAGCAAGAAAGAAGATAAGAATTTTGCAGGATATATTCATTCCCCTATAAGAATAAAGCACAAAGCCTCTTAATACAACATGGATAGATAAAGAAAAGTATTGTTCAAGAGAAAAACCTATTAAATGGTAAACTCGTTGGCATCATTACTCTTAACAATTCAAGCTTGTGGTTAACCTAAAATAAAATACTAGAAGCCTAGATTTATCAGTAAATCGATATCTTTCCAATCCTCGATCTTTTATAGTTGAATATTCTGTGCATTGTTTTCAAATACATGTAAATGTTTGGAATTTGAACAAAAAATATCTAATTATGTATACGACTCAAATTTTTTGTATTGTATATTGTATGAATTTCTGTTTGGACATCTATCGGTTTAATTTTTTTTTTCACACATTCATGAATGCCAGTGGAGTTTCTTTTTTTCCCTTATAATAAAGGACAGTGAGATTTTTATTTTGCAAGTGATTGTTAGTTAACTGTTTACATTGAATTGGCTAGTCAGCTCATACACTTATCTCATGACAGTTGCTCAGTGCTCCAAAGTTTTATTGCAAGGAACATTCTTGCTCAAGTTATGATATGAATGATATTATCAACTTTTACAAGGACAATAGTGATTCATGGATCAGAACCACGGATTTTACATCGTATTTTAGTATAGGGCAATCTTCATCACTATGCCTCGCGCTTCCATTTGGGAGCAGCATTTCTCAAATTCGAGATAATTTTGCTCATTACAAAGAAATTGAAGAGTGGCTTTCTCTAGAATCAGGCACCTCATTTTCCCTTACAAGATTGGTGCCAATTTTAAGTCCTCCTGTGGGACTTAGTCTGCCTTTTGAAATACTGTTCCAAGTAAATTCACTTGTTCAGCATGGAATGCTCAGTGCGCCAAGCCTTGGCAATGAATTCTTCAATTTGCTACATCCTGGATGGGTACCCGATGCATATATAAATTGCACTCTTGCAAAACTTAGTAATTTGAGAAGTTATGATCCAGTAAAACTAATAAGGAATATGAAAAATAAAAAATTTCAAGAAGGCACCCTTTTTAAGTAAATGATTCTCTGGATAATGGCACCCGGTACAAGTAACTTCCTCAAAAGTTTACTTTTGTGGACCTAAAGTTAACGTTTCCAATCATGCGACACGACAATACGCAGATTACATTGATGACTTTCTTCGTGTAACCTTTGTTGATGAGAACTTGAATAGACTTTATTCAACTGATTAGTGTCAGAGGATGCAGAATGGTCAAGAAAAGTATACAAAGCTATATGAACGTGTCCTCTCAGTGTTAAAGGAAGGTATTGTGATAGGGAGTAAGAAATTTTACTTTCTTGCTTTTTCTACAAGCCAGCTACGAGAAAGTTTTGTCTGGCTTTTTGCTTCAAATGGAAGAGTTAATGCAGAGAGTATCCGAGCATGGATGGGTGATTTTTTGGCTATAAAAAATGTGGCGAAATGTGCAGAAAGATTGGGGCAATCTTTTAGCTCCTCTACAGAAACACTTCATGTTCATCAGCATGACATTAAAGATATTCTAGACATTTGCATTGTGACAGAAGATAAAAAATACACATTTTCAGATGAAATGGGGAAGATTTCTTGTTCTTTGGCAAAAGAAGTGGCTGCCAAGTGTAAATGTAATAATATACCGTCTGCATTTCAAATAAGGATTGGTGGCTACAAAGGTGTTGTAGTAGTTGATCCTACATCCTTGTATAAACACTCTCTGTGGCCAAGCATGAAAAAATATGAGTCAAACAATACTAATCTTGATGTGCTTTCTTTGAGAAGATGCAGGAACAAGCAGTTACAAATCTAGATCAACTTTTGACTAACAGAGAGATGGCTCTTGAAGTACTTCAAATCCTGACCGTGGGTGATTCTCATAATGCCCTTATAAGTATGCTTTCAACTAGCTATTTTCCTGAGTCTGAGCCATACTTGTCAATGATTCTTCATGCGTTTAGAGCATTTAAACTATTTGAACTAAGATGCAAGTCGAAAATATTTGTTCCACAGGGGTGATGCTTGATGGGATGCCTGGATGAAAGTAGAACATTAAAGTATGGTGAAGTATTTATACAAGTTTCAACTCCAGGAAATGAGCAATTCCATGATACAACACTTTCTCCATCTCAACAAATTAGCATTGATTCTCGAAATGGTATAGTTGAAGGGAAAGTGATAGTTGCGAAAAACTCATGCCTTCACCTGGGTGATGTGTGGGTTCTAGCAGCAGTTAACACTCCCAATCTTCACCATATGGTTGACTGTATAGTTTTCCCACAATAAGGTCAGAAGTAAGTGTTGACATTTTTGCCCCCACAGGGCAAAAATTGTCGCCCCTGCACTTCAGAACTTTGCTATGGTGCCAAGTTTGTCTTGTGAATCAGTTTTGGGGTCCTTAAATGAGCATTTACAGCCACCCAAGTGGCCATCTACAACCAGGTGAAGTTTAGTCATGTAGAGGTTTCCAAGGAGCTTGCTTGATGAGAGCCAAACGTGCAAATATAGCCAAGATAATCACGCTGTAAGTTTTATTTATTTTATTTTCCCAAGGAATTTTTCGGGTATAAGAGGACTATTTTTTCGAACATTTTTTTCGAGAGAAAGAGCTCTCAAAGAACTGACAAAAAGTCTAAAAAATGACTAAGTGGCAGTCGTTCAAGGCTTTTTTCTTTGGGTTTTTTGTCTGAAAGAAAAGAGGAAGAGCACAGTTGAGAAGACAAGACAAAAGTCTAAAGGAATAAGGACGGTTGCAAAAAGCTCAGGGGCCTTACAAAAAGCCCAGGTGACTTACAAAAAACTCAGGTGCCTTACAAAAAGCTTGGGTGACTTACAAAAACCTTGGGTGCCCTACAAAAATCCTGGGTCCCCTTCAATTCTTCTGAAAAGCCACTTGCGAAGGACATCAACCCTTGCAGAGGGCACTTGGTCAGTGAAGTGGACCATTGCAATTTTCCCTAAGGGCACTCCTAGAAGATAGAAGCCCTTGCGGAGGACATCCGGACGTCGCGTAGGGACGTTTACAATTTCCCCGAAGGGTATGTGCCCTTGCGAGGGACACTTCAAGCATGAAGAAGACCTTGGAAAAATTCTGAAGGACCCTTTCACAAGTTTCGAAGGACACCTGCCCTTGTGGAGGGAACTTGGTCAGTGGCAAGACCCTTTCAAAAGTTCTGAAGGGCATTATTGGAAGACCGAAGCCCTTGTGGAGGGCAGATACATAAACAAAGGACAAAAGCAAAGTTAGCCAAAGGAGATGAATTCCTTCGGACCAAATGTCTGAAGAAATTTGGGATGTTACGAAATCTACGAGAATTTGAGATCAGCAAAAGTCCAATAAAAAATCAAAGGCAAGATATAATGAGCCTAAAGGAATAAATTCAGGGAAATTGGCAAAGAAACAAATTCCTTTGGACTTTTTGTTTGAAGGAATTCTTTTGGACAAAAAGTCTGAAGGAATAAGGACAGTCTCAAAATCCTGATAGAAAAGATAAGGGCGTAAGCAAAGAGATAGAGAAAGAGAAAAGACAAAGAGTCCTTCAGACATTTTGTCCAAAGGATGAAAACCAAAATAAAGCTCGAATCTCAAATTAGAGCAAAACACAAGAAAAGCTAGAGAAAACATGAAGTGAACTGAGCATGATAAATAGCATGAACAGAGACATAAGCACAAACAGGACTGAGCCAGAATTGAATAAGAAGAAAGACAAACATAAAAATAGATGCATGAGCAAAGATTAAAGCAGAACTGAACATGGACATAAGCATGAACAACGAATAAAATAAACGGAGAACAAAGACAAAGGTAGGATAAACAAAGATCATACACAGACTAACATGAAGTGACTCCAACAAAGTAAATGCATTTAAGAAAGCAAGCACACTTCCGTTCTAAAAATAGAGTCATCTTGCATGATGAACAAGCAAAGCGTTGAACATTTCAAACAACAAGAGATTCCATGCATGCACTCTCGCTTGTCTCAAAAGCTCAAAACATTCCGACGGTTCAAACATAATTCTTAATTTGGCATTTGCATTGATTTCATGCAAAGAAAATATTTTAAACATTCCAACAGCTCAAGAGGAGTTCTATAGTTGGAGATTAGCATAGCATCATGCAGCTTGGGCCCACCATCCATTTTCAATGCCAAAGAGCTTTCATGCAAGGCATAAAACAAAAATAGATTTTATTTGAAGGTTGAAATAATACAAGTTGGACTAAGTTGACCTCTTTTATTTGTAGCACCAATCTCTTGGTTATTGTATACTTTTCTATATAAGTTAACTTTTCAGCATTGAATTGTATCTCTCTCTTGGTAAGACCAAACTCTGCCATTGGTGAGTTGTGTAACCTCTTCAATCAATAGAAAGATTGTACTTTCAGATTTTAGGTGCTGGCATAGTGTACATTCATTCAAAAATTTGCATATGTGGTATATTTTTCTCCCTTCCCAAATTTTGATTCGTACCTAGTTGCTAGCTCATCATATTATGCAGGTCATGTTCAGTGTTCTATATGTCTTTTGTTGAAGCTGTAAGTGGATGTTAGGTGGTTGCAAAGTGTCTTGTATCAGACCTCTCTCCATCATTTTCCTTCATGTTTTGGTCACTGAATCAAACCTTCTCATGAAATATTTATGCATAGGGATCAATTGAAATCAAAGGTCTTCTTTTTTACTTGTTTGATTCAGTGTTTAAGGTTCCAAGTAGAGTCGATCAAGATTTTGGTATATCACCATCATTAGATAGTATTTCTCTTTCAAGTTTCTTTCTCCCTTTTCCATGGTAGACTCGCAGCACGGAGTAGAGGTCTATTGATACATCTTACATGAACCGGCCTTTTTTGGAGGTTCTTTTCACCATTGAGGCACCCACCCTCATGAGAAGATCTCATTGTTTCAACTGGAGAGAGGATTGGCCATTTTAGCACATCTTCGATTCAAGGTGCAACTCCAGGTTGATAACAAATTTTGGCACGTCCGGTGGGACCATGAAAAATTTTATTTACATAGAGTTTTTGTAGCAGCAGAGGATATTCATCTACATCTAGTTGTAGAATTCATAGCATCATTTAGGCAATCTGTTCATGCCAAAGGTTACCACAAGATCAATAAGTAAAGGTATTCCTTTTGAATTTGTAACTTATAAAAAAGCAAGGTCTAGGAGGGCAAATCCATACCCTCAAAGGGAATATTTACCTTCCCCTCATCCTATCGTTCTAAACACTACAATCCCCACCATCCAGATGGTCGTTAGAAATCAAGTGTTTTCTCCATTCAATAGGGAAAGGCCACTAAATATAGCACAGTTAGATGACATTCTTGTATCTATCCTCAAAAGTAGTCCATTCTTCTCAAGAGAAAATCAAACAACACCTATTGAGCATATCTAGGATGTGACTAATCTTTGTTCAGTTCATAATGTTGTTGAGGATAATGTTGCTATCATATTGCTTACTACTTCATTCAAAGGAAAAGCATTACAGTGGTATAGAACCCTCCCACTTAGATCCATTTCCACATGGGATGAATTGGGTGTAGTCTTAGTCAAGTAGTTTGAAGATAAATCTGATCACTTATCTTTAGTTGAGCAATTAACTGCTAATACAAAGAGCTCCTCATTGTTAGGGTGTGGAGCTAAAAGCTTCACCTTATTGCAAACATGGAGGTTTCTGAGCATGTCAGTCACCAGCGTCGGTAGGCCACAACCAACGTCGGTTAGGGATCAGTGTACAAGAAATTGACATCAGTAGGGATCAGCCGGTGTCGGTCACCTCCAGGCAGACAAGGACCGACGTTGATCACCTGTGGCGGTTCCAAAACTATTGTTGACGAACAGTCAGTTAAGTGAACGGGTTGTTTGCATGATGAAGACTAGTTCGAGTCTTGAGCCGCAAGTCTAATCATTGTATGCATGAGATCTATATAATAGACTCATGGGCTATATTTTTAAGTGCAGAACTCAAGTGTAGAACTTGGAGAGTTCTTCCCATGGTAGAATCAAGTAGGATTCTTCATGTATGTAAGATCAGGTTTGATATGCAGGGTGTTGCAGGATCATGGTGGAGATCTACATGTGATAAGTAAGATCGGGTTGGTCTACAGGGGTGTGTGTATGTGAGGGTCAAAAGGAGATCAGTGGGGGAGCAAGATCTAAGGTGACAACAATACATCAAGGAGCAAGATCATGGTGAGATCTACTTGGAATATCGGTTCGTACTCAGTTGTATAGGCAGTACAATGAGGTGAACAACAGCTTGTGTTAGCTATGTGTTGTGACCTATTGAGAGAAGATTACTCTTGAGGGAAGATTACTGTAAGCCCACGAAGTGGAAGAAAGAGTGTGATCTCTTTGTTGTAATTTCCTTCTAACTGAGTTGAATACAATTGTGTGTTGCCTCTCATATTATGTGTTGTTTCTCATTGATAGTTATTTGTTCTTCTGGTATAATTCTGCATGTTTAGTTGCTTATACAATGGTAATCATGTGTGCTCTTAAATCTGACAAGTTGTGTCAGAGCTTTGGGGAGCCTAGGTCCTATCAAATGCTCTGATACCAGTTGTTGGGGAATCCAAGAACAAACACACCTATTTTGATCCCACTTGTTAGGATCTTGCTCCTCAGAAAGAGCACAATATGATTACCAAATACAAGCAATTAAACATGTGGAATTATCCAGAAGTACAAGTAACTAGAATTCATAAATAGCACAGAATATGAGAGACAATACACAATCTTGTATTAATACTCGTACAGAAAAGAATACAATAAAGAAGATGCCACTTCTTCTCCCACCTTCCAGAGGCTTCCCACACCTCAAGTGTATAGTAATTCTTCTTCAAAAGTTCACTCTCCTACCAAAAACGGTCCCAACACACAACTCACAAAAAGAATTGGTGTTCACCTCTCCAACCAGTTAGTAATAACCTTGCCAGTACACCAAGCACTCTAAAGTACTTCAAGTAGATCTCCCATGAACCTGTAACCTGCAATTCAATAGACCATACTTACACATATAGATCTCCTATGAGCTTGCAACAACCTGCAACTAAATGATCTTACAATGGAAGGATCTTCCTTGCCTTCCTTTTTAGCTCATAATTACAATACATGCCAATGGGTCTATAAATAGATCCCAGACTTAAAAAATAACTTAGACTCTTAGTTTACTAATAATAGACATGCAGCTCAAGACTCGAAGTAGCCTTTACATGCAAACAATCAGTTCAACAAACTAACTGTTCGTGCAAGGAACAGTTCTGGAACACACAGGCGACCGATGTCGGTCCTTGTCTGACTGGTGCTGACCGACGTCGGCTGACTTCCTGTCGATGCCGGTTGCCTTCTACATTCATCATGACTGACATCGGTCATACTGTTGATGCTGGTACTTTTGGAACTTCAGCAACCTCCTCTTCGTCTGCATAGTTCAAGCTTTTAGCTCCACAACCTAACACTCATGAGTTCATGTTTGATTTTAATCTCAAATTCTAAAAGACATGGACCAGGATACCAGTTCTAATTAGGCCATCCCTTAAATATGCATTGTTATATTTTTTGAAAGCTCTTAATTCTGACATTAGTGTGATGATATAGTCAATTAATGGTACTACTTTGCTAGATACTTATGAAGTTGCAATAAGGGTAGAAAATAGTTTGATACAATTAGGAAAGCTTTCTCCAAAACCCCCATGCCCATATTTCTAGAAATAAGTTCTGTACTAGGCCCTCAAATTCCTCAAATTCCATCCTTAGCTCCTATTATAGCACCTACTGGTCAAGCTAGTGAGATAGGAGAGTTGAAAAGTTTGCTACAACCTTTTGGAAATGAAATAGTACAGCTCAAAAGGCAGAAATTTTAGTCAAATAGGCCCTATCAACAATAAAATTAGAACAACTATAAGTCATTCAAAGATCAAAGGTCTCCTTATCAAGGTTTCAGAGAAAATAGACCACCCTATCAAGCACAAGGAGCCATAACTCCAGCTAAGCCATATGTTGCTCTTGATCCAAATGATCCTTCCACTTCAAAAGTCATTGTTCCAACCCCACCTCAAAATAATTTAGTGCAAGATTCAGCTTGGCAACCCTCACATCTCAATGATGCTCAAAACCAAGCCTTGCTATCACAGAACATCACCATGCCATAGATGACACAAGAAGAGTTCTCTTTTCCAGGAGGTCAATATCAAGATACAAATTTGACATCACAAGGAGTGATGCATCAAGTTCAAGGGTAGCCTGATGCTATTAATATAAATTGGTAGGTCAATGATCATGTTGCTTTAACTCAGGATGTTAAAACTAACGATTCAAGTGGTCAAATTGCAACTATAACCTATCAAAAAACTAAAAAAAGAGCTGTTGAAGAAGCCCAAGTGGTAGTAAATACTTCAAGTACTCCTATTATTGTTGTTCAAAGTACAAAAGAGCAGCTTGCTGCTCCCACAACCCAAAAAATTTAGAATATAAAGGTTATTAAAGTGCAACAAATATCTCTAATTCGTGAGTAGCAAGTACCACAGAAAGTGAAATCAAAGGTTAGTGCATCTCAATTTAGTATTGTAGATCAAATGAAGAAGTCTAACATCAGCATTAACATGTGGGATTCTCTTTCAATTCCAGGGCAAAAGGATAAACTCATTCAAGAACTTTCATATCTTGAATTGTCTCCAAAACTAGTTAAGAAAGGTGTTGTCTTGAAAAATTTGGATCAGCCAACTAGGCAATAGGTGCAACAAGAAGATAAAATATCAAAGGTGGATAAAATTAAGATAAAAACAAATAAAACTCCCCCCTTTTATCTTTTTTTGATAGTGGGTGATACTTTGGTTCATAATTGTATGGTGGATAGTGGAGCTAGCAGTATAGTGATGCCCAAACAGATTACTGACAAGCTCGACCTTATTTATGAGCCAAATACTAAAGGCATATTACAGTTGGATGGTTCACCAGCAAAAATGGTAGGCATTATCAAAGATTTGAAATTGACATTACATGCTTGTCTTAACTTTATTATTCAACAGGGTGTTGTAGTGGTGGACCTACCTCCTTATTTGCTATGTGCCTTTCAAGGGATTTTACCTCAAAGATTAAGGGATATTTATTAGATAATTGGACCTATTTGTTGTTTAGAACTAGATATGGCACAAAGGTAACAATTCACTCATAGCCTATTGTAAATTTTCATATGGAGCCTTATACACCAAGTGTTGTCAATGCAAATTATATCATCTCAGATGAAATATTACAAACTAGTGATATAGAAAAGGACTCACCTTTGGATGGAGTTCCATATTTTTTTCTTGATGAGTGGGCTTCCATCTTGCATGAGCATGATCCCTATAATTTTATTGAAGAGGAAGGTCTTGGTGTGTATTGTCTTCATGAGAACGATGCACCAATTCCAGCCATGGTCAAAGAGGATGAATCTAATGAAGGCTTGTAGAAATTATACTTTGATGGATCAAGAAATAAGCATGGGATCAGAATTGGACTGATGTTAATTTATCCTACAAAACAAAGGTATTTCTCCTCTATTAAATTTTAGTTTGGCTGTTCAAACAACGTTGCTGAATATGAAGCACTAGTTCATGGTTTGCAGTAGCCTAGAAATATGAAAGCAAATTGTTTGCAAGTGTCTTGAGATAGTGAACTTGTAGTCCACCAAGTAAGATGTTTGAATATATACAAGAATCTATTGCTTAAATCTTATAGACATAGAGTTTGGGATTTACTTGAAGATTTTCAATCTTTTAATATTCAGGCAATACTAAGAGACATGAATAAACATGTTGATAGGTTGGCTGCTATTGGGGCACAATTTGATATTCCAGCTGATGTAAAAAGTGACATTTTTTAGTCACATATAAAGGTATTTATAAGGCCTTCTATTTCAGATAACCAATAAAATTGGTAGGTATTTAAAAATAACAATCAAATTGTGAGATTTTTGCAGGAAAAGGCTGAGTTTTCTTTAAAAAATTAGTCAAAACACTTAAAACAGTATGGTGATCAGATTGTACAACTAAAAAATAATAAGCTACCCAAGTGATTGGTCACTCTTGAAAATATTTTCAGTGAAGATGAGCTAAGGAAAGAGAAACCATCCTTGTCAACAAAGGAAGAGCACTATGCCAATGTAGAGATTACAACTGGTAAAATTTTGAAATTAGGCAAAGTATGCACTCCTCCACAAAAGAAAGATTTCATTAATTTATGCACAAGTTTTGTTGATATATTCACATGGTAGTATAGTGATATCAAAGGTTTTGATCCAATTTTGGCTCAACACACTATTGATTTAGAAGATGAAACGACACTAGTAAGACAAAAGCAAAGGCCAATCAATCCAAAGCTTGAGCCTTTGATGAAAGTTGAGCTTCACAAGCTCATAGAATTAGCTATTATATTTCCAATCAAGCACTCAACTTGGGTGGCAAACCTCGTTCTAGTACAAAAAAAGAATGGTGAGATTCATTAGTGTGTTGATTTTCATGATTTAAATAGGTATTGTCTTAAAGACCACTATCCATTACCATCAATGAAACAAATTTTATAGCTTGTTATAGGTTCAAAGAGGTTTTCCTTGTTTGATGGATATAGTGGTTACATTTATATTTTGGTCAAAGAAGAGGACCAATTCAAAATAGCCTTCACAACTAAGTGGGGGACATTTACATATAGAAATATGCCATTCGGTTTGTCTAATGCTAGAGCAATCTTTCAGAGATTCATAGATATGACCTTCCAAGGCTTTATTAATAGGTTTGTGCTTGTTTATTTGGATGATATAACAGTATTTTCAAACGATGCAGAAGATCACATGGTTCATCTCAAGCAAGTTTTTGAAAGGTATATGTAATTTGGGATATCTCTAAATCCCAAAAAGTGTGTTTTTTAGTTCATGAAGGTAAGCTTTTTGGACATATTGTTTCAAAGCATGGTTTAAACATAGATTCTAAAATAATTCAATCCATTCTTTCACTCTCCTTGCCTAAGAGCAAAAAGGCTTTTCAAATTTTCTTTGTAAAAATCAATTTTATAAGGAGATACATTTCAGATTTTGCTATTATAGCTAAACCACTTACAACCATGTTAAAGAAAAATTAGAACTTCAGTTCATCCAAGGAGGGAATAACAGGGTTTGAAGATGTTAAGAAAGCCATAGCAAGTGGTTCTACACTTTTAAATCCAAATATTATGAAAGATTTCATTCTGTATACGTATGCTAATGTGGACACCATTTTAGGCATTCTTATGCAATATAATCATGAAGATTTGGAGCAGCCAATAGCTTTCTATAGCCAAGGCTTGGAGGAGTATGAGATAAGGTATTATTTTGTTGAAAAACATGTCCTTTTAGTTATAAGATCTCTAAAGAAATTTAGGCACTTGTCTAATAATAAAATACATCTAATGGTTGCTCATCTAAGCATCAAAGAATTTCTTCTGAACGAAGACATAAATGAGAAGAGGGCTGGTTGGATAACCAAGGTAATGGAATATGACATAGAAATTAAGGTTACAAAGCTCGTTAGAGGCAAAGGACTTTGTGAGCATCTAGCTCAGGACTTACAAGAAACTAATGAAGTTGTTTTAGTGTCAAATGATAAAGAGATTGTTGCTATTCACACCTCACTTTCTAGCTGGCTTCATGATTTGGTAAGCTATCTGCAAAGTGATTTTTACCCTTCTCACCTAAGTGCTTCAAAAATAAGGTATTTCAGATTGCAATCAACTCCATTCTTGCTCGTTGATGATGTTTTGTTCAAAAAGGATATTAATGGAATGTTACTAAGGTGTGTGGAACCAAGCCAAACTCAAAGATTACTTGAATAATTCCATGATGGACTTGGTGGAGGACACTTTTCTACAAGAACTACAACACTTAAAATCATGATAGGTGGGTACTATTTGCCTACTATATTTGGTGATTGCCATACATGGGTTAGAAAGTGCAAAAATGTGCTATGTTTATAGGAAAAGTTAAACTTGCAACCCTGCCCCTTTAGCCAATTGCAATGGATCAACGTTTTATCTAGTGGGGATTGGACTTTATTGGTCTCATTAATCCTCCTTCGAGTTCAGGGCATAAGTGGATTCTAATAGATATGGATTACTTCACATGTTGGGCGGAAGCAATTGCATTGAAAGAAGCAAACAAAACTAGCATTCTTGATTTCTATGAAGGTTTGTGTTGATTTTGTGGATTGCACCCTCTGAAAGGATACTCATCTCCCTTCATCCACGTGTCATAATGGAGACATGCTTCTTGCTGTGGGTCGCAAATTTGAGGGATGAATCTCTAGATTAGGGGATAGCTCCCCTTGATGCACCTTGAGGCCCTAAATTTCTACTGCTAACAATGGGGGGGTGAAAAGAGAGAGATACTATAAAATAGAACCTAACTAAAGTGGTGATGCACCAAACTTATTTTTCTACTCAACTTTCACCTACAGTTTGCACCAAAAAGAGAAAATAGACACTTTATTTGAATGAGAAATTAACTGCATCAATGCTTCAACAAGGGGTTTTATGGAGGTATAAGGAGGAAGAACCTACCAGAGGTGTTTTAAAGACACATTATTGGGTAGTTGCTCACCTACACCTATACTTCAATATGGACACTTCTTGTTGACCTGCATAAAAGAATTTTCAATACACTAGATATGCTAGTATAGACTTATGAAAGCATTAAAAGAAATGATTGAACATAAGATACGACCACAAGCATATGAAAAAGTGCAAGCTCAAATGGAGGTAAAACACTTTTTTGATTAAAGGTAAATTTATTAAGGGCTTCACCATAAAACGTTGAGAGAGATCCTTTCTCAAAATGAGAAGTTAAAATATATAGAAAACTTGGAAAAAAGGTCATTGACTAGTCAAGGGAAAGAGGCTCATGCTGTATTAAACACTCTTGCAATGAAGAATTAGCCCATGTTATTATCCTCTCTCCTTAAATGCATATATGAAATCCATGTTGTAGGTGCTTCAGATGTTGACTTTGTTATTCGGGCCTACAAGAGCATGGGTCACTTCTCTTAGCAATTGACAAGACCATCCCTCCTCATGTTTTGGGCCATGCTCTCTTGAATGCTCATGCAACTGGCTACTCATTAATGTCAAAATGAGGAAACACAGGCCACTCCCTTCAATGTTTGCAACTAACTCTTTTAATGGTTCTTCAAATGAGACTATTCTACTTGAAAGCATTTACTTCTCCCGCTAATGACTCATATGCCATCTTCCCTGGTCTGGTTCATCTCTGTGCTTGACTTGCTATGCCACCTAGAGTGTTTTGAGCATTTGTCTTGTATATGTGTGGCCATGATCTGGGTTACCTGCTTTGCTTTTCTCTTTTCTTGCTATTTCTTGTTTTTTTCTTGGTAATTCAGGCTCTCGAGGCTTACGAAATTTCTCTCAAGTTCTTTCTTTGGTGGGTCACTAAGTCTTCTTTTAGGCTCTCAAGCTTTCGAATTCCTTCAAAAAAAATATCTGAAGGAATTCCTTCAGACAAAATTTATAAATGAATTCTTTCAGACATTTTTTCCAAAGGAATTCTTCTTTTGGGCTTGCCACTTTTAAAAAACCCTCCTTTGATGAACCTTTAGGCCTCCGCTCATGAGTTCCTTTGGATAAAATATCCAAAGGAATTATTTTAGACATTTTATCTATAAGAATTGCTCTTTGACTAATTTCCAATGGCTAGCTCATCACTTTAAAATTGACGTCAGTGGGCCTGTCACCCCATTTGAAAACCAATGGTTATTCCACTACCCTAAATTTGACATTTGCGAGCCTGTCACCAGACATTTGAATTCCAATGGCTAGCTTATTACCTTTAAATTGATGTCCATGGGCCTGTCACCCCTTTGGAAATTCCTTCAACTTTTTTACAAATAGACTTTTTTGAATTCCTTCGATCCTTTGGAAAAAATGCAAAGGTCTGTTTTTCAAGGCCAAGTGCCCTCCACAAGGGCACCTACCCTTCAGACTTTTGCCTTCCTAATTTCTTTGGACTTCCTTCACTTATCAAATTTTTTTATATAAAATGTCTAAAGGAATTCTTTTAGACATTTTGTCTGAAAGAATTCACTCTTTAGGTATTCCTCTTTAGATTTTCTTCAAACAAAATGTCTGAAGGAATTTTCTCTTTAGCCTATCAACTTTCTCGAAGGGAAAGTCCTTTTCAACCTTTCTATCTTAACCCTTTACTTTGACTATCTACCTCCCATAAGGACACCTTGAGTCCAAAGTTGCCCTTTAGGGTTTTTGAAAAGGTCCATTTTGCTGATTCCTTGCCTCCCACAAGGGCTTCTTGGCCTCTAAATCACCTTTCAAAAGAATTGCAAAGGTCCTGTTTGGCACCTAAGTGCCCTCTGCAAGGGTACATACCCTTTGGATTTTTTTTAAATGACCCCTGGCCCTTTGAATTTGGTCCATTTTATTGATAAAAATCCCTCTAGAGTAACCTACTTGCCTTGTTAAGCATCCAAAATCAAAATGAGTTTCAAGTTGACTCATGCTTTCCAGACCTAAAACACTTGGAAACTAGAAGAAGGAAACACTTAGTTTTTTTATGGAAAAAAGGCTTGTCAAAGAACCCATAAGGCAGCTATGGGATGAACTTATCAGAATCTGAGATAAAAGACCTTGCAAGGAAAAGAAAAGAGGGGTGCCCAATTTTGGCCTGCAGGACCAAAATTGGTCAACACATTTGGCGATTCATAGGGGAAGCATGCCTGCTATGCTTGAGAAGATTGGTGGCTTACAATTCTATTGGGCATGGAGTCAAGAAGGATGTATCTTGAAAGGCTAGAAACAACCCTAAAAAAACCTAAGAACTAAAAATATTTTACCCCAAATGGTAAAAAAACACACACAAGGCTAAAAAACTATAGACATGCATAAAAGCACTTAGGAAAAATGAAGAAAAGATAGGGAAACCATGTACATAACAAGAGAAATTTATTAATAATGTTTAAGATATATCCCATTGACTGGGGTATGTAGTTCTTCACCATCCAACTTGGAGAGTTACAATTCATTATGTTGCTTTCATCGGGTGATGACATATGGGCCACTCCACAAGGCGTCAAACTTTATGTGCCTTCCAGGTTTGGCTCCGTCATCATCCTACTTCAAAACAATGTCACTTTTTGAGAAACCTTTTGACAAAGATCTCTTGTCAAAATGCTTCTTTGTTTATTGTTAGCAACTGGTCATTACAACCATGGCTTGGTATCTTGCCTCTTGAAGCTCCTTTAGTTCACAATACCTGACCTCTAAGCTATCGCTCTCCACCAATTATAGTTGATGGGCAAGATCCAAGGCTGGTAACTCAAGTGAGATAGGAAGTCTAGCTTCCCTTCCATACACAAGCATGTATGGTGAATTTCTAACCACCCTTTTTGAAGTGATCCTATCTGCCCACAAAGCTATATTCAACTTGGCATGCCAAGTCCTTTGATTTTCCTCCATTGTCCTTTTAATGATCCTAATCAGATTCTTGTTTTTGGACTCAGTCAACCCATTCCCTTGTGGGTAGTAGTTGGAATAAGTGTTGAGATAGATGCCATATCTTAATTCCCACACACTTGTTTTTGTTTCCAAGAAATCCAATGCATTATCCGAAATGATTATGGCTAGAACCCCAAATCATGTCACTATGCCTTCGTAGAAGTCTAGGACTACACTCAAACTGGATTCCTTCAAAGCGATGGCTTCTACCCATCTTGTGAAATAATATGTAGTAGTTAAGACCCACTTATGGCCATCAATAGGAGGGTTGATCATCCCTATGAAGTCTAACCCCCATTGCATGAATGGCCATTCCACTTGGATAGGATGAAGAGGTATGGGAACTAGTCATTGCTTCCCATCAAAGAGAGCACATTTTTGATATCTCCTCACCCAAGCATGAGTGTCTCCTAATAAAGTGGACCAAATGTAGCCATCCCTCATAATCCTTGTAGTTGTGGCCTTAGGAGCAAAGTGACTAGCAGTTGGTCCATCATGAAACTCAAACAATATCGTATCAACTTGATCCAAATCAATGCTTCTCAAGAGTACCCCTAAAAAGTCCTTTGTAAACAACACTCCATCAACTAGGACATAAAGAAGAGATTGTAGCCTAAAATACCTCCTCTTAGTTATGTCAAGACCTTGTGAACACTCACCAGTTTGAAGGAAATGAACCATGTCTTGTGCCCAGCTCTTCATGATTGTAGGTACTTCTGCTACAACTTCATAATAGAGTACTATAATGTCTTCCATTGGCTCTTTGAATTTTGTAGTGAGGTGTTCACATATCCCTCTTCCCCTTACCATCTTGGTGGTCTTGATCTCCACATCTTACTCCATTACTTTGGTGATCCACCCTACCCTTTACTCATTCAAGTCTCGGCTCAACAAGAATTCCTTTACACTAGGATGTCGCACCATGATGTGAATCTTGCTATTAGACAACATATGTCTAAATTTATTCAGGCTTCGTATGACTGTAATCACTTGCTTTTCAACATGTGTACCTAATCTCATATCCTTTTAAGCCTTGGCTAAAAAATGTGAGAGGCTATTCCAAATTCTCACCATTTTCTTGAGTGAGCATAGCAGAGATCACCTCTTCATTCCCAAAGGTGTAGATATTGAAGTCCTTGAAGAAGTCTAGACTAGTTAGGGTGGGAGCCTTGGTGATAACTTGCTTGATGCCTTAGAAGCTTTCTCTCCTCCTTATTGTCCATGTGAACATATCATCCTTCCTCAGCATGGAAGTTAGTGGCTTGACCAGTTCAACAAAATTAGGGATGAATCTCCTAATAAAGTTTATTTTTCCAAAGAAGCTTTACATGCCCTTCATGTGTTTAGACAAGGAAAATGCTAAGATGGTGTGCACTCTTTCTAGATCAATGGTCAAACCATTTTTTGAAATGACATGGACCAAGAGTTTACCTTCATGGACATCAAACACACATTTCTTAGGGTTGAGAGAGATGTCAAACTCTCTACACCTCTAAAAGATTTGTCATAGCTATTTTAGATGTTGACTTGCCTCCTCGGAGAAGACTATCACATCATCAAGATAAACCATCACAATGTCATTTATCAAATCTTGGAAAGCCATAGCCATAGCTCATTGGAAGGTAGCTCCAGCATTCGATAGTCTAAATGACATCTTCCTATAGGTGGAAGTTCCCCACTTGGTGGTGAAGGTTGTCTTGTACTAATCACAATCTTGCACTAGAATTTGATTGTACTCAGAGTAGCCATCCAAGAGGGAGAATATTTCACTACCTGTAACCATATGGAAAATCTACTCCATAATTGGAAGGGGATAGTGATCTCTTAATGAGACTCTATTCAGGTCTCTAAAATCTACACATAATCTAATCTCCCCATTCTTCTTCCTAATGGGGACCAAATTGGCCAACCAAGAATAGTGTTTGATAAGAAAGATGATCTTAGACTCAATCAACTTGGTGAGTTCCTTCCTCATGAGAAGCTCAATCTTTGGATTGATTGGCCTTTGTTTTTTCTTGATGGGTTTGGCACCTTCTTCCAACTCAATGGTGTGTTGGGCCAAGCTTGGGTCAAACCCCTTCAAATCGCCATACTCCCAAGTAAAGACATCGATAAACTCTTGGCATAACATAATGAAAGCATGCTTTTCTTAATTTGTACATATCTTTCCAAGTGCAATCAACTTATCCTTGAATATATCTACCCTTTCATAATTTTATTTCTTGGTTGACATGCTTGCTTTGTCTCTCTTGAGTTGGTCATCCTCATTGAAGATTCTCTCAAGAGTGACCAAACCTTTAGGAAGTATGTTGGACTTTAGCTGAACAATCTACCCCTCAAATTTTTGTTGTACATTAGATTGATTCCTAGAAGCGAACTCAATTTCCTCATATAATAAAAGAGATATATTTTGTTCATTGTTAAACACCTACCAATTGGTGACATTGTTTGATATGGAGGGCCTCACTATCACCTTTGAATGGTGTTGATTGTTGTCTTGTCTCACTCCTTGGGAGTATCAAACTGAGCATTAACTGCTGATAGTCTATCTACATGCTTGTTCTCCTCTCTTGGGATGGAAGTGATGTTGAAAGAATTGAAGCTCTCAATTAGGTCCCACACCCTATGCTTGTAAGACTTCAGTAGGGAGTTTTTGGTCAAGTTTTGACCGCTCACCTGGTTCACAATCAACTCACTGTCTCCAAACACTTACAATTATTTAATTTAACTTTTCCTTGCCTACTCTAGACCATGAACAAGAGATTCATACTTTTCTATGTTGCAAGTGTAGGAGAACTAGAACCTAAAATCTTAAAAGTATTTCTCCTTTGAAGGTAAACCAGCATTGCTCCACCACCAGCTCCCAACTTGCCTCTAGATCTGTCAAAGAAAATTTGCCAAAAACTACAACTCTCTTAGTTTTCCTTCATCAAATTTGGCATGAAAGTATCTTCTTCATACATATAGTAAACTCTAAGGCCTACCTCTTCGATGAAATTATAAGGATCATGCTCAAAATTGTCATTCCCCCATTCATCTAGGAGTAGGTCAGCAACTCCTACAAGGGAAGATGATGGAGATTGGTCTACCTGGAGTTCCTCTTAATCAATGATGGTGTAGTTGACATTCATTGCTTTGGGTGAGTATGGATCTAGGTGATATGTTTGGATGGGCTTCAACTCAATCTTCACTTTGGTTCCATACTTCATCTTAAAAACCATGTAAGACCAATTTCCTGTCAAGTACCCACCTATCTTGGATGTGAAATCCTTGGATAATCAAAGAGAGAAGTAAGGGGGAACATCTGACACTACCACGTCATGGGGAATTGAGAAGGTCAGACAGGTATGGAGAGTTAGATTCAAGCCTCTTACCACTCCCAAGGTCTTGGCTGGTGATCCATCCAACTGTAGAACTCCTTTGGTCATTTGCTCATATTTGAGTCCTAGTTTATCAGCTATGCATTTAGGCATAACTAAGGTGCTTTGTCCACTATAAATAATGAAATTGTGGACCAATAAATCACCAATATTAAGGATAGGTAAAAAGGAGGGACATTTTCATCTTTCTTTGCTTGACCTCCCATGGGAGGAGCCCCATTCACTATCAACACATTATCATCCTTTGTTGGGGTAATTCTTTCAATTAGACCATGTAATTCCTTTTAGAGTATATCATTTTACCCTAGCATTGCTAAGCAATCCCATAATGAGATGTTCAGGTGCATCTTTTTCATTTGGTCCACTACATTGATCGAAGGATTGGCCCCCTTGGAGGTCTCCTTGGGGACATTTATAACTTGTGGTGCAACCCGAGGAGTTAAAGTTGCAACTAGCAGTCTGTAATTTGGAAACTTATGATTTACTTATGATGAGACACTACAAATGCTTGAGTAGCTACTTGACCTTCATCCATATCTCTCTTCTTGGACTTGGTGTTGGTTGCAACATAATCATCTTGAATATTTGTGCTCCCCACATAGTTGACTACATAGAACTCCCCTTCCAAGGGGTTCATAAGAGTGGAATCAGATTGAGCCTACCTGTTGTCCATCCCAAGTTGTGTTGACACCTCAAAACCTAAGAATTGGGCTACTTGATCACCCTGTGTGGTCATACATTGATTTGGTAGCTCATTGGCATAAGCATTGATCATGCCCCAAGGGTGGATAATTAGGCTACTCATGTATCAGATTATTTTGAGTGGGTACAAGAGCCTTGGAAGATGAAGGGGCATTCAGATTATAGCTCTAATAAGGTTTAACATACATAATCTGAACCTACCCTTGATTATAATTCTATAAGGGAGGCTTATTTGTCTACCCAAGCTACTAGTAGCCTTGATTTGGCCTATAATTTTGAGCTTGATACCTCTTGAGGATAACTAGTTCGTTGGTAACACTTTGCAATAGTGTCTTAATTTTGTGGAGATCACTTGTAGGGGTAGCATTTGGCCTCTCAACACTAGGAAGAGGAGCTAAATTGGATGCAACATGCTGAAATAAGGGATGCAAATTAGGAAAGAGTGGCATATGAGGTCTATAAGCTATTTTTCCTACTTGAACCAAGCAATTTTTAGCAGCTATGGCTATTTCATAAACAGCTGATAGAACATGTCCACCCATAGACTGTATCATGATAGCGATGTCACTATTCAAGGCCTTCAAGTAGTAAAGGAAGGCATAGCTTGGGGTTGGCCTCACTAAAATTAGGATTATGTCCCAAGTCTTTTGGAACCTAGTGTTAAAATCTTGCATAAATTCATGTGGGGCTCTCTTCATAGTGGTCAATTACTCAACTAGAGACAAATGGTCACTTTTCTCTCCAAACCTATTTGTCAAGAGGGTCCCTAATTCATTCCATGAGCCAACTAAATTCATAAGAAAGGCCCCATACCAGTACAAAACTTTCCCTTTAAAGGACAAGGCCAGTAACCTGATGACTACATTTTCCTCAGCGATATTATGGATGTTGTAGAGGTTAGCTATGTTTATGATATGCTTAATATCAATGATTTGGGCTCTCTCCACTAAAGGGAGGAACACTCTTGAGAGATGTCCCTGGAATCGGGTCATACTACAAAATTTTCAAGGGAATCTGACCATTTAAGGCAATAAAATGGAGAGTCATGGCTATGAAAGGATTCAACTGGGGTCTCCTTGTGTAGGGCTATTTTATGGCAGGTCTAGGAAAATGGCTTGCTATGTAAGGATGAGTAGTTGCAAACCTTAGCCTCTTTGCTGAGCTCAGAGGTAGCTCAACAAATTTGAAAGGGACACCCTTAGAAGAAGATCTTATGGTGACCTTAGGCATGGAATGCCACACTAATCACTAATTAGAGACTGAGTTCCTAAAATAGAGTCACCAGATGCTAGATTATAGCTCCTTTTGGATTTTTTATAGTAACAAAGACTAACACCAATCTTGAAGCTCACAAGATGCAAATTCATCCCACAAGGTGTGCCAAAAACTATTGATGCTATAAATTTCACCCTCTAAAAGGATACTCAGCTCCCTATATCCACACAGCACAATGGAGACATTCTTCTTGCTGTGGGTGGAAAATTTGAGGAATGAATATCTATATTAGAAGATAGCTCCCATTGATGCACCTTGAGGCCTTGAATTTCTACTGCTAATGATGGGTGGGAAAGAGAAATAAATACTGTAAAACAAAACCTAACTAAAATGGTAATGCACCAAACTGATTTGTCTACTCAACTTTCACCTATTCTTTGCACCAAAAGGAGGGAATAGACACTTCATTTGAATGAGAAACTAACTACATCAACACTTCAACAAGGGGTTTTATAGAGGTATAAGGAAGAAGAACCTACCAGAGGTGTTTTAAAGACAAACTATTGGACAATTGCTCACCTACACCTATACTTTAATCTAGACACTTCTTGTTGACTTGCATAAAATAATTTTCAATACACTAGATATGCTGGTATAGACTTATGAAAGCATTAGAAGAAATGACTGAACATAAGACAAGACCGCAGGTATATGCAAAAGTGCAAGCTAAAATGGAGGTAAAACACTTCTTTTGATTAAAGGTAAATTTCTTCAGGGCTTCACCATACAATGCTGAGAGAGATCCTTTCTCAAAATGAGAAGTTACAATATATAGAAAACTTGGAAAAAAGGTCATTGTCTAGTCAAGGGAAAGAGGCCCATGCTATATGAAACACTCCTATAGTGAAGAATTAGCCCATGTTGTTATCATCTCTTCTTAAATGCATATATGAAAGCCATGTTTTAGGTGCTTTAGATGTTGACTTTGTTTTCCGACCCTACAAGAGCATGGGTCGCTTCTCTTAGCAATCGACAAGGCCATCCCTCCTCATGTTATAGGCCATGCTCTCTTGAATGCTCATATAACTGGCTACTCATTAATGTCAAAATGAGGAAATGCAAGTTTCTCCCTTAAATGTTTGTAACCAACTCTTTTAATGGTTCTTCAGTGGAGACTATTCCACTTGAAAACATTTACTTCTCCCACTGATGACTCTTATGACACCTACCCTAGTCCGGTTCATCCTTGTGCTTGACTTGCTACACCACCTGGATTGTTTTGAGCATTTGTCTTGTATGTGCATGGCCATGTTTTGGGTTACCTACTTTTATTTTCTCTTTTCTTGCTATTTTTTTTTCTTGGCAATTCAGGCTCTCGGGGCTAACAGAATTTCTCTCAGGCTCCTTCTTTGGTGGGTCATTGAGTCTTCTTTCAGGCTCTTGGGCTTTCAAATTCCTTTGGACAAAATATCCAAAGGAATTCCTTTAGACATTTTATCTAAATTAATTCTTCCTTTGGTCTTTCCACTTTTAAAAAACCCTCCTTTGAAGAATTTTTAGGCCTCCGCTCATGAGTTCCTTCAGACAAATGTCTGAAGGAATTCTCTTGGACATTTTGTCTGAAAGAATTGCTCTTTGACTTCTTTCCAATGGCTATCCCATCATTTTAAAATTGACATCTGTGGGCCTATCACCCCATTTGAAAACCAATGGCTATTTCACTACCCTAAATTTGACGTGCATGGCCCTGTCACCAAACATTTGAATTCCAACAGTTATTTTATTACCTTTAAATTGATGTCTATGGGCTTGTCACCCCTTTGGCAATTCTTTCATATTTTTTACAAATGAACTTTTCTGAAGGGAAAATGATCCTTCAAAAAAAATTAAAAGGTCCCCTTTTCAAGGCCAGGTGCCCTCTGCAAGGGTGCCCACCCTTCGAACTTTTGCCTTCTAAATTTCTTCATACTTCCTTCTCTTGTCAAATTTTTTCAGATAAAATGTCTAAAGGAATTCCTTAAGACATTTTGTCTAAAATAATTCACCTTTTTGGTGTTCCTCTTTGGATTTCCTTTAGACAAAATGTTTGAAGGAATTCTCTCTTTGGCCTGTCAAATTTCTCGAAGGGCAAGTCCTTTTTAGGCTTTCTGTCTTGACCCTTTGCTTTAGCCATCTGCCCCTTGCATGGACAACTTGAGTCCAAAGTTACCCTTTGGGATTTTTGAAAAGGTCCATTTTTCTAATTCCCTACCTCCCACAAGGGCTTCTTGGCCTCTAAGTCACCTTTCAAAATAATTTCAAAGGCCCTATTTTTCACCTAAGTGCCCTACATAATGGTACCTACCCTTCGATTTTTTTGTAAATGACCCTTGGCCCTTTGAACTTGGTCTATTTTGCTAATAAAAACCCCTTAGAATTAACCTACTTGCCCTGTTAAGCATCCAAGATCAAAATGAGTTTCAAGTTAACTCATGCTTGCTAGACCTAAAGCACTTGGTAACCAGAAGAAGGAAACATTTCATTTTTTCATGGAAAAATGGCCTATGAAAGAAAGGCTCACAAGGCTGCTGTGGGATGAACTTGTCAGAACCTAGGCTAAAAGACCCTACAAGGAAAAGGAAAGAAGGGTGCCCAATTTTGGCCTATAAGACCAAAATTGGTCAACAATTTGCTTACTAGGTTTGGAGTTCTTTTTACTGTTATTTTTGACAATGCAATGGTTTTTGTGGGATCTAAGATCAACCAATGGGTTGTCCAACATGGAGTTTATCTTAGCACTTCATCAAACTATTATCCACATGGAAATGAACTTACTAAATATACAAACAATAACCTCTTAATGATCATATGAAGGACTATTGAAGACAATCAGAGGTCATGGCATCTCAATTTGAAGTCAGCTCTATGGGTTGATAGGATCACTTACAAGAGATCAATAGCCAACTCTCCCTACAAGCTAGTCTATGGTAAGGAGGGAAGGTTACCTATTTCTCTTGAGTTTTTAGCTTTGGAACTAATGCATCAACTTGAGTTGTTGGAGAATGAGCCTATGGAGATCAGGTATGCAGAGCTTATGGAGTTGGAAGAGACAAGAAATCAAGCCATGCTAGCCATGGAAAGTCATTAGGCATAGGTGAAAAGAACATTTGACAAATGAGCTTCCTCACAAAGCTTTAATGAAGGAGATTTGGTCCTCAAGTAGGATGAGGATTGAGATAAACTAGGAATGAACACAAAGTTTGATTCCCTTTAGAGTGGCCCATACATGATCTCCAACTGTAAATCCCACAATGTCTTCCAACTTGCCAAGATGGATGGCCAAGAGCTTCTAATTAGAATCAATAGGATACATATAAAACATTGATATTGAAGAGAAAATCTCTATGTACATAGTTGTTTTTTATTTCCTCCAAGTGCTATTCAAACACAATAGTTTGCTTCAGTTTTGTTTGATAAGTGATTGTTTGCACATTTGCTTCTTAGTTAGTTTTCCTGCTTTCGTGTTTTCCCTTCCTTTTTGAGGGAGAAAGGTTACTTCAACCAAGGCCAGGAGGAGATTTTTAATCAAAAATTAGGTTCACCATTTGGGAATTTGAATAACATTTATATGGCTTCAGTTCTCTAGCATAACAGGCATGCTTCCCAGTAGAATCTCCAAAAATGTTGACATTTTTACCCCCATAGGGTAACAATTGTCACCCCTACACTTAGAAAATTTCCTATGGTGCCAAGTTTGTCTTGTGAATCAATTTTGGGGTCCTTAAATGAGCATTTACAACCACCCAAGTGGCCATCTATAACCAAGTGAAGTTTAGTCATGTAGAGGTTTCCAAGGAGCTTGCTTGATTACAACTAAATGTGTAAATACAACCAAGATATTCAAGCTATAAGTTTTATTTGTTTTATCTTCCCAAGGAATTTTTTCGGTATAAGAAGTGGACTATTTATTCATACATTTTGTCTGAGAGAAAGATCTCTCAAAGGATTGACAAAAAGTCTGAAAAAATGACTAAGTGGCAGTCATTCAAGGCTTTTTTCTTTAGGTTTTTTGTCTAAAAGAAAAGAGGAAGAGCACAGTTGAGAAGACAAGACAAAAGTATGAAGGAATAAGGATGGTTACAAAAAGGTTGAGTGCCTTATAAAAAGCTTGGGTGACTTACAAAAAACTTGGGTGCCTTACAAAAAGCCTAGGTGACTTACAAAGAGCTTAGGTGCCCTACAAAAATCCTGGGTCCCCTTCAATTCTTCTGAAAAGTGACTTTCGAAGGACACCTACCCTTGCAGAGGGCACTTGGTTGATGAAGTGGACCTTTTCAATTTTCTCGAAGGGCACTCTTGGAAGATAAAATCCCTTGTGGAGGACATCTAGACGTCACGTAGGGACATTTACAATTGCCTCTAAGGGTATGTGCCCTTGTGGGGGACACTTCAAGTATGAAGAAGACCTTGGAAATTTTTTGAAGGAACCTTTCACAAGTTTCAAAGGACACTTACCCTTACAGAGGGCACTTGGTTAGTGGTAGGACCCTTTCAAAAGTTTCAAAGGGCATTATTGGAAGACAGAAGCCCTTATGGAGGGCAGAGACATAAACAAAGGACAAAAGTAAAGTTAGCCAAAGGAGATGAATTCCTTTCGACTATTTTTTTAAAGGAATTCCTTCAGAGAAAAAGTTTGAAGAAATTCAAGATGTTAAGAAATCCATGGGAATTTGAGGTCAGCAAAAGTCTGATAGAAAATCAAAGGCAAGATATTCTAAGCCTAAATGAATAAATTTAGGGAAATTGGCAAGGAAAAGAATTCCTTCAGACTTTTTGTCTAAAGGAATTCCTTCAGACAAAAAGTTTGAAGGAATAAGGATAGTCTCAAAAGATTGATAAAAAAGACACGAGTGTAAGAAAAGAGACAGAGAAAGAGAAAAGATAGAGATTCCTTCAAACATTTTGTTTGAAGGATGAAAACCAAAATAAATCCTAAATCTAGAATTAAAGTAGAACATGGGAAAATCCAGAGAAAACATGAAGTGAACTGAGCATGATAAATAACATGAATGAAGATGTAAGCACAAATAGGACTGAGCCAGAATTGAATAAGAAGAAATACAAACCCATAAATAGATGCATGAGCAAAGATTAAAGCATAATTGAACATGGACACAAGCATGAACAATGAATAAAACAAATGTAAAACAAAGACAAAGGTAGGATAAACAAATATCATGCACAAACTAACATGAAGTGACTCCAATGAAGTAAACATGTTTAAGAAAGCAAGCATGCTTCAGTTCTAAAAATAGAGTCATCTTGCATGATGAACAGGCAAAGTGTTAAACATTTCAAATAACAAGAGATTCCGTGCACACACTCTCACTTGTCTTGAAAGCTCAAAAAATTATGATGGTTCAAACATAATTCTTAATTTGGCATTTGCATTGATTTCATGCAAAGAAAAGCTTTTAAATGTTCCAGCAGCTCAAGAGGAGTTCTATAGTTGGAGATTGGCATAACATCATGTAGCTTGGGCCCACTATCTATTTTCAATGCCAAAGAGCTTTCATCCAAGGCATAAGACAAAAATAGATTTTATTTGAAGGCTAAAATAACACAAGTTGGACTGAGTTGACCCCTTCTTATATTTTCAATGCCAATCTCTTGACTATTCTATACTTTTCTATATAATTTGGATTTTTGGTCTTGAATTGTATCCTTCTCTTGGTAAGACTAGACTCTACCATTGGTGAGTTGTCTAACCTCTTCAATCAATAGAAGGATTATAATTTTAGATTTCAAGTGCTGGCATGGTATACATTCATTAAAAAATTTGCATATGTGGTAGATTTCTCTCCCTTCCCAAATTCTAATTCGTACCTAGTTGCTAGCGCATCATATTATGCAGGTCATGTTTAGTGTTCTATATGTCTTTTGTTGAAGTTGTAAGTGGATGTTAGGTGGATGCAAAGTTTCTTGTATCAAGCCTCTCTCCATCATTTTTCCTCATGTTTTGGTCATTGGATCAAACCTTCTCATGAAATATTTATGCATAGTGATCAATTGAAATCAAAGGTCTTTTTTCCCCTTGTTTGATTCAGTTTTCAAGGTTCCAAGTAGAGTGGATCAACATTTTGGTGTATCACCATCATTAGGTAGTATTTCCCTTTCAAGTTTCTTTCTCCCTTTTCCATGGTAGATTCACATCATGAGTAGATATCTATTGATACATCTTACAAGAATCAACCTTCTTTGGAGGTTTTTCTCACCATTGAGGCACCCACCCTCGTGAGAAGATCCCATTGTATCAATCGGAGAGAGGATTAGCCATTTCAGCATGTCTTCGATTCAGGGTGCAACTCCAGGTTGACAACAATAAATAGATAAAATTTTAAATTTGCTAATTAATTTTTTTGAACTAGTTCTAGTTTCCCCTCTGCATTCTATTCTTTCTTGATTTACACACACACACAAAAACACAAATACATTTGCTAATAGAGTCGTAACTATCAATGAAAATCATAGTAGTCAAAGGGAGTTATCTTCAAATCTATTTAGCCTGCTGAGTCAAAAAATTACCTGAAAGTAATCATAAATCAATGAAAAGATTATGATTTCCTGACCATTATTTTGATTCAGCAATTTATGCATGTAATGGAATTTTTTGCAAAACTAGGTTTAGTTGACTCATGCTATTTCTTTAATTTATCAAGATGTAATTTCCATAGATCATTGTGTTGTTATTTTATCAGCTATAAGTTTTTCACATCCAAATCAAAACTTGATATGTGTTCATATCCAAGCGACTCTTCTTTGCAGATTGATTTGAAGCAATTTTAATTAGTTTGTTTTATTCAGAGTCTTTTTAAAATAGAAAAGAATTAAGTGTTATTTTATTTCTCATGTATAACCTATTGATAGATCCATCAACATATTATTCCTCTTATATAATTGAACCATTCGAGCTAGATGTCTTAGCTGAAATGTAATGATTAATTGGTTTACATGCAGAATTCCTTTACTTCCATACACAAATTTACTCTCAAGCATGGATGTCATCATAAATCACATGGTGATAATGAATACCATGATGCATCTTCAAGGTTAAGGAACATTTTCCCATGATTAACATTTACCCCCATTTTCTAAACCTAGGGTTCTATTCATCATAGTACTTTCCTACAGGTTGTGATATTCTTTCTATGGTCTAATGGAATTGTAATGTTGTAGTGTGGTCTTCAAGTACCTTTCAAGATGTTTTCTCCTCACTAGATCTTATCTCTCACTGAGACCCTTGGGATCCTTGAATGGGACCTCCTCATTGTTGGTTATAACTAGGCCTTGTTTATCAGGGATAAGATCGAAAGATCAGGTGGTGTGGCTTACCTCATTTGTGAGAGCTTCTAGCCTAAGGTCACTTGATCATAATATCATGACTTGTATTTGGTGTGTCTAGAAATTATGTATTTTAAGAGTGCTTGGGAATAACTTGGCAATTTAAAAGTTAAAAAATATTAAGTAAATCAGCCAAAAAATAGATCTTATTATTTTATATAAAATATAGTTCATATACATCAAAAGAAACATAAAACATGTCTCAAATAGGTAAATGATAAAACCTATCATTAACATGATAGTAAAAAATTTAACATACTTTCAAACACCAATTCCAAACTTATATAAATTATCTCAATGTTGAGGTCAAGCATTTTCACTCTCTAGAAGTTAGAGTGCTTGTATCACTAGTAACTACTAAATAGAGAGCACACAACAAAAATATTCAGCTACAAGGACTAATGTGGCCTTTAGATTTGGATATAAAAGACCTTACATCTTGGACCTACACTTTCAAAAATTTATCATCCTATAATGCAAAACCCTCCTTTGAAAACATGGTCACCTCCCTTCTTGTGACCCAATACAAATTAGGATGAACCTCATCAAGGTCAACTATTCGACCGCCATTTTCAGGGTGTGATGATATATAGGGTTGCATTAAAATCTACATAGACATTGAAAAAGATAAAATCTGAACTCTTGAAATTCAAAAGAATGAAAGTCCTTAATACTTGAGTCTAACCTTTCATTTGCCTCATACGAAGGCAAACATTATGGTGCATAAAAACAAGATCATTCGTCCACTTTTGTTGTGTCTAGTTTCATTTATTGATGTGTATGCGTTCAAATGTATTCCAAAAATGGTCACAAGTGGAAGCATCAAAGGTTTGTCTCAAATACAAATACCCCTCTAAATATTATATGTATTAGTACAATAATTATCCCAACAAGCACCTAACATTTGTTTTTCTAAAGATATCTAGGGATAGAGACCTAAAACTGATTTTTTTTTGAGTGAAAATATTTGTCATTGATAGATAATAGCTCATTAGGACTTCAAGATAGAGATGCCTACTATCATGCATAAAATAATTTGTCCTTTGTCAGTCAGCCCATAAACATTATACCAATTGGTAGTAACCTTGGAGGGCAATGAGATGTTACCTCCCACAATGACCATTGACTGTCACCATCTTATTTGATTGCTTTGAGCTATTGAACACCTAACATATTTACTATTTAACAAAAGTTTATAAAAAATTTCAAACTCAGAGATTAAATAATAAACAAAAAATAAAAAGAAAACACAATTCATAATGTCAATTATTAATTCAAAAAGTTAATTAATACTTGGCAACATTGACTTCCTCATCTCAATTGCATTCTTTTAACAAAGAACCCTTTCACCCACTTTTACAAGTAAATTATTCAATAAATTTACCTCACATATCACAATCAAGGAAGAACCACTTGATGCAATCAAATATGATGTAGACCTGACTAATGGGCACAAATAAATGGTTTCCTTACTCCCCAACCTAGACACACTTCACACTCAATAAACACACAAACTTAGACTTGTGCCTCAAACAACAACCTTATTTATTGATTCATCACAAGAATTAAAAATATATTATTACCCAGCCATACTTTCCTACTAAAATATAAAGAAGACAACACAACTCAGTCTCATGAACTGGCTACACTATGACTATTAAATATACATCCCATTTGTAGGCCTCTCTCTCTCTCTCTCTCTCTCTCTCTCTCTCTCTCTCTCTCTCTCTCTCTCTCTCTCTCTCTCTCTCTCTCTCTCTCTCTCTCTCTCTCTCTCTCTCTCTCTCTCTCTCTCTCTCTCTCCCCCCTAGAGTTGAGACTTTGTTCTGCCTCTCCTAGAGTTGAGACTCTTTCCTCCCTTTCTCTAAGAGAAATAAACTTTGTTCTACCTCTCCTAGAGTTGAGACTCTTTCCTCCCTTTCTCCAAAAAAATGATCTCCTACCAACTGACTTTGAACTACTGAAAAAATGGATCTAAATCTTTCTTGGTTGACTCTAACATCCTTCAAGTCTCTTCAACTTCTCTCTGCTTTGGAAAATGGTCTACATGTACAAAAATGAAGTTTTGTGTAGTTACTTATTTTTTACTTTCACTGTGGTTGAAAGTGCCGATTTTGAAACTATCATCAACATTAAGCAGTGGTTTTATCACCATCCCAAAAAGGGGTCACTTGACCTCTGGATGATATTTTAAACTATCTCTTCGTGACATTTATGACATGATTGAGTCTTGGCAATGTTCTCAGGATTGTTGTTGATCTTATTCCACACAAGATCTTTGGATTGTTGTCCATCTATTTGCCTCTTTCCTTTGGTGGGATCAATGTGAACCTCTTACCATCCTTAACAAGTGTTTAGGTATTTTCCCTCCCATCATGAACAACCTTTCTATCAAACTACCATAGTCTACCCAACAACAAATGATATATATCCATGGGCATAATGTCACACAACACTTTATCCTTGTAAGACCTAATTTGAAAATTTACCATAGATTGATCATTCACTTACACTTGATTTCCCTTAAGAAACCAAGACACCTTGTATGAATTGGGACACATTCTTATTTTCAACCCAAGTTTCTTTATCATCTCATTGAAAACCAAATTATCCATGCCACCACTATCAACAATGACCTTACAACACTTATGACCTTACAACACTTACCTTTTGATTTGCATATAATCTAGAAAAGATTCTTTCTTTACACCAGTTCATTTTTTGCCCTGGTTGGTTTCAAAATCGCTCTCTTTATCATAAAACCTCTCCATACTAGGACTCTTCCATTTAATTTGGGGATGCATCACTCTCCTTATTTGTTTGTGAAATTTGACCGTTTGCTTCATTTCTTCTACTACTGATCCATAATGCTTTGGGGTATTCATGTACCCTATGTCCAACATCTCCACATTCATAACATGTACCCATTAGTCCACTACCTATTCTTCTACCAAAGTATTCTCTTCCTCTTGAAGAATAACCTCTTCCTCTTTGTGTTTGATTCTGATTTTGAGAAGTGTTGGCTTCTCCTTCATGAGCATGTTGTCTTCTACCACTGTTTGCTTGTCCTTTTCCTCTTAAGAACCTTTCTCTACCTCATGATGCATTATGTTACCTTTTAGACAACTTCTCTTCTACCCCTCAATGCACATTGATAGACTTCCTCCAACAAACTCAACTTAAACATTCCAAATTCATCTTGTATTGAAATGTGAAGACCATTTACATACCTTGAGATATTCTCGTGATCATCCTCCACATGACCATCTCTAATGTTGATCTTGTAAAAATCCTTTGTGTAGTCTTTCACAATCATTTATGTGTCAAATTTTTTAACCTCTAGAACAAACTCAAATGATAATTAAATGGTAAAAACTTACCTTTCAGCTTTGGAACCATTTTATCCCAAGTCTCGATTCTATCTTTTCCCCTTCTCTCCCTTTCCATCTACACATGACCCCACAACAAAGATGCATGTCCCTTCAGCTTAGGAAAAACAAACTTCACTCTCTTAGGGTCCTCCATTGACTTATAGTCAAAATAATCATCCAACTTTGTGATCCAATCAATAAGATCCTTAGGGTTCAGAATTTCTCCATAGCTAGGGGAGGGCTTATAATTCCTTAATAGCTAGGGGTTTCCAACTTTGAATTGCTTCCTATCTTTTCCATGGATTTAAAAATCTATCATCTAGTTCATCTACCAAATCTTCAACTTGAACTTCTTGAGTTCCTTCATCATCACTTACATCTTCAATTGTGATTCCTCTTCTTTGTGTAGTCTCCATAACATTTAAGCTTGCTTGAAATGCTCTCAGCATATATGCCAAATCTACCACTCTATGTGCCATTCCTCCTCTAAAAGATAGTCCTCTATGTGCCATGACTACTCATGAATGAGAGGGAGCCAAAAATATTGTTTCCTTACTCCCTAGCCTAGACACATTTCACATTCAATGTACACATAGATTGTAATGTCCCCATTTTGAAATTAAAATTATATTATTACTAAAATAAAAAATATTTTTAAATACTTAAAATAAAGTAATAATAATCTAATTTTCACTTAAGTTGAGGCCTTTATAAGGGACATAGGCACTTAAGGCCTAAAGTGAAATTATAAGTAGGTTCTTTTGATATTTTTAAAGAGAGAGTTTCCCTCTTATTTTGGGCACAACACTTGGGGCATGGACATAAAAGGATGGTGAGATTCTCATTTGAAGGTTATGCATTTTTAGATATTAAAATTTTTGTGCAAGTATGTCAAGATTAAATAAAGGACAAAAACCTTCAAGTGCACCAAGGAGTTTGGGGATGAAAACCTCCATTTTTCTATCAAGGTAGCTCTATTCAAGGGTTGTAATTGCACCATAATTGTGCATAGTTGTATGCAAAAGGATCTACAAAGGTGTCTTTGGACACCACCTTCATAAAATAATTATTGTAAACCCTTTAGAGAGTTGGAAATTCATAATTTGTAGGTCAAAGAGGTGAGGGAACTTGGTTTGAAGAGTTTTGTTGATTTTGGAAGAATCTAAGGCTATAACTAGGGGTTTTGTAACTTCAAAATTACTTTTGAGGAACTTCCCATGGAGGTAAAATTATGAATCCAATTTATTTTTAAGGCTACCATTTTTGTGATCATTTTGAGCTAACATTTTTAATGAAACTCCCAATATTCTAGAAGATATGATTTTTTTAAAGTTTCAGCTAATTCAGACAAATAATACATGATTAAAGACTAGAAATAAGGGAATTAATTCAAAAAATTATTTTCATAATTTTCCCTAGTGAAGCAATTCACTTGGGTAGGTTTTTAGAGTGCTTTGGGCTCTAATATTGAAGGAAAATAATTTAATTTATATTAAAAAAATTATTTTAATATTTTTTCAAGTGGGGCAATTTGATTTGGGGAACTATTATAGCTTGAAATTGCACCCTTGTGAGAGAGTTCTTCAGGCTCCCTCACTTCCAGCTACAAGCATGGGGACAACCTCAGGATGTGGGTATTATATGGTGAGGTTGAGCCTCTAGGCTTTTTATGAGGCTAGTTCCTCAGGTGCTTCACTTTAGCTCTTGATCTCACACTAAAATCTACTATCAGCTAAGGAAAAGGGGATAGAAGGATGATTGAAAAGGAAATCTAAGATAAGGGAGGTGATGCACCAAAAATAAGTGATCCACTTGGTCTAGGAAAAGAGCCAACTGTTGATGAACCCAAATAGGACACATGCTATTTTGGTTCTATCTCAAGGCTATAGGCATGGAGCTTTTGCATAGAGGTTGAAGGGAAGCCTTGCTCTTTGAAGGATAAAAAAAATAGGTCTATAGAAGACACTATGAATTGGTAACACTTAAAGGAGATCTCAACACATAGACACTTCACACAATCCTATACAAAACCCAAAGGATCAAAACAAGGTGCTAGAAAGAATCGTAGGTGATGAATGATAATCATACATTCTGCAATTGAAACCAAATGTGCCCACTTGTTTTAACCAAAAACAAAAAACTCTTCCTTGTATTTCTTTAAAAGAGTATTTTATAAAGTGATTTATACATAGTAATTCTATTGCCAATCCAGGGATGATTTGCTTGGAGCTAGCTCCAAGGCCTCTATTTATATAGAAAAGGGGGGAGAGAGAAGGTGAAAAAAGAAATTGTTGATGGCTAAAACTTTGATGTTGTACTTCCTTATTGTCCCTAATGCACCGCTCAGGATCATTAAAAACTTTTATTGAGCCCCTCCTATATTTGAGAGTTTCTTTAGTGCATCTAAGAAGCCATGTTACATTTAAGCATCAAACGGTGATTGAAAGAGCAAACTATGGTGGATGAGAGCCTTCATAATTTTTAGCTACCAGCTGCTTGGACTCTCTCATGCTCATTAGTCATCCTTTTACCACTTGTCCTTTATCAATTGGCCCTTTTTTCTCTAGCTTATGCCATGTGGCATCCTTTCACTCATTGCATCATGATTCTCATGTTGTTGGACTAAGCTCAAGTCAAGAACTTAAAGAATTTCGATTTACTCTATGCAAATTAATTTTCATTCTTTGATCTCTCTAACTTTGGACTTTTCCATATCCTTTACTTATAAAGTATTTTAATTAAAGTACTTGGAGAACCCTGATTTACTCTATGTAGAGTAATTCGGGTTCTCTAAGCTTACTTCAGACTTGTCCATCTTGAAGTCTTCTCACTTTGTTGTTTTTAAGCCTTAAGACTTTGGGCTTTTCAAACTCGATTACTTCCAATAGCTAGTTTCTTATCTTGATTTTGACATCCATTGGCCCATAATTTCCTTTGGATACTTGGTCTCAGGATTTTCTTCCAAAGTAATTCCTTTGGCCTTTTCTTTCGAGCAAATATCTTGAAGGAATTTCTTTGGATAATTTATTTGAAGAAATTCTTTCATAATTTTCAAAATGGACTTACCCAAAGGGTGAAAGACCATTTGAACTTCCTATATGTCCCTTTGGAATTTTACAAATGATCCTCTCGAAGGGAAAGATACCCTTCAAGAATTTTGAAATAGTCCTTCCGAAAGGTAACATACCCTTCAGAAAAATTATAACTGTCCACTTGGAAAAGGAAAAGCCCTTCAGATTTATGAAAGTGAGCCTTGAAAAAGTTGATTGGTCTTTCAAAAATGTTGACAAGATCCCTTTTGCCAAAAAAGGCCCTTCGGCATTTTGAAAATGCCCTTCAGATTTATGAAGACTTTTCACTTGAAGAACTAAAGAAACACTATTTTTTTAGACCAAATCAGGTTTGTCAAGCCCCTTTACTTATTTCAAGCTTCTGACTACTCACAACTTATGAAGTAATCAAGTAGCACTCCTCAAAGAACCTAAAATACATTTTTCATTAGTAATTCAGGTTCATAAACCAAAATTACTTCTATTTATAAAACATTTGGAAGTCAAGCACTGCTAGAAACTCGATTTGCACTGTGCCCTCAGAAACCCAAAGTTTTTACTACTATAAAACCCAAATTCCTCCCAAAGACTTGACATTTTCTTTCTTGAAATCTCCCTTTTTCATACTTCATTAAATTTGATATGTGGTCCAAAAATGGCCAATATTTCTAGTGACTTGTAGGGAAGCATGCTTGATATGCTTTAGAACCTAGCTCATTTGCTTCATTCGATACATTAGGCATGGAGTCACTGCTTTTGTATAAAGTTGGCTCTATCTAAAAATTTCTCTTGAAGCAATAAGAACTGAAACAAAATAAATTGTGCCCAAGTCACTTAGGGAAGGGAAAACATATAATTGAAATGGATGTGCATATGGCACTTAAAAGAAAACATGAAAAACTATACAAAAGGTATAATATATATACATTGACTACAAACTCTTATAATAACATGGATTTAGATGAGTCTCATTGACTAGGATGGGTAATACCTCTCCATCCAGTTGGGTGAGATAAAAAATGTTATGTTGTTTGTATCCATGGATCAAATAAAGGCCACTCCACAAGCTATCAAACTTGGTATGGTTTCTTGGTTTGGCCTTTTTGAGTCCCATTTGAGATCCAAGTCTCCTTCCTTAAAATTTATTATTGTATCTCTCTTGTCAAAAACTATTTTACTATGAGCTTGATGTGCCTCCAACATCTTCATTGTAAGGTCCCTTGTCTCTTTGAGCTCTATGAGTTCTACCAATCTCACATTCATGGGTTCATCTTCCAACAACTCCAGTTGATGGGCTAGCTCTAATGCAGGTAGCTCAAAAGAAATATTTAGCTTGGACTCTCTTTCATTTACCAAAACATATAGAGAATTGCCAACAAGAAATTTAGGAGTTCCTTGGTCAGCCCACAAGGCTATCTTCAACTTAGTGTGCCACATCATCTGATTTTCCTCATGGTCATCTTGATAATCCTCAAAAAAAAATTATTTGTGGACTTAGCCAATCCGTTTCCTTGAGGATAATAATTTGAGGAAGTGCTGAGGTAGATGCCCATTTTGAGAGCCCATTCACTTGTTTTCAAACCAAAGAAAGCCAATGCATTATCAGATGTGATAGTGGATGGAACACCAAACTTGATCACAATGTTGTCATAAAAATCTAAGGCTACACTTTCATTGGCTTCTTTTAATGCAATTTTTTCCACCCACCTAGTGAAGTAATCAATTGCAATAAGCACCCACTTATGCCTTGCACTTGATGGGGGGTTGATCATACCAATGAAATCCAAACCCCACTACATGAATGGTTACTCTACTTGAATTAGGTTGAGAGGAAAAGCTACTAACCTTTGCTTACCTATGAAAAGAGAACATTCTTAACACCTCATCACCCATACATAAACATATTTGAAGAGGTTAGGTCAGTCATAACCAGCCCTATGATCTTTGTTGCAGTAGTTCTTAGAGCAAAATGACCTCCTGCAAGCCCATCATGGAATGCCCCGAAAGCTTGGCTATTTGATCATCATCTACACATCTTAGGAGCACTCCATTGAGGTCTCTTCTAAACAAAACCCCATCAACTAAATCATATAGTATGGATTGAAGTCTGAAATACCTTATTTTTGATTTGTCCATACATTGAGGGCACTCACCTATTAGCAGAAAGTGCGTCATATCATGGAGTCAACTAGTGTGAGGTGGAGGTGCATCTACTTGTAGGTTATCTTGTGTTACCAAGATGATCTCTTTGTCTTCATGAAGCTCATCAACTATATGCTCACATAAGCCTTTACCTCGTACTAGCTTAGTGATCTTGATCTCTATGTCATACTCTATGACTTTAGTAATCCAATTAGCTCTTTTTTCATTCAAATCCTTGTTAAGAAGGAAGTCTCTCACCCCAGGATGAGACACCATAAGGTGGATTTTGTTGTTGGATATCATTGGCCTGAACTTCTTGAGACTCTTTATTTCTACAAGGACTTGCTTTTCTATAAAGGTATACCTCACCTCATACTCTTCAAGTCCCTAATTGAAAAATGCTAATGGTTACTCAAGACCTTCACCATTTCTTTGCATCAACATAGCTGATATATTATCGATGTTGGAAAAAACATACAATATGAAGTCCCTTGAGAAATCATGATTCATAAGTGTGGGTGCTTGAGTGATGGCTTGCTTGATAGCCTCAAATGCTAACTTGCCTTCATTTGACTAGGTGAACACTTGGTTATTTTTTAGCATAACAGTGATGGGTTTGACCAAACTTGCAAAAGTAGGGATAAATCTTCTCATAAATTTTATATTTCCAAGGAATTTTGGAGTCCCTTATTATGTTTGGGTAGAGAGAAAGCCAAGATGACACTTATTCTTTCAGGATCAATTGACAGCCCCTCCTTTGAGATGATGTGGCTCAATAGCTTGCCTTCATACATGACAAACATGCACTTCTTGAGATTCAATAAAATCTCATACTCTCTACACCTTTCAAAAATTAGCCTCAAGTGGTTCATATGCTCGATCGCATTCTTAGATAAAACTATGATGTCATCCAAATAAATTAATACCATTTGGTTTAGTAGAGCCCTTGGAAATCCATGTCCATGGCTCTTTGAAAAGTTGTGCCAACATTTGATAAGCCAAAAGGCATTTTATAATAAGCATACATGCCCCATTTGGTGGTGAAGATAATCTTGAACCGGTCTTCATCTTTCACCCAAACTTGGTTGTATCTAGAAAATCCACCAACAAAGAAGTTTTCTTACCCTACAACTACTTGGAAAAGTTGATCCATAGATGGCAAAGGGTATTTATCCTTCAAGGAAACTTTTTTCAAATCTCTAAAATCTACACAAAGCCTAATCTCTGTACTCTTTATTCTTATAGACACCAAGTTTGCTACCCATGATTAATGCTTGATGGAAAAGATGATCTTAGACTCAATCAACTTGGTTAGCTAATTCCTCATCAGCTCTTCAATCTTGGGGTTAATGGGCCTTTGATTTTGCCTCACATGCTTGGCATTGGCCTAACTCTATGGTATGCTGAGCTAACTTAGGATCAAAACCTTTCAGGTCATTGTATTCCCAAGCAAAAATGTGTGCATACTCTTGGAAAAGTGCTATGAAAGCATGCCTCTCAGCCTTACTACTTACCTTTCCAATCTTTAAAAGCTTTTCCTTGAAGATGAGGACTCTCTCATAGTTTTCTTCATCAGTTGATATTACTGCCTTGTTTTTCCTTATATGGTCTTTTTTATGAAAAAGTCCCTCAAGTTGTTAAGCATGGAATATACTGAGAGGGGGGTGAATCAGTATATTATATATCTTATAAAACTTTCCCTTTATCAAATTCCACTTAATCAAACATTCAAGATATGCAATAAAAATCAAACAATAAACATCACACAAGATAGAGAGAGACACCAAATATAACGTGGAAACCTAATGTTGGAAAAACCACGGAGAATCAATCTCAAATATATTCGACAGAACAAACCCATAAGAGCACCATACCCCTTTACCGAGTACCACCTTAGCTACAATTCGTGAGCACCAACCCATAGGAGCTTTAAGCCCCTTTGTCGAGCACCAACCCAACACCTATTCATGAGCACCAACCCACAGGAGCACTAACCCCTTTGTGTATACCACACACCTATCTCTCAATCTTGTTATCTCAACAAATGATAGATCAATACAACATCTCCTTCCTCTTTCTCACCTTTGCTCTTTCAAGCTAGATATAACAAATACAAATCATATTCATCTCTCACAATTGCTCTTCTAAGCTAGATATTACAATATCAAATCAACCTCTCTCACTCATATTACAAATGGCTACTCAAGCCTTTATTTATAGCTTTCCAAAATGACCTTTGGCCTTCCCCCTTTGTGAGTCTTCAATCCTCATGGAAAATGGCACCAATCTTGGATGAGCCTTCATATTCAAGCCTCTAAAAAGTCATGTGGTGACCCTTCATGACCAAAAACGTCTTTCCCACTTTTGTCCTTATCTTTGGTGACTTTTCGTATTCCTTAAAGTGTCCCTTCATGAGAAATTCGCCCTTACTCTTTTGTCTTCACTTGGTAACTCTTGGTATTCCCCAAGATGACTCTTCATGGGAAAATACGTCCCATCCTTCTTTTGTCTTTACCCCGTGGCTCTTCGACTTCTCCATGGGCCCTTCTTTTGTCTCATATGTAACCAAAAATATATTCATTAATATTAAATAAATATTTATTAGCCAATATATATTTATTAAAAACAACATTAAATGCAATGGGGCCTTTATCACCAATAATACTAGACCTTTGACATCAATGACAATATTTCCAACAATCTCCCCCTTTGTCATTGATGGCAACCTCAATCCTGAAACTGCCACATCCTGTCACCTGCACATACCATCATCTGTAAACATATAGTAACTCCCCCTTACTGTAGCAACCTGTACCTATTCCTTATACCTATTTTCTGCACCTATACCTATACCTGTACCTATACCTATTATTCTCCCCCTTTGACATCAATGGCAAAGGGCCTACTTGGAGCTAACACTTAGCTCCCCCTCACTTGATGCTGAACATCAATGGCAGGAAGTAATAGAAATTACTCCCAACTCCTCTCACTGATCTTTGAATGTTTCCTTTGATCGTGCCTTTGAGAAGATATCTGACAATACATACACATTGTTCCCTATCCTTTGAGCATCTGCAATCAACTCATTTGAATCTTTTATTCTAATCTCACAACCTTCAGCATAAAACCTTAATGTGTATCCTTGATCAAAAATTTGACTAACACTCAACAAATTATGCTTAAGACCTTTTACATATAAAACATTTTTAGTCTTAGTTCTACCATAATCCAAAGTCAAAGTACCTTTTTTGGCTATCCTGGCAGTGGTTTTATCTCTGAATCTCACTGTACCACCATTGATCTTCTTTAGAGTAATGAAATTACTTTTATCACTTGTTATATGTCTTGAACATCTGTTATCAATTAACCATGGCTGATCTTTACCTCTTACATGCAGAGCTGTCTGCACCATCATTAAATCTTCAGATTATTTCTTCTACCATGAACATGTCTAAACCTTCTTCCTGATGAATGGATCTTTGACACTCTGATTATTCTTCTTTATGAATGGAGCTTTGAAACTCTGATCCTTCTTGACTGACTCAAACACGCTTCTGCAATATCAATCAATTTGTCTGAAGTTGTTGCACTTGTAGCATATTATGGTCTCTTCATCAAAGCTTGATAGAGGAGCAAAAGAGTTGTGGCTTCTGTTTGACTCTACTTGACTTACCTTCTCCTTATTTCTGGAATTGTTAGCTCTTTTTCTACATTCTACTTTCTTGTGACCATATCCATTACAATAAAAACAATAGCCATAGAAATAAGACTTGTTTGTATATCTCTGACCTAATTGCCTTTTGTAGCTTTGTCCCTTCTAGCCTTCTCTATTTGGAATGTCCCCTGTATTCTTCACTTCTCCCCTTTTTGTTTCCTCTTGTGTAAGAGCTTCAGCATAGCTCTTTTTCTTTTCAAAACTGATCCCTGTCTTATCTGAATATGCTTTTTGACTTTTCAATATCTTATTCAGCATGTTAGTGCTATCCTCATATTTTGAATCACTAACTACTTTATCATTGACTACTTTCTAAATATCTTCTTTTAAAGAGGCAATTTCAATAACATACCTTTCACAATCTTTTCTTTCTATTTCCAACTATGCTTTGTTCGTAGGCCGAAAAGAGGAATAGGTAAATATCAAGGAAAATTACCTTTTAAATGTTTTAATTGTGGAAAGATTGGACATTTTTCAGCTAGATGTCCAGATAAGGTTAAAGATGATGAAGAAGAAAAGCCTACATACAAAAAGAATTTCAAAGGCAAATCCAAGAAGGGATTCGAGAAGAAGACCCTGTATTCTAAGGATCATAGCTCAGTTGAAGATAGTGGAGTTAGCAATTTAGAAGAAGAGATTATACTCATGGCCATACATGATGATCAAGAAGAAGAAGAGGAGGAAGCTAAAGTAGATATAGAAGGAGAACTCAATTGTGCCCTAGAAGAGGTAGAAGCTGTTCAGAAGAAGAATCAAAGATTAAAGCGCCAGATCGAGAAAAATGAACAAGAGTCAAATCCATCTTTAGCTTGGCTAAATTCTTCATCTCCTCAATTGTCAAAACCTTTACATCATATCTCATTGGTAGAGATCTCAAAACCTTTTGCACCACCATTGACTCTTCCAATGTTTTTCCAAGACCTTGAATCTGATTTACTATCTGATCAACTTGTAAGAGATAACTTGCTATATCTTCTTCTTCTTCCATCTTCAAACTTTCAAACCACCTTCTAAAAGTCTACAACTTAGTTTGCTGAACCTTTCCATCACCTTTTTAAATATTCTCAAGTTTTACCCAAGTTTCATGAGCAGATTTACATTACATAACTTTAACAAATTCAGATTCACATAAACCACATAAAATAGCATTTAAAGCTTTAGCATTACATTCACTTGCCTTCTTTTCTACTGGAGATTACAAAGGAATTTACAACAAAGAGGTGGCACTCTTTCTTCCACTTCGTGGGCTTACAGTAAACTTCCCTCCAGAGTAATCTTCTCTCATAGGTCACAACACACAGCTAACACAAGCTGTTGTTCACCTCATTGCACATATGTACAATCGAGTACACAACCGTACTCCAAGTAGATCTCTCCATGATCCTGTTGATGTATTGCTGTCACCTTGGATCTAGCTACCTCGCTGATCTCCTTTCTGACCCTTGCATACACATACATCCCTGCATATCAAACCTGATCTTACTTATACCTACATGGGGAATCCTACTTGATTCCACCATGGGAAGAACTCTCCAAGCTTCACATAGCTCTTCTCCAAATTCTCCACTTGACAATACAGACCATGAGTCTATTATATAGATCTCATGCATACACTGATTAGACTTGCGGCTCAAGACTTCGAACAAGCCTTTAACATGCAAACTCCGCGTTCACTTAACTAACTATTCGTCAATAGTAGTTTAGACCGCTACAGGTGACCGACGTCGATCCCTGCCCTCCTGGAGGTGACTGACGCCGACCGATCATCTGCCGATGCCGGTTTCCCTTCTGCGTCCCCTGACTGACGTCGGTGTGGCATGCCGACGCCGGTGACTGCTTATGCCAGAAACCCTCCTGTTTGCCTTAAGGTGTAGCTTTTAGCTCCACACCCTAACAATCTCCCACTTGGAGATAAAGAGCTGCACCTATACCCAAAACCAGTACTCTGTCCAATCTGTATCCTGGCTTGTATTCCTCTTCAAGCTCCCACTCGAAAACAACCCACCACACTCCTTGTGGTGATAATTTTGTGCCTGATTTTCTTCATTCTCATTGTACCATCTTCTGCCTTGCTATACTCCCACTCAAACAGCAACCCCTGTGAGTAACCTGTAATAAAAAAACACTTAACAGATCTGGGACATCTATTAGTCAAGCTCGCTCTGAGAACGTCCAACCTCGCTCTGATACCAATTGATAGGACCGAAACTCCCCAAAGCTCTGACACAACTTGTCAGATTTAAGAGCACACATGATTACCAATGTATAAGCAACTAAACATGCGGAATCCAGAAGAACAAATAACTATCAATGAGAAAACACACAGAATATGAGAGACAACACACAATTGTATTCAACTCATTACAAAGGAATTTACAACAAAGAGGTGGCACTCTTTCTTCCACTTTGTGGGCTTACAGTAAACTTCCCTCCAGAGTAATCTTCTCTCATAGGTCACAACACACAGCTAACACAAGCTGTTGTTCACCTCATTGCACATCTGTACAATCGATTACACAACCATACTCCAAGTAGATCTCTCCATGATCCTGCTGATATATCACTGTCACCTTGGATCTAGCTACCCCGCTAATCTCCTTTCTGACCCTTGCATACACATACATCCCTGCATATCAAACCTGATCTTACTTATACCTACATGGGGAATCCTACTTGATTCCACCATGGGAAGAACTCTCCAAGCTTCACATAGCTCTTCTCCAAATTCTCCACTTGATAATATAGCTCATGAGTCTATTATATAGATCTCATCATTACACTGATTAGACTTGCAACTCAAGACTTCGAACAAGCCTTTAACATGCAAACTCCGCGTTCACTTAACTGACTATTCGTCAACAGCAGTTCAGACCGCTAAAGGTGACTGACGTCGGTCCCTGCCCTCCTGGAGGTGACCGATGCCGGCCAATCATCTACCGATGCCGGTTTCCCTTCTGTGTCCCCTGACTGACGTCGGTGTGGCATGCTGACGTCGGTGACTGCTTACGCCAGAAACCCTCCTATTTGCCTTAAGGTGTAGCTTTTAGCTCCACACCCTAACAATCTCCCACTTGGAGATAAAGAGCTGCACCTGTACCCAAAACCAGTACTCTATCCAATCTGTATCCTGTCTTGTATTCCTCTTCAAGCTCCCACTCGAAGACAACCCACCACACTTCTTGTGGTGATAATTCTATGCCTGGTTTTCTTCATTCTCATTGTACCATCTTTTACCTTGCTATACTCCCACTCAAACAGCAACCCCTGTGAGTAACCTGTAATCAACAAACACTTAACAGATCTGGGACATCTGTTAGTCAAGCTCGCTCTGAGAACGTCCAACCTCGCTCTGATACCAATTGACAGGACCAAAACTCCCCAAAGCTCTGACACAACTTGTCAGATTTAAGAGCACACATGATTACCAATGTATAAGCAACTAAACATGCGGAATCCAGAAGAACAAATAACTATCAATGAGAAAACACACAGAATATGAGAGGCAACACACAATTGTATTCAACTCATTACAAAGGAATTTACAACAAAGAGGTGGCACTCTTTCTTCCACTTCATGGGCTTATAGTAAACTTCCCTCCAGAGTAATCTTCTCTCATAGGTCACAACACACAGCTAACACAAGCTATTTTTTCACCTCATTGCACATCTGTACAATTGAGTACACAACCGTACTCCAAGTAGATCTCTCTATGATCCTATTGATGTATTGCTGTCACCTTGGATCTAGCTACCCTGCTGATCTCCTTTCTGACCCTCGCATACACATACATCCCTGCATATCAAACCTGATCTTACTTATACCTACATGGGGAATCCTACTTGATTCCACCATGGGAAGAACTCTCCAAGCTTCACATAGCTCTTCTCCAAATTCTCCACTTGACAATACAGCCCATGAGTCTATTATATAGATCTCATGCATACACTGATTAGACTTGCGGCTCAAGACTTCGAACAAGCCTTTAACATGCAAACTCTGCGTTCACTTAACTGACTGTTCGTCAACAGCAGTTCAGACCACTACAGGTGACCGACGTCGGTCCTTGCCCTCTTGGAGGTGACCGACGTTGGCCGATCATCTGCCGATGTTGGTTTCCCTTCTGTGTCTCCTGACCGACGTCGGTGTGGCATGCCGACGCCGGCGACTGCTTACGCCAGAAACCCTCATGTTTGCCTTAAGGTGTAGCTTTTAGCTCCACACCCTAACACTTCTTCTTCCATCTTCAAACTTTCAAACTACCTTCTAAAAGTCTACAACTTAGTTTGTTGAACCTTTCCATCACCTTTTTAAATATTCTCAAGTTTTACCCAAGTTTCATGAGCAGATTTACATTACATAACTTTAACAAATTCAGATTCACATAAACCACATAAAATAGCATTTAAAGCTTTAGCATTACATTCACTTGCCTTCTTTTCTATTGGAGTAATTTTAGATGTTTGTGGCTCTTCATATTCCTCCACCACTAATTTCCATATGTCAAATCCAAGGGCCATCAAATAAACCTTCATTCTCATGCTCCAAAAAGCATAATTCATCCCATCAAACAAAGGTTCCTTATTTGTAGAAAATCCTTCCTGTGACCCAGCCATCATGCTTTCCCGATCTACCTTCAAGCTATAAAAATTTTAAAAAAAGGAACCTACTTTGATACCAATTGTTAAGCACAAAATATACTAAGAGGGGGGGTGAATCAGTATATTATATATCTTATAAAATTTTCCCTTTATCAAATTCCACTTAATCAAACATTCAAAATATGCAATAAAACTCAAACAATAAACATCACACAAGATAAAGAGAGACACCAGATATAACATGGAAACCCAATGTGGGAAAAACCATAGAGAATCAATCTCAAATACATTCATGAGAACAAATCCATAGGAGCACCATACCCCTTTACCGAGTACCACCTCAGCTACAATTCATGAGCACCAACTCACAGGAGCTTCAAACCCCTTTGTCGAGAACCAACCCAGCACCTATTTGTGAGCACCAACCCATAGGAGCACCAACCCCTTTTCTGAGTACCAACCCATCAACAATTCGTGAGCACCAACCCACAGGAGCACCAACCCCTTTGTGTATACCATACACCTATCTCTTAATGTTGTTATCTCAACAAATGATAGATCAATACAACATCTCCTTCCTCTCTCTCACCTTTGCTCTTTCAAGCTAGATATAACAAATACAAATCATATTCATCTCTCACAATTGCTCTTCTAAGCTAGATATTGCAATATCAAATCAACCTCTCTCACTCATATTACAAATGGCTACTCAAGCTTTTATTTATAGCTTTCCAAAATGACCTTTGGCCTTCCCCCTTTGTGACTCTTCAATCCTCATGGAAAATGGCACCAATCTTGGATGAACCTTCATATTCAAGCCTTTGAAAAGTCATGTGGTGACCCTTCATGACCAAAAACGTCTTTCCCACTTTTGTCCTTATCTTTGGTGACTTTTCGTATTCCTTAAAGTGTCCCTTCATGAGAAATTCGCCCTTACTCTTTTGTCTTCACTTGGTGACTCTTGGTATTCCCCAAGATGGCTCTTCATGGGAAAATATGTCCCATCCTTCTTTTGTCTTTACCCCCTGGCTCTTCGACTTCTCCATGGGCCCTTCTTTTGTCTCATATGTAACCAAAAATATATTCATTAATATTAAATAAATATTAACTCATATTAGCCAAGATATATTTAATACAAACAACATTAAATGCAATGGGGCCTTTATCACCAATAATACTAGACCTTTGACATCAATGACAATATTTCCAACACAAGTGTAACCAGCCTCTTATAAAGTTTGTTTGACTTTAGCTAAATAATCTGATCCTCATATTGATGCTATAATTTAACTTGGTTGGAGGAGGAAAACTTAGCTTCCTATTGTAATAAACAAGCAATTTGTTTGTCACTCTCAAAAACTTGTTAGTGGGATTCATTATCTGACACTGATGGCCTCACCACCACCTTGACCTATGGCTAAACCTTAACATCTTTTAGCTCATTTAGAATGTCAAACTAAGCTCCCACGACTGTCAGCCTATCATCATGTTGGTTCTAATTTCTTGAGATATATTGAATGTCAAAGGCCTCAAAATCTTCAACTAGGTCCCATAATCAATTTTTTTAGGACCTCATCAAAAAATTCTTTGTAGTACACTCAATTGGCCCATTGAAGGCCATGAATCAAGCCTTCATATTTTACTGCATTTGAAGAGTAACTAAAATGGAACCTATAGGAAGAGAAAATCTTATTACCTAAAAGAGAAACCAACAATGCCCCAGTACCTACACCATTTTTCTCCTTGAGCCATCAAAGAACAACTTCCATAAACCATTGAGTTCTTATTGAGGTCTAATGAGGGAAGGCATGGCTTGATTCTCTTCATGGATAGACACCCATGTCTCTTTTCTCAACACCTTCTAAAGGGTTAAAAAATTAGTTATCTCCCCATAGCTCATCCAAGAATGAGTCTAAAACCTCTTTAATATGAGTGTTCAACTCTTGGCTAATTGTAAACTCATCCTCATCAAAGATAGTACAATTGAGGTTTATGTTATCTCGATGATGGGGTTTAATGTGGAATTATGCCATGGATTCAATCTTGATCGAGACCTTAGTCACATACCTTATTTTGAATGCCATGTAAGACCAATTTGATACAAGGTAACCTCTAATCTTGACGGTGAACTCTCTGAAAAGACAAAATGCAAAGTGAGGAGTGACATCCAAGATCAACATGTCTTACACCGTAGACACATTGAGAAAAGAATTCAAGGTTAGGCTCAAATTATTGATGATATCTAATGGCTTTGTGGAAGAACCATCAAGATGTAGGACTCCCTTGGTGTGCAGCTCATACTTGAGGTTTAACTAGTCAGTAATATACTTTGGCCTCATGGCTGAGGTGTTGGCCCCACTATCCATCAAGTAGTTGTGCACCAAGGAGTCACCAATGATTAATGAGATGTAAAATGGGGGGGGGCTTAGTCACACTAATTAACCTTTCTCCTAAAGTACTCTTGGCTACATTGGTGAAAACTTTAGCTTCCTTGCTTGGTTGCTTACTTGCAGCTGTAGAAACACTCATCCTAGACATACCTTCCTATAAAATGTCTACTTTACTAAGCATGGAAAGCATGTCCCACATGGGTATGCTCATGCTAGATTTTTTCATTTACTCCACAATGTGGATTGGATTACCCCTAGTCTTTGCCTAGGTTTTGTGAGTAACTACTTTTGGCTTTATCAGTGAAGGAGTGGTGATAAGAAGTTCTTTGAAAGCTTCCCGATTGCCACCCATATTCCTTATCTTGAACTTTGTGTTCATTGAGACTGGGGTGTGGGTAAAACTAAGAGTAGCCTATTGATTAGATGCATAGCACTCCTCTTGTTCACTGATGACCATTGAGGCTTCTAGATGGTTTGACCCTTGATCTGAGCCTTGTTCTTGTGGAGGTTGCTCTTCATTTGTCAGCATGGGCACCTCTGTGCTTTGGGCCATAAGATCTTGGTTATATCCATAAGCAATAACTTGCTGCCATTTATCATTGAATGCTTCATTGGAGCCATTATTTGAGACAATATATTATCCAAAATAATTATTCCAAGGCATTGTCCCTTCAGCCTCTTCAGCCACGTTGTTCTGAACTAGGACTAAGGAGTTAGAAAGGCCTGCAACGTTTGAATTATAATTATGTTACCTAGCATAATTAGGCTGCTCTTATCCTTGGAAACCTTCATTGTAGGGTGGCCTATTAACTTGATAAGGTTGTTTTTTAGGATGATACAAAGCTTGATAAGGCTTACTATAAGCCTTTTGCCTCTTGACATTGACCACATCATTCCCCAAAGATTGGAGCATGCTTTTCAATTCCAAGTAATTCTTCTACTCTTGGGAGTCATTGGATCCACTAGTAGAGGCCTTCTCTTACTTAGGTGAAGGCACAAAAATAATTATTGGCATTGGAAGTATAATATTAAGTGGAAGAATGACTACAAGAGGTGGTTTGATTTATTAAAAAAGAGGCATTTGGGGTCTAGGGGTAAGCTTACCAGCCTAAACTAGGCAATTTTTTGCCTTGATGGCCACTTCATATGCATTTGGCAGTATGTCTCCTCCCATAGATTGAATCATTACAGATATGTCACTGTTGAGATCCCTCAAATAATACAAAAAAGCAAAGTTTAGATATGGTCTAACAGCTACTAGAATTTTATCCCATGCCTTCTAAAATCTTGTATTGAAGTCTTGCATGACTTCATGAGGAGCTCTCTTGATTGTGATCAACTGCTTTGAAAGTGACAGATGATCACTCTTATCTACAAACATTTTACATAGGGTTGTTCCCAGCTCATCCCATAAATGGATAAAATTAGGATCTAGGCCCCTATACCAGTCCAATGCCTTTCCTTTAAAAGATACATTCAATATCCTAACAGTCACATTTTCCATTGTGATATTATGAATGTTGTAGAAGTTGGCTATGTTTGTTATGTGCTTAATATGAGTTATTGCTTGGTCTCTTATGTAATAAGGAACACTTTTGAGGGTTTTTACTGGTATAGGATCATACTATGGTAAGTTCAAAGGAAATTAAACACTAAAGCCCATAAAATCTCTTTGGGGAATCATAACAGCAAGAGGGGTTGATAAAGATCTTCTTGTGTAGGTATACTTTATGACTAGTTTAGGAAGATAGTCTCTTTGAGTATGGGTGAACTGTAACCGTCTTGTTGATTCTAAAGATAATTCAATAAACTCAAAAGGAATATCAATAAAAGTCAATCTTGTAGTCACCTTTGGCATGAAAGACAACTACTACTCTTCCACCAGATAGTTGGGTGTTCTTTGGAGTCACTAGATGCTAAAGAATGAATGCTAACACTACTATGAAATGATCAAAACAACATCAAATTTGACCAATATTTCATGAAAATTAAAATGAAATCATAATAGTCCCACCGGGCATGCCAGAACTATTATAGCTTAGAATTGTACCCTTGTGAGAGAGTTCTTTAAGGTCCCTCACTTTCAGCTATAAGCATGAGGACAATCTCAGGATGTGGGTATCTTATGGTGAGTTTGAACCTCTAGGTTTTTTTATGAGGCTAGTTCCTTAGGGGCTTCACTTTAGCTCTTGATATCACACTAAAATTTACTGTCTATTAAGAAAAGGGGTAGGAAAATGATTGAAAATAAAATCTAAGCTAAGGGAGGTGATGCACTAAAAGAAGTGATCCACTTGGTCTAGGAAAACAGACAACTACTGATGAATCCAAACAAGACACATGTTATTCTGGTTTTGTCTCAAGGCCGTAGGCATGGAGCTTTTACATAGAGGTTGGAGAGAAACCTTACACTTTGAAGGATAGCAAAATAGGTCTAAAGGAAACACTATTAACTAGTAACACTTCAAAGGAGCTCGACACACAGACACTTCACAAAATCTTACACAAAACTAAGAGGATTAAAATCAAGGTGATGGAAGAAATTGTAGGTGATGAATAAAAATCATACATTCTACAAAATAAAACCAAATGTGTACACTTGTTTTAACCAGAAACAAAAAAGTCTTCCTTGTATTACTTGAAAAGAGTCTTTTACAAAGTGATTCTCACAGAGTAATTCTATCACCAATCCAGGGATAATTTCTTGGTTCCAAGGCCTCTCTCTCTCTCTCTCTATATATATATATATATGAAAGGGTGATCCAGGTGGATCTCTCCATAAAAAAATAAGTCTCCATATTTTAATCAGAATGATTTCACAGCGTAGATATTATCAAGAGCTTTCCAACACTTTTCACATTTTGCAAAATGGATACCGTATGCAAAAGATATGGTCCGTTGAAGTTTTGATGTGATAGGGAAAAAAATGTGGTGTCGTAAGATGACGTGGCATAATGTGGACATGCCAAGTGGACCAATCACTAGTTGACACATGGAAATCCATTTTGTACGTTTGTGTAAAAATTTGGTTTGGTTTGGTTTCAGCCTCCAGTCTTTGATAGGTGACTATATGGAGAACCAACACTTACCATGAAGGTCCTCCCAACTCATATTTATGAGTCATTTCACATGCCTCGAGATTGAAGACTGAGCCATATTCTATGCCAAACATGGCGTAATGCCAAGTCTGAGGGTGAATCAAATGCCACGAGGATCAATCCATTATCATGATAAGATTAGCATTCGAGCCAAGTTTAGAATGTGCTATGTTTGGTGCCTCGAGCCTTTGCACCCATGTGGAGGAGCCACATAACACCATTGCCAAGGTCCAAGACTGAGCCATATCCATGAAATTTGGTGTTTAATGCTAAGTTAAAGGACTAGATAGGCTTGAGGATGCCTAAGATGGGTAAGACCCAAGCAAAAGGGTGAAGCGTGGTTGATGCCACAACTAAAACCTTGGAGATAAGGTTATTAAAAGAATAAAAGTCATTTAAGTTTGCCCAATGTGGGACTAAACGACTAAGAACAATCTCTATGCCAAAGCCGATGGGTTTGGAACTCATGACCGGATGTGTAAAATGTTAAGAGCCTAACTGACTCACCCATGGGAGATAAGATGGAATTAAACCCACGAATTTGTATTTAAACAATATTATTCAGCCGACTGTGTATGAAAAATATAGATCGGTTTGTTATATTTGGTCATTTTGGAGCCCTTAAAGGCCGAACCAGAGCTCAGAGTAAACTACAAACTTATTTACAATTTTGATACGCTCTGTGCAGTATATTCATTTTCCCATTTTGGAGAATTGGTGATATCATTTTGATCTATGGAAGTTTCCAATTTTGATTTAGAGAAGCCTCTGCGTGTGATTCAGGAAGGTGAAGGATCTGTTGAGTCAGCCAAGGTCTTTCGAAGGTCTGAAACAATATTTTTACAGAGAGAAATGATTTATTGTTGATTGTAAGTATATTTTGGCTTGCAAATTTGAGCAAAATTAATGGATCGGTTCAATTAGAACCCGAGGACGTACGAATTTTGAACCCCGTAAACAATTTTTGTGTTTTGATCTTTGAATTCATTTTTGCATTTCAGTTTCAATTAATTTGTAGATTATAATTTAGATTTTAATCAGAATTCAAAATTTAATCATTTGATCATTTACGAGAAATTGGATAAAATCAAGAATTTGGAAAATCGGATGGTTTCAATGGAAAACTGATGTGATCTATCAATTTACCTTTATTTCAGTTTTGAAACATGATTCTTGGATTAGATATTAATCAATTTCTAAATACTCCAACATTAAAAAATTGAGAAATTTCCACTTCCAATTTGGTTTAATTTTTGGAATTGAGAATTTAAAAGATCCGTTTAAATGTTTTAAAAAGTAGTGAAGTTCCTACCGGCATTTACGGATCAAAGGGGAAAGAGAGAAAGGGAAGAGAGAAGAAGTCACTGATGGTGGGAACTTTGATGTTGTACTTTCTTGTTCTCCCTAAATGTGCCACTCAGGATCACCCAACAATCATATCGAGCCCCTCCCATCTTTTTGACTTTTTTTGGCACATTTGAAAAGTCATGTTGTGAGCAGTTGGAATGTTTCTTCTTGGCATGATGCATTTAAGCATCAAATGATGATTGTGGATAGTGAACCATGGTGGCTGAGATCCTTCATAACTTCCAGCTACTAGCCACTCAAACTCTCCCATGTTTATTAAACATCCTTGTGCCCCTTATCCTTTACTAATTGGCCATTTCTACTCCAGGTAAGCTATGTGGTAGCCTTTCATTCATTGCATCATGATTCTCGCATTGTTGGACCAAGCTTAAGTCAAGCCCTTAGATAATATTGATTTACTCTATGCAAATTAATTTAGGTTATTTGGCCTCTCCAACATTGGATTTTTCTAGATTCTTCACTTATAAAGCCTTTTAAGTGGAGTACTTGGAGAAACCTGATCTACTCTATGTAGATTAATTCAAGTTCTTTAAGCCTAATTACTTTGGGCTTATCCATCTTGAAGTCTTCTCATTTTGTTGTTTCCCAAGTCTTAAGACTTTAAGCTTTTCAAACCCAATTAATTCTAATGGCTAGTCACTTATCCAAATTTTGACATCCATTGGCCCATCATTTCCTTTGGACACTTGGTATCGAACTTCCTTCTCATCTTATTTCTTTTGGGAAAATATCTCAAAAGAATTTATTCATAAAATTTGTTCAAAGATTTTTTTTCAAATTTTTCATCCACATCTGTCTTTGAAACTACCCTTCAAGCTTTTCACAATGGACTTTCTCGAAGGGTAAGAGACCCTTCAGGCTTTCTGTATGTCCCTTCAGACTCCCGTGAATGATCCTCCCAAAGGGAAAGATACCCTACAAGAATTTTGAAATGGTCCCTCTGAAGGGTAACATACCCTTTAGGAAAATTGTAACTATCCACTTGGAGAAGAAAAATCCCTTCAAAAAATTTGAAGTGTACCTTTTGCCTTAAAAATCCCCTTCAGAGTTTGAAATTGACCTTTGGTTTTTTTGAAAAAGACTCATCCCTTGAAGAACCTGAGAAGCACCATCTTTCAAGACCAAATTGGGTTTGTCAAGCCCCTTTACTTATTTTGATCTTTTGACCGCTCATAACTTATGAAGTAATCAAGTAGCGCCCCTTAGAGAACCCAAAATACACTGACTATAGTAATTCAAGTTTGTAAACCCAAATTACTTCTAATTATAAAATATTTAGAAGCTAAGCATTGTTGGAAACCCAATTTGCAATGTGCCTTCAGAAACCTAAAGTTGTCACTGTTAGAAAACCCAAATTCCTCCCAAAGACTTACCATTTTCTTTATTGAAAGCTTTCTTTTTCATACTTAGGCAAATTTTGATATGTGGGCCAAAAAATGGCCAATAGTTAACTCTTTCCTCATGAGCTCTTCTATCTTGGGGGTGACCAGCCTTTGCTTCTACCTTATGTGCTTAGAATTGGCCTCCAAATCTATGGTATGATGAACTAACTTAGGATCAAAACCTTTTATATCATTGTACTCCCAAGAAAAAATGTCTGCATACTCTTGGCAAAGTGCTATGAAAGGGTGCCTTTTAGACTTGTTGCTTACCTTCCCAAGCTTGAGAAGTTTGTCTTTAAAGATGAGGACTCTCTCATAGTTCTCTTCATTAGTAGACATTATCACCTTTTCTTTCCTAATATGGTCTCTTTCATGAAAAAGGCCCTCAAGTGTAACTAGCCCCTTAGGAAGTTTGTTCGACTTTAGCTGAACAATATGATCCACATATTAATGTTGCAATTTAGCTTGATTAGAGGATGAGAACTCAACTTTATATTGTAAGTAGCAAGCAATTTACTTGTCACTCTCAAAAACTTTTCAGTGGTCTTCATTATTCAACATTGATGACCTCACCACCACCTTGACATGTGGTTGAACCTTAGCTTCTTTTAGCTCACTTGGAATGTCAAACTGAGCTCCCATGACTGTCAGCCTGTTAGCATGTTGGTTCTAATTTCTTGGGATAGCTTGAATGTCAAAGGCCTCAAAATCTTCAACTAGGTCCCACACTCAATTTTTGTAGGACCTCATCAAGGAATTATTTATAGCATTTAGGTCTCTGACTTGGTTTACTATGAGCTCGTTGTCCCCATAAACTTTTAGTAGTTTGATTCCTCTTTTATTGGCCTGTTGAAGGCCACAGATCAAGCCTTCATATTCTACTGATTTTGAAGAGCAACTAAAATGGAACCTGTAAGAAGAGAAAAGCTTATTACTTGAGGGTGAAATCAACATTTTTGTAGCATCTACACCATTTTTTCCCCTCAAGCCATCAAATAACAACTTTCATAAACAATTGGAGTCGTTTTTAGGGCCAATGAAGGAAGGCATGGGTTGATTTTATTCATATAATAGATAGACACCCATGTCTCTTTCCTCAACACCTTCCAAAGGGTTAAAAAATTAGTTATCTCCGCATATCTCATCTAAGAACAAGTATGAAACTTCTTCAGGATGAGTGTTTAGCTCTTGACCAATTATAAACTCATTCTCATCAAGGATAGTATAATTGAGGTTTATGTTATCTAGTTGATGGGGTTCAATATGAAATTGTGCCATGGGTTCAGCCTTGATTGAGACCTTAGTCCCATACCTTGTTCTGAATGCCATATAAGAGTAATCTACTGCAATGTAACCCCCAATTTTGGCTGTAAACTCTTTGGAAATACACAATACAAAGTGAGGAGTGACATCTAGGATCAACACATTTTGCACCACAAACACACTAGGATAAGCATGCAAGGTTATGCTCAAATTATTGATAATAATTAATGGCTTTGTGGAAGAACCATCAAGCTGTAGGACCCCCTTGGTGTGCAGCTCATACTTGAGGCTCAGTTGGTCAGCAATAGACTTTGGCATGACTGAAGTGTTGGCCCCACTATCCACCAAGTAGTTGTGCACCAAGAAATCACTAATGATTAATGAGATGTAGAATGTTGGGGTCTTGGTCACACTACTTGACCTTTCTCCCAAAGGACTCTTGGTTGCATTAGTGAAGACTTTAGCTTCCTTGCTTGGTTGCTTACTTGTAGCTATAGAAACACTCATCTTGGACAAACCTTCCTAAAGAATGTCTACTTGGTCAGGCATGGAAAGCATGTCCCACATTGGTACGCTTACGCTAGATTTTTTATTTACTCCATAATGTTGATTGACGTACCCCCAACCTTTCCGTAGGTTTTGGGAGTTACTGCTACTAGATTTATCAGTTAAGGAGTGGTGACAAGAGGTTCTTTGAAAGCTTCTTGATTGTCACCCACAGTCCTTCTCTTGAACCTTATATTTGTTGGAACTGGGGTATGGGCCAAACTGGGAGCACCTTATGGATCAAATGCATAACACTCCTCTTTCTCACTAATGACCATTGAATCTTTTAGTTGGTTTGACCCCTGATCCAAGACTTGTTCTTGTGGAGGTTTCTCTTGCTTTTTCAATGTGGGCACCTTTGTGCTTTGGGCCATAAGAGCCTGGTTATATCCATAAACAACAGTGTGCTGCCATTGATCATTGAATGCCTAGTTAGAGTCATTAGTTGGGATAATGGATTGTCCAAAATAATGATTCCAAGGAATTATCCCTTTATCCTCCTAAACCACATTATTTTGAACCAAGACCAAGGATTTGGAAGGCTCTGCAGTGTTCAGATTATAATTATGCTACCTAGCATAGTTAGGTTGCCCTTGTCCTTGGAAACCTCTTTTGTAGGGTGGCCTATTATCTTGATAAGGTGGCTATTGGGGCTGATACAAATCTTGATAAGGCTTGTTTTAAGCCTATTACCTCTTGACATTGACCATATCATTCCCCAAGGATTGGAGCATGTTTTTCAATTCCAAGTAATTCTTCTACTCTTGGGAGTCATTGGATCCACTAGTGGAGGCCTTCTTTTGCTTAGGTAGAGGCACAACAAATTTTTTTGGCATTAGAAGTATAACATCAAGTGGAGGAATGACTGTAGGAGGTCTAATTTCTAGAAAAAGAGGCATTGGGGGTCTGGGAGTAAGCTTGGCAGCTTGAACTAGGAAATTTTAAAAGACTCTAGAATTCTCTATGCTCGATATTTATCCTTTATAGATGATCCTCAACATACTTGATCTTTATCCTTTATATTTAGTGTTAAACTTTAACATGTTGGTGTGATCTCATTTTATTCAACATTTTTGTAATGTTTTTACACTGTTGATCCTTATATACTTGCTCAATCTTTAACATGCCTTGTCCCTTTGAGAATGCCCTATAAGACTTCCACACTTTATCTTTGACAAAGTTGCAAGTGACCTTTCTCTTCAAACAATTTTTTGAAAGATTTTTATCAAGGGCATTTAGAGACAATTTCTATGGACTTTTTGTCTAGATTTATTTCATCATGAAGTGTCCTCCAATTTATTTGAAAGAAATCATCATTGGCTTCTAATAGGAGATGTCCTTCATAAATATTTTCTTCAAAAAAATTATTCGTGAGGCATTTATTCAAACTTTTTGTCCACAAGGTATTTCTTCTAACTTTTTGTTCGTGAGGCATTTCTTCAAAAAAATTATGCGTGAGGCATTTATTCAGACTTTTTGTTCATAAGACATTTCTTTGGACATTTTGTATGCAATGATTTTCTTCATGCTTTTTGTTCATAGGCCATTACTTCAGACTTTTTGCCATCTACCCTTTGGCTTTTTTGCAAGTGTCCACATGCCCTTTGCAACATTCAAAAGATACCCTACCCTATAAGACTTCCACACTTTATCTTCAACAAAGTTTTAGATTAAGGTAAAAGCAGGTTTTGAAGGGAACCCAAAACCCTTTAACAGAATTAAGAAAGATAAATCTTTAACAACCCCCAAGAAGAACATTCCTGAAACCTACTGAAGAACAATATATAAAATAGGTTTTACAGGGACTTGAAACCACCAATATAGACCAATAAAAGCACCCAGGTTTTACAAGGACATGAAACCTAAACAAAACCAGGCTATATGACCTGAAACATGCCCAGGTTTTACAAGGACCTGTAACCTTTAAAAAACTTTCCACGCAATCATAGATCTCACATTACAGAGCCGCACAAACATGAAGAAGGGTTTGAGGGAGCCACGCAAATGTAAACCCCCGTCCCCAACCAGACTTTCAAAGAAACAAACCCTAGATCTATCACCACCAACGCCCATTCCATCCAGCCAACCATCTGCCCATTCTTTCCCTCTGCTAAGCTCAGAGGATACGCTGCCATGGCAACCAAAACTTCATCGAAGAAATCCTCGACGTCTTGAAGCACTTCAACATGAGACACGACCCTAGCTGATAGAAGGTAATGGCAAATAAATAGATCTAGGCTCCAACCCTGAAAAGTAGCAACCTCAACCCTAGACCTAGGGTTTTAGTGGAACACAGAGGAAACAAAGTTTCCCCCATCCGTTCTCTATTTCCTTCACAAACCAAATCGGAATGGCAGTCCTACACAGGCTAGAAATCCAACCCATATACCATCCACTATACAGAAATACAGAGTAAAAATAGATTCCACGTAGTAATAAATCTCCATTACAAAGCTGCGCTTCTCAACAACAGCCGCCGTGGGGAGCTTCGACAAAGTTACAAGTGACATTTCTCTTCGTATAATTTGTTGTGAGCTTTTTATCAAGGGCTTTTAAAGATAATTTTTGTAGACTTTTTATCTGGGTTTATTTCATCCTGAAGTGTCCTCCAATTTCTTTGAAAGAAATCATCATTGGCTTCTAATAGGGGATGTCCTTCAAAAATATTTTCTTCAAATTTTTTATCCATGAGGTATTTCTTCAAACTTTTTGTCTGCAAGGTTTTTCTTCTAATTTTTTGTCTGTGAGGCATTTCTTCAGACTTTTGGTCTGTAAGGCATTTCTTTAGACTTTTTGTCTACAACACTTTTCTTTAAGATTTTTGTTCACAGGCCATTACTTCAAACTTTTTTCCATCTACCCTTTAGCTTTTCTACAAGTGTCCACATGCCCTTTGCAACATTCAAAAGATACCCTTCAGATTTTTTACAATGGTCCACTTTCCCTTTAAAATGTTCAAAAGACACCCTTCAGAATTTTTGCAATGGTCCACTTGCCCTTTGCAATGTTCAAAAGATACCCTTCAAAATTTTTGCAATGGTATACTTGCCCTTCAGAACTTTTGTAACAGTCCACATAACCTTCATCATTTTTGAAAAGATCCCTTCAGAAGTTTTGAATGGTCCACTTACCCTTCAGACTTTCTAAAAAGATCCATTTAGAACCTTTTTTTAAGACAAAATTTATAAATGAATTCTCCAAGACACTTTCTTCAAAATAATTCTAAGTGGCACTCATTTCCTTTAGAAGCTTTGTGCAGACAATTTTTTTGAAAGTGACATAGTCAATTTTCTCAAAAGAATTCCCTTATTAGCTACAAGAAATTTGTTTGAGAAAATTATCTTTACCAATATATTTGAAAAAATTCCCTCAATCAGGTCTACTCAACTCAAGTCTTCTTGACTTATCCTGGTTGCCTCTTCTGAGTAAGATCACTTCACAAACACAATTACTCTACAAGTCTACTCAACTCAACCTTTGGCATTAATGCATGATCAGTTTCAATCTCAATGACATCAAGGACATTAACCTTTGACATCAATGACAATTCCATGCTACCCTGGATGGAAATGATAACTATTCAGTCCTCAGACTACTTTTTGTATCTTGATATCAAAGTTGTCAACTGACTCCTTCCTAAAATTTCCAACAACTATCAATTGGTAACACTTCAAAAATAGCTCAACACATAGACACTTCACACAATCCTGCATAAAATTGAAAGGATCAAAGCAAGGTGCTATAAAAAATTGTAGGTGATGAATGACAATCATACATTTGGCAAATGAAACCAAATGTGCACACTTGTTTTAACCAAAAACAAAAAAGTCTTCCTTGTATTGCTGCAAAAGAGTCTTTTACAAAGCAATTTCTATAGAGTAATTTTATCACCAATCCAAGGATGATTTGCTTAGTTCTAAGGCGTCTATTTATATAGAAAAGGGGGGAGAGAGAAGGGGAAGAAATAAGTTGATGGCTAGAACTTTGATGTTGTACTTCTTTGTTGTCCCTAAATGTGTCGTTCATGATCATTAAACAATCTTCTTGATCCCCTCCCATATTTAATTAATTATTTAGCACATCTGAGAAGCCATGTTGTATTTAGGCATCAAATGGTGATTGCAGGGATAAAACTATGATGGATGAGAGCCTTCATAATTTCCAGCTACCAACCACTTGGACTCTCTCGTGCTCATTGGTCATCCTTGTACCACTTGTATTTTACCAATTGGTCCTTTTTGCTCCAACTTATGCCACATGGTAACCTTTCACTCATTGCATCATGATTCTCATGTTCCTGCACCAAGCTTAAGTCAAGCACTTGACGAATCTTGATTTACTCTATGTAGATTAATTTAGGTTCTTTGATCTCTCTAACTTCAGACTTTACCAAATCCTTTACTTATAAATCCTTTTAAGTAAAGTACTTAGAAAAACCTGATTTACTCTATCTAGAGTAATTCAGGTTCTCTAAGCTTACTTACTTCAGACTTGTCCATCTTGAAGTATTCTCACTTTATTGTTTCCAAGCCTTAAGACTCTAGGCTTTTCAAACTCGATTACTTCCAATGGCTAGTTGCTTATCCTATTTTTGATGTTCTTTGGCCCATCATTTCCTTTGGAAACTTGGTCTTAGGCTTTTCTTCTAAAGGAATTCCTTCAACCTTTTCTTTTGAGTAAATCTCTCGAAAGAATTTCTTCAGACACTTTATCCAAATGAATTTTTCAAAATGCACTTTTTCAAAGGGTGAAAGACCCTTCGAGCTTCCTGTATGTCCCTTTGGAATTTCACAAATGATCCTCCCAAAGGGAAAGATACCCTTTGGGAATTTTGAAATGGTCCTTCCAAAAAGTAACATACCCTTCAAGAAAATTGCAACTATCCACTTGGAGAAGAAAAAGCCCTTTGGATTTATGAAAGTGACCCTCATAAAAGTTGATTAGTCTTTTAAAAATGTTGAGAAGATCCCTTTTGCTGAAAAATACCCTTCGATATTTCAAAAATGCCCTTCAGATTTATGATGAAGACTTGTCCCTTGAATAACTCGAGAAGCACTATTTTTTGAGACCAAATCAGGTTTTTCAAGCCCCTTTACTTATGTTAAGATTTTGACTGCTCACAACGTATGAAGTAATCAAGTAGTACTCCTTAGAGAACCTAAAATACACTATATGTGAGTAATTTGGGTTCATAAATCTGAATTACTTCTACTTATAAAATATTTAGAAGTCAAGCACTGATGGAAACCCAATTTTCACTATGCCCTCAGAAACCCGAAGTTGTTACTGCTGGAAAACCTGAAGTCCTTCCAAAGACTAGTAATTTTCTTGCCTAAAAACTCCTTTTTTCATACTTAGGCAAATTTTGATATGTGGGTCAAAAATGGCCAACAAAAACTTAGAGACCTTGTGGAAGGGATGAAAATTGGGTTTGAATTTCAGATTTGTTCCTCTTATTTTTCAAGTGTGGTGGCTTGTTTAGAGTGGCTAAATTGACTATTTACAGCCCTAATTTGTTGTTTGGAAGCCTTAATAAATTGTAGAGATTTTTGGCATATTTTTTGTGAGTTTGTGTAAGAGTTTTAAGGTTGATTGGAAGTGAAAATGAACCTATAACATGATCTTAAAAATCAGAATTATTGCAATAAAATTCCAACCACATCACCATTCTATCTTGCCACAAAAAGAGGTACTTTATTGTAGTTGCATATTCAGTAATTATTGAGGTTATTATGGAGTGTTATTGCTTAGAATTTGGACATCTATTATTACAGGGTTTGCTGATTTTTAGGGAAGCATTCATATTATTTTTATTTTTAAATTAATGTTTATTGAAAAACCCTAATTTATTCCTATTGTCCTATTGACCCGGTGGATTGCACCCTCTGAAGGGAGGCTCATCTCTCATCCTCCATGCAACATAATTAAGACACCCCTCTTGATGTGGGTTGTAAATGCGAGGGATGAATCTCTAGATTAGGGGATAGCTCCCCTTAATGCACCTTGAGGCCCTGGATTTCCTACTACTAACAATGAGGGAGGATGAAAAGGGAGAGAAATACTAAAATCAAAACTTAAACTAATGTGGTGATGTATCAAAATAGTTGGTATACTCAGCTTTGACATACACTTTACACCAGAGAGAAGCAAGCATATACTTCATTCAAATGAGAACCTTTCCTACATTAGTGTTTCAACAGAGGATCCTATGGAGATATGGGGAGGAAGAACTACCAGAAGTGTTCTAAGACACACTGTGGACAACTAGTTCACATGTGCCTATATTATGAGCTAGACACTTCTTGTTGACCTGCAAGAGAAGAACTCAAAATACACTGGATATGTTGGCATAAAATTATGAAAGCATAAAAAGTAAATAACTTAACATAAGATGCAACCATAGACATATGAAAAAGTGCAAGCTCAAATGGAGGTAAAAATACTTCTTTTGATTCAAGGTAAATTTCTTCATGGCTTCGCCATACAATGCTGAGAGATCCTTTTTCAAATGAGAAATTGCAAATATATAGAGAACTTAGAAACATATAATTGACAAATCAAGGGATGGAAATCTATGCTGAGTTAAACACTTCTACACAAACCACAAGCCCATGATGTTGTTGTATTCTTCCAATTACGTATGGAAGAGCCACGCTATAGATGTCCAAGTCACTACCTTTGTTATCCTGGGCTTGCAAAAGCATGTAATACTCTTTCTAGCAACTGATAAAGCCATCCCGAAGTTGTGTTGAATAGACCATGCTCTCTTCAATGCTAATCACAACTGGCTATGCATTAATGGTGAAGCATGAAAACATGGGCTGCTCTCCTCTATAGTTCAAAAACAAATTTTTTTTTTGGTTTTTAGTAGAGACTATTTCACCTAAGTGCATTTACTCTTCTTGTTGATGACACCTGTGTCACTTGCCTTGGTCTGGTTCATCTTTGGGTTTATGCTTTGACTTGTCATACTACTTGGAATGATTTGAGGTTTTACTTTATTATGTTGCATGGACACATTTTGGGTTACATACCTTGTTTTATTTTACTTTGCTATTTCCCTTTGCCCTAGATTTTTCCCTTTTGTCTTTAACCATTCATGCTCTCGAGTGCTTGTTATTTATTGAGACTTCGAGCTTTTGGTAATGTAAAATTTATTTAGACAATATGTCCAAATTCCTTCAGACATTTTTTTCAAAGAAATTCTCTTTTGGGCTTGCCTTTGCACCTTTCTTTTGGTGGGCCTTTGTGCTATGCTTTCCTTCAGACATTTTGTTTGAAGGAATTCTTTCCTTTGATTGCTTCTTTTCCTGAAGGGCATGTGCCCTTCAGGGCTTTTATCTTCATCCTCTCTTTCTTAAAGTGCCCTCTGCAAAGGCTTCTCCCATCCAAAATCACCCTTCACAAGGGTAGGTGCCCTTTGAAAACTCTAAAAATGACCTTTCAAAAAAGTGAAAAGAGTTCTCTTTCTTGACCAAGTGCCCTCCACAAAGACACTTACCCTTCAGACTTTTTGTGACCATCAAATTTCTTTGGATAAAATGTTCGAAGGAATTTGACTTTGGTTTTCCTTCTTCAATTTTCCTTTAAACAAAATGTTTGAAGGAAAAATCCTTTCGCTTGTCACTTTTCCCAAAGGGTAAGTTCCCTTCGAGCTTCTTATCTTTGCCCTTTTACTTCAATTGGCTGTAAGGGCATTTCGAGCCAAAAGTGCCCTTCAAAACTTTTGTATTGGTCCTCACGTCAATGAAGAGCCCTGTAAAAGTTCCATTCTGGCTTCAAACATACCCTTCAAATTTTTTGTAAAGATCTGTTTCATCTTTTAAGTGCCTTCTGCAAGGGCACATACCCTTTAGAGAAATTGCAAATGACCCTATCAAATGCCAAGGTTCCCTCCATGGAAAAACACTTGCCTTAAGAAGCGTCTAAGACCTTTTTAGGCTCTTTTAAAGGATTTACTAAAAAAGCTTTGAAGTAAAGATGTCTCAAAACCTGATTGCTTCTTCCTTACCCTTTCGAGTTTGCGAATGACTCCAACTCATGAAAGATCATAAGTCAAGTAATCCTACAAACCTAAATTGAACTGCTCTAACCCTTATCAAGTTTCTCTTCAACTTTTACTCATGAAAATTGGCAAGTAAAGTACTTTATAAAACCTGACTTGCACTAGAACTGGCCATAAACCCTTTTGAGTTTGTCAAGTGCTCCTGTTTATTACTTATAAAGGTTACAAGTAATGCTATTTTGAGAACTAGATTTGTTGTATGAGTGTTAGAAAAGACCAATGCTTGATGAGACAACACCTGCACCTACACAAAAGCAACTTTTTCTTGATTTTTAAAGGGTTAAGACCTAGTTTTAGGGCGAAAAGTCATGAAGAACAAGGTTTCAAGGGAAAAAGAGGGGGGTACCCATTTTGGCATGCAAGATTCACAAAATGGTCAAAATTTTGAGAAATTATAGACCTAAGGATGAACCAAACCAAGGCAAGTGACACAAGTGTCATAAAAAAGAAGAATAAATGCACTTAGGTGAAATAGTCTCTACCAAAAACTAATAAAATAATTAGTTTTTGAACTATAGAGGAGAGAATCCTGTGTTTTTGTGCTTTGCCATTAATGCACAACTAGTTACACCCAACATTGAGGAGAGCATGGTCCATTCAACACAACTTGGGGATGGCTTTGTCAGTTGCTAGAAAGAGTATCCCATGCTTTTGTAAGCCTAAGACAACAAGGGCAACAACTTGGACATCTACAATATGGCTCTCCCATACGTAATTGGAAGAATACAGTAGCAGTATGGGCATGTGGTTTCTATAGAAGTGTTGAAATCAGCATGGATTTCCATCCCTTGATTTGTCAGCTATCTATTTCCAAGTTCTTTATATATTTGTAACTTCTCATTTGAAAAAGGATCTCTTAACATTGTATGGCAAAGCCCTGAAGGAATTTACCTTAAATCAAAAGAAGCATTTTTACCTCCATTTGAACTTGCACTTTTACATATATCTATGGTTTTATCTTATGTTAAGTCATTTTATTTTCATGCTTTCATAAGTTTATACCAACATATCTAGTGTATTATGAGTTTTTCTCTTGCAAGTCAATAAGAAGTGTCTAGCTCAAAGTATAGGTGCATGTGAACAGGCTGTCCATAGTGTGTCTTAGAACACCTTTGGTAGTTCTTCCTCCCTATATTTTCATAGGATCCTCTATTAAAACACTGATGCAAGAAAGTTTCTCATTTGAATGAAGTGTATGGTTGGTTCTCTTTGGTGTAAAGTGTATGTCAAAGCTAAGTAGATGAACCCTTCTGGTGCATCACTACATTAGTTTAGGTTTTGATTTCAATATTTCTCTCCCTTTTCATCCTTTCCCATTATTAGTAGTAGGAAATCTAGGGCCTCAAGGTGCATCAAGGGGAACTATCCCCTAATCTAGAGATTCATCCCTCATGTTTGCAACCCATAGAAAGAGGGGTGTCTCCATTGTGTCACATGGAGGAAGAGAGTTGAGCCTCCCTTCAAAGGGTGAAATCCACTACATTCTTGGTTACCCACCTTGTTTTCTTTTACTTTAATATTTCCCTTTGCCTTGGATTTTCCCTTTTCTCTTTAACCATTTGAGCTCTCGAATTCTTGTTATTTCTCAGGCCTTTGGGCTTTTGGTAATGTTGAATTTATTCAGACAAGATGTCCAAAGGAATTCCTTCAGACATTTTGTCTGAACAAATTCTCTTTTGAGCTTGCCTTTGTGCCTTTCATTTGGTGGGCCTTTCTATTGTGCTTTCCTTTAGAAAAAATATCTCAAGGAATTTGCACTTTAAGAAAGAGAGGATGAAGACTAAAGGCCTGAAGGGCACATTCCCTTCAGGAAAAGAAGCAATCAAAGGAAAGAATTCCTTTAGAAAAAAATGTCTGAAGGAATTTGTTCCTTTTACTTCTTTGGCCTTTTGTCTTCATCCTCTCTTTCTTAAAGTTCCCTCTTTAAAGGCTTCTCCCATCCAAAAGTGCCCTCCACAAGGGCAGGTGCCCTTTGAAAACTCTAAAAATGACCTTTCAAAAAAGTGAAAAGAGTCTTATTTCTTGACCAAGTACCCTCCAAAAAGACACTTACTCTTCAAACTTTTTGTGATCATCAAATTTATTCAGACAAAATGTCTAAATGAATTCGACCTTGGCTTGCCTTCTTCAATTTTCCTTTGGACAAAATGTCTGAAGGAAAACTCCTTCCGCTTGTCACTTTTCCTAAAGGGAAAGTTCCCTTTGGGTTTCTTGTCTTTGCCCCTTTGCTTAAAATGAATGCCCTCCACAAGGGCATTTCAAGCCAAAAGTTCCATTCAATACTTTTATATTGGTCCTCACACTGATGAAAATCCCTCTATAAGGTCCATTCTGCCTTCAAACATACCCTTCAAAAGTTTTGTAAAGGTCTGTTTCATCTTTGAAGTGCCTCCCTCAAGGGAACATACCCTTCAAGGAAACTACAAATGAACCTACATAATGTCCAGGTGCCCTCCAAAGAAAAACACTTGCCTTAAGAAGCATCTAAGAACAATTCAAGATCTTCCAAAGGACTTACTCAAAAATCTTTGAAGTAAAGACATCTCAAAATTCAATTGTTTCTTCCTTACCCTTTTGGGTTTGTGAATGACTCCAACTCATGTAATATCATAAGTCATGTAATCCCACAAACTTGAATTTAATTGATCTGACCCTTATCGGGTTTCTCTTTAGTGTTTACTCATGAAAATTAGCAAGTAAAGTACTTTGCAAAAATTGACCTGCACTAGAACTGCCCATAGACCCTTTTGGGTTTGTCAAGTGCTCCTGCTTATTACTTGTAAATCTTACAAGTAATGTTGTTATGAGAACTTGATTTGCTCTGTGAGTTCTGGAAAAGACCAATACTTGATGAGACAACACCTACACCTACATAAAATCAACTTTTCCTTTATTTTTAAAGGGTTAACACCTAGTTTCAGGGCAAAAGGTCATGAAGAACAAGGTTTCAAAGAAAAAAAAGGGGGGGTGCCCATTTTGGCATGAAATATTGATAAAATGGTCAACATGTCCCATTTGGGAATAGTACATAGACTTTGATTTGTACCTCAAACAACACTTTTCTTTATTGATGCATTACAAGAATTACATAGATTTCTTTACCATTTTCCCCTAGACCAGTCTCCACTTAGTGGATTACTTCCTTTTTCATGGTACTACCTTCGAGGAGAGGAACTAAGCAATATATTGACATCATTACAGCCCCACATTCTAGATTAGTGATGTCCAAAGACACTATTCACAATTCCTTGAGTTTGCATCAACATATGCACCTCAGAAATGACATCAAGAGGTAGGCTAGATCCACCAAACCATCATAGAGGACTTTTCTCTCTAGCCAGAGGATTGGAGGATAGACCAGGCATCATACCTCCCCTTTTTTGGGTTATACTTCTATTCATAGCTTCTTCTTATTAGCCTTGGATGTTAGGAGAGTTGGATCAAACTCTTGATGGGTTCCCTCCTAGTTTTTTCTTAGGGATCATCCTCGTGTTCCCGATGTTTACATATTTTTGGATTTTGCTCATTTTTAAAGCTCCTTTCTTTGAACTTGAGCTTGGTTGGGTCCTTTGGTGGTTTGGCTCTGAGCGTGGTCACTCTTTGCCATGTTTTAATACTATTTCTTTTTGCATTGTTTTCCTCATTTTTAGACACCTTTTTGGTTTCTTGCTTTTTCCTGACACATTTATGTAATCTAAAATCCATTTAACCTAATTTTGTGGTCATTAGTTGAACATTAATATATTTATCTTATCTTATCTTATCATATCTTCACCCACCCAAGCTTTCCTAGTGAACTATGAAGAAGACATTACAACTCAGTCTCATGGACTGGCGACACTATGACTACTAAACATACATCCCATTTGCAAGCCTCTCAAACTTTGCCTCATTCTCTTTGAACTAAAATTTGTTCTGTCTCTCTTAGATTTGTAATTCTCTCCTCTCTTTCTCCAACAACTAATCACCTTCCAACTGACTTCTAACTCTTACGAATATGGATCCGAATCATTCTTTCTTGACACTAACATCTTGAAAGTCTCTTAGAGATCCTTTGCTTTGACGGTCCACATGTTCAAAAATGATGTTATGGGAAGTTAATCATATTTTTATTTCACCATAGATTATTTTAGACCGGTGGTTATGAAATTATCGATTAATGTACACCGACGGTTTCAAAATTATTTGCCACATTAGTGATGGTTTCATCACCATTCCAAAATTGGGTCACTTGACTTCTGGGAGATATTTAAACCATCTCTTCATGAATTTATTAATATGTTGGAGTCTTGATGATGTTCTTGGGACTATTTTTGATCTTCTATGTGCACAACCTTAGATTCTCCTTGTACAAATTTGTCTTGTGGTCATGTAGATGCAAGGAACTATTATTATATTATATTATATTAGTTTATATTAGATTATGCTCTATAATCTAAGTTAATTTTTAATAAAACATAAATCTTATCTATTTGTTTCTATTGTATCTTTGTATATTCTTGTGCTAATGTTAGCACATATGTAGTTGGTTTGATAGGTTTACTTCTTGGTTTGTAATTGCTTTGTTGGCTATATGATGAGCCACTTCAATGTCATTCTAATGGCTTGTTTAATGAATTTAATAGCTATGTATAAAAAAAAGATTATCTGCTCTCCTAGAGGTAAGTTCATTCCTCTTTATAGAGTGAATCCAACTATATGTAGACCAATTCCTATCACATGTATAAAAACTAGAAACTTGTGAAATGAGCGAGATGGTAAGTGTTAGTAGCAATGAAAAAGGCTTATAGAATCCCACTAGCTTACTATGTTTTCCATGCTATAGTGTGTAAATATATTGTATCCAAAATCTTGTAGCCTTCGAGTCTAGTAAATTTGGTCCATTGACTCTTGATTATTACATCATCCTCAACACTATACATTTTTTTTTACGGGCATCATGAAGCCCTTTTTAACCTCATCATTATCAATATGAACAACTCTCCAGGCCTCGACGCAAACCTTTTGGGTTTTAATACATATGTGGTCATGTGTAAAGGAGTGTTCAACATCTCTCACCTTTTTTGAATGATGGGATAAATATCTTCATGATATGATTCCAAAGCAAACTCTCGATGACCAGTGGTGGCCTCTATTTGGCCAAACATGTTGTTAGTGCACCAATAAATCTCTCCAAGGTTGGCATTGTTATATTAGCCATGTTTGATGATGAACACATGGGATATAAAGATACAATGTATCTGACATCCAACCAAAAAAAATCTCTAAGTATTAACTCTTTCACCTTCTTCTTTTGATGTGTCTTGGAATCCCCCCACCTAGTTCACTCTCATGTCATAATCATTAGTTTCAAGGGCTCCTAAAACTCAAGCATTCTATTCAATAAAATGAAATAGGATGCAAAATAAGTATCAATTGGTTTGAGGATTTTTTTTAAAAAAAATACTGAAACAATACCAATGAGGTGTGGTGGTTTCATATGAGCATTTTCACCTTCCTTTCACTTCCATGACCTCTTTGACCTAGTGAATTTTCCCAATGCCCTTTAGTGCATTGTTAATTACATGCACACAAGGAGGAGTCCAATATATGTACTTAAAGGTAGTTTCAACTAGATTCCCTACTACCCTACACATAAATACCACATTTTTAACCACTTGCACTACATTAGAAGGGCCAACCTCCTCAATGGCATCGCTTAAAATCTTAAACTAAAATTCAGCTTCCTTGCACTTTATAAAGCAATAAATGGTCATAAGGAAATAATTATCTTATTTTCATGTGACTACAATATTGATGAGTGAGACATGCCTAATGTTTGTTCACCCATCCATGATAAAAGAGCATCCATGTGTCTTCCATGTAGCCTTCATCTCCTCCATCAACAAATTGACCTTGTATTAGTTTTTATGGTGGTTCTCGATTTGTTTTTGCCAAGAGGCCCATAAGATGAACTTACTTTGCATGCCTTCTTTTAATATGGAGATCAGGCAACATTAAATAAAATACCATCGATAATGAATACTTTTACAGTGGCATCATCTACCTCTGCTCGAGCTTGTGCATTGAACATATTTGTGATTGGGTTTGAAGTCAAACTTGTATAATTTATCCTCCCCTTGGATTTCAAACACTCACCTCCAAGGTTAAGAATCTCAAAGCTTTTGGATATTATAGAGGAAGGACCACTAACATGTGGTGTAGAAATCTCTCCATCCAACAATAGAATCATTTCACTTTTCTCAAGTGTATTTTTTGACAAAGACAAACCCCTTTACCAGGGATGTGATGAAAATGTGCATTAACCTCGGTAATGCTTTCCTTCCATTATTTGCTATAAATGTTACAGTTATAATGTTGACTCCCCCCTCTAGGATTTGGCTTGTTAATGTCAAGAAGCATTGCAGATTGCTTCAACAAATTATTTTTGTTGAATGGGCCTTTGTAAGCATAGCCAACAACTTGGATGGGGAATCAAAACCCCAAGAATTAGCACTCCCAATTTAACTATTAGTTTGAGTGCTCTAAACTAGCCCTTCCCAAATTGTGTTTAATTATTCTATCATATCATTATCTTCACCTATGTAACTCATCTTGGAAACTATTATCAACTTGGAGTTGCACCCTGATTGAAGATGTGCTAAAATGGCTAATCTTCACTCCAATTGAAACAATGGGATATTTTCATGAGGGTGGGTGCCCCAATGGTGAGAAGAACCTCTAGAGAAGGTTGGTTCCTGTAAGATGTATCTATGAGGATCTCAACTTCTGTGCTATAAACTACCGAGGTAAAAAGGAAAAGGGACTTGAAATGAAATCCTAGATAAAATGGTGATACACCTAATTTTCTTGATCCACTCAAATCGAGCTTCTGAGAGCATTGATTTAGACAAGGAAGAGGTAGAACTTCAACTTCAATCGATCAATACATAAGTATTTCATGAAAAGTTTCTATCTAATGATATAAGCTTGAGAGAAATGGGAAAAATAAGAATGATGAAAGGCACTAAACAACCACTAATATCCACTATAAATTCAGTAAAAGACATTCAAACATAGAACGTGACCTACATAAATGACCAGCTAGTAACTAGGTACGAATCCAAATTTGACAAGGAAGAAAGAAAACCCATCACTTAGGCAAATCTATAACAAAAGTACACTATACCAGCTTCTAAAAATTTAAAAAACACAGTCCTCTTCTTAGTGATTTTGAAAAAGGTTACAACATAATCTTTGACAAAAAATTTCTTACCAAAAGAGGGATGATTTTTACAAAGCTGAAAATCCATTATTATAGAAAATTTACAATAACCAAGAGGTGGCACTAAAAATAGAAGAAGAGACAACTCTTTCATAAGCCCAAGTCCAGTTTGCATTGCATGATCCTTCCAAATTTGTCTTTTCTATGTCTTTTATCTTACATGAATACTCCTTGGTGTTGAAATGGATGGTGGATAATTTTGACAAGTCAGACTCTTATCATGAAAAATGCTATGCCCACCTCCAAATATGGAATTCCTCTTGATCTATTTGATCATTTGAAGAGCTAAGATAAACAAGAGCATGCATGAAATCTACACCATCCTAAAATTAGAATTCCAATTGAAACATTGAAAGCTGAGTTGGAACGTTCAAAAGGATGAGTTGTTCGAAGATGAGATTGACTTTAAAAACCAATCAACTGAAGCTTTGACAAATCGACCAAAAATATCCTTTGCTTTTATGTATTTTCCTTTTATTTTGGTCTACCTATTCATGTCTATTTTCTACGAACTTCTATTTTTTGTCCAAGTCTAATTATTTCTTCAAAATTCTATCTTGCCTTTGTGTCTTTTATTATTTTCTTTCAAAATTCTATTGGCTTCTCTTTCAAAAAAATTCCTTTCCTGCAAACTTTATGTTCACCCCTATTTATTTCAAGATTCTTATTTCCTACCCTTCAAACTTTTATGTTATCTCCCATGGATTTGTCATTTCCTTTTCTATAGATTTCTAGTCAAGCCCCTCAGATTATTATGTTTGTAATTTTTCTGAAGGAATCCTTCAGACAAAAAGTCGAAAGGATGTCCTCCCACAAACTTCCTTTTTGCCTTTACTTGTATTTTCTTTGGGTTTTATGTCTTTCAATTTACTTCAGACTTTTATCTTTAAGGAACCCAAGATTTTTGTAAGGCACTCAGACTTTTTGTAAGACACCTAGGCTTTTTGGAGGTGCTTTCTGAAGGGTTCATTTCCCTTTAGATTTTTGTCTTTAATTTGTCCTTTGAAAACCATAAGACTGACCTTCCTGAAGGGCACATACCCTTCGGGTTTTTTACAAACATATTTCTCAAAGTTGAAGTGAACCTTCCCAAAAGGTACCCTACCCTTCAAGTTTTTTAAAAATGACCCTTTAGAAGGGTACCTTGCCCTTCGGGTTTTTAAGTAGCCCATTCTAAAGCAAATAACCCTCAAATAAAAAGGCACCTAGGTTTTTTGAAGGACACTTAGTTTTTTAGAGGGCAACCAAGCTTTTTGGAAATGTCCTTTCTGAAGTATATATTTCCATTCAATTTTTTTTATTTTGTCCTTTGAACTTTTCTAAAGGAATTCCTTTGAACAAATTATTTGAAGGAATTCCTTCAAGCTTTTTGTCTGAGTCTATTTGCTTGTTCTCCAGTGTCTGCAACTTTGAATTCTTCACTGGCACCTACTTCAGATTATTTACTATTTGTTACTTATAAAAAGAGATAAGTCATTCACCTTGAGAAACTCAAACTACACTATCTTGAGTAATTCAAGTTTTCCAACCCAGATTACTTCAACTGATAAAACTTTCATAAGCAAAGCACTTCTCTAAACTCGATTTGCACTCTCATGAGTAATTTGGGTTTTCCAACCCAAATTACTTTTACCAATAAAAATTTCATAAACAAAGCACTTCTCAAAACCTGATTTGCACTATCAATAGTAATTTTGGTTTTCCAACCCAGATTACTTTTGTTGATAAAACTTTCATAAGGAAATCACTTCTCAAAACCTGATTTGCACTATCAAGAGTAATTTGGGTTTTCCAACATGGATTACTTTTGCTGAGGGGTTTCAACTACTAATTACTCATAAAGTGAAATAAGTTGTGTCTCTTGTAAAACTTGAAGGCTTCTTCCAAAAACCTAAAGTCTTTTGCTATATAAAAACCCAAAGTCTTGTTTGAATGCCCACCCTCTCACACTTAGGCAAAATTTTGGTATTTAGGTCAATAAATGGCCAACATTTTTGATGACTCATAGGGAAGCATGCCTATTATGCTTGAGAACTCAGACCATATAGATGCTATTTGAAATCCCAAAATAATGATAGACCTAAGTTTTGACTATAAATCTCCTTTGATTATGGCTGAAGTAACCTTTCTCCTTCAAAATAAGAAGGGAAACACATGAAAGCAAGAAAACTAAGAAACAAATGTGTAAACAAGCACTTATTGGAATAAAACCAAAATAAACTAATGTGCCTGAACAACACTTAGAGGAAAGCAAAACAAATTAACTATGTACATGGAGATTTGCTCTTCAATAACAATGTTTTAGATGTATCCCATTGACTAGGATCAAAAGTTCCTAGCCATCCATCTTTACAAGTTGGAAGGCATTGTGGGATTTGTAGATAGAGATCATGTATGGGCCACTCCAAAAGGAATCAAACTTTGTGTGCCTTCCTAGTTTGTCTCAATCCTCATCCCACTTGAAGACCAAATCTCCTTCATTGAAGCTTCATGAGGAAGCTCCTTTGTCAAATATTCCTTTTACCTGTGCCTGATGACTTTCCATGGCTAGCATAGATTGATTTTTTATCTATTATAAATCTATAAGCTCTACACACCTAATTTCTATAGGCTTATTCTACAACAATTCACACTAATGCATTAGTTCCAAAGCTAGAAATTCAAGAGAAATAGGTAACCTTGCTTCCTTACCATATACTAGCTTGTATGGAGAGTTGGATATTGACTTCTTATAAGTGATCCAATCAACCCATAGAGTTGACTTCAACTTGAGATGCCATGACCTTTGATTGTCTTCAATAGTCCTTCATATGATCCTTAAGAGGTTCTTATTTCTAGATTTAACAAGGCCATTACCTTGTGGATAGTAGTTTGATGAAGTGCTGAGATAAACTTCATGCTAGACAACCCATTGACTAATTTTGGATCTCACAAAATCCATTGCATTATCATAAATAATTGTTGAAGGAAATCCAAATTTTGTAATCAAACCTTCATAGAAATCAAGAACATTGGTTTCATTTGCTTCTTTCAATGCTATTGCCTCTATCCAACATGTGAAGTAATATGTAGCTATTAGAATCCATTTGTGTCCTGAACTTGAAGGAGGATTTATGAGACCAATAAAATCCAATCCCTATTGGACAAAAGGTTGATCCACCACAATTGGTTGAAGGGGAAAGTCTGCAAGTTTGATTTTTCCTACAAACATAGCACACTATTTACACTTTCTAACCCATGTATGACAATCATTAAATATAGTAGGCCAATAGTACCCACCTTTCATGATTTTACATGCTGTAGTTCTTGCAAAAAAGTGTCATCCACCATGTCCATCATGGAATTCTTCAAGTAATCTTTGAGTTTGGCTTGGTTCCACACACCTTAGTAACATTCCATTAATATCCTTTTTGAACAAAATACCATTAATGAGCAAGAATGGAATTGATTGCAATCTAAAATACCTTCTTTTTTAAGCACTTAGGTGAGAAGGGTAAATACCATCTTGCACATAGCTTACCAAATCATGAAACCAGATGGAAAGTGAGGTGTGAACAACATCAATCTCTTCATCATTTGACACTATAATAGCTTTATAGTCTGAGCTAGATGCTCACAAAGTCCTTTGCCTCTAAATAGCTTTGTAACCTTAATTTCCATGTTATATTCCATAACCTTGGTTATCCAACCATCTCTCTTCGCATTAATATCCTTGTTCAAAATAAATTATTTGAAGCTTGGATGGGGAACCATTAGATTTATCTTGTTATTAGACAACATGTGTCTAAACTTCTTAAGAGATATTATGACTAAAAGGACATGATTTTAAACAAAAGAATACCTTGTTTTGTACTCTTCTAAGCCTTGGATATATAAAGCTATTGGTCACTCTAAATATTCATGATTTTGATGCATAAGAATTCCTAAAATGGTGTCCACATTAGCATATGTATATATAATGAAATCTTTCATAAAATCTAGATTTAAAACTGTAGGAGCACTTGATATGGCTTTCTTAACATCTTTAAACCCTTCTACTTCCTCCTTGGACTAGATAAAGATTTGATTTTTCTTTAGCATGGCTATAAGTGATTTAGCTATAATAGCAAAATCTGAAATGTATCTCTTTATAAATTTGATTTTTCCAAAGAAACTTTGCATTGCCTTTTTGTGCTTAGGCAAATAGAGTGCAAGGATTGAATCTACTCTTTTAGGATCAATGTTTAAACCATGATTTGAAACAATATGTCCAAGAAGCTTACCCTTATGAATTGAAAAGATGCACTTATTTGGATTTAGAGATATCCCAAATTATCTACACCTTTCAAACATTTTACTAAGATGAGCTACGTGATCATTTGTATTTTTTGAGAACACAGTTATATCATCTAAATAAACAAGTATGAATTTATTTATAAGGCCTTGGAATACCATATCCATGGCTCTTTGAATAGTCACTCCAGCATTAGATAATCTAAATGGAATCTTTTTGTATGAAAAGGTTCCCCACTTAGTTAGGAAGGCTGTATTAAATTGGTCCTCTTCTTTGACCAAAATCTTATTGTAACCACTATATCCATCCAACAAGGAGAACCTCTTTGAAGCTACAACAAGCTATAAAATTTGTTCCATTGATGGCAATAAATAGTGGTCTTTAAGCAAAGCCCTACTTAAATCATGTAAAATGACACAAATGAATCTCACCATTATTTTTCATACTGGAACAAGGTTCACCACCGAAGTTGAGTGCTTGATTGGAAATATGATAGTTGACTCGATGAGCTTGTGAAGCTCAGCTCTCATTAAAGGCTCAAGTTTAGGATTGATGGGCCTTTGTTTTTGTCTCATTAGTTTAGTTTCAACTTCCAACTCAATGGTATGTTAAGCCAAACATGGATCAAATCCATTGAGATCACTATATTTCCAAGTAAATACATCAACAAAACTTGTATTTAACTCAATGAAGGCTTTTTTTTGTGAAGGAGTACATATATTTTCCAATTTCAAAACCTTGCCCCTTATAATCTCTACATTGGTATAGTGTTCTTTTGTTAACAAGGATGCCTTCTCTCTTCTTAACTCATCATCACCACTAAAAATATTCTTGAGAGTGACAGATTCTTTGGACAACTTATTCATTTTTAATTGCACAATCTGATCGTCATATTGTTTTAAGTTCTTTGACTGATTTTTTGAGGAGAACTCAACCTCTTCTTGCAAGAATCTCAAATTTATTTGTCATCTTCAAACACCTACTAATTATCATGATTATCTAGAACAAAAGGCCTTACAACTAACTTTATATGTGACTGAAAATTGTCACTTGTTACATCAACTAGAATACTAAATTGTGCCTCAATAGTAGCTAACCTATCAGCATGTTTATTCTTATCCCTTGGTATTGCCTGAATGTTAAAAGCTTGAAAATTTTCAAGTAAATCCCAAATTCTATTCTTGTAAGATTTAAGCAACAAATTTTTGCATACATTCAAACCTTTTATTGATGAATTACAAGTTCACTATCTCCAAATACTTGTAAACAATTGACTTTCATCTTTCTAGCCCACTGCAAACTATGAACTAGTGCTTCATACTCAGTAACATTGTTTGAACAACCAAACTAAAATTTAATGTAAGAGAAATACCTTTACTTTTTTGGAGAAACCAACATCATCTCAGCTCTAGTTCCATGCTTATTTCTTGATCCATAAAAATACAATTGCCACAAACCTTCATTAGATTCATCTTCTTTGACCATGGCTAGAATTGGTGCATCATTCTCATGAATATAATACACACCAAGACCCTCTTCTTCAATCAGAATGTAGGGATCATGCTCATGCGATTTAGATTTCCACTCATCAAAAAACAAATCTGGAACTCCATCCAAAGGTGAATCCTTTTCTACATCACTAGTTTGTAATATTTTATCTGAGATTATATAATTTGCATTGACAACACTTGGCATATATGGCTCCATATGAAAACATGTAATAAGATCTGAATGAATTGTTACATTTGTACCATACCTAATTCTGAATAGAAAATATTTCCAATCAGCTAATAAATATCCCCCAATCTTTGAGGTGAAATCCCTTGAGAGACACATAGCAAAGTAGGGAGGCAAATCTACCACAACATTCTACTGAAGAGTAAAATTAGGACACGCAAGTAAAGTCAATTTCAAATCCTTGATGATTCCTACTATATTTATTGGTGACCCATCCAATTGCAATACTCCTTTAGTATTTGGCTCATAAATGAGTCCAAGCTTATCTACAATCTGCTTAGGCATACTTGTACTACTAGCTCTACTATCCACTATACAATTATGAACCAAAGTATCACCTACTATCAAAGAAAGGTAAAAGGGAGGAGTTTTCTTTGACTTAAACTCAGTTTTGTCTACCTTTGTCATCTTAATTTCTTTTTGTACCTATTGTTTTATTGGCTGATCTGAATTAACCAAGACAACACCTTATTTCTCAACCAGTTTTGGAGACAATTCAAGAGTTGAAAGCTCTTGGATACACTTATCCTTTTGCCCCAAAATTATAAGAGAATACCATATGCTAATGATAATATTAGATTTATTCATTTGATCAAATATATTAAAATGAGATCCACTAACCTTTGGCTGTACCTTTTCATGCACTGGTTGTTCATGAATTTGAAGTAATTGATTAACCTTACCAACCTCTATATTCTGATTTTTTTGAGTTGTAGGGGCAGCAAGCTATTCTTTTTCACTTTTTGAGACAACATGAGGAGTAATTGAAGCTCTTGATACTGATTGAACCTCATCAATAGCTCTTATTTTATCTCTATAATAGGTTATAGCTACAACTTCACCACATGGATTGTTAGTTTCAAAATTTCTAGTAAAAGCAATATGATCATCTACATGCTAATTTACATTAATAGCATCAAGTTGTCCTTGAATTTGATGAGTCTCCCCCTGTGATGCCAAACCTATATCATGATATTGACTTCCTTGAAAATAAAAATATTCTTTCATCATCTATGGCATGATGATGTTTAGTGATGCCAAGGCTTGGTTTTGACCATCATTGGGATTTAAGGGCTACCAACCTGAATCCTACATCAAATTGTTTTGAGATGGGGTATGAACAATAGCCTTTGAAGTGGAAGGAGAATTAGGATCAAGGGTATCATATGGCTTAGATAGAGTTACAATTCCTTGTGCTTGATAAGGTGGTCTATTTTCTCTGAAGCCTTGATAAGGAGGCTTTTGATCTCTATAAAGTTGATAGGTATTCTGATTTTGTTGTTGATAAGATCTATTACCTTAAAATTGATACCTCTTAAGTTGTAATAATTCATTTCAAAAATATTTTATCAAACCATTTAACTCTACTATCTCACTAGATTAACTAGTAGGGCCTATAATTTGAGCTTGAGGTGCTGGAATAGGAGCTAAGAATGGAATTTGAGGAGCTTGAGAGGCTGATATGGAACTTATTTCTAGAAATATAGGAATTAGAGGTCTTGGAGAAAGCTTACCTACTTGTATCAAACTATTTTTTTCCCTTATTGCAACTTCATAAGCATCTGGAAAAGTAGTACCTCCAATTGACTGTATCATCACACAAATGTCAAAATTAATAACTTTCAAAAAATACAAAAATGCATATTCAGGGGATGGCCTAATCAGAACTAGTATCCTAGTCCATGTCTTCTAGAATCTGAGATTAAAATCTAACATGAACTCATGAGGAGCTCTATGTATGGCAATCAATTACTCAACTATAGATAAGTAATTAGATTTATCTTCAATTTACTTGACTAAGGCTGCACCTAATTCATCCCAGGTTGAAATGGATTTGAATGGGAGGATTTTATACCACTGTAATGTTTTTCCTTTGAAAGGAGAAAAAAATCTAATAGAAACATTATCCTCAACAACATTATGAACTGAACAAAGATTAGCCACATCCTAGATCTGCTCAATAGGGGTTGTTTGATTGTATCTTGAGAAGAATGAAATACTTATTGTCCAATTTTGGTCCTATAGGTCAAAATTGAGCACCCCTTTTGCTCCCTTCCTTTGCAAGACCTATTAACCATTTTTGAAAAGTTCATCCCACTACAATTTTATGGGTTTTCTTTTTTTTTCCTTTTGAAAACCAAGTGTTTTGAGTCTTGCAAGCAATTGGGTTGATTTGGAGTTCATTTTGATCTTAGATGTTTAGGAGGGAAACAAATTACAAATGGGCCAATTTTAAAGGGGTAGAGGTCTTTTACAAAAGGTCTAAAAGGTAGAGGTGGAGGGCACCTAGGTGCACAATTAGACCTTTTCAAAAGGTATGAAGGGTAGCCTTGGGCTCAAAGTGCCCTTGCAGAGGATAGAGGGTCCACTTTCAAGATGCCAAGAAAATTCAATGAAGAAACTCAAGGAATGCATTTATTTGAGTAAAATGTTTAAAGGAATTCCTTCAGACATTTTATCTAAAGAAATTCACCAAGGAAATCCAAGAAAGGATGTTAAAGGTACGACTTCCTTCAAACATTTTATCTGAAGAAAATTGACAAGACAAAAAACCTAAAGGGTAGGTGCCCTTTCAGAGGACACTTGGCCATCAAAAAAGGACCTTTCCATTTTTTGAAGGGTCTCTTTCCCTTCAAAAAATTCTACTTACAAAAAGTCAAGAAATTTTTTGAAGGGTAGTGACGGGCCCGTAGATGTCAACTTTAACATGGTAAGCTAGCCGTTGGAAGTTTAAATATCTAGTGACAAGCCCGTGAACATCAAATTCAAGGTAGAAAAATAGCTGTTGGTTTTCAAATGGTGACAGGACTGTGGATGTCAATTTTGATGGGATGCATTAGCTATTGGAGAGAAGCTAAAAAACAAGTTCTTTCAAACATTTTGTTTCAAAAAACTCATGAGCATAGGCCCAAAGGAATTCAAAGGCATAAAGCCAAAAGGAAACTCAGTGACCCATCGAGAAAGGAGCCTAAAAAAGAAAAGGATAGTCCCAGGAGCCCAAACTACAAAGAAAAGATAAGAAATAATGAGAAAAGAGAAGAGAGAGAGCATGGCTCAGAACATAGCCACACACATATAAGATAAACACTTAGAATGTTTTAGGTGGCACATGAGGCATCGATAGGAGAAGTAACTACTTGAAAATGGAATACTCTCCATCGAATAACCATTAAGAGAGCTACATGAGCATTCAAGAGAGTGGCCCAATTTTTTATTTTTTTGGCATTAATAAGTGGACAGTTGTGTAAAGTTTCAATGGAGAGCATGGCCTAGGACATATGGAGAGATGGCTTTGTTAGTTGTGAAGAGAAACGACCCATAATTTTATAGGAGTGTTTAATATGCCCAGGTAGCAAAGTCAATATATGAGACATCTATAGCATGGATTTCATAGGCATGTTTAATGAGAAGCGACAACAATATGGGCCTCTTGTTCTTGACTAGTCAAGGATCTTCTTCAATTTATTATATATATATATATATATATTGTAATCTCTCAACTTAGAAAAATCATCTCTCACTTTTGTATGGTGAAGCCCTGAAAAAATTTGACTTTAATAAAAAGAAGCATTTTACCTCCATCTAATTTTTTACACTTTTGCATATGTTTGTGTATTGCCTTATGTTTAGTCATTTATTTTAATGCTTTCATAGGTCGACGCTAGTGTATCTAGTGTATCCAAGATCTTCTTCTACAGGTTAACAAGAAGCATCCAGGTTGAAGTATAGGTGTAGGTGAGAAACCATCTAATAGTGTGCCTCTAGAGCACCTATGGTAGGTTCTTCATTAGACCTCCATCAAACCCCTTGTTGAAACATTGATGCAGTCTAGTATCTTATTTAAATGAAGTGTCTGTTTGCTCCTTTTGGGTACAAAGCATAGATAAAAAACTAGTAGATCAATAAATTTGGGTGCATCACCATCTTAGTTAGTTTCTATTTTCATAGCATCCCTCTCTCTTTTCACCTCCCCCATTGTTAGCAATAGAAATTCAAGACTTTAAGGTGCATCAAGGGGAACTATCCCCTAATCTAGAGATTCACTCCTCAATTTTGATACCCAAAACAAGAAGAGTGTTTTCATTGTGCTGTGTGGAATAAAGGAGCTGAGTTTTCTTTTGAAGGGTTCAATCCATTGCATCAATAATAATTTGAAGGGCAGATATAGAAATGTCATCAAACTATGCTAGATTTAGTGGGATACCTCTATTAAATGGATTAACCACTTAGTTTTTTATGTCCATTTAAATATTAGGGATTGTAGTGTTTAGAATAATAGGATGAGGAGGAGGTAAATATTCTCTTTGAGGATATGGATTTATCCTCCTAGATCTTGCTCTCTTATAAGTTACAAATTCAAAAAGAATACCTTTACTTTCTGATCTTGTGGTAACCTTTGGCATGAATGAATTGCCTGAATGATGCTATGAACTCTACAACTAGATGTAGATAAATATCCTTTGCAACTATGAAAACTTTTAAGATATGTAAAAAAAATTGTGGTCCCATCGGGCATGCCAAAAATTGTTGTCAACTTAGAGTTGCACCCTGATCGAAGATGTACTAAAATGGATAATCCTCTCTCCAATTGAAATAATGAGATCTTCTCACAAGGGTGGGTGCTTCAATGGTGAGAAGAACCTCTAGAGAAGGTTGGTTCCTATAAGATGTATCTATGAAGATCTTAACTTCTACACTACAAACTTCTTGGGGAAAAGGGAAAAGGGACTTGAAAGGAAATCTTAGCTAAAATGGTAATACAATTAATTTTCTTGATCTACTCAAATTGAGCTTTTGAGAAAACTAATTCAGACAAGGAAGAGGTATAAATTTAACTCTAATTGATTAATACATGTAAGTATTTCATGAAAATGGTTCTATCTAATGATCTAAGCTTGAGGGAAATGAAAAAAATAGACCTGATAAAAGACACTAAATAACCACTATAAACTTAGCAAAAGACATTCAAACACATAATGTGACCTGCATAAATAACCAGCTAATAACTCGGTATGAATCTAGATTTGACAAGGAAGAAAGAAAATCTATCACTTAGGCAAATCTATAGCAAAAGTACACAATACCAGCTACTAGAAATTGAAAAAACATAGTCCTTTTTTTTATTAATTTTGAAAAAGGTTATAGCACAATATTTTGTAGAAGTTTTCTTACCAAAAGGAGGGATGATTTTTACAAGGCTAAAAATCCATTAATATAAAAAATTTACAATAGCCAAGAGCTGGCACTGAAAATAGAAGAGGAGACAACTCTTTCATTAGCCCAAGTCTAATTTTCATTACATGAGCCTTTCAAATTTGTCTTTTATATGTCTTTTATCTTGTATGAAGACTTCTTGGTGTTGAAATGGATGGTGGCTAATTTTGATAAGTTAGACTCTTATCATGCAAAATGCTACGTCCACCTCCAAATATGAACTTCCTCTTGAGTTGTTTGATCATTTGAAGAGCTGAGATAAACAAGGGCATGCATAAAATCTATGCCTTGCTAAAATTAGAATTGTAATTGAAACATTGGAAGTTGAGTTAGAACGTTTGAAAACATGAGTTGATCAGAGATGAGCTTGACTTCAAAAACTAGTCAACTGAAGCTTTGTTCAATCAACCAAAAATAGCCTTTGCTTGCATGGATTTTACTTTTATTTTAGTTTACCTGTTCGTGTCTATTTTTTTTAGAGTTCTATTTTCTATCCAAGTCCAATTATTCCTTCAAAATTTTATCTTTCCTTTGTTTTTTATTATTTTCTTTCAAAATTTTGTTGGCTTCTCTTTCAGATTTTCTCCTTTCCTACGGATTTTATGTTCACCCCCTATTTCTTTCAAAATAATTATTTCTTGCCCTTCAGAATTTTATGTTATCTCCCATGGCTTTGTCATTTCCTTTTATGTTTGCAATTTTTCCGAAGGAATTCCTTCAGAATTTTTGTCTAAAGGTTGTCCTCCCTCAAACTTCCTTTGGCCTTTTCTTATATTTTCTTTGGGTTTTATGTCTTTCAATTTCCTTTAGACTTTTATCTTTAAGGCACCCAAGCTTTTTGTAAGGAACCTAGACTTTTTTTAAGGCACCTGAGCTTTTTGGAGGTTCCTTCTAAAGGGTTTATTTCCCTTCAAAGTTTTGTCTTTTATTTGTCCTTTGAAAACCATAAGATTGACCTTCCTAAAGGGCACATGCCCTTTAGGTTTTTTTCAAACATCTTTCCTGAAGTTGAATTGAACCTTCACAAAGGGTACCCTACCCTTCAAGTTTTTTCAAAATGACCCTTCTGAAGGGTACCTTACCCTTCAATTTTTTAAACAACACCTTTCAAAGTGAATAACCCTTAAAGAAAAAGGCACTCGGGTTTTTTTAAGGACACCCAAGTTTTTTGGAGGGTACCCAGGGTTTTTGAAGGACACTTGGGTTTTTTGGAGGGCACCCAAGATTTTTGGAAACATCTTTTTTGAAGGGTACATTGCCCTTCAATTTTTTTTATTTTGTGCTTTGAAATTGTCTGAAGGAATTCCTTCAAGCTTTTTGTCTGAGTCTATTTGCTTGTTCTCTAATGTATGTAACTTTGGATTCTTCACTGGCACCTACTTCAGATTATTTATTGCTTGTTACTTATAAAAAGAGATAAGTCATTCACCTTGAGAAACCTGAAATACACTATCCTGAGTAATTCAAGTTTTCCAACCCAGATTACTTTTGCTGAAAAAGCTTTCATAAGCAAAGCATATCTCAAAACCTGATTTGCACTATCAAGAGTAATTTGGGTTTTCCAACCCGAATTACTTATGCTAATAAAACTTTCATAAGCAAAGCACTTCTTAAAACCCAATTTACACTATCAAGAGTAATTCGGGTTTTCCAACTGAGATTACTTCTGCTGATAAAACTTTCATAAGCAAAGCACTTCTCAAAACCCAATTTGCATTGTCAAGAGTAATTCAGGATTTCCAACTCAGATTACTTTTGTTGAGGGGTTTCAACTGCTGATTACTCATAAAGTTAAATAAGTTGTCTCTTGTAAAACTTGAAGACTTATACTTCCAAAAAATTGAAGTCTTCTACTATGTAAAAACCCAAAGTCTTGCTTGAATGCCCACCCTCTCACACTTAGGCAAAATTTTGGTATGTAGGCCAAGAAATGGCCAACAATTTTTTTTTTTGGAAATCATAACAAATAAAACATTCATTTTGATTTTGTAGTGCATTTTAAATGAAAAAAAATTTATTAAGTTAAAACACTCTTGATTTTAGCTCATTTGAAGTGCAAATAAAATAAAAAAAGCATTTTTACCACATTTCCAATATAAAAATTAAATTTAGTCATGTGTACAACACTTCTTAAATGCAAAACAAAAAAAACCAGTCATGTTTTTAGCGCATTTGAAGTGCCAAAAAAAAAATCATTTTTACCACATTTGCAATCCAAATAACAAAAAACATTCATGTCTATTGCACATTTCAAATGCAACAAAAAAAAGTCATGTTTTTAGTGCATTTGAAATGCAAAAAAATAATACAATCATTTTTTTTTACCACATTTCCAATCCAAATACCCAAAAAAAGTCATTCTTCAAGTGCATTTAAAAAATATATATATTCATTTTGATTTAAGTGGAAAAACAATTGCAAAACAAAACAAAACATCAACTTGGAGTGATATATCTGATTATTTAAAACATTGACCCAATGAACATTGAAAAAATTCATTGTTCATTGGTCCAATGTGTTGAAAAAATTAGCTTTATTTATTCATTTAGATAATTTTTGTAAAAAAATAAAATTGTACAAGTAATATGTAAAATAAACCATGCATTTGCTAAAAAAAGAAAGAAACATAGACTAAAGAGTTAATGACATACCTTTGGTAAACTACAATGAATCTCCCTCTCTGCATCCCCCTCCCCCTCCCTCTCTTAAGTTATCCTCTTCCTCTCTTTGTAAAATGAAATATATTTAGGCTTTAGGTGGATTTGGTGTTGGGTTTAGGGGGCCTTGGCCAGCCTCCATTTAGGTTTAGGTTATAGCTTTTTAATTTTTTAGTGAGTGTTGTTTTTCATTATTTTTTAAAGGGAGTGTCATGGGACATCCTGAAATCCTATGAGATAGCTACAAGATGTTTTTGGTATAGGAGTGGGTTAATTCTTCCCTATACCACCACCCCCAAACATCTTAGATGTCTAGGATGGGGGAAATTACCCACGACATGTCCCAGAGGAACACTGTTGATACCACAATGGTATTAATGTGTGGTATATTTTAATTATGTCCATCATTAAAACCATTATTTTAAAGTTTATATTCTATAGAGTGAGGGTCTAAAAGGTGAGGAAATTGGTAGAAATCTAGTGACAGATGGAATAACAAGCTCCTTGCCATCTATATATTTCATCATCATATTAAGGATTCTTGTGTGAGTGTAGATATATGTTGTTATGCTTTTGGCCATCTCTATAATGAATTAAACCCATTAAGTTTTCCAATATACCTCAACATCAAATTAATATAATAGACAACACATGGGGTCCAAAATATGGTAGGGCACCTTTTCATTAAAAGCTTAATAATAGTTACACAATTTGTAAAATTGTTTGTGACAATCTGCACAACGTTCTCCACCTGAACCTTGGTCACAACTTCCTTAAAAAAGCCATAAAGTGTTTAAACATTTTTTATTTGGTCCAAGGCATCAATGGAATTTAAAAGGACTCTGCCTTTTCCAAAAGCCACAAGAAAATTATTCAATGCATGCTTTCTCTTATTTATCCACCCATCATATGTAATAGTACTCATTTTCGATGATGGTCATCAACAACATCAGTCATTTAACATTTCAATCTTAATAGTTTCAAATGAAGGGGATTTAAACCCTGGATCACCAATGACAATGAAATCAACCATAGCTTGCCAATAAAAGAGTCCTAGCATCATTGTATGGATGCTTGAATAATACAAAAAATTCTCTATTGCCTCTCACCTTTGTCTGGACATATTTTTTTGAGCTCATACTCACCAAGATACATTGTCGTATGGGGTGAAAAAAAATATTGGCATTGATACTGCTCGTATTAGGTTTATGAACACTAGAAGTTTTAACTTTAGGCAATGACATTGGTAGAGGATTACTTTTTTTTTCTTCCTTTTTTTATATTCTTGGTCTAGGTGTAGAAGAGCACTTTGTGCTAGGACAGGGGGATGATCCAATTTTATATTTCTTCCTAGCCTTTTTTATTTATTTTTATCTTCAAATGAATCATAAGATACCTTGCCTTTGTGAGCTACATCTATAGGGCATTTGTTGCTACACAACTTAACATATTTCACAAGTATTTTTCCAAGTGATATTTGAACCCATTGTTGCCTTGTAATTTATTCCACACAATTTGCATTTGACTTGGTTACCCCTTAGGAGCTTTCAATAGTTCCCCACAAAGTCCTCTCATGGCATTATGATTTCTACTATTTTAGATTTTAACGGGTTTAAGGTTTTGTGAATTTTGAAGTTTGAATAATTAAACATTAGTAAAAAAAGTAGAAAACTCTATGGCCTGTACATTGAAAAAAATGAAAATTTGATCTTTAATAATGACTAATACATTATATAATTATTACGTTTAGAAACTATGATTTATTTAAAAAAGCTAAATCAGTGTACTATTATGGTAAAAAATAAAATTCCTAGAGCTTAGGGCCTAGAATAATAAAACAAAAAGAGATACTAAAACACATACCATCTCTTGGTCCATCCCATTCAGCTTCTTAGTATGCTCTAGTTTTCACTCAGTACCTATCTGAGCTCTATTTGACCACATTTCAAGGTCCATGGCTTCTGATACCCCCTATGTTTTGTTAATATTTGGCCCCTTTTTTGCTTTAGCTAGTGGAAAAAATGCTAGGGTGGTTTCAAACGTGCCACCTAGTGATTATGCAACCACCATAGTGGTATTGTTTGTGTCATGATAGTTTTGCCTTGTTTTAAGTGGCATTATTTCCATATACTCATTGTTTTGAGTCATCCCATTGGATCAAACAAGACACTTAAAGGTTTGGGCATCACTTATTTATAGTGATCATCTTAAAATCCTTGAAAATATTAATATTGGACCCTTTTTGCATATCTTTAAGGTGTTTCTCTCACTTTTTACTTGGTTTTCATCTTGTGCAGGCTCCACACAAACTGTTCAACTGAATTCCCTTCATTTTTATCACTAGATTTGACACTTCATTATTCTCACTAGCTTTGGCACTCTTTGTACAAGTTTTTTGTTCCAAATAATCTTTCTAATTCAAGTGTGTTGGGGTGTTGTTCTCTTTCATATATTTCTATTATCTTCCTTCTTGTTGCTAGTCAAATCTCATTCATTCACTTTCTTGTTTGCATGTCACTGCTTTCACATATAAACTGATCTTTCTTACCTTGTAAAAAACATAGTTTCTCTTGTCAATCTTACCCCCTCTATCCAACATTGTGTTTTTCTCAGTCATATTTTACTTCTTTTCCTTTGTCTACTTCCTATTTCATGATAAATTGCAGCCCCTTGACAACATCTTGACAATATTTACATTTTTGACAAGTTTTTGAAACATGTGCTGGGTTTGACATATCTAATTTTTGTTTATTCCTAGCTATTATTTTCACTTTAATTATCTCTCATTCATCATTTCAGACCTATTTCATCCTTCTTGCAATGAATTCACATTGTTATTCACCCTATTTTCATGATTTAGCAACTTTTGTAACATTGACAACATTGGTAGCTTCTGCAACATTGCCATTTTCTTTTTGATTTGATTGTTTTATCTATCCTAAACTTCTTTATATCCATTTTTATCTTGCCTTTGCATATCATGTTGTTCTTGAAGTCATTAGGGGTTATTTTTATAGCATATTTTACTATTTTATGGCTCTCATTTTTGACATACTTAAGACTCCTCCTTGCATGCTTTCAGTATTGTGTGGTGTGTTTAGATTAGTTAGCCTATTGTTTTAGTGCATCTTAGTTATTTAATTTCACTTTGTCCTCATAGAATCAGTAACCTTAGGACATCTTACTCATTCTTAGCTTAGACTTGCATCATTTGAATTGAAAATAGCCTAGATGCTTCTTATTTTCAGCAAATAACATCTCTAGTAGATATTATTAGCATCTTTATCTTAGTCTAGAGATCACTTTGATGATTATAAAAATCTCTTGAGCTAAATTTTAGCACTATTGCATTATATTTTATAAATAAATTTAAAAAGATTAGGCATGTGCTCTCAACTTTCTTTGTCAATTTGGAAAGTAGAAATAGGTTTTGCTTGTGTTGCTTGAACAAAGTCGGGATTAGTTTAACTTCACATCTGTATTCTTTCTATTCTATCATTTGATTAAGAGAGTAGGTTTTCATCTATAAGTTAGTTTTCTTGGTTTTAAGTGTGCTTGTTTGTTATATATATCATAATAATCTTAGATTTCCTTTTTGGTATTTAGACTAGTTTTAAAGAGGTACATGTTACTTTAAGCATAAGTTACTTTTCCCATATCCTTTTTGCTTCTTTTTAGCCTATTCCTTTCTTAGCACGTTCTCTATAGATTTAGCCTTAGCATTTTTTTTCTTTTGTATTCTATTCATTTGATGACTATACCCAGTAAATATCAGCTCATCAAAGCAGAGAGGATTCCCCATTCCTTGCAACTAGGATTTGTAGCTCCAATCATAACAATGTTGACCAACGGCTCCTAGTGTAAGCTAGAATTTCACCCTTTATGGGAGATTTTCTCAATATCTCTCACTCATATCTATAAGTATTGGGATAACCTTAGGATATGGGTATCCTATCTCGAGGTTCAACCTCTAAGCTTTTTAATGAGGCTAGTTCCTCAGATGCTTCACTTCAGCTCTCATTTCCCATGCTAAAATCTAATGCTAACTAAGGAAAAGGGATATGAGTATAACATAAAAAGGAAAATCTAAGCTAAGGGAGGTGATGCACCAAAAGAGAGTGATCCATATTTAGAATGGGAGCCTTAGTGACTATTATTAGACTTAAACAAGACAAGTCTAGTCGATCCTATCTCAGAGCTGCAAGCAGAGTAGCTATGTTGAGGTCAAAGGGGAAGATGCACTTTGAAGGGCAGGTAGAAATAGGTCAACAAGAGAGACACTATGACTCATAATGCTTCAAAAAGGAACTAAAGGCTTGTTGACACTATGGATTGAACCCTTTAAAAGAAAACTTGGCTTCTTTCTTCCATGCAGCATAATGGAGACATTCTTCTTACTATGGATAACAAGTTTGAGGAATGAATCTATAGATTAAGGTCTAGCTCCCCTTGATGCACCTTGAGGTCCTAAATTTATACTGCTATTAATGAGGGGGGATGAAAAGAGAGAAGGATACTACAAAAGCAGAACCTAACTAAAATGGTGATGCACCAAAATTGATTGATCTACTCATCTTTTATCTACACTTCATACCAAAAGGGTGAATAGAAACTTAATTTGAATAAGAGACTTAGACTACATCAATGTTTTAACAAGGGGTTTGGTAAAGTTATAATGAAGAAGAACTTACCATAGGTGCTCTAGAGGCACACTATTGGATGGTTATTCATTTGCACCTATGCTCCAACCTAGATGCCTCTTATTAACTTGTAGAAGAAGATCTTGGATACACTAGATACATTGACATCAACCTATGAAAGAATTAAAATAAATTAATAAACATAAGGAAATACATAGACATGCAAAAGTGTAAAGAATCAGATGGAGGTAAAATGCTTCTTTTGATTAAGGGCAAATTTTTGTCAGGGCTTCGCCATATGAAAGTGAGAGATCTCTTTTTACAAAGCTAAGAGGTTACAATATATATAGAAAATGGAGAAATACCCTTGACCCATTTCAAAAATAGGTGGAACATACTGCATTAAACACCTCGATAAAAATAATTCACCCATGATGCTGTCATTTTTCCATAAATGCACCTAAAAGAGCCATGCTGTAAGTGTCTTGACTATTGACTTTGCTACCCAAGCTGAATTAAACACTCCTACTAAAGGATGGGTCACTTTGTTATTTGAATGACAAGGCTGCCTCTCGATGAAAACTTGCACAAATATCCACTTATTAATTCTAAACAAATAAAAATGAGCCACTCTATTAAATGCTCACATAGTTCCCTTGATGGTTGTTTGGTGGAGACTATTCCATCTGCAAGCAATTATTTCTCCTATTGATGCCTCCTATGCCACCTAGACTGATCTGGTTCATTCTTGTGCTTGGCTAGATGTGTCACCTATAATGTTCCAAGTGTTTGTCTTATGTGTGCCTGGTTGTATTCTAGACTAACTACTCTACTTTTCTCTTTTCTAGGTACTTCTTATCTTTTCTTGGCAATTTGAGCTCTCAGGGTTATCTTTTTTTCTCCTCTTAGGCTCTTTCCTTGGTGGGTCACTGAGTCTACCTTTGGGCTTTCAGGCCTTTGAATTCCTTCGGATAAAATATTTGATGGAAATCCTTCAAACATTTAGTCTGAAATAATTCATCCTTTTATCACTGCTTTGACACCCACTTTTAATGATGCTTAGGCTCGTGCTCTAAAATTATTTTGGATAAAAATTTTGAAATAATTCTTTCGAACATTTTGTCTAAAATAAATGTTCTTTATCCTTTCTCAAATGGTTAACCCATTTTTTTGAATTTGACATTCACGGGCCCATCATCAAACATTTAAAAATCAATGGCTATCTTATCACCATAAAATTGACGTCCATGGGCCTATCACCATTTAAAAAACTAATGGCTCTTTTGCTAGCTTTAATTTGACATTCACGGGCCTATCACTAGACATTTGAACTTTCAACGGCTAACTTACCATGTTGAAGTTGACGTTCTCAGGCCCATCACTACCCTTTAGCAATTTCTTGGCTTTTTGTAAATGAACTTTTTTGAAGGGAAAGTGACCCTTTAGAAAAATGGAAAAGATAATTTTTGATGGCCAAGTGTCCTCCAAAAGGTCACTTACCCTTCAATTTTTTGTCTTTCAAATTTCTTCAAATAAAATGTCTAAAGGAATTCTTTCAGACATTTTATCTACAAAAATTTTTGCCTTTAGTGTCTTGGATTTCCTTGGTGAATTTATTTGGATAGAATATCTAAAGGAATTCCTTTAGACATTTTATCCAAATAAATTCATCCCTTGATCTTCTTCATGGATTTTCTTCAGACATTTTATCCAAAGGAAATCCTTCTTCATCTTGTCACTTTCTCTGAAATAAATCCTTATTTTTTAGCTTTCTAGCTTGGCCCTTGCAAACGGACCTTCTGCCCTTTGCAAGGTCACTTTGGGTCCAATGTTACCCTTTGAAACTCCTTGAAAAGTCCCATTTGTTGCTTTTCTACCCTCCATAAGGGTACTTGACTTTTAGAGCTTTTTGTAAAAGACTTATACCCCTTCAAAATTGGCCCATCTTTCTATCAATAAAAGGCTTGCCCAGGGTAATTTGTTTGCCATGCTAGATATCTAGAATCAAAATGAATTCTAAATTAACCCAAATACCTACAAGACTCAAATCACTTGGTTTTTATATAAACAAGAATGTTACAGAAGAAAACTCAAAAATTGTAGTGGGGTGAATTCATCAAAATTGGCTAACATGCCCTGCAAGGAAAAGGAAAGAGGGGTGCCTAATTTTGGCCTGTAGGACCAAAATTGGTCAACAAATTTGCCAATTCATAGGGGAAACATGCCTGGTATGTTCAAGAAGACTTGTGGCTTAAAGGTCCATTGGACATGGAGTCAGGATACAACTTGAAAGGCTGGTAATAACCTTGAAAAACTCAAGAACCAATGAATATTTTACCCAAAAAGGTAAACAAAACATACACAAGGCTCAAAAAATAGAAACATGCATAAAATAACTTAGGGAAAATGAGGAAAAAATAGGGAAACTATGTACATAAAAAGAGAGGGTTAGTGACAATGTTTAAGATATATCCCATTGATTGGGATATGTAGTTCTCCACCATCTAACTTGGAGAGTTGGAATGCATTATGTTTATTGCATTGGGTGATGACATATAGACCACTCCACAAAGCATCGAACTTCATGTGCTTTCCAAGTTTAGCTCATTCTTCATCCCATTTCAAGACAATGTCACCTTCTAAGAAGTCCTTTGATGAGGATTTCTTGTCAAAATGTTTCTTTGTTTGCTACTGGCAATTCATCATAGAAACCATGGCTTGGTCTCTTGCCTCTTGAAGCTCCATTAATTCACAAAATCTAACCTCCATATTATCACTCTCCTCTAATTGCAGTTGATGGGCAAGATCCAAGGGTGGTAATTCAAGTGAAATAGGAAGTCTAGCTTCCCTTCTATACACAAGTGTGTATGGTGAATTGCCAACTTCTCTTTTTGGAGTGACTCTGTCTACCCATAGGGTTGTCTTCATCTTGGCATGCCAAGTCCTTTGATTTTCCTCCATTGTCCTTTTAATGATCCTAATCAAGTTCTTGTTGGTGGACTCAACTAGCCCATTTCCTTGTGGGTAGTAGTTAGAGGAAGTACTAAGATAGATGTTGTATCATAATGCCCACTCACTTGTCTTGGTTCCTAAGAAAGCCAATGCATTGTTTGAAATGATTGTAGATGGAACTCCAAATCTCATCACTAGGCCTTCATAGAAGTCTAGGACCATACTCTTTTCAACCTCCTTCAAAATGATGGCTTCTATCCATCTCATGAAATAATCTGTAGCAGTCAAGACCCACTTGTGACTAGCACTAGGAGGGTTGATCATCCCCATGAAGTCCAAACCCCATTGCATGAATGGCTACTCCACTTGAATAGGTTGCAGAGGCATTGTATCCAACCACTATTTTCCATCAAAGTGAGCACATTTTTGGCACCTCCTCACCCAAGCATGAGTATCTCTATTTAAAGTGGGCCAAAAGTATCCATCCCTCATAATCCTTGTAGATATGGGCTTAGGAGCAAAATGACCACCATCTAGTCCATCATGAAATTTTGATAGTACCCTATCGACTTGATCTGAATCGATGCATCTGAAGAGAACCCCTAAAAATTCCTTTCTAAACAAAAATCCATCAACCAAGACATAAGGAAGAGATTGAAGACTAAAATATTTCCTCTTAGTTCTATCAAGGCCTTACAAACACTTACCAGTTCAAAGGAAATGAACCATGTCTTGGGCCCAACTCTTCATGATTGTAGGTACTTCTATTGTAGCTTCATCATGGAGTATCAAAATTCTTTCCTTTAGCTCTTTGAGGTCTATATCAATGTGTTTGCATAGGCCTCTTCCCCTTACCATCTTGCTGGTCTTGATCTCCACATCATACTCCATTACCTTGGTGATCCACCCTACCCTTTTTTCATTCAAGTCATGGCTCAGCAAGAAGTCCTTTACATTAGGATGTGGCACCATGATGTGAATCTTTTTATTAGACAACATATGTCTAAATTTCTTTAGGATTCTTATGACTACAAGTGTTTTCTTCTCAACATATGTGTACCTAACTTCATATCCCTCTAAGTCCTGGCTAAAAAATGTGAGAGGTTGTTCCAAATTTTCACCATTTGCTTGAGTGAGCATAGCAAAGATTACCTCTTCATTGCCAAAGGTGTAGAGATCAAAGTCTTTGGAGAAGTCTAGACTAGTCAAGGTGGGAGCTTAGGCAATAGCATGTTCGATACCTTTGAATCTATCTCTCATCCTCACTGTCTATGTGAACTTCTCATCCTTCCTCAGCATGGAAGTTAGTGGCTTGACCAGTTCATCAAAATTAGGGATTAATCTCTTAATAAAGTTTATTTTGCCAAAGAAGCTTTGTAGGCCCTTATTGTGTTTAAGCAAGGACAATGCTAAGATGGCACACACTCTTTTCAGATCAATGGTCAATCCTTTTTTTGAAATGACATGACTCAGGAGTTTGCCTTCATGGATTAAAAACATACATTTCTTTGGGTTGAGAGAGATGCCAAACTCACTACGTGTCTCAAATATTTGCCTCAAGGGTTTTAGATGTTATCCTACCTCTTTAGATAAAACTATCACATCATCAAGATAAATTGGTACAATGTCATTTATCAAACCTTAAAAATCCATATCCATAGCTCATTGGAAGGTAGCTCTAGTATTTGATAGTCTGAATGGCATCTTTCTGTCGATGAAAGTTCCCCACTTGGTGGTGAAGGTTGTCTTGTACTGGTCATAGTCTTACACCAGAAATTTGATTGTACCTAGAGTACCATCTAGGAGGGAGAAATGTTCACTGCCTATCACCATCTAAATAATATGCTCCATACTTTGGAGAGGATAGTTATCTCTTAATGAAACTGTATTTAGGTCTCTGAAATTGACACATAATCTAATCTCCCCATTCTTTTTCCTAATGGGGACTAGATTGGCTAGCTAAGAAAAGTCTTTGATAGGAAAAATGATCTTGGACTCGATCATCTTGGTGAGTTCCTTCCACATGAGAGGCTCAATCTTTGGATTGATTGGCCTTTATTTTTGGTTGATGGGTTTGGCACCATCTTCTAGCTCAATGGTGTGTTGGGCCAAGCTTGGGTCAAACCCCTTCAAATCACCATACTCCCAAGTAAAGACATTGACAAACTCTTACCATAACAAAATGAAAGAATGCCTTTCATCATTTTTACATAGCTTCCCAAGTGCAAGCATCATATCCTTGAGTATTTCAACCCTTTCATAATTATTTTTCTTGGTTGTGATGCTTGATTTGTCATCTTTGATTTGGTCACCCTCATTAAAGATGCTTTCAAGAGTTACCAAACCTTTAGGAAGTCTATTGTTCTTCAGCTAAATAATCTAGCCATCATACTATTGTTACAGCTTGGATTGATTCCTAGAAGTAAAATCAACCTTATCCTATAATAAAAGTGCTATCTATTGGTCATTGCCAAACACCTACAAATTGGTGACATTATCAAGTATGGAGGGTCTTATTATCACCTTTAAATGGTGTTGATTGTTGTCCTGACTTATTCCCTTGGGAATGTCAAACTGAGAACCAACTATTGCTATTCTATCTGCTTGATTATTTTATTATCTTGGGATGGAAATGATGTTGAAAGCACTGAAGCTTTCCATTAAATCCCACACCCTATGTTTTTAAGACTTCAATGAAAAATTCTTGGTTGAGTTTTGACCTCTCACCTAGTTTAGAATTAACTCATTGTCTCCAAAAACTTGCAATTATTTGTTTCCTTTTTTTCTTGCCCACTCTAAACCATGAACAAGAGATTCATATTCTACTACATTACAAGTACAAGAAAAATGGAACCTGAATGTTTAAAATTATTTTCATTTTGAAGGTGAAACCAGCATTGCTCCACCACCAAATCCCAACTTGCTTCTAAACCCATTGAAGACAAGTTGCCACAAACCACAACTCTCTTGGTTTGTCTTCATCAAATTTGGCATGAAAGTATCTTTCTCATGCATGCATTAAAATCCAAGACCTACCTCTTTGATGAACTTGTAAGGATCATATTCAAAATTATCATTTCCCCATTCATCTAGGAGCAGGTCAGCAACTCCTTCAAGGGAAGATGGTGGTGATTGGTCTACCTGGAGTTCTTCATCAATGATAGTATAGCTGGCATTTGCTACCTTGGGTGAGTATGGCTCTAGGTGATCTTTGTGGATAGGCTCTAACTCAATATTTACTTTGGTTCCATATTTAGTCTTAAAAACCATGTAAGAGCAATTTGATGCCAAGTACCCACCTATCTTGGACATGAAATCCCTGGATAAGCAAAGAGCGAAGTAAGGGGGAGCATCCACCACTACCACATCATGGGAAATATAGAAGGTTAGACAAGCATGAAGCATTAGATTCAATCTACTTACCACTTCCAATGTATTCATTGGTGATCCATCCAAATGTAAAACTCCCTTGGTCATTTCCTCATATTTGAGTCCTAGCTTGTCAACTATGCATTTGGGCAGTATTGAGGTGCTTGATCCACTATCAATGATGTAATTATGGACCAATAAATCTCTAATAATTAAGTATAGATAGAAAGGAGGGACCTTTTCATCCTTCTTTGCTTGACCTCCCATGGGAGGAGCCTCATTCATAATTAACACATTATCAGCCTTTATTGGGACAACTTGCTCACTCAGTCCATGCAATTCCTTTTAGAGTATATCCTTTTATCCTAGCATTGCTAAGAAATCCCAGAATGAGATATTTATATGTAGATTCTTTATTTGGTCCACCACATTAATTGGAGGGTTACTCCCTTTTGAGTTCTCCTTGGGGGCATTTACAACTTGAGGTACAACTCGAGGAGTTGAAGTTGCAACTGGTTGTCTATAATTGGAAAATTTATGGTTCACTTGTGATTAAAAAGATGTCATAGATGCTTGAGTAGCTTATTGAGCTTCCTCTATAGCTCTCTTTTTTGACTTGGTTTCGGTTTCAATGCAATCATATTAATTATTTGTGGTCCTCACATAATTGACTACATAGAATTCCCCTTCCAAGTGGTTCATAAGAGTGGTATCAGATTGAGATTGCTTGTTGTCCATCCCAAGTTGTGTTGACACCTAAAAAATTAGGAATTGGGATACCTAATCACCTTTTATGTGCATACATTGATTTGATAGCTCACTAGCATAAGCAACCTATTTTTGACTATAACCCAGGGGTGGGCAATTAGGTTGTTCCTGTACTAAATTATTTTGAGTGGGAACAAGAGCCTTGGAAAATGAAGGGGCACTTGGATTAAAACTATGATAAGGTCTGACCTAGGTAATCTAACCCTACCCTTGATTATAATTTTGAAAAGGGGGTTTATTTTTCTTCCTAAACTATTGGTATCCTTGATTTGGCTAATAATTTTGAGCTTGTTGCCTCTTGAGGGCCACTAATTCATTAGTAACTCTCTATAGTGGGATCTTAACTTCATGGAGATCATTTGCAAGGGTAGAAAATAGCCTTTATATGTTAGGTAGAGGAGCTAAAGTGGGTGTAACAGGTTAAACTGAGGGCTAAAAATTAGGAAAGAGTAGCACATGAGGTCTAGGGGCTATCTTTCCTGCTTATACCAAAAAAAATTGGCAGCTATGGTTATTTCAAAAGTAGTGGGTAAAACTTGTCCACCCATGGACTGTATCATGATATAAATGTCATTATTCAAGGCCTTTAAGTAGTATAGGAAAGCATAGCTTAGGTTCAACCTCACTAGAATGGGGACCCTGTCCCAAGTCTTTTGGAACTAGTGTTAAAATCTTGCATAAATTCATGCAGAGCTCTCTTCATAGTGGTTAATTATTTAGCTAGATACAAATGGTCACTTTTCTCTCCAAACCTATTTGTCAGGAGAATGCCTAATTCATTCCATGAGCCAACTAAATTCATAGGCAAGGTCCCATACCAATCCAAAACTTTACCCTTGAAGGACAAGGCCAATAACTTGATGGCTATGTTTACTTCAGTGAAATTATTGACATTATAGAGGTTAGCTATGTTTCTGACTCTCCACTAAAGGGAGGAACACTCTTAAGGGTTGTCCCTAGAATTAGGTCATACTACAAAAGGTTCAAAGGGATCTGACCATTAAAGGCCATAAAAGGCAAAGCCATGGTTGTGCTAGGATTCAATTGGGGTCTCCTTGTGTAGGTGTGTTTCATGGTAGGTCTAGGAAATTAGTTTGTTGTGTAAGGATGAGTCATTGCAAACCTTAGCCTCTTTACTGAGTTTAAAGGTAGCTCAAAAAATTCAAAAAGAACACCCTTAGAAGATATTATGGTGACCTTAGGCATGAGATGCCAAGTTGATTACTAACCAAAGACTAAGTTCTTAATATGGAGTCACCAGATGATAGATTATAGTTATTTATTTTGGACTTCTTATAATAACAGGACCAACACCAATCTTGAAACTTCATAAGGCATAAAAATTTGGTCCCACTAGGCATGCCAAAAACTATTGACACTATGGATTGCACCTTTTAAAATAAAACTTCACTTCTTTCTTCCACACGGCACAATGGATACATTCCTCTTGTTTTGGGTAACAAGTTTGAGGAATGAATCTCTAGATTAAGGGCTAGTTCCCCTTGATACACCTTGAGGTCTTGAAATTCTACTATTTACAATGAGGGGGGATGAAAAAAGAGAAGGATACTACAAAAGCAGAACCTAACTAAAATAATGATGCACCAAAATTGATTGATCTACTCATCTTTTATCTACACTTTATACCAAAAGGGTAAATAGACACTTCATTTGAACAAGAGACTTAGACTACATCAATGTTTTAACAAGGGGTTTGATAGAGGTATAATGAAGAAGAACCTACCATAAGTGCTCTAGAGGCACACTATGGGATGGTTATTCATCTGCACCTATGCTCTAACCTGGATGCCTCTTGTTAACCTATAGAATAAGATCTTAGATACACTAGATACACTGACATCGACCTATGAAAGCATTAAAATAAATGACTAAACATAAGGCAATACACAGACATATGAAAAAGTGTAAAGAAATAGATAGAGGTAAAATGCTTCTTTTGATTAAGGGAAAATTTTTGTTAGGGCTTTGCCATACAATAGTGAGAGATCTCTTTTTAAAAAGCTAAGAGGTTACAATATATATAGAAAATGGAGAAAGACCCTTGACGCCTTTCAAGAGTAGGTGGCCTATACTGTAGTAAACACCTCAGTAAAAAAAATTCACCCATGTTGTTGTCATCTTTCCATAAATACATTTGAAATATCCATGTTTTAAGTGTCTTGGCTATTTACTTTGCTACCAAAGCTGCATTAAGCACTCCTACTAAAGTATGGGTTGCTTTGTTCTTTGAATGACAATGTTGCCTCTCCATGAAAACTCACACAACTATCTGCTTATTAATGATAAACAAATAAAAATGGGCAACTCTATTGAATTCTCATGTAGTTCTCTTGATGGATGTTTGGTGGAGACTATTCCATCTGCAATCAAGTACTTCTCTTACCGACACCTCCTATTCAACCTAGACTGATCTGGTTTGTTCTTATGTTTGGCTGGATGTGTCACATGAAACATTCCAATTGTTTTTCTTATGTGTGTGTGGCCACATTCTGGACTAATTGCTCTACTTTTCTCTTTTCTAGCTACTTCTTATCTTTCCCTGGCAATTTAGGCTCTCGAGGTTATCCTTTTTTCTCCTCTTGGGCTCCTTCCTTGGCGGTTCATTGAGTTTACCTTCAGGCTTCCGAGCCTTTGAATTCCTTTGGATAAAATATCTGAAAGAAATCCTTTAGACATTTTATCTGAAGGAATTAGTCCTTTTCTCGCTACTTTGACACCCACTTTTAATGATGCTTAGGCTCACACTTTGGAATTCTTTCAAAAAAAAGTCTGAAAGAAATGTTCTTTAGTCTTTCTCAAACGGTTAACCCATTTTCTTAAATTTGACATTCGCGGGCTCGTCATCAAACATTTTAAAACAACTATCTTATCACCATAAAATTAATGTTCATGGGCCTGTCACTATTTGAAAACTAATGGCTCTTTCACTACCTTGAATTTGATGTTCGCAGGCCTATCACCAGACATTTGAACTTACAACGGTAGATTATCATGTTGAATATGATGTCCTCGGGCCCATCACTACCCTTTATCAATTTCTTGGCTTTTTGTAAATGAACTTTTTTGAAGAGAAAGTAACCCTTTAGAAAAATGGAAAAGGTTCTTTTTGATGGCCAAGTGTCCTCTGAAAGGGCACTTACCCTTCAGGTTTTTGTCTTTTGAATTTCTTCAGACAAAATGTCTGAAGGAATTCCTTCAGACATTTTGTCCACAAGAATTTGTGCCTTTAGTGTCTTGGATTTCCTTGCTAAATTTCTTCAAACAAAATGTCCGAAGGAATTATTTTAAACTTTTATCTGAATAAATTCATCCCTTGATCTTCTTCATGGATTTTCTTTGTCACTTTCTCCGAAGGAAATCCTTCTTTTTCAGCTTTCTATCTTGGCCCTTGCAAACGGACCTTCTACCCTCCGCAAGAGAACTTTGGGTCCAAGGATGCCCTTCAAAACTCCTTGAAAATTCCCATTTGTTTCTTTCCCACTATCTACAAGGGTACCTAATTTTCAGAGTTTTTTGTAAAATACTTCTGCCCCTTTGAAACTGGCCCATCTTTCTATCGATAAAAGACTTGCCTAGGGTAATTTGTTTGCCCTGCTAAACATCTAGAATTGAAATGAATTTCAAATTAACCCAAATACTTTCAAGACTCAAATCACTTATTTTTTATAGAAATAGGCCTGTTACAGCAGAAAACCCAAAAATTATAGTAGGGTGAATTCATAAAAAACTGTCTAACAGGCCTTGCAAGGAAAAGGAAAGAGGGGTGCCTAATTTTGCCCTGTACAACCAAAATTAGTCAACAAGGCTAACACATCACATGACCTATGAGAAACCAAGAAAACTCAAGTGAGGTACATAGAGAAATCATAGATGATGAGGAAAAACATACATTTTGCAAGTTAAACTTCAATAATGCACACTTAACTTCAGCAAAAATTAGAAAGTTATCTTGTATTGATTAATGAGAGTGTTATAAGGAAATTTTTGATAGAGTGCCTCTATCACTAGTTGAGGGGATTATTTTTTAAGGCCCAAAAGGTTGTATATATATCATAAAAGGGATGAGAGAAGAGGGTGCCATAATGATTGGGATCTTTTTTACAGCTTCCTCAAATCCCTGAATGCATCAACTCTCCCTTGTTTCCAGGACAAGGTCCCCATACTTGTGTACTTGGTAGTGTCATGATTGAACATGTTTTGAGAAATCTCTTATCGAGGGCATGGCTTGGGACACTCTTCATTGAAGTCATTGACCTACTTTTCAAAATTAGGTGTGAATAATCCACTTGTGTCCTTGAGGGGTCTTACTTCTATGTAGCCTTACTGGTGACACTTGATATTTTTAAGCATTTAGCCAAACTCAGGTCTACTCAAGCTCCCTTTCATACTAAAGGCATGCCACTATTTTGATTATGTGACGAACCATCCAAGATCACCATCGATCTCCTCGAGCCCTTCATGTATTCAAGTCTCTCTTTTGGACTGACAGAACCATTTTAGAGGTGAGAGCCATATCGAAGGACAAAGGCTTGTCTATTAATTTACACCTATCAGCTCTTGCCAATCACTTGGGCTTTCCTTTATTTTTTACCTTAGTCAAAAATTCTCCCCCTTTAACCTTCATCAAAAGTCTTGGGCCTGCTCTCACACCATTGATCTTGATTTGCATGATCAAGCATGGTTCATTGATCTTAAACCCAAGCTAACATGATTTTGACACTTGGTACTCTCATGTTTACACTCAAGATCTACTGACTTGTGGACCCACCGCATTTGTGCCACATGGTGGCCTTGTGCTTAGTTTGAGCCTTATTGGCTTTTTGACCCTTTTGACCCCCACTCACCATCAATCTGCTATGTATGATTAAATGCATGTTATTGATCTACCTGGACCCATAAATCTATCATTCATCACTTGCCATTGGATCTTCTATATGATTGAACATGAGTCATCGATCCTATTTTTGAAATCAAATGGATACTTTGACAAAACTCATCTTTGACATCTACGTAAATGTCTTAATCCTTTTGGGAACTTTGAAAATGCCCCCTTTCTAAAGGGAAAGTACCCTTCAAAACTTTTTTAAATGTCCTTTGGTTATTTGGAATGAATCATCAGCATTTTTGGAAAAGACCATTCAAACAAATTTGCTTTGGCCACTTTCTTGAAAGAAAAGTCTTCAGGACTTTTGCAAAGGTTCACTTCCTCGAAAGATACCCTTTGTAAATATTGCATAAGACACTTTGGCATGGAAATGACTCTTTAGAAAAGTGTTTTGGCTCTTTTGCTCCAAAAGTGACCTTCAAAAGAATTGGAATTGTCCTTCAAAATAATTGGAAATGCCCTTGAATTTTATATCGAGCCATTTTATCGAGAAAATACCCTTCAGGAAAAGTGTTTGGGGCACTTTTGCTTGAAGAAGCTATCTTTCAAAATTTTGTGAAGTGCCCTTTTTCAAAGGGAAAGTACCCTTCAAAACTTTATAAAATTTCCTTTGAATTTTGAAAATAAATTTTTGGCCTTTTGACTTCGAGACAAAAGTCCCAAAAGAAAATTTCCTTTGGAAAATTGTCTGAGACAATTTTCCCGAAGGAAAAGGGATCTTTTGGAAAATTCCTTCAGGGTTTTTGAAATAAACCTTTCCCAAAGGAACCTACCCTTCAAATTTTTGAAATGGACTATTTTGCTGAGAAAAGTGACCTTCAGCTTGCTTACCATTTCTGGTAGATAATTCTTTTGAAAGAATTTGTTCACACAATTTTCTCAAAAGAATTCACTCTTTGACTTTTGACTTGAATGGACCTTTGGATTTTTGAAAAGTGCCCTTGCTTACTTTGGTTTTCTCATGACTCACAACTTATAAAGTAATTTGAGTAAAGTAGCTCCACAAACTTGTGGAATTCTAGATAGAGCAACTTGGGGTTGTGGAGTCACTTTACTTTGGAGTTGTGACTACTTGCAACTTACTAGCCAAATTAAGCAAAGTACTTTCAAAAACATGAAGTCTTCCACCTTGTAATTTTGTAAATGTTTTGATGGAGTCCATATATGTTCTGATGAAGTCCATAGATTTTATGATGGAGTCCATAGCTTTTTTGATGGATTCCATAGATTTTTTGATGGACTCCATAGCTTTTCTAACACTATGTAGGCCTAATGTTGTTGCATTTATGACCCCTAACCTTCCTCTTAGGTGAATAGAATATCCTTGTTGCTCCTCATGAAAATCAAAAGTATCCATCTCAAATATATAGCTTGACATGCTTCCACCTTATAAATTTTGAAGCCTTCTGCATGACAAAACTTGAAGTATTCTTGTTCCATAAACCCAAAGTCTGAAGACTTGCCACTTCTACTTGATCATGTCTATTTCCTTAAATTAGTTAGAATTTGGAATGTGGGCTAAAATAAATGGCCAAAATTTCTGATGACTCACAAGGAAGTATGCCTACTATGCTTAAAAACACAGCTCATTTGCTTCATCTGATCCATTGGGTATGGAGTCACTATTTTCTTTGATAAGGTTGACCCTATCTAAAACTCCCCTGAAGTAACAAGAACAACCAAAACAAAACAAAGTGCCTAAGGCACCTAGGGAAGGGAAACACACAATTGAAAAGATGTACACAAGGCACTTAGGGAAGGGAAACACATAAAATATACTCTAATATATATAAGGCTACAATTTATAATTACCTTATTCCTAGGTCAAATGGGAAACTTTTAGCATCATCGATTTGCAATGGACAAGGATGAGAGGCACCCTACTTTTGTGAGCTCATGCTAGGTGGACTAAGATGCCTGATTTCTCACTCTTTTATATTTCTCCCCAATGGATGAAGTGGGACAAACATGTCCCCAATGTAGATAAATTTCTTTATTGGCTCAAGACTTGATTGATGTTGCTCATCACTCTTGAGAAATCCTTGCACAAAGACTTCATCTAGGTTATTAGGAGTAACTAAATTTTGTTCACTTGGTGGCTCAAAAAAACCATATTATTCCACATTTTTATTGTGCAAACTAGGAATTATCATGCTTAGAATAGAATGATCATAATTTTCTAGAATAAGAATATTTCTCTTAACCTCCTCAAACTTTTTGGTTATGGCATTGAACTACTACCACAACTCTTTAGGCTCTTCATTGGTACGTTTCTCAAATTGTATCAATTAAGCACTTGAGATGTCTCCTTCATGAACCTCACTCAATATTTCATCTTATTTTTCAACTAAAAATGAGTTTTTATTTAGCCAACCAAGGTCCAAAACAACACACTTGTCTTCCTCTAGTTCCAACATATCAGGGCTATCATCAATTGATACCTCATTTTGAAGTGGACTAACCTCTAGTACCTAGTTTTGATCCTCTTTTTCATCTATGTAGAATAGAAAATTAGTAGGCCATTCAAGGTCTTCCCTGTATTTAGCTTGAGGATTGTCCCCTTTAGGATTTGGTTCATTAGTGTCAAATCCATGCTAAGAAGGCTGGTCTAAGCCTGATTTTTCCTCCTCTGAATGAAGTGAGCTACCTATCAAGATTTATTCCTCATACACTCTACCTCATCTTCTTGAGACTCACTTGAGACTACAAAATATTCTTGTATCCTTCATAAAATATGCTCTTTCTCCAAGAGGGAGATGGTGGGAGGGTGAAAAAGTTCACCTTGCTTGCAGCTTGAGAGAGTGTCTTTCCAACTAGGTACTTTGATTGGTTCCTTTAGTGGCTCTTGAGGGAGGGAGAAAGGGTCTTGGAAATATTGTAGGGAAAGATCATTGAGTTGAGCTAACACCTCTTTTTTATTTTATTTAACCAATAACTCCTCTTGAATTAGTTCTTAGACCACTACAACTGATAACTCTTCCTTCTTCTCTATGCTTTTCTGAATCGATCTCCATGATAGAAATGTGTAGGGAACAACCAATTTTTATTCCTTTTGAAAGGTTATAGAAGAGGGTCGTTTCACAAGAGAAGTCATGACATAAACAAGGTCAAAGGTATAGGAGAAGATCCATGGTGGGATGGTTTCAAAATCTTGAGTGGGAATGGGTGTAGGGGTAGGAGAGGACAAACCGATTGGTTTGGGTTTGACGTACTCATCCTCCCAATGAGTTAAGATCTCCTCTATCAAGAGTATCGATTCCTTCATCTCTTGCTTCTCAACATGTGGATATTCACCTTCCTCAATGGATGCCCACACACTCCAAAACTTATGTAAGAAGATCCTTATTCCCTCCATGGCTTGAATGGGGAATTCTTGTCCAAGTCCAACCTCATTGATTTTCATGATTATTTTCCCTTAGTCTAGTTTTCTTCTCTAATTCTTGACAAGGATGGACCTTAACAAGGTTGATTAGGGGCTTGATTTGAAACCTTTAGAGGTTGAGATTGAGGATATTGGAGGAGAGAGGACACATAGGATTGATTTCACTAAGTCTGTTGATCTTCATAAGATATCAACACACTTTATAAATTTTGGACTATGCTTCTTAACCATACCTTCTTGTCCCTCTCACAAATTGCCCATTGTTCATCCTCCCAAATTGAACACCTATTCTTAACCAACTAAAGATAAATTATTTCCTCTCATAGAACATGAATAGGGATGTTTGATGAAAGTTCTAAACCCCTACCAATCTCCCTTATCAACTCAATATAATTTGATAATACTTGCTTGAATCCTAACAAGGATGTAACAGGATAAACATAGTCTTGACAAGGGGAATTAGCAGACTAATTTAAATGTAAAGGAGACTATTATTGGTCATACATAGGAATGGGAGGGGATCAAAGTCCATAATAGGGTTGATAGGTTGTTTGAGGGCCACTTGGGGGGAACACAAACATTATTAGCTTGATAAGTGTGATGCTAAGGTAGATAATAATCATGTTGATCAAAAGATGGTTGATTATACATACCAAATAATGATGATTAGACACTTATGCTGTTCATACCAGTTGATTAATACTTAGAGTATTCATTAGTGTTTACACACATGCCTCCAAAGGATAATTGGATGAAGAGAACACCAAAACTCTTCACTCAGTGAACAACGTAGTCCCACCAAGCATGCTAGAAACTGTTGTAGGCTAGAATTGCACCCTTTATGGGATATTTTCTCAATTAGCTAAAAGAATTGGGACAACCTCAATCTATGGGTATCGTATCTTGAGGTTGAACCTATAGGATTTTTAATGAAGCAAGTTCCTTAGATGCTTCACTTCAGCTCTCATTTCCCATGCTAAAATATACTATTGACTAAGGAAAAGGGATAGGAGGATAACATAAAAAAGAAAATATAAGCTAAGGGAGGTGATGCACCAAAATAGAGGATACATATTTAGAATATAACCTTAGTGACTACTAGTGGACTTAAACAAGTCTAGCTAATCCTATTTCAGAGCTACGAGTAAAGTAGTTGTGTGGAGGTCAAAGGGGAAGTTGCACTTTGAAGGGAAGGAAGAAATAGGTCTACAAGAGAGACACTATGACTCATAATTCTTTAGAAAGGCACCAAACGCTAACATATAACATGAACTACAAGAAACCAAGAAAACTGAAGTGAGGTGCATAGAGAAATCACAGATGATGAGGAAAAACATACATTTTGCAAGTTAAACTTTAATAATTCACAATTGACTTTAGTAGAGATAAAAAAAATTATCTTGTATTTATTCAAGAGAGTGTTACAAGGAATTTTTTGATAGAGTTCCTCTATCACTAGTCGAGGGGATTTTTTTTTAAGGCCCAAAATCCTATATATATATATATATATATATATATATATATATATATATATATATATATATATATATATATACATATATAACATATAGGGGATAAGAGAAGAGGGGGATATAATGATCAAGATCTTTTTTGTAGCTTCCTCAAATCCTTGAATGCATCAACTCTCCCTTGTCACTAAGACAAGGTCCCCATACCTGTGTACTTGGTAGCATCATGATCAAACCTATTTTGAGGGGCCGCTTGTCAAGGGAATGGCTTGGGACATTCCTCATTGAAGTCACTGACCTACTTTATAAAAGTAGGTGTGAATAATCCACTTGTGTCTCTGAGGGGTCTTGTTTCTATAGAGCCTTACTTGTGACTCTTGATCTTTTTATGCATTTGGCCCAACTCAAGTCTACTTGAGCTCCCTTTTGCATTAAAGGCATGCCACTATTTTGATTACATGATGAACTATCCAAGATCACCACTAATCTCCTCAATCCCTTCATGCATTCAAGTCTCTCTTTGGGACCAATAGAGCCATGTTGAAGGTGAGAGCCATATCAAAATACAAAGGCTTCTCCATTAATTTACACCTACCAGCTCTTGCCAGTCACTTGGGCTTTCCTTCATTTTTTACCTTAGTCAAAAATCCTCCCCCTTCAACCTCCATCAAAAGTCTTGAACCTGCTCTCGCACCATCAATCTTGATTTGCATGATCAAGCATGGTTCATTGATCTTGAACTCGAGCTAATGCAGTTTTGACACTTGGCACCTGTTGACCAATTTTAGTCCTATAAGACCAAAATTGGGCACCCCTCTTTCCTTTTCCTTGAAGAGTCTTTTAGCCTAGGTTTTGACAAGTTCATCTTGCAGTTGCCTTATGGGCCTTTCTTTGACAGGCCTTTTTTTCCATGAAAAAACCCAAGTGTTTCCTTCTTCCAGTTGCCAAGTGCTTTAGGCTTGGCAGGCATGAGTCGACTTGAAACTCATTTTGATATTAGATGCTTAACAGGGCAAGTAGGTTACTCTAGAGGGATTTTTATCGATAAAATGGACCAAGTTAAAAGGGCCAAGGGTTGTTTACAAAAAGTTAGAAAGGTAGGTACCCTTGCAGAGGGCACTTAGGTGCCAAACAAGACCTTTGAAATTCTTCTAAAAGGTGACTTAGAGGCCAAGAAGCCCTTGTGGAAGGTATGGAATCAATAAAATGGACCTTTTAAAGAATCTCAAAGGGAAACTTTGGGCTCAAGGTGTCCTTGTAGAGGGTAGATGGTCGAAGCAAAGGGTTAAGATAGAAAGCCCAAAATGGACATGCCATTCGAGAAAGTTGACATGCCAAATAGAGAATTCCTTTGAACATTTTATTCAAAGGAAATCCAAAGAGGAACACCTAAAGAGTGAATTATTTTAGACAAAATGTCTAAAGGAATTCCTTTGAACATTTTGTCTGAAGAAATTTGACAAATGACAGAAGTCTAAAGAAATTTGAAAGGCAAAAGTCTGAAGGGTAGGTGCCCTTGTAGAGGTAACTTGGCCTTGAAAAGAGGCCCTTTTCATTTTTTTCAAAGGGTCACTTTCCCTTCAGAAAAGTCTATTTGCAAAAAATCCAAAGTAATTTCCAAAGGGGTGATAGGCTCACAAATGTCAATTTTTAGGTAATAAACTAGCCGTTGGAATTTAATTATCTGGTGACAGGCCTACGAATGTCAAATTTAAGGTGATGGGCTAGCCATTGGAAAGAAGTCAAAGAGCAATTCTTTTAGACAAAATGTCCAAAAGAATTATTTCAAACATTTTATTTGAAGGAACTCATGAGCAGAGGCATAAAGGTTCATCAAAGAAGTTTTTTTTTAAAAAGTGGCAAGCCCAAAGGAAGAATTCCTTCAGACATTGAAACTCATGAGCGGAGGCCTAAAGGCTCGTCAAAGATTTTTTTTAAAAAAAGTGGCAAGATAAAAGGAATAATTCCTTTAGACAAGCTAAAAGGAAGAATTCCTTCAGAAAAAATGTCTAAAGGAATTCAAGAGCTTGAGATCCCAAAAGAAGACTCAATGACCTGCCAAAGAAGGAGATCGAGAGAAATTTCGTAAGCCCCAAGAGCCTGAATTATCAGGAAAAAGACAAGAAATAGCAAGAAAAAAGAAAATCAAAGTAGGTAACTCAAAACATGGCCATGTGCATATAAGACAAACACTCTAAGTAGAATAGTAAGTCAAGCACAAGGATGAACCAAACAAGGATAGGTGGCACAAGAGTCATTAGTGGGAGAATTAAATGCTTTCAAGTGGAATAGTCTCCACCAAAGAACCATTAAGAGAGTTGGTTGCAAACATTGAAGGGAGAAACTTGTATATCCTCATTTTGACATTAATGAGTAGCTAATTTCATGAGAATTCAAGAGAGCATGGCCTAGAACATGAGGGATGGCCTTGTCAGTTGCTAAGAGAAGTGACCCATGCTCTTACAGGCCTAGATAGCAAAGTTAACATCTAAAACACCTATAGCATGGATTTCTTAGATGAATTTAAGGAGAGACAACAACAAAATGGGCTAATTATTCATTATAGGAGTGTTTAATGTAGCATGGGCCTCTTTCTCTTGACTGGTCAATGACCTACTTTTCTAGTCCTCTATATAATTGTAACTTCTCATTTTGAGAAGCATCTCTCAGCATTATATGGCAAAGCCTTGAAGAAATTTACCTTTAATCAAAATAAGTGTTTTACCTCCATTTGAGCTTGCATTTTTACATATGTCTATGGTCTTGTCTAATGTTCAATAATTTCTTATAATGCTTTCATAAGTCTATACCGACATATCTAGTGTATTGCAAATTATTTTCTGCATGTCAACAAGAAGTGTCCAGATTGAAGTATAGGCACAGGTGAGCAACTATCCAATAGTATGTCTTTAGAATGCCTCTAGTAGGTTATTCCTCCTTATACCTCCATAAAACCCCTTGTTGAAGCATTGATATAGTTAGTTTCTCATTCAAATGAAGTGTCTGTTCACTTCTTTTGGTACAAAGTGTAGGTGACAGTTGAGTAGACCAATCAATTTTGGTACATCACCATTTTAGTTAGGTTTTATTTTATAGTATCTCTCTCTCTTTTCAACCCATATTGTTAGTAGTATAAATTTAGGGCCTCTAGGTAAATCAAGGGGAGCTATCCCCTAATCTAGAGATTCATTCCTAAAATTTGCCACCCACAGCAAGAGGAATGTCTCTATTGTGCCACGTGGATGAAGGGAGTTGAGTATCCTTTTAGAGGGTACAATCCATAGTGTCAACAATTTTTGGCATACCTGATGGGACCAATATGCATCTTTTGAGTTTTAGGATTGGTGGTGGTCGCATTACTATAAAAAATCCAAAATAAAGAGCTATAACCTAACATCTGGTGACTCTATCTTAGGAACTCAATCTCTAGTTAGTGACCAGCCTGGCATCTCATGCCTAAGGTCACCACAAAATCTTTTTCTAAGGGTATCCCTTTCAAATTTGTTGAGCTACCTATGAACTTAGCAAAGAGGCTAAGGTTTTTAACTACTCATCCTTACACGACAAGCCATTTTCCTAGACCTACCATAAAATACACCTACACAAGGAGACCCTGATTGAATCTTTTCATAGCTATGGCTCTCCCTTTTGTGGCCTTTAATGGTCAGAGTACCTTGAACCTTTTGCAGTATGACTCAATTCTAGGTACAACTCTCAAGAGTGTTCCTCCCTTTAGTGGAGAGGGCCCAATCACTAATATTGATCATATTAGAAACATAGCCAACCTCTGTAACATCCATAATATCATTAAGGAAAATGTAATTATTAGGTTGTTAGCCTTGTCCTTTAAAGGGAAAGTTTTAGATTGGTATGGGACCTTGCCTATGAATTTAGTTGGCTCATGGAATGAATTAGGGACCCTTTTGACAAATAGGTTTAGAGAGAAAAGTGACCATTTGTCTCTAGCTGAGCAATTGACCACTATGAGAGAGCCCCAAATGAATTTATGCAAGATTTTAACATTAGGTTATAAAATAGTTGGGATAGAATCCCAATTCTAGTGAGGCCAACCCCAAGCTCTACCTTCCTTTACTAATTAAAGGCCTTGAATAGTGACATTGTTGTCATGATACAGTCCATGGGTGGACATGTTCTACATATTACTTATGAAATAGCCATAGTTGCTAAAAATTACTTGGTTTAAGTAGGAAAGATAACTTCTAGACCTCATATGCCACTCTTTCCTATTCTGCAGCCCTTAGTTTAGCCTATTGTGCCCACTTTATCTCCTCTACCTAGTGTAGAGAGGCCAACTTCTACCCCTACAAATGATCTGCACAAAGTTAAGAGCCTATTGTAGAGTGTTACCAATGAACTAGTTGCCCTCAAGAGGTAGAAAACTTAGAGTTATAGGCCAAATCAAGGCTACCATTAGTTTGAGTAGACAAATAGGCCTCCCTTCCAAAATGATAACCAAGGGTAGGGTTAGATTATTCAAGTCAGCATTATTAGAGCTATAATCTAAATGTCCCTTCATCTTCCAAGGCTCTTGTCCCCACTCAAAATAATTTGGTATAGGAGCAGCCTAATTATCCACCCTTGGGGCATGGTTAAGAATAAGTTGCTTATGCCAATGAGCTACCAAATCAATGTCTAACCACACAAGGTGATCAAGTAGACTAATTCTCAGGTTTTGAGGTGTCAACACAACCTTAGATGGACAATAGGTAGGCTCAATCTAATTTCACTCTTATGAACCACCTGGAAGGGGAGTTTTATGCAGTAAACTATGTGGGAAGCACAAATAATTAGGATGATTATGTTGTAGCCAACCCCAAGTCTAAGAGGAGATCTATGGATGAAGCTCAAGTAGCTACTCAAGAATCTATAGCATCTCTTTCATCACAAGTAAATTAGAAGTTTTTCAATTATAGACCGTTAGTTGAAACTTCAACTCCTTAGGTTGCACCATAAGTTACAAACATCCCCAAGGAGACCTCGAAAGGGGGTAATCCTTCCATCAATGTAGTGGACCAAATGAAGAAGCTGCACATAAACATCTCATTATGGAATTCCTTAGCAATGCCAGGGCCAAAGGATATACTCCAAAAGGAATTACATGGGCTAAGTGAGTGAACTATCCCAACAATGGATGATAATGTGTTGATAGTGAATGGGGCTCCTCCTATGGGAGGTTAAACAAAGAAGGATGAAAAGGTCCATCATTTTTACCTATCCTTAATTATTAGTGATTTCTTGGTCCATAATTGCATTATTGATAGTGGATCAAGCACCTCAGTTGTGCCCAAATACATAACTGATAAGCTAGGACTCAAATATGAGCAAATGACCAAATCAGTTCTATAGTTGGATAAATCACCAACTAAAACCTTGGGAGTAGTAAGAGGCCTAAATCTAACTCTCCATGCCTATCTAACCTTCTTAATTCCCCATGATGTGGTAGTGGTAAATTTTCCCCCTTACTTTGATCTTTCCTTATCCAAGGGTTTCATGTCCAAGATAGGTGGATATGTAGCAACAAATTGGTCTTACATTGTTTTTAAAATAAAATATGGAACCAAAGTGAAGATTGAGTCAGATCCCATCTACAAAGATAACCTATAGCCATACTCACCCAAAGCAAGGAATGTCAGCTACACCATCATTGATGAAGAGAAACTCCAAGTAGACCAATCTCCATCATCTTCCCTTATATGAGCTATTGACCTACTCCTAGATGAATGGGGAAATGACAATTTAGAGAATGTTCCTTATAAGTTCATCAAAGAGGTAGGCCTTGGAGTTTATTGCATGCATGAGGAATATACTTTCATGCCAAATTTGATGAAGGTAAACCAAGAGAGCTGTGGTTTATGGTAGCTTTTCTTTGATGGGTCTAGAGGTAAGTTGGGAGCTGGTGGTGGGTCAATATTGGTTTCACCTTCAAAAGAGAAATACTTCTCAACTTTTAGGTTCTAGTTCTCCTACACTTGCAATGTAGCAGAGTATGAATCTCTTTTTCATGGTCTAGAGTGGGAAAGGAAAAGAGGAATTAAATAATTGCAAGTGTTTGGAGATAGTGAGTTGATTGTGAACTAGGTGAGAGGTCAAAACTTGACCAAGAACTCCCTACTCAAGTCTTACAAGCATAGGGTGTGGGACCTAATGGAGAGCTTCAATTCTTTCAACATCACTTTAATCTCAAGATAGGATAACAAGCATGCAGATAGACTAGAAATAATTGGTTTTTAGTTTGATATTCCTAAGGGGGTGAGATAAGATAGTTGTTGATGTTATGGATTGCACCCTTTAAAAGAAAACTCAGCTTCTTTCTTCCACGTGGCACAATGGAGACATTCATCTTGTTGTGGGTAACAAGTTTGAGGAATGAATCTCCAGATTAAGGGCTAATTCCCCTTGATGTACCTTGATGTCTTAAATTTGTACTGCTAACAATGGAGGGGGGTGAAAAGAGAGAAAGATACTACAAAAGTAGAACCTAACTAAAAAGGTGACGCACCAAAATTGATTGATCTACACATATTTTATCTAAACTTTATACCAAAAGGGCAAACAAACACTTCATTTGAACAAGAGACTTAGACTGCATCAATGTTTTAGCAAGGGGTTTGATATAGGTATAATGAAGAACCTACCATAGGTGCCCTAGAGGCACATTATTGGATGGTTTCTCATCTGTACCTATGGTCCAACCTAGATGCCTCTTGTTAACCTACAGAAGAAGATCTTGGATACACTAGATACACTGGCATTGGCCTATGAAAGAATTAAAATAAATGACTAAACATGATGCAATACACAAACATATGCAAAAGTTTAAAGAATCAAATGGAGGTAAAAACACTTCTTTTGATTAAGGGAAATTTTTTTTTAGGGCTTTGTCATACAAAAGTGAGAGATCCCTTTTTACAAAGTTGAGAGGTTACAATATATAGAATTTGGAGAAATACCCTTGACCCCTTTCAAGAGTAAGTGGCCCATACTACATTAAACACCTTGATAAGAGGAATTCGCTCATGCTACTGTCATCTTTCCATAAATGTGCCTGAAAGAGCCATCTTGTAAGTGTCCTAGATATTGACTTTTCTACCTAAGTTGTATTAAACATTCCTGCTAAAGAATGGGTCACTTTGTTCTTTAAATGACAAGGCCACCTCTCCATGAAAAATCATGCAACTATCCACTTATTAATGTTAAAAAAATTTAAAAATGGGCCACTCTATTAAATGCTCATGTAGTTCCCTTGATGGTTGTTTGTTGGAGACTATTCCATCTACAAGTAATTACTTCTCTCCTAACACCTCCTATGCCACTTGGACTGATCTAGTCCATTCTTGCACTTGGCTGAATGTGTCACCTAGAACATTCCAAGTTTTTGTCTTATGTGTGCATGGCTGCAATTTGGACTAACTACTCTGCTTATCTCTTTCCTTGCTACTTATATTTTCTTAGCAATTTAGGCTCTCAGGGCTATCCTTTTTCTCCTCTTGGGCTCCTTCCTTGGCGGGTCACTGAGTCAACCTTCGAGCTTCTAGGCCTTTGAATTCCTTCAAACAAAATATCTAAAGGAATTCTTCCTTTTCTTTCCACTTTGACATCCACTTGAATTTTTTTCATAAAAAATGTCCGAAAGAATTCTTTCGAACATTTTGTCCAAAAGAGTTATTTTTTAGCCTTTCTCCAATGGTTAACCTATATTCTTAAATTTGACGTTCATGGGCCCATCATCAAACATTTGAAAATTAAAGGCTATATCATCACCATGAATTTGATGTCCCTAGGCCTATCACCATTTGAAAACTAATGGCTCTTTTACTACCTTGAATTTGATGTTCGCGAGCCCAACAACATCCTTTAGCAATTCCTTCAGTCTTTTTGCAAATGAACTTTTTTGAAGGGAAGGTGACCCTTCAAAAAAAATGGAAAGGTCCTTTTTGATGGACAAGTGTCATCTAAAATGGTACTTACCCTTTGGGTTTATCTCTTCCAAATTTCCTCAGACAAAATGTCTGAAGGAATTCCTTCAGACATTTTGTCCACAAGAATTCGTGCCTTTAGTGTCTTGGATTTCCTTGGTGAATTTCTTCAGAAAAAATGTCTAAAGGAATTCATTCAGACATTTTGTTTGCATAAATTCATCCCTTGAGATTCTTCATTTATTTTCTTCAGACATTTTGTCTGAAGGAAATCCTTCTTCATCTTGTCACTTTCTCTAAAGGAAATCCTTCCTTTTTGGCTTTCTAGCTTGGCCCTTGCAAACAGACTTTCTACCCTCCTCAAGGGCACTTTGGGTCCAAGGTTTCCTTTCAAAAATCCTTTAAAGGTCCCATTTATTGATTTCCTAACCTCCATAAATGTACCTAACTTTTAGATTTTTTTTGTAAAAGAATTATGCCCCTTTGAAACTGGCTCATCTTTCTGCCGATAAAAGGCTTTATCAAAGTAATTTTTTTGCTCTGCTAAACATCTAGAATCAAAATGAGTTCCAAGTCAACCTAAATACCTAAAATACTCAAATCACTTGGTTTTTATAGAAACAAGCCTATTATAGAAGAAAACCCAAAAATTGCAATGGGGTGAATTCATCATAAACTGGTTAACAGGGCCTACAACAAAAAGGAAAGAGAGGTGCCTAATTTTGGCCTATAGGACCAATATTGGTAAAAAATAGCAATCAACACCATTTAAATTTGATAGTGACTAGTAGATAACATTTTTCTTATAGGAGGACACTGATTTCACTTCTAGGAATCAATCCAAGCTACATCAGTAATATGAGGGGCAGATTGTTCAACTGAAGACCAACAGACTTCCTAAAGGTTTGGTCGATCTTGAGAGCATATTCAATGAGGATGACCAACTCAAGAGCAAAAAAGTAAGCATGTAAACCAAGAAATAAAATTATGAAAGGGTAGAGATATTCATGGATAAGCTGCTTGTACTTGGGAAGTTATATACCAATGAAGAAAAGCATGCTTTCATTATGTTATGCCAAGAGTTTGTTGATGTCTTTGCTGGGGAGTATGGAAATTTGAAGGGGTTTGACCCAAGCTTGGCCCAACACAACATTGAGTTGGAAGAAGGTGCCAAACCCATCAAGCAAAAACAAAGGCCAATTAATACAAAGATTGAGCCTCTCATGAGAAAGGAACTCACCAAGCTGATTGAGTCTAAGATCATCTTTCTTATCAAACAGTCTTCTTGGTTGGCCAATTTGGTCCCTGTTAGGAATAAGAATGTGGAGATTAGATTGTGTGTATATTTTAGAGACTTGAACAGAGTTTCATTAAGAGATTACCATCCCCTCCCAAGTATGGAGCAGATTATCCAAATAGTGACAGGCAGTGAAAGATTCTCCCTCTTGGATGGCTACTCTGGGTACAATCAAATTTTTGTGCAAGATTATGACTAGTACAAGATAACCTTCACCACAAAGTGGGGAACTTTCACCTATAGGAAGATTCCATTTAGACTATAAAATGCTGGAGCTACCTTACAATGAGCTATAGATATGGCTTTCCAAGGTTTGATAAATGACATTGTGTTGGTTTATCTTGATGATGTGACAATCTTCTGCAAGGAGGTAAGTCAACATTTGAAACACTTGAGGCAAATATTTGAGAGGTGTATATATTTCATCATCTCTCTCAACCCTAAGAAATGTGTGTTTCCTATCCACGAAGGTAAACTCCTAGGCCATGTCACTTCAAAAAAGGGCTTGACCATTGATCAGAGAGAGTGCATTCCATCTTAGCATTGTCCTTGCCTAAACACAAGAAGGGTCTACAAAGCTTCTTTGACAAAATAAAATTTATTAAGAGATTCATCCCTAATTTTTTTGAATTGGTCAAGCCACTAAATTCCATGCTGAGGAAGGATGAGACGTTCACATGGACAACAAGGAGGAGAGAAAGCTTTGAAGGCATCAAGGAAGCTATCACCCAGGCTCCCACACTGACTATTCCACACTTCTCAAAGGACTTCAATATCTACACCTTTGGGAATGAAGAGGTAATCTCTACTATGCTCACTCAAGTAAATGGTGAGAATCTAGAATAGCCTCTCACATTTTTTAGCTAGGGCTTAGATGGCTATGAGATTAGGTACACATGTTAAGAATCAAATGCTTGCAATCATACTAAGCTTGAAGAAAATTAGACATATGTTATCTAATAGAAATATTCACATCATGGTGACACATCCTAATGTAAAGGACTTCTTGCTGAGCCGAGACTCGAATCAAAAAAGGGCAGGGTGGATCACTAAAGTAATGGAGTATGATGTGGAGATCAAGACCACCAAGCTAGTAAGGGGAAGAGGGTTGTATGAAAACCTCACCATAGACTTCAAATAGCCAAAGGGAGATGTTATGGTACTTCATGATGAAGCTACAATAGAAGTACCTACAATCATGAAGAGCTGGGCACAAGATATGGTTCATTTCCTTCAAATTGGTGAGTTTTCTCAAGGTCTTGATAGAACTAAGAGGAGATATTTTAGGCTCTAATCTCTTCCTTATGTCCTGGTTGATGGAGTGCTATTCAAAAAGGAATTTTTAGGGGTACTCTTGAGATGCATTGATTCAGATCAAGTCGATAGTGTACTATCCAAGTTTCATGATGGACTAGTTGGTGGTCACTTTGCTCCTAAGGCCATAGATATAAGCATTCTGAGGGATGGCTACTTTTGGCCCACTTTATTCAGAGACACTCATGCTTGGGTGAGGAGATGTAAAAAATGTGATCTCTTTGATGAGAAGTAAGGGCTAGCTGTAATGCCTCTACATCATATTCAAGTGGAACAGTCATTCATGCAATAGGGTTTAGACTTCATAGGGATGATCAACCCTTCTTTTAGTGCTAGCCACAAATGGGTCTTGACTGCTATAAATTATTTGGCAAGATGGGTAGAAGATGTTGCTTTAAAAGAAGCCAATGAGAGTATATTCCTAGACTTATACGAAGGCATAGTTACAAGATTTAGGGTCCCATCCACAATCATTTCAGACAATGCATTGGCTTTCTTGAGAACAAAGACAAGTGAGTGGGCATTAAGTTATGAAATCTATCTCAACACTTCCTCCAACTACTACCCATAAGGGAATGGGTTAGTTGAATCCAAAAATAAGAACCTGATTGGGATCATTAAAAGGACAATGGAGGAAAATCAAAGGACTTGGCATGCCAAGTTGAAGACAACTCTGTGGGAAGACATGATCAATCCAAAAAGGGTGGTTGGAAATTCACCATACATTCTTGTGTATGGAAGGGAAGCTAGACTTCCTATTTCACTTGAGTCACTAGCCTTGGATCTTGCCCATCAACTATAGTTGGTCGAGAGTGACTACCTGGAGGTTAGGTATTGTGAACTAATGGAGCTTCAAGAGGCAAGAGACCAACCATGGATGCAATGACCAGCCATCAACAGCAAACAAAGAAGCATTTTGACAAGAGATCTTCATCAAAAGGTTTCTCAGAATGTGACATTGTCTTGAAGTGGGATGAGGACCAAGCCAAACCTGGAAGGCACATGAAGTTTGATGCCTTGTGGAGTGGCCCATATGTAATCACCCAATGTAAACAACATAATGCATTCTAACTCTCTAAGTTAGATGGTGAAGAACTACATATTCTAGTCAATGGGATATATCTTAAACATTGTGACTAACTTTCTCTTGTTATGTACATAGTTTCCCTATTTTTTCCTCATTTTTCCTAAGTGATTTTATGTGTGTTTGCAGTTTTTTATCCTTGTATGTGTTTTATTTACCATTTGGGGTAAAATATTTTGGTTCTTAGATTTTTCCAAATTTGTTTCCAGCCTTTCAAGCTACATCCTGACTCCATGCCCAATGGACCTATAAGCCACCAGTCTTCTCAAGCATAGCAAGCATGCTTCCCCTATGAATTTCCAAATGTGTTGATGAATTTTGGTCCTACATGACCAAAATTGGGAACCCCTCTTTCCTTTTCCTTGCAGGGTCTTTTAGCCCAAGTTTTGAAAATTTCATCCCACAGCTGCCTTATGGGCCTTTCTTTGACAGGCCTTTTTTCTATGAAAAAAACCAAGTGTTTCCTTCTTCTAGTTGCCAAGTGCTTTAGGACTGGCAAGCATGAGTCGAATTGAAACTCATTTTGATCTTGGATTATTAATAGGGCAATTAGGTTACTTCAGAGGGATTTGTATCAATAAAACATACCAAGTTCAAAGGGCCAGGGGTCATTTATAAAAATTCTAAAAGGTAGGTACCCTTGCGAAGGGCACTTAGGTGCCAAGTAGGACATTTGCAATTATTCTAAAAGGTGACTTAGAGTCTAAGAAGCCCTTATGAGTGGTTTGGGAATCAACAAAATGGACCTTTTCAAGAAGCACAAAGGGAAACTTTGGGCTTAAGGTGTTTTTGTGGAGGGTAGATGGTCAAAGCAAAGGGTCAAGATAGAAAGCACGAAAAGGACTTGCCTTTTGAGAAAGTTGAAAGGCCAAAGAGAGAATTCCTTTGGAAATTTTTTCTAAAGGAAATACAAAGAAGAACACCTAAAGAATGAATTATTTCAGACAAAATTTCTGAAAGAATTCCTTCAGACATTTTGTTCAAAGAAATTCGACAAGTGAAGGAAGTCTGAATAAATTCGTAAGGCAAAAGTCTAAAGGGTAGGTGCCCTTGCAAAGGGCACTTGGCCTTGAAAAGAGGCCCTTTTAATTTTTTTTTGAAGGTTCACTTTCCCTTCAAAAAAGTTCATTTTCAAAAAAGCTGAAGTAATTGCCAAAGGGGTGACATGCCTGTGAACGTCAATTTACAAGTAATAAGCTAACCATTGGAATACAAATGTCTAGTGAAAGGCCCATGGATGTCAAATTTAAGGTGATGGGATAGCCATTGGAAAGAAGTCAAAGATAAATTCTTTTAGACAAAATGTCTAAAATAATTCCTTCAAACATTTTGTCCAAAGTAACTCATGAGCGGAGGCCTAAAGGCTCGTTAAAGAAGTTGTTTTTAAAAAGTGGTAAAACCAAAGGAAGAATTCCTTTAGAAAAAAAGTATAAAGGAATTCCTTTGGACATTTTTTTTTAAGGAATTCAAGAACCTGAGAGCCTGAAAGAAGACTCAATGACCCACCAAAGAAGGAGCTTGAGAGAAATTTTGTAAGCCCCAAGAGCTCGAATTGCCAAGAAACAGATAAGAAATATCAAGAAAAGAGAAAATCAAAGCACGTAACCCAGAACATGGCCACATGCATATAAGAAAAATGCTCAAAATGTTCCAAGTGGTATAGAAATTAAAGCTTAGGGATGAACTAGACCAGGGCAGGTGGCACAGGGGTCGTCAGTGGGACAAGTAAATGCTTTCAGGTGGAATAGTCTCCACCAAATAACCATTAAGAGAGTTGGTTGAAAACATTAAAGACATCAGCCCAAATTTCATCATTTTGACATTAATGAGTAGCCAATTGCATGATCATTCAAGAGATCATGTCCCAGAACATGATGGATGGCCTTATCAGTTGCTAAGAGAAGCGACCTATGCTCTTGCAGGCTCAGACAACAAAGTCAACATCTGAAGCATCTACATAATGGATTTATTAGATGTATTTAAGGAGAGATGACAATAGCATGGGATAGTTATTTACTTTAGGAGTGTTTAATGAAACATGGACCTCTTTCTCTTGATTGGTCAATGACATGTTTTCTCAATCCTCTATACAATTGTAACTTTTCATTTTGAGAAGCATCTCTCAACATTGTATGGTAAAGCCCTGAAGAAATTTACCTTTAATAAAAATAAGTGTTTTATCTCCATTTTAGCTTGAACTTTTGCATATTCCTATGGTCTTATCTTATGTTCAGTCATTTCTTCTAATGCTTTCATAAGTATATACTAGCATATCTAGTGTATTGCAAATTCTTTTCTACAGGTCAACAAGAAGTGTCTAGATTGAAGTACAAGCATAGGTGAGAAACCAACAGTGTTTATTTAGAACACCTCTGGTAGGTTATTCCTCCTTATACCTATATAAAACCCCTTTTTGAAGCATTGATATAGTTAGTTTCTAATTTAAACAAAGTGTTTGTTCACTTCTTTTGGTGAAAAGTGTAGGTGAAAGTTGAGTAGACCAATTAGTTTTGGTGCATCACCACTTTAGTCAGGTTCAATTTTATAGTATCTCTCTCTCTTTTCACCCCCCTATTGTTATTAGTAGAAATTTAGGGCCTCAAGGTGCATCAAGGGGAGTTTTCCCCTAATCTAGAGATTCATTCCTCAAATTTACCACCCACAGCAAGAGGAATGTCTCTATTGTGCCACATGGATGAAGGAGCTGAGTATCCTTTCAAAGGGTGAAATCTATAGTGTTAATAGTACCCTCAAATTTACACTCAGGATCTACTAACTTGTTGACACACCACACTTATGCCATATGGTGGTCTTGCACTTAGTTTGAGCCTTGTTGGCTTCTTGACCATTCTGACCCCTATTCACCATCAATATGTTATGCATGATTAAATATGCATGTCATTGATCTGCTTGGACCCACAAATCTATCAGTCATCACTTGACATTGTATCTTTTGTATGATTGAATATGAGTCATTGATCCTATTTTTTGAAATCAAATGGTTACTTTGATGAAACCAATCTTTGACATCTACACAAACATCTCAATCCTTTCAGGCACTTTGAAAATGCCCCCTTTCTAAAGGGAAAGTACCCTTCAAAACTTTTGTAAATGTCCTTTGGCTATTTAGAATGAACCATTATCCTTTTTGGAAAAGACCATTCGAACAAATTTTCTTTAGCCACTTTCCCGAAAGAAAAGTCTTTGAAACTTTTGCAAAGGTCTACTTCCTCAAAAGATACCCTTCAGAAATATTGCATAAGACACTTTAGCATGGAAATGACTCTTTGAAAAAGTGTTTGGGTATTTTGATCCAAAATTTCCCTTATAAATAATTGAAATTACCCTTTGGAAGAATTGGAAATGCCCTTGAATTTTGTATCAGATCATTTTCTTGAGAAAATACCCTTCGGGAAAAGTGTTTGGGGCACTTTTGCTTGAAGAAGCTATCTTTCAAAATTTCACAAAGTGCCTTTTTCTAAAGGAAAAGTACCCTTTATAAATTTGTAAAATGTCCTTTGCCTTTTAAAATGAAACCTTCGACCTTTTGACTTTGGGACAAAAGTCCAAAAAGAAATTTTCCTTCAGAAAATTGTCTCAAACAATTTTACCAAAGGAAAAGGGGTCTTCAAGAAAATTCCTTCGAGATTTTTGAAAGAAACATTTCTGAAAGGAACCTACCATTCAGATTTTGAAATGGACTCTTTTTCCAAGAAAATTTCCCTTTGGCTTGTTGAAAAAGACCATTTTTGACAAATAATTCTTTCAAAAGAATTCATTCAGATAATTTTCCTAAAATAATTCACTGTTTGACTTTTGACTTGAATGGAACTTTGGATTTTTGAAAATTTCCCTTGCTTACTTCAGTTTGCTCATGACTCATAACTTATAAAGTAATTTAAGTAAGCAGCTACACAAACCTATGGAATGCTAGATAGAGCCACTCAAGGTTGTGGAGTCAATTTACTTTGGAGTTGCGACTACTTGCAACTTACTAGCCAAATTAAGAAAAGTACTTTTGAAAACCTATAGTCTTCCACCTTGTACTTTTATAAATGTTTTGATGGAGTTTGTAGATTTTTTGATGGATTCCATAGCTTTTCTAACACTATGTAGGCCTAATAATACTACATTTATGACCCCTACCCTTCCTCTTAGGTGCATAGAATCTCCTCATTGCTCCTCATGCAAATAAAAAGTATACTTCTTAAACATATAGATTGACATGCTTCCACCTTGTAAAGCCTTAAGCCTTTTACATGAAAAAACCTGAAGTCTTCTTATTTTAGAAACCTAAAGTCTAAAGACTTGCCACTTCTGCTTGATCATGTCTATTTCCTTAAATCAGTTAGAATTTAGTATGTGGGCCAAAATAAATGGCCAATAGCTCCATCAATGTGTCCTGTAATCCACTTCATACCCTCACCTCCAAGTTTCATAGTTTTAAGACCTCAAAATTCATTATGAGGCAACTAAATAATTTTGAGATTGAACTTGTGAGAAAAGGCAACTAATTCAACAATAAGCCTAACAATCCAATTTTCCCAGTCAACTGAATCCTTGAGTTGCATCATTCTATTCATTTCAGTTAGTTCAGCCCAATGATTAGGAGTCCAGTGTGTGAGCTAATATGTGTGGTTTCCCTTGGATACCAAGTCTGGACCACAACACTCCAAGAAGAGAAAAGATGAAATCAACATAATATGATCTATAAAGAGTCACCATAGAATCCATGCAATTTTTTGCCTCAACCTCCAAGCATGAAAGATCATCCAAGAGCAAAATAAGTTTGCCATGAACCATTATATCTTTCCTAAGAGTTAAAAAGATCTAGCCTAAACTAAAATGGACTTATTTAAGAGCCAGAAGATTATCAATTCCTTAATAAAAATTAGTGAGAGCCACATAATTACTTTGCCATGTCTATATGTAGTTGGATCAAGCAAAAATCAAGCCACATAATAAGACATCATAACCCACAATAAGATATTCCAAAACAAGGCCACACATGCTAAAAGAAGTAACTCCATAATTGGGTAGTGCATCCTATAAGAAACATCCATAATCATACAACAAAACATCAATCCAATCACCTCAGACCTCCATATATTTGGGTCATGTTGGCCATTTTTGGCCCACATATCAAAATTTGCCTAAGTATGAAAAAGGGAGCTTTCAGGCAAGTAAATGGCAAGTCTTTGGGAGGACTTCGGGTTTTCTAATAATGACAACTTCAGGGTTTTGAGGACACAATGAAAATTGTGTTTTGCAACAATGACAACTTTGGGTTCTCCAAGGAGCACTACTTGATTACTTCATAAGTTGTGAGCAGTTAGAATCCTAAAATAAGTAAAAGGGCTTGACAAACTCGATTTGGTCTCGAAAAATAGTGATTCTTAGGTTCTTCAAGGGACGAGTTTTTTTCAAAAATTTAAAGTGCATTTTTTAGGGAAAAAAGGACTAGTCAACTTTTTTGAAGGTCCTCTTCAAATTTTTTGAATGGTCTTTCAAGAACCTAAAGTACACTTCATAAATCTAAAGGGCTCTTCCTTCTCCAAGTGGACAATTGTAATTTTCTCGAAGGGCATGTTACCCTTCAGAAGGACCATTTCAATATTCCTAAAGGGTATCTTTCCCTTTGGGAGGATCATTCATGAAAGTCCAAAGGGACACATAGGAAGCTTGAAGGGTCTCTCACCCTTCAGGAAAGTCCATTGTAAAAAGTCTGAAAGGCAATTTCTGAAGGAAGAGGGAAAAAAGTCCAATGGAATTCCTTTGGACAAATTGTCTAAAGAAATTCCTTAGATAGTTTTTCTCGAGAGAAAAGGCCAAAGGAATTCCTTTAGAATAAAAACCCGAGACCAAGTGTCCAAAGGAAATGATGAGCCAATGGATGTCAAAATCAAGATAAGAAACTAGCCATTGGAAGTAATTGGGTTTGAAAATCCTGAAGTCTTAAGGCTTGGAAATAGAAAAGTGAGAAGACTTTAACATGGACAAGTCCAAAGTAAGTAAGCTTAGAGAACCTAAATTACTCTGCATAGTGTAAATCAGGTTTCTCCAAGTACTTTAATTAAAAGGCTTTATAAGTAAAGGATCTGGGAAAGCCCAAAGTTAGAAAGATCAAAGAACTCAAATTACTCTGCATAGAGTAAATCAGGATTCTCCAAGTGCTCAATTTAAGCTTGGTCCAGCAACATGAGCATCATGATGCAATGAATGAAAGGCTACCATATGGCATAAGCTAGAGTAAAAAGGAATAATTAGTAAAGGACAAGTGGCACAAGGATGACCATTGAGCATGTGAGAGTCTAAGTGACTGGTAGTTAAAAATTATAAAGGCTTTCATCCACCATAGCTTGTTCCCTGCAATCACCATTCGATGCTTAAATGCGTCATGCCAAGAAGAGACATTCCAGCTGCTCATATCATGGCTTATCAGATGCTCCAAAATAAAAACTTAAAGATGGGAGGGGCTCAAGAGGATTGTTGAGTGATCTTAAGTGGTGTATTTAGGGGCAACAAGGAATTATAACATGAGATTTCCCATCATCAGTGACTTCGTCTTTCTTCCTCTTCCCTCTTCTCCCTTTTCTATATAAATAGAGGCCTTGGAGCCAAGTAAATCATCCTCAGATTGGTGATAGAATCACTCTGTAGAAATCACTTTGTGAAAGACTATTTTGAAGCAATACAAGGAAGACTTTTATATTTTTGGCTAAAACAAGTGTGCACATTTGGTTTCATTTGTAGAATGTATGATTGTCATTCATCACCTACGATTGTTTTTAGCACCTTGATTTTGATCCTTTCAATTTTGTGTAGGATTACATGAAGTGTCTATGTGTTGAGCTCTCCTTGAAGTGCTACTAGTTCATACTGTCTCCCATAGACCTATTTTTGTTATCCTTCAAAGTGCAAGCTTCCTTTCAACCTCCATGCAAAAGTTCCATGCTTATGGCCTTGAGATAGAACCAGAATAGCCTATGCCCTATTTGGGTTCATCAGTAGTTGGCTCTTTTCCCAGAACAAGTACATCACTTTTTTTTTATGAATCACCTCCCTTAGCTTATATTTCCTTTTGAGTCATCCTCCTACCTCTTTTCATTAGTTGATAGTAGGTTTTAGTGTGAGGTCAAGAGTTGAAGTGAAGCACCTGAGGAACTAGCCTCATAAAAAATCCTAGAGGTTCAACCTCACCAATAGGATACCCACATCATGAGGTTGTCTCCATGCTTATAGCTAAAAGTTAGGGAGCCTAAAGAACTCTCTCACAAAGGTTTAATTCTAAGCTATAACAGTTTTGGCACGTTCGGTGGGACAACTACCATTTCAATTTTAGTTTTATGAAAGATTAGTCAAATTTGATGTTGTTTTGATTATTTTTCAATAGTGGTAGCATTCATCTTTTAGCATCTGGCGACTCCAAAGAACACCCAACTATCTGGTGGTAGATCAGTAGCTATCTTTCATGTCAAAGGTGAATACAAGATCAATTTCTACAGGTATTCCTTTAGAGTTTGTTGAATTAAATTTAAACTCAGCAAGAAGGTTAAGGTTTTCCCATACTCACTCTTACGTAGGGCACCCTCCTCCTAGACTAGTCATAAAGCATACTTACACAAGGAGACCTTTGGTAGCCCCTCTTATTGTTATGATTCCTTAAAGATATTTTGTGGGCTTCAGTAGCCAAAGCCCTTTGAACGTACCATAGTATGATCATATGCCAGTAACAACCCTCAAAAGTGTTCCTTATTACATAGGAGACCAAGCTATAACTCCTACTGAGTACAAAACAGACATAACCAACTTTTGCAACATTCACAATATCACAGTGGAGAATGTGGTTGTTAGGATATTAGCTATATCCTTCAAAGGAAAAGTATTAGACTGGTATAGGGGCCTAGCTCCTAATTCTATCCACTCATGGGATGATTTGAGAACAAACTTATGTAAAAGGTTTGTAGATAAGAATGATCATTTGTCACTTGTAGAGTAGCTGACCACAATCAAGAGAGTTCTTCATGAAATCATGCAAGACTTCAATATGATATTTTAGAAGGCATGAGATAGAATTCTAGTAGCTATTAGACCATCTCCAAACTTTGCTTTCTTGTATTACTTAAAGGCTCTCAATAGTGACATAGCTGTAAATTGTAATGATTCAATCTATTGAAGGAGACATATTTCTAGATGCATATGAAGTGGCCATCAAAGTATAAAATTTCTTAGTTCAGGCTGTCAAGCTTACTCCTAAACCCCCAATACCTCTTTTTCCAAAGATTATACCATCTCCTATAGTTATTCCTCCACTTGATGTTATAATTCCAATGCCAATAATTGATGTTGTGCCTTCACCTAAGCAAGAAAAGGCCTCTACTAGTGGATCCAACAACTCCCAAGAGCAGTAGAATTACTTGGAATTGACAAGCATGCTCCAATCCTTGTAAAATGATGTGGTTAATGTCAAGAGGTATCAGGCTTATAGCAAGCCTTATCAAGCTTAGTATTAGCCTTAACATCAGCCTTATCAAGCTAATAGGCCACCTTACAAAGGAGGTTTTCAAGGATAGGGGAAACTTAACTATGCTAGGTAGTATAATTATAATCCAAATGTTGTAGGCCCTTCCAAATCCTTGGTCCCAATTCATAAAAATGTGGCTCAAGAGGCTGAAGGGACAATGCCTTAGAATCATTATTTTGGACAATCCATTATCCCTAATAATGGCTCCAACCAAGCATTCAATGATCAATGGAAGCATGTTGTTGATTATGGATATAACCATGCTCTTATGGCCTAAAGCATAGAGGTGCCCATGTTGATAAATAAAGAGCAACCTCCATAAGAACAAGGCTCAGATCAGGGGTCAAACCAATCGAAAGCCTCAATGGTCATCAATGAGCAAGATGAGTGCTATGCATCTAATATGTAGGTTACTCCCAGCTTGGACCACACCCCAGTCTCAATGAACCAAGGTTCAAGATAAGGAATATGGGTGAAAATTAGGAAGCTTTCAAAGAAACTCTTGTCACCACTCCTTCACTGACAAAGTCAGTAGTAGTTACTCCCAAAACCTATGTAAAGGCTAGGGGTACATCAATCAACATTGTGGAGTAAATGAATAAATTCAACATGAGCATACCAATGTTGGACATGCTTTCCATGCCCATCTAAGTAGACATTCTTTAGGAAGGTTTATCCAAGATGAGTGTTTCTACAAATGTAAGTAAGCAACCAAGCAAGGATGCTAAAGTCTTCACTAATGCAACCAAGAGTCCTTTGGGAGAAAGGTCAAGTAGTGTGACCAAGTCCCCCCCATTGTACATCTCATTAATCATTAGTGACTCCTTGGTGCACAAATACTTGGTGGATAGTGGGACCAACACCTCAGTCATGCCAAAGTCTATTACTAACTAGCTAAACCTCAAGTATGAGCCACACACTAATGGAGTCTTGTATATTGATGGTTCTTTCAGAAAGCCATCAGGTATCATAAAAAAATTGAGCCTAACCTTGCATGCTTGTCCTATCGTGTCTGTGGTACAAGACATGTTGACTTAGATGTTACTCCTTAATTTACATTATGTCTTTTTGAAGAATTCATAGCCAAGATTTGGGGTTACTTTGTAGTAGATTGGTCTTACATGGCATTTAGAATAAGGTATGGGACTAAGGTCTCGATCAAGGCTAAAATCATGGCACAATTCCACATTGAACCCCATCAGCTAGATAACATAAACCTTAATTGTACTATCCTTGATGAGGATGAGTTTAGAATTGGCAAAGAGTTGAACACTCATCTTGAAAAGGTTCTAGACTTGTTCTTGGATGAGCTATGGGGAGATAACCAATTTTTAATGCTTTGGCAATTGTCAAGGAAAGAGACATGGGTGTTTATCTGCTACATGAAGAGAATCAACCCATACCTTCCCTCATTGGACCTAAAGAAGACACCAATGGTTTATGAAATTTATTCTTTGATGGCTCAAGGAGAAAAAATGGTGCAAGTGCTAGGGTAATGTTGATTTCACTCTTGGGTAATAAGCTTTTATCTTCCTAAAAGTTCCATTTTAGCTACTCTTCAAATGTAGTAGAACATGAAGGCTTGATTCATGGCCTTCAATGGGCCACCAAAAGAGGAATCAAACTATTGCAAGTTTATGGGGACAATGAGCTCATAGTAAACCCAATTAGAGGCTTGAAAAACATAAAAAAACCCTTTGATGAGGTCCTAAAAAAATTGAGTGTGGGACCTAATTAAATATTTTGAGGCCTTTGACATTTGAGTTGTCCCAAGAAATTAGAACCAACATACTAACAGACTAATAGCTGTGGGAACTCAATTTGACATTCCAAGTGAGCTGAAAGAAATCAAGGTTCAACGACATGTCAAAGTTGTGGTCAGGCCATCAATGCCAAATAATGAAGCTCACTGACAGGTTTTTGAAAGTGATAAGCAAATTTCTTACTTCTTACAATAAGAAGTTGAGTTCTCCTCTAACCAAGATAAATTTTAGAATCAATATGAAGATCAAATTGTTCAACTAAAGTCGAACAAACTTTCTAAGAGGTTGGTTACACTTGAGGGCCTTTTTCATGAAGGAGACCATATGAGAAAAGAAAAGGCAGTAATGTCTACTAACAAAGAGAACTATGAGAGAGTCCTCATATTCAAAGACAAACTTCTCAATCTTGGGAAGGTAAGCAGCAAGGTTAAGAGGCATGCATTCATAACACTTTGCCAAGAGTATGCAGACATTTTTTCTTGGGAGTATAGTGACCTAAAGGGTTTTGATCCTAAGTTAGCTCAGCATATCATAGAGTTGGAGGCCAATGCCAAGCATGTGAGGCAAAATCAAAGGCCCGCTAACCCCAAGATTGAAGAGCTGATGAGGAAAGAGCTAACCAAGTTGATCGAGTCTAAGATCATATTTTTCATCATGGGTAGCCAACTTGGTGCCTATAAAAAAATTAATGGGGATATTAGGCTTTGTGTGGACTTTAGAGATTTGAACAAAGTCTCCTTGAAGGATCACTACCCTTTGCCATCCATGGAGCAACTTCTCCAAGTAGTTGTAGGATCAGAATGTTTCTCTCTATTAGATGTTTTTTTAGCTACAACCAATTATGAGTGAAAGATGAATATTGGTACAAGATTACCTTCACCACCAAATGTGGCACGTATGCATACCAAAATATGCCCTTTGGTCTATCAAATGCTAACACAAATTTCCAAAGAGCCATGGACATGGCTTTCTAGGGGATCCTAAACCAAATAGTGTTAATATACTTAGATGACATCATAATTTTATCCAAGAATTCTAGAAAACATGTGAACCACCTTAGGTTGATTTTTGAAAGGTGTAGAGAGTATGGCATTTCATTGAATCCTAAGAAGTGCATGTTTTCCATGCATGAAGGCAATTTATTGGGTCATATCATCTCAAAGGAGGGGTTATCCATTGATCCTAAGAGAATAAGTGCCATCTTGGCCTTATCCTTGCCCAAGCATAAGAAGGGACTCCAAAGTTTCCTTGGAAAGATAAACTTTGTTAGAAGATTTATCCCTGATTTTGCAAGTTTAGTCAAACCCATTACTGCTATGCTAAAAAAGAACCAAGTGTTCACTTGGTCAAATGAAGGCAAATTAACATTTAAAGCTATCAAACAAACCGTCACTCAAGCACTCACACTTATGAATCCTAATTTCTCAAGGGATTTCATATCGTATGATTTTTCCAACATTGATAATATATAGGCTATGATGGTGCAAAGAAATGGTGAAGGACTTGAGCAGCCATTAGCATTTTTCAATCATGGGCTTGAAGAGTATGAGGTGAGGTATACCTTTGTATAAAATCAAGTCCTTGTAGAAGTAAGGAGCCTTAATAAGTTTAGGCCAATGCTATCCAATAGCAAAATTCACCTTATGGTGTCTCATCTTGGAGTAAGAGACTTCCTTATTAACAATTATTTGAGTGAAATTTTTTTTGGTTGGATTACTAAAGTCATGGAGTATGACGTGGAGATCAAGGTCACTAAGCTAGTAAGAGGTAAAGGCTTATGTGAGCATATGGTTGATGAATTTCATGAAGACAAAGAGGTTATATTGGTAACACAAGATAACCTATAAGTAGATGCACCTATACTTCACACTAGTTGGCTCCATTATATGACACACTTTCTGCTAACAGGTGAGTGCCCTCAAGGTATGGGCAAAGCTAAAAGATGGTATTTTAGACTTTAGTCCATACCTTATACTTTAGTTGATGGGATTTTGTTTAGAAGAGACCTAAATGGAGTGCTCCTGAGGTGCGTAGAGGATGATCAAGTAGCCAAGATTTTGGAGCATTTTTCCATGATGGGCCTATAGGAAGTTATTTTACTCCAAGAATTACTGCAACAAAGATCATGAGGGCTAGTTAGTACTGGCCTAGCCTCTTCAAGGATGATTATGCATGGGTGACAAGGTGTCAGGAATGTGTTTTCTTCATAGGCAAGCAAAGGTTAGTAGCATTCCCTGTCAACTCGATTCAAGTAGAGCAACCATTCATGCAGTGGGGTTTGGATTTCATTAGTGTGATCAACCCCCTATCAAGTGTAGGGCATAAGTGGGTGCTTACTAAAAATAATTACTTCAACAACTAGGTGGAAGCCATTGTATTGAAAGAATCCAATGAAAGTGCAGTCTTAGAGTTCTATGACAACATTGTGACCAGGTTTGGTGTTTTGTCCACTATCATATTTGATAATGCATTGGCTTTCCTTAGTTTGAAAACAAGTGAATGGGATCTCAAAATGGGCATTTACCTCATCACTTCCTCAAATTATTATCCTCAAGGAAATAGATTGGTTGAGTCCAAAAATAAAAATTTGTTAAGGATCATCAAGAGGACCATGGAGGAGAATCAGAGGACATGGCATACCAAGTTAAAGATAGCCTTGTGGGCTAATCGGGTAACTCCTAAAGTTGATATTGGAAATTCTCCATATGTTCTAGTATATGTAAGTGAGGCTAAGTTACCCATTTACTTTAAACTACCTACATTAGATCTATCCCATCAATTGGAGCTACTAGAAGATGAACCCATGACTGTGAGATTGGCATAACTCACATAACTTGAGGAGACAAGGGACCTTGCAATGAATATGTTAGAGGCACATCAAGCTCAGGTCAAAAGGATTTTGACAAGAGAGATATAGCAAGGAATTTTAGGGAGGGAGACCTTGTTCTCAAATGAGATTCAAAAAAGGTCAAACTAGGCAACCATACCAAGTTTGACAGCTTGTGGCCCTTATTGGATCCACATATGTAAACAACATAACACTTTTCAACTCACCCAACTAGATGGGGAGGTATTACCCATCCCAATCAATGACATTCATCTAAATCCATGTTATTAGAAGAGTTTTCATCTATTGTATTTTATTATACATTTTGTATAGCTTTTCATGTTTTTCTCCAAGTGCCTTGTGCACATCTGTTTCAATTGTGTGTTTTCCCTTCCCTAAGTGTCTTGGGCACAGTTTGTTTCATTTTGATTGTTCTTATTGCTTCAAGGAAAATTTATAAATAAATCCATCTTTGTAAAAGAGTAGTGACTCCATGCCTAATGGATCGAATGAAGAAAATGATCTGGGTTCTCAAGCATAACAGACATGCTTCCCTACAAATTGCCAAAAATGTTGGCCATTTTTGGCCCACATATAAAAATTTGCCTAAGTATGAAAAAGGGAGCTTTCAAGTAATAAAATGGTAAGTCTTTGAGAGGACTTTAGGTTTTCTAGTAATGACAACTTTGGGTTCTCCAAGGAGCATTACTTGATTACTTTATAAGTTGTGAGCAGTCAGAAGCCTGAAATAAGTAAAGGGGCTTGACAAACCCGATTTGGTCTCAAAAAATAGTGCTTCTCGAGTTCTTCAAGGGATGAGTTTTTTTTCAAAAATTTGAAGGGTATTTTAAAAATGCTGAAGGGTCTTTTTTAGGGAAAAAGGGACCAATCAACTTTTTCAAAGGTCCTCTTCAACTTTTCTAAAGGGTCTTTCAAGAACCCAAAGGTACACTTCATAAATCTAAAGGGCTTTTCCTTCTCCAAGTGGATAGTTTCAATTTTTCCAAAGGGTATGTTACCCTTCAGAAGGACCATTTAAAAATTCCCAAAGGGTATTTTTCCCTTCAGGAGGATCATTCGTGAAAGTCTGAAGGGACACACAAGAAGCCCGAAGGGTCTCTCACCCTTCGAGAAAGTCCATTGCAAAAAGTCTGAAAGGAAATTTCCAAAGGAAGAGGACAAAAATTCCAAAGTAATTCCTTCAAACAAATTATCTAAAAAAAATCCTTCAGGAGTTTTGCCTGAGAGAAAATGCTGAAATAATTCCTTTGAAGGAATTCCTTCAGAAGAAAAACCTGAGACTAGGTGTCCAAAGGAAATGATGGGACAATAGACATCAAAATAAAGATAAGCAACTAGCCATTGGAAGTAATTGGGTTTGAAAATCCCAAAGTCTTAAGGTTTGAAAACAACAAAGTGAGAAGACTTCAAGATGGAAAAGTCTAAAGTAAATAAGCTTGGAGAACCTGAATTACTCTACATAGAGTAAACAGGGTTTCTCCAAGTACTTTAATTAAAAGGCTTTATAAGTAAAGGATCTGGGAAAGCCCAAAGTTGGAGAGATTTAGATAAAAAAAAGTGTGCACATTTGGTTTCATCTGAAGAATGTATGATTGTCATTCATCACCAGTGATTGTTTTTAGCACCTTGCTTTTGATCCTTTCAATTTTGTACAAGATTGTATGAAGTGTCTATGTTTTGAGCTCTCCTTGAAGTGCTACCATTTCATAGTGTCTGTCATAGACCTATTTCTATTATCCTTTAAAGTGTAAGATTCCCTTCAACCTCCATGCAAAATTTTTATGCCTATGGCCTTGAGATAAAACTAGAATAACCTATGTCTTGTTTGGGTTTATTAGTAGTTGGCTCTTTTCCCAGACCAAGTGGATCACTTCTTTTTGGTGCATCACCTCCCTTAGCTTATATTTCCTTTTCATTCATCCTCCTACCCCTTTTCATTAGCTGATAGTAGATTTTAGTGTAAGGTCAAGAGCTGAAGTGAAACACCTGAGGAACTAGCCTCATAAAAAATCCTAGAGGTTCAATCTCACCAATAGGATATGCACATCCTGAGGTTATCCCCATGCTTATAGCTAGAATTGAGGGAGCTTGAATAAATCTCTCACAAGGGTGAAATTCCAAGCTATAACATGTCCAAAAAAATAAACCTAAATAAAATTCAAATGCACATAAACAAGCTCCATCCTTGGAGAAGCAATCTTCAAAGTTCTTAAATTTCCAAGTACAAATAAGCAAGCTTCATCTACCTAGAAACAAGAACCAAATTTGGTTCAAGTACACATAATCAAGCTTCATCTACGTAGAAGAAAGAACCAAATTTGGTTCAAGTAAACATAAGCAAGCTCTATCCTTCAAGAGAAAGAATCAAAGTGCACCAATATTATAACACAATGGTATTTCCACAAACCATGAGCATGGATTGCCATACCATCATCTCCTCAAGCCACGTTCGCTCACTCAAGTACTCCAAAATTGAAGAAGCTATGGAGTATAAAAGGGCACCCATCAATGCATCACCATTCCTTGTCATAAAAATTACTCATCACGACCATCTTATGTAAACAAGAGTCCTACAAATCTCAACACCATGGGCATGTTGATAAAATCATAAAATATCCATAAAGAGGTCAAATGGAAGATATCATGTAGAATCAACCAGCCAAGCATTCTATAGATCTCATAAATCATCAAAACATCCAAGCCATCCATAAAACCAACAAAAAAATGGCATCTCACATTAAAATAGCAAGGCCATCCACAAACCAAGGATGTTTTCCATGTTAAGTAAGCTCAATATGTTCAAAGTCTGATGCAAAGCTTAAGCATGAAACATTAAATCTCATATGGTGTAGCCAAACATCCTAAGAGGCACTTCATACAAACATAGGCCTCACCACTAAAATTATGAATACTATATCAAAAATAAATCAATAATGGCCCTATTAAGTCAAAATGGGTCAAAACAAGTCCAAAAAAAAATAATCTAGGAAAGGGAAGAAGCCCTCCCTAGAATAAGAGAGCCTTTCAATAAAGCTCTTCATCACTATTTACCTCTTTTCATGCAAAATGATTAGAGAAGTCCTTCTTGGTAGAGCTATCCTTGGAATCCATCTTATTCTTATCTTCATAAATGTCCACCTGGGAAGCTACCCCATGCTATCATTCCAAAAGGCCACCTTGGAAGTCACATCATCTGAGGAGTCATCAAAACATTTTCCTTATCACCATCATCATTAGGAAGTGACCCAAAATTTCCAATGACGGCTCTAGTTGTTCTAAAATTTGGTTTAATGGGATCAGCAATACCTTGTCCATATTTTCCAAGTCCACCCCTTGTCTATCTTATTTTATGAAATATCTTCAAACTAGATCTTATTTTACTCTTTCTAGATCCATGGTCTCTGTTGATAGTTAGTGCATGAGCATCACTTGAAGATCCATCATCCAAAAAAGATTCATGAACCCCATGTGATATATTATCATTTGAATATTCATATTGAGAAACACCATTCGAGTAATCAAAAACATATGATGAATTAGCATCTGAATCATACGAGGAATCATCATCATATGTGAAAGCATAATTATGTGAGGTGCCATCATTCATTAAGCATCATGTGATTTTTCATGATTCGTAGAAGCATCATTATGTATGGTGTCACCATTCATAGGTACATCATAATGTAGAATGACATCATTTGTAGAATTTTCATCATGTGAGGTGTCATCATCCACAAAAGCATCATGTGAGGGATAACCTCCCTTTTGAGAATTATGATTTCCTTTAAAAGAGTGTTAATTAGCCCATTGTCCTCACTAGATTATTCAACCCAAGTTAATAGATGCATCATGAAGCTTGGTGAATTTGTACATTAATTGGTGTCATGAGGGCCATAAGCTACAATCTTGAAATTATTTTTAATGTTTATCACTGTTGAATATTCTTCCACATGCCAAAATTGTCAACCTTACTATTTAAAAGATAGTCTTATGGTATCAATTTGTCTTGTAAATAATTTTTTTTTGGGTCCTTAAATAGCCATCTATAGCCTTCATATAAAGTATGGGATGATTTAATTGAGGATGTTATAGATGCCCTAGGTTGCGACTGAAGATACATATGTTCTACTTGTTAAGACATACTGCATATCTAGACTGTTTGAAAAGGTAGAGGTTGTTTTGCATACGATGTGAAAACATGGTTATTCTTATAGGGTTACTACATATAATACATTAATTAATACCTTAGGAAAGGTTAGAGATATGCAAAAAGTAGAAGAATTTAAAAGGAAGGAAGATATCCTTCGAATAAAAGTCTAAAGGAATTCCTTTGGACTTTTTGTCCAAAGGAATACTTTAGAGAATTTTTAAACAAAAACCCATAGCCAAAAAGGAAAGAATAAAGACAAAGGAGAGGCCAATAAAGTCTACAACCTCTAAAAAGTTATTAGTATGGAAAACATAAAGTCTAAAGGAATAAGGTGACTTACAAAAAACCCAGATGCCTCCCAAAAAGCCCAGGTCCCTACAAAAAGCCTGAGTGCCCTAAAAAAGCTCAGGTGCCCTTCAATTCTTTTGAAAATCTAGTTTCGAAGGACCCCTACCCTTGTAGAGGGCACTTGGTTAGTTGCAAGACCTTTCCAATTTTCTTGAAGGGCATAAAGGAAAGACATAATCCCTTGTGGAGGTCACTTGGTCGGTGGCAGGACCTTCCCAATTTTATTGAAGGGCACAGATGAGAGATAAAAGCCCTTGTAGAGGGTACTTGGCTGGTGGCAAGACCCCACAAAGGAGATGAATTCCTTCAGACTTTTTGTCATAAGGAATTCCTTCTGAAAAAAAAATTGAATAAATTTGGGACAAAGAAAAAACCTGGGATAAATAGAATAAAGACAAAGGGATGCAAGACAAAAGTCCGCAACCTCCAAAAAGTCCATAGAAGATACAAAGGTGTGGAGAACATAAAGTCTGAGGGAAATAGAAATAATGGAAAATTTTTAAAAGAATTTAACAAGGGAAAGAAACAAAGAATTATGACAGAATTCAAGGGAGATAACATAAAAATCCCACAGGAATTTGAAAACTAGAAAGCCCGAGGCATATATCCACAAAAATTAAAAGGAGATAATAGAAGCTCTGAGACCAAAGGAAATTTGCATATAACAAAAGAATATCCAAAAGAATTAGGCTAAGGGTTTGAAACAGGATAATAAACCAAATATAGATAAGATTATCAGAAAATAGAATCCCATCAAAAATAGACAAGCCACAAATAGACCAAACCAAAATAAGAGAAAATAGATGCAAGCAAAGACTATTTTTGGTTGATTGGTCAAAGATTTAGTTGACTAGTTTTTGAATTCAAGCTCATCTCTGAATCAAACTCGTGCTTTCAAACATTCCAACTTAGCTTCCAACATTTCAATTCAAGTTCTAATTTTATCATGGCATGGATTTCATGCATGCTCTTGTTATCTCGTGCTTTCAAATGATCAAACAGCTCAAGAGGAAGTCCATATTTGGAGGTGGGTGTAGAATTTTTGCATGATAAGAGTTTGAATTTCAACAAAATCACCGTCTATTTTCTCTAATGCCATGGAGCTTCATGTAAGACAAATATACTTTTTGTAAAGGTTGAGTTGGACAGATTTAGCCTCTCTCCTATTTTTCCAGTGCCAATTCTTGGATGTTGTAATTTTCTATATAAGTTGGCTTTTCGGCCTTGAATTGTATCCCTTTCTTGGTAAGACCAAACTCTGCCATTGGTGAGTTATGTAACCTCTTCAATAAATAGGATTGTACTTTCAGATTTTAAGTGTTGGCATAGTGTACATTCATTTAGCAATTTGCATACGTGGTAGATTTCTCTCCCTTCTCAAATTTTGATTTGTACCTAGTTGCTAGCTCATCATATTATGCAGGTCATGTTTAATGTTCTATATGTCTTTTGCTAAAGTTGTAAGTGGATGTTAGGTGGTTGCAAAGTGTCTTGTATCAAACCTCTCTCCATCATTTTTCCTCATGTTTTGGTCATTGGATTGAACCTTCTATTGAAATATTTATGCATAGTGATAAATTGAAATCAAAGGTTTTCTTTTTCCCTTGCTTGATTTAGTGTTCAAGGTTCTAAGTAGAGTGGATTAATGTTTTGGTGTATCACTGTCATTAGATAGGATTTCCATTTCAAGTTTCTTTCTTCCTTTTCCATGGTAGATTCGTAGCACAAAGTAGAGATCCATTGATACATCTTACAGGAACCAGCCTTTTTTGAAGGTTCTTCTCACCATTGAGGCACCCACCCTCGTGAGAAGATCCCATTGTTTCAACCAGAGAGAGGATAGCCAATTTCAACATGTCTTTGATTCAAGGTACAAATCCAAGTTGAAAATATTTTTTGGCATGCTCGATGGGACCACAAAAAAAATTTACATAGAATTTTCATAGTAGTGAAGGATATTCATTTACATCTAGTTACAAAATTCATAGCATCATTCAGGCAATCTATTCATGCCAAAGGTTACCACAAGATCAACAAGTAAAAGTATTTATTTTGAATTTGTAACTTATAAAAGAGAAAGGTCTAGGAGGGAAAATCCATATCCTCAAAGGAAATATTTACCTCCCCTTCATCCTATCATTCTAGACACTACAATCCCCACCATCCAGATGGCCGTTAGAAATCAAGTGTTTGCTCCATTCAATATGGGAAGTCCACTAAATCTAGAATAGTTAGATGACATTCTTGTATCTACCCTCAAAGTATTCCATTCTTCTTAGGAGAAAATCAAACAACCCTTATTGAGCATATCCAGGATGTGGCTAATCTTTGTTCAGTTCATAATGTTGTTGAGGATAATGTTGCTATCATATTGCTAGCTACTTCTTTCAAAATAAAATCATTACAGTGGTATAGAACCCTCCCACTTAGATCCATTTCTACCGATGATGAATTGGGTGCAGCCTTAGTTAAGTAGTTTGAAGACAAATCTGATCGCTTTAGTTGAGCAATTAACTACCATACAAAGGATCCTCATGAGTTCATGTCTGATTTTAATCTCAAATTCTAGAAAACATGGACCAAGATACTAGTTCTAATTAGGCCATCCCCTAAATATGCATTTTTATATTTTTTGAAAGCTCTTAATTCCGACATTAGTGTGATGATATAGTCAATGGGTGGCACTACTTTACCAAATGCTTATGAAGTTGCAATAAGGGCAGAAAATAGTTTGATACAACTAGGTAAGCTTTCTCCAAGACCTCCAATGCCCATATTTCTAGAAATAAGTTTTGTATCAGCCCCTCGAGTTTCTCAAATTCCATCTTTGGCTCCAATTCCAGCACCTCAAGTTCCTATTACAGCCCCTACTAGTCAGTCTAGTGAGATAGAAGAGTTGAAAAGTTTGCTACAATCTTTTGGAAATGAAATAGTACAACTCAAAAGATAGAAATCTCTATCAAGTAGGCCCTATAAACAGCAAAATTAGAACAATTATCAACCCTTCAAAGATCAAAGGTCTCCTTATCAGGGTTTCAGAGAAAATAAACTACCTTATCAAGCACAAGGAGCCATAACTTTAGCTAAGCCATATGTTGCTCTTGATCTGAATGCTCCTTCCACTTCAAAAGCCATTGTTCCAACCCCACCTCAAAATAATTTGGTGTAGGATTTAGGTTGGCAGCCCTCAAATCTCAATGATGTTCAAAACCAGAACTTGGTATCACCAAACATCACCATGCCATAGATGACACAAGAAGAGTTCTCTTCTCAAGGGGGTCAACATCAAGATACATGTTTGACATCACAAGGAGTGACTCAAGGGAAGTCTGATGTTATTAATGTAATTTGGTAGGTAGATGATCATGTCACTTTTACTCAAGATGTTAAAACTAATGTTTCAAATGGTCAAGTTACAACTATAACCTATCAAAGAACTAAAAGAAGAGTTGTTGAGGAAGCCCAAGTAGTAGAAAATACTTCAAGTGCTCTTATTATTATTGATCAAGGTACAAAAGAGCAGCTTGCTTCTCTTACAAACCAAAAAATTAGAATATAGAGGTTATTAAAGTGTAGTAAATACCTCTAATTCATGAGCAACAAGTACCACAAAAAGCACAATCAAATGTTAGTGTATCTCAGTAAAGTATTTTAGATCAAATGAAGAATTATAATATCAACATTAGCATGTGGGATTCTCTTTCAATTCTAGGTAAAAAGAATAAACTCATTCAAGAATTTTCAACTCTTGAATTGTCTCCAAAACTGGTTTTGAAAGAAGGTGTCATCTTGACAAATTTAGATCAGCCAACTAAAAAACAGGTTTAGCAAGGATATAAAATATCAAAAGTGGAAAAAATTGAGGTAAAAATGAAGAAAAATCCCTCTTTTTATCTTTCTTTAATAGTGGGTGATACTTTAGTTCATAATTGTATGGTGGTTAGTGGAGCTAGCAGTACAGTGATGCCCAAATAGATTGCAGACAAGCTCAGCCTTGTTTATGAGCCAAATACTAAAGGGTTATTATAGTTGGATGGTTCACTAGTAAAAATGATATGCATTATCAAAGATTTTAAATTTAAATTACATTCATATCCTAACGTTACTATTCAACAAGATGTTGTAGTGGTAGACTTGCCTCCTTATTTTGCTATGTGCCTTTCAAGGGATTTCACCTCAAAGATTGGGAGATATTTATTAGCTGATTGGACATATTTATTGTTCATAACTAAATATGGTATAAAGGTAAAAATTTATTTAGATCCTATTGCATGTTTTCATATGGAACCTTACACACCAAATACAGTCAATGCAAATTGTATCATCTTAGATGAAATACTACAAACTAGTGATGTAGAAAAGGACTCACCTTTGGATGGAGTTCCAAATTTGTTTCTTGATGAGTGGGATTACACCTTGAATGAGCATGATCCCTACAATCTGATTGAAGAAGAAGGTCTTGGTGTGTACTATCTTCATGAGAATGATGCACCAATTCTAGCCATGGTCAAAGAGGATGAATCTAATGAAGGCTTCTAGAAATTATACTTTGATGGATCAAGAAATAAGCATGGAACCAGAGCTAGAATGATGTTAATTTCTCCTATAAAACAAAGGCATTTCTCCCCTATTAAATTTTATTTTGGCTATTCAAACAATGTTGCTAAATATGAAGCACTAGTTCATGGTTTGCAGTGGGCTAGGAAGATGAAAGTAAATTGTTTGCAAGTGTTTGGAGATAGTGACCTTGTATTCCTTTAAGTAAGAGGCTTGAATATATGCAAGAATATCTTGCTTGAATCTTATAGACATAGATTTTGTGATCTACTTGAAGATTTTTAGGCTTTTAAGAAATTAGTGATAATGCTTACAGCAGTATGGTGATCAGATTGTACAACTAAAAACTAATAAGCTACCCAAGGGATTGGTCACTCTTGAAAATATTTTTAGTGAATATGATGAGCTAAGGAAAGAGAAACCATCCTTGTCAACAAAGGAAGAACACTATGCCAATGTACAGATTATAGCTGGTAAGATTTTAAAATTAGGAAAGGTAGGCACTTCTCCACAAAAGAAATCTTTCATTGATTTATGCACAAGTTTTGCTGATATATTCGCATGGTAGTATAGTGATCTCAAAGGTTTTGGTCAAAGTTTGGCTCAACACACTATTGAGGTAGAAGATGAAACTAAACTAGTAAGACATAGACAAAGGCCAATCAATCCAAAGCTTGAGCCTTTAATGAAATTTGAGCTTCAAAAGCTCATAGAATCAGCTATTATATTTCTAATCAAGCATTCAACTTGGGTGGCAAACCTCGTTCCAGTACAAAAAAAGAATGGTGAGACTCATTAGTGTGTTGATTTTCATGATTTAAATAGGGATTCACTTAAAGACCACTATCCATCGCCATCAATGGAACAAATTTTATAGCTTGTTGCATGTTTAGAGAGGTTTTCCTTGTTGGATGGATATAGTGGTTACAATCATATTTTGGTCAAAAAAGAGGACCAATTCAAGACATCCTTCATGACTAAGTGGGGGACATTTGCATACATAAAGATATCATTCAATTTGTCCAATGCTGGAGCAACCTTTTAGAGATCCATGGATATGTCCTTCCAAGGTCTTCTTAACAGGTATGTGCTTCTTTATTTGGATGATATAATAGTATTTTAAAAAGATGCAGAAGATCACATGGTTCACCTCAAGCAAGTTTTTGAAAGGTGTAGGCAATTTGGGATATCTCTAAATCACAAAAATTATGTATTTTTAGTTCATGAAGGTAAGTTTCTTGGACATGTTATTTCAAATCATGGTTTAAACATAGATTCTGAAAGGATTCAATCCATTCTTGCACTCTCCTTACCTAAGAGCAAAAAGTCTTTGGTAAATTTCTTTGGAAAAATCAATTTTATAAGGATATACATTTCAGATTTCACTACTGTAGCTAAACCACTTACAACCATGTTAAAGAAAAATTAGAACTTTAGCTAGTCCAAGGAGGGAATAACATGGTTTGAAGATGTTAAGAAAGCCATATCAAGTGCTCCTACGCTTTTAAATCCAGATTTTATGAAATATTTCATTTTGTATGTGTATGCTAATGTGGACACCATTTTAGGCATTTTTATGCAGCAGAATCATAAAGATTTGGAGCAGCCAATAGCTTTCTACAGCCAAGGCTTGGAGGAGTATGAGACAAGGTATTCTTTTGTTGAAAATCATGTATTTTTAGTTATAATATCTCTGAAGAAATTTAGGAATTTGTTGTCTAATAATAAAATACATCTAATGGTTGCTCATCTAAGCATTGAAGAATTTCTTCTGAATAAAGACATAAATGATAAGAGAGCTGGTTGCATAACCAAGGTAATAGAATATGACGTAGAAATCAAGGTTACAAAGCTAGTTAGAGGCAAAGGACTTTGTGAGCATCTAGCTCAAGACTTGCAAGAAAATAATAAAGCTTTTTTAGTGTCAAATGATGAAGAGATTACTGCTATTCACACCTCACCTTCCAGTTGGTTTCATGATTTGGTAAGCTATCTACAAGATCGTTGTTACCCTTCTCACCTAAGTGCTTTAAAAAGAAAGTATTTCATATTTAAATCAATTTCATTCTTGCTCGTTGATGGTGTTTTTTTCAAAAAGATATCAATGGAATGTTACTAAGGTGTGTGGAACAAATCCAAATGCAAAGATTACTTGAATAATTCTATGATGGACTTGGTGGAGGACACTTTTCTGTAATAACTACAACACTTAAAATCATGAGAGATGGGTACTATTGGCCTACTATATTTGGCGATTGCCATACATGGGTTAGGAAGTGAAAACAATGTGTTATGTTTGTAGAAAAAGTTAAACTTGCAACCTTGCCCCTTCAACAAATTGCATTGGATCAGCCTTTTGTCTAGTGGGGATTAGACTTATTGGTCTCATTAACCCTCCTTTGAGTTTAGGGCATAAGTGGATTCTAACAGCTATAGATTACTTCACACATTAGATGAAAGCAATTGCATTAAAAGAATCAAATGAAACTAGCATTCTTGATTTCTATGAAGGTTGGATTACTAGGTTTGGATTTATTTAGACCATTATTTCTAACAATACAATGGCTTTTGTGGGATTTAGGATCAGCCAATGTGCTGTCCAACATAGTTTATCTCAACACTTCATCGAATTATTATCCACAAGGAAATGGCCTTGCTGAATATACAAATAAAAACCTCTTAAGGATCATATGAAAGACTATTGAAGATAATCAAAGGTCATGGCATCTCAAGTTGAAGTTAGCTCTATGGGCTGATACGATCACCTACAAGAGGTCAATAGCCAACTCTCCCTATAAGCTAGTCTAGGGTAAGGAAGCAAGATTACCTATTTCTCTTGAGTTTCTAGCTTTGGAACTAATGCATCAACTTGAGTTGTTGGAGAATGAGCCTATGGAGATCAAGTATGCATAACTTATGGAGTTGGAAGAGATAAGAAATCAATCCATGTTAGCCATGGAAAGTCATCAAGAACAGGTGAAAAGAACATTTGACAAAGGAGCTTCCTCACGAAGCTTTAATGAAGGAGATTTGGTCCTCAAGTGGGATGAAGATCGAGCCAAACCAGGAAGGCACACAAAGTTTGATGCCCTTTGGAGTGTCTCATACATGATCTCTAGTTGCAAATCCCACAATGCCTTCTAACTTGCCAATATGGATGGCCAAGAGCTTTCAATCTCAGTCAATGGGATACATCTAAAACATTTCTATTGAAGAAAAAATCTCTATGTACATAGTTTTTTTTTCTTTCCTCCAAGTTTTGTTCAAACATAGTAGTTTGCTTCAATTTTGTCCAATAAGTGCTTGTTTGCACATTTGCTTCTTAGTTAGTTTTCCTGTTTTCATGTGTTTCCCTTCTTATTTTGAGGAGGAAGGTTACTTTAGCCATGGTCAAGAGGAGATTTTTAGTCAAAAATTAGGTTTATCATTATTTTGGGAGTTCGAATAGCATGCACATGGTCTGATTTCTCAAACATAGTAGGCATGTTGGGCCAGTTGAGTCGCCAAAAATGTTGATAATTCTTCCACAAGCCAAAATTATCAACCTTACTATTTAGAAGATGGTCTTATTGTACCAGTTTGTCTTGTAAATAAATTTTTTGGGGGTCCTTAAATAGCCATATACAGTCTTCTTATAAAGCATGGGATGATCTACTTGAGGATGTTACAAGTGCCCTGGGTTGCGACTGAAGATACATATGTTCTATTTGTTGAGACATACTACATATCTGGACTGTTTGAAAATGTAGAGGTTGTTTTTCATGAGATGTAAAAACATGGTTATTCTTATAGGGTTACTACATACAATACATTAATTAATGCCTTAGGCAAGGTTAGAAATATGCACAAAGTAAAGGAAATTAAAAGGAAGGAAGATATCCTTTAGACTTTTTATCCAAAGGAATACTTCAGATAATTTGCAAACAAAAACTCGAAGCCAACAAGGAAAGAATAAAGACAAAGGAGAGGCCAACAAAGTTTGCAGCCTCTAAAAAGTTTGAAAAAAATCCAAAGGTTTGGAAAACATAAAGTCTAAAGGAATAAGGTGACTTACAAAAAACCTGGGTGCCTCCCAAAAAGCCTGGGTTCCCTACAAAAAGCCTAGGCTCCCTTCAATTCTTTTAAAAATCTAGTTCTGAAGGATGCCTACCCTTGCAGAGGGCACTTGGTCAATGGAAGGACCTTTCTAATTTTACCAAAGGGCACAAAGGAGAGATAGAAGCCCTTGTAGATGGCACTTGATCGGTGGCAAGACCTTTCCAATTTTCTCAAAGGGAACAAAGGAGAAATAGAAGTCCTTGCGGAGGGCACTTAGTCAGTGGCAGGACCTTTCCAATTTTATCGAAGAGCATAGAATAGAGATAAAATCCCTTGTAGAGGGCACTTGGTTAGTGGTAGGACCTTCCCAATTTTCTCAAAGGTCATAAAGGAGAGACAAAAGCCCTTGTGAAGGGCACTTGGCTGATGGCAAGACCCCATAAAGGAGACGAATTCCTTTGGACTTTTGGTTTGAAGATCCTGAGTTTTTTCTTTGTCCCAAATTTATTCAAACTTTTTGTCTGAAGGAATTTATTCAGACAAAAAGTTTGAAGAAATTTGGGATAAAGAAAAAAATCAAGATAAATAGAATAAAGACAAAGGGGATGCAAGACAAAATTTTGCAGCCTCCAAAAAGTTCACAGAAAATACAAAGGTGTGGAAAACGTAAAGTCCAAGGGAAATAGAAACCATGGAAGAATTCTAAAAGAATTCAAGAAGGGAAAGAAACAAAGAATTTCAAAATAATTCAAGGGAGATAACATAAAAATCTCGTGGGAATTCGAAAACCAGAATGCCCAAGGCATATATCCATAGAAATTAAAAGGAGATAACATAAAATCTGAGACCAAAGGAAATCTGTAGATAACAAAAGAATATATAAAATAATTAGGCTAAGGGGTTGAAATAGGATAATAGACCAAATATAGATAATATTATTATAAAATAGAATCCCACCAAAAATAGACAAGCCACGAACAAGCCAGACCAAAACAAGAGAAAATACATGCAAGCAAAGGCTATTTTTGGTTGACTGGTCAAAGCTTCAATTGACTGGTTGTTGAAGTCAAGCTCATCTCCAGGTCAAAATCATGCTTTCAAACATTCCAACTTAGATTCCAATGTTTCAATTTGAGTTCTAATTTTAGCATGGCATAGATTTCATGCATGCTCTTGTTATCTCGTGCTTTCAAACAATCAAACAACTCAAGAGGAAGTCCATATTTGGAGGTGGGCGTAGCATTTTTGCATGATAAGATTTTGAATTTCAACAAAATCACCATCCATTTTCTCTAACACCAAGGAGCTTCATGCAAGATAAATAGACTTTTTGTAAAGGTTGAGTTGGATGGATTTAGCCTCTCTCTTAATTTTTCAATGCCAACTCTTCGTTGTTGTAATTTTCTATATAAGTTGGCTTTTCAGCCTTGAATTGTATCCCTCTCTTGGTAAGACTAGACTTTTCCATTGGTGAGTTGTGTAACCTCTTCAATCAATATAAGGATTGTACTTTCAAATTTCAAGTGTTGGCATAGTGTACATTCATTCAGCAATTTGCATACCTGGTAGATTTCTCTCCCTTTCCAAATTATGATTCGTACCTAGTTGCTAGTTCATCATATTATGCAGGTCATGTTTAGTGTTCTATATGTCTTTTGTTGAAGCTATAATCAGATGTTAGGCAGCTGCAAAGTGTCTTGTATCATACCTCTCTCCATCATTTTCCCTCATGTTTTGGTTATTGGATTGAACCTTCTCATGAAATATTTATGCATAGTGATAAATTGAAATCAAAGGTCTTCTTTTTCCCTTGTTTGATTCAGTGTTCAAGGTTCCAAGTAGAGTGGATCAATGTTTTGGTGTATCACCATCATTAGGTAGGATTTCTCTTTCAAGCTTCTTTCTCCCTTTTCCACGGTAAATTCACAGCACAGAGTAGAGATCCATTGATACATCTTACAAGAACCAGCCTTCTCTAAAGGCTCTTCTCACCATTGAGGCACCCACCCTCGTGAGAAGATCCCATTGTTTCAACCGAAGAGAGGATTGGCCATTTAGCACGTCTTCGATTCAGGGTGCAACTCCAGGTTGACAAAAATTACCATAAAGTTATTCTACATTGTTGATATGGATACGGGGATATGGAAATTTTTTTATAGGGTTTAGATATGGCTAGATATGATTGTACAAATATATATATATATATATATATATATATATATATATATATATATAGTATAAAATATAAAAATATATCCATATTATCAAAATTAACCACATAATATGCATATAAGAAATAAAATAACTTCAAATAAGTTAAATAACCACAAAATATATACTCATAATTCAATGCCAAATATCATAATATTCAATAGTCAAACTTATATTAGTTTTATAATAGGTACATGGTGTAAATGTTACAATGTATGGACAAAAATAAAGACAAATCAACATTATCATTGTTCACTATATTCATTTTGTCTTCGGCTACAATATATTCATCATCATGTGGTTCATTAGAACCACAAGCAGCAACAGTGCCACTCCCACTAGCTCCACTATGCAAGTTGTGTGAAACACTGTCTAGCTCCGTGTCAAGTGAAAAATGGTAGGCAACGAAGGCATCTAAATCAGTAGCCTCTGGGTTCACATCCCACAACTTTTTTGGCCCTTCCTTGTATTGAGGTTGATTATGTGAGAGAAGACATAAGTTGGAATGCACATAAACCAAATCCTCCATCTTTTTTACAGCCAACTTATTGCATTTAACTGAGTGGATAAATCCATAGGTGCCCCAACTCCGCTCAGTTGAAGAGGAACTTGCAACCTATTGAATCTACAAAGTGAATTAGAATTTATAAAAATTAAAAGACTAAAACTTAAAACTTAAAACAAAACATCGAAAAGGTCAAAAGAAAGGTAGAGAAAAAAAATTAAAATCTTACTTGTGATAGAATTTTTATTGCAAGTGGTTGAAGGTGGGTGGATGCTTGCCCATGGAGGTACCACCAAAAGTGAGCATCCATCTCGTACTTGTCACAGATAACACCAAGGGAGTAACTCATCGAGGATATGAAATGCACAAACTCTTCTTTGATTTGGTCTTCAACCTCTAGATTGGGAAAGATTCTAGAGAATGTTGCCTTATATCCCTCAACAACCTCAACATCCCTATATGGTGCGACCCTCCTGGGCAAAGAAATAATCCTTGTACTATAGTATTTGGGTGTCAAGGAAAAATCAAGAAGATGCAATGAAGTGGTCATTTTGTTCCACCTTTCAATGAGATGCAACTACACTTCCTTGAAGAACCTCTTCATGGGATCTTGCTCTTTGGCATTTATGATGGATCTAATGTCCTGAATCATTGAGTCAATTCCATCATAAGTCTCACTTAAACATGATGATCCATGTCCACATATCTCAAAATGCTGATGATGGGCTCAATAAACCTCAACAAATACTCCACACTTTCCCACCAGGCATCATCAAGAATCCACCTTTTCACATTTGTGGCCCTCTCACTATTTGCCTACCTCCATAAACCCCAAAGGTTGTTGATGACCATGCTACTCAATACCTCATGCACCTTAATAAGTCATCTCAAGATGAGGGTGTGTTAGGCAAATTGAGTCTCAACAACCTAATACAAAATTAAAACACATAATTAATAAACTTAAAAAAATGTTCAAAAATAAAAACACTACAAATTACAAATTTATAAAATTAAATTAAATTAAGAGTTACCTTCAACAACTGCAATTTTGAGAAGGTTTTGAAGATGCCTTGGGAAATGTGATGGTTGGTTAAGAACATTTTTTATCTCATTTGCCTCCTCATAGACTTTTTTGATCTAGTCAATTTTTGTCCCCAACTTTTACAACATAAGGTTGAGGGAATGAACGGCATAAGGTGTCCAAAATATATGCCCATACCTTGCCTCAACCAACATGCCTACAACTCTATAATTTTTATTGTTGTCTGTTACAACTTGGACAATGTTTTAAGGCCCCATTGCCTTAATGGACTCTATTAGGATGTTAGCAATGAGTCATGCATCCTTCACTTACCCCTCATAATCAACGGCCTTCAAAAACTTTGCCCCTTTAGGGCTCATTACAATTACATTAATCAATGGCCTATTTATCGTATCTTTCCATCCATCGAAAATGACGGATACCCATGTTTTGATCCATGAATCCTTGATGGGCTTCAATGCATCTTCAATGTGTTTTCTTTTTTTTGTCAATAAGGTGGTGCACACATTTTCATAACCTGAGGTGACAAACCCTTTAGGGAAAACATTGATAGATCTCACCATTTCCTGCTATTATGGTGATCTAACAACATAAAATGATAGCCCACATGCATAAAGACAATGTGTGATGCTCTGCTCCACTATGTCCCTAGATTCATTTTGGATTGCCCTATCTAATGGTCCTGCATATTTTGTTCTCTTGCGACCAAGAGGTGAATCCTCTTCCTCTTCAACCATAATGGGTGTAGCAATAAATGGATGTGATGGGGTCACCACATTAGTATGAGATGGATTAATAGGTGGTGATCCTTTCTTTCTCAAAGGATGCTTCAATCTTTGCCTCACAATGACATCTACCTCTTCTTTCTCTTTGATGTATGCAAGGATCTTTGCTTATAGCAAGCCCTTTCTCAGCCTTCCATTTATGCTTGACCCACTACAAACTTTGATTCAAGTGCTAGAAATCGCATACAAATGATCTTTCACTCAATTGTACAAGCTCTTGTATTTATAGTTACACTCTGAGCAAAGCCAATGAAAATACCCTCCAATAGGCAATTATTCTAATATTGCCACATACTTCCGAAGGGGCGTTCGCAGATCAAATTTGGGGGTTATCCCTTGCCCCACCAAACTAGCACTTGCACCCTGAGACATTTTAATTTTTGACAAATCCCTATAGCCCCTGACAAAAACTTAAAAAAATTGCTATTAAAATTTAATGGTAAAAACTAAAAAAAAAACAATTGCTATTAAAATTAAAAACATGATCATTGCATTTGGTATTTATGGAAATAATGGTTAAAATTTAAAATAATAACAAATAAAAAATAAAAAACTACTTACAAACAAAACAAAAAAGAAAAAAACAAACCACAAATCTAGAAAACTTACCTTAAATCAGCAAATCTTCTTCCTTGCAAGCTTCTCAAGCTCCTTGGCACCAAATAGGTTGAAGCAATGGGGTAGGTTTAGCACAAGGAAGGAATTTCAAGCTTGTGCAACCAAAAAAAATAGCAAGAGTGAAAAAATGTGCAATGAGAGTGAAAAATGCAATGAAAGAGCGGTGTTTTGTTATCTTGTTATAAAATGAGTATGAATGCTACTTTTAGGGTGGGAATCCATTTTATTTTGTTTTTAATTTTATTTTGAAGTCCACCTTTGAATTTTTCAAAGGCAAAATTGAAAAAAAGAATTTTTTTCACCTGAGATCATGGGGATACTCCTAGGAAGCATGCATAGGCTGTGGTGATGTACCCGAGTGTATCTGCAGCCCAGGCACGCTTCCTGGGCATCTCCTTGCTCTCTTCCCATGCTCCTGTACCCATCATTGTATCTCCCGTGCTCTTAGGACCTGCAGGTGGCGTATCCAGTAACATAGAAGTTATTATGCCAAAATTGAATTTTCTATTTAGTTTGAGTTGTTTGATAGATAGACAACAAATTGGTACTCAAACGTGAAACATGGTACACATTAATTTCTCTATTTTCAGTATTGATTTTTCCATAACCATTGGCAACTGTGGAAGAATTGTTTGCAACAAATGTTTTATCATCTTTGGCCTTATGAAGTGAATCAAATAAATGTGGTATCTAGCCTTGTGATGTGAGCATCCAAACTCTATAACCCATTCACGAGGGGAAGAGTGAGTATGTAAATCTTGACAAGAAATGAAAAAGGCATTACCTTGATATACCTTGATTTGTCGAGTCTCCTTTGATGACATTTCCAGTATCATCAAATCACTTAAAGCAACTCTTTTGACTGTTGTCTTGCTTTGCCACGGTATGAGCAAGTTTTCTCCTTTTTATCTTTCTGATCATCATACTTGGATTTGTACCCATTGAAATTGTACTTTTCCTTTCCTTTGATGAAGCAGGCTTGCTCTTTAGATCATAACTTACTAATTTTAAATGAACTCATTTTGGTAATTATGAGAAAAGTGCATAAGTCATAAAATTTAAGATCTTACTTGTTTTCCTTCATTAAGATCCTTGTGGTAAGTGTTATCAATCAAACTTGCACCCTTGTGAAGGTAGTTTCAAGCCTTCACATTGTATTGAAATAATGGAAACAATCCTACGATGTGGGTGACCTACTTAGTGGATTGAATCTCTAGGTTGTAAAGGCTACCTCCCTTTGATGTATCAATGAGGATCTTTGCTTCTACGCTACAAACTACTTGGGGAAAAGGGAAGAAAGAAACTTAAAAGGAAAATCCTAGCTAAAGTGGTGATACACCTAATTTGCTTGATCCACTGAAATTGAGCTTCTAAGAACACTGATTCAGATAAGGAAAAGGGTGAACTTCAACTCCAATTGATCACTATGCATAATTATTTCATGAAAAGGTTTTATCTAATGATTTAAGTTTGAGGGAAATAAAAAAATAGGCCTGATGGAAGGCACTAAACAACCACTAATATCCACTATAAAATCAACAAAAGACGTTTCAAATACAAAATGTGACTTGCATAAATGACCAGCTAGTAACTAGGTACGAATCAAGACTTGACAAAGAAGAAAATTCTATCACTTAGACAAATCAAAGATAAAAGTACACTATACCAGCTGCTAGAAATTGAAAACAGCCATCTTTTTATTGATTCTGAAAAATGTTACAACACAATCTTTGGCAGAAGTTTTCTTGCCAAAAGAGGGAATAATTTAATTCAAGGCTAAAAGCCAACTTATAGAAAAATACAAAAGTCAAGAGATTGGCGTTGAAAAATAGGAGAGGAGTTAACTCAATCTGACTCAACGTTTACAATAAAGTCTATTTTGTCTTTTATCTTGAATGAAGCTCCTTGGCATTTTAGGAATGGACGGTGAGTCCAAGCTTGACCTTTTCCACTCCTTGCATGAGAGCTACACAAATCTTTAGAAATAGACTCCTCCTCAAGCTGTTGGATTGAGAGAGCCATCCCTGTGCCTGAATAATGATGCAAAATTGAATTTATCAATCCACTGGAAACGTTTGGAAGGCATGACTTGCATGAGCAGCATGATCTAGATGAATAGTCAGCTGAAGCTTAGGCAATCAAAAATAGCCTTCTATCTATTCTTTTCTTTGTCTTTTATGCTCTCTTTTATTCTGGAACTGCAGTTGGCATGTTTTGTCAATATGATTTTTGGTACTTTCTTTATGTTTTTGCATGTTCATGCCCCTGCTTGATGCATATATTCCTGGGCCACTTTGCATGTATTTGTCTTCTCTATCTTTATTTGCACTTTGCAGACCTGTCTTTCTTTATTTAATTTAATCGGGCTCATCTTTCTTTTGCTTCAGACTTTACTTTGGATCTTTTCAAGTCTTTAGACTTTTTCATGCTCAAGTCTTCAAACTTATGGCAGTTGATGTCTTTGAACTTCTCTTTGCTCAAGTCTTCAAAATTTTGAAAGCGAATTACTCTTTGTCTAGTCTTATATCTTGTGGCCCTTTGTCTTTTCTTCTTACCTAATTTATTCGAACTTCTATATCTTGGACTTCTTGCTCTTCACACTATTCCATGGATTTCTTTCTTTTGGGCTTTTTATTTCCTCAAGGTTTTTGTTTTGACTTTTCCCTACAGACAAAATGTCGGTGGGAATTACCTTTGTCTATTCCTTTTCCTTCTTTCTCCTTTCAGATTTATCCTCCCTTTGAGTTTATTTCTTCTTACTTTCCCGTGGATAAATTGTCCGCGAGAATTATCTCCTCTCTTTTCCTTTGGCTTATACTTCCTCGGAAAAATTTTCTAAAAGAATTCTTTCAGACTATTGTCCTTTCCTTGGCTTTATCCTCTTCCATGGGAGTTTGTCTTCTGAACCTTCCCGAAGGGTACCTACCCTTCAAGATCTTTGTCTTGGTCCTTTCTGAAGGGCAAGTGCCCTTCAAGTTTCCTGTTCATAGCCTTCCCGAAGGGTACTTGCCCTTCGGGGTTCTCTTTGCCTCCTTTTTTGAAGGGCAAGTGCCCTTCAAAACTTTTAGAAGTGTCCCTTCTCTTGGAATGATCTTTGTCGAAGGGCACCTACCCTTCAACTCTTTGAAAATGAACCTTCTCGAAGGGTACCTACCCTTTAGAATTCTGTAAATGCACCTTTCCAAAGGACAAGTGCCCTTTGGGACTTCTGCTTTGGAACCTTCTCGAAGGGCAAGTGCCCTTCGGGACTCTGTTTTGATCTATCTCGAAGGGCAACTACCCTTCGAGATTTATGTAATGTACCTTCTCGAAGGGCAAGTGCCCTTTGGGATTCCTATTTGTCCCTTTCTTTAGCCCTTTTACCAAGTGAATTCCCCACGGACAAAATGTCCACGAGAATTATTTCGGGCCCCTATTCCTTCCATTTTCTTGTGGACAAAAAGTCTATAGGATTTGAGTCCCGAACTTCTTCTTGCTTGTGACTTCAAAAATTTCATGGTCCTCAACTTCAAACTTTCCCATGCTTACAACGTCAACAAAAGAAATAAGTCATGCACCCCCAGAAACTTGATAAACATTACCATGAGTAAGTCGGGTTTGGAAAACCGACATACTTTTACTTGTAAAATTTTAAGGAGTAAAGCATCACTAGAAACCCGATAAACACTATCCAGAGTATTTCAATTTTTTGAACCCGAATTACTTCTACTCATAAAACCTTGAGAAGTAAAGCACCTTTGAAAACCCATTTTGCACTGTAAAAAGTAATTCAAGTTTTTGAACCCGAATTACTTCTGTTGCTTAAACTTCACAAGTAACTTGAAAAACTTGATTTACATTGGGAGGAGTAAATCAGAGTTTTGAGCTTGACCTACTTCCCTTTGTACAACTTCACAAGTAAAGCTAGTTGAGAAACCCGACTTGCATTAAAACAATAAATCACTTCTCAAAACCAGATTTGCACTAAGCACCTCAAATGTTCAGCTCCTTCTGCCATGCAATTCTTTTGAACACCCTAAAAACCTATTTGTATCCTTCCACTTTAATGATATAGAAAGATTTAAATGATAGGGGTGACAATTTGACCTGTAGGGTCAAAATTGTCAACAGTAAGAAATCCATAGTGAAATACCTCAAAGGAAGCTCTCAAGTTTGATAGAATAATCTCAATTAAATGCAAATCCTTTTTCCTATGTCCAATGACACACTCCCACTATTGGATTGTTCTGTCTTGTGCCAAATAATCTTCTATTTTATCAAAGCTGAAAGGGTCAAGGCATGAGAGTTCATTAGTGTCCCATGCTTACTTTGGGGTCTCCTTTCCTTTAATGTGAAATCTCAACTCCTTGGAAATATGAGAAATGATTTCTCCAAACGCCTCATCCAAGTGACTATTGAATTTGACCAATCTATATGCATCACTTGGAGCCTTTTTTGTACCTTAGTAATGTACCATAAAACATTGTTCTTCAAGTATTCTTTCATATCATGAACTCCAATACTCTAATTGTGTCCATTTAGGAAGACAATTCTTGAATATGAAGCCATATTTTACAGCTACCCAACACAACCAAACATTTTCAAAATCGCAAATAACATTCTGCAAGATGTAGAGCTCTAAGAAATATTTGTGTGGAATTCTTGTGCTCAACTTATGGTGTCTTGATGATGACCTACCAAAAATGCACAACTAGGGTTTCAATAATACCTCCAAAAGATCTCCATTCCTTCACCAAATTCACAAGCAATCAAAATAGATACCAATGTGTAGTTCATGAAAATAGAACCAAGATAATAGAAGTTCATTGAAAAAGGATTTTGTATGCAAAATTTATGGCCTTTCAATGCTTCTTTTTTAATCTTTAATAACTAATTACATATTTAAATAGTGTTTTTTGCATATGGGCACAAGTTTGTAATTGTTTATGTAAAATTCGTCTAAAATTGTGGAAAAAGTAGAAGATGTTTGATTTTGACTTACCCTAAAAGTCAAATGCTTTTGAGGGGATAAATGGTCGAACCACAAAAAATTCAAGATATTGAATTACAATTTTTTCAGAAGGAATCTAAATTTGCAATCAGATTTGTAAAATTCTAGTGGACAAACAAGATATTATGGTTTAATGACAAAACCCTAATATGACAATATCTTGGACCAAAAATGTTTTGGAAGCCACCACAAGGTATCCAAAACCCTACTAAGCTATAGTAGGAACAAAGCAGAAAATTTTTGCAGGCAGCCCAAAATATTGGGGTTTAGTTTAAAAGACCTAATCTTGGTTCGCAATGTACATTGCAAGGAGTTAGAAGTTGAAAATCGTGCAGCGAGCTCTTCAAACCTTAACCTTCCTATTGCCTCGAACAAATGTGGAAAATTTTTCATGGATTATGGAGAGGAAAGAATTTCCTCCCAACCCTAGATAACGAAACACTAAAGGTCCACAACTTTAAGTGACTCCAATGCTTCCACAACCCTTGTGAGAGTTTGCGTCAAGCTTTAGGGATTTAACCCCCAAGGATTTTATACCATGTAAAAGAGAGAAAAATGTGCCAAATTATCACACCATCACACATGTTGGCCTCCATTTTACACAAGGTAGGCTACAATGATTCTACCAGATCAATGTAGCTGCAAATCAACCTAGATCCCTAGGTACCTTAAACTAGTATCCTAATGGCACCAATGACACCACAAGTAGGTTCTTCAATGGCATAAATGAACAGTAACTCCGATCATCCCAAGTTACACCCACAATTACTGACCCAAGGGCTTGACAAGGTGGGTTTACATCCAATGTGCATCCATGCACATTAACAAACCTTACTAAAATTGAAATCACGATCTTCATTACTTGTAGAAATGCTCTTTCCTAATTTCAGTGGAGATCATGAAGACTGTACTTACGTAGGGATTCAATTTGCAAGTTTATCCCAATCTAAATCCCACTTCCCAATTGTGACTTTGTAAGGGATATGCCTCCCTTTTTGTTTTGCAGCATCAATTATTTCATGTTTGTTTACAAGGCGCCCCTTCAAAGACACGTCTCTCCAACACAATCATTAAATACACTATTATTTATGGGTTAGAGCTTGGAGTTTGTTGATTTGGCATGTATCGAGAGGGTGTAACTAGAGACTATCAAACTTCAAAGTATAATCTTTTGTAAACAGAAAGTTTGTTAGTGCATTGTCCAAGTAGAATTTCTTACTCAACCTTTTCATCCAAGAATGTGTTATTGTCTAAGCAGAATTTCTTACTCAATCTTTTCATCTCAAGAATGTGTTAAAGTTATTTTCCTATCTGAAGGCTATCCAACTCAGGCCCATGAGTTTTACTTTCCCAGCTGAAGGTTTTGATGATTTGTTATGATTTTTTAAGCATAATATGTGCAATTGAGATGTGTAAAACCCATCTATAGTTGCAGTCAACCATTGTAGGAGATGTGTAGCAGTAATCCAATGAGTAGTGTTGTTTTTGCAGAGCAAAGGCATGGAGGTTGTTGTAGGAAGAGTTTTGATGGTGCATAGTGGTCCTATGAAGCTCCATGGTTGAGCAATTCTTGTTTTTTGCATTGTTGATTTTGGGAAAAAGGGTATAGACAATATTTCGCTGGAGTTTTTACCCACATTGAGTTACTTTAGGGTTTCACATAGTGTCATGGTGATGTGTATTTGGTGTAGTCTCTCTTTTTTCCTTGTTTTTCCATTTTAATCCACATCTCCATTGACTAGTATGCACTCGCTCGCATATGGTTTGAATTCTAAGTAGTAGCTCTTTTGAGGATTCCGACTAGGTTGGTAAAAGACAATCTCAGCAAATATAGTATCATATATATTAATTTTCACTTTCATGTTATTTGAACTTTGTCCTTTGAGCATTCGCTGGAACCGATAAACTACTTTTCTCCATGCCGTGTTACCTCCTGCCTAGCCTTCCACCATGGGAACCATGTGAATGGAGAGTAGGCAAAAGGGAATCTATTACACACATTATCTAGCGAAAGTTTGTAACATTACTATTATATGAAATGCTCAACGCCAGACAGGTGACCGCCATTGGAAGTTAAAAAGGTGACACCTAGGAAACTGGGATAAATCTTCTGCTCTCAAATCTCATGTAAGATGCGATGCGTGATTTTGAAAGTAAATGAAGAAAAGCTACTCATGTTAAGCATCAATGTGATGAACCCATAAACAGTGTTGTGACGAGAAATAAGGTCATTTATCCGAGTCTTATTTTTTTTCCAGCCTTTTAGACTTTGCCAATTCCTAAAATACATTTTTTTTAAAAGGTATAATTATTTACTTCTCTTTAATGGATCTGGCTTTCTATCCAGTCTTCCTCAATTATGCATTCCTAAACAGTCAAGCAGAGCACATTTTCATGCAAGTCCAACATGCAACCTATTTACCATGAAATTGAAAGTACATACTATGAGTTTCACAACATTAATTTGTTTGCTGCATTGAGCATTTGATCCAAAGGATTGGAAGGAAGACTTTGAATACCTGAAAACTTCTGTACTTTGTCCTCTATTTCCAGCTCCAAGTGGCTCATTTTTCTGCTTGAAAGTTTTTTACAGAGTATAAAAATTGGTGAAGCCTTGCATTATAATGTATCATCATTTTGAGTATGCAGGCCCCATCCAGGCGAGTGTTCTGGTAGTGATTTGAATGGTGACTTATATTTCATAAGCTGGGACAAGTCCCTTATTCCATCTCAACAGGACCCGCCAATGGACTATGATGCTAAACTAGCAGACTTATAGGACCACGAAGTGACAATTGAGGTATGATTGTTGTGTGTTTACAATTCATGTTCTGGTGATTATTTGCACTTGTATTCCTCGCGTCAAATTTTTGGATCATGGCAATACACAGACTGTTACTTTCGCTCTTATCTTTTGTTGATTTTCTACCCACCTTCTTGTCTGTTAAAGCTGCTCTCTTTAGCGATAGGCTGCTTGTTTAGTCTAACCCACCTTCTTGTCTTGCTTGTTAAAATAGACGAGTTAGTTTTTATTGTGCAGGATGTATTTTGTCTCCATTATTATAGTGGACTTACATTTTTTATAGGATTCATGCTTCATTTGGCCCTTGTAATACTGAAATATTGCTTGAGGAGATGCCTCAACAAGAACCCTATACAGTTCTTCATAATAAAATGTATGATAATATTTCTGGCTTCTACTCTCTGACTGCCCAATGCCCCGTTTTTCTTGATGCTTTTGGTTCCTGATTGGCCTTGTGATATGGACAGCAAAATACCTTTCCAACCCTTCGATCCTTATCCTTGAAACGTTCTCAAGTATTGTGCTTGACAACATAGAGAATTAGCAGTCGCTTCTGATCTTATATCGATAACAAATTAGTTTTTCTACTTTGTATTTTACATTTGGAATACCTCAATTGGAAGCCTTTTATTTACATTGTAGGCTTATTGAATTCGAATGAATTGGTAGGATACTACACCTCTGCACATGTGCATGTGCACACAAGTGGGCATGCATGTTTACATCCCACTAATAGGCACTTGCTATGGTGTTGAACATTGCAAGCACATTTGTCATTTATACTACTGATTGTTGTAATGAATTTTCATTATCTCGAGCACACAAATGTTTTCTCTGATAGAAAGTGTATAGAAGAATGCCCTGGTCCCTGCTACTTCATAATGTCATGCCTTATGCATTCCGGTCTTTGTATTGAACTGACTGGTAGATGTTTCTCTGTAACTTTACCTCAGGCTTGTGCAATCCTGGAAAAAATTGTAACCATGCATTATTTTAAAATAATATTTTTCAGAGCTGCACTGCATGAGCTTTAAATTCCTTTTTTTTTCAGTATGCCAGCGTGTTGGTATTTTGAAATTTTCAGAAAAAGGATACGTTGGTTTCTCACAAGTTCAATATATTCTACACTGCTAATAGACTTGCAGTTTTGCACTACCATATCTTGGACTTTCCCTAAACCAGATTGCTTCCATGATGCAGGAGATTCGAGAATATTTTGCAAATTATATGCTAAATGATGCTTTGGGAATTATAGCCAGTAGGCATACTGTGTATGCTGATCAGACGCCAGAAATGGCTCGAAATGAGGCTTGTCTAGAGTTGGCCCACCTATTTTCAACGGCAGTTGACTTTCCCAAGACAGGCATTCCTGCTAAGATTCCCCCATATCTAACCCCAAAGGAATATCCTGATTTCATGGAGAAAGAGGATAAACCAAAGTGTGAATCAAGGGGAGTGATTGGAAAACTTTACAGGAATATTAAGAAAGTGGCAACAGAGGCTCTTTTTTATAAATTCATTCACAAGGGAAGTTACAAAACAGACATATGATAAGGATTTGGAGGTATGGGGATTTGAAGACTATCTTGATGATGCATTGATGTACAAAGACTGGTATGACTCCAAATTGGCGACGCTAATGTACCACTATGGAGTTAAGTACGAAGCCGAAGTAGTCAGTGGAAACATATTCAGTCTGTCAAAGTTATACGGTTCTAAGCTTGGAGATCTTAAAGAAACCATCATGATAGCAGTGAAAGCTCTAAAAAAGGAGGCAAGGTCATGGTTTGATGATGGTGAAATCAGCTCCGACGATCAGCGTGCAAAAGCATCTGCTTGGTATCATGTAACATATCATCCCGATTATTGGGGTTTTGGAAATTATGAAGGGAAAGATGAGAACAACCCTCATTTTATAAGCTTCCGTGGGTTATATATGACAAGTTATTGCGAATCAAGCGTGAGAGGACTGGTAGGAACTAAACACGAAACTTGCATGTTTGGGCAGTAGGCGGAGATATGCAGTCTGACTGAATGCTGGCCTGGATTAGTCAATATCACATAAAGTTTGTTTTTCACATGTATATATCGATGTAAAAGGAGAGAGATCTTAGCTCTCCTTTTTAGATAAATATAAAGTTTTAATTTTTGATCTAAATTCTGAACATAATTCAGGGCTTGATAATTGAAATGTTGATGTGATGAAGGGTAGGGCATTCTTAACGTTTCATGCAATATCCTGTAATTTTATTTTTTTATTTCAATTGATGCTTATAAAATTAATAAACACCAATCTATAATTATTTAGTGTATATTATTTGAAGTCAATCCAAATCATTCATGTAAAGTATATAAACTCGGAATTTAACCATAACTTTAGGTTATGGGAAAAATAATATTGCATTCTATTCTTATTATTAAAAATGGTTTCAAAATATTTTACCTTTTTTTCAAATTAAAAATAAAAATAAAAAAATAGCACATATGTTGTGTGATAAATCTTTGCATATTTTCATTATTTACTATATGAATGTAAGTCGCAATGGTGGCTTAGGTTTGAATATATCGAGAGTGGCCTAGAAAGTAAAGGCAACATAAAGATAGATAAGAAACCCTTTGGTTTAAAATGGTTGATCATTAGTTTTAATGATGCACCATTTGATTTTATGGTAACATGAGTGCTTAGGGTTCTAATATTTGTCAAACAAAAGTGATTATTTATATTATTCATGTTATTTAATAAATTAATTTTTTTCTTTATTAATTGATTATTTTGAATCTTATTATGTTTCCTCTCATATTATTATAAAACATATATGTTATTTTATTAATTATTTATTTCATTATATATTTTTATATTTATTGACAATATCATAAAATATAATGATTTGTTTTCGTTTTGTAGTGTGTAGTTACACATTTACTTTCCTCTTATAGTGTGTAGTTGTACATTTGCTTTCGTCTTGTAGTATGTAGCTCAAGAGTTTCATAGGTAGTTGAAAGGACTTCTTGGTAGATGAAGTGACAAATAATTTTTTGACTTATTTATTGTAATAATTTCTCAGTTCTAAATTCAATCGTGAAATAAAATTTCATTTGCATTCTGTATGAAATTTGCATTGAAAAGAGTATGGTCCAGCCATAACAACTTGGAGATGGCTTTGTCAGTTGTTAAAAGGAGTATCCCATGCTTTTGCAGGTCCAGGACAACAAGGGCGGTGATTTGGACATCTATAACATGGCTCTCCCATACCCAGTTGGAAGAATATGATAGCAACATGGCCTTTTGGTCTCTGCAGAAGTGTTTAACTTAGCATGGGTTTCCATTCCTTGATTTTCCAGCTATATTGTTTCTAGATCTCTATATATTTGTAACTTCTCATTTGAGAAGAGATATCTCAGCTTGTATGACGAAACCCTGAAGAAATTTACCTTGAATCAGAAGAAGCATTTTTATCTCCATTTGAGCTTGCATTTTTACATATGTCTATGGTTTTATCTTGTGTTAAGTCATTTTCTTTTCATGCTTTCATAAGTTACTCCAACATATCTAGTATTTTGAGTTCTTCTCTTGCAGGTCAATAAAAAGTGTCCTGCTCAAAGTATAGATGCATATGAACAGGCTGTCCATAGGGTGTCTTAGAACACCTCTGGTAGTTCTTCCTCCCTGTATCTCCATAGGATCCCCTGTTGAAACACTAATGCAAAAAAGGTTCTCATTTGAATGAAGTATATGCTTGCTTGTCTCTAGTGTAAAGTGTATGTCAAAGTTGAGTAGACCAACCATTTGGGTGCATCACCGTTTTAATTTAGGTTCTAGTTTTAGTATTTCTCTCTCTTTTCATCCCTCCCCCATTGTTAGCAGTAGTAAATCCAGAGCCTCAAGGTGCATCAAGGGGAGCTAGCCCCTAATCTAAAGATTCATCCCTCACATTTGTAACCCACAGTAAGATGAATGTCTCCATTGTGTCATGTGGATGAAGAGAGTTGAGCCTCCCTTTAGAGGGTGCAATCTACCTCATCAATAATTTTTGACATTCTCGATGGGATAATTTTTGTGTCTTGCAAGTTTCAGGATTAGTGATGATCTTGATATTGTTAAAAAATCCAAAAGGATCTATATTCAGCACCTGACAACTCCATTCAGGAACCAAGTCTCTAGTTAATGACCAGCTTGGCATCCCTTGCCAAAGGTCACTACAAGATCTTTTAGGGGTGTCCCTTTTGAATTTGTTGAGTTACCTTTGAACTAAATGAAAAGGCTGAGGTTTGCAAATACCCACCCTTACGTAGCAAGCTATTTTTCTAAACCAACCATAAAATATACCTACTCAAGGAGAACCCTATTGAATCTTTTCACAGCCATGGCAGCCCTTAGGACTTTCCCTTTTGTGGCCTTCAATGGTCAAAGTCCCTTGAACTTTCAGTAGTATGACCCAATTTTAGGGATAGCTCTTAAAAGTGTTCCTCCCTTTAGTGGAGAGGACCCAATCATTATTGTCAAGCATATTAGAAACATAGCAAACCTTTGCAACATTCATAATATTGCTGAAGAAAATGTAGCCATTAGATTGCTAGCCTTGTCCTTCAAAGGAAAAGTTTTGGACTAGTATGGGACCTTGCCTATGAACTCAGTTGGCTCATGGAATGAGTTAGGGACCCTCTTGACCAATAGGTTTGGAAAAAAAAGTGACTATTTATCTCTTGCTGATTAGTTAACCACCATAAAGAGAGCCCCACATGAGTTTATGCAAGATTTTAACACTAGGTTTCAAAAAACTTGGGACAAAATCCTAATTCTTGTGAGGCCAACCCCAAGCTGTGCTTTCCTTTACTACTTGAAGGCCTTGAATAGTGGCATTACTATCATGATACAGTCCATGGGTGGAAACACTCTTCTCACTGCTTATGAGATAGCCATAGCTACTGAAAATTACCTTGTTCAAGTAGGAAAGATAGATCCTAGACCTTCTATGCCACTCTTTCTTGATTTACAGCCCTTAGTCCAGCCTGCTTTGACTACTCTAGCTCCTCTACTTAATCAAGAGAAGTCGACTATTACCCCTGTAAATGACATCCATGAAGTTAAGACCCTATTGCAAAGTGTTACCAATGAATTAGTTGCCCTCAAGAGACAACAAGCTCAGAGTTATAGGCTAAATCAAGGCTACTAGTAGTTTGGGCAAGCAAATAGGCCTCCCTTCTAGAATTATAATCAAGGGCAAGGTCAAATTACACATGTCAAGCCTTATCAAAGCTATAATCTAAATTCCCCTTCATCTTCCAAGGCTCTTATCCCCACTCAAAATAATTTGCTGCAGGAGTAGCTAAACTATCTACCCTTGGAGCATGGTCAAGAACAGGTTGCTTATGCCAGTGAGCTACCAAATCAAAGCATGATTGCACAAGGTGATCAGGTAGCCTAGTTCTCAAATTTTGAGATGTCAACATAACTTAGGATAGACAACAGGCAGGCTCAATCTAATTTTACTCTTATGAATCACTTGGAAGGAGAGTTTTATGCAGTCAACTATGTGGGGAGCACAAGTAATCAAAATGTTGGTGTTGCATCCAACACTAGGTTTAAAAGGAGAGCCATTGATGAAGCTCAAGCAGTCACTCAAGTACCTACAGTGTCTCCTTCACCCAATCAAGTAGGAAGTGTACTTGAAGCATCTCTAAGACCAAAAGAAAATAAAAAGTTTTTCAATCATAGGCAAATGGTTGCAGCTTTAGCTTCTTAGGTTGCACCACATGTTACGAATATTCCCAAGGAGAACTCTAAAGGGGGGAATCCTTCAATCAATATAGTGGACCAAATGAAGAAGCTGCACATGAACATCTCATTGTGGGGTTCTTTAGCACTGCCAGGATAAAAGGATATACTCCAAAAGGAATTGTACAGGTTGGGTGAGCAAACTGTCCCAACAAGAAATGATAATGTGTTGGTAGTAAATGGGGCTCCTCCCATGGCTGGTCAAGCAAAGAAATATGAGGTCCCTCCTTTTTATTTGTCCCTAATTATTAGTGATTTTTGGATCTATAATTACATCATTGATAGTGGAACAAGCACCTCAGTTATACCCAAATGCATAGCTGATAAGCTAGGCCTCAAGTATGAGCAAATGATCAAAGAAGTTGTATAGTTGGATAGATCACCAGCTACAACCTTGGGAGTGGTAAGAGGCTTGAATCTGACTATCTATGCCTATCTAGCCTTTTCAATTCTCCATGATGTGGTAGTGGTAGATGTTCCTCCTTACTTCGCTCTTTGCTTGTCAAGGGATTTCACATCCAAGATAGGTGCATACTTGGCAGCCAACTAATAATACATAATTTTTAGGACAAAGTATGGAGTTAAAGTGAAGATTAAGTCATAGTTCATCCACAAGAATCACCTAGAGCCATACTCATCCAAAGTGGTGAATGTAAACTATGTAATCATTGATGAAGAAGAGCTCCAGGTGGATCAATCTCCATCATCTTCCTTTGTAGGAGTTACTAACCTACTCCTAAATGAATGGAGAAACGACAACTTTGAACATGATCCTTAAAAGTTCATTGAATAAGATGGTCTTGGAGTCTACTACATGCATGAGAAAGATGCTTTCATGTCAAAATTGATGAAGACAGACAAAGAGGACTATGGTTTATGGTAGTTATTCTTTGATGAATCTAAAAGCAAGTTAGGAGCTAGTGGTGGGGCAATGCTAGTTTCACCTTCAAAAGATAAATACTTCTCAACTTTTAGGTTTCAGTTCTCCTGCACCTACAACGTAGCAAATTATGAGGCCCTTGTTCATGGCCTAGAATGGGTAAGGAAGAGAGGAATCAAAGAATTGCAGGTGTTTAGAGATAGTGAGTTGATTGTGAACCAAGTGAGAGGTCAAAGCTTGACCAATAACTCCTTACTCAAGTCTTACAAGCATAGAGTGTGGGACCTTGTAGAGAACTTCATTGCTTTCAACATCACTTTCATTCCAAGAGAGGAGAACAAGCATGTAGATAGACTAACAGAAGTTGGTGCTCAGTTTGACATCCCAAAGGGGACGAGACAAAGCAAAAATTAGCATCATTTAAAGGTGATTATGAGGCCCTCTATACCAGACAATGTCACTAATTGGCAGGTGTTTAAAAGTGACCAGCAAATAACATTTTTCTTGATAGAAGAAGTTGAGTTTGCTTCCAAAAATTAGTCCAAGCTACAACAATAGTATTATGGGTAGATTGTTCAACTAAAGACCAACACGCTTCCCAAAGGTTTGGTAAATCTTGAGATCATTTTCAACAAAGATGACCAACTCAAGAGAGACAAAGCAAACATGTCAACCAAGAAAGAAAATTATGAAAGGGTAGAGATCTACAAGGATAAGCTATTTGCACTAGGGAAGGTGTGTACGAATGAGGAAAAACATGCTTTCATTATTTTATGTCAAGAGTTTGTTGATTTATTCACTTGGGAGTATGGTGATTTGAAGGGCTTTGATCCAAGCTTGGTACAACACACCATTGAGCTAGAGGAAGGTGCCAAACCCATCAAGCAAAATTAAAGGCCAATCAATTCAAATATTGAGCCTCTCATGAGGAAGGAACTCACCAAACTAATCAAGTCTAGGATCATTTTCCCTATCAAACACTTTTCTTCGCTGGCCAATTTGGTCCCTGTTAGGAAGAATAATGGAGAAGTTAGATTGTGTGTGGATTTTAGAGACCTGAATAGAGTCTCACTAAGAGATCACTATCCCCTTCCAAGTATGGATCAATTTTTTTAGATGGTGATAGGCAGTGAAAGATTCTCTCTCATAGATGGGTATTCTAGGTACAATCAAATCTTGGTACAAGAATGTGACCAATACAAGACAACCTTCACCATTAAGTGGAGAACATACACCTACAAGAAGATGCCATTCAGATTGTCAAATGCTGGAGCTACCTTCCAACATGCTATGAATATGGCTTTCCAAGGTTTGATCAATGATGTGTTGGTTTATCTTGATGATGTGATAGTCACTCTTCTCCAAAGAGGCAAGTGAACACTTAAAGCACCTAAGGTAAATCTTTGAAAAGTGTAGAGAGTTCAACATCTCTCTCAACCCAAATAAATGTGTTTTTTCCATTCACGAAGGCAAGCTCTTGGGCCATGTCATTTTGAAAAAAGGCCTGTCCATTGATCTAGAGAGGTGCATGCCATCTTAGCATTATCCTTGCCTAAGCACAAGAAGGGCCTACAAAGTTTCTTTGGTAAGATAAATTTCATTAAGAGATTCATTCCTAACTTTTTTGAGCTTATTAAGCCACTAACTTCCATGCTAATGAAGGATGAGACATTCATGTGGACAACAAGAAGAAGAGAAAGCTTTTGAAGGAATCAAGCAATCTATCTCCCAAGCTCCTACCCTCGCTAGTCTAAACTTCTCCAAGGACTTCAATCTATACACCTTTGGGAATGAAGAGGTAATTTCTGCTATGCTTACTCACACAAATGGTGAGAATTTAGAACAACCTCTTGATTTTTTCAGCCAAAGTTTAAAAGGCTATGAGTTTAGATACACATATGTTGAGAAGCAGGTGCTTGCAATCATGCGAAGTCTAAAGAAGTTTAGACATATGTTGTCTAGTAGTAAAATTCACATCATGGTGCCACATCCTAGTATAAAAGACTTCTTGATGAACTGAGACTTGAATGAGAAAAGGGCAGGTTGGATCACTAAATTAATGGAGTATGATGTAGAGATCAAGACCACCAAGCTAGTGAGAGGAAGAGGGCTATGTGAACACCTCGCTATAGACTTGAAAAAGCCAAAGGAGAACATTTTGGTACTCCATAATGAACCTATAGTAGTTGTACCTATAGTCATGAAGAGCTAGGCATATGATCCAAAACTCATAATTTTTGATTAACAGATATCTCAATAACACAAAAATAATATAGTAACAATGATTTATCTGAGAAGAGATGTTTTATTACTCAATATTTCAAATACAACCATATGCTTATCTCTGGGAAGAGATGTCTGATTTTCATTTCAAGTTACATTTTTATTTATACACATTTTGAAGGTAGGATGAGGATGTGGAAGGTCACCAATATTGAGGAAGATTAAGTGGTTTGATTTCCACAATTTACAATAATACATAATTCGAAGAATTATTATTTTTAGAAACTATTTTTAGACTGCACTATTAAAATTAAAATTTGAGGCACTTCCATTGAGTTTTTAAGGGCCAAACCCCACTAATCAAAGCTTTGTGTCATCTCACCACGTTCTCCTCATTCCTAGATTTCCAATGGTTCAAATGGGGAGTCAATCAGAGCTATGGTGCAAAATTTATGGCTCCAGAAAGTTTTATCATCAATTGGGGTAGAACCGTCACCCGATTTGTCACCTGAATTGTTGTCTGGATCATTTCTCCATCCTTAAAAAGCAATGGTCCCTATTTCATCAATATTCCTCATTAGGTGTCATAGTTGTGTTTAAATTTGATTCTCTATGAGCCACTCACTTTGGTGGCTAAGTTGACCCCTTTTGACCACCCAATAAAGCAAAATAGAGCATCCTCTTATTATCTTCATCCAAGTGTCCAAAATATGATCCTCCTCCACTAGAGAAAAACTCTATGGATCAAGATCATCAATGTCTAGTTGTTCTGCTATGACTGAAGTGTCCAACAGAGGTGGATGATATGGTTTGAGGAGCTCCATATTGAATATTGGATGCAAACCAAGTTAGGCTAGTAGGTTCAACTCAAAAGCATTTTCTCCAACTTTTCTAGTGATGGTGTAGGACCATATTACAGAGGCTAAATTTTTCTATGTGGGACTACAAGTCATTCCTTTTGAAGCCACAACCAAACCTTGTCACTCACAATAAAATGGTGTGCAATCCTCTTTTTATCATGGCATTGCTTATACTTTTGATTCATCTTCTCCAAGATGTCATGAACCTACTACTAGATGTGTTGCATTTGCTACCTCAGATCTCTTATGAGGTGTGTATTCCATGGTGGAGAATATAATGGCTATATCAATTAGTTCCATGGGTTGGAATCCAAAGCATACTTGGAATAGACTGTGTTTGGTCAAGCTGTGTAGGGCTTGATTGTAATTTGAAGCATACTTGGAATAGACTGTGTTTGGTCAAGCTGTGCAGGGCTCAATTGTATCCATATTGTATGAAAAGAAGACCCTCATCCCATGTGCATGGATGTTTGGAGGGATACATCTAAATCATGTGAACAATCAGGTAGTTCACCACTTCTATTTGACCATCAGTTTGTGGATCGAAAGTTGTGGACTTTATCAGCTTGGTATCCATCAGCTTTCATAGAGTGGACTAGAAGATGCTCAGGAACCTGATATCTCTGTCTAAGATAATGGACTTGGAGAGACCAAAATGGAGCCATACATGACTAAAATATAGTTAAGCAATTTCTTCAATAGATATATTCTTCTTACAAGTAACCCTGATAGTCATCTTTGAAAAATTATCAACTACAACAAAAATATAGTCCTTCCCATGTTTTGAAGTGGGCAAACCTAAGATAAAATCTATTGAGATGGATTCTTAAGGCCTGGTTGGTTATAGCAATGGCATGTACAATCCTTGCTTCTTATTTGTTATCTTGGCTATTGCACTTGGAATACAAGATTTAAGGTACCTTTCCACATCCTTCCACATATGGGGCTAGTAAAAGTGTTTTTTAAGAACTACCAATGTCTTCTCTACACTAAACTATCCAACTGTCCTATTGAAATGTGCTTCCCATATCATCTTATGTTGCTCTATAGTTAGAACATAGACGTGCCCCATGTGACAGAGGACATTATCTTGAAAATAAAAATTATAAACATGTTTACCTTTTCAAAGTGCCTAATATATATCAACAAAGGCAAGGTGTACTTCATACAGAGCACCCCAAATGGCAGTCTCATGTTCGCATAGGTCAAGAACTATTGTGAGTGCAGTATTTGGTGGGTGACTCAGACAATCTATGACTATATTTGAGATCCCCTTTTTGTGTTTGATTATCAGATGTAATTACTATAGATATGTGGCCTAATTTTTGTGCCTTTCATTTCATAGTTTACTCTACATCTAGATGAATTCCAATGGTCTGTGGTCAATGTGGATGACCATCTCTTTCCCCAAGATGTCATTTTTTCATTATTTGGAGGCTTTCACAATGACATAGAGTTCCTTATCATATGTCAGGTATTTTTTGACTATATCAGTGAAAGTTTCATTGTGATATGTAATAGGATGGCCATATTTCATGATGACAGCTCCCATGGCATATTTAGATGCATCCATCATCAAATCAAAAGGTTGATGCAAGTTTGACAAGGCAAGAACAGGGGATTAGAAAAGTTTTTTCTTCAAATTCTCAAATTCCCTTTGTTATATTTTTCCCAACTAGAATGTAGCTTTAGCTCCTCCTTTAATCACTTGGGTTAGTGGCCAAACAACATGTGAGAATCCAAGAACAAACCTATGATATAAATATGTAAGACCCAAGAAGCTACGAAGTTCTGTGAGGGTCTTTAGTGTAGGCCATTCTCGAATAACTCAAATTTTCTCTAGATCAACATGTACCCCTTCCTCATTCACAACATACCTCAAGTACTAAATTATTTTCATCTTGAATGTGCATTTGTTGAGATTTGTATACAACTTGTGCTCCTGAAGAGTTTGAAGCACCTTGTGAACATGTTGTAGATGTTCCTCCCATGTTCTATTGTAGATGAGTATGTCATCCAAGTATAAAACCATGAATGAGTTGGTGATGGGTCACAAGATGTCATACATCATCCTCATGAATGTTGTAGTTGTGTTGGTCAAGCCAAAAGGCATATCCAACCATTTGAAGAGACCCTCCTTAGATTTGAATGTAGTCTTCTAGACATCGGTGGGATCGATGGGAATTTGGTGATAGCCATATTTGAGATCAATTTTGGTGAATAAGTTCATACCATGGAGTTGGTCTAGTAGGTCATCAATCCTAGAGAGGGGGTAGCATTTTTTCATAGTGATTTTATTTAGGGCTTGATAGTCAATGCAAAGCCTCCATGTTCCATCTTTCTTTGGTGCCAATACAATCAAGGTGCCACAAGGCAAAGAACTTGGCCTGTTGTGACACTTTTGAATCAATTCTTGAATATACCTTTTTTTATCTCATCATTATCCAAAATCGATCTCTGATACACAAGAATATTAGGCAAAGGTGATCCTAGGATCAAATAGATAGAATGTTTTACCTGGTAGTGAAGTGAAACTCCCATGGGTGACTTCAATAAGTCATCATATTCTTCCATGATTTGTCCCATCTACTTCTGTTGTTGTGTTGATTGTGTAGTTAGGACTGCAACATCAGCCTTTTTAAATTTCCATGGTTTGATCACCATGAGAACAAATTACTTTGTATTCTCCACCAATCTCTTACATTGCTTGGCACTAATCAGAGAAACAATTGTGAGAGGTGGTACTTCTGGTACTATGTAGCACTACATTCTAAGAGTGAGGGTGAATTTTTAAGTTCATGATTCATAGATGCCATGTTGATCATACATGAATGGATAACCAAGGAGTACATCACAAACATCTAGATTGACCACATCACACAAGACTTCATCTTGAAAACGTTTTATTGCATATGAAATAAGACATTGATAGGTGACACAAAGGTCTCTCCTTGGGCTTAACCATCTAATATTGTATGGCTTTGGGTGAGCCTTCATGGATAGATTTAAACTTTTCATAAATTTACCAAATATTAAATTATTTTGGCTCCCATTATCAAGAATAAAATGCAGAGGCTTACCTTTTACCCATAATTTGGAGTGAAACAACCTTTCCTTGTCATTTGGCCTTTCCTCATGGTTCTACGATGAAGCAATGATGGTATCGGGCTCAACATATACAATCTCTTCTTCATCCTCTTCCACTATAGGGTATGTATGAGATAGAGTAGTAGATGTCAAGTGTTGTGACTCAAAAATTAGTGACTTGATGGCTCGACATTCTTCTTTAGAGTGAGTTCTAGTTTTGTGGTAATCACACCATTTTCTAGTCTTCCGCTTTTGGGGTTTCTTATCTTAAAACTCATTTTGCTTCCAATTTTGGCCTCATGTTTGACCTTCCTTGTCACTTTTTCATTTCAAAGGCTAACTCTTCGTATTCTTTCTTCCATGCTTTTGCTTAATCTTCACTACAAACTTGTATGCCTCATCGAGGGTTTCTAAATTGAAGAGTTCCATTTCCCCCCTTATGTACCATTATAGTCTACCATGATATTTGAGAGTATTATGTTTCTCACTTTATTTGATGCCCAATCTCATAGATAAATAATAAAAAATGTCAGTGTAATCTTGAACAGATTGGTCCTTACCTTGGTGAAGTTGTTACCACTGTATGTACAGATCATCATATGCTCTAATGGGATAGTATTCTTCCTTTACCACTTCTATGAAATCATCCCAGGTAGGTTCCACCTCAAGGCCAATGTCATCTATACTACACCTCTTTTTATACACTTTCCATCAAATTTTCATGAGGAATGATGCTTTCAAAAGAGCAAAAGTGATTTTTTCTTCATCAGTGAATTTATTTATAGAAAAGTAGGAAGACAATTGATCTAACCAATTTTTTACTATATCAACATTGATTTTTCCTTCAAACATAGGGATATCAAAATTCACCTAAACCTTGAAGGGTGTTGGGGCATTGAAAGGACGTTCCATGGATGAGGAGCTAGGAAGTGCAGATGAGGAGCCATAATTTCCCATCAAAATTTGTTAGAGAATTTGAGTGAATTGTTACAACATCTACACTTATTTCAATTAGATGGATTAATTCACCATATCCTTGAAGGGATCGGATGTCTCAATGTCATCTGCCATTTGAGATCATTTGGAGTGGATAAGTGGCTAGTTCGAAAGCTCTATTGTTTTGCACCCAAGCTCCTTGTAGCCTGACCTCAATTTTGGGATCATACACTCTCAAGACAAATCGCTCTAATACCACTAATCCAAAACTCATAAGTTTTGATTGATATATATCTCAAGAACACAAAAATAACATAGTAATAATGATTTCTCTGAGAAGAGATGTTTTATTACTCAAGATTGTAAATACAACCATATGCTTATCTATGAGAAGAGATGTCTGATTTCTATTTTGAGTTACATCTTTATTTATATATATTTTGAAGGTAGGAGGACGATATGGAATGTCACCAATCTCAAGGGAGATTAAGTGGTTTTACTTCCATGATTTACAATAATACAGAATTCAAGGAATTACTATTTTTAGAAACTTACTATTTTTAGACTACACTACTAAAATTAAAATTTGGAGCACTTTTATTAGGTTTTCAAGGGTCAAAACCCACCAAGAAAATGTGTATTCTATTTCACTACATTATCCTCATTATTGTCTTTCTAAGGGTTCAAATGAGGAGTCAATCAGAGCTATGGTGCAAAATTTATGGCTCTCATAAGTTCTATCATCAATTGGGGTAGAACCGTCACCCGAATTATCACCTGAATTATTGCATGGATCAACACAAGACAAGGTTCATTTAATTCAAATTGGTGAGTGTCCACAAGGTCTTGATAAGACCAAGAGGAGGTATTTTATACTTCAATCTCTTCCTTATGTCCTAGTTGATGGAGTGTTGTTCAAAAAGACTTTTCAAGGGTGCTCTTGAGATGCATTGATTCATACCAAGTCAACAAGGTACAGTCTAAGTTCCATGATGGACCAACTAGTGGCCACTTTTCTCCCAGTGTCACAACTAAAAGGATTATGAGGGATGGTTACTTTTATCCTAGTTTGTTTAAAGACACTCATGCTTAGGTAAGGAAATGTCAAAAATGTGTCTTCTTTGATGGGAAGCAATGGCTATCTGCCATGCCTCTTCATCCTATTTAGGTGGAACATATATTCATGCAATGGGGGTTGGACTTCATAGGGATAATAAATCCTCCTTCTAGTGCTAGTCACAAGTGGGTTTTGACTACCATGAATTATTTCACAAGGTGGGTAGAGGTCATAGCTTTGAAAGAGGCTAATGAGAGTGCAGTCTTAGACTTCTATGAAGGCATAGTGATAAGATTTGGGGTCCCAACCACAATCATTTAAAATAATGCATTAGCTTTCTTGGGAATAAAGACAAGTGAGTGGGCATTAAAGTATGGCATCTATCTCAACACTTCTTCCAACTACTATCCACAAGGAAATGGGTTGGCTGAGTCTACAAACAAGAATTTGATTAGGATCATAAAAAGGATAATGGAGGAAAATTAAAGGACTTGGCATGCCAAGTTAAAGATATCTCTTTGGGCAGATAGGATCACTCCAAAGAGGGCGATCAGAAATTCACCATACACACTTATGTTTGGAAGGGAAGTTATACTTCCTATCTCACTTGAGTTACTAGCCTTGGATCTTACCCATCAACTCTAATTGAGTGGAGAGTGATAGCCTATGGAAGTCAAGTATTGTGAGCTAACGGAGCTTCAAGAAGCGAGAGACCAAGCCATGGATGCCATGACCAGCTGCCAACAGATAAACAAATAAGCATTTTAACAAAAGGTCTATGCCAAGGAGCTTCTCAAAAGGTGACATTGTCTTGAAGTGGGATGAGGACCAAACCAAACCTGAGAAGGCACATGAAGTTTGATGCTTTGTGGAGTGGCCCATATGTCATCACCCAATGCAAGAAACATAATTATTTACAACTCTCCAAGTTGGATGGTGAAGAGATACATATCCCAGTCAATGGGATATATCTTAACCATTGTTACTAGGTTTCTTTTATTATGTACATAGTTTTCCTTGTTCTTTCTCATTTTTCCTAAGTGTTGTTATGCATGTGTGTAGTGTTTTTTAGCTTTTGTATGTATTTTTTCCTTATTGTTTGGGGTAAAATATTTTTTGGTTCATAGGTCCTTACAAATCTATTTTTGAATTATTCAAAATGCATCTTCACTCCATACCCAATGGCTTTGTGGCTACTAGTCTTCCCAAGTATAGCAGGCATGCTTCCCCTGTGAGTCACCAATTATGTTGACCAATTTTTGGACCTACAAGCCAAAGTTGGGCACTCCCTCCTTTTTCTTTGCAAAAATAATCCAATCCATGTTTTTTCTAGATCATACCTTTACTACCTTGTGCAAAAATATTCTCTGCCAGACCTTTCTCATGAAAAATCTAGGTGTTTCCCTCATTCTACTTTGTCAAGTGAAAATCAGGTTTGTGCAGTGCATTACTTATCTAATTTTATAAGTAGAAGTGATTAAAGAACCTAAAATGGTCTAAAGCAATTTTCAAAAGGCAACAAATTTCCTTTGGAGGGCATTCTGATGACTTGAAGGATGTTTGTAAAAAGTTTGAAGGGTAAGTGTCTTTTTAGAGGGAAATTGGGAAAAGAAAGAGGGCTTCTTCACATTTTCGAAGGATGTTTGCAAAAATTCTAAAGGGTATGTTCCCTTACGGAGGGTACCTTGGTCAGTGGTAGGACCAAATAAAAATTTCTAAAGGGGAATTTTGAGGCGTAAAGTGCCCTTACAGAGAACACCTTGAGAAAGTGAAGAACAAAGACAAAAGGCCTAAGGGGCACGTACCCTTCAGGAAAAGAAGCAATCAAAAGAAAGAATTCTTTGGGACAAAATGTCTGAAAGAATTCTTTCAAACATTTTGTTTGAACGAAAGCATGGTAAAAATCTTAAGACAAAGAAGCCCTGATAAGTCAAAGAGCAGGCAAAGAAAAGGCCAAGGCAAAGGAGAAGTCAAAGGAAGGAGACAAAACATGGGCAATGAAAAAGTAAAAAAGACAAAACAAAGAATAATTTTAGCTATTGACAAAGACAAAGAATAGAATCAATGACCACTCAGAATAAGACAAGTGGCATAGTTGACTCAACAAGGAGAATTAATACATTTAGTGTAATATATCTACCAAAAAGTAATAAAATAAGTTGGTTTTCAAACTATAAAAAAGAGTAGTTCATGGTTTCACGCTTCAACATTAATGCACAACTAGTTGTGCCTAGCATTGAAGAGAGCATGGTCCAACTACAACAACTTGGGGATGGTTTTTTTAGTTGCTAGGAGTATCCCATGCTTTTGAAGACCCAAAACAACAAGGGTTGTGACTCGGACATCTACAACATGGCTCTCCCATACCTAGTTGGAAGAATATGACAAAAACATGGTATTTTGGTCTCTACAGAAGTGTTTAACTCAACATGAGTTTCCATTCCTTGATTTATCATCTATCTTGTTTCTAGTTCTCTATATATTTGTAACTTGTCATTTGAGAAGAGATATCTCAGCTTGTATGGGGAAGCCCTGAAGGAATTTACTTTGAATCAGAAGAAGCGTTTTTACCTCCATTTGAGCTTGCACTTTTGCATATTTCTATGGTTTTATCTTATGTTAAGTCATTTTCTTTTCATGTTTTCATAAGTTATTCCAACATATCTAGTGTATTGTTAGTTCTTCTCTTGCAGGTCAACAAGAAGTGTCTGACTTAGAGTATAGGTGCATGTGAATAGGCTATCCATAGTGTGTCTTAGAACACCTCTGGTAGTTCTTCCTCCTTGTATCTCTATAGGACCTCCTATTGAAACACTGATGTAGGAGAGGTTCTCATTTGAATGAAGTGCATGCTTGCTTGTCTTTGGTGTAAAGTATATGTCAAAGTTGAGTAGACCAACTATTTTGGTGCATCACCACTTTAATTTAGGTTATGATTTGAGTATTTCTCTCCCTTTTCATCCCCCCCATTGTTAGCAGTAGGAAATATAGAGCCTTAAGGTGCATCAAGGGGAGCTAGCCCCTAATCTAGAGATTATTCCCTCATGTTTACAACCCACAAGAAGAGGAATGTATCCATTGTGCTGCATGGATGAAGAGAGTTGAGCCTCCCTTCAAAGGGTGAAATCCATTGTGTCAATAGTTTTAATGTCTAATTAGTTTTTACATCCAATTGAAGTCTTAATTGACAAGTGGCATCACTCAGATCATTGGGATTTCAATTGTTTATGAGCACTGCTACATGGAGTTGAATATTGAACTTTCATGATTCTGTGCATTCTCTTTCATTCCAATATTGGAATTATCTACCAAATAAGAGGAGAGGTATGATATTTTAAGCCTTTTTAAAATAAATAAATAAATCTCAATTTTCCTTTAAATGCCAAATTTCAAAATTTGAAAGTCATCTAAATTTGAAAGAATTTAAAATTTGAGCAATTTTTCTTTGAAATTGCTTTGAGCAAGCTATTCTAAGTGAAATTGACAAATAATTAATTTTTACAACTACAAGGAGAAATGATGGGAGCTACTCTTTTACCCATTTGTTATTATCAAAAGATGAAAATTCAAAAATTCAAAAATATTGAGTATATTGATGTATGAGGTTTTTAAGTCGGTGCTAATGATAAGGTGAATCCTTTTAAGTACCACTATCTATATATAAAAGGGGATCATTTTGGAGTGATAAGGAACCAATTGGGGTTAAACTAAAAACTAAAAACATTCAAAACTCTAAACTCTAAAAACTTAATTAAAAACCATGCACTCCATTAAATCTATTGTTGGCACTACATTGATCGACAAAGACAATTAGCTAGAATGGTCTCAATAAGTGGAGAACACACTCATCTTCAATGATCTATGATTCAATATTTGCAACACGTAAAAATAACTAGTTGAACCAACAAAGAATGTAAATGATATTTAGACATGGAGGTATAAAAAATAGAAGGCATTGGCCTTGATGAGAGCATCAATGGATAGAGTTGTGTTCGTTATATACAGGGGTACAATACACCATGAGAAGCATTAAAAATTTGAAGAAGCTATACGATTCCCACTCATATTTGAAATTCATTTAGGTACAATTAAAGTTATTTGACCTAGAATTGAAGGATGGTGATGTGATGAGATTGTTTTCAAATATATGTACCATCAAAGATGATGTAAAAATAACGGGTGTCAAAATTGACATCTACATGACCGCATTCATAAAAGCCTTTCTTCCCAACTATTCAACCTACTTGGAGTCTCTACAAGCAAACAATCAGTTGAAGACTCTTACATTTGACCAGTTGGTTAAAAACATGACAAACAAAGAAAAGATCTTTGGAAGAAAAATTGAATCCACAATAGGGAAAAATATGTGCTATGTCAAATCAAATTATTTTAAACTATTAAACAAGGCCATGTATTCCAAAAATAAAGGCAATAACAAGTACAAAAACAAGTACAAGAGAAAAGGTGGCAAAAATGAAAATCATGGTGATCAAAATAAAAAATAAGATGATAAACAAAACCTCTACTACAAATAATGTTACAAAAAATGAAGCCATGAGTCTCACGAATGTAGGACTCAATAGGAGAAAATTGAAGCATACCGTAAGAAGAAAGAGGAAAAAATCCTAATACACTAGTGAATATGTGTTTTCTAGTACAAATGATGAAACAAACAATGTCTTGATCAGTTCTTCATGGTTTGATGTTTGGGTTCTTGATACTAGTGCCACTCAACATATGACTTTCTAAAAATATTTCTTTGAGGAGAATAATGAAGAAGTTTTTGGCTCGGTATACCTCGTAGATAGATAGAGCGTATAACCATAGGGAAGAGGTACAATTTGACTCATATGGCCAAGGCTTCTAGACTAAAAACTTGAGAATGCTATTTACCTTTTTTAATTGAAACAAAACTTATTGTCCCTAGTGCTCATGAGGTAACAAGACCATTCCATTCAGGGGAAAAATGACAATGCAGTCATCTTGACTAGATATAAGGAAGGAAAACTACTCAAACTCAAGGGTGAGCCATCAAATTCAAAGAATTATGCTCATATCCTAGAAGATGGAATGTCTCCAAACATGTTATGGCATGTTTGATTTGGACACACTCACTATAACAACATTTATGTATTGTAAAATAATGGTATTGTTGGCATGCCTACATTGCTCGTGAAATCAGATGAAAAGTGTGAAGCCAGGCATCTTGGCTCAACATGCAAGAGAACCATTTCTAAAGTCAGAATGGAAAGCTGACAAAAAATTATAACTTATTCACTCAAACTTTTGTTCTCTTCCAATCCTCTTTGTTGGTGGTCATAAGTACTTCCATGTTGTTCATTGATCACTACAGTAGAATGACTAGGATATACTTTCTGAAGAAAAAATCAAAAGCCTTTGAGACTTTCCAAAAGTTTTGAAACATGATAGAAAGTGAAGCACAAACTTGCATCAAGACACTTAGGACAAATAATGGTGGTGAATTCACTTCAAAGAAGTTTGAATCCTATCTTGAGCAAAATGAGATCAAATACCATCTCATAGTTCCTTCTACTCTACAATAGAATGGAGTTGTAGAAAATATGAACATAACTATGATGAATATGGTTCATGAAATATTTTACTTCAAAGGGATAAATCTACACTTTTGGGTTGAAGCAACTAAAACAACAGTATACCTCCACAACAGATCACCATCAATAGCTCTTAAATCCAAGACTTCATATGATATGTGGTGTGGTTATCTTCCTTTAGTGTGACATCATCAGATTTTTGGATCCACTTGTTATGCATTGGTTATAAAGGAGAAAAGAAATAAGTTGAATCATAAGAGTCGAAAATGCATCCACTTGGGATATTATGAATCCTTAAAGGCGTACAAGCTATACTATGAGAAAAAGGAATTTCTTGTTGCAACAAAAGTTGTCTTTTATGAGACTACAAAGAACAATCATATTGATTGGTAGCCGAGTCGACTTGACAAGTATGCAAAGCTTGATGTCTATAGAGAGAGTGATTTAGATGTTTCAAACAATGAGTGGGGGACACACAATTGGGAATCCATTGATTTTCTATTATCTCCTATACATGAGATTGAAACTCCTCCTGAAGGGGAGAATGAAGCTTCATAAAAAATGAATAGGGGCCACCAATGTTACATCTCAATTTTTTGTGAGACATATTTGGCTATTTTTATCTAAGCTGTGAAATATATGCTATTATGAAGCGTAAGATATTGCTTAGGTTTTACGATAATATTAATCTGTCATTTTAGTTATATTTTATGATGAATATATATCTTGATTGTTATGGTCTAACTACCTATTTTGTTATAATTAGATGTAGGAGAACTCATCCCTCTATGCGTGTCAGAGGGAGAACATCATCGAAGAGGGTGATGTAGATCACAATGTTGGAGGATGACAGAGAAAATGAATGGTACCCTGCACACACCATAAATAACTAGATGCATTATGAGTGGTTAGCATAATATATTTAGATGTTATTTGCATTAAATAGTCATTTTATGCATGATCTACTAAACATAGTTAATGATTTTTGGAGTTCATTGTGTGTGATTTGCATAGTTAGGATAAAGTTGGGTTATCAATTTAATATATTATTAATTTTATTTTAAACAAGACATCATAATTATTAAAGTATTATTAATAAGATATTTCAAAAAGTATAAAATAACAATTATATATAAATTAGAAAAAGTAAAGAAAATAAAAAAAAGAAGAAAAAACTCATAAATTAGAAAAAATAATAATAATAAAATAAAGATTTTAATAAAACAAAGAAAAGAAAGAAAAGAAAAGAAAAATGATTTTTATTTTAAACAAGAAAAGGCTACGCCCTTCATATATAGGGAGCTTTGGAAAAAGAGAAGGGAGAACATTAGGAGAGCACGGTGTGGAAACTAAGAGGAAGAGAAAGGAAAATTTATGAAGTTTTCCAACACTGTGGATAGGTAAATGGTGTAATTAAATGCTATATATGAATGCTTCATAGATTTTAAGGTCTAGAGGAATGGAGAATTATGATATATTTATGCATGTCATAACATTCAAATGTTTGCAGTAATTTATAAGATTGAAAAGAATGAAATCAGTTTGGCATTTAGATAAAACTATGTCACACGATAATCTTGGTATTGATGCATATTTATTAACTTTATTAGCAAATTACCTATAGAGCCACATATATTATCTAATACTAAATGAAATTGTAATATTTTATACTTAATATAATGATAGGTATAGACATTTAGATGATTGATAAATTCTTATTTATAGTAGATATAATCTATAACAACTGGTGTTGGTCATGCAATGACTTGTTCTAAGCATGCAACGACTATATACATAGCAGATTATGAGCAAGATATATATATATATATATATATTAGTCATTGTATTTACACTGGGTGTCTAACATATAACCCTACAGGGTATTCTATAAAACTATGGTATATTGAGCATCATATGTGTATATAAGCATCTAGATATTAAATAAAAGTGATAATATATGATCAATACATATTAAATTAATTACATATTTATTCAGATAATTGTGAAGATATTTGTAGTAAATGGCTATAATATGTATATGTATACATCATCACTGTATTTCAGAATAAATTGATATATTAAAAAGCGTTTGGTTATACTTATGTGTTATGAGTATATAAGGGCGGTGAATTTAAATGTCATATGTGGAATCACAGGATATGTATATTTGGGTGATAGTTTATACATTGAATTGGATATAAATAATACGAATAATTGTTTATATATAAATTAAACCTGTTACGGCTTGTATATATATAGTGATTTTATTGTTATGCGTCCATATATATTCTATTATTTAAAATATATTAAATGATTCTTGAGATATATATATATATATATATATATATATATATATATATATATATATATATATATATATATATATATCAATTAGTATGCAATGATTTTATGATTTTATTATACTGCAGTGAATTTATTATAAAGCTGAATATATTAACTAATGTACATATTATTACACCAATGGCTTATACAGTGACTTAAATAAATAATCATATATGGTTATACTAAAAACAAGGTGTTGATATAATTGTTGTGAATTAATTCAACACCCAGTGATTTGGGTATTTTAGCATCCCTCAAATGTTGAGCGATTTGCTTATGTTGGGTGTAATAAATCTTGTATTATGCTAGGTGTAATAATATTTAAAATTGTTATAATAAGCTGTGTATAATAATGCTAGATGTCTATATAGTTATAGATATAACACTTGTTTAGTGATGCAAGGGTGATACAATATTCTAGGTTATTATAAATATGTAAATTCATAAGCATATGTTCTCAAAAATATGTAGATATTTGATGTTAAATTGGCATTGACATGAGCATAACATCCTTTAACAGTAGACCATTTTTGTAAACATGAAGATTTACATTTTTGATTGTCCTTACCATAGCTATGCTCATAGCGTATCCTATAGAATGAATATATATGTAATTAACCAAACAGTAAAAGAAATAAAATAAAATAAACACACCAATGTATATGGCTATCATTGTAGAATCCACCACTTATTTCCTATAATAAGTAATCGGTATACTATTAACTATATATTATTTAAGTTATGGTTAAATATATACAACAATGATAGATAATCATGACATTTAATTGTAGTATACCTTAGAAGAATTATAATAAGGTGTGTTTATATAATTTGTATCTAATAAGCGATTGGCAATCAAAGCATGGAAATTAGCAAATGATGATACAACTATATAACATTAATTATAATATTGTATTAGATGTCACTTATATCATTATCATAAGACCACTAAATGTTAATTAATATCATATGAGTTTGTATGTAATCTATACATTATCATATCGTATAACCGTTATATCAGATGATATTATCATGTGCCCAATGGGGACATTATATTGCTATATAAGGTTTTATATAATTTATCACTATATGATAAAACACTATGAATTATAAAAGATAGTTTTTCATCGAGTAGGCTACCGCATAAAATCATATAACTACTTTCTACAATGTTACCTATGAAATACATTAAACTGAATAAGGTGGTTTTGAGGGTTATATCTTGTATAAATATGTACTGAGGTGTACTAATATGTTCAAGGGCATATACATAGCTAGTTATGTATATTAATGCATTGAGATGCAGGGCCATGGCATAGATTTTGACTAGTAAATACCATGGATTGAGTGATTTATATATGTGTACTTGATGAAAATATTATAGACAATTAGTATATTGTTGAATACTCATATGCAAACCAAAATATAAAAGCCTATGTTGCCTTGAGAACTTATGTTTGGAGTTTGTACATTTTGGTTATGACAAATTGAGAATCTATCTAGTTAGGAATGAAAACTATGATGCATAATTACATTGTAAAATTCCTTGTCTTATAAAGATTGTCATTATGCTTCATGAATAGGGAGGTTCTAAGTATTTTTATAATCATAGGGAATTCTAGATAAGAAATGTAAATGAGAAATGGTATAGTAATTTCATATCATTTGAGTACTTGAGTGCAGATCAGGTTATTAGATTGTTAATATGTATAAATGCTTGGCTATATTTAGCATATAAAGATGCATCATGATGTGTGCTAGTTACTTATTTTTTTAAAAGGCTGGTATGCAGTTTAGACATAGGGTATACCTGGGTGGTATAGCTCCATACTTGCATAATTGTTATTATGAATGTGTGTTGCTTGATTTTTGAAATCATAAGTTTGGATTATGTGTTATTACGTAGTTGGAAACATATGATAATATGGGATGTCATAGAGAACTATAGTATAAATATATATCATACATGGATGGTACATTTTATAATTTTTATGTCTAGACTTACATCTACATTTGATTTATTTACTATATACATGTTGATTACTATTGTGAATAGTGTGTTTTGTAACAATTTGTAAGACTTTGTGTGTGCATGCATGCAATATTTGAGAGTTTAATAAACACTGTGTTGCTATATTATTTTAGTCCATGGAAACTATGAATTACTTCATTATATATAAATTACTTGTATAATTTCTTATGTTTCCATGATTTTAAGACTACTATATATGACTATTTTTGGGAAAACTAATGTTATCTTAGAACACTAGACTATGGTAATATGGGTATCATAGACGTAGTATGTTTGGAAACATATTGTGGTAGTTGAAATTTACAATTATGTATGTTTTACCTAGGTGGTATAGACTGTAGTCATTATTTATAATATGAAATAGAAATTAATGTAAGATTCATTCGTGCATTTGACGAAATAAACGTATGTTTTGGTTACTCCTATATATAACATATTATATGATGTATTTTCTATGTAAGATGTAAATTAAATGAATCTTGTGGTTAAATTGTATTTGACCAATCTTCATTACTAATACAGAGTCAGAAAAAAGATGGACTTCACTAGCTTGCTAGTCTCATAATGACAAATGATGGCAACTCGATCAAGTGGCGTGCATGAGTTTGATTGATATAGATCATTATTATTTATTATTTATAAATTTTTTTACCAAATATGTTTAATGAGACATTATTAATTCATAAGTGTGATTCACCAATTTGTGTGATATCTTGTAATAGAATAGATTTCTATGATACACTACATGTTTAGTTTAGAATCATATAATACATGGGTACTTGTTTGTCTCTCTAGATTCCCGTGTCATCACTATCTACTCATCCATGAAGGGAGGGCCATTTCTTGATGGGATTAGTGAAAATAATTATTAGTTTGTGGTTGATGTGGATGAAAAAATTCTTAGATGATACTCTTCCTCCTCAAATTAGTACTACTATTCAGATGCAACTTGAGATTGCCACAAATATTGGAGAGTCTGTAGAACTCATGCTCTAGGGAACTAGGTATCTAAATCATGTACATTGTATTATATTGTATATTATTATTGAGTATTGTCATGAAGAATTATAATTACTTATTATTATATATTGACAACGGTGATTATAGAGTTGTATCAGTCGTGGTTGGGTTATTGTATTTATTTCTATACCCATTTTATGTGGCATTCTCATGACATTAGAGATCTATGATATAAGATGTAATACATACTTATTATTACCACTTGAATATATATGTGATCTTTGTTTATATTCTTGAGGAATGATTCTATTTATGGTATATATGTTTAATTAAAAAAATTATCGTATTTCTATGTTTAACCCAACAGAGTTGGTACATGTGTTATCAGAGTTGTGGCTCAACCTCTAGGACCTAATGAATCCATTAAAGTTTTCATGATTTTCTATTCACTAATATGAACCTAGTGACATGAATTATTGCACTAATATTTTGGATTTGTGGTGCCTCAGTGCGGAACCATGTTCTACTATGTTTGGAGTTTTGAGACTTGATAGATTCTCTGGTATGGCTTGGTGAATATTGCTAGTTTTGAGACATTCATGTAATGTGTGTGGGAACCATTGATTATGTACCCTTAGGAGTAATTGTACCCTTTTGAGTTGTATACGGGATTGATTTATCGAGTACTTCATTAGTGATGGTTGTATACAACGTTGGGTAGGAGAATATATAACATAGTTCATGAGTTATGAACAAAGGATTTCTACCATAGTTTGATCACTTAGATCAAACACCTTGAGTATGATTACATCTTTCTTGATTATCAAATCATATTTGTCATTGTATTTTATGTTTTTAGTGTTTAATAAGCTCAAAATGCTTCTCATTTAAATTTACGTGCTTTAGTTTTTGTCTCTTTAAAACCCAGGAGTGGAAAATCTTATAACACCATTTTAGATAGTACCACCTGGGGTGGTGGAAATTTCTTATAATAGAGTATGGATGTTTTGGTTGAGAATTCCTATGTGTTAGGAAATTTTTTTTGGTTTGACACTTTTATGTTATATGGATTAGGATGAAGTGTCATCTTTTACGGTGGGCTTAGAGATGAGTTGTCACTCCCTCACTTTTCTTTCACATCATTTTAAGCCATGAGAGAATTTTTATTTTCATGATGTTGAAAACTTGTTTTTGAATGATGTTTAATTGTACTCCCTTGAAGTTTATGGGATAATGTTTTCTACTTCTTGTTGAGAGAAAAGTTGTAGAATAGGATGGATTTATACATCTTTGTGATTAGTAGTTTATTTCTTTAGTTGAGGAAATAGATTTATACTTAGAGATTTGGTAAGTAGGTAGTGTTTTGGCAACATTGAGTTGTGGTGTTTTTATTTTTTTACCTTGTGAGGGTATGTAGGAGTTTTTGAGATGATAGTTCTCTAATTTCCACTTGAGACTATTTGGAGTCACTACTTTATTTTACTTGTGATTGCAGACCATGTGGAGTGATAAAATTATATATTAAATTCTAGATTAAGAACTATGAGTTGATTATGACTATATGATATTATTCACCCTTGATTGAATTGATATTGTTTTATTTTGACTTAAAACATGTTGTATGAAGAGATATTTTTATACCTTTCATCGAAAGTGAATGGGGTATAGGATGTGCAGAACATCTTATCAATCTAGGGGTTGGAATAAACCTTTAACTTGTTGTGTGCTAGTTGAGCAAGTAAGGAGATATTGTTTCATTTATTACCTTATAAGGTTGAAGGAATGGTGTGATTCTTGGCCTATGTATGTTATGTTAATTATAACATTATTTCCTCTTAATAATGAACATAATATAATAAGTTAAGCTGTAAAATATGATACTAATATGTTTAACTAGTAGTAATTTAATATAATTATGGATTGATTGTATGATCTCTTTTATATGTATTATGAACATCTATAATCAATTAGCATATAAATTTTATTTCAATGATTTGATAGAATAAAATTTTGATTATTTGAAACATTGTACACATTTTAAGATCATTAGGTCGTGGAGACCCAAGGAAAGAGTGGTGAATTGGGAACATGAATTCTAAGTAATAAGATGGTATCCTACTTAACTTCACATTGACTCAGTTGTTACTGAGTTGGATCCGATAGATGGACTTGTCAAATCCAAGATTTAACAAGTAGAATTTTTTAAATTCAGTCATATAGCCATATGCATGTATATTTTAGATGGGTATTCCATGATTTTTTATGGAAGATTTTGTGAAACTCTCCATGGTTATTTACTTCGCCTTGTATGATGATCTTATATGTTTTGAGAAGTCAGTGAACTTTCACTAAGATATGTGAGATCCTTCAAGGTAATAGAAGTGGTTAGTCATATAGTATATAGGCTTGTCTTTATGGTTCTGGACCCTGGGGTGGTCATGATAGAACTAATTTGACTAAGCAATACACATAAACCTTGTTGTATAATAGTGAGATGTCATAGAATAGGGTCTTTTGGGACCAATACTCCAAAAATAGAGTAATTTAAAGGAACTACGATGAGTTCTACCATTATTTTTTATTTATTTTCTTAAATTTGATATTATATATCATGTTACTACTTTGTTAAAAAAAAATTAATTCATAACTTATGATTAAATAAGAGTCATCAGGGACGATGACTATATTTAGGGGGAAGGATGTTATATCTTGATTTCTCGCCAAACATATTTTTTAGATTATTCATGAATATCAGTGACTGCCAAATTTAGATTTGGCTATTTTTATCTAAGCTGTGAAATATATGTTATTATGGGGTAGTAGGATATTGCTTAGGTTTCATGAGTACGTTAATTTATTATTTTAGTTATATTTTATGATGAATATATATCTTGATTGGTATGGTCTATCTATTTGTTTTGTTGTGAGTTAGATGTAGGAGAATTCATCCCTCGATGTGTGTTAGAGGGAGAGCATCATCGTAGAGGGTGACATAGATCATGATGTTGGAAGACGATAGAGGAAATGAATGGTACCTTGTACACACCACAAATAGATAGATGAATTATGAGTGGTTTGCATAATATGTTTAGATGTTTTTTGCATTAAATAGTCATTTTGTGCATGATCTAATAAGTATAGTTAATGATTTTTGGAGATTATTGTGTATGATTTGCATAGCTAGGATAAATTTAGGTTATAGATTTAATATATTATTGATTTTATTTTGAACAAGACATCATAATTATTAAGAAGATATTTGGAAAAAGTAAAAAATAACAACTATATATAAATTAGAAAAAGTAAAGAAAATAAAAGCAAAAAGAAGAAAAAACTCATAAATTAGAAAAAATGATTATTTTTAATAAAATAAATATTTTAATAAACAAATAAAATAAAGAAAAGAAAAAAAAATTGATTTTTTTAAATCAAGAAAAGGTTATGCCCTTCATATACATGGAGTTTTGGAAAAAGAGAAGGGAGAACATTGGAAGAGCACGGTGTAGAAACTAAGAGGAAGAGAAAGGAAAAATTATAAAATTCTATAGCACTGTGAACAGGTAAGTGGTGTAATTAAATTCTATATATGAATGCTTCATAGATTTTAAGGTCTAGAGGAATGGAGAATTCTGATATATTTATGCATGTTGTAGCATTTAGATGTCTACAATAATTTATAAGATTGAAAAGAATGAAATCAGTTTGGCATTTAGATAAAACTATAATATCACATGGTAATCTTGGTATTGATGCATATATATTAACTTTATTAGCAAATTACCTATAGAGTTGCATGCATTTTCCAATATTAAATGGAGTTACAATATTTTATACTCAATATACTGATAGGTGTAGATGTTTAGACGATTGATAAAGTCTTATTTATAAGAGATACAGTTTGTAAAGACTAGTGTTGGTCAAGCAATGACTTGTTCTAAGCATGCAATAACTATATACATAGTGGCTTATGAGCAAGTATATATAGCGGTATATTTGAGTTGTCATATTTACATCAGGTGCCTAGTGTATAATCTTGTAGGGTATTCTATAAAACTATGGTATATTGAGCATCATATGTGTAAATATCTCTATAAGCATCCAGATATTAAATAAAAGCGATAATATATGATCAATACATATTAAATCTATTACATATTTATTCAGATAATTGTGAAGATATTTATACTAAATGGGTATAATATATATATCATCACTGTATTTCAGAATAAATTGATATATTAAAAAGTGTTTGGTTATACTTATGTGTTATGAGTATATAAGGGTGGCAAATTTAAATGGCATATGTGGAATTGTAGGATATGTATATCTGGGTGATAGTTTATACATTGAATTGGATATAAATAATATGAATGATTGTTTATATATAAATTAATCCTGTTGCAACTTGTATGTATATATATATATATATATATATATATATATATATATATATATATATATATATATATATACATACATATATATCATTTAAAATATATTAAATGATTATTGAGCATTATATATATAGAAATCAAATATTATGCAATGATTTTATGGTTTTATTATACTGCAGTGAATTTATTATAAAGAAGAATATATTAACTAATGTGCATATTATTACATTAATGGCTTATATAGTGACTTGAATAAATAATCATACATTGTTATACTAAAAATAAGGATGTTGATATAATTATTGTGAATTAATTCAACACCTAGTGATTTGGGTATTTCAACATCCCTTAAATGTTTAGTGATTTGCTTATGCTGGGTGTAATAAAGCTTGTATTATGATGGGTGTAATAATATTTGAAATGGCTATAATAAGTTGGGTATAATAATGCTAGATGTCTATATAGTTATAGATATAACACTTGTTTAATGATGCTAGGGTGATACAATATTCTAGGTTATTATAAGTATGTAAATTCATAAGCATATGTTCTCATAAATTTGTGGATATTTGATGTTAAATTGATATTGACATGAGTGTAACATCCTTTAGCAATAGACCATTATTTTAAACCTAAATATTTACATTTGTGATTGTCCTTGTCGTAGCTATGCTCATAGCGTATCTTGTAGAATGAATATATATGTAATTAACCAAACAGTAAAAGAAATAAAATAAAATAAACACACCAACGTATATGGCTATCACTGTATAATCTACCACTGATTTCTTAGAATAAGTAATTGATATAATATTAACTATATATTATTTAAGTTATAGTTAAATATATATAGTAGTGATAGATAATCATGACATTTAACTGTAGTATATCTTAGAATAATTATACTAAGGGGTGTTTATGTAATTTGTATCTAGTAAGTGATCAACAATCAAATCATGAAAATTAGCGAATGATGATAATAATTATATAACATTAATTTTAATATCATATTAGATGTTACTTATATGATTATCATAAGATCACTAAATGTTAATTAATATCGTATGAGTTTGTATGTAATCTATACATTATCATATCATATAATTATTCTATCATATGATATTATCATGTGCCCAATGGAGATGTTATATTGTTATATAAGGTTTTATATAATTTATCGCTATATGATATAACAATGGGAATTGTATAAGATAGGTTTTCATCAAGTAGGCTACCACATAAAATCATATAACTACTTTCTACAATGTTACCTATGGAATACAATGAACTGAATAAGGTAGTCTTGAGGGTTATATCTTGTATATAATATGTACTAAGGTGTACTAATATGTTAAAGGGCATATACATAGGTAGTTTTGTATATTAATGCATTAGGATGTGGAGTTGTGACATAGATTTTGACTAGTAAATTACAATGGATTGAGTGTTTTATATATGTGTGCTTGATGAAACTATTATGGAAAATTAGTATATTGCTAAATAATCATATGCAAAATAAAATATGAAAGATTGTGTTACCTTGAGAACTTGTGCTTGGATTTTGTACATTTTGGTTATGATAGATTGAGAATCTATCTAGCTAGGAATGAAAACTATGATGCAAAATTATATTTTTAAATTACTTGTCTTATAAAAAATTTCATCATGCTTCATGAACAGGGAGGTTCTAAGTATTGTTTTAGGCATAGGTAATTCTAGATAAGAAATATAAATGAACATTGGTATAGTAATTTCATATCATTTGAGTAATTGAGTGAAAATAAGGTTATGAGATTATTAATATGTATAAATGCTTGGTTATATTTAGCATATAAAGATGCATCATGATGTATGCTAATTAGTTATTTTTCTTAAATGCTAGTATGCAGTTTAGACATAGGGTATACCTATGTGGTATAGCTCTGTATTTGCATAATTATTATTATGAATGTGTGTTGCTTAATTTTTGAAATCGTAAGTTTGGATTATGTGTTATTATGTAGTTGGAAACCTATGATAGTATGGGATATCATAAGGTAATATATTATAAATGTATGTCTTACTTGGATGATACATATTGTAATTGTTATGTCTAGACTTACATTTATATTTGACTGATTTACTATATACATGTTGATTATTGATGTGAATAATGTGTTTCGTAACAGTTGATAAGACTTTGTGTGTGCATGCATGCAATCTTTGAGAGTTTAACAAACACTATGTTGGTATGTTATTGTGTTCAGTGGGAACTATAACTTGCTTCCTTATATATAAATTACTTGTATAATTGCCTATGTTTTCATGATTTTAAGACTATTATATATGACTTTTTTGGGGAATACTAATAGTTATGTCTTAGAATATTAGACTATGGTAATATGGGTATCATAGGTGTATTATGTTTGGGAAAAAATTATGGTAGTTAAAATATATAGTTATGTATGTTTTACTTGGGTGGTATAGATTGTAGTTATTATTTCTAGTATGAGATAGAAATTAATTTAAGATTCATTCATGTATTTGATAGAATAAATGTGTGTTTTGGTTACTCCTATATATATCATATTGTATGATGTATTTACCATGTAAGATATAAATTAAATGAATCTTGTGGTTGAATTGTATTTGAATAATCTACATTGTTGATACAGAGTAAGGAGTAAGATAGACTTCACTAGCTTACTGTTTCACAATGACATATGATGGAAATCCAATCAAGTGGTGTGCATGAATTTGATTGATCTAGACCATTATTATTTATTATTTATAAAAATTTGGGCCAAGTTATGTTTAGTGAGACATTATCAATTAATGAGTGTGATTCACATGTTTGTGCAATATCTTATAATAGGACAGATTTCTATGATACACTGTATGTTTAATTTAGAATCATACAACACATGGGTACTTACTTGTATATTTAAATTATTGTGCCATCATTATCCACTCATACATGAATAGAGGAACATTTATTGATGGGATTAGTGTAGGGAATAATTAGGTTTTTGGTGTGGAAAAACACTCGGATGATGCTCTCCCTCCCCATATCAATACTACTATTAAGATGACACTTGAGATTACCACAGATACTAGAGAGTTTGGGGAACTCATTCTCTAGAGAGTCAGGCATCTAAATTATGTACATTATATTATATTTTATATTATTATTGAGTATTGTCATGAAGAATTATAATTACTTATTATTGTATATTGACAATGGTGATTGCAGAGTTGTATCAGTTGTGGTTGAGTTGTATTTTTTTCTATATCCATTTTATGTGGCATTCTCATGACATTAGAGATATGTGATATAAGATGTAATGTTTAATTAATATTACCATTTGAGTATATATGTGATCTTTATTTAGATTCGTGACGTGTAATCTATTTATGGTATACATATTTAATTAGAACAAAAATTTCTCATATTTCTATGTCTAATCCAACAGGGTTGTTATAACCAAAATAGAGGGAAAAAGTGATAGAACTTTAGAGAATGAAATTAAAGCACCAAAAACACAAAAATAGATGCTTAAGTGGGCCACTCAAACATTGAAAGGTGTGAAACCTGATAAAGTTATGAAAATAGACCCAAGAAGTGCACATGCAACTACATCACAATTAGGCAAGTCTCTTGAAGAATTTTAAGATAAAATTAAAAAGCTCACATTAAATGATTCTCTAGCAGAACTCAATGTTGTGTTTGATTCATAACCGCAAATATTTCAAATTGGATGAGAATCTTTAATCTTGTATAAAAGTAATGAAAGATGAGTAAAATGCATTAGTAAAAAATGGGACTTGGAAATAAGTTAATCCTCCATATGGCTATAAATCAATTGGATGTAAATAGGTCTAACACAACAAATACAAGGCTAATGTCTCACTTTACAAGCACAAACCAAGACTTTTTTCAAAGGGGTATGCTCAAAAATAAGGAATTGACTACAATGAAACCTTTGTACTTATAATAAAATAGACTACCATTAGAACCATGTTGGCTTTGGAAGATCATAAAGGATGTAAAGTTTCTCAAATGGATGCCAAAACTACATTCCTGAATGGTGACCTCTAAGAAACTATGTACATGACATAACTTGAAAGTTTTTTAGTAAACTAACAAGAGCACAAGATGTGCAAATTGGAAAAATTGTTATATGGTTTGAAACAAGCCCTTCAAACATGGTATAACAAACTAAATAAGTACTTTATGAACATGGAATTCAAACATTTTGAGTTTGAAGATGCAAATATTTTCATCAAAATAGTTGTATTTGTGGTGGTGTATGTTGATGATTTAATCAACATAGGGGAAAATGAATGGTACATTGTAAAATTCAAATCAAATGTTGATGAAGATGACTGATTTGGGTTATCTTCATTACTATTTGGGTATTAAAGTAATTTAAAAACTAAAGTATTTCTTCATCACTCAATAGAAGTACATTGGTGACATTCTGAGTAAGTTTGGAATAGAAGATTGTAAGCCTCTCAACACACCATGGAATAGAATCTTAAATTGATATTTGAAGATTAAACAAATTTGGTTGATGCCACTAAATACAAATAACTCATTAGAAGTTTGATTTATGTGATCACAACTCAAATAAATATATTATTTACAGTTGGTGTTCTCTCAAGATTCATGCAATAACCCAAGAACAATCATTAGTTAGTAGCAAAAAGGGTCCTTAAATATGTCAAAGGAACATGAAATTTTGGACATAATTACTCTAGGGTAGGACACTTCAAATTGGTTGGAAATGCAAATTTCAACTATGCTAGTGATCATGAAGATGGAAAGTCCACCTCAAGTTTTTTACTGAATTTGGGAACAATAGTTGTCAGTTATAAATTCAAGAAGCAATCAGTATTGATAATTTCTTCAATAAAAGTAGAGTATAAGTCCAATTTAGAGGAAACTATAGAGATGTTATGGCTCAAAAGGGTTCTTTTAGATTTGTAGGAACAAGTTTTGTCAACACCTCTCATGGTTGACAACACTTCTATAATCTAGATGGAAAAGAACCATCTTTAATAGACAAACTAAGCATATCAATACAAAATTTAATCTAATTCAACACTATGTAAAAGATGGCAGTGTTAAGTTATAACACTACCCAACAATAGAGGAACCAACAAACATCCTGATAAAAGCATTTGGATGAGAAAATTTGAAAAGTTGAGGAATAATTAGTTTGACAAAGACCCTTGCAAATTAAGGGGGGATGTAACAATATATATATATATATATATATATATATATAATTAATCCTAGGTGTCTAGCTTCATCTTGTAGTGTATAGCTCAAGAGTCCCATAGGTAGTTTAAAAGACTTCTTGGTAGATGAAGTGATACGTCATTCTTTGACTTATTTATTGTAAGACTTCCTCATTTCCAAATTGAATCGTGAAATAAAATTTTATTTACATTCTGTATGAAATCTGGTATGTTAGATAAATATAGGCATACCTCATTTTTATTAAAGTGTTGCATTTTTTTTAAAAAACAAACAAACAAACAAACAAAAAACAAAAAAAACAAACTAAAATTAAAATTAACTTATAAAATGAAAATAGTTAAAGATGAATTTTTTTATTAACTTATTTCACTCTAGAAAATAATTCAATTGATATCCATACATATTTGCTTCTATAATATTAATCTATAACAAGCATGGACATTTTATTAGTTTCCCTTCCCTTTTTCTTTGCTAATTTGAATGTGCACTTTGTTTTTAGTATGCATGATTGATCTTCTTATACTTTGAAATCTTTTTATAGAAAATATAAAAATTGAAATCTTTAAAAAATTATAGTTTTTTAAAGAATAATTTAAATGCTTGAGCTGTAATAGACAATTATAAAATAACATGATAAGATAATGATGACCTTTAATGTTCATTAGGTTATCATGATTGTAGCACACCATATTAAGTTGTAGTGTTATGTTTTATTTGCAAATTTATTTTTAATTATATTTACTATTGTTACATAAAAAATAGGTGGAAGTAAATATGTCTCATCTTATAATTCATTTAATGTACATTTTATAATATATCTTCTATAAGGTCCATCTACTAAATTTAATATGGAGTTCATTGGAGTTTGTTCTTTTCTTGCAATCATGATTTTCTTTTTTGAAGCTTTTCACCCTAGAATTAGTTGGGATTCTCAAGTTTGGGGTTTAAGATATTTTAATAGTACCAAAGTTTTTTGTCATTGATTTTTTAATTGTTCCAAATTTATTAATAATTATAGTTTAAATGTTAGATTTTAACTCAATACAATCTTACTATGATAAACTTTTATCTCTGTCTCAATGCTTCAACTATTTATTCAAATATTTTTCCCAATGACATTATAGTGAGAGATGGATTGGACAAGATTGTTGGGAAATTATGGGGAGTCTATTAAGTCATATATTTATCAATTTATGTTTATATAACATGCAAAATTTCAATCCTTCACTCTCAATAAGTAACATACTAGCCTTCATTAGAATACATTAGTGTATCTTACCCTTAATCTTGAAGTTTTTGTTTTGTTTTGTAAATTCCTCTTACGGGGTTTCCTTAAGCTTAGATACCACATCTGAGGGATATCAACATTTCTCTTGGTAATTTTAACATGAGTCTCCACTATGAAAGCCCTACCGATTAACCACTCGAACTCATCCCATTTGATTTAATCTTGAAGTTATTGATGGTACATTGATTTTATGTTTTCTTAATTTTGTTCCATTTATCTCAAGACTTGTTTTTATCCCTCAATTCACAACTTATTTGGGATTTCAAGAGGTGGTGATATTTTTATACAAATTAAGGACATAAGTCTATAGGTAACATAAACATTGGGAAATGTGCTAACTGTGATAAGCCAAAGACTTTTGTTGTAAGTATAATTAGACATTACTAAGAATTTATATTATGATCTAAAGGCTAATAAAGTGATATAAGTTGCCATTTTTTTATATTTATTACTAATGTACCTCTATTAAGCATGCTAGGGGAGTTTTTTATGGGATATTTACGGTGTGAAATTAGAAGTTAGGGACAATATTAATACAACAAAACAATAAAATCTCATTTAATAGTTTATGAGTGCAAGATAGCCTTAGAAGTCAAGGTTAAAATAATGGTTACTCATTCAATATTAGAGTAGTGTGAAACTTTAAATCACAAGTGTATTGACCCTGGTGTAGTGGTGGAAGTAAGTTTGTAGATTATCCTTTGAACATTACAATAGGCATTGATAATTTGTAGTGATTGAATATTCAAAACATAAAGGAAATGAAAAAATAAATTAATCCACCATGATATAGAGAAACACAAAGAACCGAGCACCACCACTCATAGTCATCGTTTTAGTTTCCTTGCACCAAAAAATATGAAATTCACCTCCACACTCTCACGAGTAGTAGATAACAAATTGCATTTGTATCTAGATTTTAATCCTATTTTATGCTAAGAGACTAATTATATTTATTGTTAAGTGAAATGATATGCTTATTCCATTTTTCTAGTGCACAAGGAATAAGGAATGCATAGACTCCATCCATAATTGTACTAGACAAAATCATTGTCATAAGTTAATAATCATTTATATACATTGATGTATCTTCTTAAAAACTTTTTTGGAACTAAATATATCACCAAGATTCATCTCGAGTCGAGTTATCAAGTACTTATCAAGCTTTCCCATGTTTGGAAGACATTGTATAAGTTCATACGTATTGGTTTTTAGGAGGTCATCTCCTTGGCCTCCTCAATGGACTAGCTACATTCATGTGCATAATGAATGAACATATTGAGAAACCTTAGAATTATTAATAGAATTGAAGGACAAGTTTTTTTCCACTTATTGATGTCATTATTAAAAACATAGAAGGCAAAATAATACAATTTTTTTTCCAATAAATTGTGAAGTTTAAATCCTAACCAACCACTACACTTATTTGAAATTCAATATAAATTTATGTACATGAAAAATAAAATTAATTTAAATATGAAAAAATAATGAGGTAAAACCTTACCATCGACACTACATATTGAACCTCACACCCAAGGATTTTTTACACTAGGATTTGATCCTCCATACCAAACATTAACACTTTAGAGTAATGAAAAAAAATCAATAAAAATGTATGAAATAAAACCACCACAAAAATATCACTAATTATGATAGGAAATAATACTCTTATTTTTTGAACACAAACATTGATGTTTTAGTCATTTTAAAAGTGTACACAATTTTAAAAATGTGAGAGAAATACCATATCAAATATTAACATTTTTGATAACCCTAAAAAAAATCAATAAAAATGTATGAAATCAAACCACCACAAAAATATCACTAATTACAATAAGAAATGAGACATTTATTTTATGAACACAAGCACTGATGTTTTAGTCATTTAAAAAATATGAGTAAAATACTAATAATGACCATGCATATGTCAATTTGAACAAAGAGAGATACACATGTAAAAAATGATGAGATTTTAAATGGAATGACATTGCATACTTCTATAAAATATTAAGATATATTTTATAAAAGTTCCACAAATATCCAACTCTTATCTACATCTACCATGAGTCCACTTATTTGAGTGAAGTGATCAATCCTCCTTTCCATTAATGGAAAAGAATCATGAAAAATAATAATAGAAAGTTTATATAATTTGAATACTCAATAGGTGTAACATGTATGCTATATTTACAAATAAATATGAGTTTGGCGCATATATAGAAATAAAGAAGAAGATTAAAAATATAAATATATGAAAACAAGAATTAAAATCATATTTATAAAATACACTTAAATATATAAAAAAGGTTATCAATGTGCATTGTTCTAATTGAGTTAATATTATTATTTATAATTACATTTAATTTTTTATGTAATTAATCAGATTAATTAAATTTTTAGATAAAATAATTTATTTTTTAATTACTAATAGTTATAATTCTTATTAATTATTTTTTATCAATACTTTCTAAATGGATAAGAAGCAATGTTTTTCTTTGTAATGTATTTTATTATAAAAGTATTTTCAATAAATTTTAAAAAAAATAACAACTTAAATTTATATACTATTAGTGTAGGTTTTTATTTTTCCCTATTTTTTAATTAGGGAAATTGTATTTCTTGTGCTTACATGGAGTTTTCCTACATTTGTGGGATAGGCTAGCTTATGTGGAGATGTGTGTCATAGATGTGTCATAGGTGTCACAAGAATGTCATAAGTAACTCCCTTGATGAGAGTTACTTCTCTATTCTTAGCACCTTGTCACCACCTTTCATGGAGGAGTTACAATCTATTCTTGGGTGCCTTGGCCACCTTTTGTGGAGAGTTACTTACGTGCTCTCCTATATGTATTCTTCACTATGGCCATCTCATGTTAATCAGATTTTGGTTTTCTCCATTTTGTCTTGTGCAATTTATCTTCTTGTGTAATTTCAAATTGCTTTATCAACTATGTGGTGTGCACTTGCTTCATCTTGTGTGATCACATCTCCATTGCATTCACATTATCTGGATTCTGACAACAACTCCGATATGGTATTAGAGCTACTCCGGTAATCGTGTGTTTGGTTATGCTATTCTGAAATTCTTACTTTGCTTTTTTAGTAGTTTTTTTGGTTTAACTCCATTGTTTTGGTAGAGTTTTTTGAAAACTCATGCAAATCCATATGGAAAATTGTTCAAAAAATTACTTTTGAGTTAGAATTTGCCAAGACATCTTGTCTAGATCTGTTGTGGCTTTAGCAAAGGCAGAAGAATTTCTTTTCTTTTGGTCATTTTGTAGGAAAAGATAGATCTCTGCAATTTTGTTTCTATTCTTGGATGCCACTTTTAGTGTGGAGCATCTGGTAGGATGAGGTGTGCAACTCTAGCAGGGCGCAGTCCAGCTCCATGACATGCTTCTCTCATTGCAAGTTAAAGTTATTCTGATTTGAATCAGTCATTTGAAAAGTGGAGAGAGGCACAAGCCAGTGATAGATCACCCATTTCAATGCCTTCATTTCTTCTACTCCTACTTCAAGGAAGGGGTCAATTGCATATGGGACTCGGCCTAGCAGCGCGCGCACTAACCTCAGCTTGCAGGGGTCAATGAAATACTGTCTGACTATTTTTTACTGTTATCCTTCTGCAACACCACAATCCTTCCTGCAATGACAAGAAACAACCACACCATCAGGCTGTATGGCATCCAGCGTGCAGGTCTACAAATTTTTCTTTTGTTTTTTCTGCAAGCAAAATCTGGACTGTGTTTTTTTGGTGCCCCTTCCTTGCTTGGCGTCCCATGTGGGCCCTTGGACACTTGGCATCCATCAAATTGTCCTTTGCTTTATTTTTTTTCAGTTAAAAATTGACTTGTAAAAAAATCAATAAATTTGACTGAATATTAAGTTTTTTAGACAGTTTGATAATTTGGGGGTTTACATTTAAAACTTGTATCTTCAACCTACAAAGACGAAGGGTGAGGTCCGGGTTGGTAGGAGGCCAATTCCCCCTCACACAAACCTCCTTTGGATTCCTCGTTCCATGCCAAATCTAATGAGTGTTTGGAAGGCCACTTTCTCTCTCAAAACAAGCATTTTTTTAATGTTTTTAGTGCTTTTTTTTGCAAAAACACTAGTTTACGGGAAAATTGAACCTTTAATATCTTGCATACGGTAGCTCAAATTTAGGTGCCATTTTTTACAAAAGTGTTTGTAATTCAATTCTCCATAGCGTAGGCTTGTTGTTTGTCAAAAATGCACTAGTTTATAAAGTGCCTAAAATTTGGGTCTCTCAGGACACATTTTCAGCTGAGTTTGATGTCCTGTTTGCTTAAGTCCTGCACTAATTGCTCTAAGATGCATTCTAGGTTAAGCCCGACGTCTTTTGAGCATGCACTTGAATATTTGGGGGGGGCTCAATATTTTGAGGGGGTGTGATTGCTTTTCACAACTTGTAAATCTTTGCTTTCATTCTCTTTTCTACATAATTTCACAACTTGCAATCAACACAACTTCACCTAAATTTATCTTAAAATGGATTATTTTCAACTTAAACCCCTAACACCCTTCAACTATCATGAATGAAAGGTTAAAATTTCAATCATTCTTAGAAGTAAAGGGTTGTATAGGATCACCATGGGTACTGAAGTGGAACCCAACACTAATGCTAAAAAGGTCAAGTGGTACAACCATAGTGATGAAGCCAATAGATTATTGAGCTTGTCTGTGTCTCCAAAACTTCTCTTCCATTTAGAAAACTCTAAGACTCCCAAAGAAATATGGGACACCTTAGAACTCTTATTTGGGAAGCTTGATGAGATGAGAGGACATGAGCTTGAAAACGAACTCATAAGTCTAAGTCCTAGTAACTTTGACACCCTACAGGACTTCTTCACTAATTTTAAGGCCCTTAGATTACAATTGAAAGAATGCAGGATAGAGAAGAAAGATGATCAACTCATCCTTTCTATTCTCGCAAAGTTAAGTCCAAGCTATTCAATTTTTGTCTCCACTTTCCATGCCACAAAAAGTGCCCTTGGCACTACATGGAAAATGCCTTCTTTGGATTTATTCATTTCCAACTTGACTAGGGAGCAAGATAAGCTAATTCAAATGGGCACAATGAAGTCTACTCAACCCCAAGCTTTGATAGCTAAAAATGATAAGGATAAGACTTCAACAAAGGAGAAGAAGAAAAAGAATAAGGACCAGGAGAAGAAGAAAGAAAATAACAATCCTGCCAAAAACGACATTGAGTCTTCCTCCTCCAATGCTAAACCTAAGAAGGAGAAGGTTAAGTGTGCCTATTTTAAAAATACAAGGCATGATGAACACAAATACATGAAGAAAAAAATAGATCACCTAACTCATCTTCTAGAGAAGAACAACATAAGTGTTCCTAAGTCCATCAAGCAAAATTCATCTACCCAAGATTCTACCAAGGCAAAAGGCAAGGGTAAGGAGAAAGAAAAGGGCAAGGCCCTTATAGCTACTACAGCTTCTACATCATCATGGGTCATTTATTTGGGTGCTTCTCACCACATGGGCTCTTCACTAGTTGAGTTTTCATCTTTAGAGCCTTGTAACATGACTTCAATTAGTTTGGGTGATGACACATCAGTTTCTATTGTAGGGAGAGGATCAGTTGAAATGGAAGGAGGAACATTCAATAATGTTCTAAGTGTTCCTTCTCTTAAAACCAATCTCCTATTAGTGTACCAAATCACTCACATTGGTTAGGGCATGAGAGTTGAGTTTTCACCAGATTTAGTGGCTATCAGGTAGTTGCATAGTGATGCTACAGTGGTAGTGGGTAGGGCAGATCACCAAGCTAGATTATACACCTCACATTTTGCACCTGATTCTTCTCCAATAGCATTGTTGAATCATTCAAATGAAGTTAGCAAATTGTGGCATGAGCGGTTTGGCCACCTTAACTACCACTACCTTGAACAACTTTGCAAAAATGACATGGTCATTGGCTTGCCTCGTGTCCAATTCTCAAAAGGACTTTGCGAAGGGTGCTCCCTTGGGAAGCATCTCGAAGCAAAATTTAACAAAGGCAAAGTTTGGAGGGCTTCACAACCTTTGGAGTTAGTCCATAGTGATGTATCGGGACCCTTTCCCAAACCATCTTTCATAAGGGCCAAGTACATCCTCACTTTGATTGATGATTTCTCTAGGTACACTTGGATATATCTTCTCAAATAAAAGTCTGAAGTGCTTGAAAATTTTCTAGACTTCAAGGCTCATAGTGAGAAACAAAGTGAGAAATCCATCAAGGTTCTTCAAATTGATAATGGAGGGGAGTATGTCATCATTAGGTTTGAGCAGTTTTGCACCACTAAGGGGATTGATTTGTAGTACACAGTCACTTACAGTCCTTCACAGAATGGGGTTATAGAATGCAAAAATAGGTTCTTGAAAGAGATGGGTAGCTGTATGTTTCACTCCAAATCCTTATCACCATAATACTAGGCTGAAGCCATCAATTGTGCTTGCTACATTCAAAATAGGGTTCCTCACAAAGATTTGAAAGGGATAACACCCTTTAAAGCTTGGCATAAAAGGAAACCTGATGTTGAGCACCTCAAGGTTTTTGGATCCCCAGCCATGGCCCGCATTCGGAAGAAGAAATGCAAAGCTATGGAACGTCAATCCAATCCTTGCATATTTGTAGGATATTCAGATGGTATTAATGGATATCACCTTTTAGATCTAGTCACTCATGAGTTATTCATTGAGAGAAGTGTCCACTTTCAGGAGAGTCCTAGAGACTCAAAACTTGGCACTTCTTCTCCCTCATCAGATCTACTTCTTCATTAGATTCAGATTAGCCACAATAGGTTCTTGAGCCAGAGACATCTTCTTCTTCTTTGAGTTCAGACAATGAGGACAATGGTGCAGGGTCATCCACCTCTAGTCAGTCAGAGGATGAGGAGTTATCACTTGACTCACCCACTTTTGGGCCACTTTGGGCCAGACAGACACTTGAGAGTGCTGGCACTTGGGTAGGAGATCCCGTAGATGACAGACATATTAGGGGGGATTTTTAGAGAGATCCACATGCCTTATTTGCTTTAGTTTCAGATCCATAGACTTTTCAAGAGGCATCGGGGGTACTTGAGTGGGATAGTGCTATGGAGGAAGAATATTCTTCCTTAATCAAAAATCACACTTGGGATTTGATTTCACTTCTTAAGGGAAGAAATATAGTTTGATGTAGGTGGATATATCATACCAAATTTGCAATAGATGGGTTAGTTGATAAGTACAAGGCATGATTGGTCACCAAGGGTTTCTCATAGGTGGCAGGCATTGACTACTCAGAGACCATTGCACTCATTGCAAAGATGACTTCTATTTGACTCACCTTGGCTATTGTTATAGCACATGGTTGGGATGTGCATCAAATGGATGTGAAGAGTGCCTTTCTTCACGGAGACCTAGAGGAGGAGATCTACATGGAGCAGTCGCCAAGATTTGTTCAAGATTCTTCCTTAATATACAGACTTAGGAAATCTATCTATGGCCTCAAACAGGCCCCTCAAGCTTGGTATGTCAAGATGGATTCCTTCCTTCTCACAGTGGGTTTCACTAGGTGTCATTCTGATCCCAATGTCTACTTCTTATGGCAAGATGATTCACTCCTAATTTTGGTTCTATATGTTGATGACCTTTTGATCACTGAGAGTTCTTCATTAGCTATTGCAACGGTGAAGGCATCTCTCCAGGATAGATTTGACATGACAAACTTGGGTTTGTTGTACTACTTCCTTGGCATCAAGATCAAGTTAGATTTAGGGATTTTTCTTACATAGCCTAAGTATGCTCTTGACTTATTGGCTCAGTTTCACATGGCTGATTGCAAGTCATCTCTGACTCCCTTTCTATCAAGAGTCAAGCTTGAGGCTGACTATTCTTCACCATTGGTTGATTCCACTCGGTATCAACAACTTGTTGGTAGTCTCATCTACTTAACTCACACTAGACTTGACATATCATATACTGTGGGACTTGTCTCTAGATTCATGTAGGAACCTCATGAGCTGCATTGGAAAGCAGCTAAGAGGATCTTGCATTACATACAGGGTTCACATAGATATGAGATTCATTACAGATTTGTCATAGAGGTTGACTTGGTTGGATATACAGATTTAGACTGGGATAACGATTCATAGACTCGCAAGTCCACTTCTGGTTATAGTTTCTCTCTAGGTTTAGGTCCTATCAATTGGTCTAGCAAGAAGCAGAATGTTATTGTTATATCATCCATAGAGGCAGAGTATAGGGGAGCTATTAATGTAGCTACTGAGGCTATTTGGCTTCAGGGGATACTTTTTGAGTTTGGCATTCCTATCAGGCATCTCACCATCATTTATTGTGACAACCAGAGTACCATTTAGATTTGCAAGAATCCAGTTCAGCACTAGTGAACCAAGAACATAGAGATTCACATGAATTTCATTCAGGAGCTTATTCATAGTCAAGTTATTGACTTTATATTTTGCCAGTCTTCGGAGCAGGTTGCAGACATCTTCACCAAACCTTTCACTGAGAGCAAGTTCATTCATCTACAAGCTCTTCTTAGGGTGTGGTCCACATCTGTAGTAGCATCATCTTTAGGGGGGCCCACTAGCCTCTTCTTTCTTTTATGTCTCTCTTTTGGGGGGGGGGAGTTTTTTCCTACGGGTTTTCTCCTTTTCTCTATCTTATGGGAGATTGCATTTGTACATGGGTACCTCATTAGGCCTAGTTGCCAGGACCCATTTTATATTTCCACACTGGCCACCTAAGATATGCTTGTGGGGGGGGGGGGGGGGGTATTAGTGTAGGTTTGTATTTTTCCCTATTTTTTAATTAGGGAAATTGTATTTCTTGTGCTTACATGGAGTTTTTCTACATTTGTGGGATAGGCTAGCTTATGTGGAGATGTGTGTCATAGATGTGTCGTAGGTGTCATAAGAATGTCATAAGTAACTCCCTTGATGGGAGTTACTTCTCTATTCTTAGCACCTTGTCACCACCTTTCATGGAGGAGTTACAGTCTATTCTTGGGTGCCTTAGCCACCTTTTGTGGAGGAGTTACTTACGTGTTCTCCTATATGTATTCTTCACTTTGGCCATCTCATGTTAATTAGATTTTGGTTTTCTCCAATCTATCTTGTGTAATTTATCTTCTTGTGTAATTTCAAATTGCTTTAGCATCTATGTGGTGTGCACTTGCTTCATCTCGTGTGATCACGTCTCCATTGCATTCACATTATCCAGATTCTGGCAACAACTATGATATATACATTAATTTTATAGGAAATTAGGTTGAATAATCATTTTATAAAATAAATTAATTCTTGATTTGATCAAAATAAAATTAGAAACCACCAAACTTATATGTCAACAATTTCTATTAACAATTTTGGATAAATGGAATTATATCTCCCCCTTATAAAATTAAAAAAATATAATGAAAACTTGTAATGTTCTAGGAAAAATTAATTATGCCTAAATGCAACACAAATAACTTAATTACTTCCAACTAAACATGATATACATGTATAAATTAGTAATAATACTTGCTTGATCTTTTAAAATTTAGTAAGACATTCATATAGGGTTTTGAGGCATATCTTGAATATCACAAGATTTCGTGAGAGTCATATGAATTTTATTGTAGAAATATAATCCCAAAAGTGATAGGGACCTCACTTGTCAAATTTAAGTGTGATCTGAAACTGATGTAAAAATTATCTTGAACATTCTGAAAAGATAAAAAGCATCAGGGCGCTCCAAAAAATGTGAAGATAGCATGAAATTGATTCAATGACTATGCTCTCCTATTTTGGATCTTCAATTCCTTCACTCCAATATTTTCACTGTAACACTTCCAACTTGCAAAAAAACTGTATTCTCCTTACCATAGATTGGCAACCATATCTAAAATATTTAGTGGTTTATGTTGTGGGTTAGTGGAGTTTTTAAGTGTTGCCTAATTATTAGGTCCCTAAATATAAATAATATATCAAAAATAATAGATTACATAATTGAAAACAATTCCAATGACATAAAAAAACCTAAATGTGCACAATGTGTCTTCTTCCTACCAATAATTACTCTAGCATGACCTTTTGTGCCACAATGATAAGTACTCTAATGATTTCTTAATCTCTATATAATTCATGTGAGTGCTCAATATATTCTCTATGAATAATTTTTATCTATTTTCAGTCAAATGAACTATAATGTTTGTCTAGTTATAAAAAAATGGGTATAAATTAGGATTCTATTGATGTCAAATTGATATTAAATGACAAAAAATGGGGAAAATGGGACAAGGGTAATAGGTACACCATAACCTAGAAGGACCCATAAGGCATGCCCAAGGGTAGCAGGGGTGCTTCATATTAATCTAGTAAAGGCAAGGGTGCTCTAAATAATATGTCCAAAAAACCAAATAATGAGAGGAGAAAGAAGGTGGCCAAAATAAAAAGAGGGACATGATGAAACCTAAAAAACACATCAATAACACCTAATTCACACCAATTATCAACAAATATAAAAATACACTAAAATCATACATTTTAATGACTAATAAAATCCAAGGGAGAAAGGATGAAGAGAACCATGGAAGCAAAGAGCTATATAGTCATACAAAAAATCCACTAATGTGGTTACCAAAATTGTAGGCCAATGAGATAATGAACACAAAGAGGAGAATTGATACCATAAAATCAAATGAACAATACGAGGACAATAATATGAAATAAATCAAAAAATCTAATTGGATATTAATAAGTGCAATGAACTACTAATGGAGCAAGTAAACAATTTATAAAATATCATGGAAAAAGGACAAGAGTTGGTCATGATAAAACAAGTTTTAAACCAAGTGAAAGTAATAGATGTAAATGGGCCAATAGTGACTGAAGGAAGAGTCATGCCACAAATCAAAAAGATTCAATTGATAATAGTAAACATGGAAGTAAACGAAAATATTTTAAGAAGCCACATTAAGGCCAAGTTTTAGGCACAAGCAGTAAGAGGACTATCAAACAAGAAAAGATAACTCATATAGAAACACATTAGGTTGAAAATGATAGAAGACATAGATATACATGATAGGGTTAAAAATATTTCTATTACATCGTTGAAGGACTATGGCAAGGATGATAATACTATCAAGTTGGAAAGATACTTAAAGACAAGTTGCAATGGATAGGCATAACTATCAAGAAATTAAAATTAGAGAAATGACAAGAGGAGGGAGGGATATACATATAAGATTTATCATTAAAAACATAGAAGAAAAGAGTGGGATACTAAAGAACAAAAGTTTTCTTAGGTGCCAATAAATTTTACCTAGATGAAGACTTAACCCTGCTACAACAATAAGAAATAAGGAAAGAATGGGAGAATGTGAAGGTATCAATAAATGTAGGAAAATGGGCATGTATTCATAATGGAAAACCTCAAATTAACCATTGAATGACACAATAAGTATGGATTTGGGGCCTCCTAGTATCAATTAGCCATGGTAAGCTAGAACTATAAAGATTATCCTTGGAGGAGATGCCTCAATTTGGGGCCCACAACAAAGGGGAAAGGCTTAATCATTCTTACCAAAACTCATTAACATTATGGGTACAAAGTCCCAATTTTTTTTGATAATTTAAAAATATTTATTGATATCATGATTTACTAAAATAATAACTTACAAATACATCAAGAAGTTATCTTTTGAAAAAAACTAACTTTCTAATCTCACACCTTGAAAAACTAACCTATGCATGCTTTCCAAAAAGAACATGCATTATTTTAGCATGTTCATGGAATTTTCATGCAATTTTATCAACTAAATGTACTTTAGAAAATTAAATTTCATGCAATATGTATGCACTTTCTAATTGATGACAATTTATAAAAAGACCAAGTCTTCTTTCCAATTAACACACTTGCTAAATTGGCTATTTATTCTCACACTCTTCAATAACAATATTTTTTAACCTATGAAAACTTAGGTCTTGCATCATATCTTAAATTTTTATAGTCATGTCTCTTGAATTTGAGTCCACACACCAATTTTACACCTAATCTAAAGCCTTATTACCTTCTCTATATACATGATAATTTTTTGTATCTTTTAGCTAGTTTAAGAGGTTCTTACCTTCTTGAATGAGACTCTGAATCTACTAATTCAAAATTTTATTCTCTTGGATAGCTATGATATAAATGATTCTTCCTCAACAATTAGCTTATTGATGTTATTTTCAATAGTCATTTATAATCTTAGAATTATCCCTTCCTCCTTTGTTATATTATTAGTGTTGATACTTGTGTAAAGACTCTTGAAAGTCTTTACTTCCCCTTTATCATCTCTTATGATTTCTCTTGCTCTTAATTTTATTGGGTTTGATTTAGAATCTCCATCAAGATTTAACTTATACCAACCCTTTGGTGGAAGCTCCCAGTGAGAACTACTTCTATTTGTTTTCTTAATCCTTTTGTTTGATGGTTTCATCTTATCATAATGCCTTTTAGGGGAAGCCAATTTCGAAGAATATTCAACTCACTTGGATTAACCTCTTTATTTTTATGCCTTTATAACATAGAAAGAGAATTAGTTATAGTCCTTTTTATTTCTCTCCATAGTTTCTCATGAGTTTTGTGAACATGGTGCTTATCAAAAATTATCGAATTTCTCTCTAACCACAATTTTTAGATGATAATACTAGGATACGTATTCCATAAACATTTAAGGAGGTTTAAATTAGTACCGTACTCCCATGATTGGAGCTATGTTAAGAGGGACTTACTTAAAACCCAACTAATGTTAAAATAATTTAAGAATTCATAACATATCTTAGATGCATATCACAATTTAAGAGCAAGTGATTCACCTCTTCTATGTTATTAAAACACTTATCACATCTTGTATAAACTAAGAATACTTTATTATTAAGATGATTCCATGTTAAAATATTCCCATGACTATCCAACCATAGAATTGGATTTTTTCCATGACTTAGATGCCCATATCTTTTCCCAATGATAATCCCTAGTGTCAGCATTAGAGTTGGCAATTTGATGATTATATCCATATTTGATTTTGTAAAGACCCAAACCTTTATATTTAGAGATAAGAATATCCCTATTAGGATTCCAAGGAATACAAAAGTCTTGAAGAATATTATTTAGTTCCTTGTGAGCCTCATTTTAGGAGCCATCCTAATTCTGGAATATCTTCCAACTTTTAGTAATATATCCTTGTGGGATAATTTCTACCCAATATTCATTGACCTTGTGTCTCCATAAATTATTGTTTTCCTTTATAATTATTATAACTTCATCCTTAATTTTAAGTGGGTGTTCACATATCCATGAATCTTCCCAAAAGTATGTAATTTCCCACTTTTTCACCTTTTTGAACATCTTTTAAAGTAAGAAATCCCTTGCCTCCCTGATGCTATTCCAAATTTGTGATCCCTAAGGCAATTATTTTGTAGTGAAGATTCTTTCAAAATTTACACTATTAAGATACTTCTCCCTTTATAATATTGTTCCAATGTTCAGATGTACTTATGCAAAGTCTACAAACTATTTTAGTAATAAGTGATATATTGCACATTTTGATATTTATTATGCTTACATTGCCTAGACAAGTTGGCTTGCAAATTGACTTCTAAGCCACTAGGGAAAATTTGAAATTCTCACCTATTCCTTGCTATAAAAATGTAATAAGATTTTTATCAATTTATTTGATTATTCCTTTAGGTGTAGCCATTAGATAAAACCAATATATAGCCATGGTTTGAAGGACAACTTTGACAAGAATTAGTATGCCTATTGAGGACAAGAGCTTACCTTTCTAATTGTTGAGGTTACTTTTAATTTTATCCACTAAGCTATTCCACACATATTTTTTCCTTATTCATTTAAAATGAGGAAATCCAAGATAATTTTTAAGGAGGGTGGATTTATCCATATACATGATTTTACAGAGAGAATTTTGGTGCCTAGATCTAACATTAAGGAAGATCACTTTTGAATTTCTCTTGTTGATTATTTATGCTATATTTTGATAAAATATCTATAATATCTTGGATTTCCTCAAAATAAGGGGAAGAAAATATCATGGTGTCATCCACAAATTTTTTATGAGTTTGGGTCATTCTTGATGAGGTAGCTTGGATACATTTAATTTTGGAATAATATTTCAAATCTTTGAATCATATACCAAGTGCCTCAACCATAATAATAAAAAGGTAGGGTAAGAGGGGGTCCCCTTTTTGTAAAACTCTAGAGGAAGAAAATAATCCTTATAGAGAACCATTAATAATCACAATGAATGTAGGGGTAACATAACAAATTTTGATCCAAGTTCTCCATTCATATCTACAACCAAACCTTTACAATAAACCATTAGAAAGTCCCAATTGACTCTATAGTACACAATAGATATATCCACATTGACAAGCATTCCTTTCCTTTTTGAAGTACTTAGGGAATGCATGATCTTATGGGCTAGGATGATACCATATTAAATTTATCTTATTTTGATTAACCCATCTTACTCCTCTAAAATCAATGATGGAAGGATTATTTGGAGCTTATTATAAATAGATTTAGAGATAATTTTGTAGATGGTATTATAGAGAGAGATAAGCTTAAAATCCTATAGAATTTAGAATCTAATTCCTTAGGGATAAGGGCCAAAAAGGTATCATTTAGATAATTTAATATATCCTTGGAATTATTATACCCTTGAACAACCTCTCTAAGATCTTCACCATGGACATCCCATAAATACTAAAAAAATAGAGTTGAGAAGCTATCCAATCCCAATGATCTATCCCTTGTCATGTTAAAAATGTCTACTTTGACATATTCTATGAAAATATTTGCCATCAATAAATCATTATCCTAGTTGGTGATCAAATGAGGGATATGATTGAGAAATATATTTTTTTATTCTCTGCTTGAACTATTAGCCAAAATTTGGTTACCATGAATGAGTATCATTTGAAAATTTGATGTAATTGATCTTAACTTTATTGATAGCCATTATGAAGATCTTGTATTGGTCATTAATTCTCTAATACATAGTTGGTCTTCCTTAGTAGATTACAAGGTCATTGGGGATGGTCTAGTGAGTATCAAGGTTAAGTCACTTTGTGTTGTCATGTAATTGTCATTCATTGTGGTCTTCTTTATGTGTTTAACATTATTTAAGGTAAGTTTTACAAAGAAAAGGTTAAGTGTGAAGTCAAGTAAAGGAGGAATAATGCTCAAGGAGAAGGTGGTGACCCTTCAAAGAATAACCATGATATAAAGCTATCCAAATCGACTAAGGAACAAAGTTAATAAGTTGATCACATTGTATTCCAAGCAATTTTGAGAGATTAAGGTTGTTTTGATAAGTTTAAGGTATTTCATCTACTTTAGTCTTATTGTAAATTCTAATGTTGAGATGATAATTGATATAAAAGAGAAATTATGAAGGTTATATCATGGATTAGGGGTCTTTTTAATTCATATAACTCATTTTTAATGACATCATGTTGTACTTGTTCATACATATCCTTTAAATGTCTTAAATAACTACTTTTTAACATCGAGAATTCCTTGTAATTGTTCATTAATCATCTTCTAACAGATAAATAAGGATTTATTAAAATATTTTAAAGAAATTATAGGTGGTAAATATTTTAAACCACTCATCCACCACTGTATAAGTTAGGGGAAGCTGGATAGTCACCTGGTTTTCTTTCTCTAGCAGTTCCAAAGAGTAGAACAGGTAGATTCTTGAAGAAAATAAGATTTTGGAGGTACATTATATAAGGTTTCCATTGATGGTCAATGTAAAAACTCCTTAAAGGATACCCATAGTATTCTCAAACCCAAATTCATGTAAAAAGTGGAGTTACAAATTCAAACAAGGTAAAAAACTTATCCATTTCTCCATTGAGCTTCTTGGAAGCCTTAAAAAGCCAACTTATTTGTAGATAGTAATCTAAGGAGAGAGAAAGTGGGAACTAGATATATTGGAAATATTAGAGGACCCTAATTCCCTTACACTTTGTGGTATTATTTTTATGGTTAGGCGTTGTAACTTTATGAACAATCATTAAGAAGTTAAGGGTACATAAAGGTGACTCAAAACCCTACCAAGGCTAGTTTTCTCCAAATGCAGAGTTCTAAATCCAAGTGAATGAATGAAGATGATTATGGATGGTATATTTAACATTATTTTACCCTTTTAATATCATTTTATCTCAATTTTCCCCATGTTCATGCTTGGAGTAATATCAAATAAGCCCTGATTTTCTAGTTTGATCAAAACACTCATGCATGCAAAGAGTTGTGAGGTGTCCTAGTGCATAGAATGAATGAATAAGTCAAAACTAATAAATATACCTTAAATATATTCAAACATAATTATATTAATGAAATAAAATAAAGATAAATAATTATTCATACACAACTAGGCTATTTGAATTAACAAACATGGTTGAGAGAAACCTTGTCAAACATGAATGTGTTTTCGTTGTCCAGGTTACATCAAATGGTTTTAGTGGAAAGTGTATATTAAATATTTAATAAATAATATAATTTATTATTCCCTTTTAAAAATTTATGAAATACTTGAAACCCAAGATTTTTTAGGCCAATAGTGAGAGAAGGAGGTTCAAATCAACACAATACAATGTAAACAAGATAACATATGCTCCTACAAGAAACCAAAATATATGTTGTCTTAATGTAAATTAGGATCACCATATTAATGTTATAAAATGGATATAAAAACACCCTAAACAACTATGAAGGCTTAGATTTCAACTCACTCAGTCTTCAAATGGACCGTGTGTACTAGAATAAACTATGTAAACCTAATGAAGGACTATGAGGGTTTCAAGTAGATATCCAAGGAGATTTGAACTCATTGGAATGATGGATAATATATAAAAACAATTTTTAAACTTAATCCATATTTCCATCAATGGTTAGTTTATCTCAAGATGAGCAAAATAGGAAAAAGAAGGTTTTTAGGCTTAATGACTGCCTACAGGCCTATAGTAGCCAACAAGAGCAAAAGGGGTTGATGATGAGGGTTTTAAAGAAAAAATAAGATGTATATAGTTAAAAAAAAATTAATAACATGTTCATGAGGATAAAATCACATCAATAAGGTTTGATTAGTCTAGGGAACTTAGTTTGGTGACCTACAACTTGTAGTAGGCAATATGATTAAAATTACATATGTGTGATGGGAATACATTTAGGAGGTCTGTAGAGAAGTAAAATGGATGTTGAAGAAAAATTAAAATACATTTAAGAATAACAAAAATTCTGTAAGTCAAAAATAAGAAGACACACTCTCATACTTATAGTCATTAAGCCTAAATATAGACCTATAGGTCTATGTTCAAATTATGAAGAGAACATGAAATACATGTATTGAGTTTGGTTTTTTGATGGTAAAGATATGTGTGGAAGGTATTTTAATAATATCATATATAATATGGATTGGAAAATGAATAACATACCAAATGCAGGCTCTTAGGGTCATTTACACTAAAATGCCCTTAAACCTTGACCACGAGCTTATGAAGGTTGCAGTGGGTTTGAAGGGTAAGATGGAGTAAAGGAATAATTTTAAATCTCATATAAGGTTTAATAGGCCCAAATTATGTTAATAAATCTAAAATAAATCAGGTTTATGCCATATCATGCAAAATCATTCTTCTCAAACTCTTAAATAGGGCTACCCTACCTAGAGAGGTCACTTTTATTACATGAGCACGAGAAGGTGAATTTGAGATAATGGTATTAGGATGTTTTGGTTGAAAAAATTACCTCAAAATTTATGGTATTATTCAAGAAATTATGGTCCATATCTTTATGAACTATCCTTAAGAAGTTTACACACCTAAAACCCTACTAATGACCTGATGACTATGTTTTTGTTAGAGGTAAAATAACTAAGAGGGAGGGTTGAATCAGTGATGAAATACATTTCAAAATTTAATTACAATACTTTCAAACCCTTAATAAATCACCATAAGCATTCATAAATCATACACATTATTCATAACAATGCACAAGAGAGATGATGCAAGATCAAACACACAACACATGAATTCTGTGAGAAAAATTCATGGGGAATAAAACCTACTCTCAATATTTTAAAAAAATGAAATATTTTTCCTATAATATGATAAAAAAACATCCTATAATATGATCACAAACATGAGACCTTTTAGTGAAGCAACCACTTCCCAAGGAGCACCCACCCCTAAGCATGAACAAGCACCAACTTGTTCTATATGTTGAGCACCCACACAACACCTATGAAAACAACAGATATAAAAATCTGATTGAATTTAAATTTTATGGATAAAAAATGTATAAAACTTTTATTCAACTTTTCACACTCTCTCAAATCTTCTCACACAAGTAATGCATCCAAAACACTCTTTTGGATCACTTCAGACCTCTTCACTCATCCTCAATCTTTAAACCTGTATGATCACTATTATTCCAATATAATTATAAATTATATGTCATAAAAACAATCCTAAAACTTTATATACTCTTCAAACCATCTATTATACAAACTCACACTTCTCTTGCTTGCGCTTGACACCTCTAAAAATCATCACTTTTGATTTCAATCTTTATAGAGCCTTCATGAATATTATCTTCTTGGTCAGCCATAATACTTACCTTAACCTTTAAGGATTATATAATGATAATATATAGCTTAATACCACCCTCATAGGTCATCCATAACATCCATGGGTGACCTTTAAGTAGCTACACCTTTCAATTAGGCCTTAGTAGCCCTTATAGGTCTCAAGGAGACCTATTCACCTCTTTAACACTTAACCAAGAAAAATAAGAATAAAATATCACTTAAAAATGCATGGTTCCACTCCAAATGACCTATAAGATACCTTCAATTTATTTCATCCATTACTACACTCCTCTATATATGTGCAATCAACTCTACATTCACCTTGTACACAGTAACACCATGAAAGAACAAATAGATAACTTCTAAGAAATTGTTCATACTAAAGATGGATTGGTCAAGCCTTAAAACCCCACATATATTAACCTTAGGTAATATACAATATAAAAAGGCTAATTCAACAAGAAACATTCAAATACCATTAGAATAAACTCAAACATCCTTCCTGGGTTCTTAACAGAAGATGGTCAAACCCATAGTCAACTTTGGAGCTCAATAACTACAACTATGTAGATAATCAAACCTTCTAGTCAATTTTAATGGATGTGCCTTGAAGTCCTTTACAAATTTAATTTTTAATCCATTAGTAAATTCCTCTATATTCTCAAGATATGAATCAAATAATAATATTGGTTTTTCATTTGTTAATTTAAAAATTCAAATTCCAACAATCATTGTTTAATACAAAAACTAAAGACACATGTCTTCATCTAGTGCCCCCTATAAACTAGATAAAATACAATATATTTATCTCCTTGTAGGTCTCTTGGATTTAACTCTTAAATTTTGACCATTGATCCATGATATAGGCTTCTATGATTATGACACTTGGGAGCCTCACATGCCTTCTATGTACATTGTTGTCAATCTCTGCTCTTATGACACTTGGTAATCTTGCATGCCTTCTATGATTGTTGACTTATTGACTTCAATTTGAATTTTTGTTCTCCATTTGCATAACACTGATGTGTCATTGATCTTCTACCAATTTAACATGATTGAGACACATGATATTATCACGTGAAATCTTAGGAATATTTGATAGATTGAATTCATGTTTGTCATTAGATAATAATCTACATGATTTAATGTTCATCATTAGATATATCTTGACTATTTAACCCTAGGCTTCAACCCAATTAAGCTTGATGGTCTCTGGTACATCACAGTCTAGTAGACAAACTTTGGAGGTTTATAACTTGAGCTAGGAAACACTTTAGGACTCCAAATATTCAAGGTACCTTCTTGGAACTATAGAAAAAATTGCCATGAAAACCTTTGAACAATATTGACATTTTAAGTGTTTTAAATAAATGCACAACCTTCTGGGTCATTCATATCTTCATGATGTGTAGTGACAGTCTGGTTTCTCTTAAGCTAGAAGATGTATATTTCTCTTTCCAAATGATCAAATGGACACACCAAAACTTCATCAAGACATCTATGGATGCCTCACAACCTCTTTTTTATCCTAACAGACCTTCACATATGCCATATACTCTCCAAGCTATCAAACATAACTTCTTTGTCATTAATGCACTATTACCTCATGCTCTCTTTGACATCAATGACAACCTAATACATCAATGAACATGCTCAACATCTCCCCCTTTGTTATTGATGACAAAACACCCTCAAAATGACTTCTTACTCATTTTAAACCCATCATTCTGATCTTTCTCCCCCTTTAACATTAATGATAAATGGTCTCTACATAAACATGTCAACTTGATCTTTGGACTTGACAAACTACTCGCAGAGATTAGAAATCTCCCCCTAACATCATGCTCCCCCTCACTCTATGTATACCTTGATTATTATCAAATTTAAGATAACATACCTTTGTACTAATTGGTATTTTGATCATTACCTGGAGCATACACACTTGCTTCCACACATGAAAGATGTCTCTTAAGAACCATAGGTAGAGACACCCACTTTTCATAGAGGGACTAAAGTTTTAAAAAATTAGGAAACTACCAAATATCCATGCTCTTACTTGACTTAAATTCCTTCCTCATCTTTAGATTGTCTTTGAATTATTTATTAACCTTATTCTTTTCTTTTATCTTAGAATCTTGCTTGATTTCCTTATCCATTTGGGCATATAAGGCTTGTTCCTTGACATGTGAAATTGTTCCCTATTCTATCATGACATATAATCCATTTTGATCCTATTTTTAATTCATCTCCTTAGGCCTCCATGCACTATAAATCTTCTTCACGATGGGATTGACATTCTTTAAAGTAGAATACTAATCATTCATGCAGAACCTTGTTATGTGACCTCTCTCATGACATTTGAAACAAATGATGTGTATCATATTTTGCATACCTTATGATTGAGCTATATGATAATTCTTTGAAGTTTCATGAATTTATTCATGTACCTGATCATTTGGTCTCCTGATGAAGGTATTATAAAACCTTGCAATATGACCAAACCTTTGACACTTGTAGCACAAAATGACATTCTTTCCTTGTGAACCTATTGATTGTCTTGAGTGATGATATTATTCATGATTGCCATTGTCTTTCTCATAATTCCATGAAAATTCATTCCTTAAGGATATTTTATGAAATTTTGACCTATGACCAAACTGATTGCAAGAGTAACAATGACCATTGAAATTTTCATACCTCATAGCATTGGTTGTCTGATAGGATTATATTTTAATCTGATAGAACCATCATTCCTTGATTGATTATTAAATTTTGAGATCTAATTCTTAGTATTCATATTATCATTTTCTTTGTCTTGAGTTACAAGCTTTTGTTCTTCTTTGAAACCTAGACCAATTCTATCAATTACAAACATCTGACTACTCAGAATGTTGTCAAGATCATTATCACTATTTTCAAACTTCACAAAAGACCTTACCTTGCTAGATGTTTGCTCCAATTTAACATTAAATAACCCAATCTAAATCATATACCTATATCACTCATTTTCTTTAGTTTTTAGGCTTATAAACACAATTTACAATTGAGTATTGCGATGCTTGACAGTATCTTCATGCTCTATGGTGTCATCATTCGTTCTTGCCTCAAACACACTAAATTGTTCCTCATAGTCCTTGATTTGTGATATCATCTTCTTGTTATTTTTATTCTCAATATTTAAATCTTCAAGATCATTCATCAATTAAACCTCATTATCTAAATCATCAATTGCATCTTTGTTTATCATAAGGTCATCTCTTCTAGAGCTACTTGCTTCTAAATTTTGATATGTTTCAAGGTTTCTCATAACTTGATTTAGTTTCATCTGCAAAGACCCTATCTTTGATTTATACATATTACATTATTTATCTTTACTATTTACCTCTTCATCAAGAGTACAAACTTGAGTTTGAAGATGTTCGGTGATATCATCATGTTCCTTGACTTCATTACTTAACCTTTAAAGAGACTAATTTACTCCTCATAGGACTTGATCAAGGAATATTTTTTATATTCTTTCCTTTTAAAAGCTTCATTTCTTCCACATTATTCATATATTTGTCTTCAACAGGGACTTTTTCATCTTCTTTCTCTGAGATATCTGCTCCAAAGAAATCTCTACTTAAAGAACATTCACCTTCATCATCACTAAGAGCCATGACTAGTGTTTCCTTGTCCTCATTATAAAAATAATCATCACTGTCTGATGTGTCTTCTTCTTCTTCTATAGATGATTTATTATATTATTCATGGTAAAGACTCTTACTACCTTTGTATGACTCCTTCTTGCCATTTATCTTATTGAAGAACATTTTATACTTGCCAGGACCCTTAGATTTATTGTGTTCATCCTCATGATATTTTTTATGAGCTTATTTTTGTTCAAAATTGCTTCTATCTAGGCATTTAGCTACAAAATGACCAGCTTTACCATAAGAAAAAAAAAAGTAAGTTTAACTTCATACTTACCTAATCTTACATTCAATTTCCTTGTAGTCATGGCTTCAAGTTGATCTTCATTAAGATCAAAATATTTCAAACTTAAGTTGATCTTCTTGGCTTTTGTCTCCTTGATCATTTTTAAGGCTCCTTCCTTCTTAGGAGGTTTGTATTCATTCACTCTTATCTCATAGGTAGTAAGGATGCCATGCAATTCATCCATATTCATCTGAGTGAGATCATGACTTTCTTCTACAATAAATACTTTTGAATCAAAGTTGAGTGTAAGAATCCTCAATACCTTCTATACTATAGTAGCTTATTCAATCACCTCTCCAAGATCTTTGATCATGTTTACTACCTCATAAACCCTTAGAAGATAGGATGCAATAGTATTTTCTTCCTTCATTTTGAGACCTTAAAATTGCCTTTGGTAGGTCTATAATTTAGTGAGTTTTACCTTTGAGTCTCCTTCATCGATAGTCTACAATTTGACCCAAATTTCCTTGGAACACTTTCAATGGATCACTTTGGTGAAGTCAACCTTGGATAGACCACAAATGATAACATTTATAGATTTAGACTTGTTCTCACTCAACTCTTATTAGTTGCACTAGTTAGAGGAGTAAGAAGTATAGAATATCCATCCATAATAGATTTCCAAATGTTAAAACCTAGAGACATGATGTAGGTATTCATGTTTTCACTCCAAAAATCATAATTATAACCATTGAACAATGGTTCTTACTTTGTATAAAAACCCTACAAATGTTGACTTGCCATATTGTACCTTGGATCACCTTCAAGTGGTTAAAATTGTAAAGAAGGTATGGCTCTGATACCAATTGTTGGAGGTACAATCATTGAGAGGGGGGATGAATTAGTGATGAAATATATTTTAAACTTTAATTACAATCCTTTCAAACCATTAATCAATCACCACAAGAATTCATAAAGCATACATGTTATTCATAACAATGAACAAGAGAGATGATACAAGATCAAACATAAAACACATGAATTCTATGAGAAAACCTCATGGGGAATAAAAATTACTCTCAAGATTGAAAAAACATGGACTATTTGTATAAGATGATAAAAAACATGAGACCTTTTAGTGAATCACCCACTTCATAAGGAACACCCACCCCTAAGCATGAACAAGCACCAACTTGTTCTAGATGTTGAGCACCCACACAACACCTATGAAAATAATAGCTCCAAAACTATGATTTCCTTTCAATATAATGGAGAAATAATGTATAACACCTTTATTCAACCCTTCACACTCTTTCAAATCTTCTAACACAAGAAATACATCCAAAACACTCTTTTGGATCATTTTAGACCTCTTAGTTCATCCTCAGTCTTCAAATCTACATGATCACTATTATTCAATTATAATTATAACTTACATGTCATACACACAATCCTTAACCTTTCTATACTCTTCAGTACATCTACTAGACACAGTTGTACTTCTCTTGCTTGCACTTGACACCTCTAAAAATCATCACTTTTGATTTCACTCTTTATAGAACATTCATGAATATTATCTTCTTGGTTAGACATAATACTTTTCTTAAAATTTAAGGCTTATATAATGATAATAAATAGCTCAATACCACCCTCTCAGGTTATCCATAGCATCCATGGGTCACCCTTAAGCAACTAGACCTTTCAATTAGGCCTTAGTAGCCTTTATAGGTCTCATGAAGACCTATTCACCTCTTTAGCACTTCATCGAGCAAAATAGGAACACAATATCACTTTAAAATGCATGGGTCCACTCCACATTACCTATAAGACACCTTCAAGTGATTACATTCATTACTACACTCCTCTATATATGCACAATCAACTCAAACATTAACCTTGTACACAAGAACACCATGAATGAACAAAAAAACAAATTATGAACAATTTTTCATACTAAATATGGATTGATCAAGCCTTAAAAAATCACATAGATAACCTTCATGGAGTCTATATAAATATGTAAAAGCTAATTCAACAAGAAACATTCAAATACCATCAGAACAGACTCAAACATCTTTCTTGGGTTCTTAACAGAAGATGGTCAACCCCACAGTTAACTTTGGAGATCAGTAACTAAAAATTTATGGATATTCATAATTTATAGTAAACTTTTATATATGTTCCTTAAATTCCTTTACAACTTTTATTTTTCCACCATTAGCAAATTCCTCCATATGCTCAAGATAGAAATCAAATACTATAGACTAGTTTTTCCTTTGTTCATTTGAAAATTTGAATTCCAACAGTCATTATTTAATGCAAAAATGTAGACACATGTCTTCATATCATGCCTACTAGAAACTAAATAAAATATGATCTATTTATCTCCTTGTATTTCTCCTAGATTTAAATCTTCAAAGCTGACTATTGATCCTTGATATAGGATTCCATAATTATGACACTTGATAGCCTTGCATGCCTTCTGTGTACATTATTGTCAACCTTTGCTCTTACACCACTTGGAAGTCCTGCACACCTTCTATGCTTGTTGAATTATTGAATTAAATTTACACCATCGATATCCATCTACATGAACCCCATGTGTCATTGATCTTTTATCAATTCATTGTGATTGAGACACATGTCACTATCACTTGCAATCTCAGGAACCTTTGACATATTGACTTTGTGCTTATCATTAGATCATAATCTACATGATTAAATAATCATCATTATATTTATCTTGAATATTTTACCCCTATATTTAATGTAGTTAAACTTGATGGTATCTAGTGTATCATAGTCTACTAGAGCAACTTTGGAGGTTTATAACTTGAGCTAGGAAACACTTCAAGACTTTAAATCTTTAGGGTACCTTCTTGGCACTGTAGAAAACATCACCATGAAAAAATTTTACCAATGTTGAATTTTTTAGTGCCTAAAATAAATTCAAAACTTTCTATGTCATTCATATCTTCATGACATGCAGTGACGGTCTAGATTATCTTAAGTTAAAAGATGCATGTTTCTCTTTCCAAATGATCAAATACACACAACAAAACTTCACAAAGACATATACAAATGCCTCACAACCTATAATTTGTCCTAAAAAACCTTCACATGTTCCATATACTCTGAAATCTATCCAACATAACTTTTTTTTCATTAATGCACTAGTACCTCATGCTCTCTTTGACATCAATGACAACCTAAGACATCAATGACCATGCTCAATAGTTTTCTCATCAAATGACTTCAAATTCATTTGTTTGAATTTTAAATGATTGAGGTGATTTTTTTAGGTCTAATAGTAACCCAAATGGGCCATTTTTTATCACATGTGGGCTAATATGATACAAATTTGGCCTAAAAATGACTGCTATAGGCCTAAAAATGTAGTTTTTTTATGGATTTTAATGAAATTTGACTAGGTGATACCTAGTAAGATCCCTTTAAACCACCTATTACCTATATAAGATAGGGTAATATGATTTTCAAGGATCATAAGGATGTCTATATTTATTGAAACACCATTTAGAGGTTTCAAAACACCTAGTGTTGAGTAAATATGCCATCAAGAGTTCCTAACAGACCTAATATCAGTCTTGGATATGATTTTGAGCATGAATAGGGGTGAAATGATTCCATATAAGGTGTTTTAGAGGTATTAAATCTATGATAATAGTAATCAAGTAAATTACTAAGCCTAAGATGGAAGGATAGACTCACCTTTATGGTATTCACTTGAATCAAGTAAAATTTTCAACGAAATGTGGGTTCCTATCAGCTTTAAGAAGCTTGAGTCCTAATCCACAGCCTCACAAAGAAGAAAGAGAGAATGAAGTAACCTAGGATGGCATTGTAAAATACAAGAAGCATGATCAATGGTGCCACATGGCAAGACATAGACTTATAACTCCTAAAAAAGAATGTATAGTTTCATGAGTGAGGTTAATGAGTCATCCAAGAAGGTCAAGGGTCACTCTACGCCACCCTTGATGAATAATATCATATCAAGTTGAAACCTGTGAGGAAGATGATAGTGGACTATTCTTTGACAATTTTATTGTTTATAACTTGTTTCCTCATGAGATGAAATTTTTCATGTGCCTCTCATATGCCTCTTCTCTCTCTCCTTATGGTTCTCTTCTATATATATGCCTAAGTTTGACATTGTAAGGATATTCCACTTGAGTATGGAAAATCCATGCTTATTTTTTAATCCATTTAAGCAATAGAAAATCTAGTTTTACCTTTTTTTATGATTGTATTTTGGTGTTTAAGCATGAATGATTGATCTTGTCTAGTGTTGATTTAATTCTCCTTGACATGTTATCTCATTCTCTCACTTATATGCAATTTGAAAACATTATTGTAAGTCATATGAAGTGTTTAAGTAATATTTTTAAGGTTAAGTGAGGTAATATTCCACTAGTGTCTTTTAGACCCCTTAAAAATCAACCCTTCTTTCATAACCATATCTACCACTTTCATATTGAAATACTGATATAAGAAGAGTAGATTAGGAGTAGTGTATGGATAGATTAGTCTTATTTTCATTGTGCATTTATAGATGTGTGGTAGTGGTCAATAATATTATGAATCACTTCCCTAGTTTAGTTTACTTTCAGTTCTCTTTCCCTTTTCCTTTGGAAGCAACATGATTAATTTTTAGTTCTTAAGTGATACATCAAGGGAGATATCCCTATATAGAGGTTTTTTAATCTATAAGGTCACCCAAAACCTTTAGAGAGATCCCATGCTATCAATTAAGTGAGGAGGCTTGAAAAACCTACTCAAGGGTGTAAATTTTGATGCCAATAATTTTGGAATGCCTGGTGGGATAAGAGATTTCACCCATTGAAGAGTTATTGGTGATGTTATTTAATGCACTAGCCTTTGGAGGTATGAACACAAGCACCAATCGTGACTCCGAACACATTCATCTAGTTTTAGTATCCCATGTATTATTTCAAGCAATTACTCTTTCTATTTTGCCTTTTTCATGAGGTTTTATGGATGAGTTTGAGGTGATTTTTTGTTTCACTCAAGTTGGTGAAATATGTCAAGCTTATGTTGATCCTTATCAATAATTTATTGGACCCTTATCAACAACATAATGAGTCATACCAGCCCCATATTGAGCTATAGCATCCTAGTTATCAAGAGTAATATTATTCTTCCCTTCCTCAAAAAACTTACCAAGCTTTCCATCAATCCTTTATGCCACCTCCCACCCCAACTCAACCTCCTTGGCAGCCTATTCATTATTCTAATCAACATTGTCAAGACCATGCTTCCCCTAGTCGACATAGTTATATTTCCACTTAGTCTATCTCAAGATTAAAACAAACTCATTTCAGCTATGAAAGGTATATGATAAAGCTAGATAGCCAAAGGTAGTATGGTCTAAGTGTCCCTATCCATATCATTCAAAAAATGAGAGACTAAGTGTAACTACTTAAGAGTAAGTGGACATTTATTGAGAGAGAACCAAAAAAGGTACCATCAACATCATGTGCCTTCTCCTAATCCACACCAACCCTCTTTTATTCCACCCATTCTTACTCAAAATACTAAATCAAGTGAGTTTTAAAGCCTCCAAATCACACATTCCTTAAACCTTTTCATTAGGGAAGTCTATCCAAGAAAGCATCCAAAAGAGGAAAGAAGTTCTCGTTGAGAGGGTTGAAGGCCAAGATAAATCATAATTGAAGTGTTGATTACTACTTGGAGGGAAAATAATGAGGCTATCTTGGAAAAAAAAATCTTCCCCTTCCCCAAGATCCCCCCAAAAGGTCCTTTAAGATTCCAAGTTGGAATCAAGTGGTAAAGTCATGGGATAAGCAAAATGCAAAAAGCTTGGATTGGGACATTAAGGCTAAAGAAGAAACTTTGACTATTCAATCCCCACCCACCCCTCCTCCTAAACCTAAAACCTTCCCTTCATGGAGGTCAATCCAAGAAGGAATCCAAGTCAAGAAATAAGTCTTTATTGAGAAGGTTGAAGAACCTAAAAATTTCACATCATGGAGGTCCATTCAAGAGAGCATTAAAATAAAGAATGAAGTCCTTATTGATAAGGTTGAAGACCAAATCACACCAAGGTTTGAGTGATTTATTGTTGAATGGAAGGAAAATAATGATAATCTCAATGATCCCAAAATTCCAAATCTTGCTTATGAGTTTGAACATCCCATCCTTGAAGAAGAACATGTTATATGGGAGGCCAATGAAGATGGTTAAGTTACAACTATAAGTGAGCCTCAATTAATATATGAGTTAGATAATTCAAGTGTATATGATGCATAATTCATCATTAGAAAACATCTTGGTAAAGATATAATAAATTCAACCTTCAAAGTTAAAGAGAAATGTAACCTTGATGGAGTACAAGTTGATTAAGTGATAGTAGATGAAGAGAGAGATGGTCTTTCCCAATGTGAACAAAGTGATGATTAGGTTATTGAAGTAGTATAATAATATTCTAATTATTCATTGGAAGTGGTTAAATAATTTTTTGAGCCCCAATAATATGATCAAAGAATTAAAACCTTTAATCCATTCTCAAATTTTATTGTGACTACCTCCATATTAGCTCCTATCAAAAAAAAAAAGTCCAAATGAGCTACAACCAAGTGAAATTAAGTTAAAGTATTTATTTTAAGTCCTATAAATAGGTTGCACTCTTCTATAGAGATTTTATGGTCTGATCCAGATTGAGGAGGGAACCTCTGTCAAGCAAACCAACAAGAAAGAAGATGACAACTCTCCAGGTTTATCACTCCAAAAAGCTACCTCATTTGGAATTGATTTGTTTAATGTTTTCAATGAAGGATAATAAATTTTTGATCCATTTTTAGGTACATTTTCAATATTGAAAGATAAGACAAGTCTCTTTTGGCATCAACCTCTCAAAGAGAAAGAAGTTTCACCTCTTGAAGCCAATTATACAAACATGTTACAAGAAACATGTCAATCTATTCATTTTGATCCACCAACTCTTGAGAAAGCAAAGGTTTGTCATGTTTTGAAATTTTATCAAGTTTATACCACTAAAATATCATGTCTTATCAACTAATTAGCTTAGTTTGAATCCAATAGGGAGGAGCCATTTCCTATCATGTTCATTTTAGAACATGAAGATGAGCCTAAACATATCCAATATTAGTCCAAACATGTACCCCTGATCACTCATGCTTCAATCAAGTTGGATGAGGTGTATAAGGTTGATTTCAAATAATAATAGGATGTTAATAATATTATCATACCATTTCCTCTATTCCATTCTCTCATGGTTTTCATCAATCTTGATAGTCACATGAGTTTGGTGAAGAAAGGTAGCTACTTTTCTCTACCAGTTAATGGTTTTATTTAGGGTTGTATCAAGTTGTTAGATTAGGTTATTATAGGGTATATTAGTTTATTATTGTATTTTCTTTCCTCTTACTAATTTGTATCATAATGTTTTATCTTTTTGTTGTGTGTGTGTTCTCCTTGTTTCTTGTTTGGTTATATGTTTTGGAGGTATATCATTTATCTATCAGTTGTTTCAAGAGACATTTACAATTAGGTTCAAGGTCCAATAAAGTATAAGGTTTAGTGAGATGTGATTCCATAACCCAATGGATGTATAAGGACACTGGGTTAGATGCATAGCAGTCTGTAATTCCATGAGGTCGCCAAAGAGGTTAGCTAAAATTTGGCTACCATGAATGAGTATCATTTGAAACTTTGATGCAATTGATATTAAATTTGTTGATAGCCATTATGAAGGTATTTTATTGGTCATTGATGCTCTAATATCATAGTTAGTGTGCCTTCCTTGGAAGCTTATAAGGTCATTTAGGATGGTCTAGTGAGAAGCAAGATTAAGTCACTTTGTCTTGTCATGTAATGGTCATTCATTGTAGTCTTATGTGTTTAACATTATTTAAGGTAAGTTTGACAAAGTTAAGTGTGAATTCAAGTCAAGGAGGAATCATTCTCAAAAAGGCTAGTTTTTGACCCTTCCAAGAATAACCATGATCTAAAGTTAGCCAAATTGACCAAGGAACAAATCTAGTAAATTGATCACATTGTATTCCAAGCAATTTGGAGAGATTAAGGTAGTTTTTTATAAGTTTAAGGTATTTCATTACTTTATTATTATTATACATTTTAATGTTGAGATAATACTTGATAGAAAAGAGTAAATGTGAAAGCTATATCATGGCTTAGGGGTCTTTTGAAGTTATATAACACTTTTGTAATGACATCATGTTGTATTTGTCTGTACATATCCTTTAAATGTCTTAAATAACTACTTTTCAACATTGGGACTTCTTTATAACTAATAATTAATCATATTATAATAAAAAAATGAGGATTTATTGAAATATTTTGAAATAAAGAGAGGTGGGAAACATTTTGTAACACTTCTCCACCTTTGCACAAGTTAGGTGAAGCTAGATAGTACTTGGTTCACCATCGTCAGTAGTTCCAAAGGGTAGAAAAAGAATATTTTTGAAGAAAACAAGATTTAAAAGTGTCTTGTAGAATGTTTCCATTTATGGGAAATGTAAAAAAATCATCTAAGGCTCATCCTAGTCTTCTCAGATCCAAATTCATGTAAATAGTGGAGCTACAGAGTCAAACAAGGTAAAAAACTTCTTTGTTTCTCCACTAAGCTTCTTAGAAGCCTTAAAAGGCCAATATATTTATGGATAGTAATTTGAGGAGAGATAAAGTGGGAACCATATTTATTGGATAGTTGTGGTATTGGTTTTATAGTTAAGATCCTTAACTTTATGAGCAATAGTTAAGAAGTTAAGGGTGCAGAAAGGTGACTCAAAACCCCACCAAGGTCAGTTTTCTCCAAACACAACGTTATAAATCCAAGTGAATACATGAAGATGATTTTGGAGTATATATTGAATATTATTTTACCCATATAATATCATTTTATTTTAATTTTCCTCATGTTCATGCTTGGAGTAGTATCAAATAAGCCCTGATTTGCCAGTTTGAATAAGACAATCATGCTTGCAAAGAGTTGTGAGGTGTCCTGGTGCATAGAATGAATGAATGAGGTGGTTTAAAATTTTTAAAACCTCATAAATATACCTTATATATTTTAAATCATAATTGGAGTAATGTATTTTAATAAATATAGAGAATTATGTATGCACAACTAGGTTGTTTGAATTAGCAAACATGGCTGAGAGAAATATTATCAAACATAAATATGTTTTAATTATAAATTATTATTAAATGAAAGTAAAAATATACATATAAAATTTAATATCATTCTAAATATTTTTCAAGTGGAAATCCATTTGAGTCAAGATTCAAGGGTCTTTCTTCAAGCCTAGAGCAAAGAGGAGATTGTGGAACTACAAGTCTGCAGACCTGTAGGTCAACATTGACATCAAATGGTTTCAACGGAAAGTTTGTATGACATATTTAATATATAATATAGTGTTTTATTTTTAATTAAAAATATCCAAAATACTTGAAACCCAAGCTTTCTTAGGCCAATAATGAGAGAAGGAGGTTCAAAGCAATATAATGCAATGTAAGCAAGACAACCTATGCTACTAAAAGAAACCAACTTATATGTTGTACTAATATAATTAAGGTTAATAATTTAAATGTTATAAAATGTATATTAAAACACCATAAACACATATGAAGTCTCATACTTCAACTCACTTAGACTTTAAATGTGTTGTGTGTGCTAGAATGGATTGTGTAAACCTAATGAAGGACTGTAAGGGTTTCAAGTAGATATCCAATGAGATTTAAACTCAATGTAATGATGTATAAGATATAAAAATAAATTTTCACCTTAATACATATTTAAATAATTGGGTATTTTATCTCAATATGATCAAAACAAAAAAGAAGGTTTTTATGCCTAATGACTGCCTACGAGCCTGCAGTAGGCAGTAGGAGCAAAAGGGGTTGATGATGAGGGTTTTAAAGAACTAAAAATAGATATAGAGGTAAAAATAAAATTTTAATAATATTTATAATATATAAAAATCACATAAATAAGGTTTTATTATTCTAGATAACTCATTTTGGTGACCTATAGTAAAAAAGGCCTAAATGACCACCTGTAACCTGTAGTAAGAAGTATGATCAAAATGCCATATGTGTGATGGGAATGAGTTTATGAGGTATGTAGAGAAGTAAAATGTAGCATGAAAAAACCTTAAAATAATTTTAAAAATCATCAAAGTTCCATAAGTATAAAATAAGAAGACACACTCTCATACTTGTAGTCATGAAGCTTAAATACAAACCTACAGGCCTGTACTCAAATTTTGAAGAAAACATGAAATAATTGTATTAAGTTTGGGTTTTTTATGGATAGGAGATGTGGATAAGGTATTTTAATAATCATACATATAATATTTAACCCTTTTAATAGGAATAAAATACCAAATGTAGGCTCTTGGGGCTAATTACACTAAACTGCCCTTAAACCATAACCATGAGCTTATGAAGGTTATAATGGGTTTGAAGGGTAAGATGCAGTAAATGAATAATTTAAAATATAATATAAGTTTTAATAGGAAAAAATTAGGTTATTAAATATAAATTAAATAAATTTTATGCTATATCATACAAAATCATTCTTCTCAAGTTCTTAAACAAGCCTATCCTACTTGACAAGGTCACTTTTGGTATGTGAGAACTCACATGAGTAGGTGAATGGGAGATAATTTATTAGGAGATGTTCATGTATGATATTACATAAAAAATTTGGGTATTATTCAAGATATTAGGGCCTATATATTTATGAACTATCCTTAACAAGGTTAACACCTAAAACCTTGTTAATGACGTGATGACTATGTTTTCTATTCAAATGACAAGTGATTTTTTTTGTATTTAAAATGATAAAGGTGACTTATATAAGTATCATGGGAACTTTAATGGTCAATTTTTTTACACGTGTGGGATGATATGGTACAAAATTTTGCCTAGAAATGACTATTACAAGCTTTAAAATGTAGGTTTTGATGCCTTTTCATGAAATTTGATTAGGTGAGACATAATAAGATACCTTGAAAACACATATGACCTAGATAATATAGGGGAATATGATTATAAAGGCTCATAATAAGGTATATAGTGACTGTAACACCATTTAGAGGTTTCAAGACACGTAATGTTGAGCAAATATACCATCAAGAGTTCTTAATAGACCTAATGCATATGTATAACAATCTTGGAGATGATTTTGAGAATGAATAGGGGTGGAATAATTCCATATATGTTTATTTGGAGGTATTAAAGATATTATAATATTCCTCAAGCAAAGTACTAAACTTAACATGGAAGGATAGACTCACCATTATGGTTGTAATCACCTATAAGTGGTAATTGGATGCTAAGAGTGTTGCTTGAGTTACCCTATTCCTAGATTATCCCTATACCTATAATAAATCCTTAAACTTAATTTTATAGTAATTTATCATACCATATTCACCTAAAACTAGTCAAAACTCACCTACAAATAGTCAAAACATAATCTTAGAATTGTCATCTCAGACCCTAATCCAACTTGTTAAGCAGTCTGCCAATAGGACATTAGAGCCATATTTGGGACACTACATATACATGGCACTAGTTTCCCAAACTAGGTGATACTATCCTTATCCATATCTATTCCCAAAGGATAATTTTTTAAATGTGTGCCCCTCCTAAGGTTAGCCTAAGTACATTTTATTATCCACACAAGTAACATAACCCTATAAATACAAGTCTAATTCTCCTCTATTCACTAGATGGAAAATAAATACAAAAGATATTTAAACCAAAGATAAAGTTGAGAAAATTTATTTTATTTGATCCCTATTCTTCCCTACTTCTATATACTACCATCTACAACATCCCTAAGTCTAATTTTCAAACATTTCAAATCTCAAACACATTCAAGACATCCAAGTCCACTCTCATTCTAGCATTCATTTACACTTGCATCAAACACACTACACAAACATGGTGATATTGTCCATACTAACCAATATGATCTAGTGAGAAAATGAGCACCAAAATCCTATTGGTGACACTCAAAACTACCAAGATCTCAACTTTCAAAACCCAAATCATTCATGACAGTTAATTTTTAGATAAGTCTATATTTATGCCTATTTATTTCTATTTTCATAAAGTCAAGGAAAGTCAATTGATATAACAAATCAATACTTAATTATTGAATATTTATTTTACTAATTTAGACATCTTAGCCTTTTAATCTAAACATAATATTTTCATAGGAAAAATATAAAAGGTTATAACAATGGCCTTCACTTGAATCAAGCAAGCTTTTCAATGAAATGCATGTTCCTATCAATTTGAATAAGCTTGAGTCCTAATTCTCAATCTCACTAAGAAGAGAGAGAGATTGAAGTAGCCTAAGAGGGCATTGGAAACTCTAAGAAGCATGATCAAGGGTGTCACATGTCAAGACATAGACCTATAACTCCTTCTAAATAAGAATGGGTAATTTCATGAATGAGGTTGATGAGTCATCCAAGAAGGTCAAGGGTGAATCTACACAACCCTTGATGAATAAGAATATCATATCAAGTTGAAATTTGTGAGGAAGATGTTATTGGACTATTCTTTGACAATTTTCTTGATTGTAACTTATTTCCTCATGAGATGACATTTTTCATGTGCCTCTCCTATGCCTCTTCTCTATCCTTCTTATTATCTTCTATATATATGCCTAATTTTGTAATTGTAAGGATACTCCACTTGAGTATGGTGAAACCTTTCTCCTTTTTTAAGCCATTTAATCAATATAAATTTTGGTTTGACCTTCTCTTATGACTATATTTTAGTGTTTATACATGAATGATTGATCTTGTCTAGTGTTTATTTATTTCTCCTTGACATGTTTTCTGATTATCTCATCTATATATAATTTGAACTCACTCTTGTAGGCCATATGAAGTGTTTAAGTATTCTTTTGAAGGTTAAGTGAGGCCCTCTTCCACTAGTGTATTTTAGACCTCTTGAAAATCATCCCTCCTTACCTAACCATCATCTACCACCTTCATATTGAAATACTTATGTAAGAGGAGTAGATTAGGAGTAGTCTATGAATAGATCAGTATTATGTTCATAGTGCATTTGCAGATGTGTGGTAGTGGTCAAAAATTTGGTGTATCACCTCCTTAGTTTAGTTTACTTTCAGTTCTCTTTCTTTTTTCCTTTGTAATCAATAGGCTTAGTTTGCAGTTATTAAGTGATGTATCAAGGGATATAACCCTATTTAGATTTTATCTTTAGTTATAAGGTCACCCACAACCTTTAGGGAGATCCCATGCTATCAATTAAGTGAGGAGGCTTAAACAATCTCCTAAAGGGTAAATTTTTTGATGATAACATGAACTATACTCTTCATTGAGGATGTAGTTCCATAAGTCTACCATAACCTCTTTGATTTCATGTGGATCCTCCATTGTCAAACTTTATCTTGTGTCTATATTCTTTATAAATTTGTGTTTCCTTCTCATTTTTTAGGTTTTGTAGAAGAATTTAGTTTTCCTATCTCCCTCTTTAAGCCATTTGATCCTTGATTTTTGCCTCCAATAAATTTCCTCCTTCTTGAGGATATTTTCTAGCTTAGAGGCAACTTCCTCTTCTTCCTCTAGGAGATTTTCATTATGTATTCCTTTCATATTTAGTTGTTGGATAGTTTCAGTTATAGACTCTAGATTAATTTTCTCCTAAAATATTTTATTAAAAGAATCCTTATTCTAGTATTTTAAAACTACTTTGATACTCTTTAATTTTTGAGAAAATTGAAACATTTTCATGTCATACCTTATATTAGGAGTAGTCCAATGCTTGATAACCAAGTCATCAAACTCTAGCTCCTCCATCCATTTTTTTTCCAAATTTGAAAGGGGATTTCCTAGATTGGGTATCATCTTCTATCCATAAAGCTATATGTTAGTGGTATGATGTAGAAAAATAAAATACTTTTGACTATAAAGGGTAATTATTGATCAACCAGTTCTTCAAGGCAAGGAATCTATCTAACCTTTCCATAATAATATCCTTACATTTTCTCCTATTACTCTAGGTAAACCACCCTTTATAGGGTTTGAATCCCAATAGATATATCTAATCTATGAATTTAATAAAAATGGATTTAATAAGATTCTTTGATCTTCCTCTTTGATTTTATGAAGCATTTAATCATTACCCATTTTTAATCCTATCTGCTTCCAAACTTCTTCTTTCTCTCCCTAGTTTTATGAGCCATAAATATTGACCAAATTAAAGTTGATAAGGGAAATAAGGCTAACTAATTTTCATGAGAGATATTGTCTCTCTATTATGATATTTTATAGTTTGACTATGAATGAATTGCAAAGAACAAGTAATCCTCCTATTGTTCTTACTGCATTGATTACAAACAACCCCCTATTTAGACTACTAGAAATACTTGTAATCTAAACTAAGAGTATCTCAATATTAGTTTCCTAAAGAATGAGGATATCTAGGTTACTATAATTAATAATATTCTTCACTATTATTTTTTATATGGTGCATTAAGATTCCTTATATTATAGGAGACAAACTTCATTGAGTAGGTTTACTTTTCTTGGTGCTTGCCAAGAGAGTATCTACCTATTTATAGCTACTTTATACTACCTTTTACATAGTTACCTTGTGTATTTTCTTATTTTTGTTTGTTGTCCCTCTTGATTTGGACCCAAAATATCCTTTTGGATTTTGATTGGGAGTTTAAAATATTCTTATCCTATTCTCTTCCATGTTAGAATATGGGTCTTCTTCTTCCTCTTGACAAGCCCACTTTTCTCCTTTTTTGTTGTGCTCCATGTTGTTATCATTTTTTTTTTAGGATTAATTATCTTCACCTTTATCCTAGTGTTTTGGGATTTCATTGATAGGTTCCTAAAGGATATTTTCCAAGTCTTACTTGAACCCATAATCTTCCATTACATCTTCTTTTTCCATGGCATTCTTTTATGTTTTATATTGTGTTTCTGGATCATTTTTTGTTTCCCCTAAAATATTTTTGGCTATTTTAGGTCCTACTTGTATTTTTCCATGGATTCCTTGGGTTGTATTGATGGTATTATTTCTAAATATATACTTATTTTTTGGTTTCTTAAAACCATCAACATCTTGTTTAGTTATTTCCAATGTGTTTTGTTGATCTCCTAATTTTATTCCATGGGATAATCCTAATGATGTGTTCATATTAATGGTAGTATCTACATCTAAAGGACATGCCTTCATAATCCAAATATTGGGTCCATTTCATTTCTTCTACTCTTAGAATTATAATTTTTGTTATTGGCTTATATAAATTCAATTCAACATAGATTCTGACATAACTAAAGAGGCCTTTTCCATGATATAGAATTGATGTTTCTAAAAATTTACCTTAGATATTATCCATAATTTTGAAGACATACCTTAACTAGAATTATTGTGGTGGGGCATACTTGCAGATCTAGACTAGTGCTATTGTTGTTAGCTCTCTTGTTGGCTTTAATATAGTGTGTCAATATCTCATGAAAAGTCTCACATTTATGTAAAAATATGAACCTCCCCTAAAGACTCTATCAAAATAGGAATCATTTAAAATACCCCTATTAAGTACCCTCTTGCACATGTTCTTAATTCAAACTCTCTATTTATTTTCCAAAATTTCCTTGTCCATGCATAAAATTCTTCTAGAGAGAGTGCACTCCTAAGAATTTGCAATCAGGCTCCTTCCATGCAACCTTGCTATATTATTTTTATTTCTCATAGATCAAACATGGTTACCAGATTATCCTTAGAGACTTGCATGTCTGACATTTTAGACCTAGATTTCTCTCTAAAACTTTTTAATTTCTTGTTTTAGCCATTATTATATTGATTTCCTTTTTTGATGCCATCTTGCTTGAACCAAACAACATTTACTTAAATGAGGGTTTTTTGGGGGGGGTTGAATCCCCCCCTTTGGTTATTAATTGATTAATATACCTCTTGATCTTGAATTTTTGGAAGATCTGAATAAACAAAGGATGAAACTTCAAAACCCGAGAAAAACTTTCATCAAACCCTACCAGAACTATTTCACTCTTTTCAACATGTTACATCACAAAGTCCCAAATTTAAAAGGGTATAGGAAATGATATATTTAGAACAAAATGAATAAATTGACAAAGGATATGGGGGAGTAATAATTTTAATTATATAAATACGGAGGGGGGGGGGGAATTATAAAAGTGGAGAATGAAGACCCAAACAAGCAATACATCTAGTTAAAGATAATGGAAAATGAATTAATAGTTAATCTCGATACTTTATACTTTGTAATAAGAGGTTTGAAAACATATAAGAAAAAGACTTAGAATACAAGACCCATATGTGTCAGTAAAAAGTGGCATCTCAATTTATATCACCTTAGGGGAGGTCATGGTAATAAGGGATTTAAATGAAAGGACATCAAAAAACTAGACCCTCCATTTGATAAATGAAGGTGGTGTGAAAAATAATTTTTTCTAGTTAGAGGAATAAAAATATAAACATTGCAAAAGGGACTCACAAGATGAAGGTGGGTGTTATGCACTATGAAGCATAATTATCAAAGATATTTAGTATTTATAACCCAATTATTTGAAATGTCATATAAACATGACTAAATTTAGGTAATATTAGTTATAAAACATATAATGGTGAAAGTGTGGTAGATTATGTTATTTTTTGCAGAGCTTTATATTGAAATTTATGGAGATTGAAGCTAGGAATCACCCTATAGAGATGAAATAATATCATAATACAATGTATGTAAATAATATGCAAACAAGTAGGATACAAGGTGAATAGGTCCCCCAAAATAAAAATAAGGTTCTTCTTCAAAGTAAAATACTCATGACTCATGATAATAATTATTTAAATAAGCCCTTGAAAAAACTTGCATGAAGAAAACAGAGTGGTATATCATGTATGTCTAGCTGTCCAATAAAAAATAATATGTTGATACCCATAATTCAAAAGTGTTAAGCACATGCAAAATATCTAGACCCCAATAAAAAACAATATGTTGATACCCATAATTCACAAAGTGTTAAGCACATGCAAAATAGACTTAAAATTGAAAATACAAGTAACTTTTTGAAAAATTCATGGTATGATAAAGAGTGCAAATTAACAAAAATAACTTTGAAGGAGCTTGGGATTCATAAATAAAATAATATGGCTTACAAATATTTTATACAATCTAAAAAAAATACTTATCTAAACACTATGGAGGAAATAATTGATTTATCTAAAAAAATGACCCCAAAGGATTTTGGAGAGAATTACACCAAAAGTGAAAACAATCACATAATAATATTACAGATACCTAATAGTGATAATATGAAAATTAACACAACAATTGAACTCTTCTCTATAGGGGACATTACTCAAGGTATAAAAATCCTAGCATGGGGTAAGTCATAAGGCATAGATGGATTATAAGCAAAATATCCAAAATAAGGTTCAGAATTGCTCACACCACTCATCATAAACATATTAAATGGTGTCATTCAAGATGGATTCCCAATAGATTGGATGACCAATGTTGTTATTCTTATCTGTAATAGTGGAGATATTAATAACTTGTTAAAATATCTTACTATCATGATCAAACATCTTCTTGGAAAATTATTTGGGACCATGGTAGAGTGAATAATTAGTAGCTAGTTAGAAAAAGAAGGAAAATGAGTGAAAGGATAGGTAGGTTTTAGACCGAAGCACTCCACTATTGACCATTGTGTCACTCTTAGGTACTTTATTAAAATAGTATGGGATAACAAATGAAAGCCTAAGATTATTCATCAAATTGTATTGAGGATGAGATAATCTTTCAAATCCATGGAAATTTTTTATAAGATTCTTCACTAGAGTAATTTGAACATTCACACATAACACAATGGCTCCAATCATGTTGCAACATCATTAGTGATGATATATGAATGCAAAATCTTGTTCAAATCTAGTATGTGTGACATTGTGTTGTGCTTCATGGTATATAATATACACTTAGATGAATAAAAGGCATGTTATAATGGCATGACCTTCATTTTTTTGTAGTGTATCAAGTTAATATTTATACTATAACATTGTAATATGTAATGTGTGCATATGTGAAAGAATAGACTATATGTGCTAAGAGTGTAATTGTGAGATATAGGAGTAAGTAAAAGGTGAGATATAGTAAAGATAATATTTTATCATGAGAGATAAGAAGATATAGAGATAAAAATGATATTATCCTTATAACATATATTGGCCAAGTTCAACCTGGTTCCTTTCATCCTAACCCCAATCATAACAACCCAAAAGATCTCAAACATGGGTAGAAAAATCAACCAAGACTTTGTAACTTATAAGAAACATTTCTCAACAAAATTTATAGGTGAAAAAAAAACATTTGTCCAAAAATAGATATCCAGGAAATGCAACAATCACACTACTTCCTTGAAATATAAAATAAAAATAAAATAATAGACAATTAAATTTTATAAAATTACAAAGGCCCATATAGGGTAGAACAATCTATGGAAAAATTCATCCTTCCAAAAAAGAACAAAACCAAACAAAATAGAGGCATGGAATCTTACCTAATGTCCTCCAATTGGTCTATAAACTCTTCTCCTCTTCCTTCTTCTTGCTCTACTCTTATCCTCTTGTTAAAGCAAGTAAAAAAGTGAGGATTGCACACATACATTTAGGAAGAAAATGAGGATGGTTTACTACCCCAATTTTTAATGAGGAGTGGACATGTCTCCACCATCATGGGTTGGCTTGAAATAAACTTGGGAGCCTCACCTAAAGGAATGGGATGTTTAGGAGACGATCCTATTCATATAAATAAAATTCTCATTCAATTGACACCATAAAAAGGGAGAGGTGTTTAATTTTAAAATGTTTTTGTTTGAGACTAACTACAAATATGAGTTCACATTATAATTATCATTTTATGTTGAGATGGAGAGGGGACATAGGATAATTAAATTTATCAAGATTAAATATCTAATATACATGGGTGTTTTCTAGGGTGAAATGGGGTATTAGGTACATGGCTATTTAGGATGAATGTGTAGTACATATATAGGTGATCAATGTGGTCATGACAAGAAGTAAGCAATGTCTCTTGGTGCAATCTACATATTACTCCCTTGTCCCCCATCCTATTTCTTCCATCTAGTCATACACCCTTAGATTTCTCATCAAAACTCTTAAGAGTTCACACACACACACACACACACACACACACACACACAAAAATGAAACAACAATGAATCAAGGTAAATTCAAGGTACATGTTACTAATAAATCATGACATATAAATTAATTTATATCATCTATTCCAAGCATGCTTGTACCTACCCACACATTACATGGAAGAAATAATAATTTCATAACTATAATCACAACACATATAATCATGATAATCATATGCTACCAAAGTGCACTAAACAATAATGTCATAATAAAGGATTGTTCATAAATTATTTAATCATGTTAATGTCATAATAATACATATAATCAAGAGAAAAAATGTTTTTATTTTTGGCCTACCTATAAATCAAAGTTTCACATTATAATTATCATTTATGTTGAGAGGGAGGGGGTATAGGATAAGGAAATTGGTGAATATTATAGTTTCAATATACAAGGGTGTCATATAAGGTGCAAGGGGGTCTTAGGTACATTTCCATTTAGATGAATGTATAATACGCATATGGGTGCTCAATGAGGTCATGACAGGGATTAAGCAATGTGTGTTGTCTAAATAATACTCACTTGTCCACCATTCCTTTTTTTCTATATATTCCTACACCCTCAGAGTACTTATCAAAACTCCTAAGATTCCATCACAGACACATACATACACACATACACCCCCCCCGCCAAAACTGCACACAATGCAATAGAAATGAATCAATCTAAATTCAAGTTACAAATAATCAATCACGAAAAAATAGTTAATATGTACAATATTTGCTATGCCTGTTTTTACCTACCCACATAGTACATGGAATAATTAAGCCTTTCATAACTATAATTACAACACATATAATCATATGGTAGTAAAGTTTATAAAACAATAATTCCATAATCAAGTATTTTTCATGCAATAATAATCTATATAAGCAAGAGCTAAAGGAAATACACCATACATCATGTAATAATAAATAATGACACACTTATGCTACATCTACATAAAAAGTATGATACTAATAAACAAAACATTAGTAATAATGGAAACAAAAGTATCTAGGCACCATGTATAAGTATAAGTATTGATCAAAATAGATGAATAACAAAAATAACAATGGGGTATGACTTGTGGAAGTAAAATTAGGTATTACATCCATCTCCCATTATAGGAGACTTTGTCTCAGACGTCATTGAAAGAGGTAGGGTTATCAGACCCAAAATAAAGTATTATCCTCATAGAACATTGTTGTCTCACCATACTAATCCCATTAGACCCTAACCTACTCTAGGTCTTAACCACAAAGGCCTAGTCTTCGATGTTCCACTAAGTAAACAATGTCCAAATTGAATTTCTCATCTTTATCTACCTATAAAATTGTCCAATCCAAAACAAGAGAAATGTATAACACATAATGCCTTAAAATTGAAACATGAAATACATTGTGTATTCATAACAAGCTGGTTGGTAAGTCTAAGTGGTAAACAACTGGGCTAACCCTTTCAATTATAACAAATGGCCCCATAAAGTAAGGTGTAATCTTATATACTTTTCCATATTAGATAGTTCTCTTATGCAATCACATATAGATAAAAACCTTATTGCCCAATGAGAAGTATTAGTTTAATCTCTTAGCATCATCATATTTATTCTAACAATATTTCACTTTTTAAAGGCATTGCCAGATGAGAACCACTATAACCTCCATATTTTGAAACATCAAAGGGCCAATAATGACACAATACTCAATCTGATCCTAACTAAATGATGTCTTTAGTTTAATCTCTTAGCATCATCATATTTATTCTAACAATATTTCACTTTTTAAAGGCATTGTCAGATGAGAACCACTATAACCTCCATATTTTGAAACATCAAAGGGCCAATAATGACACAATACTCAATCTGATCATATAGTGCCTTTTAAGGCACCATATCAATGGAATTATGGCAGCTATTATTGTATGAAAACTCCACTAGGTAAAGGTAATCCTCCCAATGAGAATGTTAATCCATCACATGTATATATAAGATGTCATATAATACCTAATTCACCCTCTAAATCTATCCCTCTATCTTGGGGTGATAAGATATGCTAAATTTGAAATTTGTGCCTAATTCCTCCTATAAAGTAGTCCAAAAACTTAATGTGCACACATCATCCCTATCAAATATGATATTTTGTGTTACTTCATGTATCCTAACCATATCATCCAAGAATAGTCTGACCACTATCATGGAATTATAAGAGGTATTGGTGGGCAAGAAATGGGTAACCTTGGTTAACTTGTTAACAATTACCATGATTTCATCATGTCAATAAGTGGACAAAAGGATACCAAAATTAAATTCCATGGAAATGATTTCCCATTTCCACTCAAATATCTCATAAGGATACAAAATTCATTCAAGGTGATAGTGCTAATTTTTGACCCTATGGCACTCAAGGAACCATGATAAAAACTCTTTTGTCTCTATGTAAATTGACCCAAAAGTAAAATTGGAAAAGCTTTGCATGTATATTATCAACCCATATATGATTTGACTAGGGGCTTGTTGAACCCATATCAAAATTAAACAATGTATGTCTCCCAAATAAGGTACATAGATTCACCCTTTATGGTAAAATATACCATTAAGGTCAAGGTAATAACCTACAAAATTTATCATAATGGTTCTCTAATAGTCTAATAGTCACCACAAATATTGATACATCATGTCTTATGGGAGCCACTCAAGGATATGATACCCCAAATAAATCATCACTCTCATATTTGCTAGTTGGTGTAGTACCCTAGTAAAAATTTCCACAACAACATTATCCTTACTCTTAATATGTTCAATCTCAAAATGATACTCATAAAAGAGATCCATCTAATGTTGTTGTAAATGATTGAGGTTAGTCCAAGTGAATATGTGTTGTAGGCTCAAGTAGTTGATCCTCAAAAAACAATTATAATGCAATAGGAAGTGGTGCCATAACACATAATTTGGTCCCATCTCTTATCAACCCAGAGAGAGGGGAAGGAACCCATAGCCCATAACCCATATATATAGATGGGAGGGTTCGTGAACCACTATACTGAACTCTAAGCCATGACTAGGGTAGTTTAAATCATAGCACTTGATATTTCATGACTCTTAAGATACCGCCCTACCTTATTACATGAGAACAACTTCAATACCCTCTTTAGACAAATCAAAATAGACCAAAAAGTCCTTTTCTACATATGAAACTATAATAGTGGATACACCAGTGAAGCACTCCTTTAGAATATGAAAGGCCCATTCAAAATTCTCTATCCACATAGACTTATTCTCTTTCCACTAAATGTTAATGATGGGGTGAGTTGTATTGAATAATTCCTAAACAAACTTATTATAATAACCCACAACCCCATGAAATTACTGAGCTCAATGATATTTGTGGGTATAGACTACTCCATAATAGCTCAAATATTTTAGGGATCTAATAAGATTCCATTTCTTGAAATAACACAACAAAAATATTGTAACTCAATGTGAAATAAGGTTTATTTTCCAATGCTACCATAAATTTGATGTTTCCTCAAACACTGTAGTACATGTTGAAGATAGATCTCATGTGCCTCAATGGATTTATGGAAAATCAAGAGATCATCAAGGAAAATCAAAACAAACTAATCCAAATACTCCTAAAACACTCTATTCATCAAGCTCATAAATACTTATGAGGCATTAGTTAACTCAAAAAGTACTACTAGGAACTCATAGTGGCCATATTGTGTGAAAAAGAAACCTTATGAATATTCAAAACTATCATCCTATGTTGGTGATAACCATAATTAAGATTGATTTTAGAGAACACCTTGGCTCTTTTCATCTAATCAAACAAGTATTTGATCTAGGTTAAAGTCTACCTATTTTATATTGTTACCTTTTTCAAATACCAATAATAAATGTATAAGTGGAGTATGAACATAAGACAATAGGGAGATATAGAGGAGTATGAAACTATTGAGTAAAATTAAATGGATAATTATATAATTCAAATCATACAAGTAGTATGTATCATTATGGCCTGATGCTCTACTTATTTGTCAACAAATGATATGTAAATCCAATGTGCATGACCCACATTCCTAACTGTTATCTCTAAACCTATTACCTTGTGTTCTGAGATACCTATCCATTTTAACAGATAGTCTCTATCCCAATGATGATCACCAAAATGACCATCATGTGGTAGATCCACCATTTTAAAAAACCCCAGTTGATGTCTAGTTCCTTTGATCATTCAAATCCCTATGCCATGATTATTATGTGTGAGTGGATGCTTGTCCCTATCTTTGTTGTCTTCTACCCTATCCCTGACCCTATCTTATATGCCCATGATTATGATAGAACCATCATGAGGATGATCTTACTAATTTTGAGGGCTTCTCTAACTAGGTTTTGGTGGCCTAAAGCCACCTCTAGGTGTCAATTTTGAGCCTTTAGACCTATGGTTTTGGTGTACTACATATAATGTTTTAGCTTCTCTCTTCTTATAATTTCCCTTGATTCTCTTTGGCCAAATAAGATTTATAAAACTATAGCTTGGAGGGTCAGAGGAGAAAAGAGTCAAACCATACCACCAATTTCAAAATTAATCCTTCAAAAAAAATGGTTTACCAATATTTTCTTATTCTGTATAAATAAAAAAATTACATGAGATCTAAAAATATACCCTCATATTGGGAAACCATCCCACTTATTTGTTGGAGATTATAGAACTCATCTATCTAACATTGTATAAAATTTTAGGACAAGTATCACATTTATAATCACTCTAATAATTTCTCCTAAGTAATGGTATATCTATCACAATTTCACTTCCAATCATAATCCCACCAAATCCTTATTAAACTTCTTAGGATATGAATCATAAACTGAGCTCTAACATTTCTCAATTATGATCATGAACTGAAGTATCTCCTCAAACTAACCAACCATGATTCCACCTTAGTGTCCCTAGTAGATCCTAAAAAATGAGGTGGTTAGAGCCTCATCAAGTATGTAAATAAATCCTTCATGTCTCATTTATGATGTCAACCTCTATCTGTGATCTTTGTTTGCCATGATCTCCTTAGTCCAATCAACCTGCATCTATATAAAGTTAGTCACCTCTTTTATAATAAGGGGTCTTAGATCTCTCTTGATGATCAAATCATCCTCAACTATCTAAGATGCCTATGTAACCATACCCATGAGGCCTTGGGCCCCTATGATATCCTATCATCAATGACCCCTACCAATTATTGAATAACCTAAAAGATCTAGGATCCCACTCCCTCCAGTATGTCATGTTTACCTTATTAATTAGGTTGTTATTCATATCTTTGACTACATTATTATGCATCCCTCTTATTAAATTACAATGATTCATGCTAACCAACACCATGTTATCCCAAATCATCTCCTCTATCGAAAGTTTTTGTTTGTGACCTACCTAGAGATGATAGATGGTGTTCACGCATGTGAGAACATATCTCTCTCCTAGGTGACATTTTATAGAGGAAATAATAAAAAGGTTAGGCTTAACATAAATTAAAGACTAAATATTATTTTTCCAAATTTATTAGAGTTAAACCCAAGTTCTAATACCAAGTGTACTATCCTAAAACCCAAGACTAAAACTAAAGAGCAAAAATAGAAAAGTGTTTTTATTTGGAAGGGTGTTGGGTGGATAAGGCAAGTTCCAACTGATGGTCATAGGGGTACACACCCACATCAAATATTTTTCAAATGGATTAGACCAAATCCCTAAAAACCTAGCATCACTATTTTTTTGGTTCTATATACCAAGTATATGGATCATTACACAACCAAAACTTGCTTAGAAGTGTCAGGTAGTCCAAATGCTATGTCAGTCCATAAGGATATAAACCCACCAATTAATTAGGCACCCTAAAAATATTAACCTATAGTTTTTAAGAATATAAAAAGGAATTAATATAATTCATTCTTTACAATCACTTTTATAAAATCACTTAAGTCATATTGTAATTTAAGCTAAAGTGTTAAAGTTCACTAACTTAAAAATCAAATCATTATTAACTATGTGAAATAAGAAAATAAAATATCTAAAAAATAAAATACATATAATAAAATATTAAAATACATTAAATGTAAAAAGGCCCTTAATGAAGTGTTCAATCATAACCCTAAGATCTATTTGATCTTAGACCTCCATTAAGAGATGCATAATCCTACACCTCAAACCCTAAATCTAGATATATAAGTTGGATTTCACCCTTGCCTCTTCATTTGCATATGCAATTGGATGAGATAAAATTGGGAGAGAAGGTAGAGGCCATGCCATGCCTCTTTCCTTGCCTTTACCATTTATGTAAGAGGTTTCCATTTTATCTTTCTCTTGGCAAGATCAGGTAGATAGTTTTAGTTTTATTTAATTTATTCATTAAGGTTTTCTAGAAGTTGAAGAATTTTCTTTAGTTTTATTTTGAATCAGTTAATCAAATATGATATAATGTTTTTATGTAGGTATATCTATATCATAGAGACAAAAGAAGGTATAGAATAGATTTGGAGAGGCTGCATACTTTTTAGGGTGGAAGAGGCCTCCTTATGCCCTCCTATAGGCCCATGAAAAACACATTTTCATGATTCTTTACTTTTTTTATATTTAGAAAAACATCAGGAATAATTTTTTTTATTTAGGATGGAAAAATCATTATATAGTTTTGGTTTTTATCCAAAGTGTATGGTTAATCTTGTGGACTTCTAGATGACATTAGGCATCCTTGGAAAGCCCCAAAGTAAAACTTAATATAATTTTACTATGGATTTTCAAAAATTAGTTCATTTTATTCTTTACTAATTTTTGTATAATTTTTATTTTTATAAGAATTATTGAATGTCTACTAATTTTTTCCCAATTAGATTTATAATTTTTAAATTTTTAAAAAATATAAAAGGGGGAAGCTAGGTTGCCACAACCTAACCGCCCACCTAATAGCTTTTCCCAATATGACTCAACTCAAACCTAAACCTAGCCTATAAACAACATGGAAAATAAAGCTAGCCTGACCTTGTTGGCTGTGCTTTTGGCATAGTAGGTAGGGTTGTGTTGGACCTATTCCCTTCATAATGGATGAGGTGACTCACCTGTGTGTGGGTGTTCACCTTTGTGCACTGCCTTAAGGGGTTTCAAGCCCTTAAAAATAAAACATATATTTTTCTTATATTTTTCATTTTTTTTATAATATTTTGTAATATTTTTTCTCTAAGAAAATAAATAAATAATAAATATTAGTTATGTATATTTCCTTATAAAAATAAATTTTATATATATATATGTTGGAACAATCAAATGAATAGAAGCCACACACAACAATTTATTATCTTTTTGATATTAATCAAACTAAAATCAATCATGAACATATGAAATCTAAGAAAAGAACAAGAGATTACTTAAATGTTCAGGTTTAATTTGAAAGCAATTTGACTAGAATTACACATTTCTCTTTACCAAAATAACTAAAATTTAAAGTTTTTATTTCTATTTTTTTTCTAACAAAAATTTCAATAATAATTTGGAGTTTTTTTTTAAAAAAAATTAAAATCACTTAAATTAAATATTCAATTAATAAGAAATCACCTCATAGGAATAAACAATCTTTCACTCTATCTAATTATAACTAACTTCCTTTAAAATTATAAGGGACCCAATCCTTGATTTTTTATAATAATGGACTATAATGAACTGTATAATAACAATGGATAGAATAAAGTATAGTGAACCAACCTAATACACAAAGTTTACTTTCATAAACTAAAACTTAGTAGAAACTTGCACAATGAAACTACATGTAGGCTACAAATAGAATTTGTAACACAACCTATCTTCAAAATATATGTGTAAATAAATATTTAGTAGGTGCACCAAATATGCACATTTCATTTCTATTTTTTTACCACAAGAGAACATAAAGTTTTTATTCACCTTCCATTCATATGATGTCATCAAGAAAATCTATATACAACCACTTCCATATATTTCTATAGGGAAGTTAGAACATGTAATTTCAAAAGTTTTCACTAGATAAATGGGTGCACCGGGGAGTGGATTTCCATGCAAAAAATACTCACAATAAAAATCACTGGTTTTTAGTGAAAATCATAGAACAATGGGGGAAGAAAGGGAATGGAATTAAATTCTAGATATGTGTACTTTATCCTCTAACAAATTATTCAAACTTCAAAATATATTAAATTCATACATATAGAAAAAAGGGGAGAAAGTATGCAATCCAACTACTAGACCTTGGTCAAAATCTCCAATAACCAAGGGAGCTAACAAAAAACCCTCACATTGCCCCAAGCTCATTATGGTTCCTCTCATCCTTATCCCAAATATAACAACCCAAAATCCCTCATAGATTAGTAGAAAAATCAACCAAGACTATGTAGCTTATAATCAATAATTCTCAACAAATATTTTAGGCCAAAAACACAAAAGTTTTCCAAAAATATAATTCTAGGAAATGCAACAGGCACAATATTATCCTAAAATAGAATCTAAAAAGAAAACAACATACAATTAAATTTGAAATAATTACACAAGACCAAATAGACTAGAAAAATATGTGTAGAAATACATTCTTCCAAAAAACAAAAAATAAAAGAAAGGTACAGAATCCTACTTGATGTCCTCTAATTTGTGTAAAAATTATTCTCCTCTTTCTTGATCCTATTATAATATCCTCTTTTTTGTAAAACCAAATAAAATATGAGGCTTGAAATTAAAAATCTAGGATGAAATGGGGGATGGACTACTACCTCAATTTCCATTGAGGAGTGAACATGTGTCCACCCTCATGGGTTTACTTGCAATTTTTTGGGAGCATCACTTATGGGAATGAGATTATTTGGAGATGGTCTTAAGCATGTATATCAAAGTATCCCTCAATTTCCATCATAAAAGAGTAAATTTTACATTGTTATTATTTTTGGCCCAACTACAAATCTCAATTTCATGTTATAATTATCATTTTGCATTTTGAAAGGGAGAGGAGACATAGGAGAATTAAAGTGGTGAAGATTAATGTTTTAATATAAATGGGTGTCCTCTAGGGTGAAAGGGATTTTTAAGTACATGATCATTTAATATGATTATGTACTACATATATGGGTGCTCAATGTGGCCATGGAAAGGATTAAACAATGTCTCATTGTGCCATATACATAGTATTCCCTTTTCCCCCATCCTATTTATGCCACCTGCTCTTACACACTTAGTGTACCCATTAAAATTCTCAAGATTCCAACTTATATATATACACACCCACGTTTATACATACATTCATATATATATGCTATAGATATAGGGACACCTTTGTTAATGAAATGAAAAGCTTCCACAACTAAAATATGCACTAGATGCACTAGTGGCATCAAAATTTTACAAGGAAGCTTCTAACAAAAACTTTAAAATCAAGCCTCTAATATCTAAATCTAATTAAATCAAAAAATTAACCCTAACCAAAATTATATTGGAAATAGGGGTAAATGGAAATTCAAAGGGTAATGTAGTGAAATACACCTCTCTCATGGAGAACACCCTAGCTTTAAAAATCTCATGGATAAAAACTACTTTGATACCAATGATGGTCAAAAATTCAAATGAGCAATCATTTCTCTCAAGAACAAGCTACATAATAGTCAAGGGTATACGTTAAGTGAAATAATAAGAATCCTTACCAAAATAAACTAAAATATCAAATGCATAATGAAAATTTTAATGTTCTAATTGTTTTTATTCACAAAGTGAATTCCTTTAAATATGCTTGTACGTGGTAACTATTCTACAATCTAGTAAGTCTATCTTTTCCCTTTGTTGGGAATTCAAATGTGAGAAATGAAAATGAGATAATTCATCCCCAATGAATATGGAACCTCCTAAACAACCTCCATGAAATATTATCCTAAGCTAATCTACAATTAACCACCTAACAAATAAAAGTAAAAGTATTTTTTATATTTTTATAAAGGGCAACATACATAAGGTTAATTACCAATTATCACATAAATGCCTACCCTAAGTACCCTAAAAATTTATATAATTTTGTTTTTTATGAAAAATCCACCCCAAACTATAGAGACACAAAAGAGACATGGTTGTCATATTTAGCCACTTGATGGTTGCTACAGAGATGAGATTATTCATGTTATTGCCATCAATCATAAAATATAGTAGTTACCCTTACACCTAAAGAAATGAATGGAATATGAATTTTGATTCAACATATAGTGTTACTAGTGTGGTTTTTTTTCTAATTATATTATGGTTTTATGTCATATTCTTCTTAAAATGGCTCAAATTCTAGACCCTCTACTTCTATGTGCATAAGCAAGATTTATTATGCATGGAAATTTGCATTGGAGTGGTTACTAGTTTTATGTTTATTTCACCATTTACATGTATTAGTCAATTCTAGCATGTGTATTATTTGTCATTGAAGATATATTTGTCTTGAACTTCATAATGGAATATTTTTCACTAATTATCACATAGTGATAGGCTTCATCTAGTATTTTATCTTAACTAGTTTCAATTTGGAATGATTAAATGGTCTTAAGCCATTGAGGTACTTGAGAAATATATGTTGCTCTGACTTTAAGGAACATATTTATGGATAAGTTCATGTAAGGAATTAGAGTATGAATGGACTAATTAATCATGTCCTTACTAAAACTTTTTCCACTGAATGCAATGATCACCAAAGATATCTTCAAGATAATATTCATACTTGAAGTCTTCTATGAAGTTTGTATAGGTTTATTAAGAATTGTATTCTATTTATTATTTAACCCATATATTATGGGTTTTCCATCACTTTTTATGGGTGAATAAACTTTCAAAAGTGAAATATTGATCTTCTATTCATTAAAAAATTCATTCATTATAGGAAAATATGACTCTAATTGATCTAACCTATTATCTAATTGTAATTATCTAAAAGTGGTAATTGGATGTTAAGAGTGTCTCTTGATTTAACCTATCCCCAGGCTATCCATAGACATAATTGAGAATTAGACTTAATTTTCCAATACTTTAACACACCATAGTCACCTACAACTAGTCAAAACATAATGCCAAAATTGTCATCTCATATCCTAATCTAAATTGCCTATCAGTCTAAAAAGAGGACATTAACACCACATTTGGGACACTACAACCACATGGCGCTAGTGTCTCTAACTGGGTGTTACTATCCTTAGACCTATCTCTTTCCAACTAATACTTTTTCAAATGTGTACCCCTCTTAAGGTTAGCCTAGGCTCATTTTATTATCCACACAAGCATCAAAACCCTATAAACATAAGTTGAATCCACCTCTATTCACTAGATTAAAAATAGATGCAAAAGCTATTAAAAAATAAGATAAAGTTTATAAAATTAAGGTATTTTATCCCTATTATGCCCTACTTTCTGTATATTACCACCTACATCAACCCTAAGCCCAATTTTCAAGAATTTCAAAACTTAAGCACATTCAAGGCATCCAAGCCCACTCTCATTCTAGAATACACTTGCACTTACATCAAGAACTATGTGGGAGAAATACATGGGGTTTGATCCCTCTTTATATTATTGATTGGATAGGGTTTTCACATTAAATTAGGTTTTTAGGCACAGCATGAAGCTACAAATTTCATGCACGCAAGAATAAGACATACAAACATGGACACAAGTGCTCCCAAAAAATAGGAATAGTCCCACAAAGGTGACATTAGCACCATATTGAGGATACTACACATTGATGTCCCATATTGGGTGCTACTATCTAGTAAGCAAACAAACACTAGAATCTTGTTGATGACACAAATAACTACCCAGATCTCAACTTTTAGAACCTAGATCATCCACGACATTTAGTTTTTAGATAAGTCTCTATTTATGCCTTTTTATTGTTATTATTATAAATTCAAATAAGGTCAAAGGTCATAATAAATTAGTACTTAATTATTTCATATTTATTTAACTGATTTAGGAATCTCATCCCTTTAATCTAAACATAGGATTTTCATAGTAAAACCTAAAAAGGTTAAATCATTTGGTGAACCCAACTTATTTCAAATATTGATTCAAACCTTAGCTTGCATTAATCTAAATTTTGTGTAATAAATTTAGGGATGAATCCTTCTAATTTTTTAAGAAAACCTAGCTAATTAAAATTAATTTTACATTAGGGTTTTAATTTATTTTACATATAATTTAAATTGGTGTAAAGAAACCCTAGATTCAAAAATCTTAACCTTGGACACACTTAGGGTTTGTATCATTTTTATATATAATCATATTTTAATTCCAAAAATCTCACAATTTGCTGCAATATATAAATTTTGCAAACTTCCATAGATTACTATTCTTAAAAGGTTCAATATATACAAAACTTGTTTTCCTACCTTTCAACCTACAATGGAAAAATTTAACATTAGATTTGATGAAATTGATAAGCATAAATTACAATACTTTGTGTCCAAGAATAAGGATATACAAGATGATTTCATAAACATTCTTCAAGAGGAACTCCAAAAGACAAACAATGGTCAATCTTCAAACCCTCTAGTTAATAATGTTGTTACACCTTCAGTGGGCCCACTCAACCAAATCAGATAGCACAACCCGAGATTGTTATTCAATAATTAGTAACACCACCTATGGATATTTATTATACTCCAAATTTACAATCGCTTATGAAGGAGGTTCTTACTCTACAATATAAGGTGTTACATCTTGAGTAGGGAGCAACTAAGCCTTCACATGCCTTATATTCCAACATTCTCTTGCATACACCTTTGGCACATCACATAGTAACCTTTCCTTTGCCATATAGTTTCATGTCACCCAAGCTCACATTATATGATGGAAATGGTGACCTATAACATCACCTCAGAGCCTTGCAGCATGCTTGGATTATGTGTCTCATGATTTGCTTCTTATAAGACCAACTTTGAATCCAACACTTGATTTAATATTTATTTTCTCAAGGATTATGCCCTATATTGGCTCTATGATTTTAAAAATCAATATATCATGACCTTAAATCATTTATATGATATGTTCCTAACAAAATTATCTATCAACATTAGTGATAAGATATCCTATGCACAAAAAACATTGCTAAAACAAAAGTCAAATGAGCTTATCATCAATTATGTCTCACTATATAAGATAATACTATAAAAAATGACTATCCCCATGGTAGATATATGGATTAAAGATATATTTAAATATATTATATTACCAAAACTACACGAACCAATCTTATTCAAGAAGTTTTCCACATTTATCGATATGTGCCACACAATCAAGGAAAGAGAGGTTAAGATCTTAGCAATGGGAAAGCTCAAGTACACAAATGGATAAAATTAAATTATTTAAAGTTAAAAAAAAAACTCTATTTGAGATAATTTCTATAGAAAAAAAATGATCAAAAGGTCATATTCAATGTAACTTCAAAACCTTCTCCTAGATTGGTTTATCCACTCCTCAGTGCAGAGTCTTCACTAATCTTCTAGAGTCACCAATAAAATTTCTACAGTAACTATTGGAATGCAATGTCATATCTCTCCCTCTCATTAAATAGGAAGATATGACATGTACTCTTCTAAATATTTATGATTCAAATGCATTCTACAAGTATCATAGGGAACTAGGCCACACAACAAACATATGCATTAACTTGAAGCACAAAATACAAGATCTCATTGAGGCTAATATTAATGATGTGGGAACACCCATAGAGGGACCAAAATAAAAAATAGAGTCAAATTCACTAAATATATTTTTAGATCCATTCCAAAAACATAAATCTAATGAGGTAGGGGGCACATCAGGTGTTCACTATACATACTAGGCTCATCCACCACCATATTCCTATCACACAGTTATAGAGGAGACACATCCACTACATAACATTATTGGATTGTATCAGACAACAATGCCACATAGACCACTTATCACATTTTCAAACTAGGATATTATGGATATTTACATGTGCTCTTCATATGAGCATACATAGACCACCATCCTATTCACAGTGTTATGGTTGACAACAGGTCAAACATAATCATGTACACCATGACAATTTTACAACACTTGGGTTATATAGAGTGGGTTATATTCCCCATAGACATAGTCATTAGTAGTTTTAGTTGCCTACAAAGATACATTGTGTAGATTTTGCTTCCATTATAGGTTTGAATAACACACAAAGTCACTCAATTCCTAGTCATACCTAGTATGGGTGTATTTGAAATATCATTAGGTAGGTCATGGTTACAATAGATTTGAGGCATACTATCTACAGTTCACCAATGATTGAAGTATATAAATGATAAATAGGTGGTTAATATTTATGGTTTCCCATGTGAGTATCCTCTTCCTATCCCATAGGAAATTTTAGCACATATTCTAATCATATTTCCAACACATACACACATTACAATTCTAGTTACACTACCAGATATGGCACAATTATCAATTACATTAGAGAGTAAAAATCCTATAAATACATCAAAATTTTCATTAGATTCCTCGGAGTAGGATAGGTATACTCCTACAATATCTACATGCATGCATACTCTCCCTCATAGACCATTACTAGAGGGACCATTACATTAGAGATACATCACAGATTCTAGAGGACCTTTCTCTACTTAGTTTATGCTAAGAAATTATATTTGGGTTTATGGGTTCTCATCATAGGGAATGTACATCACCTAAAACTTCTACATCTACCATATTGGTTCCTAAGACCCCTATAGTTCATAGGGCATCCCAGTCAGTGCCACAACATCATAGTATTACTACTTAGGTATCTTGAGACTTAGATTATATAACACAACTAGATCATGGGATCATAGTTACCCATTAAAACCACATGCATGATCATATTTCCTCTCTTCAACATAGGTCATGATGATGGTTAGTCTCCCATGAGACTCATTGGCTAGTATGGTTAATACCCTTGTATATAATTCTCTCTCTCGCTCCTTGCACGTAGTTTATTTTTTTTACTTGTACATAGCTTATTCTCAAGAAACAAAAAAATAATATAACATGTAAAATTACAAAACCATTCAAATATTTTAGAAACACAAAATTTTTAAAAATTATATGTATTGCTATGTTTACATTTCTACTGCTTGCTAGATATTGCATATTGCTAGCTATCCTAGAATAGTCAATTTTATCATACATATATGTTTCATTTATTCTTATCAAGTGCTTGTAGATTATAGATAGGATTTCAATACACTATATTAATCTAGACCACCTATAATCTACCCATTGGGGGCATTTATAATGATTCATTTTTATACATTGATACATCTACCCACTTGGAGACATCTCATACACAGTTGTTATAAACATGTTTTATCTTTACACACTATACATTTTAGTTACGTATTGATTTATCTTGATATTGATAATTGTTCCTCATTACTCAAATTTTTTTCCAACTATCACTAGTTAGAATTGGTATATATGCATTTGAGAATTTACATAGATTTATATTACACAATTATACATGCTTTCATTTCTAGTACCTAGCTTAGACTTGATTATTTTTCCTATGCTTCTTCCATCTTCAAGGGCATTTAAATATGCCATTGTTCTTTGTCTCTATGCTAATTCTCTTATTTATGTCTTGGACATGTGGACATGTCCCTTTTGTGTGATTTTTACTACTTATATATACATTTGAACATGTCCTTCTATGTGTCTCTATGCCAAATTGCTTATTACTTGTGTATGTGGACATTTAAACATGTCCTTATATGTCTTGATTCTCAGATTTAGTGACATGTGCCCATCTCCCTTTCATTTTGGCCCCTTGGCCAACCTTTTTCATGCCTCATGTGCTTATATGTTTGCTTCCTTGTATGATTTTACACCATGACACTTGTATTTTCTTGTTACACACACACACCAATTTTTTATGCCATGAGGGACATCATGCATCTATCCTTCCTATTTGGGATCTATAATAGACATCATGCCCCACCCCCTAGGTAGTTACTCATATTTTATATTATACATTGTCACATTTATTTTGACACACTTTTGAAAATGCTAGATTACAACATACATCTTATATTACCTACTTATGATCAGATACATTTACATTCTAATGTTATGCTTGTACATTATTTTAGAATATCATGCACATGCTCTGGCTAACACATTTTTTATAGATACTTATTTAAAGGGAATTTATTACATATGTTTCACAACTACACTCAAAATAGGGGGAATTTATAGGGATTTTTCATAGAGATCAGGCTCATACTTTGCTTTTTATAGACAAATTTCAGTACACAAACTCAATTTTAAAAATAAAATAGAGACTTAGCAGTCAATTTAGATCAAATAAAAATCAAACCAGGTAGACATTAACACCCATATTAGCACGCTAGTGCTGTAGGGTGATAATTTCCACTATAGGGTGCTATGGTTTAGTAGCCCCAACTTCAAGATAGTTCAGATCATTCAGATTAGTGCACTAGGTACAATACAAATTTACATAGATACAGTCACAAGTTTGTAAGTTATGTTTAAATTTAACTCAAATACATTCATTTCAACTCAAATTCATACCAATTATTCATATTTTGGGGCATATACATGGCATGATTACTCATACATTAATATTAGTTACATACATCTAACTATTACATATTTGATTTAGAGTCAATATACTCAGATACTAAATTGGGGGCATATGTGTGGCACATAATTTCTACATGCCTAGATTCATATAGGTTTATCATATGGAATGGAAAACTCCATGTTATTCTCTATGCTATATATACTTGATATCACATTCCAGGTTGTCACCAGATTCATGCCTTAATCTATAGTGGTTGACATTCTTGAGTGGCCCAAAGATGCCTAATAGACTTGAGTGGCCATGAAGCTAAATACATAGTTAGATTTACTCAATTAAATACTTTTATCACTTTTTATAGTATAATTATAGATGCATCTACTTCACACATGTGATAAATAATGGATTCATAGACCACTTGAGTTCTTGATCCACTTACACAAGAGGGTTGGACACACTTACAGTCTTATCTAAGTTATTCACATAGATTAAAATACACCAAGCAAGGGTGGGTAATGTTGGATTCAAAATTGGATTGAGTTCTTGATCCACCCATATAAATATTGAGCAAGCCATTAACTTAGTTCAAGATATTTAATGATATGATCACTATGGACACTCACACACATAGGTTATGATCAAGTTTATGCATTAGTTCATGTACCCAATGAGGTGTATTCATTCCTTTCCTCTCTCTTTACTCATATTTACTCAATTAAATTTATTTTAGCATAGTATTTTGCTTTTGATCATCTCTTAATTAAGCATTGGTTTTTACATGTTTCAGTTTAGGTCATTACTTTAGATCATGGTCGACACATGCAGACCCAAATTTGCATACTCAAACTCAGAAACATGAGATTCACTTCCAAGGTAAGTCTAGGTACACTTATTTTTACTTTATAATCATCATTTCAATTTGCTACATTACTAAAATAAAGGGGTCAGGAATGTAATCACCTAAAAGTGGTAATTGGATGCTAAGAGTGTCACTTGATTTAACCTATCCCTAATCTAGCCATAAACCTATCCTTAAAAATTAGACTTAATTTTCCAATCATTCAGAATACTAAATTCTGCTACATCAAGTCAAAACATACTCCCAAAACTATCATCTTAGATCCTAATCCAAATTTCTTAGTAGTTTACAAAAAGGACATTAATGCCACATTTGGGACACTATAGCCACATGGCGTTAGTGTCCTCAATTGGGAACTACTGTCTGTATCCCTATCTCTTCAAAATGGATAATTTTTCAAATGTGTTCCCATTCTAATGTCATCTTAAGCTCATTTTCTTATTTTTACAAGCAACAAAACCCTATAAATACAAATCTAATACACCTCTATTCACTACATGGAAAATAGATGCAAAAGTTATTCAAACAAAAGATAAATTTGAGCAAAATTAAGGTATTTGATACCTATTATTCCCTAATTTATACATAATACCATCTAAATAATACCTAATCCTAGTTTTCAATAATTTCAAATCTCAAGCACATTCAAGACATCCAAGCCAACTCACATTCTAGTATTCACTTGCACTTGCATCAAGCACTAGGTGGGAAAACTACATTAGGATGATCCGTATTTAGAGTATTGGAGGACTAGGGTTTACACATTGAATTAGGTTTTCTAAGAACAACATATATCTCAAAGTTTCATTCACACAATAACAATACATATAGACATAGGCATAGGTGCTCCCAAAAAATAGGAACAATCTTGCAAAGGGGACATTAGCACCACATTTAGGACACTACACATATATGGTGATATTATCCATACTAAGCAATACTATCTAGTGAGTATATGAACACCATAATATTATTGAAGACACATAACATCCCATATCTCAACTTTCAAAACCTAGATCATCTACAATAGTCAACTTTTAGATAAGTCTCTATTTATGCCTATTTATTGCTATAATTAGAAATTCAAACAAGGTCAAAGGTCATAAAAATTTAGTAATTCATTATTTAATATTTATTTAACTAATTTATGAATCTCAACCCTTTAATCTAAGCATATAATTTTCATAGTAAAACCCAAAAATGTTAAATCACTAATGCATTTGATTTCTTTTTCTGTCAAATATAACAACATCTAAATTTTATTGACATCTAGGGGAGCTCAACCACCAAAACATTTACCTTATTTTATATCTAATGGAACCATATATTCAGTAAATTTAATGAAATTGTTGAATAAACATTTCTTTTTGTTCTTGAATAGCCTTTGTGATCTCATTCTTAATCATCACACGACTTCATACTGTGTTTAGTTTTATCTCACCATCTGAACTTTATCGAAAAAACACAATATATATTCTAAGATTTATTGTGGTTTGAAATCAAGCCTCATATAATTTGACCTCATTTAATGAGATATAAAATATGAACCACTCTAATATCAATGATCTTAATCCAAAGAGGTTCGGGAGATAACACTTTAAATGAGACTTTATAAGGCTTATATGCATATACATAAGTAATATTGAATAAGATGGAGAGTAGATAAAGTAAAAGAATTGAAACAATTTTTTTATTAATATTTTTTTATGTACATGGAATACCTTTGAGAAATATGTATGGTTTTTTACTTTCTACTAGCTAATGCTACAAATATATATACATAAAACACAATGTTGGAAAGTCTAAAGAACCATCATGGAACTTGAACCCTTTAGTATTCTATGTGTGAATTTTCATATTAAAATGGTTATATGTATGTCCTTATATGTATGAAATATTTATTTATAGGAAATCTTCAATAAAATATCACGCTTATCAACATTCACTTGTCTTCTTACATCTTATTCATGTTTTAACAAAATCTCATAAGTAAACTCATTCTCAACACAAGGTTCAAGGTTTAATTATTTTTTATAGGGTTATTATGATCATTATAATGATCATTCAATTACTTTTTTCTCCCACAAATAACTCACACAACCTTTTAGTACATCTCTAACACCATTGACTGCTTCTTATCTTTGGTCTAACTTTTTAGTAGCCTTTTTTGGCCTTTTACAATGGTATAGATAGATACTAATTTGTATTGATAAAATAAGTTTATATTATGACACCCTATATTTAACTCTTCCTTTCCATGAGTTTTATTTTCCCAAATCAACCCCTAGATGCCCATTTCAATCATTATCTATGCCTAATTAGGCCTCTTTTACCCCTGCTTAGACACAGTCACTCCAAATCCATAATCAAAGGTTTGTACTGAAAAATAAACTCAAAAATAATTTATATTATTTTAAAAACTAATTTTTTACCAAGTTTAATTAGGTTTTTATGGTGGAATCTCTCATAATCATGTTTTTGGTTTCTAAACCCTAGTTCAGGGTTTGAAAAGACTATGTTAACCCAAGAAGGAAAAAAATTATGGTTTAAGCTTACAAAGGTATTTAAAAATAATTTAATGGATTATTATGGTATATATAACCCCCAAAAACCTTTGATAATTATTATATTCCTTTTTTTATGTATCTATTCAATAATTAATGTAGGTTCTTTGGACTAACTTTGTGTGTAGACATAGTCTGATATAGGGTTTGAGCATCATACCTTGTAAAATGTATATTAAAATGACTTAAAAATAAATAAGAAACTTTAATAACATTAAATATAATAACTTTCCAATCACACAAGTGTTTCAATCATCCTTCCATATAGTCTTCTTCACTATTAATGCATACTCTGGCTTTGTCTTGAACACAAGATACAAGAAACACAATGAATGTTTAGTTAGTTATCAAACAAGACACTTTATATAAATTTACTTGGGATTAAAATAATTTAAAATATAAATCCATCATAATTAAATTTATATTTTTAATCAAATTAACACTCTGTAATGTCCTTCCTTTTTCATCTCATATACATAGTGCTTGAAATTCTTAATACAAGAATATAGGGTACATAGGGTTTAAAACATTAAACGCCATTAAAATGAGAATATTATTCTTAATTTAATGTAAATTGATCAATCCATAAATCTAATTAATCCTCATCTCCAAGATCCAATAAATTTTTATGAGCTATAACTACTCTAACTAATTTTGAACCTCCCAATGGTCACTAGAAAGCAATTTTAGACATTAGAATATACACCAAATTTGATATTCCATAGATTTATGAATTAATACCCATGGTATGGACATATGGTGTCTTAAATAAGTCAAATTAACCATTTTAAACTTTGAGTATTCCTTAAAATAATTCCTACAACATCTAAACTAGACAAAACCATTCAAAAAAAATTTAAAAAAAAGTTTTGGCAGGTAAAGCCAAATTTGAATTTTTGACAAGGTAAATCTAAAACTAACAACTTTAAATGAAAAATAATAATGGTATAAGTACCATAAGACCTCATATACCATATAAAACCAAAAATATACAAACAAAATCAAGACAATTCATTATTATAAGGATTCTCCTGCATCATACTACTGAGGTACAAGAGAGTTTCTGTGAAAGTTTAGTTAGTTTGTATTGAATTTATCCTCAACATCTCTCTCTCTCTTGTTCACTCTAAATAGTTGACTTAATATCCTCCTAGATCCCAATGCCTATTATTAGAACTTATAACTTCTTTTTATTTGACTAAGGCTACATTAGCTCTTCCTTTGAGGTTACCTTTATGAATATTGATCTCCAACCTGATCATCTGTAGTATCTTGTTGTTATCTTATAATAAACCTACATATGGAACAAAAAATTTAAACATAAAAACCTCATTATTTTCTTATAATGAGCCACACACTTTCACTCTCATGGTTGTCCTTTTTATGCTTGGATATGCCACCTCTTGAATTGTTTCTTGTGTTATCTACACATTTGTAGTACCAACAACATATTTAATTGATTCCTTATTCTCTATCTAATATTCATTATCTATTTGATCAGTCACAATTTCTCTCAACATGTTTATCTTCTTAACAAAAATTTACAAATATTCCACACTCCTTATCAAAGATAATTGATGAGACAAGTCTTCACATAACCTTCCAAGTGCTCCTTTGATAATAACTAAGTTTCATATGACAAATCAGACTTCTTGTTAACTTTATCATCCATTTCTTGGAACTCACTTAATGTGTCACTTACCTCATCAGGATGGGATGACTATATAATATCCTTGTTGCCTATAATTAACACCTTGGAATTCTTGTCAAATGTTGCATCCTCTTCTCTCACTTTTTTGGTAACTTGTACTACATTTTCCTCCTCTTGGAACTTGTTATTAGCTGACACACTCTTATCCTCAATTCTAAAACTAGTTCCTTTTGTCAAATATTCCTTCTCACCAAACATTATCACACTAGATTGTACCTTTTTCCATGTTTGACTATCCTTCAAAGGGGTTTGTGTATGCTTGATGCCATCCTTCTAAATGGTGTATGCATTGTATCTACCAACATGCATAGCTCTTCTGTCATACTACCATGGTCTACCAAGGATTATATGGCACACATCAACAGGAATCACATCACATAAAATTCTATCTTTATACCCACCAATCTGCAAGTCTATATGGTATTGCTTACTAACTAGGACTTGATGACTATTTTGAGTCCAAGAGACTTTGTAAGGACTTAGATACTCTTTGCTTTCTAGTCCTATCTTATTTACCATCTTGGAAGATATAATATTATCCATACTACCATTATCAACTATGAATTTACAACATTTAAATTTGCTTTTGCACATGGTTTTGAATAATGTCTTCCTTTGTGGTGGCTCTTTCTCTTCAAGGCTTGTTTTCAAAAGAACTATCCTCATCAACAAAATCTCTCTTGTTTTAGGTTCTTATACATAGTTTGTAAATGAATCCACACTTTCCTCTTCTTTTTTAACCACTTGATTCATACTTTCACTCTAAGAGCTACCAGTTTGAATGTCTTTTGGACACTCATATGATCTATGTCCTACAAACTTATTGCAGTTAAAGAACTTGCCAATAAACCCACTATATCCTCTTCCTCTACCATATGATCTTACACATCTGAATCCATAACCACCTCTATTGTATTGGCTCAAACTTTCATAATTGCTTCCAACTTCTTTACTGTGACTTTGCCACTGATTTCTATTACCTAGCTATCCTCTTCCTTCTTTCTAGCCTCTATCTCTGTAACTACTTCCTTTGCATTTTTTTTTGACTTTGCCTTCTAGTAAAATTTTCCTCTACCTTCAATGTATCTTGATAGGTCTCCTCTACTATTCTTGGTGACAAAATGTTAATCTCATCTTGAATACTAAACTTTAGTCCATTTATGTAGTTGGTAACTTTTTTTGCATCCTCCTTTATGTGTCTTGCTCAGATAGTTAGTTTGTATAATTCCTTTGTGTAAACTTTCATTGTCATGTCCTTTTGTGTCAAATTTTTTATCCTCCTAAATAAGTGGGTCTGATAATATTTAGGCATGAATTCTCCCTTCATCTTGGCCACCATTCTATCCCATGACCTTATCTTTTCTTTTCCCCTTCTTCTTTCTTCTTGTATTCCATCCCACCAAAAGGATAGATGACCCTTCAACCTTGTCACTAAAAAATTCAAATTATTTACCTCATTCAACTATTTATAATCAAAATACTTTACCATTATTTTGATCCAATCAATCAACTCTTCAACATTGAGACTACCCTCATACATTGGCATCTCCAACTTAGGCTTGGATGCCACATCAATCACTACTTTGATGAACCTTTCCTCTAATTTACCTTCCTATACTTATTCTATAGCTTCTTATTTATGAAACTCATCTTCACCTTCACTCACATCACCCTTTTTCATCTCTCTCCTCTGATCCATCTCCATAACATATAAGCTGGATTTGCAAGTTTCTTACCTTAACCACTAGTGCATCAACTATCTGCAACCTTATTTGGGTTATTTCTACTCCACATCCTCTAGATTCCATTTTTTATTAATGTACTCACAATATATATTAATCTTTGATACCAAAAATTATGTAGAGGAAAGCTTCAATGAACTCTCACACTTATCAACATTAACTTGTCTTCTTACATCTTATTCATGCTTTTACAAAAGCTCATAAGTAAACTCATTATCACTATAAGGATTAGGGTTTCACCATTTTTTATAGGGTTATTATGATAATTATCATACTCATTCAATTCTTATTTTATCCCATAACTAACTCACACAACCTTTTATTACAACTCTGTCACCATTGACTGCTTCTTGTCTTTGGTCTAACTTGCTAGTAGCCTTTTTTTGGCCTTTTACAATGGTATGGACATATACTAATTTTTATTGAGAAATAATTTTATATTTTGAAAACCTCTATTTAAATATTCCCTTCAATTAAGTTTATTTTCCCAAATCAACCATTAGATGCCCCTTTCAATCACTGTCTAGGACTAATTAGGCCTATTTTACCCCTGTTTAGACATAGTCACTCCAAATCTATACTCAAAAGTCCATAATAATAAATAAACTAAAAAATAATGTATATTAGTTGAAAACCTAAGTGTTAAACAATTTTAATTAGGTTTTGATGGTGGAATATCTTAGAATATTGTTTTTGGTTTCTAAACCCTAGTTTAGGGTTTGTAAAGACTATATCATCTCGAGAAAGAACAAATTTATGTTTTAAGCTTGAAAAGGTCTTTAAAACTAATTTTATGGTTAATAAAGGTCTATATAATCCCCACACACATTTAATAATTTTTATATTTCCTTTTTTATGCATCTATTCAATAATTAATGTAGGTTCTTTGGACTGACTATGTGTGTAGACATAGTCTGATATAGGGTTTGAGCATCACACCTTGTGAAATGCATATTAAAATGAATTAAAAATACATAAATAACCTAAATAAAATTAAATATAATAACTTTAAAATCACACAAGTGTTTCAACCATCCTTCCATATAGTCTTCCTCATTGTTAATGCATACTCAAGCTTTGTCTTGAACACACCATACAAGAAACACAGTGAATGTTTAGTTAGTTATCAAACAAGACACTTCATATTAATTTCCTTGGGATTAGAATAATTTAAAATCTAAATAAATCATAATTCACTTTATATTTTAAATCAAATCAACATTTTTCAATATCCTTCCTTTTTCATCTCATATACATAGTCTTTGAAATTCTTAAAATAGGAATACAAGGTACACAAGGTCTGCAACATTAAATGCCATTAAAATGTAAAAATTATTCTTCATTTATTGGAAATTTATCCCTCAATCTCTTGAACTAATAATATTATCCAATATTTAATACATTTTTATGACCTATAACTACTCTTACCCAATTTTGAACCTCCCAACAGTCACTAGAAAGTAATTTTAAACATTAGAATATACACCAAGTTTGTTATTCCATACATGTATGGATTAAGACCCATGATATAGACACATGGTATATTAAAGAATTCACATCAACCATTTTAACTTTTATTATTCCTTCAAATAACTCCCAAAACATCTAAACTAGATAAAACCATTCAAAAATTTAGTTTTGGTGAGAAAAGCCAAATTTGAATTTTTGACACATTAAATCTAAAACTAACACCTTGAAATGAAAACTAAGGATGTTATAAGTACCATAAGAACTGATATACCATAATCAAACCAAATATGTGAAAAAAACTCAAGACAATCCATCCTTATAAGTATTTTCCTGCATCAAATATGATAACAACTGCTTTGGTATAACATGAGTTTTGTAAGTGCTAGATGGAATGGCATAGAGTGGTGTTGAGTGTCCACATGGATATTGTGAGTTTTTGTTGTTTTGCACAAATATTGAGTTACTTGACATATCCATAAGTTTTTTGAAGCTGATTTATTTTTTGTATATATTATGGACATGGATTTTGTTGGTGCATTACCATGTAGCCTACATCAATTGCTCATAGGTTGTGTTGTGAAAAATGCATAGCTATGTCAAATTGTGTTGAGATTGATCATAAATTTTTTATCATAGATAATTTACACTCAACACAATGGATTAAACCTTTGAATTTATGTACTTATCATGTATTAGATAAAGTTCACAATGCATACTTTTAAGATGTGGTACAACTTTCGTAGTGTTGGGCATAAATCACATGATGTTGAGAGATATGAAGATGTCCATGAAATATAGTTTAAGTGGAGTTAGATAAGTAACCAAGTAACCCAAGGTAATATAATTTTTATGGGAAATTTTCATGGATCATGTTTATTAATATCATGAGCATATTGTATAACATGGATTCCATCAGAGTCCACATGATTCTAACCTCTTCCTCAAAGAGAAAGGGGGGAGGTTATGATTCTTAATGATTTAATCATCACTATAAGTTTAATATATATGTTGATGATATATTCATCATTGTAAATATAATTAATATGATTTATTCCATAAATAATTATATTAAATAATTGATTGACATGAATGACCTTAGGATTATACACTATTGTCTTGTCTTGGGGGTATGGTAAACAAGACACTACATATTGATGCCTTAGATGAAGTATGCCAAGACTATGTTCAAGAAATATTGAATGGTTGATTATTAATCCATTACAACACCTATATATATGATACTTTATGATTCATATATCCTCTTTCATTCTCTGTTATAACCTCACTCTAATACCTGCATACATAATCACTTGCAAACAAACTTCTTAATCTCCACTTATCTTATTAACTCTCCCTCTTTGTTTGATGAATTTCTCTTTCAATAAATATTATCTATGATTATGGATGTAATTAACTCTACCTTTAAATTTATATACACCTATCATTCATCCTTGCATATCATTTAACTCATCCTCTCAATCTCTTTGATTCAACTCAGACACACTAGACCTCACTAGTCTTTAAAACATCTTTGACCAAATCACCCTCATTATATATCTTATCCTCTTGAGTGAATTAAATCTCCATTATATTTTATTGATAGTATCTAACATAATCCATCTCATCTCCTAATCTCATTCTATCCTATCAATATTTTAAGCCACTTTGCCCCTTTTTGCATTACTCTAGTATCCTTTTTTTTACAATTGTACTTGGTACAGACAAGTATAAAAGAGTTATAATAAAATATCAATTTTTCCAATCACCCTATATTGTATTAATCCTCATCATGAAGTTACAAGACCTTATTCCCTTCTTAGACACATTTTCCAACTCCTTCCTAGACCTAATTAGGTCTCTTGGCTTCTCTATCACACATAGTTACTTATTTACTATACGTATGAGTCTATACAGATCCAAAACCTTGAAATTAATTTATATCACATTTATTACTCACTCTTCACCAATTTTCATTAAATTCTACTATTTCAATCATTAATTATGTTATTTTTTATCTTTTACCCTAAATTAGGGTTTACAAGGTCTATGACAGGCTCGAGAGGCCTCCAAATTAATTTTAATGATCCTTTCTCACTTTAAAACATCCAAAATGTTATAATAATTTCTACCTTACTTGTGTGAAACTTATCTAGGCTTTAACTTCTTTTTTCTAACCTTCAATCACATTCTAAACACAAATTTCACCAGGCTCTATTCACACAGACCATCTACTAGATGAAAATATAGTGTTTACATGCATATTGTCTCACCTGAAATCTGATAAGACTCTTTCATGATTAAACCTATTTATTTATCTCTTTAAATACCACATTATCTTCACTCAAACCATTAAAGTATCTAGTCCAACCTTTAAACTACTCTAACCTTTCATTTGCTTAGAAAACTAGTTTCTTTAACAAAGTTCCATAGGGTCTATGGTCTCAAGGCCTCTTTTGATTCTTAAAGAATTTAAAGAATATATTTCACCTTTATAGGATCTATCTATCACCATGAAACTCCTTCAAACACTTTTATCCCTTAACTAATTGTTTAAAAAATTAAAGCATACCATTTTCTTCCTTTACTATGATTGCCAACATAGGAATACATAACATAGCGTTTGTACAAGTTGATAACCAATGTTTAAAACATACTATAACATTATGAATATTATATATGCTTAATACACCTTCTATATTTTTTATCAACACATTATTATATACAAATAGTATCCTTGAATGATGAATCTTCAACTTTCTTGTCTATCAACTCTCAAAACACAACACAAACCAGATTTGTGCATACAAATTATCTTCTCAAGAATACATTACTCCATTAACAAAATTTAAGACATTCAAGACATTATATTTCTTTCATAAAACTACAAAAATGTAAAGGCATATAAATTTACATCCAAACATGTTATATTTCATTATTGCTTTCTCTTTAGATGATCCTCTCAGTCCTTTAAGATAGAGTACAGAGTTCTTGCCATCAACTTTGATTTCATCTGTACCTTTATCTCTCTAAAAACTTCAAACTAACTCCTAGTTCTTACCTACTAACTTCTCCTATGAGTCTACTACCTGTTACAATCCAAAATATTTTTACAACATAAAAAACTAACTTCCTTACATAACTAACTTTCTTGGAAACTACCTTCAAAGGCCTTTACATTCACATGTATTACTTTATGTAACCTTATGGATGTAAATTACCTTATTATGCACACCTATACCCCTACATGACTCGTTAATAACACTTACTAACATGTCATGCCTTAACCTTTCTTCAAAGCATTCCTAACACACAAACTCAAGTTCAAATTTTCAAATGCCCATTTTGGTGGGAAAATGCCAAAGGGCCATCTAAACACACTATAAGACTCTTCCAAAGGCTCAAATGCCTCTAGACACACTATAAAAATCTTCCAAAGGATCAAATTCCTTCTAAGGCATGTTTTAAGACCTAAGACACATATACACCACCTAAATACTATCCTCATAACTGAATGTTCAATATGTTATTTGATTCCCATGAATCATACTCCAGAGGAAGAAAGAAATTGAACTCCAATAACCTGCTATACATTTCTTCCTTGTCTTCCAATTCATGTTTCTTGGATAATCCACTATTGCTCTTGATCTTTTATGCTTTATCACCTCCTCTTTGCTATCATGCTTGTATATATCATAGACAAGTATGCCTTCTTACTTCTTGATTGCATCAACTTGCACTTCATGTGCACTCTCCCTTGATTATTTACCTCTATCGTATGGGCTGACCATGCCCTAAAACACTTTTTATCCTCTTCATGTTTGTTGCAACAATAATGGCAATTCCATGCCTACTTGATATCTCAATGAGATTCAAGCCTTCGTAAGGATCCATATCTTCAACCTACTTCATTTCTACCTACATGTTACTTCTCAATGCTCTTTGTCCTCCTTCACAACATTTTCAACTATTACAACCTATTCTTCCTCTTCATTTTCCACCACTTCACTAAGAAAAACTTCCTCTAAAGCTATTATCTATACCTCCAATTGCTCTTGGCTATCATATACAAAATGGGAATCAGATTTCACATCTTGGTTTATCAATTGCATCTCAGTTTCTAAGCCTTCAATGAGGCTTTAAAACTAATCCACTTCTTCTTTGTCATCCTCATCACCTAGTTGGTTTCAACTATCTTCTTTTACTTCACTCATATTCATATTTTCCATCCCAAGGTACTATTTTTCTTATTATTGGCTTGTTTTTTCACTCATCCTATAACTCATCATTTCTCTTTTGATTTTCTTTTAAAACAACTTTTTATGCCTTCTTTCTTCTCTCATGGCTTGATTTCTTCTTCTCTTCATATGTAACTTGATTGGCCACTTGATTATATTATTCCTAATGACCCACCCAAAGTTTGGGTTCTCATTTTACCTCATGTACTCTAATATGATTAGCAAATCATCTATTTTTTACCTCACCTCTTACAATTCTTTTTCCATATTTCTCTTTTTGGCGTCATTATGCACCTTCTTCTCCTTGTAGTAGCTTCTCTCAACCTTGACATATTTATTCTTTTCTCTCTCTATCTTCATATTATCTAATATGTCCCTTAATATATTAGTCTCATCTAGACATATACCTCCTTGAAAAGCCTCATCCACTTGCCACCTCATGACCTCTCACTAGGGTCTCTCTCAATGTCTCACTATGACCTCACTTGTTACTATATTCTTCTCTCTCTCTTGTCCTTTCACTAGGACACCTATTTTTCTCTATTCAAGCTCACTTTTGATCTCAATATATCTATATTTTCAAAAAATATCTCACACTAAGTCTTCATTAGCTTTAGGGTTGCCTACCACACTTTGTAACTTGCACTCATACCTCAACACTTTTCTTAAACATAACAAAACTCAAATATAAAACTAAATAAAAACATGTAACTTTTGTTTGTTGACTATCCTTCACTTCTTATCCCATGAATTTTTTTGTTTTGATATAAAATAATGTAGATAACCTCTTTCATTCTCTGCTATAAACTCACTCTAATACATGTATACATTAACACTTGCAAACAAACTTCTCAATGTCAACTTATCTTGTCAACTCTCCCTCTTTTTTTGATGAATTTATATTTAAAGACATATTATCTAAGATTATGGATATCATTCACTCTACCTTTAGGTTTATATACACCTATCATTCATCCTTACATATCATTCAACTCCTCCTCTCACTCTCTTTGATTCAAATCACACATACTAGACCTCACTAGTCTTCAAAGCATATTTGACCAAATCACCCTCATTCTCTATCTGATCCTCTTGAGTGCATTCACTCTCCTTCAATAGATTTTATTAATCCTATTTGACATGATCCAACTAATCTCCTAATCTCATTCTATCCTATCAATCTTTTAAGCCATTCTACTCCTTGCATTATTCTAATAGCCTTTTTTATTACATTTTTCTTGGTACAAATAAGTAAAAAAGAGTTTTGACAAACTATCAATTTTTCCCATTAAAATCTATAGTTTTAATCCTCCTAATGATGTTTCAAGACCTGATTCCTTTCTTAGACACATTTTCCAACTCCTTCCCAGACCTAATTAGGTCTCTTGGCTTCTCTGTCACACACAGTCACTTGTTTACCATACACATGGATTAGTACAGATACAAAAACTTGAATAGTCTTTATATCACATTTATTACTCACTCTTCACCAAGTTTTATTGAATTCTACTAGTTCAATCATTAATTATGCTATTTTTGGTGTTTTACCCTAAACTAGGGTCTATGATAGGCTCAAGAGGCCTCTAAATTGATTTTAATGATATTTTGTCACTTTAAAACCTCCAAAATGTTATAGTAAGGTCTTCACTACCTATGTGTAACCTTTTTAGGCTTTAAATTCTTTGGTGTAACTTCTAATCACATTCTAAACATGAATTTCACTAGGTTCTATTTACACAGACTGTCTACTACATGAAAATATAGGTTTTACATGCATATTTTCTCACCTGACATATTATAATACTCAATCATGGTTAAACCTCTTTATTTATGTCTTTCAATACCACATTATCTTCACTCCAACCATTAAAGTATCTAGTCCAACATTTAAACTGCTCTAACCTTTCAATTGCTCAAAAAATTGGTTTCTTAGATAGAGTTCCATAGGGTCTGTGGTCTTAAGACCTATTTTGATTCTTAACACATTTAAAGACTCTCTTTCACCTTTATAATATCTTTATATCACCATAAAACTCCTTCCAATGCTTTTTTCCCTTAGCTAATTGCTTAAAACATTAAAACTTACCATTTTCTTCCTTTACTATGTCTAACAACAAATGAATACATAACATAGTGTTTATACAAGTTGATAACCAATGTTTCAAGCATATTATAACATTAATAAGACTGTATATTTTTAATACACCTTCTATATTATTTATCAACACATTCTTACATACAAATAGTCTACTTGGATGATGAATCTTTAACTTTCCTATCTGTCATCTCTCAGAACACAACACAGACCAGATTTGTGCATATAAATTATCTTATCAAGAATACATTACTATATTAATAAGATTTAAGACCTTTAACACATTATATTGCTTTCATAAAACTAAAATAATGCAAATTCATAGAAATGTACATCCAAACATGCTATATTTCATTATTGTTTTCTCTTTACTTGATCATCTCAGTCCTTCATGACATAGTACAAAGTTCTTGCCATCAAATTTGATTTATTCCATACCTCTATCTCTCTAAAAACTTCAAACTAACTCCTAATTACTACCTACTAACTTATCATATGAATCTAATACCTATTACAATCTAAAAAGCTTGTTACAACATAAGAAACTAACTTCCTTACATAACTAACTTTTTTGGCAACTACCTTCAAAAGGATTTACATTCACATTTCTTATTTTATGCCACATTTTTAAAGTAAATTACCTTCTTATACACATGTATACCCTTATATGAATCTTTACTACCACTTACTAACATAACATGTCTGAACATTTCTTTAAAGCATTTGTAACACACAAACTCGAGATCAAATTTTTAAATGTTCATTTTGGTGAGAAAATGCCAAAGGGCCATGTAGACACATTATAAGCCTCTTTCAAAGGCTTAAATGACTTCTAAGGCATGTTTTAATACCTAAAACACTTATACATCACCTACATACTTCCCTCATAACTGAATGTTTAATATGTTATTTGATGCCCCTACATCACTTTACCTATTTTGTTCTAATCCATCTTCATAGATAAATACCACTCTCTATTGTTAGTTGATTAGGAGTCTCATTTACTTAACCAAGCTAGCCATAAACTATGTTTCCAACTATCTTTTATGGTTTATCTAAGAACCAAAGTCATGTCACTGGAAAGTATAAAAGGGATTATTGAGACATATTCATGGTACTATGGAATATGGATTAGAATAAAAAATAATGAATGATTCTTCTTGAAGGGTGGCATGGACACAAACCATGTAGGACCTACTAACAATAGGAAATCCACATCTGTATTTGTATTATTTTTGGTTTAGCTTTGATTTCATGGAGAATAAATAAACAAAACATTATTTCTTAATATTACATCGAAGTAGAACATATTACAACATGAAAAAATGTCTAGGATACTATATGGATTCATCATATACTTGTCATCTTAGGAGTGCCAAATAAACAACCAACAATATTGTCATACAATAATCAAGGTGTTCTAAAACATTTTTATAATCCAATATTTCATGAGTGCATGAAACATATAAAGGTTCAATAATACTTCATACATCCATATAAATCCTAAATGATAGGGAAATCATCAAGGGTTGTCTCTTATGGATCTCCTTTAGAATGATCACTCGAAATCATGGAAAATAATTGACACCCATTCCACATACTTTTCTTGAGATATATATCATATATCATGAGACATGAACCAACCTCTCAATCCATGAAAATAACATCTAAATTATAAGGTCATTGAGACAATCAATGATCTTATTAAAGCAATCCATATCTAGAATGAAGTCATAAGAACCAAAGGGTAGGATGTGTAAGTCTAAGGTGATGGTAAAATATCCTAATTCCAAAACAACATCCTACTAGCCAACAAACTACTTAGACTTTGTGTCCATATCAACCTTATAAAAACATACATACCTAGATGCCACTAGCCTAAATTAGTCAAAAACTAATTTGTAAATAAATAATTTTGACACTCTAGGATTTAAAAAATATGAAACACCATTGATCACATCTAATGAGTCAAATATAATGGCATGGTTCTCTACTTGGATAATCTTGACCTCTACATAAGATATGTGTGTGGAACCTATAATGCCCATTATATCTATTTGAAGTTGGTTTCTTATGCCTTGATACAACTATGACCCTCCCAAGTAATTCTCTCACATATTGGCCATGTGATCCACATAAATTAAAATTAACTAAAGTTAAATCTTGAAATATTTATGAACATTATTTCTAATAACCAATACAACTAGAGCTTATGGGTCATACCCTGATTGACTATTGGGTACATGTATGTACAAACTATTTTCTTTATGGTCTCCTATCACAACCCTCTCCTCATACCTACCAAATAATTCCTTTGTTCCTCTAAGTGGCTTGTTGATTTTTTAAATTATTGATATTGGGCCTAGGAGAAGATCTAATGGACAATTGTACTTAATAGATTAAATGGGCTAATGTTAAAGTGTATATTGAATGATAGAGACTGAAAGATATATTGGAGTGTAGTATGATAAAGGAAAGAAAAAGGAAAAAAAATGGACACCAAATTAGAACCTTAATTATAAATTTTTATTATGAAAATTTATGTACAAGATCCAAGGTGTTGGATGTAAGATATTTATGTACTTCCTATTGGTGTAAGCCTTTTTCCCACTAGGTTTTGGCTACATGATTTTATTAGCTTTCTTAGGGCTCTAGAGGTCATGTTGGTTAATTGAAAATATTAGTATCACATTCACTAGAATGTGTGGTATCTTTTCCTCTCCAGCTTATATATACACTTCTCTCCATTTGTATTCATGATACAAGGCATTTAGTGTAGTTTATTATGGATTGTTTGAGCTACTTAGTTATGATCTATGATAGCTTTGAGAACTATGAAATTTATCCTTTTGTATAAGAAATTCATCTTTATTATTGAATACATTATGTTCAATTTATGCTCTCTTCTATATTTCTTGATTCATTAATTACGTGTGTTCACTTTACAGTCATTGGTCTTAGACATTTGATTCTGGATGATTCTCACATGGTATCAGAGCTATAGGGTTGGTAAATCGATCACCATATGTTTTTGTTGTTGTTTATTATTAAAATCATGAGTATATATTCTATTTTGTATTCTATATAAATTATTGAGATAACATTTATAGCTCTAAATTATTTATTTTTGGTTGTCTTAATAATTGTCCTTAGATTTTGCCTACTTCATATTCCCTGAGTCAATAATTTCTTAGATCTGAGCAAGTTGGAGGTGTTGGAAAGGAAAAGAGATTTGTTAAAAAAAAAGGCATTTTAGATCTATTTTCTGGTCTATTGCATCATTTTTTGTTTTCAGATCTGACATGGATCTACAAAAGAGGAGTTGAGGCATTTTAACCAAAGAGCTATTTTGCTTTACTTGGCATCATTCATTCTAATCTTGGTGTCTTTTTCCAAGCAATTGGAATTGTAGTTTGAAGAGGATATATCTATAGATAGGCATTGAGTTACTAAGAGCATGTGTGTGGCATCTAATTTTTTAGTAGAGGCTTCTATCCTTCTAGCATGGTGTCATCCTCCTTAGTGTCTATATCCCAAATTTGCATTGGTCTCCTTTGTTTTTCTATATCTGTACAATGCATCCTTACTCTACTAAGCCTTTATTAAATCCTTGTTTTTAGGCATTGGAGGAAAGGTGTTGTCCTATTCCACTTAAGGTATTGCAAACTTAAAGGTGAATCATAGAGTGGAAAGGAGAGATTAGAAACTTGGTGTTAAAGAGATCTAAATAGCAAACCAAAATATGAGGTGATGAAGAAGAAGATCTATCTTTATTAGTGGCATTGGTATTTTCTAGAACTACAATCTTTTTCCAGTAGTATTTTTCTTGCACAATGTAGAAGTGTTTTTTGTGATGTGCTATGTAGTGGAAGTGAATTGAAATTAGAGGGGATTGGTATTGGAAGGAGTTGTAGCAGAAGCATTGGAAGATGTGTGCAACTGAAGCATGGTCTTTATTTTCCATAGACCTGTGCCTTTTATTATTTCATTGGTGTTTCTTCATAGGCTTATATATTTCCAACAAGATTCCTCTTTTCTAACAAGGTTTTTCTAAAAGATTTGCATTGGATCTATACTACATTGGATCTATAGAAGGTGGCATGGATATGAGGAGAAGGAAAAGTATTTTTCTATTGAAAACAAACATGCATTAGAAAAGAGAAGTCTCAAATCTGTAGAAATTTCCTAAATAGTATGGTGTGATCTATGTTGGAAGCATAGACAAATGTCATTATAGTAAGTCTTGGCATCATATTTTATCTATACTACATTGGACATACCAGATATGTAATGGTGTTTTACAGTCCTTAGGCATCCCAATCTTGCTAGAGTTTTCTTGATGGCATAGATCTACAGACCTATTCTCTTAGGGTGGCACTGTATATACTTTATTCCCCTTACTAAAATTCTAAAAACCTAAAATTTCCATAGAATAATTAAAAAGAAAAGCATGTTTTTTATTTTAATTAAATAGCTTTTCAATTTTTAATTAAAACACCTTTTAAATTGGATTTTTCACAAAAGTACATGTAAGGGTGACTAGGCAGATATTTTTTGACTTTTGTTGACATGAAGAAGACTGTGGTTTAATTCTAGTTCCAATGAGTGGTTGGAAGGCATATTTTATCTCACCTAATGGTACATTTTTTAAGTTTTAAGTGCAAGTTTTTAGTTAATAAGTCTATTTATGAGAAATTGTTTTGTTAATATCTTACAAGTGGTAACTCAAAATTGATTACCATCTTTTGTAAAAGTGTTTATTTTATTATTTCCCACATATTGGGCTATTGGGTTATTTTAGTTGAGTCTAATTTTAGTGCTGAAGTCTATCCCAATGAGCTAGCATGTTGGCCCTATCATGCGAGATTTAGGTCTCACATGCTCACCCAAAACATGCAGTAAAAGACTAGTTCCCAAAGGTTTTATAACACAATAATATATGTTTATTCATACCTTTCTCTTTATGTAGTTTTAAATAAGGATTATTTAACAACACATATATACTACTATGATACTTCTAGTTCTATATGCAATTATTAGTATTACTACATGGATCACCATCATTATCTAGCATTACTGACTTAGAAAATAAAAGATACCAATAATAAGAGACTAAGAAATAACTCATATCTAGTTCTATCACTTAGTGTATTCCATCATTCAAGACACAAATTGGTAAATTTGATATCTCATATTAGATGCTTAATGAACCAAAATGTAAAGCTCCATCATTTATTCTCAAAAACAAAAATCATCCTCACAATAGATTTCAACATGGTATTTATACTTGTTTTTCCCTAACTAGGTGTTATAATCATTAATGTTATGACAAAATGGCACATAAACTCTCAACAGACTAAGAGTCATATAACTTACAATGAGTTTTTCTTGAAGACCCAAGTCATTATGCCTCTAGATCCTCACTCTATGAAATATATTAGTGGCCATGTGTTTCATTCCTTGTGGGATGGTGCAAAACCTCCAATTAATAAGGTCAAAGTGTCCCATATGAATCACTCTCCTAATTGATCTTGCTTCTCATGTGCCCCCCTAGTCTTCTGCTTTCATTCTAAGTTCAATGTTCTTATATTCTCCATGACTTGTTATCCTTTGACTCGATCCCCTTACATTGGTCCCTTCTGCACCATTGTCCTCTCACACCATTGTCCTCTCATGTTGTTGTCCTCTTGTGCCCAATAGGTTCTATGCCATGGTGCTTATATGCTTGGTATTCATGCATCATGGTCCTTTCATGTTGTGTTGATTGCACACCAAAATAAGACAACACTAAGTCAAAATTTTGGGGCCAACATCACCCCACACTATGCCCTTAATCCATCCTGGACTAAGTCACGCTAACGTCTTCTAAAAATTTAGGCCCCTTCTACTTGAGTTCCTTTTTTATATTGTCCTAATGGGATAATGTGTTAAGGACCTTCACATTTATTCTTTCAATAGCCTCTTTCGATGATTTTAACTCTTCAGGTTGGGTCAGAGTCTCTTTAATATTTTTCACTTATTCATCCAGGGTTGTACTAAAATATTTTTAGATGTCTTCTAGTGTGGAAATATCCTTATTAATCTATCCTTATAGGGATACAAAACTTTCATTTAGTTATTAATGATGGTTATTAATAACATCCTCCATCATTTTTACATCTCTAAATACTTTTGTGTACTCAACGTGGTTTTTTATTAGGAGCATAACATCAGTTGGCTGCTACCTTAGGACCTCTTCAGCTTGGAGCTAAGCCTCCAATACTTTATTAGGGTGTGTTAGGTGTGAAAAAATGCCATCCAAAATGGGGATAGCTTCCCCAATTCTCTCTAAGGCATGCTTACGGATGTCAATGGCCATGGTGAATTATTCAACTATTTCTATCCCCTCGTCTCTTAGTATGGGTTGCTCCTTATATTTTTTGAGTAGTAGTTCAACCAAGGTCTCTATCTTTATAATGACATCCCCATCTAGAGGTATGCCATTTAAAAGTGTTAGATCTTCCTTCAAAATTATTTTACAAAGGGTTAAAACCCTTACTTTTGCCTTTGTGTCCTCTTGGAGATTTTGTTTCATTAAGGCCACTTCTTCGATGAGTGCTTACTTCTCTGCAAAAACTTTATTATACATGTTTATAACTTAGGTATTTTTTCTCTCTATTATGCATACATCATAATCTGACAAAATGATTTGGAATGTTACTTCCATGCCAAGTTTCAAAAATGTAGCACTTGCTATCAATGGGGTGAGCTTTTTTGGATCAACCCTCATTGATTCTGGTAGTGTTAGATCATATAGGCCCAAAGAGATGTTATCCAATAGGAGATCAAACTTGCACTCCTCATTTTACATTTCAAGCAAAAAGGAAACTTGATTCCTAGCTTTAGAAGTCACTTCTTTGGGATGTAAATGCAACCAAATATAGAGTCTTATGTCTTCTATGCTGAACTAGTAACATTCATGCATAGTGGTCATCATTATTTTATCTTCCTACCCTTCTGACTTAGTAAGTTCCTTTCCATTATTAGGGTCTCATTCAAGCTTGACTTCTTCATGTCCACTAGTGGCTATCTCACTATCTTCCTCACCATCCTCCTCATTATACCCTATTTTAGCATCAAGTAGGGATTCACCATATGTGGCCTTATCCTATATCAGGGAGGGAGTTTTCTCAAAATCTAATCCTGAGCTATGGATCTACATCTAAGGAGACTCTTTTTAGGGTACTTATCTTAGAGGATATTGTGGGATATCTCTTATGGTAGTGGTACTTGGGGGATGGTGGTGGGATTGGAGATGGTGGAGGTAGAGAAGGTGGAGGTGGAGGTGGAGAAGGTGAGGGACAAAGGGGAGGATTAGGTTAAGGGGATGAATGGGTTGGGATAGATGATTATAAAGGCATAGAGTGAAGGAGATGGAGAAGTATGGGGAGGAGATGGAGAAGTGTGGGGAAGGGATGGAGATGGACAAAGTGGTGAAGATGAAGGGTGAGGTGGGTGTGGAGGAGGCATAGAGGAATGGGAAGAAGTGGGTCTAGAGGGCTATTTCTCTACCATCCTTTATCTCTTTTGAGGGGCATGTTGCCCACTTGAACTTGTGCCCACATTTAGCCACTTCTTCTTCTTCAAATGTAGTTCTTGTTTGAGTCTTTCCTTAGGGTCTCCACACTATGGGTTCTTATAGGGTTGAAGCATATAGAATAGCCTATGAGGTTTCTCCTTGATCGAATTCTACTTGAACTGTATGTTGATCAAGTCCATTTCTAACCTCTCCACATAGGCCTTATTGCCTAGATATACATAAAGTTTTTAGAGGGTGTGAAGCTTTGCATCAATCCTCTCTACCTAAAAAATGATAGGTGGCACATCATATATTTAATTGATGGATTCTATGAAGTACCATGAGGAAAAGTCATAAGGTAGCTTGAGCCATGCTAAAAACTCTCTAGATGAATTCACACATATTTTCATGAGGGATAAATATTGCTTTACAAAATATTATGCCTGATCTACAGCTAGGGGGCAAGTCTTTTGGAATGTGCCACTCATTTATGAATGTTTCCTTCATCCCATCAAACCAATACGTCATCTTTATCTTGTATTAGGGGGTGATATATTGGGTGCAACTAAATGTGTTATAGTGCTTAATAGGGTACTTTTGAGTGGGAGGGTACACCCACTTCAATGTAATTGAACTATAATTTGGCACTCTAATCTTGTTGAAGACCAGAAATATGAAGATTACTCCCTAGAGGAACCTATACTTGGGCATTCAATGGGCCCTCTCTACATCTTCAATTATTTTGTGGACAAAGTTAGGGCTCAATTATAATTTAGTCCCTATGAGACTTGGTGAGCAATGAAAAGGTGTGCCATGTCCACTTCCTTCCAATGATCATTTCCTCTGATATTGGTGGAAATGATTCATGTCATGAATTAGAGGGCAAGATCTTATAGGTTCTTAACATGCATTGCATGCCCCTTTTTTGATATATTAGTACCATGATAGTCTTTTGTATCTCCTCTATGTCAGCCAAGTCATTGATCACACTCAACCTCGATTACTATAGTCCCATGATTTTTCTAATTCTCTCGAGGGTGATCTTCATACTACACCCAATGAAGTAGATATAGTCCTCATGGATGCATGAGAGGAAGAACTATAATACCTCTATAGGTTTACCAAAATATGGTGACTCAAAGAGTTGGAAGAGTCTTGTGGTGTCTAGCTAATTCTTAATTGTTAAAAATTAGACCACTTGATTTTTTGTATTAGTGGTCTTGACCTGGTAATCATTCTAGAGCTCAACTTCATTTCCTAGTTGGTAGTCGATGTAATAAAAAATGATGGTTATTGAGACTTTGGAGACCCAATTCTCTACATGTAATACTAAATCTAGGTATTGAATCTCTTCTATTAATAGGTAAGGAGGTGGAGATGCTTGGGCCTTCTGCATCACTGATGTTTGCACCTATTTTCCTTTATTCACTATTTTCCCCTTTCTACTTCTACATATTTTCTTGTTTCTCCTTCTGCACTCTATACTTTTTCTTTTGGGCATTGATCTTGTTCCTTTGGAGTCTCTTCCCTAATGGTAACCCAGTCTCCTCCACTCACCTCTTCTTCTTTTGGTATAGTTGGTAATTTTCCAAGTCTCCTAACTTTTTATTAGACCACATTACCCTTCAAAGATCTTGAAGGTCAATACATAGTCATCCCACATTCCTAAATGAATACATGGTTATAGAAATTACTTTGGATTTTTGAGATTAAACACTTCATTAATGATAGACTTGCAACTTCAAAAATTATTGCTTCTTTCCACCAATCCAGAATTAAAATCTCTCTCCTTGACTGGGTAACAGCCTATGTATCTCACCAAGGATATAAAAACTTTGCTCTATTCAGGATTTGATTAGTTTGACTCTAGTGTGGTTGATTGATTTTTGACTCTGGTTTGTTATTCATTCTTAGCTCTAGTAATTCAAAAATCAATGCAATGTAAAAAACAAAATGAATTTAACCTACCTATTTATAGGCTCCATGGGGGTGTTTACCCTCATTAATTCCTTCATTTTCCTTGTCACTTATTAATGCATATATTTTAATAGTCACCATATTTCAAACCTTTCCTTATGCAATTAATGCCTTAATGATTTTGTCCCATCATGCCTTTGGCATGATTCTTTCCATAACATACCTTGCCATATTAAAGGAGCATCCCTTCTCATACCTTTTTTGGAAGTGGGTGACAGCTGTATCCCACCCTTTTGGTGTGATGGAAGACAATTTTTGCATTCTAAATTTCTAACATATGGCAAGAACCTTACCCCTTACTGCCTTAAATGAATCATCGACCCTTAATAACTTTTATGCCTTTAAGACTTACGCACCCACATATCTCACACACCTAGCTATCTTTCACACTTTTTATTTTTACCCTTTTCATGTGACTTCTTACCCCACACTAAAATGGTTCATGGTTCTATTGGCCCTTTTTGGCCCACATATAAAAATTTGCCTAAGTATGAAAAATGGAGCTTTTATGAAATAAAATGGTAAGTCTTTGGGAGGACTTCAGATTTTCCAGTAATGATAACTTAAAGTTTCTAAGGGCACAGTGCAAATTAGGTTTCCAACAGTGCTTAACTTCTAAAGTTTATATAAGTAGAAGTAATTTGGGTTTACAAACCCAAATTACTCATGGACAATGTATTTTAGGTTCTCTAAGGAGCACTGCATGATTACTTCATAATTTGTGAGTAGTTAGAAGTCCAAATTAAGTAAAAGGGCTTGATAAACCCAATTTGGTCTTGAAAAATAGTGCTTCTTGTGTTCTTCAAGGGACAAGTCTTTTTCAAAAAATTAGAAGGGCATTTTCAAAATGCCAAAGGGCCTTTTTAGGGAAAAAGGGACAAGTCAACTTTTTTAAAGGGTCTTTCAAGAACCCAAAGGTACACTTCATAAATTGGAAGGGATTTTTCTTCTCCAAGTGGATAGTTACAAGTTTCCTAAAGGGTATGTTACCCTTTGGAAGGACCATTTCAAAATTACTAAAGGGTATCTTTCCCTTCGATGGGATCATTCATGAAAGTCCAAAGGGACATGCAGGAAGCTCGAAGGGTCTCTCACCTTATGAGAAAGTTCATTTTGAAAAGTTTGAAAGGTAAAGTCCAAAGGAATTCCTTTGGAAAAATTATATGAAGAAATTCCTTCAAGAGATTTGCCTACAAGAAATAAGCCAAGAAAAAATCCCAAGACCAAGTGTCTAAAAGAAATGATGGGCCAATGGATGTCAAAATCAAGATAAGTGACTAGTCATTAGAAGTAATTGAGTTTGAAAATCCTGAAGTCTTAAGGCTTGGGAAACATAAAAAATGAGAAGTCTTCAAGATGGACAAGTCTGAAGTAAGTAGGCTTAGATAACTAAATTACTCTACATAGAGTAAATTAGGATTCTTCAAGTGGTTGACTTAAGCTTGGTCTAGAAATTCAAGAATCATGATGCAATGAATGAAAGGCTACCACATGGAATAAGCTAGAGTAGAAAGGACCAATCAGTAAAGGACAACTGGCATAAGGATGACCAATGAGCATAGGAAAGTCTAAGTGACTAGTAGCTATAAATTATGACGGCTCTCATCTACCATAGTTCACTCTCCACAATAACCATTCAATTCTTAAATACATCATGCCAAGAAGAGACATTCCAACTACTCATAACATGGCTTCTCAAATGCACCAAAAGGAAAACTTAAAGATGGGAGGGGCTTGAGAAGATTGTCGAGTGATCCTAAGTGATGCATTTAGGGGCAAAAGAAAGTGCAACATCAAATTTATCACCATTGATGACCTTTTATTTATTCCCCTTCTCTCTTCCCCCATTTCTATATAAATAGAGGCTTTGGAGCCAAGAAAATCATCTCCAAATGGTGATAGAATCACTCTACATAAATCACTTTGTAAAAGACTCTTTTGAAGCAATATAATGAAGATTTTTATATTTCTAGTTAAAATAAGTGTGCACATTTTGTTTCATTTATAGAATTTATGATTGTCATTCATCACCTATGATTTCTTCTAGCACCTTGATTTTAATTGTCTTGGTTTTATGTAGAATTATGTGAAGTGTCTATGTGTTGATCTCCCTTTGAAGTGTTATCAATTCATAATGTCTCCCTAGACCTATTTTATTATCCTTAAAATCATAAGGATTATCTCCAACCTCCACACAAAAGATCCATGCTTATGGCCTTGAGATAGAATCAAAATAGCCTGTGTCCTATTTAGATTCATCAATAGTTGGCTCTTTTCCTAGACCAAGTGGATCACTCCTTTTAGTGCATCACCTCCCCTTAGCTTAGATTTCTTTTTCAGACATTCTCTTACCCCTTTTCCTTAGTAGAAAATAGATTTTAGTGTGAGATCAAGATCTAAAGTGAAAAACTTAAGGAAATAGCCTCATAAAAAAGCCTAGAGGTTCAACCTCACCATAGGATACTCACATCTTAAGGTTGTCCCCATGATTGTAGATGGAAGTGAAGGAACCTGAAGAACTCTCTCACAAGGGTGCAATTTCAAACTATAATAGTTATGGCATGCCTAGTGGGACTAATACCATTTAATTTTCATTTTTTATGAAATATTGGTCAAATTTGATGCTATTTTGATCATTTCATAGTAGTGGTAGCATTCATCCTTCAGCATATGGTGACTCCAAAGAATACCCAACTATCTAGTGGCAGAGCAGTAGTTATCGTTTATGCCAAAGGTGACTATAAGATCAATTTCTATAGGTATTCATTTTGAGTTTGTTGCATTACCTTTAAACTCAACAAGAAGGTTAAGGTTCACCCATACTCACCCTTACATAAGAATCTACCCTCCTAAACCAATCATAAGGTATACCTACACAAGAATATCTTTATCAACCCCTCTTCTAATATGATTCCCCAATGAGATTTTATGGGATTCAGTGGCCAAAACCCTTTGAACTTACCATAGTATGATCTTATACTAGTAGAAACCCTCAAAAGTGTCCCTTATTAAATAAGAGACTAAGTTGTAACTTTTATTGAGCACATAACAGACATATCTAGCTTCTACAAGATTCATAATATCATAGTGGAGAATATGACTATTAGGATATTGGCCATATCCTTCAAAGGAAAGGCATTAGATTATTATAGGATCCTAGATCCTAATTTTATCCACTCATGGAACTAGCTGGGAACAACCCTGTGTAAAAGGTTTGTAGATAAGAGTGATCATCTATCTCTTGCAGAGTAGCTAACCACAATCAAGAGAGCTCCTCATGAAATCATGCAAGACTTCAATACAATATTTTAGAAGGCATGGGATAGAATTCTAGTAGCTATTAGACCATCTCCAAACTTTTATTTCTTATATTACTTAAAGGATCTTAATAGTGACATAGCTGTGATGATTTAGTAGATGGGAGGAAACACACTACCAGATGCATACGAGGTGGAAGTTAAGACAAAAAAATTCCTAGTTCAGGATAGCAAGCTTACTCCTAGATCCCCAATGCCTCTTTTTCCAAATATCAAGCCACTTATTATAGTCATTTTTCCACTTGATGTTATACTTCTAACACCAAAAATTACTATTGTGCCTTCACCTAAGCAAGAGAAGGCCTCTACTAGTGGATCTAACGACTCCCAAGAGTAGATGAATTACTTAAAATTTTAAAGCATGATCCAATCCTTAGGGAATGATGTAGTCAATGTCAAGAGGTCAAAAGCTTACAACAAGCCTTATTAAGCTTTGTATTAGCTTCAGTAATAACATTATCAAGCTAATATGCCACCCTACAAAGAAGGTTTCAAGGACAAGGGTAGCTTAACTATGCTAGGTAGCATAATTATAATCCAAATGATATAGGCCCTTCCAGCTCTTTGGTCTTGATTTAGAATAATGTGGCTCAGGAGGCTATGGGACAATGCCTTGGAATCATTCTTTTGGAAAATCCATTATCCCAACTAATGGATACAGCCAAGCATTCAATGATCAATGGTAGTAAGTTGTTGCTTATGGATATAACCAGGCTTTTATGGCCCAAAGCATAGAGGTGCCCACATTAACAAAGCAAGAGTAGCCTCCATAAGAACAAGGCTCAAATCAGGGGTCAAACTAGTTAAAAGCCTCAATGGTCATTAGTGAGTAAGAGGAGTTATATGCATCCAATTTTTAGGCTACTCCTAGTTTGGCCAACACCCTAGTCTCAGTGAACACAAGGTTTAAGAGAAGGAATATGGGTGACAATCAAGAAGCTTTCAAAGAACCTCTTGTCATTATTCCTACACTAACAAAGCTAGTAGCAGTTACTCCTAAAACCTAGGCAAAGACTGGTGATATGCCAATTAACATTATAGAGCAAATTAATAAATCCAGTGTGAGCATAACAATGTGGGACATGCTTTCCATATCTAGCCAAGTAGACATTATTCATGAAGGTTTATCCAAGATGAGTGTTTCTATAGCTACAAGTAAGTAACCAAGTAAGGAAGTTGAAGTCTTCACTAATGAAACCAAGAGTCATTTGGGAGAAAGGTTAAGTTGTGTGACCAAGCCCCCCCCATTCTACATCTCATTAATCATCGATGACTCTTTGATGCACAACTGCTTGGTGGATAGTGGGGCTAGTACCTCAGTCATGCCAAAGTCTATTGCTGACTAGCTAAACCTCAAGTATTAACCATAGACTAATGAAGTCCTATAGCTTGATGGTTCTTCCATAAAGACATCAGGTATCATCAAGAATTAGAGCCTAACCTTGCATGCTTGTTTTAGAATGTCCATGATGTAAGATGTTTTGATCTTAGATGTCACTCCTTGCTTTATATTATGTCTTTCCAGAGAGTTTATAGCCAAGATTAGGGGTTACCTTGAAACAGATTGGTCTTACATGGCATTTAGGACAAGGTATGGGACTAAGGACTCAATCAATATTGAACCCATGACACATTTCCATATTGAACCCCATCAGCCAGATAACATAAATCTTAATTATACCATCCTTGATGAGGATGAGTTTATAATTGATTAGGAGCTAAACACTCATCTTGAATAAGTTCCATACTTGTTCTTAGATGAGCTATGTGGAGATAACCAATTTTCAACCCTTTGAAAGGTGTTGAGGAAAGATATATGGGTGTCTATATGTTGCATGAAGAGAATCAACCCATGACTTCCCTTAATGGACTTGAAGAAGACCCCAATGATTTATAGAAATTATTATTTAATGGCTCAAAGAGTAAAAATGGTGTAGGTGATGAGGCAATGTTGGTTTCACCCTTAGGTAATAATCTTTTCTCTTTCAACAAGTTCCATTTCAATTTCTCTTCAAATGCATCAGAATATGAAGGCTTGATCTGTGGCCTTCAATGGGCCAATAAAAGAGGAATCAAACTGATGTAAGTTTATAGGGATAGTGGGCTCATAGTAAACCAAGTCAAAGGCTTGAACATTACAAATAATTCCTTGATGAGGTCTTACAAAAATCAAGTGTGGGACCTAATTAAAGATTTTAAGGCCTTTGACATTCAAGCTGTCTCAAGAAATCAAAACCAACATGCTAATAGACTGGCAACCATGGGAGCTCAGTTTGACATTCCAAGTGAGCTAAAAGAAGCTAAGGTTCAACCACATGTCAAGGTGGTGGCGAAGCCATTAATGCCAGATAATGAAACTAACTAGAAGGTTTTTGAGAGTGATAAGAAAATTTATTTCTTCTTATAGCAGGAAGCTAAGTTCTCCTCCTCCAACCAAGCTAAATTATTTAGCTAAAGTTGAACAAAATTCCTAATGGGTTAGTTACACTTGAGGGCCTTTTTCATGAAGGAGACCATATGAGGAAAGACAAGGTAGTAATATCAACTAATGAAGAGAACTATGAGAGATTCCTCATCTCCAAGGACAAGCTTGTTAAGCTTGGGAAGGTAAGCAATAAGGCTAAGAGGCATGCTTTCATATCACTTTGCCAAGAGTATGCAAACATTTTTTCTTGGGAGTAAAATGACCTAAAGGGTTTTGATCCTAAGATAGCTCAACATACCATAGATTTGGAGGAGAATTCCAATCACATGAGGTAAAAGTAAAGGCCTGTTAACCCCAAGATTAAAGAGGTGATGAGGAAGGAGCTAACCAAGTTGATCGAGTCTAGGTTCATCTTTTCCATCAAAAATTCATCATGGGTAGCCAACTTGGTTCCTATAAGAAAAAAGAGTGGGGAAATTAAGCTTTGTGTGGACTTTAGAGATTTGAATAAAGTCTCCTTGAAGGATCACTACCCCCTACCATCCATGGAGCAAATTCTCCAAGTAGTTACAGGACCGAAATGTTTCTCTCTATTGGATGGATTTTTAGCTACAACCAAGTTTGGATGAAAGATGAAGATTGGTAAAAGACTACCTTCACCACCAAATGGGGCACATATGCATACCAAAATATGCCTTTTGGTCTATCAAATGCTAGTGTAACTTTCAAAAGAGCCATGGACAGGGCTTTCTAGGGGCTACTAAACTAAATGGTGTTGGTTTACTTGGATGAAATTATAGTTTTATCTAAGAATGTTGATGAGCATATAGACCACCTAAGGTTGATTTTTGAAAAGTGAAAATATTATGGGATTTATTTGAATCCCAATAACTGTGTGTTTTTTGTACATGAAGGGAAGCTACTGGGCCACATCATCTCAAAGGAGGCATTATCCATTGATCCTAAGAGAATAAGTGCCATCTTGGCCTTATCCCTACCTAAGCATAAGAAGGGACTCTAAAGAATCCTTGGAAAGATACACTGTGTGAGAATATTTATCCCTATTTTTTCAAGTTTGGTCAAACCCATCATTTTTATGCTAAAAAATAACCAAGTGTTCACTTAGTCAAATGAATGTAAGTTAGCATTTAAGGCTATCAAGCAATCCATCACTCAAGCACCCATAGTTATGAATCTTAATTTATTAAGGTATTTCATATTTTATGATTTTTCCAACATTGATAACATATCAACTATGCTAATACAAAGAAATGGTGAAGGACTTGAGTAGCTATTAGCATTTTTCAATCAGGGGCTTGAAGAGTATGAGGTGAGGTATACATTTATAGAAAATCAAGTTCTTGTATCATTAAGGATCCTCAATAAGTTCAAGCCAATGCTATATAATAGCAAGATCCACCTTATGGTGTCTCATCCTGGGGTAAGAGACTTCCTTATTAATAAGGATTTGAGTGAAAAAGCACGGGTTGGATTACTAAAGTCATGGACACCGATGTCGAGATTAAGGTCACTAAGCGAGTAAGAGGTAAAGAATTATGTGAGCATATGGTTCATGACCTTCATGAATAAAAATAGGTAATCTTAGTAACACAATATAATGTACAAGTAGATGCACCTCCACCTCATACTAGTTGGCTCCATGATATGATGCACTTTTTACTGATAGGTGAGTGCCCTCAAGATATAGACAAAGAAAAAAGAAGGTACTTTGGACTTCAATCCATACTTTATGCTTTAGTTTATGGGGTTTTATTTAGAAGAGATCTTAATTGAGTGATATTGAGGTGCATGGATATTGATTAAGTATCCAAGCTTTTAGAGCAGTTCCATGATGGGCCTGCAGGAGGTCATTTTGTTCCAAGGACTATTACAGTAAAGATTATGAGGGTTGGTTATTACTAGCCTAACCTCTTCAAGGACACTTATGCATGGGTGAGAATGTGTCAATAATGTGCTCTCTTCATAGGTGATAAAAGGTTATTATCTTTCCCTCTCAACCTAATTTAATTAGAGCAACCATTCATGCAGTGAGGTTTGGATTTCATTAATATGATAAACCCCCCATCAAGTGTAGGGCATAAGTGGGTGCTTACTGAAACTAATTACTTCACCAGGTGGGTGGAAGACATTGCATTGAAGGAAGCCAATGAAAGTATTTTCTTATATTTCTATGATAACATTATGACTAAGTTTGGTGTTTTATCCACTATCATATCTGATAATGCATTGGCTTTCTTTGGTTTGAAAATAAGTGAATGGGATCTCAAAATGGGCATCTATCTTAGCACTTCCTTAAATTATTATCCTCAAGACAATGGGTTGTATGATTCCACAAATAAAAATTTGTTGAGGATTATCAAGAGGACCATGGATGAGAATCAGAGGACGTGGCACACCAAGTTAAAAATAGCCTTGTGAGCTGATTGGGTTATTCCTAAATCTACTATTGGTAATTCTCCTTATGTTCTAATATATGGAAGGGAGGCCAACTTACCCATTTCCCTTGAGCTTCTTACATTAAAGATAGGCCATCAATTGGAGCTATTAGAATATGAACCCATGAATGTGAGATTGGCAAAACTCAGAGAACTTGAGGAGACAAGGGACCTTGTAATCAAGATGCTAGAGGCACATCAAGCTCAGGTCAAAAAGGATTTTGACAAGAGAGATACAAAAAGGAATTTCAAGGAGGGAGACCTAGTCCTCAAATGGGACTCAAAAAAGGCCAAACTAGGGAACCATACCAATTTTGACAGCTTGTGGAGTGGCCCTTATTTGATCCATGAATGCAAACATCATAATACTTTTTATCTCTCCCAACTAGATGGGGAGGTATTACCCATCTGAGTCAATGGGATCCATCTAAAGACTTGTTATTAAATGAGGTTGCAGTCATTATATATATTATACCTTTTGTATATATTTTCATATTTTTCTCTAAGTGCCTTGTGCACATCAATTTTAGTTGTGTGTTTTCCCTTCCCTAAGTGCCTTGGGCATAGTTTATTTCATTTTATTTATTCTTGTTGCTCAAGGGATATTTATAGAAAAATCTATATTTGTACAAAAGTAGTGACTCCATGACCAATGGATCGAACAAATCAAATGAGTTGGGTTCTCAAGCATAGCAAGCATGCTTCCCTATGAGTCACCAAAAATGTTGGCCATTTTTGTCCCACATATCAAAATTTTCCTAAGTATGAAAAAGGGAGATTTTAGGCAAGAAAATGGCAAGTCTTTGGAAGGACTTCGAGTTTTCTAGCAATGACAAATTCAAGTTTTTAAGGGCACTGTACAAATTGAGTTTCCAGTAGTTCTTAACTTTTAAAGGTTTTATAAGTAGAAGTAATTTGGGTTTACAAAATCAAATTACACATGGACAGTGTATCTCAGGTTTTCCAAGGAATATTGCATGATTACTTCATAAGTTGTGAGTAGTCAGAATCCTGAATTAAGTAAAAGGGCTTGACAAACCTGATTTGGTCTTGAAAAATAGTGCATCTCAAGTTTTTCAAGGGATGAGTCTTTTTTTTAAAATCTAAGGGGCATTTTTAGGGTAAAAGGGACCAGTCAATTTTTCTAAAGGGTCTTTCAAGAAACTAAAGGTATACTTCATAAATCTAAAGGGATTTTTCTTCTCTAAGTGGACAGTTGTAAGTTTCTTAAAGGGTATGTTACCCTTCAAAAGGACCATTTCAAAATTCCTGAAGGGTATATTTCCCTTTGAGAGGATCATTTGTGGAAGTCCGAAGGGACGTGCAGGAAGCCCAAAGGGTCTCTCACCCTTCTAAAAAGTTTATTTTGAAAAGTTTGAAAGGTAAAGTCTGAAGGAATTCCTTTAGATAAATTGTCTAAAGAAATTCCTTCAAGAGATTTGACTGAAAGAAATAAGCTAAGAAGAAAATCTTGAGACCAAGTGTCCAAAAGAAATGACAGGCCAATGGATGTCAAAATCAAGATAAGAAACTAACCGTTGAAAGTAATCAGGTTTGAAAAGCCTAAAGTCTTAAGACTTGGGAAACAACAAAGTGAGAAGAATTCAAAATGGACAAGTCCAAAGTAAGAAGGCTTAGAGAACCTAAATTACTTTGCATAGAGTAAATTGGGTTTCTCCAAGTACTCTACTTAAAAGGCCTTATAAGTAAAGGATATAGGAAAGTTTGAAGTTGGAGAGATTAAAGAACCCAAATTACTCTGCATATAGTAAATCAAGATTCTATGAGTGCTTGACTTAAGCTTGGTCCAACAATGTGAGAATCATGATGCAATGAATGAAAGGCTACCACATGGCATAAACTAGAGTAGAAAGGACCAATCAATAAAGGAAAAGTGGCACAAAGATGACCACTAATCATGAGAGAGTTCAAGTAGTTGGTAGCTAGAAATTATGAAGGCTCTCATTTGCCATAGTTCACTCCCTAAAATCATCATTTGATAAATAAATGCATCATGCCAAGAAGATACATTCCAAATGATCACAACATGGCTTCTCAAATGTGCCAAAAGAAAAACTTAAATATGGGAGGGGCTCGAGAGGATTGTTGAGTGATCCTGAGTGATGAATTTAGGGGAAACAAGAAAGTGCAATGTTAGATTTCCTACCATTGGTGACTTTTTATTTCTTCCCCTTCTCTCTTCCCATTTTTTATATAGATAGAGGCCTTGGATCCAAAAAAATCATCCTCAAAGTGGTGATAGAATCACTCTACAAAAATCACTTTGTAAAAGACTCTTTTAAAGCAATACAATGAAGACTTCTATTTTTGGTTAAAACAAGTGTGCACATTTGGTTTCATTTGCAGAATGTATGGTTGTCATTCATCACCTATGATTTCTTCTAGCACCTTTATTTTAATCCTCTCATTTTTGTGTAGGATTATGTGAAGTGTCTGTGTGTTGATCTCCCTTTGAAGTGTTACCAGTTCATGGTGTCTCCCTAGACCTATTTTTTTATCCTTCAAAGCATAAGGCTTCTCTCCAACCTCTATGCAAAATCTCCATGCCTATGGCCTTGAGATAGAACTAGAATAGCCTGTGTCTTATTTGGATTCATTAGTAGTTGGTTCTTTTCCTAGATCAAGTAGATCAATTCTTTTGGTGCATTACCTCCCCTTAGCTTATATTTCCATTTTAGTCATCCTCTTACCCCTTTTCCTTAGTAGATAGTAGATTTTCGTGTGAGATTAGGAGCTAAAGTGAAGCACCTGAGGAACTAGCCTCATAAAAAAGACTAGAGGTTCAACCTCACCATAGGATACCACATCTTAAGGCTATCCCCATACTTGTAGTTGGAAGTGAGGGAGCTTGAAGAACTCTCTCAAAAGTGTGCAATTCCAAGCTATAATAGGTCCTCCATGAAAAAATCAAGAACATAAAAATAAACTTATAATGAAGAAGAGTTGCATGCAACAAAGGCAATGATTTTATTGAAATTATTAAATTCTAATCTAATGGCATAAGCCTTATTGATTACAAAATTTTAGTTATTCTGATGTCAAATATGGCTGAAGCCAACTTCCATTATAGAGCATTGGGAGGAACTAACATATATTCTTTGTAATCAACATGCCCCGATAGGTTCAATGATATGTATTATAAATAGACCATCCTAATGGATGCAAATCTTTCCAAGGTGGCATGCAATCTTAGAGTCATACAACAAGACCTTCATTCTTGGAGAAAAGAAATTATTCTTGATATGTAAATCATGTCATGCCTACTACTTGAATTTGTCTACATCTTAGTTCAAATGAGTGAGGAACCATATCTCATCTAATTGCAATAAAATATCTAAGCATGCTTTTAAGGATGCCTCATCATCTAGTTGTCATATGCACAAGATATGAAGGTATGACACTAAGAACTCTACTAGCATCACTACTTCCTTACCATACACCAAATTGAATGATATGCTTTTATGTAGGTGCTTGTAGGTAGTTTGATAGGCCCAAAGTATTGTAGACACCCTATCATCCTAGTTAGTGTGGCCAATATTATAGATATTTGTTAATGTGGTACCTAGGATCCTATTGAAAGCCTTAATAGTTCCATTGGCTTATGGGTGACATGGTGTTATCTTATGGTGTGTGATCATGAATTTGACCAACAAGATGAAAATCATTTCATTCAAAAAGTGTGTACCACGATCATTGGTGAAATTGAGGGGGTACCTAAACCAAGTTATTATCTTATCCCAAATGAACTATGTAGTAGTAGTAATAGTATATTCTTTTATTGGTGCTACTTTAACCCAATACGTAAGGTAGTTGGTTGCTGCAATGATGTATCAAGACCCTATTCATCATCCTATTAGAGTGACAGGCCCCAAAAAATCAATAGCCCAATTTTTAAAAGGTTCTTGAGAAGGGATGGGTTGTAAAGGTATAACATCTCTCTTATTAGGTTTACCTATGTGTTGGCAGACGTCACATTGCTTAACATATGCCTTAGCATCTTGGAATAGAGTTGGACACCAAAGTCTAGCTAGAAAAACTTTATACATGATGGCCTCTCTAGCATAATATCCACATGTAATAACTTCATGAACTTCAAGAAGTACTTCAGGGTATTCATGTTGCATTACACAATAGAAAAACACCTCAACATTGTCCATTTTGTAAAGATCACCTTCTATGAGCTAAAAGAGTATGGTGTAGAGCACAAGTTGTTTTTTCTCCTATGAGGTGAGAGACTCAGGCATGGGCCCAATGTTTAAAAATGATGAAATATCTTCTAGTTCTTCAGGTACCCATACAACTTAGAAGATTTATATGTTAGGAAGATCATCCTCTATGGCACGTAGGGATTCTCCATTCTCAATCTGAGATAGATGGTTAGGTCTATTGTTAGCCTTCCCAAGTTTCACCATTACAAAAAGCTAGAATTCTTGGAACAACACAATCCAGTGGTAAATCCTCCCATGCAACACTGGTTTGTTAACTAGGTATTTTAAAGCCTCATGATCTATATAGAAAATAAATGGAGTGGATAAAAGGTACTATCAAAAAATTTATAGGGTGTAAACCATTGACAAGGCTTTGTGTTTTGTGGTAGTATAGTTTTGTTTAGCTGGTGTGAGCTTCCTATTGGAAAAGTAAATGGGGTGATCTAGGTGATCATCACCCAATTGTGAAAGGATTACACCAATAACCAATCAAAATTCATCCATATGGACATGAAATGGCTTTATCCAATCAGGGAACTATAGAATAGGAGTAGTGACCAACTTTTCTTTGAGTGATTCAAAGGCTTATTTACAAGAACTAGTCCATATGAACTGCGCATTATGTTTTACATGTTATTTCAAGGGCATGAAAATCTTAGCATAACCATGAATTAACTTTCTATAATAACCTATGTGTCCCAAGAAGGTGCACACCTCACATTGAGTCTTGGGCACTAACAGGCAAAAAATCACACATATCTTCACTAGGTCCATCATCAGCCTTTCCTTACAAATAATATACCATAGGATCACCCTAAAAGGTGTCAAAAATAGGAACTTCTTCAAGTTTAAGGATATTTATAATACCCAATAATGGTCAAGCATGATCTTGAGATTAGCATAATGGTCCTTGAACAAACCATATACCATACAATCATCCAAATATACTTAGAGGAACTTGAGAATGAAGTCCTTAAAGGCTTCAATTATGATGCATTAGAATATTTTTGGAGCATTTTTCAATCCAAATCACATAACAAGTATATGAAAATGATCCCCATTTGGTAGTAAATATTATCTTAAGCTAGTATGCCTAAGTTATTTAGACTTGATGGTACCCTAAGAATCCATCTATAAAGGATTATACTTCAAAACCAACAACACCTTCAAGGATTTCCTCTATGAATGGCATTGGAAAGGGATCTATCACATAGGATGTATTGAGCATTAGATAATCCACATAGATACAGATGCATCCATATTTTTTTATACTAAGCACCATGGGACTAACCCAAATATATTTAGAAATGGGAGTGATTACTCTGACACAAAGCATACTATCAATCTCCTCTTTAATGCATGCCCGGAGATTAGTATTCATCTTATATGATCATTTTTTCACTAGTTGAGCACCGTTTACTAGCTTGATGTGCATTTTCCCTAAAGACAGGGAGACTCTCTTCATTTTATTTTAGTTCCTTGGGAAAATATATTGATATTTTTTAGCAACTCAAATTTTTTTGTGATCTCTGTATCAGTCTATTAGTTTCCAATTATGGCCATCTTTGGTTCTTGTTCAATGCCAATATTGCATTAACTAGTTTGAATAGGCCCATGATAAAGGTTATCTATTTCAGGCCTTGTGTCCTAAATATTTCATGTACTAGTGCTTATAGAAACATCTAAATAGTTGGTTAGGGGGTTGAGTGAAGTAGATCCTTCACCTTCATCTACTTGGAAGACAAGATTTTGTTTTCCCTAGTGAATCTCTTCACATCATTCTTCATCAAGAACTAGTGTAGGTGGAGGAACTGGATGTGTTTAAGGCTTAGTAAATTAGTGTAAATGTTCCTTAGGTTCCTAATGGATATTTCATTGGTGGTTTTCCATGGGACTTGGGTCTTTAATAACTGCTTCACGCATGGCCTAGAGAGTGAGGCATAAGTTCATATTTGGTGATGAATAAGAGAGTACCAAGGTCATATTCTCCTTCAATAACTGCTAGAACCTAGTTCCCATGTGTCACTCTTCATGAATATACTAGGCCCATGCCCATGTGTGTGAGGTCCCATAGAATGCATGTAACCATAAGTACTCTGGTAAGTATGTTTCTTCATTTTTCCATATTATCTCATAAGCTTCAATATGAGGTTTAGGTGCTTACATGCCATTATAAATAATTGTTCTCCTAACCTCATTGTCATAATTAAATCTTTGATGTAGAGTAGAATGTACTTGATCCTAGTACAAAAGGTATTTTTTATGGGTACATCACCATCTTGTGCCAGTGCCATCAAGAAGGTAATCTAATGACCTCATCCAATCATTTTTCAGTGTCATAGAACTCTTCAAGATGTTAGACAAAATCACATACCTCCATTTGTCCTTAGAACCATGGGGATTCATCATGTCTTTCCATTAGTGGTCTTATCAGTGGCCCTCTTATTGTTAAACCTGTGAGGTGAACAAACTTGTGACATTTATGGAGTGGGCATAAGAGGTCCTCATGATTGTTGATGGTGCTACATACTCTCCCAATGAGGTCATAGTCACCATGTACTCAATAATTATAAGCATTGCCTGTAGTGTCAAAAATAGACTGGGTATCTATCCACCATATAACACCATCTAGGGTTGGATCACATTGCTTATCATTCCAGGAAGTGAAATTATATATATGTTTTATGTCCTCATCAACATTAATGAGTTCTATGTAAGGAGGTCCTTGTGATTGATCCAATGGTATATCCACATGCTAATTAGTGTTCTCAAAGCTAATATAGTGAATTTTAAAGCTCAAGTCTGCATTGTTCTCATAGAACCATGGTCCTCCTAGTAGAGTTGGGTAATCATCAGCTTTAGCTAACTCTAAAACCTCAAAATCTACTTTGAATGGCACTATAAGTATCTTGATCATGTCATTCTTGAGGACCCCAATAGGGTGAGCATGAATATTATTTGACATAAATAAGACATGGGGTAAAGGCTATAGTATTGGACTAGACATTTTGGGCTAAGAGTCCTTGGTGAGGATATTGACTTCTACACTAGTATCCACTAACATGTCCCTAATTACCCATCTATCGATGGTAGAATTAACCAATATTTCCCTATCTTCTAAGGGATTAGATGAACTAGGAGTGTCTTAATGATGAGCATGATTTAAGTAGTAGTCTTTACTTTATCAAATGATGTGAGGGTAAAATTAATTTGGTAGTTAGGCTTGACTCTTGAACAAGGCACTGAGCTATGGGACAATATTCATATCTAACATCTACTTGCATAGTTTTTGGAAGTCATCCCATGCAACAAGTCAAAGTTTAGCTTCCCTTTGCACATCAACATGATGTGTTATGTCTTTGTTTTTTTAGAATTGAATCTCACCCTAAAGTTTTCATATGAGAACCATCATATCCTATAAGACATCCTTTTACAACTAAACATCAAGGTACTTTATATCTCATAGTTCTTCCCATTATACCTTCTCAATTAGATTAGCTATTCGTTGGGTCTATCCCCCACTATGAGTGGTAATATTTCCTTTTTGAGCTATAAGGATGGTTGTGTATGCATTCCATTGTGGTTTATCAATTTGAATCATACTGGTGCCCTTTTAATTTCATTCCTTAGTGATAGCTACATATATATTAGGATACTCTTCTAGTTGATGGTTTTTTTACAAAAACTATACATTGGGTATCCTGGGTAATCCCTTTGATAGTGGTCTATAGATACACATTTGTAACAAGTTATAAGTGGGAATCGACTACCTCCTCATCCTCATCCTCTCCCTCATCCTTGATATCCCCCATTGTCTTGATTGTTAGCAACCAAGGTCTGATGCATGTCACACACTCAAGCTTCATGGATATCATTGATCAAATGACAATCATTAGTGTCATGAGTGTAGGCATCATAAATTTTAAAATATTCAAACACCTTAGTGTACATATCCCATTGTAAAATAAGACAACAATGGACATCATGTTCTTCATGGCTGATTTCACATGTTTGTTTAAGTACCATGCGGATGTTCTTCCATAGGTAATTGATCCTTGTATATCCTTTAGATTTGTAGTCTATGCACCAAACATCACTGCATGCTTCATGTGCATTATTGGATATTAAATTTTATAAATATGACACCATTGAGGCTATCTAGGATTCTATAAAGGGATTAATCCTATTTTCAATGCTTCCAATTGCTTCAACATAGAGATCAACTTCTAAGGCCTCGTGTAAGCTAGTGAAGTTCTATTGTGATAGGGTTCACCAAAAAGGTAGTAATAATATTCCCACAAACCATTGTGCATGTTGAGTAGTGTTAATTTCAAAGGATAGTTTAGATAGTAAGGTTTTAAACCTTGCATCATACTCATGTATGCTCTTTTTAAGTCCTTGATTTATGTCCTTCAGTGCTATTATACTCTATTTCTTAAATTCAAGAATGTCAAACTCTTGAAGGAATGCTATTTTGAGCTAATCAAAATTGACCACCGCTTAATGAGGGTCAAAATTTTGGTACCACTTATGCACACATTCCAAGAGTGTAGTTGTAAACTATGTGGATTTATGTTTAGAATATGTGATGCCTGGTTCCCTCCAAATTAGTTCACACTTATGGACATGTTCAACTACATTATCCACCCCTCGATATTCAAGTAAGTGTAATGTCATACTTTAGTAGACCATGGTTGATTTAGGTGTTTGGGTAGGTGGATGTTGGGAACCTCCAAATCCATTTCTTTGAGGAGGGATTCCACTTCCTCTTGTACCACCCCTTAGTCCTCTTCTAGTACCTTTAGTAGTAGTTCCTATGATATGAGGCATAGTAACTAGTTAGTTAACTAGATTCGGGCCTATATTTTATTCTTGAAGACCAGGTCCTCTAGGCATTCCAAGTTGTGCCATATAATTCCCTTGAAGAAGAAAAGATATTTTTAAATCTAAATGAGCCTCAAATGGCTTAGTTTCAGTATTCCTTATCAGTTTAGCTTCTGACTCTAAACTGTCTATATCCCAAGTTTGAATGTGTAGTCTATCTGACTCAAAGGCATGAGCATGCATGATGTTGAGGGAGCCAAGTTGGTTTAGACTTGGTTCCTTAGTTCCTACCATCCATCTTGTTTCTCCTTCATAAGATATAAGTGGCATAAAATGTGGTTTGAAAGTGATGGGGTCCTCATGTGTTTCCACTTCCCTATGGCTCCTAACAACACTCCTTGAGTTTTCCTAATCTCTTCCCATGTTATTAACTCCCATGATCCTTTGCCTAGCTTCATCATACTTCTATTTTTTAGTGCATGATGGTTAGCTATTATTTTGAATACACAATCTAAAATCAACCTCTACTCTCCCCTTCCAAATGTGCAGCTCATGTACAAGAGGATTTAGCCATCCATTGGTATGGTTTCTAGTCCAAATTCAATAATTAATTTCTTAATTTTGAAATCAAAAAGCATTAGATAGTGACCACACAACTCCTAAAGGAATTAGAATTTGGCTTATTCAAGACATGAATAGGTGGTCACAGCATACTCTAGAATGTATCTATTCTAAACTCCTCTCCACCAAAAGTTGACTGCTCACATCCATGGGACTCCAAGTCATGCTCGAGCCTTTTTCCATTCTAGTGTCTAAGACCACCTTATTCCAAGATTCATGGATCATCCTTGAGTATATTCTATTATCCAAGCATGTAAAATAAATGGGAGATCCAAAAATAAGGTTTCATTCAAGGGGATGTAGATATTATTTTCTACCCACTATCGTGTGGAGATTCCTAATCCAAGCTACAAAACTACAAACTTATCTTCAATACTAATAACTCATTCTTCTATATTTTCCAAAGTGATATGCTCAAACATTTTCCCATGACTGTGCTTCAAGTGTTTTAAGTTTCACTAATGGAATCAAAATGTTGGGTTATTTTAGTTGATTCTAACTCTGGTGTTGATGTCTATCCCAACAAGCTAGCATGTTGGACCTATCATATGAGATTTAGGTCTTGCATGCTCACCTAAAGTGCACAGTGAAATACTAGTTCTTGAAGGTTTTGTAACACAATAATATATGTTTGTTCATGCCTTTCTCTTTATGAAATTTCAAACAAGGATTATTTAACAACACCAATATACTACTATGATCCTTTTAGTTCCAAATGTAATTATTATTATTACTGCATGGATCACCATTATTATCTAGCATTAGTGACTTAGAAAAGAAAAAGATACCAATAACAAGATACTAAGAAATAACTCATTTCCAAGTCTAGAACTTAGTGTATTCCATCATTTAAGCCACAAATTGGCAAAATTTGATATCTCATATTAGATGCTTAAGAACCAAAATGTAAAGCTCCATCATCTATTCTCAAAAAAATTATCCTCAAAATAGATTACAATAGGGGTATTTATCCTTGTTTTGTCTTGACCAAGTGTTACAATCATTAATGTTATGAGTGAATGATGCATAAACTCTCAACAGACTAATAGTTGTGGAACTTACAATAAGTTTTTCTTAAATACTTAGGTCTCTGCACCCATAGATCCTTGATCTATGCTATATATTGATGGCCATGTGTTCTATTCCTTTTGGGCTAGTACAAAACCTCTAATCAATAAAGTCAAAGTGTCCCATATGAATCACTTTACTAACTACTCCTGCTTCCCATACACTCCCTTAGTCTTCCACTTTCATTTTGAGTCCAATATTCTTGGGTTCTCTATGACTTATTATCCTTTGATTGGGTCCTCTTGCATTGGTTCCTTCTACATCATTATCTTCTTATGACATTGTCCTCTTGCGTCCAATATGTTCTACACCATGGTGATTTTGTGCTTGGAAGTCACACACCATGGTTTTCCTATGTCATGGTCCTTCCACACTATGTTGGTTCCATGGAAAAATAGGACAACACTTAGTCAAAATTTTGGGGCCAATATCACCCCACACTATGCCCTTAGTCCATCTTAGACTAAGCCATTCTAATGTCTTCCAAAAATTTGGGCCCCTTTTAGTCAAGTTCCTTTTTCATATTGTCCTAATGGGATGATGCATCAAGGACCTTCACAATTATTCCTTCAATGGCCTCTTTTGATGCTTTCAAATCCTCAAGTTAGGTCAAAAGTCTCGCTAGTTTTTTCACCTGTTCATCTAGGGTTGTACTAGCATCCTTTTAAACATATTCTAGTGTGGAAACCTCCTTATCAACCTACCCTCAAAGGGATATAAAACTTTCATTTAGTTTTTGATGATGGTTATTAATGTCATCTTCCATCATTTCTACATCTCTAAATGCTTTCACACGCTCAACATGATCTTTTATTAGGATTACAACATCAATTAATTACTACCTTAAGACCTATTCAACTTGGAGTTGAGCCTCCAAGACTTTATTAGGGATAACTAGGCATGTAAAAATGCCATCCAAAATGGGGATAACTTCCCCAATTATCTCTAAGGCATGCTTGCAGACGTCAATGGTTATAGTAAACTATTCAGCTATTTTTATCCCCTCATCTCTTGGCTCAAGTCACTTCTTATATTTCTTGAGAAGTAGTTCAACCAAGGTATCTATCTTTCTAATGGAATCCTCATCTAGAGTTATGCCATCTAAAAGTGATGTATCTTCCTTCAAAATTGTTTTACAAAGGGTTAAAACCCTTACTTTTGCCTGTGTGGCCTCTTGGATCTTTTCTTTCATTGAGGCCACTTCCTCGGTGAGAGTTTACTACTCTACAAGCATTTTATTATACATGTTTACAAATTGGGCATGTTTTCTCTCTGTTATGCATGCATTATAATCTAAAAAAATACTCTGGCACATTATTTCCATACCAAGTTTAAAAAATGTAGTGCTTGTTATTAGTGGGGTGAGAGTTTAAGGATAAATCCTCATTGATTTTGGCAATTCTTGAGCATCCAGGCCCAAAGAGATGATGTCCAATAGGATCTATAACTCATGCTCCTCATTATACATCTTAAGCAAGAAGGACACTTACTTCCTAATTTTAGGAATCACTTCTTTGGTATGGAAAGGTGGCTAAACATAGAGTCTTCTATCCTCTATGCTGAATTGGTAATGTTCACATGTAGTGGTTATAATTCTTTCATCTTTATGCCCTTCTAACTTGGTTGGTTCATTTCCCTTATTGAGGTTTCATTCAAGCTCAACCTCCTCATGGACACTATTGGCCATCTCACTATCTTCCTCACCATCCTCCTCATTATAACCTATTTCAACATTAAGTAGATAATCACCAAATGCAGCCTTCTCCTACATCAGGGAGGGAGTTTTCTTAGAATTTGATCCTGATCTATGGATCTACACCTAAGAAAACTCTTGTTGGGGCAGTTTTCTTAGAGGATATTATGGGTATCTCTTGTGGTAGTGGTACTTGTTCAAGATGTTGGGGGGTGGAGAAGGTGGAGGTGGAGAAGGTGGGGGAGAAAGGGGAGGAGTAGGCTGAAGGGGTAAAGGGTTGGGGATAGATGAGTATAGAGGCATATAATTAGAAGGGGGTAGAGAAGTGTGGGTAGGGGATGGAAATGGAAATGGATGAGATGGTGAAGGTTAATGGTGAGGTAGGGGTGGAGGAGGCATGGAGGGATGGGAAGAAGTGATTCTAGAGGGCTATGCTTCTACTATCCTTTGCCTCTTTTGGGGGGCTTGTTTCCCACTTGAACTTGCACCCATATTTGATCACTTCTTCTTCAATTGTGATGTTTGGGTGAGTATTTTCCTAGGGTCTCTACCCTATGGGTTCTTTTAGGGTAGAATCATGTAGAATAACCAATGATGTTTTTCCCTAATCAAAGTTTTCTTGACTTGTATGTCAGTCAAGTCCATCTCTAACCTCTCCACATAGGCCTTATTACATGGATATACATAAAGTTTTTGGAGGGTGTGAAGCTTCACATCAATCCTCTCATACTCAAAAATTATAAGTTACACATCATATATCCAATTGATGGAGTCTATGAAGTATCATACGGATAAGGCATAAGGTAGATTGAGCCATGTTGAAAGATCTCTAGATGGATTCATGTAGATCTGCATGAGGGAGAAATGTTACTTCACAACAAATTATGCTTGATCTATAGCTAGTGAACAAGTCCTTTAGAATTTGCCACTAATTTATGAATGCCACCTTTATCTAATCAAACTAATACCTCATTTTTATCTTGTATGAGGGGGTGATATGTTAGGGGTAAGTGGGTGTACTCGAATTGGAGTATATCTTTAATTATTTTTTGGGAAAAGTATAGGGCCTAGTTGTACTTTAGTCCCTGTGAGACTTGGTGAGAAATATAAAGTTTCCATATCCACTTCCTTCTAGCAATCAATTCCTTTGATATTCATGGAAATGATCCATGTCATGACTTGAAGGGTAGGATCTTATAGGTTCTTAATGTACATTACATTCCCTTGATTTTGATGTGTTAGTGTTATGGTGTCTTTTATATCTCCTCCATGTCAGACAAGTCATCGATCACACCCAACCTCAAGCATTGTAGTCTCATGACTTTGCTAATTCTCTCAGGGGTGATCTTCATGTTCTACCCAATGAAGTAGATTTAGTCCTCATAGATGTGCAAGAGGAGGAATTGTACTACCTCCATAGGTTTACCAAAATATGGAAAATCAAAGAGTTGTAAGAGTCTTATGGTGTCCAACTAGTTATTGATTGTTAAATCATAGACCACTTAATTTCTTTCATTGGTTGTCTTGACCTAATATTCATTCTAGAGCTTGACTTCATTTCCTAATTGGTAGTGGTTGTAATGAGAAATGATGGTTGTTGAGAAATTAGAGACCCAGTTCTCTATAAACAATATAAAATTTGGGTATTTCATCTCTTTTATTAATAGGTAAGGAGGTGGAAATTCTTGGGCCTTTTTCACTACCGACATCTATGCCTTTTTTCCTTCACCATTTTTTCCCTTTCTAATCTGCACATTTTCTTGGGTTTACTTCTATGTTCTTTATTTATTCTCTTGGGCACTATTCTTGTTCCTCTGAAGTCTCTTCCCTAATGGGAGCCTAGTATCCTCCACTCACCTCTTCTTCTTCCATTATAGTTGGTAATTTTTGAAGTCTTTTGGACTTTCTCTTAGAAATTACCCGTTGAGGAGTCCAAAGGTTAATGCATTATTTTCCCACATTTCTAAATAAAAACATGGTTGTAGACAAATTACTTGGGATTTTTGAGATTAAGCACTTTGTTAATGGTAGACTTATAATATGCAAATTAAAAAATTACCACTTATTTATACCAATATGGACTTAGAATATCTCTCCTCAATTGGGTGACAACCTATGTGTCTCACCAAGGATATAAAAACTCTACTCTACCTAGGATTTGATTAGTTTGACTTTGGTGTGATCGCTTACTTTTTGACTATATTTTGTCACTCATTCTTAGCTTTGGTAATTCAAAAATCAATGTAATGTAAAGCATAAAATAAATTTAACTTGCATACTTATAGGCTTTATGGGGGGGGGGGGGGGGGGGGGGGGGGGGGGGGTTTACCCTCATTAATTCCTTCCTTTTCCTTGTCATTTCATAGCATAAATGCATATATTTTAACATTCATAATATTTTGATCCTTGCCTTATGCAATTAATTCCTTAAAAAAAATTCCCATCACACCTTTAGCATGCTTCTTGCCATAACTAACCTCATCATATTAATGACACATCCCTTCTTGTGCCTTTTTTGGAAGTGGGTGATAGATGTATCCTACCCTTTTAGTGTGGTGAAAGATAGTTGTTGTGTTTTAAATTTCTAATATATGGTAGGAACCTTGCCCTTAGTGCCTTAAATGAATCATGCACCCTTAATAACTTTCATGCATTTAATACTTGTGCACCCATATATCTCATGCACTGAACTATCTTGCATTCTTTTTATTTTTACCCTTTCATGTGACTTCTTACCCCACACTAAAATGGTTCATGGTCCTCCATGAAAAAATCAAGAACATAAAAACAAAATTATAATAAATAAGATTTGCATGCAATAAAGGTAATGTTTTTATTAAAAATATTAAATCCTAATCTAATGACATAAGCCTTGCTGATTAAAAAAGTTTAGTTATTCTAACATAAAACATAGTTGAAGCTGACTTCCATTATAGTACCTTAGGAGGAACCAACCATCCATTCTTTGTAACCAACATGCCTCGATAGGTCAAATGCTATATATTATAAATGAACCATCCCAATGGATTCAGAGCTTTCTAGGGTGGCACATGAACTTAGAGTCATATAACAAGACCTTCATTCTTAAATAAAAGACTTTATTCTTGATATGGTGATCATGCCATGCCTTTTGCTTGTGTTTCTCTACATCCTAGCTCTAATGAGTGAGGAACTGAGTCTCATCTAATTACATTAAAATATCCAAGCTTGCTTTCAAGGATGCCTCATCATATAGTTGTCATACATGTGTGATATAGAGGGATGGCACCAAAAACTCTACTAGAATCACTACTTCCTTTCCATATAGCAAATTGAATGATGTGCTTTTGTTTACGCACGTGTAGGTAGTTTAGTAGGCCTTAAGTACTGCAAACACCCTATCATCCTAGTCAATGTGGCCAATATTATAGATCTTTATTAATGTGGTACCTAAGATCTTGTTAAAAGCCTTAGCGGTTCCATTCACTTACGAGTGATATGGTATTGTCTTATGGTGCACAATCATGAACTCAGTTAGCAAGATGAGAATTGTTTCATTCAAAAAGTGTGTACCATGATCGCTAGTGAATTGTGTACCATGATCATTGGTGAAATTGAGGGGGTAGCCAAACCAAGTTATTATGTTCTCATAAATGAACCATGTAGTAATAGTATCAGTATAATCCTTTGTTGATGTTGCTTCACCCCAACACTTAAGGTAGTTGGTTGTTGTAATGGTATATCAAGAACATATTCATTTTCTTGTTAGAGTGATGGGCCCCATGAAATCAATAGATCACTTTTCAAAAGGTTCTTGAGAAGGGATGGGTCATAAAGGCATAACATCTCTCCTATTAGGTTTACCTACACATTAGCAGATGTCACATTTCCTAATGTATGCCTTAACATCTTGGAAAAGAGTTGGCCACCAAAGCCTAGCTAGCATAACTTTGCATGTGGTGGCCCCTCTAGCATAATGTCCACTTATAATACCTTTGTAAACTTCATGAAGTACCTTAGGGTGCTCATGTTGCATTACATAATGATGAAGTACCTCATCATGGTCCATTTTGTAAAAAACACTTAATATGAGCTAAAAGGGTGTGACACAAACCATAAGCTGATTTTTCTTCTATGAGGTGAGAGACTCAGGCATGGAGCCAATGTTTAAAATACTATAATATATTCTAGCTATTCAAGTACCCATGTAACTCAAAAGAGTTATACGTTAGAAGGATCATCCTTTATGGCATGTGGGGATTCTCCATTATTAATCTAGGATAGGTGGTCAATTCCATAGTTAGCCTTCCTAAGTTTCACCACTACAAAAAAGAAGAATTCTTAGAATAGCACAATTGAGTAGCAAATCCTCCCATACAATACTGGTTTGTTAACTAGGTAATTTAAAGCCTCATGATCTATATAAAAAATAAATGGACTAGCTAAAAGGTATTATTAGAACTTTTTCAAGGAGTAAATCATTGATAAGGCTTCACATTCCATGGTAGTATAGTTTTTTTAAGCTAGTGTGAGCTTCCTACTAGTAAAGTAAATGTGACCATCACCTGATTGTACAAGGATTACACAAATAGCCATGCCATATGCATCCACATGGACATGAAATGGCTTTTTCCAATCAAGGAAATATAAAATAGGAGAAGTGACCAACTTTTAATTGAGTGCTTCAAAGTCTTCTTTACAATAACTAATCCATATGAACTACTCGTTATGTTTTAAAATTTATTCCATAAGTATGAAAATCTTGGCATAACCATGAATGAACTTTTTATAATAACCTATGTGCCCTAAGAAGGCATGTACCTCATGTTGAGTCTTGGTCACTGGTAGGTGAAGAATTATAGATACCTTTGTTGGGTCCACTAGGAGTCCTTCCTTACAAATAATATGCCCTAGGAGCACACCAAAAGGTGTCACAAATAGGTAATTCTCCAAGTTTAAGGATATTTGTAATACTCAATAGCACTCAATTATGAACCTGAGATTAGAAAAATAGTCCTTGACCAAACCATATACCATCTAATCATCTAAATAGACTTGGAGGAACTTATGAATAAAGTCTTAAAGGCTTCAACTATGATGCATGAGAATACTGTTAGAGCATTTTTCAATCTAAATGGCATAATGGTATATGTAAATGATCCCCATTTGGTAGTAAATGTTGTCTTAGGCTAGTATTTTTCATCTATTTAGACTTGATGGTACCCATAGAATCCATCTGTAAAGGAGTATACTTCACAACCAGTAACACCTTCAAAGATTTCCTTTGTGAATAGTGTTAGAAAGGGATCTGTCACACAAGATGCATTAAGCACTTGATAATCCACATAGATATAAATGTGTCTATCCTTTTTGATATTAATCATCATGGGACTAACTTAATCAAATTCAGTAATGGGAGTGATTACTCTAGCATAGAGAAAATTGTCAATCTCCTCTTTAATACATGCCCAAAGATTAGGATTCCTCCTGTATGGTCATTTTTTCACTGGTCAAGCACTGTCAACTAACTTAATGTGCATCTTCCCTAAAGATGGATGGACTCCCTTAATTTTTATGTATTTCCTTAGGAAAACATCTTGATATTTTTTTAGTAATTCAATTTTTTTAATCTTTGTATCAGTCTAGTATTTTCCAATTATGGCCATCTTTGGTTCTTGTTTCATGCTAATGATGCATTTAATAGTATGAATAGGCCCATGATAAGGGTTGTCCATTTTAGGTCTTGTGTCCTAAATATTTTGTGTACTAGTGCTTGTAGAAACATCTAAATGGTTGGTCAGGGGGTCAAGTGAAGTAGATCCTTTATCTTCATCTACTTGGAAGACAAGCTTTTGCTTTCCCTAGAAAATATCTTCACATCATTATTCATCAGGGACTAGTGTAGGCATAGGAAATGGACATGTTGAAGGCTCAGTAAACAAGTGTAAAGGTTCCTTAGGTTCTTGATGGATATTTTTTAGGTAGTCTTCTATGGAACTTGGGTCTCTAATAATTGCTTCATGCATGGCCTAAAGAGTGAGGTGCAAGTCCATCCTTGGTGATGAATAAGAGAGTATCAAGGTCATATTCTCCTTTAGTAAATACTAAAACCTAGTTTTCATGTGTCACTCTTCATGAATATACTAGGCCCATGCCCATGTGCATAAGGTCCTATAGAATGCATGCACCCATTGGTACTCTGGTAAGTATGTTTCCTCATTTATCCATATTATCTCACAAGCTTCAATGTGAGGTTCAGGTGCTTGCATGCCGCTATAAATATTTGTTCCCTTGAACTTATTATCATAATGAAATATGTGATGTAGAGTAGAACATACTTGATCCTAATACAAAAGGTACTCTTTATGGGTATGCCACCATCTTGCAATGGTACCATCAAGAAGGTGATCTAATGACCCCATCCAATCATTTTTGGTGTCATATAACTCTTTGAGACATTAGATAAATTTAGGTACCTCCATTTATCCTTGGAACTATGGGGATTCATCAAGTATTTCTAGTGGTGGTCCTATCAAAGGCCCTCTCATTGCTAAACCCATGAGGTGAACAAACTTATGATGTTTATAGAGTGGGCACAAGAGGTTCTCATGATTGTTGATGGTGCTACATACTCTTCTAGTGAGATCATAGTAACCATGTGCCTAGCAATTACAAGCATTACTTGTAGTGTTAGAAATAGACTGGGTATCTATCCAGTATAGAACATGATCTATGGTTGGATCACGTTGCTCATCATTTTGGGCAGTGATATTGTATATATGGTTTATGTCATCATCAACATTGACAAGTTCTATGTAAGGAGGTCCTTATGCTTGATCCAATGGTATAACCACATGCTAATCAGTATTCTCAAATATAATATAGTGATTTTTAATCTCAACTCTACATTATTCTCATAACACCATGGTCTTCCTAGTCGAGCTAGATAATCATCAGCTTTAACTAACTCTAGAACCTCAAAATCTACTTTGAATGGCACTCAAAGTATGTTGATTGTGGCATTCTTAAGGACCTAAATAAGATGAGTGTGAGTCTTATTTTCCATAAATAAGACATGGGGTGAAGCCTATAACACTAGACTAGACATTTTGCATCAAGAATCCTTGGTGAGGACATTGACTTTTGTGCCAGTATCCACTAAAATGTCAATAATTACCTATCCATTGATGGTAGAATTAACCAATATATCCCTATATTCTAGGGGAGTAAATGAACTAGGAGGGTCCTATGCTAAGCATGATTTAAGTAGTGGTCTTCACTTTGTCAAATGATGTGAGGGTGAACTTCATTTAGTAGTCAGGCTTGAATCTTAAACCAAGCATTGAGTTATGGGACAAAATCCACATCTAGCATCCACTTACATAGTTCTTGTAAGTCATCCCATGCCACAGGTCAAAGTTCAACTTCCCTTTGTATAGTAGCATAATATGTTACTTATTTGTCTTTGAGGTACTAAATCTTGCCTTGAAATTCTCATATGAGTCATTATATCTTAGAGGACATCCTTTTACTATTGAACATCAGGGTACTTTCTAGATTATTGGTCTTCCTATTGTACTTTCTCAATCAGATTAGTTATCAATTGGGTCTATCCCCCACTGCAAGTGGTAATGTTTACTTGTTGAAATATAGGTATGGTTGGGCATGCATGCCATTATGGCTTATCAATTTGAATCATACTTTCACCCTTTTCATTTCACTCCTTGGTAATAGTTGCATATAGATTAGGACACTCTTCCAACTAGTGGTCCTTTCTATAAAAAGTGCACGTCAGGTATTCTAGGTAATCCCTTTGATAATGGTCTAGAGATCCACATTTTTAATAGGTTATAGATGGGAACTAACTACCTCTTCATCCTCATCCTCTCCCTCATCCTCAGTAGCCCCCATTGTCTTGATTATTGGCAACCAAGGTTTGGTGTGTACCATGCACTCAAGCTTCATGGATATCACTGATCAAATAATAATCATTAGTGTCATGAGTGTAGGAATCACAAATTTTACAATACTCAGACACCTTAGTGTACATATCCCATTGTAAAGGAGGAAAATCATGGACATCATGTTCCTCATGGTAGATTTCACATGTTTTTTTAAGTACCATGCAGATGTTCTTGCACAAGTAGTCACTTCATGTATGTCCTTTAGATTTGTAGTCTGTGCACCAAACACCACTGCATGTTTCATGTGCATTATTCACTATTAAATTTTCTAACTATAATGCCATTGAGGCTATTTGGGTCTCCATAAAGGGACTAATCTTGGTGTCAATGCTTTTAACCTCTTTAGCATGGAAAGCAACTTCCAAGGCCTCATGCGGGCTAGTTAAGGTATGTTATGATAGGGTTCAGCAGAAAGGTAGTAACATTCCTTCCATAAACCATTATGTGTGCTAGGAAATGTTAATTTCAAAGGAAATTTAAGAAATCAAGGTTTTAAACCTTGATTCATAATCATGTACACCCTCTGTAAGTCCATGCTTTATGCCCTTTAGCATTGGTATACTTTGTTGCTCAAATTCAAGAATGTTGAACTCCTAAAAGAAGGTTATTTTTAGTAGATTAAAATTGACCACCATTTGCTAAGGTTTGAACTTATAGTGACACTTATGCACGTGTTCCAAGAGCATAGTTACAAACTATGTGGCTTTATGTTCAGAAGATGTGATGCCTCATGTCATCTAAATTAGTTCACACTTGTGGACATGCTCAACTTCATTCTCCATCCCTCAGTATTCAAGTAAGTGTAATTTCATCTCATAGTAGACTATGGTTGGTTAAGGTATATGGACAGGTGGTTAATGGGAACCTCCAACCTTAGTTCCTTAAGGAGGGAGTTCACTTCCTCTTTCACCACCCCCTGGTCCTCCTCCATCACCTCCAGTAGTAGTGCCCATGGTATGAGATGTGGTAGTTGGTTGGTTAACCAGATTTGGGCATGTATTCTATCCTTGAAGACTAGGTCCTTCAAACATTCCAAATTATTCCATAGAATTCCCTTGAAGAGGGAAAGATAGTGTTAAATCTAAATGAGCCTCAAATGGCTTAGTTTTATTATTCCTTACTAGTTTAGCTTTTGACTCCAAACTGTCTATATCCCAACTCAAAGGCATGAGCATGAATGATGTTGGGGGAGATGGGTTGGTTTAGACTTTATTCCTAAGTTCCTACCATCCAACTTGTTTCTCCTTCATAATATAAAAGTGGCATAGAATGTGGTTCAAAAATTATTAGACAATGTGTAAACAATGCCCAATCTCAATCAACATGGTACTCAAATAGCTACTTCCTCAAGTGTACAACCTACAAGATTAGGTAATCAAATAATGACCAATGTCACACCTTAATGATATAATGTGATAAATCCTACTCCCCCTCAACAAGTAGTGAGTAATATTTCAAAACAACAAGTGATGGGGTCTTCATGTGTTTCTACTTCCTTACGGATCCTAATAACATTCCTTGAGTTCTCTCAGTCTCTTCCCATGATGCTAACTCCCATGATCCTTTGTCGAGCTTCATCATACTTCCATTTTCATAGTGCATGTTGGTTGGATACCATTTTGAACCCATAATCTATAATTAAGATCTACTCTCCCCTTCCAAATGTATGGCTCATGCACAAGAGTATTTAGTCATCCATTGGTATAGTTTCTACTCCAAGTTCAACAATTAATTTCTTAATTTTGAAATCAAAAAGCGTTAGATAAAAATCCCATGGATCTTGAAGGAATTAGAATTTGGCTTCTTCAAGACATGAATAGGTGGTCACAACATACTCCAAAATGTAGTTTTTATGAACTCCTCTCCATCAAAAGTTAACTACTCACATCCATGAGACTTCAAGTCATGCTAGAGCCCTTTGCCATTCTAGTGTCCAAGACCATCTTCTTTCAAGATTCCTAGATCATCCTTGAGCATATACTATTATCCAAGCATGTAAAATAATCAAGAGCTTTGAAAAGAGAGTTTCATATAAGGGGATGTAGATATTCTACTTCACCCACTATTGTGTAGAGATTTCTAGTCTAAGATATAGAAATGCAAACTTATCTTTAATATTGATAACCCATTCTTCTATATTTTCCAGCGTAATATGCTCAAACATTTTCCCATGTCTTTGCTTCAAGTACTTTGAGTCTTAGAAATATAACCAAAATATTGGGTTGTTTTAGTTGATTCCAACTCTGGTGTTGAAGTCCATCCCAATGAGCTAGCGTGTTGGCCCTATCACACAAGATTTAGGTCTCATGCACTCACCTAAAGTGCACAGTGAAATAATGGTTCCTAAAGGTTTTATAACATAGTAATATATTTTTATTCATACCTTTCTCTTTTTTAAGTTTAAAATAAGGATTATATTAATAGCATAAATATACTACTATGATCCTTCTAGTTCTAGATGCAATTATTAGTATTACTACATAGATCACCATCATTATCTAGCATTAGTGACTTAGAAAAGAAAAAGATAAAAATAATAAGAAATTAAGAAATAACTTATATCCAAGTCTATCAACTAGTGTATTCTATCATTCAAGACATAAATTATCAAAATTTGATATCTCATATTAGATGCTTAATGAACCAAAATGTAAAGCTCCATCATCTATTCTCAAAAAGAATCATCCTCATAATAGATTACAATAGGGGTATTTATACTTTTTTTGCCCTGACCAAGTGTTATAATCATTAATGTTATGAGTGAATGGTGCACAGACTCTCAATAGACTGAGAGTTGTGGAACTTACAATAAGTTCTTCCTAAATACCTAGTCCCTGCACCCCTAGATACGCACTCTATGCTATATACTAGTGTCCATGTGTTTTATTCCTTGTGGGTTGGTGCAAAACCTTTGATTAATAAGGTCAAAGTGTCTCATATGAATCTCTCTCCTAACTACTCCCACTTACCACACACTCCCCTAGTCTTCTGATTTCATTTTGAGTCCAATGTTCTTGGGTTCTTTGTGACATGTTATCCTTTCACTGGGTCCTCTTGTGTTGGTCCCTTCTATACTATTGTCCTTTCACATCATTGTAATCTTTCACCCAATAGGTTCTACACCACAATTATTATACACCTGGCAGTCACATGCCATGGTCTTCTCGTGACATAGTCCTTGTGCACCATGTTGATTCCTTGCTAAAATAGGATAACACTTAGTCAAAATTATAAGGCCAACATGGGCTAATTTACCTTGTAAAATGCACTACTTTATAAAGTGCCAAAATTTAGGGGGGATACCTAACATTGTTTTAGAACTAGTAAAAAGGGGGGTTGTCATTATGTTGGTTCTTTTCAACACATCTTCTCTTTTTCACACATGCTTTCTACATCATGGTTAACACATTTAATGGGGTGATTTATAATCATGAACTGAGATAAAGTTCCACTTTTGGGGTTTCATCATGGATACTAGTAATGAATTCTATAAAAAAAATTAAGGCTAACTTCAGAGAATTATTTATCTTGGAAGCAAGGGTAAATAAGCATTGCCTAGAGCAAGATCTATTTCCCTATCTCTGAGGACTTGTTCCTGAACCAACTACCTATGAACAAAATAATGCATGGTTTAATAATAATGACATGGTCTATGGCCTAATATGTCTAACTATATCTAAGGATATTATGCATCATATTGAGCATATTGAGTGCCCTTTCACTACATAGACCATCATCCAACAATTTTATGGAGATATTGGATCTTCATTTGAAAGTGATGCTTGCTTGGATGACCAAGCACCTACTAATATTCATGATGCCTCTTCTTGTGTGGACACATAATTAATGGATGATTAGTTTATATGGTTGACATACATTGTCACCCCATCTATTATTGAGGACACTTTACATCCTCTTTCATCTATTTATACTTCAGAGATCAAAGTTTCTTCATCAAGAGCTTTTAGTGATTCTTTACAACAAGACATACATAGTCTTTCAATTTTAGCATTAAGTGATGATCTCTTGACAAGTGTTTCAGACTTATTTTTGGAGAATCATATTGTAGATGTGAAGGACACATTTGAGGGTTTATCTCTCTTGTTTGATGACAACCTCATCACAATTTTTGTCTCATCATCATCATCTTTGGATCTTGTTCATCAACCATTTCTACATGGTTTTGGTTTGTCACCTAATTCTTTGATTATGCATTTACCTGTTTGGATTGCGGCATCTTCACCTATGGACATGGTGACATTTGAGAAGATTTCAAAGGCACATTTGATGATATTTCTTCCCTCATAATCATTTTTGGAATGGGGATATTATTTCTACTCTTTTATAATATTAAGTAGTGCATTACTAGATCTAAGGTAAAGTAGATTCATCCTCCTCCTAACTAGTTCAAATTTAACTTTAATGGTGTTGCTAAAGGAAATTTGGGCCCAATAAGAGTGGGAGGAGTCATTAGGGATTCCAAAGGGAATCTCAAGGTAGCTTGTGTGGGACCACTTAGGATCCAAATGAAACACATTTTAGAATTTAAAACTATTTTATGGGTCTTTGATATTATAGTGAAACTTGGCATGGAGTATCTTCATATTAAGGGAGATTATATGAATATCATAAATTGTTTAAAAGGCTTGACTAAATCTTCCTAAAAAATGTCCAAGATTATCAATGATGAAAAAAACCTACTATACTACTTCAAAGGGGTGTCAATCACTCATGTGTATAGAGAGGGAAATAGAAGTGCTAGCAAAATGGATAATATAGGGTCCAAAATAGCTCCTTTATAAGCTAGCAAGGTGATGAGTTCCCTGATGACATCACTTCTTTTATCAAACTCGATAAAGGAAATCCCATAGAATGAAATGATGTGTATATTTATGATTATTCACACCCAGCTTAAGATAAAATATGCTAGCATGTGTAAGGACATTATAATCCAATCACTCCTACGGGATTTATATGCATGGATTAATTTTTCACTTCAAAATAATAGTTTATTTGGATCCAATTTCAACACTCCCTCCATTGTCATCTCTAAGGGATCAGGTCAATAAATTTGTAGAATAAACTTGTATAAAAATAAAATAGGAGACAACCATAATCATTTCAAACCCATTTCCTGCACAAATGTTAAGGTGGATGAGTATGTCTAGAAAAATATGGTTAAATGAGGTTTGGATATATGCATGGAGTGGTTGGTTAGGAATGATACAATGTTTTCTAATGATTTCACCCATGGGTGGATGGACAGAGAGGTTTGCATACATGGGTTAAGGATTTTGATCATCAAAGAGCTTATAGGGGAGATCATGGTGATTGATTGCTCAAGGGCTAAAGATTTTAAGGATAAAAAAAGGAAAGAGTAACTTGTCAACATATTCTATATCAAAGAGAAAAAGAAGTTGAAGGCTGCATCTCAGGAAAGGGTTTATGAGGGTAGACCTATCAAGGAAGTGGCTAGATGTATGCTTGTATATCATGCATTATATCACACTAGAAGGAAAACATATGGTAATCTTTTCACACCACTTTATTTTTCTTAACCACTTTAAGGGTCACATTATCAGTCTTCCTTTCTTCCTTTTGAAATCTCTAAAATCCATGGTTCTAAATTACAATAATAATCCCTCAATAAATCTTATCCACCAAGGGTTGATTCTATTATTGATTAATAAGGGTGAACCCCTTTCATCAAAAATTATTATGGAAGTGATTAATATCACCAGTGAACAAGAAGATTTAGATAGACAAATAAGAGGATTTTTTTATATTATTTGAGTTTGAGAAAGATGGGAATGATTAGAATGAAGGTGCTATAAAAGAGTTCATGCAGAAGGAACCTAAACTGAGAGGAAAGGACATGGTGATTCCTATATTTATGACATGTATTTCTAGTAGGAGTCAAGTTTTTATAAATCCTAAGACCAATGAAGACATTGAGTAATTCCTTGTTAAGTTACATACCAAGGTGTCCATTTATAAATTGTTCTGCAACAAAATTGTGGATGAATTTGAAAAGCTTAAAGGGATTTTGGTTTAAGGAATGTCTAATATGAGTTTTTTCAAGTAACATATAGGCATAGATGAGCTCATGTCCAAGGTAATAAAACCATTCATAGAGATGGAGTGGAGTAAAATAGAAAGGAGTCAAATTAGGGGAGGGAGGAATCCAAGCTGACTAGTATAAAGCACAAGAGGTAGGTTGAGGATAAATAATAAGAAATTGGGAACTAGACCAGAGGAAAAAGTAATAAAGTAGAAAGCATTGAGACCAAGAAATTGGTCTATTACTCTAAGTCTGACTAGTTGGTCTTGTATGCTTTTCTTTTGGTAGGCCTAGGTTATTTTATTGAATCTTAGTGTCTTTCAGGATAAAGGTAGTTTTTCCTGTTGGGTACTAGGTTTTATCCATTTTTGTTCTACTATTGTATCATGCTTATCTTCCACTTTCTTTTGAAAGCGTACGGGACCTAATCAACTTGTTTATTAACATATCTAATAAAAAAAATATTAGAAAAGATATTTAATGGGATTCAAAATCAAATCCATACATGCTGAAAATATATTTGAGATTTTTATAGCATTGATATTTCTTTCTTAAAATGTACAAGAATTATCAAATTTGAGAACTTTTAAAATATTACATAAGCATAATCGTTACCATGCTCGATAGCCAAGTAACCTTAGAGAAATTCAATGGAAATATTTTTTGATAGTCTTGATAGAACTAAAAAATGTGTGTATATACCTTGACTTTTGTTGACTAGTTTGGAAATTATACATGTGGTACAAGACTTAATGTATTTGACAATATCTAACCTAAGGTGTGGTGAAAATAAGTAATTATGTAACATCATAAGAGTATTTTCAATTCCAAATTGTCTTAAAACCTTTATGACATGGGATTTTCATATTATTTTATGTCTCTCTATCTTGTGATGTACAAAAAAATACCCAAGATGATATAGGAGTCTATCCCACAAGTAGAAATATAGAACTTAATTTTTGTAATGTAAATTTTGATAGATATATGACAAGTCTACATTAGATGAATACAATTATAACCAAGTGTTTACCTTATGTAAATATGCATCAATCATACTAAGGAGATATCGAATTGGAGGTTATATCAAACAACTTACTCTTAGATTGGCACTTCCATTCTTGGACTATATGTTCATATAGAATTGTTAAAGATAATAATATCATTTCTGATGGCACTTTTACTATAACTTATTTTGAGTCTACAATAACTAGAGCAGATTATGATTTATGTGGATCACAACCTCATTTAAAAATATTAGTGTGTTTATAATAATTACATGCCTAGATAATGGTATAAAGCTCACAATCATATATGACATAATTCCTTACTAGTGCAGTGGATGTCTCACTATGGTAAAAAAATGGGTGACCATGTTGAGTGAGAATTATTCCAAGTGTATAATTATATGAATCAATATCTATCTCAAATGGATGTTGAAGATAAGGTAACATAAGTACTAGCACAAAACAAATTTTGCATTTTAGCTATCTAATTATTTTTTGTTATGAAACTAACTAGATGAAAATTACTTTGGTGCCACCATTGTTAACTTGGTTCAAAGGTTGAGTCACATGATAAAAATCAAGTACAAATCTCTTATAAAAAAAATTATAACCCAAATAAATTGTGATGTTTTATGAGATTATTTAGTGTGGTCCATTCTTGGATGAATCTAATCTTGATTGGGTCTACATGAATTTATTTTCCATCTATAATCTATCTTAGATATTGTATCTCCCACATGGAAATTAAAAATTTCTCCATGTGAGCATAAAATGTATGCTGCCACAAAGTATGAAACTTAATATGGTATAGATGTTAATGCCATGTTTTTCTAAATATTAGTATGTCATCACGGTAGAATATGAAACATGAATTATTATAAGGAAAGATGATGTCATTCATCATCCACATGAATGTCACAAGTGCATAAGTTAATTTGAAGGCATAACCAACCATGAAAACAAACCTTCATTTGATTTTTTTCAATGTATTTTATGTTCAATAGAAATTTGATGATACGTAGACTTTAGAATGATTTTGAATAAGAATTTGGCACCACATAGCTAGTGTAGTAGGTCCTCATTCCTTCGAAAATGATATCAATTATTTATTATGATCTTGTTGAGATATCTCTAAATAATGCACAACCTCCATGTGTCATCCCTCTTCAGAATAAGCAAAATTGGGCTACTACAATGCAATGAGTTGTCCCAATGTGTTCATAATCCATTAATTCATGGATTTATTTATTAATATCTTCTTTTTATTGAAATGATCTATAGTATAAAGAATCATTAAATAGAAGTAGTAAATGAATTTAAAATATATATATATATGCTTTATTATATAATGTTTAAGATTCTTTAGCTAACTCAAATATTCCTTATATTATCCCAACATGTTATTCAACTATTGTATATTTATTTCTATTAGGGGAATTTTTAAAAAAATAGTTATGCAAGGGCATTCTTACATTCTGGTCTTGCCATCAACAATACAAAATTATTGTTGGAATTGACCAACTTATTGTATTTTTGGATATTCAAAGCATAGTATTGTGTCTCATTGGGAAACGAAAAAAATAAATTATAAATAATTGTAAAATAAATCCTAAAAAATAGTAATAAATTTTAAATAAAAATATGGATGCAGAGTTTTTTTGTATGTATAAGTTAAAATACATATGTTATGTTAATGTAAACCAGCTAAAGTTATTTTTTTAGGAGGGATGTTGAAGCATATGTGATCTATTTATTCCAATTTGGGACACAATATTATGTGTGTAAAAGCTTAGTAACTAATTTTAGTATGTAGCATCTCATATCATGAACATTTATGATAAAACTTTTAGGATTTTCTTCATAAACTACATGTCAATGGTATTTATATGGTTGGCCAAATAAAACATCACATACCTATAATGATGAAACATTACAAATTATTGCATCTTGAAAATCATTTATTTTGTACACTATGTAACACTAATGAGTGATGTGTTTCTTATATCTCACATTGGACTATGTAATAGAGTATGTTTTTGGGTGAGGTGTCAATAGAAATTTAAATCTTCAAACTGATTTAGGATAAATTATTATTTTGAATTTGTTTTTAAACTATTAAGTGTATGGATTGACCATTAATCCACATTTGATAATGGAAAAATTTTTCTAATTACTCTAAATCGATGTTGAAGGAAGTATGTTTACAATATGTACCACAACACTAGGTTCAAAATCCATTATTTTCTTACCTTTGTCTAATGTTTTAGTTTTAATACCCATTTCCTCATGTTGTGCAAGTATTTTTTCTTAGCACAACACTCTTCATTAGAGAGAGTACTAGATTATGAACTAGGAACCACTTTTGAGTCTTGGATTATTTATTCTAATCATTTGAAAATGTGTTCTTCTTCTTAGGATGTCATGAAGGGCCATTACCTTATTTAGGATTCTACTTGGATTGCTTAGACTATGGTTTATCTTGATTCTTATAATCTTATTTCTTAGTCTCCATTTTGTCTTTTGCTTCAAACTTTCAAACAAATATATAGGCCCATCCAATGGAGGAGATATGGATTAAATCCATATCATGTTGGATAAATGGTCTCAAGCCTAACCTATAATTCAAAATAATATTTTTATTATATTCTTGAACATTTAGTATTAAAACAAAATTATAAAAAGTGGATGTGTATTCATGCACATATTGATCATGGTCTTGGCATAACTAATAAAAAATAATGTATTGGTCATCATTGTTAACGTCTTCATGTGATTTGAATGCAATGGATTAGGTATATCACCATTTATTTACATATAAATATACTTCTATAAAAATGAACTTAATATTTTCTTGGTAAGATAAATTATTTACTAGGTAGTATGAAAAAATTAGATTAAGTTAATTATTTAGGGCATCTCTATCTATTTTACTTTTAAAATTGGGATGTCTAGATTAAATTTTACCTTATATGATGTGTGACCACACGGTCACTATGAATGAGATGTGTTGGAATGAGTATGATCATGCTTGAGAAGTTTATTAAAGTGATCAACAATACCCAATCACATGCTTGAGAAGTTGAGTAAAGTGATTTAAAATACCCACTCATTTTTGTGTATGAATTTCTTCCAATTATTCTTGATTCATTTACAAAGTATCCTCTATCATTTTCTTGAACATTTATAAAGTCCTTGCCTCTATAGTTAATCTATCTACCATTTAAAGATGTGAATAAATCTATTATGAAGGGTCATGAGTTTTGATCCCTAGTTTCTTGTAATCATTCCGTGTATGAGGGAACATACAAATAGATAAGTACTTAGATAAAAATTTGATACCACTATGAGCTGACATGAAGTGTATATGTTTTGATACCACTAATTCAATACACAAGAGGAGACTCAATGGGCAACCACACTTAATGGATTGAATGGGTTATTGTAAAAGCATTTATTGAATTAAATAAACTAATATATATATATGAGTGTAGTAAGATAAGGGAAAGAGAATAGATGATAATGTACACCATATTATAACTATAATTACAAATTTGTATTATGAAAAGTTATGTACAAGATTGAGGGTTTGAATATATGATGTTTTTGTGTTTCCTAGTATATATTTGTTTCACTAATTTATTATAAAGAATAGAATAATGTATTGACATATAGTAGAGGGGGATGAATAATCATTTGAATCATTACAAGAGTTGGTGACGATAAATTAATAGTTAATAATTAATTTTTTTCTTCTAATAACACCATTTTAATCTTAGGTAATAAATTATTGATATGATAGGAGTTGTGGGATAAAATTAGATGAGTTATGAATTTGCATTATACACACATGCTTAGGATAATGTTAAATTTGTTAGTGAATAAAATATATGTTACAAAGAAACTACATGGTACCACAATTTAATTGAAGGTTTAGATTCTTATGGATCACTAGTTCTCTTTCTACTAGGGTGGTCTAGGTGAGAAGGGTGGTGGTTGAAAAAATCCCCTCAAGAGTGATAGTGCACCCTTCAACCTACTATCATGGTGCACATGAATTTTGACTTTGAGCCACTCTCAAGCTTCCTGGGAGTTTCCCATGTTTTCATTTTTAATATAATATTTATTCATCATAGACTCTAAGGTTTGGGGATAAATAAGGTAAACTGATCAAACTAAATTTGTGTTAAGTCCTCAAATAAATATGTACACCTATAAATTCTGATCTTGGAGGTAGTAAAAATACTTTAATAATTATAAAATATGAAAATCATACCATATTACCTATTTATTATAGGTCACATAACTCATCCACTCGCATTTGAATGAAGTGCTTTGTTAAATATCAAACCATGAAGTGCTAAAAAAAGATCCTATGTGATAAAATCAACATCCAAAAGGGAACTCTTGTTCCTCATGTTTTCATTAGAGGCTAGCCACCCCTCTCAGGAGTTGTATACCAAAATGAGCCTTGACATTTCTCTCATAGGTCTATATGCTAAAACATCTAGCTTGACTCATAAGATAAGCCTCTACCTTATATCTAACTATCTATTATAAGAAGATAGGTGGTTGTAATCTCAATAAATCACATATGAGGTCTCTTATCTCCTATTTGTGTGGTCAGGTCTCCTCACAAACCCTTATGATGATCTATGATCTTTTTATGACTACCTAGGTGAAATAACCTTAGATGCCTCAAGCCACTATGATAGTCACTTGTGAATAATGTCAAAAACATAATACAATGTATGAAACATTTGTGGTCATATATTTATATAAAATTCTCTCATATGTGCATTAATTTTATGACAATAAGAGAATAATAAACTATTCTCAAAACATTAGATTTTAGGCTTGACAAGGTCAAAAGTGTTCAAATGTCATAAGGTGTTACAAGGTTAAAGTTTAAGGTTTAGGAATAAACCTACCCAGGCACTATTATAAAGTCACATTCAATTTAATTTAAAATGTCATGTTATAAACTTCAATTGAATATTAAGACATAAATTTTGTCACTCAAGTGGATCCCCCTTAAATTACTCAGTCAACCCTTAATTATAATATTTACATGTTAAGTTACAAATAAAGTATTATTAAGTAAATCTTAAGACATAAACAAGGCACTTAAATTCCAATAACACTTTCATGCTAAAAGGTCAAGAACCCAATTTCCACCCTATTGTGCCCAACATGGCCCATTATTTTTAGAATGGGACCACATTTAAAATAACAATAAGAACAAAAAAATGAAAATAATTGTGTAAATTTGATTATTTAGGTCCAATAGTAGTTATTTGAATTTTTTTATAATACTTTATAAATGATCATTTATTGAATTATTCCAAGTTGGACATATGAAATCAAATAAACTTTGTCTAGATCTTGTTCATGCAAGTTTTCATCATGTTTTGGCTTATTTTTTTCATTATTTTGAGTAAAATTTAGGCTAAGGGTTTTTTATGGATTTATAATGGAATTGCTTGTTTCCTTTATATTTCAAAATTCATACTTTACCTATTTAATTTTATGAATTGTTTAATCGCTAACTTCCATAATTTATCATAGGTATTTTTACTCAATCACATAAGTGTCACTTGGCATGGTTTCATAGCTCACATACTTTAAACTTATTTACGGCTAATGGACTTAGTCTCCACACTTCACAACAATTCAAAACCTTTTTAAAGTATGACTCAACTCTCCCAATCAATGTGGTGCATTTTCACAACTTCATATCATTTGAACTGGTCTAAGGCTCAAAATATGGCCACAATTTAGCACTTGTTCATAATTATTTGAAGGTTACATGTTATCATTGCATGCATTCACAACTCATCACAACTTTTTTGAAAGAATTTTTGGATTCAAATCAACTCTTCTAATCCACATGATGAATTTTTGTGGATTCATATTATTCAAAACTAAAATAACCTTAAAGAATTGAATTCATAAAGGGTCCAAGTCTTCAAGCAATGCCATGTGTCAGGTTTTCATGAAATTGTATCTTTGTAACTTACAAAGTAAGTTTTCAATGACTAAGGAGTGTTGGGATTAAATCAATAGTATCTTTTCAAGTGGCAATGCCACATTTTTCTTTTCCTTCATAATTAGTCATAATCATTCAATAAAGGAAAACCCATGACTCTATGAGAGGCTACCATGTGGGAAGGACCCCAAGGAGGGAGACACACTGGCAAATGTGGTTATACTTAAGTCCATTTGGAATATTTTTCACCTTTACAAGAATAAAAGGAACACATAATTTTTCCCAAGGTCTAATATTTATGTGGATGTGAAGTAATAGTAGATTTCCATGTGTTATTTATGTGCTCACTTGTGCCTTTATAATTAGTCATGAGAATTTTTAGTAAAGGTGGACCATGGGGATACAAATAAATCATAGGCTACCACATGGACTGACCCCACAGTCTTTGAAATACAAATACCCATTTACAACTCTATAAAATCATGACCCAACTCAATGCATGCCACTTTTCACTATTGCATGGCTTGCAAAAAGGAAGTGGGCTATGTATCCAAATCCAAAAATGGAAGGTTAAAGATACATGATAGGGTGCCAAATTGAAAGGATGTACATAAGAGGGGACATAACAACATTTGAAGACCAAACCAAGAAATAAACCAAGCCTTGAACTAAAAAGGGTCACACAAGACTAATTGAGCATCTCAAATATATAAAATGATGCCTTGTGGCAAGGCTATTAAAAAAAGTAAAGATCCAAGGCAAATCAATGGTCATGTCACTCCTACATCATGAATTCAAACTTTATGACTGACACTACCCATTAGACTATTGAATCCATATACACAACAATAACTCATAATTGTCTACTGCTAAAAGTCATGACATTGAACAAGGAACACATTTATCAGGCATGGTGTATCCATGATATCTTTGATATTTTATAAGAGATCAACATGGTATTGTAATATAATTAAATGAAAATGAAGATATTTTTAAGTGGCAAATAACGTGGGTTGGTCTCGATGAAAAATCCCATTATGTTGTTTGTCTAACCATGCCTACTTGATTACTTTTGTCTTCTTTTGTATATGTTTTATAGTTGTAATAAACTATGCCATTATATCCATAAGTGGATAGGGTTAAAATTTTTAAATGGATAGATCTTTAGCTTATTGGATGAACTACATTGCTAGTTGGTATGATTTGCTAGTTTGTTTCCCTGAGAAGGGAGAAGTTAATAGAAATGCAAATAGATAAATTTAAAATTCTATGAAATGTTCATGGACTTTTCTTTGTCTTGCTTATTTTTCAATGACACCATGCATTTTGGAAATTTAGTTAATTACCTTAAATATTTGCATGCTTTATTATGAATAAATTAGAATGTGAGATGTAGTTATTTTGATTGTCTAAGACAATTAATCTTTGACTTATTTTTTATCTACTTAAATGTGTTGTTATTATTTGCTACAATGATATGGATATTTTTAAAATTATTATAGTAAGATGTGGTTGTTTTATAAAATTGGGGAAATAAGGAAATATACTTAGATCATAATTATGACAAATAGTTGTATAAAATTAGAATGAATAAAATAAAGACAAATTAAGAATTTTTTATTTGAAACTTATTATATTTGAAAAAATGCTAAAAGGGTAAATTACTTAACTGTAAATTAGATGATGTAGGACTATGACTCTAACTGTAGAACTGACCATGCAATTATGTGAAATGACTATGAATTAATAATAAATATACACTTGACCTATAGATGAGGCCATACTAATTAAATAAGGCTATGCCACACTGTAGTCTATAGGTAATGATGGCATTTGATAGGCTTTTCCCTTATGTGTAAATATGGGTATGTGTGTTATCACATGTTGGTCTTGTGTATGTATTATGTGATGATTTATCATAGAATATTATATGTATCTTATTTTTCACTTAGAACTCTAGCTCAATAAGAAATGAGGAATAAACAAAATAAATGGAAAAAATAGGTTAGTGTCTGAAGTCATGTTTGACCTCAACACCCCCTATGTTGATCGCTACCTACATACCAATACTCTGAAGAGGGATCAAACTTTATCTAGTTATCCAATGCTATGGTGGTATGTGTGAAAGACTAGTGCAATGATAAATGCTTGTGCAATCTTAGGCAATTAAGTGCTCCAAAAATGATGTGTGACCTTTGAGGTGTATGCAGACTTAGTTCAAGGCTACTAGGGTTGTGTGGACTGAGAATTGGGAACAATAGATTCCTTTCTCTTAATGTGTAATTAGATGTCCTAGCACTTTTCAATCATGTGATCCTCTAATGATAAAATGGTAGGAAAATATAGATTTATAGTGATCTCTTTGGAAATTACTTGAATTAGGATTGTTAAAAATATGATATGAACATGCATGATGACTCATTATATGAATTTAAATTTGAGAAATTATCCATTAATTGGTGGGAGGACATGACCAATAGATTTAGATACTACCAGTGGGTGGGATGGTCTTGAAGGAATGACCTTGTCTAAGAAGTAAAGACAACTAAGCTAGAAGTGTCGATTAGTCAAGAGATGAGCTTAGACTACTCATAATTAAGATTAGGAATAATTATGTATCATAATTAACTAATATAGGGTTAATTCACTTAGAGATAGATGAATAGTGACTTAGAGCCATGAAAATGCGCATGGGATAAGTGTGTATAATGAATTATTCATAAGTACATTATTTTAGCATTAAATTTTAATTTTAGTGATTATATTTCCCCCCTTTTATTCTAGTAATGAAACAAAGTGAAATTACTAGAGTAAAAATAAAGAAAGGTATACCTAAGCTTACCTATGTTTAGTAGTCTTCAATGTAGTCCACACATTGAACTATGATTCATGCAAACCTACAATGAAAAATGTATGAATTAATCCTTACTTAAGATGAAAATATGAAAGAAAAGACAAAAAACTTATAAATCAAATAACAAAGAATGAATACACCTGATTGGGTACATGAACCATTGTGTTTTATGTGAAAACACTAGTGATTGGAAAGGGTAGGACCCATGAAAATTTATCTTTTCATTGAATAACTTGGATTAGACTGTGCATGCCCCAAATGCATTGATTAAAGAGTGTGATTAAGAACTCAATGTGTGTTTGATGCCATCATTGCATACCCAAGCTATTAGAGTGGTTTAGAATCCCTATATGAATTAAAATAGATCATTATGATGCAAACCTAGTGTAAAACTAGTGAAAAAAGTGAATCAATCATTGTAGATATAATAATATTCATTTTTGGTGCAAAAGTGGTGTGAAAATAACATGACCTAAGTCTGGTGTATACAATGTAGAGAATGACATGGGTTATTATTCCTTCTACAAAATTGAGTAAGAAAGGGATCATGTGCCATGCACATTCTTCCAATATGATATTTGATAATATTTCTTCTATTAACTAAGAAATATCAAGTGATTTTCTAAGCGAAAAATTGTGTGATAACATGGAACACATGTTACACACAATGCCCCTAATCTGAGAAAAATATGTGACAAAATTGAGTATTTATCTGAGATAATTCTACATACCTACTAAAATTATCCAATAAGTGACTTTGATTATCAAAAATTAAGGAAATATTACTTTATACCTATTGGGACAAAAACACATTGTATGGGAACAACCAACCCGTATCCTGGAGTGTTGTGGTCTAAAACTACTTTTTGAGAAAAATTTGGGTATGAACTATGATCAACTGAGCAAAACTTTTGTTTTCATGTATATGTATTGGGTTGTTGCAATTTATAATACAAGAAATTATGTATGCCCCCTATTTTGAGGTGATTTATGAATCCTACACAAGGACTTAACTCAAAATAAAAAGCTATGCAAATGATGTTACATAAAAGATCAAAATTTGAGTAGTAATTATAATATTGGAGATCATGGCATTATGTTTTTAATTTGAGCAAAAGGAAATAATGTATGATACATAGTCATGTCTATATAGATGCTAATAATGAGAAATGTAGTGAAAAATGATCAAAACTTAGTACTTGAAATTGAACAAAATAAATCAAGGAATATGTATGATGTGGATCACAACATCAAAAAATGGGAAAAATACATTATATTGATCATGGCATCACAATTGAGAAAAAAATCAAACAAGAGTTAAGGTATGACACATACACACAAAAAACACAAACAATTAAGAAGGCCAAGGGGCCTCATATAAGGGACATGTTCAAATGTCACTCATACATATATAAGCATACAACAAGGCTTAGAGCCACAAATAATGACATGTTAAAATTTATACAATTCATAAAAATGAATACACATAAAACATGAAGCATATAAGCAAACACAAAAAACATGCATGAGTATGTGAAACTGATCTACATAGGTAATTAGTAACATCAATATATCTAGAAACTCAGGTATCTAGAAAGGTAGAAATGTGAAATTATGTGAGAAAAAATGATAGTTTTCTCTCAATGTATTGCACTGAAGTATGAACAATAGGGATAGTCATAAAAATATAAAAAACCATGTAAAAGGATTCCCCCAATGAAATTTTTGTGATGTAAAAAATTTGTAGAAGGCCTCCGACTGGTTTAGATATAATAATGTATAACATGTGTTCACCAGGATAAGCCTTTTGGAATCAAACAAGGATGTTATGCATGACTATCTAGAGTAGAATGTTATTATCTATAAATTTCTAGGTATGAGACTATCACCACTTGCAACTACATTTGTGAAGCATTATATATATATATATATATATATATATATATATATATATATGCTGAGCACAAATAAATTGATGTAAATAAACTACACATATAATGCATAGGTCCCAAATTTTGAAATTTATAGAATTCTTTATTTTATTTTTAATAGATGAAAAAAATGAAATCTAAGCATCAAACAACACATTCAAGGGTTATGGATAATCAAATGGTGGATCTAGTGGAAGGTGTTTGAGTTCTAGATATTGAATCTTGTCAAATTCCCATAGATCATCTTCATTATAATCATCATACCAATAATATTATGTAATTGTATCCTTATCTTTTGTATTATTTTAGATTATGTGCATGCATATAACATGTTGATTTATTGTGTAGGAAACCTCATTTGTGGTTTTTGGAGAAATAAAATTTGAGGCTTGTTTATCATTTATGAATCTATGATTGTCATCAACACAATCATAAAGAATATGAATTTTAGTATCCTAAAATTTAAATGTATGATAATGTTGTAACTTATCAACTGTAGCTTCCATTTTGTGCAACCATGTTTGAAAAAATGTAACACTTATTTTATTTCTTGTTTGCATCAAATTTTGTACCACATACAACTAGTATTGTAATGTGTCCTATCGAATCTTAGAAATATATAAATTTATAAAATTCATCTTGATTATGCCTTATGTGGTGAATAAATGTAAATGTGTATGCATTTGTCTCTGTGTTCTCATCTATTTCCACATGTTGCCTATATTCATTCTCAATAAAATCCTAAATATTCAAGGAGATATATCCTTAATGTTTGTAGTTTCTATGTATTTTACCATGCTTTTGAGCCCTATTCAATTATGGTATGGGTTGTATAATTTGAATAGTTTTGTTATCCTTATATTTATGAGTTTTATGTTTTAGTAGTGAACAAGTATTAATATCATGCCATGTTATTTTGTGAAAATGACAAAAGGATTTTCCCTGTTGATTTGATAATCTACTAGTAGATTTATACCTTACCATTAGTAAGGCACTTAATTCCCTATCAAGTAACATCCATAACATAATGTGGTATATCATGTCATTGTTAGCTTGTATTCTAATAATTGTTTTATATTCATGAGTTACACATTATTTATTAAATTTGTAAATAATGACCTATTCACACATGTAATGCATTTATTTATGTATTGTGCCTCATACTATCTATAAATTCTAGATTTGACAAAGATGTTAGTCCATGGTGCACCTAATAAAATAGTATGATTTGTAGTAGTTATATTGCAATAAATATTATTTCCTTTATGAACATATAAAATTATTATTTTTCATTTATCTATGTTCACTAGGATGATTGCCTTTGAATCATCTCTGTAATCACTTGGACCAACTGGTGTAAAATTTAAATCACATAAATAACCATTAATTTTTATTTATATTTAATTAGTATGATCATTGAAACTAGAATTAGAATCATTATCAATGTCTTTAATAGATATGAAATTTGGATCTTCTAAATTGACTAATAAAGGTAATTCTTGTACATATTCCTCTTGTTCTAACTTTTTAGATGACGGATATTATTCATAAATATCTATATATGAAAAATTTTGATCACTTTTACTTGATTCACCAACCTCATATGTATGTATTTGTTCTATAGGTATGATATCTTGTGGTGGCATAATAGTAGAATAAGGTGCCTATAATTATGATTGATTATTAGTAGTAGATTCTACAATATTACAATATATAAATGGTTGATTAATAGCAAGGCATGTCTATAAATATCCATCATGAAAAAATTTGACACACATATGTAAAATATAAGGTACAACTTCCATTTCATGTATTCATGGCCTACCCAATAGTAAATTATAGTGTAAATGATTACAAATTTATTTAAATTAAGTAGGCGATATTTTGGGCTCAAACTTGATATTTAAAATGATAAAACCCAAAGCTTGGTGAGGCACATCATCAAATATTTTTATGTTCTTATATGTCTTTTGAAGTGAATCCATATTAATACCCATTATATATAATAATGTAAGATCATAAATATTCAAACCTAAACTATTATCTATCAAAATCTTTTTAAATTTCATACTTTTGAGTTGAACTTGTATAAACAAAAGAAGAATATGATCAATAATAAACTCTATAGGAAAATATTCATTTACAAAATATATGGCATCTTCAATATCCTTCAAATTATTCACAACAAAATGAAAAGTAAGGCCCTATGTCTTAAGGCATATGTGTATGATTCAATACTTAATACAAAATATCCTTGAAAATAGTAGCTTTATAAAGTAATTTCAAAATAAAATATTGATTTGTGTATTCCTTAACTGATCAATAATCTCATACCCTTTAGACTAATTAATCATTTTATTATATTGGGTTAGGTACGAGGAGGGATTGCTTGAGTTTTTTCCTCTTGTCTTACTTGATGAGGCACTTGACCTTGTCCAATAATAACAACTCAAACCACATGATCTATTATAAGACTAGGGTGAATAATAAAAGAAAGATATGAGCTAATATAGTTGTGATATTTATGGGTAGGAGGAATAAAAGGAACCATCTAAACCCTTGGATGTCTAGTAGTAATAGGTGGAAACTCAAATTAAGCCATGCAATAATAAGCATCATAAAACTATTTTTAGAGAGTTTTAAAATATAAATCAAATTAAATAAAAGGAAAATATGAATTTTTCTAAGCAAAATCAAAATCTTTATTTTAAAGGGTGATTCAAGAAATCTCCAATCATAGGCTTTCCTTCCTCACTAGAAATGGAGCAAAGATTAAAGTGGATCTAGAGGTATCTTTATTAGGGTTATGAATGTTAGGTTGGTAGCAGAGTAATACTAAAACCTTCACCCTAAATTCATTCCATTAAAAATAGAGAATAAAATTTAATACCCTTCAAAACATTTAATCATGTGATTGCTCTCAAGATATGTCAAAAATAAAATTCACAAATGAATGAATCGCTATACACACACATCTTACTCTATATAGATGTTAAAGCTTAGTATTTTGTGTGATAAGATTAAAACTAATATTCGAGATTATTTTGAAAATGTGATATTTTATTTCCTATATTTTTATATTCTTTTGAAATTTAACTATAATTTTTAAGTTCTACACACATGATAGTGTTTTCCATTTATAGGTCACCATTTGTTGTGCCTAACACACTGTGCACTATTTTCATAAAAAAGACCCACACTTAAAACAAAATAATGACCAAAGTGTTGAGTATAATTTTGAAAATTTAATTGTTTAGGTACAATGGTCATTGTTTTTGGAAAGCTTGTTCTAATATTTGTTAAATGACCATTTACCAGTTGAACATATACAAACAAATCAGCTTTATCTAAAGTCTGTTCATGCAATTTTTCATTATGTTTTGGATTGCTTTTATTAGTATTTTGAGCAAAGTTAAGCTAAGGGTTTTTTAAGGCTTTATAATGGACTTGTCAATTTCCTTTGCATTTCAAAATTCATATTTTACTTAGTCAATTTTATTAATGGTTGCTTATTTTCGACATTTATCATATGCATTCTTGCTCAATGGAATTAACACCACTTGGTAGGTTTTCATAGCTCACAAACTTGGTAATTATTCACATATAATATACTTAGTCATATTAATTTTAGTAAGGGGTCTCATGTGGTTGCACCATCAACCCCTCTCTACATATGCACGATGAAAAAGGTGTTGAAAAGACACATTTCTTCAAGTTCAGAGATATTCTGAATTACCTACACCTTTAAAACATTAATATTAAAACATGTATGTTATCCTTTAGTAAGCCTTAGAGTGTCTTGTCATGTAGGTATAACTACAAAATATCATGGATGGATTCATAGAACAATTGAAAATTATGTAGCTTTAAAAAATAACACATTATTCAATCTAAATGGCATGAATATATAAATGAATAATCCACATTCTATAACAAATGTGGTCTTTGGGTATATGATCTATCACTATATTCACTTGGTGATGTTCTAATAATGCATCTATGAATGAATATATTTTTCCCCCTGTGTTATCTAAAATTTATTTAATGAATGGTGTGGTAAATGGATTATGAACATATGCTTTATTCATTCTCTAGTGGATATAAGTACTTATTTCTATAGTCTTCTTATTTATATGATTATGGGAGCGATCCAATTCAAGTCTTCCACTTATGTTATCATGCTTATTTTTAACATTTTTCCCATGTTATTTAATTTTAAATTTCATCTGCCTAGTTTACACCTTTATTCCTTTTAACTATTTGAATGTTCAAGAGAATAGTTCTTTATATTTTCTTAATAGTTATACCATATTTTTAATTTTTTGATCTTCCAGATAAATCTTTATTTTTTCAACTTAGGATCTCCTATAATGTCTATATTATAGTCTATTATTGTTAGTATTTGATAAAAATACTTTGTTATATCTTTATTTTGGGACATAATTGGCTCCTTGGCTTATTCGTTGAACTACGTTGTTAGTTTTTATGATCCACAAATTACCACTCTAAGAAGGGAGATTTTAATAGGAGTGAAAATAAGGAACTTTGAAATTATCTAGAATGTTCATGGAATTTTCTTTCTCTTTCTCTATTTTTCTTCTTTCTTAATTTCATATTGATGTTGTGTATTTTGAAGCTTAAGCAATTATTGTAAATATTTACATGATTTATTATGAGTATGTTAGAATGTATGATCTATCTATTTTGATTATCTTAGGTAGTTAATCTCTAGTCTATTTTTTTATGTAGTTAAATGTGTTTTTGTTATTTAATATAGTGATTTGGATCTTTATAAAAATTATTTTAGTAGAATGTGTTTTATCTATTTTTTACAATTAATTTACCTTATAAATAAATACTTCTGAGATTGCATCATAATATTCATCCCTTATACTCTTTCTCTGATTTAATCAAATATGAGTGCTTAACTATATTTAAGGAATGTTGATTAATTTTCATTAGATGTCCAAGGTGATTACCTAAGTGAAATAATTACTTAGATGAAGTATTGAACCTTTTTTTCTCTCTTACTCTTCTTCATTTTTTTTATGATATCTAGTCTTGGATATTACATACAGGCATCATTATAAATAATGCATCCTAGGGTGTTGTTCTGATCATTCAAGAAAATATCCCTTTTGAGCTTGTATGTCACATGCCACTATTTCATGCAAGCCATGTAGGAGAGTCACAACCTACAACTCATGCCAAGGACAAATTCTAAACATTCTTAAAATGAGAAGGTGAAAACCCATGAGGTATTTGGGGTGCCTAAACCCCACACCAACATACCCTTATAATATTTGATAAGAAATCCATGAGATAATAAGTGAAAAATATACGGTATGAGCTAGAAGAGGAAAGAATCATGAGTCTCATGATTCTATTGGAGGTAGAGGTTTTTGGTTCAAATCCAATGAAGGTTTGAGAAATAATGGTTTTTAATACACTTAGAGGAGATGGATAGATAGTGGTAGTTCACATCCCAAAAAATATGGAAGATGATAAATAGATCATATTGAATGAGGTAGATGGACTATGTCCAACCAATGGTAAAGGAAAACAAAGGATGATTAGTGTTCTATTGAGGAGGATGGTTTATGGATAACATGTTGTAAGAAATCAAGAAAGAAACATATTGAACAATTTTAAAGGCACCTAACAAGGTATAATGAGACATCATGGTCAATAATATTTTCCAAAAGAGTTGTTTTAATACTCATCATAACTTTATGATTAGGAACTAATACATGTTTCTTTCTCATATGTATGATGCAAGAGCATATATCAACAATTTTGCATCACTAAAAATTAAAAAAAATAATATAAATTTCAAATTTTGGTTGCATTTATTTAGGTATGAATTTCATCAAATTATTGACATATTCATGGTGATGATTGGAATTATTTAGGCCACCTTAACTAAAACAAATTATATGGATTTTTTATGGATATGGTATGGCAAGTTTAATTTTGAACAAGACATAGTATAATGAGAGTTTCAAACATAAATAAATCTTTCAAAAAGGCCCCAAAAATGCCAAAAACATTTTTGATGATGGATTTTAATATTACATGATTATAGGAGTCTAAGGGATGCCCAAGGTTGTCATAAAAATGCAAGAAAGAAAGGTTTTAATGGAAACAACTAGAAAACCAAAAAAACAATGAAAAAACAAAGAGAGAAGTGACATTTCTAGGGATGTGCATTTGAAGCTAATGATGCATCTATTATAAAATATAAATCCATATTTGAGGTGGGTTTTTTGCATATATGGTTTAGGTAAAAATGTCATGGGGTATTTCCTCTTCAATAATGAGAATTTGAGATTTGAAATTCCATATAAATATTTAACAAAATGCCTAAGAGTATATGTGGACTATTTTTATTGAATAAAAGAGTTTTTAATGATGTGAAAGGTCATTTTAAGGAGTTGTGTCCTAAAAATCATGTAAAAATAGAATGAAATTGATTTCATGAATTTTGGTGATGATTTGTGTATTTTTGCATGTCTTGGGAATGCTTAAAAATTGTATTTTAGTAAAAATAATAGTCCAGGTTCTATTTGGGTTCCATGTGAGGTTGGGAGTATTTTAAAATAAGTTTTGAGATTTATTTTGAGTACTCATACCCCTATCTCCTCTCTCATCAAACTAGATTTTGAGTTTAGTATAATTTTATTTGTTTACTAGTTAAAAATTTTCATTAAAGATGGAAATTTTAGTTTTCATGTAAATGGTCAAAAAAAGTGATGGGATAACATAAATCAAGATATAAAATAATGGAGAATATATGTTTGGGATATTAGGACTCATTTTCTATTCATTTGGCTCATGACTTAGACTACATCAAGAGATATAATTCCCTAGTAAAATTTCCCAGGCTTAATTTCCTTTGATAGCTCAAATTATCGATTCAACACATAACATAATGCCTTGTTGATAGACACCATTTTTTACAATCCTACCACATCCTTAGAAAAACATAAATACTCTCAATCAATTTGGTGGAAACCTTTCCCATGTTCATAATTCACCCAAATCAAATCCTTGACGAGTTTCTTAAGATTTTGATATGAGGCTTTAGAGGGAATTATAATGCTCAATTTTCCAAAATATTCCTTATGATTACATTTAATCTCCCTATGGTACTACTTAACTTACTGATGACAACTAAATCCTAGAAGGACCCTTTGAGAGAGAACACCCCTTTTTTAGCCCCATGCATACCCTTTTACTATAAGGCTATGCAGTTTTTAGGGAAACTCATGGACTAGCCATAGCTTAGAATTTTATGTTCATTAGAATCCAATGAGGATTTTAAATGGTGATAAAAAAAAAATTTGTTAATTTTTTATCCATATTCAGTCCTATATACTTAATTATTTGGCCTCTATCCTTACATCTGATCATTTTCTCCAATATTGTATTTGATAAAATCATTTTTTCACACAATTGTTGTATTTTCATACTATCCTAATTTAGATTTTTGCATCTAATTTTTTCACTCATTATTGTCAATCATTTGATGGAAAACATTCAACATTAACTGATTTGTTGGCATTCTCTCTTTCTAGGTTTTTATTTGCATCAAATTGGAGAGGGCTTACATTAAGGAGCTACTGTTTTTATACTCCTAGGTTGAAAACCCATAGCCATATCCTCCATGAAAATAAAAATTTGGATCACAAGTTGGTAAACTCATTGGAACTATTTGTAGTGATACAAGGAAAATTTATTAGCAAGGTGAAAACATTTTTTATTAAGATTTGATCTTATTTTTAGGGTTAAATTTTTATGTTATGTTAGTTTTTATTTACAAACTACAAAGGCATTCTAGAATGATTTTTTTTTTAAATTTATAAATAGTATGATTTATGTTTGAATCATCATTTAATTATTGAAATTTCACTTTCCTTTTCAAATAACATTTTTTCCCTTGAAAACAACACACTTTTAATTTACAAATTATTATTCCCTTCAACATATTAATTCAATTATTTGCTTAGAACACAATATATATATCTAATTTATTTACTTTCAATTCATTAGTTATCTGGCCCTAGCCCTACCCTAGTTCTTGTAGACTCTAGACATAAATTTGTGCAAGCCAACAAACTAGATAGTAGGTATAGGTTCCTAGCACTTTTCCCCAAACCATAAATGTTTTACATTCATATACTTTGTCAAACCCTTGTGGCTTATTTAGATAGTTAGAGCTATATTTTCATATGCAATGCTTATTTTATTGAATTCCTCCCTATAATTACATTTCATATCCCTATGCCCACTACTTGACTTACTAATGATAAGTACATCCTTGGAGGACCTTTTGAGAGAGAACAGTCCTTGTTTAGATTTATGTGTACCCTTTTGATACTAGGCTTTGATTTTTCTAAGGAAAATCACAACATGACTTCCCATTTCCTCATAAACTTGTGACCTAGACACAATTTAATAATTTATTTCTATTAGAAGCTTACAAGGTTTCTAAATAGTCATAAATAATGATTTTGGCCAATTTCCCTCCATATGTCCTATATAATTGACCGTTTGGCCTCTATTCTTACTTCTTAATCATTTTCTCATGCCATTGTTTCACTTTCATTATGTCGGTATTCAAATCACTAAAATTGATTTACATACTCATTATTATCGACCACTTAATTTGTAATCTTCACCATTCTATAGTTTGTTGGCATTCTATCTTTTAGGGTTGTTCCCTATGTTGGATTGGAGAGAGTTTATATTGAGTATTTTCATGTTCACCTAATTATAGGCATATACCCTTAGTCATATCATCCCTAACTAGACAAACTTGAATCATAGGTTGGTATACTCACTAGCATTATTAGGAGTGGTGATATGAGGGCACCTTCTTAGCAAGGTGAGAACACATGCTCTTAAACTTTGATATTATTGTATGAGTTAGATTTTTATGATAGGTTATTTTTCATTTAATAATTATAAATATGTTCTAAAATTTGTAATTTATAAACCATTCATTTATTTTAAATAAATATTATTTATCTTTGAATCATCATTTTATTATTAAAATTCCATTTTGCTTTATAAACAACATTTGTTCCTTAAAAACTTCACACTTTACATTTCAAAATTACATTTACATTTAGCATATTGATTTCATTTTTGTGGTTATAACACTAGATATATTTGTTTCATTTGATTTTAGTATATTAGGCATTTTTGTTTATCCCTAACTTAGTTCTTGTAGAGTCCAACATTAAGTCTATGTAAGCTAGAAAATAGGATAGTGATTCCAAGCTCTTATATCTTTCCTCCAAATCACAAGTGTTTTTATTTATTACCCTTTTTAAAAACCCTTTTGGATTTTTTTGATAGTTAGAGATACATTTTAGCACACTCATCAGGGCCCAATAGTTTTCATCATTTACTCATTTATAATTTTGATCCAATTTCAAACTCTTCCAATCTAAATTCAAAGATTTTATGGTTTATTTACTTCAAGTCATGAATTTCCATATGAACTCATGGATTCAATCCTTTCAGTCCATGAATTTTCCTTTTAACATGGACTTAAGGCTTAGAGAAGATTAATAGACATGGGATGTAGTTAGAACCTTATAGAATATTTGAAATTTAATAGCTAGAGATATTGGTTTAGTGATATAGTATGATAGTTTATTTTATACCATATTGATGAAATATTGCAATAGACTGGAAGGGGTAGCTTGAAATTTAAGAGAGATGCCAAAGAAGTGAAAAATATCACCATGTTGAATTCATTTCCATGTATAATTTTTCAACCATGGAGGAGGGGGAATGAAAGGCTTCTCATAGTATTATGTCTTCCTCCATTTAATATTAGAACCTAATGTCAATTATGAAGTGTCATGGCACTATAAATCTTGATTAATATTATATTCTTAAATTAACATGAGGAAGGAGTCATCTTCAAAGTGAATATTAAAAAAATGAAGGGAATTATATACAAGGAGAGAGATACCTTTAAAAAGTCCATGAAACACAACATTAGCTAAAATATACTCAAATCCTTCCATAGCCAACATGTACAATGTAGGGGCAAGAGGTCACCCTTACCCAATAGACCAAAAAAGGCTAAATTAATCTAAGTATATACCATTGACATAGAGATAAACAAAGGCACCAATAAAATTATTTTTCATTGACTGTATAAATTTATGAACAAGCCCTAAATCATGTAATGTATCAAAAATGAATGGACATTTGATGTAATCATATGATTTATAGATGTCAATTTTAATGAAAATTTCTTGTTTTTTAGACTTATGAGCCCACTCCACATCTTCCTAGATTGTAATTATATTATCTAATTTGTGTTTGTGTGTGTTCATGCATGTGTGTGTGTGTGTGTGTGTGTGTGTGTGTGTGTGTGTGTGTGTGTGTGTGTGTGTGTGTGTGTGTGTGTGTGTGTGTGTGGAATTATACATAAGGAGAGAGAAGTTCATGAGACACAACCTTAGATAAAATATACCCAAAGCCTTTCATATCCAACACTATAGTGTAGGGACAAGAGGAAACCCTTGCCCAATAGACTAGAAAATATTGAAATTATCTAAGTGCATACCATTGATGAAGAGATAAACAAAGGCATCAATAAAAATATTTTTTACTGATTGAATAAATTTATGACCTAACCCTAAATAATGTAACATAAAAATACTAAATGGATATCTGATCCAATATATGATTTCTATAAGTCAATTTTGATGAAAATTTATTATTGTTTAGACTTATGAGCCCATTCCACACTATACTATATTATGATTATATTATCTAATGTGTGTGTGTGTGTGTGTTTGTGTATGTTTGAGTGAGTGAGTGAGTGAGTGAGTGAGTGAGTGAGTGAGTGAGTGAGTGAGTGAGTGAGTGAGTGAGTGAGTGAGTGAGTGAGTGAGTGAGTGAGTGAGTGAGTGAGTGAGTGAGTGAGATTAACATTTTTTTTAGGTCTAACAATAAAGATGAAGAAATTTTGAGTGTACTGATCTAGGCATTTGTAAATAATGTTGTAAGATACCTTAAGCAATGTGATGGGCTACCAATTGCATATTTTTTTAGGATCACCGAACTTAGGTAAGAATATAATCTGACCTTTGTTAATAATTTGTCCAAGGTTTATGGTATGAAAATCATCAAGGTAAACTTGATAAAAATATTCTCAATGGTGTCCCATATAAATTTGTAAAATTCATAGGGGAAACCGTTGCACTCAGATGCTCTATCATTGGCCATATCCATGGAAACTTCCTAAAGGTTTTCAATGGTGAGTAATTAATTTAATGAAACTCACTTAGGTTTATATATCTCACATGGTACCAAAAAAACACTTTTGGATACCATTCATGTGCTTTGAACACTTGTTGATAATGACAAATAAAGGATTGCATGATATTAGGAAATTTAGTGAGTTCTTGGTCAAATTATTGAATGGATTTTATCTCCTAAAGGATTTTTTGGAATTAATAATTTGAAAAAACTTCTTTCAATCATTATCACCAAAATTAAGATATTGTATTCTAGATTTGATTTGAGTACCTCAAACATTGTATACATTTTTTAGCTTGGATGTGAGGCTAAATTTGAGCCACTTGAACTTAGAGAAATGAATCTTATAAATATTAAAAATTAGAATCGATCTTCACATGGATCAAATTAGAGGTGGTGGCAGAGTAATAATTATGTTGTATGTGTGTTAGTTTGTGCCCATAGATACTAAGAAACTAGGACATATGAATCATGGCTTTGGACCACCAAACACTCCAATTAATCTCCTCAAGGAATGTGGAAAATGATTATAAATCCATTGAATATGTTCAATATTGTGGCCATGATGAAAAATATATATATTAAAATAAATATGAATTTTTCATAACTTTGAGCCATTTCAAATTCCATTCAATATAGATTGGATCATAAAATGGTCATAAAGGACAACATCTCACAAAACTTCTACAAATAATGAGAATAATTGGAAAAAGAGAAACATGATTGAGAAAATATCATGGCCATTTCAAATCATTTAATTATTTATTGATATCCATAACTATAATTCAATTTATAACACTAAATGAAAACTAGTTGGAAATTAAATTAAATTTAATCATTTTAATTACATGCATAATACCCAATAATCTATGTGACCATAATTTATCATCATTGTATCAATCACCTAATGATAAATAAATTGAGAGATGAGTTTCTTATTTAATAAATTTGTTCATTCTCCTAATGATTTGTGTTAGCATCCCCCCCACCATTTTTATTCTCATCTTTTTAAATAGTCCAACATGGTATATACACTCAATGTTTTTGTGTACTTGACTTCATTGTCATTATATAATGGGAATTATAGGATGGAGTGATTCTTTATTTCTATTACTCATGTGGTGCAGAACAAACATATCCCTTATTTTCTTTTTTCCTTAAGAGCCACACATCTATCATTTCTACATGAATTATAATTTACACCATAAATTAGATCAATTTTACGTCCTTTCATGATTTGGGTTGTTTAAATTGGTTGAAATAAATTATGATGTAAAAGTGGTGAAAAATAATGATGTGAATTATGCCACATTTACATCACTATTTTTTTGTGTTGATCCATGTTGGGCTATTATATAACCCTTTACAAGAGTCATTGTTAGTGTTATATATAGAGAGAGAAGACTATCAACATGTCAATTTTGGTGAAAAGGAGGGTAAGTTTATATTTTCCATGTACATATTATCAAATGACTAATTTTAAAATATATAATACATTATTGTTTGTATTATATGTTTTTTAGATAGATACTAGAGTTTGCAGGTCCCTTGCTTGTTTATATTAAACAAAAAAGATTTAAAAAATGACTTGGAGTATTGATACAATTGACATTACAAAAACCACAAAAAATTAACTTATCTAAATATATAGGTGAGAAAAAATAATTAAATAAAATAATATTAATAACATCACCATTCTAGGCACAACAAACCATAAACCAAAAAACAACATAGATATAGACCAAAAAAAGGGGACCTCTCATCCTAGTTTGAAATGACTATAACATCCAACATATCTCCACCCTTACCTTCCATAGCCACCACTAGGCCTCCATGTCCCTTATGACCATCACCAAAGAAGCACCATGCTCTACACTCTAAGACCCTACCACTATCTGCTTCCTAGTGACCATACCTCTAATATTCAATAAAGAGTGAACACTACTATTGACATGATGGATTGTACCCTTTGAAGGGAGGCTCAATGCTCTTCCTCAATGTGACATAATAGAGACACCCCTATTTTTTTTGGCTATAAACACTCGGGATGAATCTATAGATTAGGGGATAGATCCCCTTGATGCACCTTAAAGCTTTCTCTTATTATTATTGTCCACGTGAATGTCTCATCCTTTCTTAGTATAAAAGTTAGTGGTTTGACAAGCTCAAAAAAGTTAGGAATGAATCTCTTAATAAAATTTATTTTACCAAATAAACTTTGTATGCCCTTCTTGTTCTTAGGCAAGGATAATGCTAAGATGGTGTGTACCCTCTCTAGATCTATGGACATGCCTTCCTTCAAAATGACATGGCCCAAGATCTTACCTTTGTGGATGAAAAACACACATTTCTTTGGGTTGAGAGAGATTTTGAACTCTCTACACTTTTTAAATATTTGCCTTAGGTGTTTCAGCTATTCACTTACCTCCTTGGAGAAGACTATCACATCATCCAGATAAACCAGCACAATATCACTTTTCAAACCTTATAAAGCCATATCCATAGCACATTAGAAGGTAGCTCCAACATTTTACAATCTAAATGGCATATTCATGTAGGCGTATGTTCCCCACTTGGTGGTGAAGGTTTTCTTGTATTAGTCACATTCTTATACCAAGATTTGATTTTACCTAGAGTAGCCATCTAGGAGAGAGAATATTTCACTTGCTATCACCATCTAAAGAATTTACTCCATACTTGGAAGGGGATAGTGATCTCTCAGTAAGACTCTATTCAAGTCTCTAAAATTCACACACAATCTGACCTCTCCATTCTTCTTCCTAATAGGGACCAAATTGGCCAGCCAAGAAGAGTGTTTGATAGGGAAATTGATCCTAAACTCGATCAGTTTGGTGAGTTCCTTCCTCATGAGAGGCTTGATCTTTGGATTTATTGTCCTTTGCCTTTTCTTGATGGGTTTTAGACCTTATTCCACATAAATGGTGTGTTGGGCCAAGCTTAGATCAAAGCCCTTCAAATCATCATACTCCCAAGCGAAGATATTAAAAAACTCTTGACATAACATAATGAAAGCATGTTTTTCCTCATTGGTACACACCTTCCCAAGTGAAAGCAGCTTATCCTTATATATATCTAGCCTTTCATAATTTTCCTTCTTGGTTGACATGCTTTCTTTGTATCTCTTGAGTTGGTCATCTTCACTGAAAATGCTCTCAAGAGTTCCAAACCTTTAGGAACCCCGTTGGTCTTTAGTTGAACAATCTACCCATCATACTACTGCTGCAGCTTGGACTAATTTTTTGAAGTGAACTCAACTTATTCCTATAATAAAAGTGTTATTTTTTGGTCACTTTAAAACACATATCAATTGGTGACATTGTCTAGTATGGAGGGCCTCACAATCACCTTTAAGTGATGTTTATTCTTACTTTATCTCACCCCCTTTGGGATATCAAACTGAACACCAACTATTGTTAGTCTATCTGCATGCTTGTTATCCTCTCTTGGAATCGAAGTGATGTTGAAAGTAGAAAATTTCTCCACAAGGTCCCACACTCTGTGCTTGTAAGACTTGAATAGGGAGTTCTTGGTCAAGCTTTGACCTCACACTTGGTTCACAATCAATTCACTGTCTCCAAACACCTACAATTCTTTGATTCCTCTCTTCCTTGCCCATCCTAGGCCATGAACAAGGGACTCATACTATGTTACATTGTAATTGTAGGAGAACTAAAACCTGAAAGTTGAGAAGTATTTATCTTTTGAAGGTGAAACTAGCATTGCCCACCACCAGCTCCCAACTTACTTATAGATCCATCAAAGAATAAATACCATAAACCATAGTCCTCTTGATCTGTCTTCGTCAATTTTGGCATGAAAGCATCTTTCTCATGCATGTAGTAGACTCCAAGACTAGCTTATTAAATGAACTTGTAAGGATCATGCTCAAAGTTATCATTTCCCCATTCATCTAGGAGTAGGTCAGCAACTTCTATAAGGGAAGATGATGGAGATTGGTCCACCTAGAGCTATTCTTCATAAATGATTTCATAGTTCACATTTGTTTCTTTGGGAAAGTATGGCTCTAAGTGATCTTTGTGGATGGGCTCTCACTCAATCTTAAATTTCGTTCCATACTTTGTCCTGAAAACCATGTAAGACCAATTAGCTTCCAAGTATCCACCTATCTTAGATGTGAAATCCCTTGACAAGTAAAGATCAAATTAAGGAGGAACATTTACTACTACCACATCAAGGGGAATTGATAAGGTTGGATAGGCATAGAGATTCATATTCAATCCTCTTACCACCCCCAAGGTCTTAGTTAGTGATCCATCCAATTGTAGAACTCCTTTGGTTATTTGCTCATACTTGAGGCTTAGCTTATCAGCTATGCATTTGGGCATAGCTGAGGTGCTTGCTCCACTATCAATGATAAAATTGTGGACCAATAAATCACCAATAATCAAGTAAAAATATAATAGAGGGACCTTCTCATCTTTCTTTCTTTGACCTCCCATGGGAGGATCCCAATTTGCTATCAACACATTATCATTTTTTGTTGGGACAGCTTGCTCCCCTAGCCCATATAATTCCTTTTAGAGTATATCCTTTTGTCCTGGTAGTGTTAAATAATCCTAAAATGAGATGTTCATGTGAAACTTCTTCATCCATTCCACTATATTGATTGAAGAATTGCCCCCTTTAGAGTTCTCCTTAGGAACATTCATAACTTGTGGTGCAACTTGAGGAGCTAAAGCTGTAACTGATGGCATGTAATTGGGAAATTTTTTATTTGATTATGGTGAAGGAGATGTTGTAGGTGCTTGAGTGGCTATTTTATCTTCATCAATGGCTCTCCTTTTGGACTTGGTGTTGGCTGCAACACCAACATTCTAATTACTTGTGCCCCCCACATAGTTGACTATGTATAACTCTCCTTCTAAGTGATTCATAAGAATGGAATCAGATTAAGCCTACCTACTATCCATCCCAAGTTGTGTTGATATCTCAAAATTTGAGAATTGGGTTACCTAATCACCTTGTGTGGTCATGATTTGATTTTGTAACTCACTCGCATAAGCAACATGTTCTTGGCCATGCTCCAATGGTGTATAATTAGGTTGCTCCTATACCAAATTATTTTGAGTGAGAACAAGAGCCTTAGAAGATGAAGGGGAATTTGGATTATAGCTTTGATAAGGCTTGACATGTGTAATTTTACCTTTCCCTTGATTATAATTCTAGAAGGGAGGCTATTTGCTTGCCCAAACTATTGGTAGCCTTGATTTGGCCTATAACTTTGAGCTTATTGTCTCTTGAGGGAAACTAACTCATTGGTAACACTCTATAGAAGGCTCTTAAATTTATGAAGATCATTTACAGGTGTAGCAATTAGATTATCTTAAGTAGGCAAAGGAGCTAGAGTGGGCACATCAAGCTATATTGAGGGTTGTAAATCAAGAAAGAGTGGCATATGAGGTCTAGGAGCTATCTTTCCTACTTGAACAAGGCAATTTTTAGTAGTTATGGCTATCTCATAAGTAGTAGGTAGAGTGTTCCCACCCATGGATTGTATCATGATAATAATGTCACTATTTAGGGCCTTCAAGTAGTAAATTAAAGCATAGCTTGGGCTTGGCCTCACAAGAATTGTGATTCTGTCCCAAGTCTTTTAGAACCTAGTGTTAAAATCTTGCATAAAATCATGTGGGGATCTCTTCATGGTGGTTAATTGCTTTACTAGACATAAATGGTAACTTTTTTCCCCAAACCTATTAGTCAAGAGGGTCCCTAACTCATTTCATGAGCCAACTGAGTTCACAGGTAAGGTCCCATACCAGTCTAAAACTTTCCCTTTGAAGGACAAGGCAAGAAATCTAATGGCTACATTTTCTTCAGTGATATTATGGATGATGTAGAGGTTGGCTATGTTTATAATATGCTTGATAGTAGTGATTGGGCCCTCTCCACTAAAGGGAAGAACACTTTTGAGAGTTGTCCCTAGAATTGGGTCATACTACTAAAGGTTTAAGGGGCTCTAACCATTGAAGGCCACAAAATGGAAAGACATGGCTATGAAAGGATCCAACTGGGGTCTCCTTGAGTAGGTATATTTTAAGGCTAGTTTAGGAAAGTGGCTTGCTACATAAGGGTGGGTATTCACAAACCTTAACCTTTTCATTGAGTTCAAAGGCAACTCAACAAATTCAAAAGGGATACCCCTCAAAGAAGATCTTGTTGTGACCTTTGGCATGGGATGCCAAGAATATCATTAACCAGAGATTGAGTTCCTAAATGGAGTCACCAGATGCTGAATATAACTCCTTCTTTTGGATTTTTTAACAATATCAAGACCAGCACCAATCTTGAAACTTATAGGACACAAAAATTGGTCCCACCAGGTGTTCTAAAAACTATTGACATGATGGATTGCACCTTTTGAAGGGAGGCTTAGCTCTCTTCTTCCATGCGACATAATAGAGACACCCCTCTTGTTGTGGATTTCAAATGTGAGGGATGAATCTCTAGATTAGGGTCTAGCTCCCCTTTGATGCACCTTGAGGCCCTAGATTTCCTACTACTAAAAATGGGGGGATGAAAAGGGAGAGAAATACTATAATCAAAACCTAAACTAATATGGTGACGCACCAAAATGGTTGGTCTAATCAGCTTTGACATACACTTTACACTAGAGAGAAGCAATCATGCACTTCATTCAAATGAGAACTTTTCCTACATCAATGTTTTAATAGGGGATCCTATGGAGATACAGGGAGGAAGAACTACTAGAGGTGTTCTAAGACATGCTATGGACAACCTATTCACATGTGCCTATACTCTGAGTTAGACACTTCTTATTTACCTACAAGAGAAGAACTCACAATACACTAGATATGTTGGCAAAAACTTATCAAATCATGAAAAGGAAATGACTTAACATAAGATAAAACCATAGACATATTCAAAAGTGCAAGCTCAAATGGAGGTAAAAATGCTTCTTTTCATTCAAGGTAAATTCCTTTAGGGCTTCACCATATAATGCTAAGAGAGCCTATTCTCAAATGAGAAGTTATAAATATATGGATAACTTAGAAATAGATAGTTGTAAAATTAAGGGATGGAGACCCATGCTGAGTTAAACACTTATACAGAGACCACAAGCCCATGTTGCTACCATATTCTTCCAATTATGTATGGGAGATCCATGTTGTAGATGTCCAAATCATTGTGCTTGTTGTCCTAGGCTTGAAAAAGCATGGGATACTCTTTCTAGCAACTAAAAAAGCCATCCCCAAGTTGTGTTGACTAGACCATGCTCTCTTCAATGCTGGGCACAATTAATTGTGCATTAATGGCAAAACATGAAAACATGGGCTGCTCTCCTCTATAGTTTGAAAACCAATCTATTTTATTGGTTTTTGGTAGATATATCTCAATAAATGTATTAATTCTCCTTGTTGAGTCTTCTATGCCACTTGTCTTGGTCTGAGTGGTCTTTGATTTCATCCTTTGTCTTTGTCAGTAGCTAGAATTGTTCCTTGTTTTGTCTTCTTTACTTTTTCTTTGCCCATGTTTTGTCTCCTTCCTTTGACTTCTCCTTTTCCCTAGCCTTTTCTTTGCTTTCTCTTTGACTTATCAAGCCTTCTTTGTCTCAAGATTTTGTTTCCAAATTCCTTTAAACATTTTTTCTGAAAGAATTTGCCATTGATCTCTATTTTATTTCAGCCCTTTTTTCCCAAGCTTTCCGTTAGACAAAATGTTCAAAAGAATTATTTCTTTTAGTGCTGGCTTTTCTCGAAGGGCAAGTGCCCTTCGGGATTTTGTCTTCATCCCTTGCTTTCTTAAAGTTCCCTCCACAAGGTCCATTTGAGTTCCAAAGTACCCTGCAAAAAAAATGAAATGGTCCACTTTCGTGACCAAGTGCCCTCCGCAAGGACACTTACCCTTCAAACTTTTTGTGACCGTCAAATTTCTTCAAACAAATGTTCAAAGGAATTCCTTTGAACATTTTGTCTGAAGAAATTCTTTTTGGCTTGCCTTCTTCAGTTTTCCTTCGAATAAAATGTTCAAAGGAATTCTCCTTCTATTTGTCACTTTTCTCAAAGGGCAAGTTCTCTTCAAGCATCTTATATTTACCCCTTTTCTTTAATTAGCTACCCTCTATAAGGGCATTTCAAGCCAAAAGTTCCCTTTGGAACTTTTGTATTGGTACTCACACTGGCAAAAAGCCCTTCTTAAGGTCCATTCTTCCTTTAAACATAACCTTTGAAAGTTTTGTAAATGTCCATTTCATCTTTGAAGTACCTTCCACAAGGGCACATACCCTTCAAGGAAATTGCAAATGACCCTACAGAACGCCCAGGTGCCCTCCACAGAAAAACACTTGGCTTCAAAAGTGTCTAAGACCAATTCAAGCTCATTCAAAGGACTTACTCAAAAATGCCTTGGAAGTAAAGACCTCTCAAAACCTGATTGCTTCTTCCTTACCCTCTCAAGTTTTTGAATGACCCCAACTCATGAAAATTGGAAAGTAAAGTACTTTGAAAAACTTGATCAGCAGTAGAACTATCCATAGACCCTTTCGGGTTTGTCAAGTGCTCCTACTTATTACTTGTAAAGCTTACAAGTAATGTTGTTTTGAGAACCCAATTTGCTCTGAGTGCTATAAAATACCAATGCTTGATGAGATAAATCTTTCACCTCCATAAAAGTAACTTTTCCTTGATTTTTAAAGGGTTAAGACCTGGTTTTAGGGCAAAAGGTCATGAAGAACAAGGTTTCAAGGGAAAAAAGAGGGGGGTACCCATTTTGTCATGCAGGATTTACAAAATGGTCAACAACTACATTGCAACCATCATAGCCCAAAGAGGGAATTGAAGAATTTAATGAGATGCCAACCCATGCCTATGAAAAACTAAATATGCTAAGACTTTTATAGCTTAAACACACTCCCTATAATGACACACATCCTTACAAGCTTCCAAACATGTTATATTAATTTAGGCTACCACCACTGAAAGAGGAGGAAGAAAACATCCTAGCCAAGAGGAAGGAAAATATAATTCCTCTTGTAGATTCTCTAAAAAACTCAAAAAATCCACAAACTTGGTTTTTAAATCCCTAAAAAAAAAGCTAAGGACCACACTCAGACCATCCAAACCATAAAAAGGAAAATTAACAAAGGGACCTAAATCCATAGCTGTAATTTCTTCCATCAATCCCACCCTGTGTGCAAGAGCAATAAAAAACTCCATCAAATCTGTAACATGTTGTTTATCTACCACCAACACCAAAATATTTCTTACAAACATGGAGGCCATGTCTAAATTTACTATACTTTTGGGACTATGACAAAGGTAATCCTCCCCAAGAACACTTAAAATTGATTACAAAACCTTATCAGAAGTAATCCCACAAATATTTTTTAAACAAGCCTATAAGACCTCACCACAAAAAACCATTTCATGAGAGTGACCCACCCCAAAAACCATAGGCAAGCCGAAAGCTTCAACCACCACCCTCTCCATACTAGTCCTAAAATAACCTAGAAGATGACATATTGAAGTAGGCACAAAGCTTGATGACACAACCCAAAAATAATTATGACACCATCATTCACACAAGCACAAAGGGAAAGACATTAAATGACCATATCAATGGATGAGACCCCTTTGAGGTCCTCCTAATATTATCTTTGTTTGTCCATCCTTATAGCTTCTAATTGATCAATACCAATGTTGGCAAGGAAATCAACAACAATGTTGGCTTTTTGAAAGCAATGACAACAATTCCAATCCAAAATAGAACCCAAACATGACCAAGCATTTTTAATTATATTATCTAAATTCAAAGACTTAGTTGATTTCTTGTGAAATACTTGGATCAAAATCTGAGAGTCGCCTTCAATCATCAATCTTTCAATTCCACACAATATTACCATCTCAATCCCAACCACTAAGTCTTGAGTTTATACTTTGTTATTGGTCCCATCAATTAGTTTAATGGATGTTGCACAAATAAAAATGTACTATAACACCTTATAAGGCACCTAACACCCGATACTCTAGGGTTACCCTGAGAAACACCATCAAAGTTCAATTTGAACCATCCCAAGGATGGTGGAAGGCAAATCACATTTTCTTTTCTTCTATCATTTATGATAGACACCAAAGACCCATTGACTAGAGGTTTTAAATATATTTCATTAAGTGAAAATTAGAGTAAATAAGTGAAATATAAGAATTAAATAAATTAATAAAAGGCACAATAAAATTAGGAAAATTAGAATTACATTTTGAAAATAATTGTAAAATTGCAGATAATAAATTAGAATGAAATAGAAAATCCAATGGCATATTTAGAAAATGAGGTAAATCAGTGTAAATTCCAAGAAAAGGGATAATTAGAGGAAAAATAGTGAAACTTAAGGAAAATAGAGTAAAATTAGCACAAACTAACAAAATTAGGGGAATTATTAACAAATATAAAAAGTTTCAAAATTGGGGAAATTACAAAAAATAGTGAAAATAGGAATATTAGAGTAAAATTTAAGAAATCTTAGTAAAATTAGGCTAAATTTGATGAAATCATGCCAAATTTATGAAATTAGAGAAATTAGTGACAAATATGAGAAATTATAAAAATTATGGGAATTATACTAAATTGTATAAATTATAGTAAATTAGGATAAAATTAGAATAAAATCAGGCCATACTTGACAAAATTAGTGATAAAGAGGGAAAATTAGAGAAACTAGAAAAATTAAGGAAAAGTACATAAATTAGTGAAACTTGGGGAAATTAAGAAAATTAGAGTAAATTTTGGAAAAACATAGTAAAATTGTGCCAAACTTCACAAAATTATGTGAAACTTATTAAATTAGGGAAATTAGTGATAAATAGGGGAAATTACAAAAGGTTAGGGGAATGTTGAGATCAACGTACCTCGATTTCTAATTGGGGAATGATAAATAGGGACCCTTGTGTCAAATTGTGCAAATTTATACCTTATAATTGAAAAGTCACTTGACCATAGTGCCACTAGCATGATTGTAAATTTTTTGTATTTGAAGTTCATCCACACCTTCACTTGGCTTATTTATTCATAGCTTTGGTTTGACCTTGTCTAAGTTTACTAACATTTGTTCATCATATTTTAGGTTGCAGGTTTGATGAAACCCTTCTTGAATGAGTTGTGTCTAAATTTTATGGTTTAATCCTAATTTGACCTTTTACTAGCCTTTGGTTTGTATAAGTCAAGTTAAATACATATCTAAAACTTCATGAAACCCTTATTCAAGAAACCCTAGTGCAGGTTCTTTTAGACCAAATTTAAATTAGGCAAGAACAAATTATGCAGGAACACCTTAGATATACTATGGACTTAGTTTAATTTTTATACTAAGGTTTAGTCATGTCTTTTCAACATGACCAAACCTTAGCCTAAAAATTACATACTTGGTCCCCTTTATGTCCTGATCCTCTTTATTCCCTCTTACCTTAGCATGATCTAAATTTACCATTGCAAGATCCTTTATTATATTCCTAAGCTTGGTCTGAATAATGCATGGTCCTTTTGTTATAACATAGAATAAAATCTTAGGCCTAAAGTCTCATTCATATTTTTTAACATAAATAAGTCCTTAGTCCTAAGGCTTTATCCTAAGTTTCATCTAATTCATAGTCATAATATTAAACAGTTTGCATTTTTGTAGGATTGACAATCCACGTCTAATTAGACCAAGTTATTTGAACAGTGTGAGATAAAGTTAAAAATTCAAGAGCCTTAATCGATAGGACCAATTGCATTTGACTACTTGGATCATGATCGATAATCCACCTTCACTCGGATGGCCCAAATCCAATGATGTGAAATCAATATTAAGACTAAAGGGGCCCCTTTTCTATAACATAGACTTAACCTAAGTTTTTACCCTAAGACTTTCATTATATTTATTAATACAATAAAACCTTAGGCTAAAATATTATGTTATGACTTTATTATTTGAAGGGTCCTTTTATTATGTTTCAAGCTTATGCTAGGACTTTATTATTCATAGGGTTTTTTTATCATGTTTTTTAACATAAATAAAAGACCTTAGTCTTAATATTTTATCCTAAGACCTAGGTATTTTCCTAAGCCTAAATTAAATAGTTTTCATCTTTGCAGGATCAATGACATGCTTTTGCTCATATGAGATGGATCAAATGAAGCACGGCAAGCATGGCAAACAATCCCAAGGACATGTTTAAAATTGATGATTGTGCACCTATCAATGACATTCATGTGGACATCAAATGATAGTCATGTAGACAAAATTTAAGACAACAAAGAGCCCCATGAACATGTTTAAAATTAATGGCTGCATGCCTGTCAATGACATTCATGTGGAAATCAAATGATAGTCATGTAAAATTCAAATTTAAGACAGATAAGAGTCTCATGGATGTGTTTAAAATTGACATTAACATGCCTGTCAATGATGTTCATGTGGATGATAAATGACAGTCATGAGGACATCAATTTTAAGATAGTTGGCTAGATCCAAATAAGCTAAAGGTCTACAGTTCACATCGATTCATACCCACTAGATATAATGGTGCAAGATTAATAAATAATTTTCAATAGAGATAAGGAGACTCATAGGACTGCCAAGTGGCATAACCTTGGGACCAAGTATAAATAACAACTAATGGTATTTGACTCTCAAGATCAAGATCAATGAGCAGTGTTGATCCAGGCAAAAATAATCTAATGGTGTGAGATAAAAGCAGATTTTCAAAGGGAAATGGTCATGTTTTTAAACATTAATGAGTAATTTGTTACAAAAGTGCCACATAGATGCCACAGGGACACCACATAAGTAAAAAATGCCAAATCTAAAGATCTTATGGGCATAAAAGGGTGAAGGTATAAATATATGATCCGAATGAAATCTAAAGCATGAAAATCACTTAAGTGCAAATAGTCACCACCATTAAAGCTATAGAAAAGACTTAACATCTACAAAATCCCTAATTCAATCCCAAATTAATCATAATTGAGTCTAAGTAAGTGAATCATCGTCTAAGCAACTGCAAATTGATCACGGATCAAACTATAGACCACTAGTGAGAATTTTATCAAACTCATAGTCATGGCAACTTGAAGGCATAGAGAAGATATAGAGCTTTATTTGACCACAGATTTAGAAGGAAGTATCTTTAAGGACATAGAGTTTGATGTTGTAGCTTTGAAAATGAGAGATAACAATTGGTCCAAGATTTGTTGGGTCATTAAAGAGCTACCATCCATCACAAGGGAAGATGAGAAGAATGCATTAGTCAAAAGGAGGTACTATGACTTGGTTTCCTTTCAGATGACAAGCCTCCACTATGTTTTTGCAAAACTAGAGGCACTACATTACTTTGATGTTATTTATCATGTCTTCAAAGATTGTAAAATTGATCAAGGTATGTTAATCCATGAACGTAGCTTTAAGAAGGTTTCCTATATTTTTCCTATAGCATTTGAAAATTACTATAAGTTGCCTAAACCCTAGGTGGATGTACCCACAATCAATGAATGGGCCAAGACAAATGACCTAAAGACCATCCTTACCCCATGATTGTATTCTAGGAAACATGTGTTTCTAACCTCAGTGGAAACATCCCAATTAGCCAATTTAAGGTAGGGATTAAGATGATAATGACATTAATAAATAGATTGTGTGGGAATCCATCCACCACCTATGTTGACAAACTCTGGGTCCCTTTTGTGTACTTCATGGTTGAGAAAGAAATCACTCCCCATTTAGGTGAGATGATCAACACTTGCTTGAAGAGATAGTTCGCTGCAATCAAGAAGAAGTCTAGCAACCATTTCTACATGATGTCATACCTTTTAGATGTCCCACTAGCCACCACCAAAGTTCTAAACATTAAATAATGGTCATCTGAGGGAAAACAAATAGTCTCCCAATACTACTCAAAATTACATATATTCAAATACAGGGACCATATTCAATTCATATGTGATTGTGTCTACCCAACCTTAGTTGAAGCCATCATAGGAATTCCAATTATGAGAGTTAACCCTCTAACCAAGAAATGTGTTAAAGCCATTGGAGACATTTGGTTATACTTAGATTACACTATAATCAAAATTAAGGGAACTTTGAGTCAACCCCTTAGTCTACCAGTCTATGTGACCATCAAGTTGGTAGAGAAAGAAGTGGCATATCAATTGTTTCATGGCATAGATAGTGTGTGTAGAATCGAGAGGAAGGGATTGATCCATACATTCCCCATAACCATTGGTAGGACTATGTTATAACAATGGGGCAATGTAAAAACTATCTCCAAGAATCGGACCTCCTTTAACCTATAAATTGATGAATTGAGACGGTGGGATCTCTTGGAAAAGGTTTTAAAGCACTTGAAATAAAAAGGGATCAACATGAACTATGCACACCAATGTGTACCATATGAAATAATGTATACCAAAGCTTCTTCATTCATAGAAGAGTTTCCAAGATTAAAAAATCATAACAGTAAGCCAAAGGCTAGGTTGTTGGTAGAACAAAAGCCAAGTGAGGATATATGGAAAATGGGACCCAAACAATAACATTTACTACTAGGTCCCTCTTCTAGACCACCTATAGCATATCCATAGATAGAAACACAAAGGCCTAAGGCATAAATTAATCAAAGGCTAGAGGAAAAGAGAACTAGAGAGGTGGCATCATCTTCAGCCTAGCCTGAAGAATCTGGATCGTCAATTGAAGCAATTGACATTATAGCATTGGATCCTAAAGAAATGGTGGAAGATGCACTAAAGATACTGACTAGTGCCTATGAATCAAAAGAAGAATAAGCTCAAGCTAAAGGGATAGATAAATATAATTGGAAATAAGTATCATTGGACATAGTCCTTATTGTTACCCCACTAAAGAGAAAACTTGAGCTAGCATTGGTTTCAATAGGAAAAAAGAGACCCAAGTTGGCCTTCACTCATCCTTTGAGTGAGGTTAACCTTTTTAGTGATGATAAACCAATCGATGGTAAAAAATCCTAACCATACACCATCCTTGGTCCATTACAAAATTTGTCAATATCTATGGGCATGATGAGCTCAAACCTTGGATTACAGCCTTGCAAAATGAAAAATAACAAAGGATGATGGCTCTAAGAGAGCCAAGTGGCACATAAATGGAAACTCTAAAACCTCCAAAAGTGACTTAGTCATTAATAAGAGTTTGGTTTAATCCATAAACTACCAGTTTGGAGAGGGTGAATGAAAATAAGGCCATGATTAGTGGTGAGGAATTCACCCTCCAAAAGATAGATCCATTCATAGGTTTGACCCTTGTTGAAGACCAAAAGCCAAGAAAAGATAGGATATTCAAAGAAAATATCCTTGATGTAGCCCAGGCCTAATCTCACCAGTTGTAAATCATGGTCAAGGGCCTCTTACAATAAAATAAGAGTATGAAGGAAGTTTTTGTTTTATCAATCCATGAAGATAGATTTAGGAATTTTGAGGATACCATGACTGACATGTTCAATTCCTTGAAGTCAATTAGAACTAGGTAGGGAGAAATGGAGAAGTAGATTACTAAGGCTATAGGCCAAGTTGGCCATTGACAATTTTCAAGCTATCAAGTGAAAGACTTGATCAAGGCCTTGACAAAGAACCTAATCCCTTATTTTAGGACTATCAACTTAGCACATTTGAATATGGCCATGGCCATATTGGTAGATAATATTGAAGCCCTGAGTAGCTAGTCCAAAAGAATGGAGGACCTTGCCAAAGACTTTAAATAGCATGAAGGTGGAATGTTTCATATCTTGGATAGTTTTATTAATGAAACTACAACCCTTAGCTCATTAATTCTTATAAATGATGAAGATTTTTGGCAGATGACCTTTCAGTTTATGTAGGAGGTGAGAAGCTAGGGGCAACGATAAATAATAGACAAAAATAAGAGAATCATGGGTCTACTTTTGTCATCTAAAGAGAAAATGGGAGATTCCAGGGACATCAAGTAATCACTAGAGAAACTTGAGAAGAACCTCAAAGACCTAGAATATCATGAAAAAGAACTCTTTTTGAAACCTGTTGTTGACCTCTAGTTTAAGGAATAACACTATAGGATGAAGATTCTTCATCAAAAATAGGGAACTAAATTGACACAAGGACCTCAAATTAGTTAGCAATATTCTTTTTGTAGAACTTTTTAATATTTTGAAAATAGAATATTCTTTTTTTTAAGGAATGTGAAACTTGTAAGCACATTTCCTATAGGTAAGTCCACTTGGAAAAGTTTAGTGTATTCTATAAATTTTGTAGAAAGGATAGCTATCCTTACACTTGTATACTTGTAATTGGATATAACTAGCCAACATACTTCCTTGCATTCTATAAAAGGAGTATTGTCATTTGTAAAAGAGGAGGAAGTTTTTGAGCCAAAAAACTTGTGTAAATTTTTGAGTAATTAATGCAAGTGAGGAATTATACAAAGATTATCCATATTCATTTATGTCATTTGTTATTATGGTTTCTCTCTCACTTGTTTGTTCTCATTTATAGATTTGAATGGTTCTTGTGAAATCTTAGTGTTCATCTTTGAATTACAGAGTAGTTAACTTGTTCCAATGCTAGGTTGACTAGAAGTTCTCAAGTTCATTTCATTTCCTTTACTCTTCTTGCATTTGGGCTAATATTATTTGCTTGTAGGGTAGATCTTTAAAGTGAACTAGGTTTTTATTTGCAATTTTCTCATTCCTTAGATGTTTTTCAAGTGTGTATTGAGATTTGAACTCATGATATTTCCTATTATACATTAGTTATGTGCATTATTGAAGGACATTTGAGCTTTATCATGATGTCTGGGATGAAGACCAGTAACATCTCTTTTTTGCCTTACTCTTCTTGTTGTTTCTTTTTTAACCAGATCACTCTAGTATAATTTCTATTATAAATATTCACTTTAAATTAGTCTTTAGTTTATAATTTTATCATAGTTCACTAATATTAGTTAAGATTACTTCACTCTCTAAAAAGATAACTAGTTGGCCATGGTGGCTCCCAACCACCAAATTTTATAAATATTGTGAAACAGTCCACTTGATTTGCCTCTATTACACCACTAGATAACAAGATTATCACAACTTGCATCTCATGCATTGAATTCTCTGAATTCTAAAATGAGACATGTTCTTCAAACACTCTGAGCACCTATGATACATATTAAGTCATCAAGAGCCAAAGCTTCACTAGCGCTAGAAGGAGGGCCACATTAGATTTTTGTAGATTTAAAGTATCTTTATTCATTTTTTTGAATTGTTTTAAAAAATTGGTGTAACCTTTGCACAATTGTGTCATGATTTTTTCAATTGTATAAAAATCATTTATCTTTATGGCTTTTTACCCATATTTTTGCTTCTTTTATGTAAATATCAACATTATTTGAAGGTATATGCTTAATTATAGTAATAATAGCCTAAGTTTTATCAATTCAATAGGTTTAAGGTCAGTAATAGCTATTTTGATCAAATATTGATAGATCCTTTGCAAATCTGAGTTTATTTGGACTTGAATGTGTAAAGGTCATTCATACTTACATAATGGGATACATCTTTGAGATAATTTAGTTAAAGATTATAGTTCATTGTTGCTCTTTATATAAATATTTACAAATTTTGCTTAATGTGTGAGTCTAATCATTGTTCTCTAAAAAGATAAGGCTGACACATCATATTTAAAATAGGATTCAAATATTGTAAGCTAGAATTACCATAGATCATAACAAGGTCACATTCAGAGACTAGGGAACCTCTGTTTGAATTGGAAGTCCATAGGAGAGCTAGGTGAGACAAAGACAAGTGTAGGATTTCAAAATCATTACCAACTTCACCAATTCAAGATGCTCCTATGTTTGATCATTATCAAGGTATATCTTGGATAAGTGGCTCTTCAATCAATGTGTCAGGTGTGGTACATGAAATTTTTCACAACCCTAAGAAATATTTGCTAATATTTAGTCCTAGTAGCATGGTAACTGTAGAGGAACATATTAAGTCATTCAAAGTTGCTTTGAGATTGTTAAACTTCACTCATGAAAATGTAGCATTTAGGTTGTTTCCTTTTACTTTCAAAGAAGTTGTTTATGAATGGTTTCTTAATCTACCTAAAAATTACATTAATAGTTGGGACAGCTTTAATAATGTTTTCATTAACCAATTTTGTAAAATTATTAGTCGATGTGTCTTGTACCAATAATTCACCATGATCAAGAGGGATGTAATAGAACCTCTAAGAGCATTTAATGCTAGGTTTCAAAAAATGTATATCCAAACCATGGACCCTTATAATCCTAATGATGCCTTGGCTCTGGAAATATATAAATATGCTTTGGATCCCATGACCTCTATTTTATAAATAGAGTTGTTGGACATATGAATACTTTGGCCTTAGCCTATTCTGAAGCAATTTTTATCAATGATCAAATGCAATCCCAAGGTTAGATGGCTTACTCTATTTCTGATGTCAACCCACATTTTCATACTTTGAATATCTTCCCCAATAATAATTAGAATATACTTTCCTTAAACCAAATCCCAACTTTGAACCAATTACCTTTAAGTCATGCTTATCCTACTCAAAACTTAGGATTCTTAAACATTGTTACAAATGGATTTAATCTAAGTGATCAAAAGGATTTAGTACCAACCAATAGTACTAATAACAATTAGGTTCATAATTATGAGGCACCCAAGAATGATAATTATTCTATTTTAAAAATGGCTCAAAAACTAAGCATTAATTTCCTTCAGTTGTAAATCAAGTAGGCAACATTATAGAAAGTTCTGGTAGAAACTTTTCTTTTCATAAGTTTAATAAGCCAACTAATAGGTTCCATAATGATATTTATTACAAAAATAATATTGAATCATTTGTTGATAATAAAATAATGGACATAAATCTTATTGATGTTGCCTTAATTGATTACTATAGATTTCATTACGTGGCTAAACATGGTGAAATAGATTGCATTGAATTTTGTAAGGCTTTTGAATCCTTTCAAGAGGATCTTGATACTTTTGAAGTAATCCCTAATAAATATAATGGTGTAGGTAAATCAATATCTAATTCAATTAACCAGGCCCTTATGGTAGTTATATTTGACTTCCCTTTCTAGGAAGACAATGAGCCTAATGACATTCCTAAAGAAGTCCATGCTTTTCAATAATTCCTAAAGAAGACCTACCCTCTGAGGAATAGGGAGTAGAAGCAACCTTTGACTACTTCAACCCCTCCAATCAACATTGGTACTCCTCCAAATACTACTTCAGATAATAACCTAGAGCCTCCAAAGGGAAGTACTTCTAAGCATAGTAATGATGCATCTAATTCTTCCAATAAGTCTGGGTATAATATTATGGAAGACATGAATAAAATCAAGGCTAACATCACATTACATAAATTCACATAGATCACTAAATAAAGAGACCTATTATTGGATTCCTTGTCTAAAAATCTTGGCAAGCCACCTAAAATGAAAATTGCCAATGTGGCACTATACAAAGCTAAGACAGAATCCCCACATTTCTTGTTCATGATCAGAATGTTTGGTAAGAATTTGCATAACTATTTAATAGATTCTGGTGCATCTATAAACATCATGCCTACAATTATTTATAAATAACTTGGCTTGAATCCTATTAAATATGATAGAGTTGCTCCTCAATAAGATAAATCTAGAGTTAAAGTAATTAGAGAATTATTAAATGTTCATATGCAGTTGGCCTCTAATCTTAGAGTCTAGTAATTCATTGGTATCAAATTAATTGACATTCTTGATGTTTATGGGATATTATTAAGTAGAGAATAGACAAAGGCCTTGAATGGATATGTGTTCACTAATTGTTTGCATTTATGGTTACTTGGTTTCCTTAGAAAGGAGTCCTAAATCAAATCAGAGTAGAAAGAAAACCCCAAATAAAGCATATGATCATTGAATATAGTGTTTTGAATGAAAGGGTTAACATGTTGGACTCTGATGAGGTTAACATGGTGGACTATAAATTAGGAGTGTACACTTTTGTGACTTCTAAGGTATGTAATTCTAAGACATCTCATGCTTTGCTTAGAATATGAAAATTACATGTAAATATGGGTCTGGAGTAGGAACTATTCTAACCAATACTATTGATAAAGAACTAAAAGATGCTTATAGACTTCAGTTTCATTGTACTAATAATATTGTAGAATATGAAGCTTTGATTATAGGATTACAATTTACCATTAAGCATAAGGTTAAAGATATCTTGGTATATGGTGACTCAAAACTTGTAGTTAATTAGGTGAGGAATAAATATCAGTGTAAATTATCATATCTCAAGAGATATAAGTTTAGAGTCTGGGATTTATTTGAATCTTTTATTGCTATCAACATCGTTTCCATCCCTAGGGAATAAAATAAGGTTGTAGATGAGCTTGCCTCAACTGCATCCAATCTTATGCCAAACCAAGATTCTCAAACCTTAGCATTGAGTTGGTTACTACCCTTCGGTATTGGATAATATAAACCATCTACAAGTTTTTAATGATGACCAACAGATCCTAGATTTCTTATCTAACTCAAGATAATTTGAAGCCCATGTCATAGATGAGGCCAATGAGAATACTCTTGAAGTAGATGACAGATTTAATAATAAATTTATTAAGCTAAATGACAATAAAATTATAAAAGGCATAATTTCCTTAGAAAGATTATTTGATCAAGATAAATTAGTTGATAACACTAGGATTCCCAAAGTAAATAGGAAGGATTACAAGGCAGTTGATCTTGGTCCCTAAGACCAAACTCAGCTAGTCAATATTGGTACAACATGTACAAGTATAGAAAATAAAAGAGCCAAAGAAATGTTGATTAATTATAAAGATATCATAGCATCCTATGATGACATAAATATTTTTGATCCAAAGGTCATAAATCACACCATACCATTGAAATAAAAATGCAAACCTTTCAGACAAAAGCAGATATGTGTCAACCCAGTCTTAGAACCACTAATATACATAGAGGTCAAGAAGCTCTTAGATGGGAAGATTATATTTCCCATTAGGCATTCCACTTGGGTTACTAATTTATTCTTATTTTAGAAGAAGAATGGTGAAATCAGGTTCTGTATTGATTTTAGAAACCTAAATAGAGCATCTAAGAAAGATAATTATCCCCTAGCTTTTCTTGACCAAGTGATACAAAGCAATTCTGATCTTACCATGATGTCTTTTCTTGATGGTTTTTTAGGGTATAACCAATTATTGGTGAATCAAGAGGATAGGATGAAAACTTCTTTTACCACCAAGTGGGACATGTTTGCCTACAAGAGAATGCCATTTGGGCTAATCAACATAGGGTCAACATTCTAAAGGACCATGGATCATGATTTCCAAGGTTTGGTAGGTAAATGCATTATTATATGCATGGATGATTTGACTATCTTTTCTAAGAACATAAAGGATCATATTATGCACCTATAATAGGTATTTGAAACATGAAAGAGGTATGGGATTTATATCGACCCAAAAAAAGTAATTTCTATGTTAGTAAGAAAAAGTAGTTAGGATATGTTATCACTAAGGAGGGAATCTATATAGACCCTGAAAGAGTAGAAGCTATATCTAAGATAGATCTTCCTAATAGTAGGAAAGAACTGAAATCATTCTTTGGAAAAATTAATTTTGTAAGAAAGTTTATTTTTGGCTTTGCAAAAATTGTCAAAACATTGAATGATATGCTAAAGAAAGATGTCAAAATCACTTGGAATGAATAAACCAAGAAGGATTTTAAGGACATCAAGGAGGAAACTGGACAAGCTCCAGTCCTAATAAGTCTACACTTCTCCAAAGATTCTTACCTTTATTCCTTTGCTTCTAATCATATTGTTGTTTTAGTTTTAACTCTAAAAATTGATGGATGTGATCATCCAATTGATTTCATGAGCATGAAATTTGAAAATACTAAGTTAAATTGTTTTTAAATTAACAAGCAAGCATGTGCATTAGTTGAGTAGTAAATAAATTTAGGCACTACATTCTTAGGAATAAGGTGCATGTAATCTTACCAGACCCCACCACTAAGCTCATGCTAAGTCAGAATAAATGAGGAGAAAGGAGAGGTAAGTGGATGTCTATGCTTTAATAGTATGACATTGAAATTAAGATTGTAAAATTGGTAAGGTGACAAGGTCTAATTCAATTAAATACCAATACTAACCCCAAGCTTAGTGTCATGCAGGATGAACAATAAAGTTTTAAGTCCAATTATTGGTATGATCCTATTATCCATCTATTGATCAGTGGCACTTGTTTTATAGGGATGACCAAGGAACAAAGAAGAGCCCTAAGACTCAAGGCAGCCCCACTACCTGATTAAAGATGGAGTTTTGTATAGGAAGAACTTTGAAGGCATTTACTTGAGGTGTGTATATAAAAAAGAAGCAACTAAAATCATGAGCACTTTTCATAAGAAGCTAGGAAGTGGACATCTGTTTGGAAGGACAATAGCTCATAAAATACTTAGATCTAGTTTCTATTGGCCCACAATCTTTAAGGATGACCACAAGCATGTAAGATAATGCCATTCATGTCAAGTCTTTAGCACAAAAGAACTTAAAGGAACCATGCCACTATAGCTTGTTATATTAGATAAACCTTTTATTTAGTGGGGACTAGATTTCATGTGGGTAATCAACCCCATTTCATCAAAAGGTCACAAATACATTCTGACTGATACAAAAAATTGCACAAGATAGACTAAATCAGTGGCCACCAAACAATGCAAAATCAAAGAAGTTGTTAATTTTTTAGAGTAAAACATCTGCACTAGGTTTGGGACACTTGTATCTCTAGTCTATGAGAATGGAATTGCTTTTATATCCATAGAAATGATAGAATGGGCATATGATAATAACATCATTCTCAAGTTTTCATCTAACCATTATCCTCAAGGTAATGGAGTATCTGAATTGAATAATACAAACTTGATGAAGGAAATAAAGAAGTCTACAACAAATAAGCCTAGGACATGGCATAAGCTATTTAAGTATGCCCTTTGGGTAGATAGAGTTATAATCAAGCAGGCTCTCAAAGCATCTCCATTCTTGCTGGTGTATGGCCAAGATCCCATCTTTACCATCACCCTCAATTACCAACATAAAAATTCATACAAGAATACATGGAGGAGGATCAGGAATTGGCAAGCTCAAGGTTACTTGATATTATCCTAATGGAGGATGCATGAGAAGAGGATTTTTCTAATTTTAGCAAGCACCAAACCATAGTAAAAAGGTAGTTTTATAATCGATCAAACATAAAGGTGTTCAGGCAAGGAGACTTATTTGTTCTTTGGGAAAAGGAATCTAAGCCTAAAAGTAAACATGGTAAGTTCACACCTTTATGGATAGGTCCCTATTAGATTTATAAGACACTTGGAAACAACACCTTCAAGATGAAAGACCTATAAGGAGTAGAGTTCACACTACCCACCAATGGGTAGTACCTTAAGAATTGCTTTTCTATTTCTCCCCCTGGGGTCTTCATAGAGTAAATTGTAAGAATAATTAAAGTTAGTATGGGTAGGATAGATTAGTTTCTTTTGGTTTTTTCCTTCTTGTCCCTTGTTTGTACATAAGTTTGTATATATTTGTTTGCTTTTCCTTTGATTTATATTTTATTGCTTTCCATTTTTGTGTTTGCTTTCTCTGCCTTATTCCTTGCTTCTAATGAGTCCTTTTACAACCCTCAGCTCAAAATTCATATAATTACTCAAGATATCTATAGTTTAAAAATACAGGTGTGAATCTCAAGCATATGTTGACCATGGATTTGAAATATGATCTTGATGTTACAATTTAGAGAAACTAGTAAGAACTAATGGATAGGTTGGTTGTTTCATAAGATTTTAATCCTTATTTTGATCTAAACTTGGTTTTAAGAATAATTGCACACATAGGATAAAATCTTAATATATTGGAATGTAATCACATTTGTAATTAACAAACATCCTTACCAGGGAAAAAGTTACAATCATAGGTAATTGTTTAAAGATCAAACATTTAAACAAATCCCTAAACCTAGCTAACTTGGTTCCCAACCTTTTCTAGAAAGCCAAAGTGATCTAAAAATACAAAAATAAGATATTATTGCAAAGTAAAAATATTTTCAAGTAAAGTTAATTACGGTACCTCCATTGAGGCTATGGATGCCTAGATGGAAGTGATGCAAGACCTTGAGTGGATACAAAGGTATCTTTATCAAGGATATAGACACCTGGCTAGTAGCAAAGCAATGCCCAAGCCTTCCCTGAGTTAAAGCATGGTTCTTAATGGATATCCAAACATATTGTAAGTCAATGTTAATGTTAAAGTCATGAAATTTGGAAGTTATTCATTAAAACCCATGGTAAATAGTAAATGGAATCAAAGCACACATACAACATGGCTAGGTTTTGATGTTTGATCCTAATTTTTTAGGTATAAGACTTGTTTTAACCATGAACTGATCTTGATAAGGGAACTAGTCAAGTGGAATAAGTAATCTAGTTATTTTTTTGAACCAAAGTCTCTGAATTCTAACATATTACTATGTTTCCCCCATAAGTTGCTAGTTTTTGAGATCAACATACCCTCATTTCTTAAAAATGGGGACCCTTGTGTCAAACTATGCAAATTTGTACCTTATAATTGAAAAATCAATTGACTAGAGTGCCACTATCATGATTTCACAATTTTTGTATTTGAAGATCATCCACACCCTCACTTGGTTGGCTTATTTGTTCGTGGCTCTATTTTGACCTTATTTAATTTTACTAACATTTTCTCATTATATTTTAGGTTGCAAGTTTGATGAAGCCCTTCTTGAATGAGCTATATCTAAATGTTACAGTTTAATCATAATTTGGCCTTTTACTAACCTTTAATCTGTAGAAATTTAATTTAAATCCATATCTAAAATTTCTTGAAACCCTTGTTCAAGAAACCTTAGCATGTGTTCCTTTAGACCAAATTCAAATTAAGTGAGAATAAATTATGTGGGAACACCTTAAATATGTTATGGACTTGGTTTAATTTTTATACTAATGCTTAGTCATGTTTTTTTAGCATGACTAAATCCTAGCCTAGAAATTACATACTTGATCCCCTTTATGTTCCGATCCCATTTATTCCCTCTCACCTTAGCATGATCTAACTTTACCATTGCAAGGTCCTTTATTATGTTCCTGAGCTTGGTCTAAATAATGCATGATCCTTTTGTTATAACTTAGACTAAAATCTTAGGCCTAAAGTCTCATTTGTTTTTTTAAACATAAATAAGACCTTAGACCTGAGGCTTTATCCTAAGTTCCATATAATTCATAGTCCTAATAGTAAATAGTTTGCATCTTCATGGGATTGATGAACTGCATCTAATCAGACCAAGTTAATCAGATGGTGCAAGACAAAGTTAAAAATTCAAGAGCCTTAATCGACAGGACCAATCACATTTGACTACTCAGATCATGATCAATGATCCATGTTCACTCAGATGGCCCAGATCCAATGATGTGAAATTAATATTAAGACTAAAGGGGCCCATTTTATATAACATACACTTAACCTAGGATTTTACCTTAAGGTTTTAATTGTATTTATTAATACAATCAAACCTTAGGCTAAAATCTTATATTATTACTTTATTATTAAAAGGGTCATTTTGTTATGTTACAAGCTTATGTAAGGACTTTTTTATTCATGGGGTCCTTTTATCATGTTTTTTAACATAAATAAAATAACTTAGTCTTAATATTTTATCCTAAAACCTATGCATTTTCTTGAGCTTGACTTAAATAATTTACATCTTTATAGGATCAATGAAATGCATTTGCTCATACAAGATGGATCTATTGGAAAATGGAAAATAGTCTCAAGGATGTTTTTAAAATTGATGGTCACATGCATGTCAATGATGTTCATGCAGACATCAAATGATGGTCATGTGAACATCAAATTTAAGAAAGTAAAGAGCCCTATGGATGTGTTTATAATTGATTATCATGTGTCTATCAATGATGTTCACATAGACATCAAATAATGATCATATGTGTTGGTTGAATATTTTGTCGATCAGCGTACTGATAAACAAAATAGGTCTGATCAGCCAAAGTAAGAAGATTAGTCATCCAAATGTGTAGGTTTACCACATCAAAAGGGGACTAATATCTCCTCTCATCAAGGGAAGGTTCCCTATAAATATGCTATATATATATATAAACAAAAAATAATACTCAAGGGTAGGACAAACCATCCATCTCTCTTTCTTCAGAGATGATGCGTGCAAATCAAAGGAAAAACTCAAGGGAAATTACAGACAGCACTCCTCTTCTTTCATAAGTACTATTCAAAAAACCACAATAATACTCCTGGTAGTAAATTCAAAATCTAACCAAGGACGTAGTAACCAGCAAATTGAGATGCAGCATAAAGTCTCTACCTGAATTGCTCAAGAGTGAGATACGAAGGACAATGAGGGCACAAAGTCATCCCAAGGTCCTTTACATAGAAATGAAAAGAAAACACACTGAAAGGCAATTATGGGGGCAAAAAGCCTCTCGATAGTTGACTTTAGGACACCTTCCTGACTGTTGTCACTAATTCTGCTTGTTGAATTAAAGGAACAGAAGATATATTAAGGAAAAAGACTTAAGAACAGTTTCCTCAACAACAAAGATATCACAGCACAAAGTCTAAAAATTCACTTGCTTTCTTATTCCAATAACAAAATATGATGAACAATCTGAGCTCAAAGTCTCAATAATGCCTTTCAATTTGGGTAGAGTTTCGTTCTAATTGTCAAAAAGAGATCTATTTACAATAAAAGAGAGTCCCTTATATAGCCACTTCAAGGACTCGGGAATAGTAACACATCATGTTGCATTGAAATCTATTAAGAAGATAGGCTAGAATTTAGGGGCATCTACCCATTTGTTTTTTAAAATGTAGAGAAACAAGTCATGCTATTGAAAGTTTATAACTTTCAATGTCCACCTGGTGATCTAATCTTTCTTCATCATTCCTCCTTTTCTGGTTAATTGAATCGGGTCCTTGATTCAATCTGATACTCTATTATTTAGTCACTTTCTACTAGTCTTGGCCTTAAAGCCTTTGAATGCATTTGGGTCTATAGATTACATGGATCAATAGCTATTTTATTAGCTTTGAAATTGATGTTTGCGCACCAGTCAATATGCTTTCAATGGCTAGTTAACTGTTCTTGAATTTGACGTCTTCAGGCGCATCACCCCTTGGTCCTTCTTTGGCTTTCTTGTTTTGCACTTTCCTAGAAAGAACCTACCCTTTCGGGCCTTAAGAAATGATCTAATTTAGGTTGGGAAGATCCCCCCGCAAGGTTATCTACCCTTCGAGCGGTCTTTGAATGGCCTTCGGGCTTCTTTCTTCCAAAGAGTAGCTAAGTTCTTCCTTCAAATTTCTTGTTTTACATCTTCCTAAAAGGAAGATAACCCTTCGGCTTTAGGGAAGCATCCTTTAATTTGGCAGCTAAGAGTCCCCTACAAGGGCACCTACCCTTCGGGGTCCTTCAGTGGCCTTTTCCTTAGTGTCTCTCACGGACATTCCCATGGACTTTTTACCTAGGCTTTTCCCGTAGACAAAAAGTCTGTAGACAAATTCCCACACACAAAAAGTCTATGAGAATTATCATTTTGTTCTTCATCTTTGAAAAACTCCTTTGGGCTTTCTTCTTGCAGCCTGTTTGAATTCTTTCAAAATTTTTGTTTAAAGGAATTCCTTCAAACAAAAGTCTGAAAGAATTATGCTTTTGTCTGCCTTAAAAAAAATTCTAAAATAATTTACCTTTGCGGCCTTCTTTGAAAATGACCCTTTCGAAGGGTACTTTTGTCAACCAAGTGCCCTCCGCAAGGGCACTTGTCCTTCGAGAGGCTCTTTTAAACTTTTGCATTTGAAATGCTCCTTTGAACCAAGTCGATGATCCCTTTGATTGAACCAACTGAGTGAACCGTTTGATTGAACCAAAGCATTGAACCGCTTGGTTGAACCAAATGTTGAACCAAGCTGATTGTTCAAGCCGATGGTTCAAGCTGATGGTTCAAGCTGATGAACCAATTGAATGAAATGAAGAATTGAACCAACTGTTGAGCCAAGTTTTGGTTCAATGGTTCAAACGAAGCCTTTAAACCAACTGACGAACCATTTGATTGAACCAAAGCAATGAACTGAGTGGATGAACCAAAGTGTTGAACTGAGTGGATGAACCAACTGAGTGAACCAAAACATTAAACCTCTTGATTGAACTTGTTGAACCGAATGAGTTGAACTGGTTGAACCCATTAAACCTTTAAACCAAAGTGGTTCAATGGTTCAACGGTTCAATGGTTCAAGCCTTCTTTGCTTAGATGCTTGTTGATGGACATTTTGATTGAAATAAGGTGCTGAACCAATCCCAAAAATGAATAAGTGTTGGAAACTAATTCTTTTGATTGAACCTACCTGTAGAAGCCTTTGAACCTGTAAGAATGAACCTACCTGCAGAGTCTGTAGAAACCAAGTCTATAGTTTTCTCTAACCTTGAAAGAGTATGTAGAAATCAACTTGTGAAGCCCATTGAAATTGGCATGTAGAGTCTGTAGATTTCTCTTCCTACTGAGTCCATAGATGCAAACCTGCAGAGTCTGTAGATTTCTGAGAATCTTGAAAAATGAGGAATTTGAATGCCCAGGACAAATTTTGAAAAGGGAAGAGATAATTTTGGTCTATAGGACCAAAATAGTTCAAATGTTGTCCCAAAAATGAGTGATATTTTTGGGGGACAACAATTGGCTCCAGTTGGGGAACTTATATCAATTGCAAAAAGAATTGAAGGGAGTAGAATCTAAAATCTCCAATGTCTTCATGTGTACCATTGCGCTACAGAGTCATGCTACCCAAAAATGAAAGGCATCAAAAATGGAAACAAAAAAAACAAAATAGAATTAAAAACTATATAAATATACATATGTATAGATGCAATGATCTGATACTTCAAGAATTGAAGTATTTCAGATGTTGCTTCTTGAGAGGCAATGAAAATAGTGCTCTATCCTTGTAAACTAGTAGGAAACCATTTTGCCCCCAGAAACGGTGACGAGTGAATGGAGCTCTCCACTAGGAAACTAATTTTCTATGTCTTCCTCTTGGCTTTTTCTTCTTCTTGTCCCATGGTAGGATGTGGTCTTCAATTTGAAAGCCATAACTCCTTGCTTTCTTGGCGAAGGGTTCCTTTTCCTGATTTTGATTTGTAATAGCATGGTCCATTATCGTAATTGGTTATTCTTCTAGTTTAGTCCAGCACATGATTGGATTGTCCACATCAAACTCCTGACAAACTATCAGCTTAGCATCTCCTTTGATGTGGAGGAGTTTGATCTCTTCATCTTGAATAATCTTCAATCTAAGCAACAGGGATTTGCATCTAGCTATCTTCTTGGTGTTGTTGACTTGAAAATTACATGAAGAAAGAATATCTCCTTGAGGAGATATCAACATAGTCCTAACTCCATTATTGGTGGAAGAATTGATGTCATTGAATTTTAGGATCCAAGCATCATCAGAAGTTGATCTCCTATCAGATTTCTCTTCATTAGAGATGGAAGATCCTTCCTTATTTGTACTGCACCCTACCAATTCTCTTGAAGTCTTGTTTGGATCAATTCCTGGATTATCAACTACAGGATTTTTATCTGTAGAAACATGAACATTCTCTGTGGTCAAGAAATAATTACCCCTGCTTGAAGACTCAAATAGAATTTGTGCTATAGGGGTTGATGTTTGGGTGACCACGTATTATGCTTCCTTTTCAGGGATCAATCTCTTCCTTACGCCTTAGATAGGTATCTTTGCCTCAAATAGTTCCATGCTTAGTTCTCCTCCCATGTCCTTACATAAATTTTGTCTAAGCAAAATGCCATAGGATGCTGGGACGTCAGCCACCAAGACAGTCATTTTGATTCTTTTGTCTGGAAAGGCTGCAAATGCAAATTGGGCATCTTTGATTTGCCCCAGTAGTGGTACTTACTTATTTTCCATGGAGAAACATCTCCCAAATGTCTTGGTCAGTGTGAGGCCTAGAGACTCAGCTACTTTAGCAGGCATGACATTATCAGATGTGCCTAAGTCTATAATATAGTTACTCAGCGTGTGACCATTTATTAATAGGGAAACATAGAAAGGTTCTATTTTTATAGGAGCAACTGGAGGAGTAATGACAAGATTATTCAAAATGGGCATGTTCTTTGGAGAATTAGGAGTTACCTTTTTAGCTTTTTTTCCTGCAGGGACGGTTTGGTTCTTAACACATTGGACCAACCTATCCAATTGATCAGGATTGGACTACAAATATTCAAATTTAGACATTTGTATTTTGGTCTTCTTAACATGATCAATTATGTCAAATGGCTGAATTGGACTAGGAACAGAGGAAAGCATTTCAACCTTTTGGGTTTTAGGAGGAATGGTTTGTGAAATTGAAGTAGAAGGTGAAGGTGAAATTGATGTACTTACATTTTGGGTGATCACCAGATCCTTTGACTGAAAAGGAAGAGTGGCCCCACACTTATCAATTGTAATTTTTGGTTGAGGTTGATCCTCTATCTTTCCTTTATCAACTTGCTAGATTGATTGGTTCTTGGCCCTGGTAAACATTGCATATGATCCATCAATAGCTTCTCCTTTGCTTCTGGGTTCATCCTGATAATTTAGGAAACCAATGTGGGAGTTGCCAGCTGATTCTTCTTGATTGTCTTCAAGGAGATCAGTGTTATTTTCTTGATTAAATTTAGGCTGGAGAGAGAAGTCTAATTTTTCTTCAAGATATCCCATTGCTAAATTAGTTGGAGGAGCTTCCAGGGCAAGTTTCCCTTGTGGGGGAGGAAGGTGATTCTGTTTCCCTTGATTCCTAGTAATGTTGCCCTGATATGACTAATTTGGGAATGTCTTTCTTGGCATATCTCTGTATGAAGGAGTAGAAGACATTCCTTGCACCATTTGTCTTTTCAAGGCTTGCAGTTCATTTGCTAGTTTTTATACCATTGGATCAGTGGTGCCTGTAGATGAATATTCAGAAGATGATGAGGAACTATTTCTATTTGGATCTCTTCTTATCTTCCCTACTAAGATGAGATCATCTTCTACCTCAGTGGCCAAAAGATGAGCTACAGCAAGATCTATTTGACCAGCACATCTCAAAAAAAAAATGACTTCAGGCAACTGAGAATTAATGAAGAAGCATTTGAGATTCTCAGTAATAGGTCGAGCAATTACAAGAATTTTATTCCTCAATTTGTCAAATTTGGCTATGAAGTCTCTCATTGGTTCATGAGGCTCTTTATTCATCTGTGTAAGTTGAGCCAAAAGTGCATGTGCATCTTCTATAGGTTTGAATTTGGATTCAAACTTAGCTTTAAGGGTATTCCAATCAGTTACTGACCGAGCTTGTAGATGATAAAACCAATCTGTAGCAGCACCTTGTAATGTTTCTACAAATAGCCTGACTGATACATATTCATATTCTACTCCAATTACTCCACAAGCTATGCTAAAGGCTGCAATGTGTTCATCAGGATGAACTTTCCCATCACCATAGAATTTAGGGAAATTCTTCTTTAAACTGCATGGAAGCTCATGTAGAGGTGGAGTAAGATTGAGAGGACTAAAAGCATTACCCCAAGCACCTTGAACTGCTATTATAGAATTATGAAAAAGAGGAATAACAAATCTCAAAGGGGTAATTATTAGAAAAGCTTTATCAATAGCAGAAGTGGAGGCTTTAAACTATGCACTCTTTCCCAACAACTCTAGTTTTTGCAGACCAAATAAAATAATGGAGGTGGAGGAAGATGGTAAGGCTATAAATGGATAATGGGTAAGACATGAAATGGAGTCACCAGAGTATGTAATGGATAAGGGTTATAATGATAATGGGTAAGACATAGGTGATGTTTCAATCTAAAACTTGAGGTTCTAAATTGCACAAAATTATGTATATCCCCAGCAGAGTCACCAAAAACTATTGGTTGAATATTTTTTCGATCAGCGTACTAATAAACAAAATAGGTCTAATCAGCCAAAGTAAGAAGATTAGTCATCCAAATGTGTAGGTTTACCACATCAAAAGGGGACTGATCTCTCCTCTCATCAAGGGGAGGTTCCCTATAGATATGTTATATATATATATATAGAAAATAATACTCAAGGGTAAGACAAACCATCCATCTCTCTTTATTCAGAGATGATGCATGCAAATCAAAGGAAAAACTCAAGGGAAATGATAGACAACACTCCTCTTCTTTCATAAGTACTATTCAACAAACCACAAGAATACTCCTAGTAGTAAATGCAAAATGTAACCAAGGACATAGTAACCAGCAAATCGAGATGCAGCACAAAGTCTCAACCTGAATTTCTCAAGAGTGAGATACGAAGGACAATGAGGGCACAAAGTCGTCCCAAGGTCCTTTACATAGAAATGAAAATAAAACACACTGAAAGGCAATTATGGGGGCACAAAGTCTCTCCACAGTTGACTTCAGGACACCTTCTTGACTGTTGTCACTAATTCTGCTTGTTGAATTAAAGGAACAAAAGATATATTAAGGAAAACGACATAAGAATAGTTTCCTCAACAACAAAGATATCATAGCACAAAGTCTAAAAAATCACTTGCTTTCTTATTCCAATAACAAAATATGATCAACGATCTGAGCTCAAAGTCTCAGTAATGCCTTTCAATTTGGGCAGAGTTTCATTTTGATTGTTGCATTAAAATCTATTAAGAAGACAGGCTAGAATTTAGGGGCATCTACCCATTTGTTTTTCTTAATGTAGAGAAACAAGTTGCGCTATTAAAATTTTGTAACTTTCAATGTCCACCTGGCGATCTGATCTTTCTTCATCATTCCTCATTTTCTAGTTAATTGAATTGGGTCCTTGATTCAATCTGATACTCTATTCTTTAGTCACTTTCTACTGGTCTTGGCCTTAAAGCCTTTGAATGCATTTGGGTCTGTAGATTATAAGGATCAATGGCTATTTTATGAGCTTTGAAATTGATGTTCATGCACCTGTCAATACGCTTTCAACAGCTAGTTCACTATTCTTGAATTTGACGTCTTTGGGTGTGTCACCCCTTGGTCCTTCAGCTTTCCTATTTTGCACTTTCCCAGAAAGAACCTGCCCTTTCAGGCCTTAAGAAATGATCCACTTTGGGTCGATAAGAGCCCCCCACAAGGGTATCTACCCTTTAGGTGGTCTTCGAATGGCCTTCGAGCTTCTTTCTTCTGGTGGGTAGCTAAGTTCTTCCTTTGGATTTCTTATTTTACATCTTCTCGAAAGGAAGATAACCCTTCAGCTTCAGGGAAGCATCTTTCAATTTGGCAGCTGAGAGTCCCCCGCAAGGGAGCCTACCCTTCGATGGCCTTTTCCTTAGAGTCTCTCATGGACATTCCCGCAAACTTTTTCCCTGGGCTTTTCTCGCAGACAAAAAGTTTGCAGACAAATTCTCGCAAACAAAAAGTCTGTGAGAATTATCATTTTGTTCTTCAGCTTTGAAAAACTCCTTTGGGCTTTCTTCCCACAACCTATTTGAATTATTTTAGACTTTTTATCCAAAGGAATTCCTTTAGACAAAAGTTTGAAATAATTATGCCTTTATCTACCTTAAACAAAATTTTGAAATAATTTACCTTTGCGGCCTTCTTTGAAAATGACCCTTTCGAAGGGTACTTTTGTCGACCAAGTGCCCTCCGCAAGGGCACTTTTCCTTCAGGACGCTCTTTTGAAATTTTGCATTTGAAATGCTCCTTTGAACCAAGTTGATGATCCCTTTGATTGAACCAACTGAGTGAACCATTTGATTGAACCAAAGCATTGAACCGCTTGGTTAAACCAAACGTTGAACCAAGCTTTGAACCAAAATGGTTCAAGCCAATGGTTCAAGCTGATGGTTCAAGCTGATGAACCAAAGAATTAAACCAATCATTGAACCAATTTTTGGTTCAAGGGTTCAAATGAAGCCTTTGAACCAACTGGCAAACCATTTGATTGAACCAAAGTGATGAACTGAGTGGATGAACCAAAGCATTAAACTGAGTAGATGAACTAACTGAGTGAACCAAAACATTGAACCACTTGATTGAACCTGTTGAATTGAATGAGTTAAACCAGTTAAACCCGTTGAACCTTTGAACCAAAGTGGTTCAATGGTTCAACGGTTCAATGGTTCAAGCCTTCTTTTCTTAGATGCTTATCGATGGACATTTTAATTGAACCAAGGTGCTGAACCAATCCCAAAAATGACTAAGTGTTGGAAACTGATTCTTTTGATTGAACCCACCTGTAGAAGCCTTTGAACCTATAGAAATGAACTTTCCTATAGAGTCTGTAGAAACCAAGTCTGTAGTTTTCTCTAACCTTGAAAGAGTCTGTAGAAATCAACCTATGAAGCCCATTGAACTTGGCCTGTAGAGTCCGTAGATTTCTCTTCTTGCTGAGTCCGTGATGCAAGCCTGCAGAGTCCATAGATTTTTGAGAAGCTTGAAAAATGAGGAATTTGAATGCCTAGGACAAATTTTGAAAAGGGAAGAGACAATTTTGGTCTGGAGGACCAAAATAGTTCAAATGTTGTCCCAAAAATGAGTGATATTTTTGGGGGACAACAATATGGACATTAAATCTAAGACAACAAAGATCCCCATGGATGTGTTTAAAATTAATAGTCGTGTACCCATCAATGACATTCACATAAACATCAAATAATGGTCATGAAGACATCAATTTTAAGATAGCTAGTTGGATCCAAATAATTTGAAGATATATGATCCACATTGATTCATACCCATTGGATCTGATGGTGCAAAATTATTGAAGACTTTCCAATAGAGCTAAGGAGACCCGTGGGACTACCAAGTGGCATAACCTCAAGGCTAAGTATAAATAAAAACCAATGGCATTCAACTTTCAAGATCAATATCAATGAATAACATTGATTTGGGCAAAAATAATCTCATGGTATGAGACAAAAGTATATTTTCAAAGGGAAACGGTCATGTTTTTAAACATTAATGAGTAATTTACCATGAAATTACCACATAGATGCCATAAGGATGGCAAAAATAATCTAATGGTACAAGATAAAAGTATATTTTCAAAGGGAAAAGGTATGTTTTTAAACATTAATGATTAATTTGTTGTGAAAGTGCCACATAGATGCCACAAGGATGCCACATAAGCAAAAAATGCCAAATCTAAAGATCTTGTGGGCACAAAAGGGTGAAGGTATAAATACATGATCCAAATGAAATGTAAGGCATGAAACTCACTTAAGTACAAATAGTCACCACCATTAAAGATATAAAAAAACCCTAATGTCTACAAAAGCCCTAATTCAATCCCAAATTAATCACAATAGAGTCTAAGTAAGTGAATCATCATCTAAGCAAGTAAAAATTGATTCAAGATCAAACTATAGACCACTAATGATCAGTTTATCAAACTCACAGTCATGGCATCCCAAAGGCACAGAGAAGATACGGAGCTCTATTTGACAATAAATTTGGAAGGAAGGATCTTCAAGGACACAGTTTAATGTTGTATCTTTGAACATGGGAGATAACAACTGGTCCAAGCTTTTCTAGAACATTGAAAATCTTCCAACCATCACAAGGGAAGATGAGAAGAATACATCAGTCAAAATGAGGTACTATGACTCGATTGCCATTTAAATGATAAGCCTCCACTATGCTGCAATAAAACTAGAGGTACTACATTGCATTGATGTTATTTCTCCTATCTCAAAGATTTTAAAATTGATCAAGGTATGTTAGTCTATGAGTGTAGCTTTAGGAAGGTTTCCTATTTTTCTCCTATAACATTTGAAAATTACTCTAAGTTTTCCAAACCCCAAGTGGATGTACCCACAATCAATGAATGGACCAAAATAAATGACCTAAAGATTATCCTTACCCCTTGGTTGTATTCAAGGAACCATGTGTTTTCTAACCTTAGTGGAAAAATTCTAATTAGCCAATTTAGGGTAGGGATTAGGATGATAATGAAATTAATGAATAGATTGTGTGTGAATCCATCCACCACCTATGTTGACAAACTCTAGGTCCCTATTATGTACTTCATGGTTGAGAAATAACTCACTCCCCCTTCAGATGAAATAATCAACACTTGCTTGAAGAGACAGTTCTTTATAATCAAGAAGTAGTCTAACAAAAAAATTTACATGATGTCATACCTTTTAGATGCCCTGCTAGCCACCACCAAAGTTCCCAAAATTAAATAATGGTCACTTGAGGGGAAACAAATAGTCTCCCAATACCACTCAAAATTGCATATATTCAAATACAAGGACTATATTCAATTCATCTATGATTGTGTCTACCCAGCCTTGGTTGAATCCATCATAGGAATTGTAATGATGAAATTCAACCCTCTAACTAATAAATATGTTGAAGCCATTGGAGACATTTGGTTAAACTTGAATTTCACTATAATCAAAATTGAGGGAGCTTTGAGTTAACCCCTTAGGCTACCAGTCTATGTGCCCATCAAGTTAGTAGAGTGAGAAGTGGAATATCAATTATTCCATGGCATAGATGGTGTGTGTAGAATCAAGAGGAAGGGATTGATCCATACCTTCCCCTTAACCATTGGTAGGACTATGTTCCAACAATGGGACAATGTAGAAACTATCTCTAGGCATAAGACATCCTTTAACCTATAAATTATTGAATTGAGACAGTGGGATTCCTTGGAAAAGGTTGTAAAGCACTTTAAATCAAAAGGGATCAACATGACATATAAGCATCAACCTGAACCATAAGACATAATGTATACGAAAGATTCGTCATTCACAAAAGTGTTGGCAAGATTAAAAAAGCACAATATTAAGCCAAAGGCTAAGTTATTTAGAGAGCAAAATCTAAGTGAGGATATATGATAGATGGGACCCAAGTAATACCATTTACTAGCAAGTCACTCTTTTAGACCACCTCTAGCATAGCCACAGAGAGAAACATAAAGTCCTGAGGCACAAATTGATCAAAGGCTAGAGGAAAAGAGACTTAGAGAGGTGGCATCATGTTCAGCCTAGCTTGAAGAATTAGGATCATCAATGGAAGCAATTAACATTATAACATTGTATCCTAAAGAAATAGTGGAAAATGTCTTGAAGATACTAGCCAGTGCCTATGAATCAAAGCAAGAATAAATAAAGCTGAAGGGATAGACAAATAGAAGGGGAAATAAGTAGCATTATACGTAGTCCCTACTGCTACCCCACCAAAGAGAAAATCTGAGCTAGCATTGATTCTATCAAGAAACAAGAGACCCAAGTTGACCTTCACTCATCCTTTGAGTGAGGTTAACCTTTTCAATGATGAGAACCCAATCCATGGTCCAACCATTCCTGAATGGTTTATATATGGGAATTTGCATAAAATACCAACCATGCACCATCCTTGGGCCATTAAAAAAATTGTCAGTATCCATGTGCATGATGATCTCAAACCTTGGATTGTGGCCTTGCAAAAGGAAGAAGAAAAAAGGATGATGTCTCTAGGAGAGCCAAGTAGCACACAAATGGAAACTCCAAAACCTCCAAAAGTGACTCAATCATGAATAGGAGTTCAATTTAATCTAGAAACTACTAGTTTAGAGAGGGTGATTGAAAATAAATCCATGATTAGTGGTGAAGAATTCACCCTCCAAAGGATAGAGCCATTCACATTTTTGACCCCTATTGAAGGTCAAAAGCTAGGAGAAGATAGGATATTCAAAGAAAATATCAATGGTGTAGCCTAGGCTTGATCTTAATAGTTGTAAACCATGATCAAGGGCCTCTTACATCAAAGTAAAAATATGAAAGAATTTGTTGTATTATCAATCCATGAAGATAGATTCAGGAAGTTTGAGTACATCATGATTGACCTGTTCAAATCCTTGAAGTCAATTAGAACTAGGCAAGGAAAAATGGAGAAGCAAATCACTAAGGCTACAGGCCAAGTTGGCCAATGGCAGGCTTCAAGCTATTAAGTGACATACTTGATCAAGGCCTTGACAAAGAATCTAGTCCTTGATTTTAGGATTACCAGCTTAGCACATTTGAATATGGCCATGGCCACATTGGTAGACAAGATTTAAGTCCTAAGTAGATGGTCCAAAAGAATGGAGGAACTTGCCAAAGATTTCAAACTGTAGGAAGGTGAAATGTTTCATATTTTGGATAATTTGATTAAGGAACCTATAGCCCTCAGCTCATTGAGTATTATAACTAATGAAGAGTTTAGGCACAAGACCTTTTAGTTTATGTAGAAGGTGAGAAGCCAAGCGCAAGGCCAAATAGTAGATGATTACAAGAGGACCATGGGTCTACTTCTATCATATGAAGAGAAAATGGAAGATGTTAGGGGAATCAAGAAATAAATAAAGAAAATTGAGAATAACCTCAAAGACCTAGAGGATCATGGAAAAGAACTCTTCCTAAAACTTTTTGTTGGCCTCCAATTCATGAAAGAACAACACTATAGGATGAGTATTCTTCAACAAAAATAGGGGACTACATCGACACAGGGACCTCAAGTTAGTTAGGAATATTCTTTTTATAGAACTTTGTAATATTTTGAAAATAGAATATTCTTTTTATAAAGGCATGTGCAACTTGTAAGCACATTATCTATATGTCATTCCACTTGGAAAAGTTTAGTGTATTCTAGAACTTTTATAGAAAGAAAAATTGTCCTTACACTTGTACATTTGTAATTGGATATAACTAAACAACATACTTCCTTGCATTATATAAAAGGAGTATTATCATTTGTAAAAGAGGAGGGAGTTTTCAAGTTTAAAAATTTGTATAAAATTTTGAGCAATTAATACAAGCAAGGAATTCTGCAAAGATTGTCCATATTCATTTGTGTCATTTGTTATTATGGTTTCTCTCCCACTTGCTTGTTCTCATTTTTAGATTTGAATGGTTCTTATGAAATATTAGTATGCATATTTCAATTGTAGAGTATTTAACTTGTGCCAATTCTAGGTTGACTAGAAGATCTCAACTTCATTTCATTTCCTTTACTCTTCTTGCATTTGGGCTAATGTTGTTTACTTGTAGGGTAGATCTTTAAAGTGAACTAGGTTTTTATTTGCAATTTTCTCATTCCTTAGATGTTTGCCTAGTGTGTAGTGAGATTTGATCTGATGCTATTTCATATTATACATTAGTTAAGTGCATGCTTGGAGGACATTTTATCTTTGTTATGATGTCTAGGATGAAGACCATCAACATCTCTTTTCTTCCTTACCTTTCCTTTTACTTCTTTTTTAACTAAATCACTCTAGTATAATTTATATAGTAAATATTCAATTTAGATTAGTCTTTAGATTAGAATTTGATCATAATTCACTAATATTAATTCAAATTACTTAACTCTCTACAAAGATAACTAGCTGACCATGGTGGTTCTCAACCACCAAATTTTATAAATATTGTGAAACAGTCCACTTGTTTTGCCTCTATTTCACCACTGGATAACATGATTATAACAACCTACAACTCATTTTTTGAATTCTCTAAATTCTAAAATGATAAGTGTTCTTTAAACACTCTAAGCACCTATGATACATATTAAGGCATCAATAGGGAATAATGTTAACTTTCATAAATTAAATAAATTAGAGTAAATTAAGTAAATTAGAGTAAAATTAGGCCAAACTCAATGAAATTAATAACAAATAGGAAAAAGTATAGAAAATGGGAAATTACAAAAAAATTATGAAAATTAGTAAAACTTATAAAAGTTAATGAAATTACAATAAAATTTAGTAAAACATTGGCAGACTTATGCCAAATTGAAAAAGTAAGGGAAATTAGAGTAAATTAGGGTAAAATTAGAATAAAACTAGGCCAAAATTGGAAAAAATTATAGATAAATAAGGGGAAATAGAGATATAAGGGAAATTAAGAAAATTAGTGGCAAAACTTAATATTAATTAGGCCAAACTTGATGAAATCAGTGACAACCAGGGAAAATTAGAGAAATAGGAGAAATTAGGGAAATTACATAAATGAGTGAAACTTGGGGAAATTAGAAAAATTAAAGTTAAATTTAGAAAAAATTATGCCAAACTTTAAGAAATTATATCAAACTTATGAAATTAGGAAAACTAATAACAAATATGGAGAATTATACCAAATTACAAAAAATAGAGTAAATTAGGGTAGGATTAGAATAAAAACTATGCCAAACTTGAGAAAATATAAAAATAAGGGAAATTAGGGAAAATAGTAAAACTTTGAGAAATTAGTTTTCATGTCTAAGATTAATTTCATCATATAACAATTATTGGTGCAAACCAAAATTGTGTTCAAATTTTATTTGAAAGAGAAAACCTTAAAAAAATATAAGCCAAAATGGTTGTTCACTTCACATTCTCAAAGAGACTCTCCATATTCCTAAGGGAATGATAAAAACTTATTGAATGAGACAAAAGACACTTTGGATAATAACAAATATATATACAATATTATTACATCCCACCCTTAATGTAAAGGGGTCTTTGTCAGACCAAGCATTCCTCTGAACTTTTCAAACATTTCTCATCCAAGTGCTTTTGTTCGGATGTCTGTTGGTTTTTCTATTGTATGGAAATGTTGAAACTTGACACTACCATATTTCACATAGTGTTGAATCAAAGTAAATTTAGTATTGATATGCTTGGTTTGGTCATGAAAGACTAGATTCTTTTCCATTTGGATTCAAAAAGTGTTGTCAACCATGAGAGGTGTTGATGAAACCTATTATTATCAAAAAATTTAAATAACTCTTTTAATCCACAACATCTCTCTAGTTACCTATAAAATGAACATATATTCTAATTCTACTGAAGAAATTATTGGTGATGATTTATTCTAGGATTTCCAATTGAAAACTATTGTTTTTAAATTCATCAAAAAACCTATAGTGGACTTTCCATCTTCATGATCACCAGCATGGTCAGGATATGAATATCCAACTAGTTTTAAGTCTCCTTCCATGGAGTATTTGAGTACAAAATTATGTGTTCCTTTAATATATTGAAGGACTCTTTTTGATGTTACCCAATGACTATCTCTAGGTTGTTGTATGAATTTTGAAAAAATGCCAACAATAAATAATATATCTGGTCTTATTATTTTCACATAAATTAGACTTCCAATGAGTTATTTATATTTAGTGTCATCAACCAAATGAGTTGTATCTCCTGATGTTAATTTTAGATTATGTTCCATGGGCGTGTTGTGAGGCTTATAATATTTCATTCCAACTTGATCAAAATTTCACCAATGTACTTCTATTGAGTGATGAAGATGTACTTTGGTTTATGAATTAGTTCAATACCTGAATAGTAATGAAGATAACCCAAATTAGTCATTTTAAAGCCTTTCATTAACTCTAATTTGAACTTTTTAGTGTACCATTCATTGATCCCTATGATGATTAAATCATTAACATACACCACCAAAAATATAATTTTTTTGTCAACTATTTTGACAAAGTCAGTTGCATCTTCAAATTCAAAATTTTTGAAGTTCATGTTCATAAGGTTCTCAACTAGTTTGTCATACCATGCTTGAGGGGCTTGTTTTCAACTATACAATGATTTTTCAAGTTTTCACACCTTTTTATCTTGGTCATTTATTACAAAACCTTTAGGTTGTGTACACTATTTCCTTGAGGTCACCATTCAAAAATATAGTTTTTACATCCATTTTGTGAGCTTTCCATTCATTGTGAGCAAATAGATCCAACATGATTCAAATGGTAGTCTATTTTATGTAGGTGCAAAGGTTCCACTATAGTAAATTCCTTCTTTTGTAGCATATCCCTTTGTGAGAAGACTTACTTTATGATTTTCAGTGATCTATCAACCTTGTATTTGTTGTAGTAGACCCACTTGTATCTAATAAATTTACAGCCACATGGAGGATCCACTAGTTTCTAAGTCCCATTTTTGACTAATGCACTGTATTCATCTTTCATTATTTTTATCCAAGGTTCAAACTTCTCAGCTTGTTTGAAATATATTAGTTTTGAATCAAACACAACATTGATTTATTATTATAGAGAATCATTCAAGGTGAGATTTTAAACATTATCTTGAATTTCTTCAAGGAACTTGTTTGATTGTGATATGATTATATGTGCACTTCTAGTGTCTATTTTCCTAACTTTATTGGGTCTAACATTGTTCAATGTCTAAATGGCCCACTTAGGCATATTGTTATGTGGTTTAAGTGCTTTAATTTAATCTTCTAAAGTTACTTCATTTTAAGTCCTCTATTCTTGTGGCCCTTTTTAATTGTATGATGAATTTGAACTTTATACTTTAGGAGGAGTTTCATTTTCATTTATAGGAGTTAATAAATAATTAATTGATTCCCAATTTTATGTCCCACACTCATTATTTGGAACATCTAAATCACTCTCCTTATAGAAATCAAACTTTACATATTTCTCAAGTCAACTCAATTATCATTCAATGCTTGTTGTGTCCTTTATAATTTCATAAAAGATAACTTATCTTGCAATAATAAACATCTTACTTTCTCATCATATAGCCTTTATGCCTTGGAGGATTCAAAATATCCAAAATGAATGAATTTGAAAATCTTATGGTCCATCTTATTTCTCTTCTCTTTTGGAATCAATGGATATAAGATGGATCCAAAAATCCACAAATGTTGTACGAAAGGAAGATGATCACACCACATCTCATACATAGTCTTGAATTCAAGAGTTTTTGATAGTGATCTATTGCAAATGCATACTATTATTTTAGATGTTTCATCCCAAAAGTGTAGATTTACCATTTTTAAGTACAACATAACATGAACCATATTCACCATAGTTATCTTCATCCTTTATACAACTCTATTTTTTTATGGAGTGGGAGGAATTGTGAGGTGGTGTTTGATCCCATTTTTCTTGAGATAAGATTCAAAATTATTTGAAGTGTATTAATCACCATTATCTATCATGACTATTTTGATGTAGGTTTGAAATTAATTTTCAGTTATGGTTTGAAACTTTTGAAAAGTCTCGAAGGCTTCTACTTTTTTCTTTAGAAAGCATGTCCAAGTCATTTTGTTATAGTGATCAATGAACAACATGAAGTACTTATGACCACAAATTTAAAGAATTGGAAGAGAACACAAGTCTGAGTGAACCAATTACAATTTTTTTTTTCCATTGTGACTTGGGTAATGGTTATCTTTCATGTTAGGCCAAAATGGAAGCTTCAAACTTTTCATCTGACTTTGCAGTCAAGGAGGGCATTCTAGCAACACCATTATTTTGCAATACACAAGTGTTGTTATAGTAAGTATGAAAAAATATAGCACATCACAACATATTTGGAGACATTCCATATTATATGATATGATAATAATTCTTTAAATTTGATGGCTCACCCTTGAGTTTGAGTAATTTTCCTTCCTTGTATCTAGTCAAGATGATTGCATTATCACATTTTCCTCTAATAGTGACATAACCATTATCCAAAAAGATGAAATTTTATTATTTCCTAAGGGTCACTAAAGACAATAATTTATGTTTTAATTAAGGAAGGTAGAGAAAATTTTAGAGTTTGAAAATTGGAAGCTCTAGACACTTGAGTTATAATGTACCTCTTCCTCATGGTTACATACTTAATCTATCTATAAGGTATACAGACTACAAATTTCTTCACTAAAATCCTCAAATAAGTCTTTTCATAAAGTCATATGTAGAGTGGAAATATCAATATCTTGAGCATCAAACCATGATGAAGTGATTAAGATAGTTTTTGATTCATCATCTGTACTATAAAACACACATTCACAATTGAATTGAGCAGAGTTTGACTCTTTTGTTTGTTTCTTTAATTTTTCCTCTTTCTTTTTAAAATATGCTTTAATTTTATTCCATGGTGTTCTAAATTTATGAGTCTCATGGCTTCCTTTTCTATCACATCATTCACAATAGAGGTTTTTTTATCATTATGTTTTTGATTTTGACCACCTTAATTTTCATTTTTGTTACCTTTTCCTTTATTTTTCCTTCTTATATTTATTATTGCCTTCACTTTTGGAACATGAGGCCTTATTGGATGTTTTGTAATAATTTACCTTTACATAACACACACTTGATCCCATAGACCCAATTTTTCTTCCAAAGGCCTTTTCTCTTTCCTCCATCTTTTCAGCTAATTGATCAAATGTGAGAGTCTTCAATTGATTGCTTTCTTATAGAGACTCCAAATAGGTTGAATATTTTTGAAGAAGGGATTTTATGAATGTGGTCATATATATGTATATTTTGACACCTATGGCATCCACATCATGTTTGATTACATGTATTTTAAATCCAATATCATCATATCACCATCTTTCAACTTGAGGTTGAACAACTTTAATTATAACTAAATGAATTCCAGCTCTGCGTGGAAATCATATAGTTATTTCAAGTTGTGAAATGATTCCCATGGAGTACTATACTCATGAATATGATGAAACACATCTTCATTAACTAAATATCTTATCAAGGTCATGATTTCTATTATTTATGCTTCCAAGTCTGAGTATTTTTTACATTTCCTAGTGGCTCAACTAGTTATGTATACCCATTGCAAATATCAAACTATAGATTTTTGAATATGAGTGTGTTCTCAACTTATTGATACCATTCTAACCAACTATCTTTTATTTTCAATGTTTTTCTAATGATATATTTTATTGAATGCATATTTTTTTGAGTTTTTTTAACCCGAATTTGGTCCCTTATCACCCTAAATGGTCCCCTTTTTTATATACCACCATACCTATATACCTACCCTTCCAATATACCCATCAGTACCTGGAAGAATATTACCATTTATATATATGTATTAGTTCATGAAAGAGATATTAAATCACATGAGTGAAGATTGATATGTGGTACCTAGGTGGCAAATAAAAAAGATTCACCCCATCATTAACATTGGCTTAACAAGAAAATCTCATACTTGATGATATATCAATTTTTCTTGATTTTTATAATTAAATTTTTCAACAAAAGTGAATGGGTAAAAGAGTAATTTTTATTAGTTCTCCTTTATTTACAAAATTTGGTTGTTTTCCACCAAATTTTCATAGAATAGCTTATGTAATTTTTCAAATTTGCAATAAGAAGAAAAAATTTGCTTTATAATTCAAAAATTTAAATGCTTTAGAATTGAAAAACCACTTAAAATTGAAATTTTTTCTTTTTGAATGAAAAAGATTAAAATCAAAATACCTCTTAAAGATTATAAAGGCTTCTCCTCTATTTTGGCATAGATTCAATATTTTAATATTGGAACATGAATAAAAAATCTAAATGAATTATTCTTCCACATCCAAGTTTGAATGCAAAATGACTGAAAATGTTCAATATTGGTGGAGATCCTTGACAAATACCAATGCCTATTTTTATGGAACCAAAATATACCAAAAGATAGAACACCACAATCTTTAATTGTAAAATTTATATGAAACATCATTCCTTGTGTAGGTTTTGATAGTATTGACAACTAGGATCAAATCAAATTTGAACAACCACCATACCAAACATACCAAGAATGATGCCTTGTGTCTAGGCTGAGATTATCAAAAATAACAACCACCTAAAAAATCTCTTTATTTCATCAATTTTAAAACCAACCTACTGATTTAGTTAGTGGAATAAAATGGTGTAGTCCAAGAGACAATCAAAATAAATAATATGATTGGTGTAAGCTATAAAAAATATAAAAGTAACTGATTTAAACTACCAATTTATCCCAAAACCAGTTGACACGTGACTTATAAATATGCTCCATTCACATAAATATTATCAAATACTACATATCAAATACTAATTTTGATATAATAATATATGGTTATTTAGCTATGAAGGAGAAAAAAACAAAGAATTAGACCAATGAAAAAAATAGGCTCTAATACCATTATTAGGTCTAGGATTAATTTCGTGATTTAACAATTATTGGTGAAAGGAAAAATTATGTTTACATTTTACTTGAAAGACAAAAAATTAAAAATATAGAATTCAAAATGGTTTTTCACTTCACTTTCCCAAAGATACTCTTCCTATTCCTATGAGAATGGAAACAACTTATTGAATGAGACAAAAGACACCTAGGATAATAATGAATATATACAATATTGTTTAGATTAAAGTAATCACACCTTTGATTGGTGTAGGAACCATCTTGGTACACATCGAGAGGCCCAAGTATCTAAGGATAAATTAAAAAAAAGAAATAAGGGTAATTCAACCCGTATAAAAATAAAACCCAAAAAAATGAGCTAACTGAAAAGAGAAGAAAGTAAATAGCAAATCAAAATTATTAAATAGTACAAATAAAATTTAGACAACAAAAAACCCCTCAAAGGGCCTAAGGAGGAATTTTAGTGGATTTTACCTAGGTCCTAGACTCGGGACCTTCCTTGCAAACATATTTCAAAACTTCATCAGCCAAGGGGAAATAACTCTTTCATGGGTCCTAAGATGAGATACCAAAGTATCCAACCCTCCACCTAAGAGAACCAGAGCTTTTAGATCAATAAGATCATCACTATTTCTATGGATATGGGTGATAGAGGTTGATATTTTGCCTTCCTTACCTTTCACAATAACTTTTTGAAATAGGTCCCAATGGATCTCTTTAATCTACTTCCATATTATTATTATCTCTATGGCCTTGTTTCTTATTCTCAATTCAATTGAGCATAATCTAGTTTTGGGAGAGTTGAATTCTTGTCGATAAGACTTATTCAAGTTAGTATACTCTTGTGAGCCCTGTTTAGTAACATATATGGTTGGGTTTTGGGCATTAGGGTAACCTAGGTCTGAGAGGATGACTAGGGATCCTCCTCCTTCAAAAACTCATTCAAATCAATATTCAACTCTTTTGAAGCCTCTAGTTCTATAAATAATTTTTTTGGGCTTACCAACTTTGGCCTTTTCTTCCCCCCCTTAATGAAATTCATGCACACCCCTTTTATTATTTTATTCCCTTTTGTCCTATCCACCTGTGAAATTAGAGACAATAGTAGCTCTTTATTCCTCTCTAGAGGGGCAAATTTTAACAAAAGAAAAATGAGATAATAGTGCACAAATGAAAATTTGTTATTTGATTTAAAATCCTTCACATAATACTCTAGAAAATAAATAAGATAGAATGGGAGAATATTCATATAAATACTTTTGAAGTGATTTAATAACATAAAGTGATGAGACCTTGATAGGCTGAACTTACAATATAAGGTGATATACAGCTTCACCTACCTGTAGACTTCTAGCCAGACCTTAGGGAGATCCATCCTTCCAAAGCTCTTATTTAATTATTTTTATTTTTATATAGATTTAAATAACTTTGAAACCCATTCATCCTCATGGTTTTATCTTTTTAATACTTTAGGTCCTGCATAATCAATCTAGTGGCTTCATTTATGGATTCTTCAGACACCTCAATCCTCATTCCCCTCATAATTATGAGCCTCTCCTTTTAAACCTTAGAAAAATCCTTATCAAATTTGGAGTCATGGACATTAATTCTTAGCATAAATTGAGTAAGACCTCTCTTCTCTAGAATTGCCCAGATTGTGGGGTTATTATTCTTAATAGTCAAATAAGACATGGGATATACCCTGCCAGTTGCCAATTTGGGCACATCACCCTCAAGGGAATCATGTTATGAAGATGTCTCCTTTTCTTTTTCCATTAGTGATACCTGTAGTGAATCCATAGATTCAAAATAGTCAAGTTTGAGTCTTTTATAAATCTTAGTCAAAAAGGGGATTCTTAGTGATGAAAGTAATGCCATGTGAAACTCATAAACCACATAAGGAGAAAATGTAATAAGTGCTCATTAATGTGGAAAATAATGACATAGTAAGCCTTGGAAATTATGATCTAAAATGGAAAAGATATTAATACAAGGGGGATGATGTGCACCTAAAAAAGGAAATCCTCATCATTAAAAGATGTAGGGGAATGAGGTGGCAGAGTGATTTCCATGAGGGAAACAGGTGATGACAGGGGTATGGAAATCTAATAAGAAAAGAAAATAAATCTAGAACACCTACATAGAATAACTAGTGTATGCCAAATCGTGAGAGGAAATAATAAAGAGGCCAAATAAGAATGGTCATAAATAAACCCAGCCACCAAAAAATTTAAAAGAAAATGAGACTGGGGGAAAAAAATGATCCTGAATCATATCACAAAACCACCCCAAACCCATGAGACATAAAATAAACAAAAAACTAAATTTTAAATAATAAAGACCCAAATAATAACCAACCCAAAATGCCTTATAAAAATCATCAATAATAACTAATGGCATTTTCCCCCAAGAGGGTGTTTTGTGTGCCATTGGTAATACCCTCTTCAATTTACAATTATAATTTTCTATAGGATGATGTTCTTACCCTTTTGTTATTAACATTTCCATAATTAATCTCTCCTTTTTGGGGATTTAGCTTTTTATGATGGAACCAGGATCCTAAATCTTAAGAATAGTTTCCCCATTCGTCTTTTTGGTTAGACCTTATTTTTTTAGGAGTTAAAAACCTGAGGAGATTTTTAGTGTGCTAGTTTGTCTTCAAGTAATTCTTTGAGAACAATGAATGTGTCTATATTCTCCTTAGGAGAGAGGTTGGAATTTGGAATGGTCTATCTTCCAAAGATAGAATTTTCACCCATTAACAAGGGCTGAGTTGAGTCATTAGTCACAACATTATGACTCAAAGGAGCTAGAGAGGTAGACATGATCTCTAATTTTGGATTCATATCCAATTTAGTAGGGATATCAGGGATCCTAGTTGAAGTAAAAATTACAGTAGTCCCTCCTGGGTCACTAAACATCTCCTTAAAGGATTCTAGCGTAATAGTATTCAATAGTTTTGAAAGGGGATTATGAATCCCTTTAGAAATTAAGGCCTTACAGACTTCACTTCCCTTAATTCTATGTGGCTCCCTTAGAATAATATGGTCCCTCTTATCATTAAAGTAAGCCATATAAATAGGTCAAGGAACTCTAGGGATGTGAATACAAGAACACAAATTGCAAAGGCCTGAGAAACCATCAATTTTGAAGCTTTATCTCCACACGCTGCACTTATTTATGATTAGGATGGATTCTAGAAGAGGTTTAGTAGGAAAAATAGACACATTCACCCTAGACTTCACAAATATTTTCCTACCATGAGTGGTTGGTTCAATCAATAAAGGAACCTTGAGAGTCTGAGTAATGCCAAGGATAACGTCTTCATGCCATAAATCCAATGGAATTTATAGAAGGGAAATCCATGCTAAAAAGTCTTATCAACAACCTAGATTATAGAAAAATATTGGATTCCATTTTCAAAAGGAGACAAAAAAATTCCCATAAGTATTAGACCATCCTAGAGTGTTTTACACAAATCATCCTTGTAAGAAAAGGAGATAAGAAAGTGATCCTTGGCCAAAGGAAAAATATCCATAGGTTGTCTAGGTCTCTAGTTCTTATTGGCCTAGATCCTAAATTGATCCTCACCTGGGTTAAACCCATGGTATTTGGCCAAAATAGATAAGTCCCACCATTCCTCTGCCTTTTCCACCATAGAATCTAGGATTGATAAATAGATGCCATCATCCAAGACTAAAGGTAACATCATGTTCCTCCCTCTCTCTTATATTTTACAAGAGTTTTTGTTTATTATGATTCCCAAATCTATATTATTATATACAATATTGTTATATTAGTTAAATCATAGTAAAATTTTGTGAAACTTTGTAAAATTAGGCGAAACTTTACAAAATTATGTCAAACTTATGAAATTAGGGAACTTAGTGATAAATCGAAGAAACTACACAAATTAGGGTAAGCGTACCAAATTACATAAATTAGGGAAATTGTAAAAAATAGCATAAAATTATGTCAAAATTGATTAAAATAGTGTTAAATATGGGAAAATTAAATAAATTGAGGAAGTTAAGAAAAAATATAGTAATTAGTGAAACTTGGAAAAATTAGGGAAATCACATAAATTAGTAAAATTTTGTTTTTTAATTTGATATGATTATTATATTTATCTTACATTTTATCCCTAATTTGCATCATCATCATCATCATCATCATCATCATTATTGTGGTTATTATTGTGGTTGTTATTATTGTTATTAGTGTTACCATGTTAGTTTACATTTTTGGTTATATATATATATATATATATATATATATATATATATATATATATATATATATATATATATATATATATATATATATATATATATATATATATATATGTCAAACTTTAAATTAATCTCAAAATTTTCAATTTTTTATTCCTCGCTACCATTATCATCTACATATGAATATGTAGAAAGTATGATAATGATAATAGATTATAAAGGAAAATGTGTTGAAGAGGAAAAGCTCTGTAATATTTACACTAGTGCATGGATAAATAGTAGGATGTCAACCAAATTAAATAAATTTTTTGTAGAAAAATGGAAGGTTAAGATTAAAAGTTATGAGGAAGAGTCCAATGATTATTTGAAAATTCATAATGAGGAGTTTTTGAAATATAAATATGAATTCATCAATTGGTAATATTATGGGGTATGGCTAATTCATAATCCAATACCAAAACCCTATGCAATATTTAAATTTTAGAGGCAAAGTTATATGATACGTCTTTAAAATATCTATATATGAAGGTCTTAGGCTCTTCACATTTCCAATAATTAATATTAGGTCTAATACTTGACATAGTCAAGTGTGTTGAATTACCTTTTTACAACCTAATGTATAATTTCACAAAATGGATTTCCATGGTGAGTTACAAGATTAGTATGTAAAGTTATGTCATGCATATTTGTATAAACCCCCAAAAAATATAATATATGCATGATCTTACCTACATTGATGGGTGTCTTTATGCATTTACATATATTTCTGATTTCATCAATAGTACCTAGTGTGTACACATAATGCATCTCTAAATTATCAATACATAGAGTGTGCTAATGATAGATAGGATGGCATGCCTATAATTTTATCTCATTATGTCATGGTAGAAGAAAGTATAAATATAAAATTTGGTGAAGAAATTTTTGTTGATTATTATTTTACAGGGAGAGAAAGACTTGAAAAATTGAGAAAAAAATGTAGTTGACAATGATGATTGATGTATATATTGATTTTTTGAAACCTAATTTTGAGATTTTCTATGGTATTTTGAAATAATATAATGTTATTTGGTTTTTAGTGTTATGTAAAATGTAGTTTATTTTGTAATATATTATTGTTTTTTTTACATTTAAATAGTTAGAATTTAATTATATAATTACTCTTATATGAATTTGATGAACAAGAGGATTTTTGTAAAAAAAATTAAATAATTGTTTATGTTGTGGTGCATCATTAACATCTTCACATTATGATAAGGATCCCACATAGATTCATATTTCATCACCCGCACTATCACTTCCTCTTACACTCCCAAAAACTCATAGAAGATCAACTGGAGCAAGAGATGAACATATGCAATCATCCACTTGCACTCCTCTAAAGCATTCATTTATAGGGCATCCATTGGCATCTTATACATATCCTTTTCATATTGTAAATTAGTTTCTTCAGATTATCCCTAAACTAGGATCATCATGGGATGAGTTATTTATATAGTAACATGAAGGAGTACAACCACCTGCACCTCAGTTAGATGAATATCCTCATTTTTTATTTTAATGAAATATTTGATTATTCTTATTATTTTAAAATATCATCTTATGTTTTAATTAAATGTAGGGTTTTTTTAATTAATTGATAAGAATGAGTTAATATTTAATTTGATTTAATTTATTATTTTTATTTAATTTAATTTATTCAATATAAATTGTTAGTTCATTTAATTTATTTACTTAAAAATAAAAAATAAAAATGAACATAGTTCTATTCTTTTAAAAAATAGTCAAGGGTGACATAAAAGGGGGCACCACTTATACCACCTTTACTTCACCCTACCCCATAAAATTAAAATAGAAAAAAGGAGGGCCCATCTTCCCTCCCCTCTTTCTTTTCTTACTTTTTCTAGTACATAAAGAAAGTGAAAAAGACAGTGCAATAGAGAAAGGATAGGTTGAGAGATAAATTAATCGTGTTATCAACAAGAGGATGGAATAAAAAATGGAAAATTTTATCTCAATAAGAAAAAGATGGAAGAGTAAGAAGCATATGGAGATAAATACTATGTACAAATAATAAGGAAGAAGAAAAACAGTTCAAGGATAAAAGGAAAGAACTACCATGCATAACCCATGGAGAAGAAGAACACTTCAAAGATAAAAGAAGATACGTATGTAAATTATTTTTGTATCAATTTTTTTCATAGATAAAACATATTTATTTCATATAAAAAATCTTAATAAATCCAAAAAAAAAATTTACACATAACAATAAACATAACACTAGAAAATATAATAGGTAGAAACCTAATAAAATCTAGTAAAAGGAAAAAGCAAAAACTCTAGAAAAAATAAAAGGTAAAAACCCTAACAATGATATCATATCTAAAACTCTAGGGAAAATAGTAGGTATAAATCCAAAACCCTTAAATACTATAAAAATAGAAAGCATAAACCCTAACAAAACCCTACAAAAAACATATAACTAATGTTTTTTAGTGCAAAAAATTTAAAAAAAAAAATCAAAAAAAAAAATTACAGAATTTAACAAGTAGAATCCTAAACCCTAAAAATAAAAAGGAAAAAAGGAAAGCCCTAAAAAAAATAAACATTTTTTTAAGGAAAAGCTTACTAAAAATAATAAGTATAAACATTATGAAAAATGGTACTATAAAATAATAAGTATAAACATTATGAAAAATGGTACCAACATTCTTGAATGAATAGAAAGAGAAAAACTAACATGCTTTTGTCATATTTATCATTTTTTATTTATTTAACTATCTTAAATTTATCATTTTTTATTTATTTAACTATTTTAAATTTATAATTTTTTATTTATTTAACTATATTAAATTTATGATATATATGTCGGGGCATGTAAAAATAAGCAACCTTATGATCATAGCATGATTTTTTTAAAAGGACATTGAATAGTGTAGGGTGTGGTGAAATCAATGTTTATGAAACTACTACACATGATTTTGAGAGTGTTTCACCCCTCAATGCCACATATATTACATTCTTTGATGATCAAATATACATCATAATTAATATGTATATCACATCTTTAGGGTGTTTTGATGGTCTATAGGTGGTGAGACTCCTAAGATAACTTGTCATATATTTTTTATTTAAGGGAGCCAAGGAGATAAATATTTTATTTTATCATATTTTAGGGGATTTTAATTTATTTTCTAATTTATTAGATTTATGGATTTTTAAATTTATACTTATTGTTTAATTGTAGATCCTCCTCTTTTGTGTCATCTTTCTTATAACATTATCTATATCATGCTCACCAAATTCATCAACAAGAGACCACCCACACAAGCCTTGAGGAGGTGTTTTCTGCAACATTGAAGGAGGCATATAGATTCTACACCTACTTTTGATGATGATCAACCATCTCATCTAACACTAGACGAGTACAAATATCAAATGTGGGGGAGTGCCAAGGTGAGATTGTATGTCAATGATGACATAAAAATATTAAAATATGTGCAATGAAAATAAATATTAATATACTTTTATTTTTTAGTTTAATAAATTATTTTAATTTATTAATTTTTTATGTTATCAATTAAAATATATATAAATAATTCTACTTTCATTACTATGTTTCAGGGCCTTTAAAAAAAGAGTTATTATGTGAGCCATTTTTTTAAAATTTATATTTTAGAATTTAAATGTCAACCAATTAAGCATAAATTGTTGTTGGTTGTTTGTATCAAAAAAGAGTTTGTTTGTGTCTACTATGATGCAAGGATTATTAAAAAAATTATGATAGAGTCCATTAGGAGGCTGAAATGACATATATGGGTATGACATCATAATTAATTCAAATATATTTTTTTATTTATTTATATGTTTATATTAATTTCTAAAAATTTAATGTGCAAGAGAACTACAAGGGTAATATTCATAAGGATAGAGTAGCTAGCTAATCTCTACACATGAATGTAGCTACATGGAAAATACAATTTAAAAAGTGGTGTAAATGAGATGCAAAATGAGCATCTAGTAATTTCAAAAAAAAGAAATATGGAATGATAATTTTATTTATTTATTTGTATTTATTTATTACAAGTTTTTTAATGTTTCATTTAAGTAAAGGATTCAAAAATATATATGATTAATCACACCAAGAAAGAATGAATCAAAGGAAGTTGGTGACTCATTGTTTGAGACAATTGAATGTCAAATAAATTGGTTGAAAATTCGTAAGTTTATTTAAATAATGTAGCTTGTAGATTTTAATCCAAATATCAAAAAAATTAACATTTAATTATTTTTTTAGGAGAATGTGTGTGAATTTAAGGCTAATAAGCAAGTATAGGAGTAGTTAAAAATCGTTGGATGTAACACCAATGCATTCAAAAAGTAGGTGTATTATAGGGGTTTGTGTCGATAAGATGTCATTATTTGTTATTTAATAATGATTTAATTTATAATTGAAATTAGATACTTAACATGAATTAATTTGAAATATTTTAATAATTATGAAATAATGCCATTGTAGGTGACTAGATTGTCAGTTTTAGTTGATGGTCTTGATTTTAGAGAGGAGAAGGATGGTGATAATTCTAAATATGGCTATCACAAGCCATCATTACATGAAGTGAAGTAAATTATAAATATTAAAACCTTTAGATATTAAAATTTGATTATATATAGAAACTCAGTATTGTACACTTGAAAAATACTAATCAAGACTTTAACCTTCAATTCTAGACTTTCCTATTACTAAAAAGATTGCATTCACCATCTCGTTGTGCTTAATTGCTTATATTATGGTCTGACCATATGATTTATAACCCTCATTTTTAGTTATATACCTTTAATAGTTTTATACCATGTCAGACATTTATGTTTTGTGGAAGGACACTAGTTTTAATACTATCGTCAAGATTCCTTATCTAGTGTTCATACCTCAAAATTCATCCAAATTGTAAAAAAAGTGAAACATATGGATCAAAATATTTGTATTATCTAACCCTTCATGTTATATTTTCAAAAGGTGTGGTATAAATATAAATCAAAGCCTACTCATTATTCATCTATAAAATACTAATTAAGCACATATTCAAGCTCATTCAATAAATTACACAACTAAGTTGTATTGCCCTATTATTCCCAATTTCTATATTAGTAATAGGATCAATAATATTATATGTCTAAAGCATTCAAATAAAAATTTATGAGTAATACTTGTCAAGTTACAAGTTAGATCATTGCATGCCCTTGCATATAGCATATTACACCCTTATGCATGCACAAGCCCACACCTAGGGGATAACTACATATGTATGATGCCCTCATTAGATTATTAGATATGTAGGAAGTTCTCAATAACAAATGGGTCTTTGAGGTCAGCTCAAATTCATGATCTCACTAATCTATTTTTGGCAAGGTGGCATAACCTAAGGTGAATAACTAGGGTTTGAGCTATATACATTCATATAGAGCCCATGTGCATGATCTAGATACATCAATAAAAGAATGATAAAAAAACCTAATAGGTATATATATTTTCTTCTCAATACAAAAATATTACGTATAATAAAAATTTTTTAAACCACAGACATAAGCATCGGTACAAGTGTCCAGAAATCAATAGAAGTGGCCAAGCCTCTAGAAATAATATTGATAGAATTTGATGATGGGATCATGAGTATCAGTCTACTTGTTTCCATACCTACATATCTCACATCCACCTAAACATATGAAAACCAAGTATTATCTCTTATTTGTGTTGTAATTATTAAAATATCAATTGGCATTTTACGTTTCATGTATGGTAATTTTCTAAATTTAGCATATGGTGTTATTTAAATTAATTTAATTAGCGTAATTTAAAATAGTTTTATTCATCCATTTGATTTGGATATTATACTTACTTAACCCTCGTCCAAAAAAATTAAAAAAGGTTAAACATTTGTTGAAACTGACCTTTGAGTCTTCTATGTAACCATTGATTACTCTGGGGTTCTTCAGCTTTTTAGTGTTTTACATATTATTGTGGATCACTTTCATTCTTTATTTTACCAAGAATAAAATGAATATTTCACCCATGATATTGTTTTCAAATCAAATATAACATATGAATAATAAAAATAATATATTTATAAATTAAAATATATTGAGGACCAATAATTTCAAATGTTACTAATTGAATAAAATCAGGTATGTTTAACATGTTTCATTGAGCAACTTGCCCTTCAAGTTATAATACTCATCATATAGATCCCATTATTCATTCATGGCCTATATTATGTTCCATGGTCCATGATATTAGTAACCAAAAATTTATATCATCACATCATGGTGATGGTCAAGATGTTCCTCCACCTCCTAAAATCAAATTAGATACACATAGGCCAAGTTTTCCATCATTTGATTATGAAACTTGTTGACTATTTTGACCATAAGTCAAATTAACCCAACCCCCTATAATCCAAAACTTGATATATAAGTATATTATCATATAAAATGGTGTGTCATGGTCAATTTTATGTCATTCAGTATGCTTTTAGGCTTGGTCATTGTCTAATTTAGTCCTTGTGTCATTTTATGTCACTTGGGGGTCATTTTAGAGTCATTAATGAAGGTGGTAAAGTTTAATTGATGTAAAAGTATTATAAACTCTCTTCCAACATGTAATATGTCATATTACTTGTTAATAATCTCAATCTTAACTAAAATTTGTAGGTTCCTAACTAAATTCAAGAAAATAAGTGAAAAAGAAAGAATTTTGGCAATTGTACGACCTATAGAAGAGAGTGGCACATGGAAACATCTTTTACAATGAACTACATTTTCATGATTTATTTGATTTTTAAGCATCAAAAATGGATGAAAATCATTTCTCTTCTCCATCACTCCACTAGGCATACAAAATTGGTCAATAGGTCTTTTTATGGTACGATCAGTAGGAGAGGTTCCAAGTCAAATGATCTTGGTGGTGGATAGTAAACTTTTTATAATTATTTTTCATGGTAGGATTTTTAATAATGTTTCCCTATACTTTATGAACCATTCTTAAGAAGATGACTATCTTATTTTGCTTGTTAATCCCCACACCCTATAGGTTTTTCTTTTGTTTGAGATTGTTTGTACAATATAGTTGGTGAATTTGCTTCTATATGACATGGAATTCCTTATCTCATGTTTTCCATCTTTGGTTTCACATTTTAACATGAGTGTATGGGCCAAACAAATTAGGTTTCAAGATGAGAACACCATTGATAAGTTATAGACATATTTCACCATGTGTAGAGGTCATTTTTATTGTAATGGTTTCAGAGGAATGTGTTATGTGGTGTTTCATGTTTTTCATGACATATTGATCTTCCTAATTTTAAATTTTAGTTTCAATGGCTACCTTCATGGAGTTGCAGTCAAGAAGGACCAACATAGTTAATTTCTTACATGATTGTCATACACAACAATTGAATGAAGTGTTGAAAATGTTTATGAGGATGTAATAAAGTTTACTAAGAGGTTTAAAACTTTATTATGACATGAATAGTAAATCCAAACTCTCAAATAACACATGAGGGACTATGATAGTTAATGTAAACTATACACATAGTCACACACCATTGATATGCACCTACGGGTGCCCTTAGGAGATAATCACATCGAAAGGAAGTATTTGAATTGGGTTGAAGTTATTCATGGTGAAAATAATTAATTTGAAATTTGATAGAGGGTCTAAGACTTATTGAATTCTCACACTCAATGCAATTGTTCATGTCTTACCTTTACTTCCTTGTCTGTAATTATGTGCACACCTAAAGGTGGCTCTCACAAAAGCCTGAGGATGTTGCATAGTGAGTTTTGACATGTTAGAGATATCCATACACATTTAAAGATTTTAATATACCATCATAATCATTATTGAGGTCAATGAGAAGTAGGAAAGATTGATAATCCATGTTCAAGTTGAAGAACTGAGTTCAGGGACAAGTTTCCTTAAAATCTTTGAAACAGAGCTTGGGCTACTTTTGGTGCTATCATGAAATAGTGGAATAGAAGGTCTAGATAGATCCGAAGTATTCCATCATGAAGCCATAATATAGGGTAACACATTTCAAAATAGATTAAGTGATTTGGATAATATGGTTCCACATTAAAAGGCTTCAAATCCATTGTCAGGATCTTGCTCCTCAAATAGAGCACATATGATTACTTCTTGTATTAGCAACTAAACACAGAATTATACCAGAATCAATAAGTAACTAGAAATATGAAACAACACAGGAATATGAGAGACAATACACAATTGTATTAATAATCACTCAGAAGAATATACAATAAGGAAGATGCCACTTCTTCCTCCACCTCAAAGGTTCACCACACCTCAAGACCTTCTTCCATCTCTCTCTCGGTCACAACAATCAACTCCAATATAGAATTGATATTCACCTCTCCAACCAGTCAGTAACGCATTGCCAATTCACCAAGTACACAACCATACTCCAAGTAGATCTCCTACTCTCTGCTGCTACCTACAAATCACTAGACCTTACTCACCATGTAGATATCTCTACACCCCTGAAGAACCCTTTTCCTTGCCTCACCAAGTCCTTATGATTATTCAACCAGTACCCTGGTGGATCAGCTCCTAGACCTTGCAGACCCTACAACTCTCCCTGATCATACACTCTCAGCACCCCTGTGGAACTAGGAGGAGCTAATCTATCTCTCTCTAAAATCTCTATGGCTTTCTAGCACACTTTTACAATACATCCCATGAGTCCATATATAGATCTCATGCTTACAATAATTATACTATCATAATTAAAATAATTAGACACGTAACTTAAGACTAAGACTAGCCTTTGACATGCAAACAAACAATCCAAAAATAGACTCTCTGGGATCAACATGCAAATTGCCTATTCTCGCACAGGCTGCTGACATCAGCTCCTCCATGACCAATGTCAGTCGACTGGTAATCGATGCCAGTTGCTTCCTCACTACCATCTGACCGATGTCAGTTGATCAGATCAATGCCGATTTCCCTGCAACTGATTATGCAACTCCCCGCAACTCTGCATCCTCCATAACTTTTCTTGTTTGCATCCTAGTGAAGCTTTTAGCTCCACAACCTAATAATCTCCCACTTGAAGATAAATAGTTGCACCTGTACCTGTACCTATACACTATCTAAATTATTCCCTGGCTTGTATCCCTCTTCAAGATCAATCCTGAAGACCAACCACCACACAATTTGTGATGCCACACCTGTCATTCAAGTAACCTGCCACATCCAAACCTACATATCCATGTAGTGAAGAACTTGACCTTGTATAACAAGAATCCCTGCTGCTAGTCCCACTAACTACCCTCCAGTATTCCTTCCCCAAATTGGCTCCATACTTTTTGACAACCCCCACTGATTGGGAAAACTTAGGTCTACACTAGACCTCATGTGATTTTGAACCCTGTTTCAAGCTAAGCTTGAACTGTCCAGCCATTGGTGTGCTTTCTGATTCTACAACCTGCATCATGAACCCCACCAACACCGTCTTCACATCAGCTCCCACTAGAGATAAAATCTCCATGTCTCTTATGCCTAAGAATTTTGCTGCTCCAAATTCTTCATGACACACCTCTGAACTAACCTTACCCTTAGCTCAGCAAATCCCTGTATGTACAAACCTACTAGTAAATCACCCACATACAGTAACAGGATGATGTTGCAACCAATCATCTACCTGGTAAGATAAACACAATAGTTATGTTGACATTGACTAAAGCCATGCTTAGTCATCCTCCTATCAAAACCTGTACCACTATCTTGCAGCTTCCTCAAGACCATATGCCTTGGCCTTCTATCTCTTGTGTCCATCCACTCTCTTCTCTAAAATGGGAATCCATCTCTCTATCCAGTGCTTTCTTCCAGCTGACAACTCTACCAACAAATACCTATTTGGTTCTTCTCCAAGGACTCACACTCCTCATCCATGCCAAGCTCCCACTGTATCTAGATTCTACCTGCATTGCCTCTTCGCATCTTCCTAGTTCTTGACCATCAATAAGCAATATAAAGAAGGTGAACAATGAATATGAGGTTCACTTACCCTTTTTGACCTCGACATGAGTGCTTGAGACCTATTGACAGCATGTTGTCCACCCAATATCCGTTCCAGTGACCGATCTCAGCCATCTCACAGTCTGCTCCCAACCGATGTCGATTCTCTACACTGACCCTAACTGCTGATGTCATTTCCCTGGCTGACGCCAGTATCCTTTCTACCGACGTTGATTTCTTTATGACCAAAGTCGGTCTTCTTTCTACTGACATCGGTTACTGTCTGATTAACGCTGGTACTTGTGTTCATCTGTGAGTGATAACTTTTTACCCGTGAGCTCTCCGTGGATCAAAATCTTGTTAAAATCAACACAGCCCTGCTCAGAATAATTTAGTTCCCTCACCTGATCTCTGTCTGTCATCTCCTCCATGAACACCAAGGCTTTCTAGTTCTTTAGCTTGTCAAAAACATCTGTCTTCTGCTTGAGAACCTACATTCCCCTCCTACATATGTGACCAAGCCCATGAAGCCACATCTCTACAACAGAAGGTGAATCAGTAATATAAGTAGATAGATAAAGGATACCTATTTTCTTACCACCATCTAATTCAAGTGTATCTGCTGTGAGAGTTACAGTGCATCTCTCATCACCCAAATTTCTTGAATAAATTAGACTCATCTCCAAGACTGGTACTTGCATGACTTCCTTCAACCACTATGTGTCATCTGTCTACAATTTTAGCTTCACTTCCCCTTCATCAATAATCTAACAAGGCTCTCCAGCTCCTAAATAAAACTCTCCAAGGTCTCTAAAGACATACCCATGAAAAGATGCTCTATTTCAAACTGCATGGAAAGAGGCAAAAGAATCTGTGAACCAAGATTCCACTTTATCCAGAACATCCTGTGCAACATCCCCTACAACATCTACTCCTCCTTGCTGATCTACTACCAACCAACAATCTTTATTTACCTGCTCTTTCTTTCCATCAATCAAACCATTCATGCTATTCAGTTTCTCCATTCGTAGCTTACTTTCTTATGCCATTGCTATACTCCCACTCAATCTGAAACCCCTACAAGTGACCTATAATCAAAAACACTACCAGATCTGAAACCACCTATTAGTCAACCCAACCAAAAGCTCTGATACCACCTTGTTAAGATTGGTATCAACTTGGTCCACCTGCTCAACCTGCTCTGATACCAACTGTCAGGATCTTGCTCCTCAAATAGAGCACATATGATTACTTCTTGTATTAGCATCTAAACACGGAATTATACTAGAATCAATAAGTAACTAGAAATATGAAACAACATAGGAATATGAGAGACAATACATAATTGTATTAATAATCACTTAGAAGAATATACAATAAGGAAGATGCCACTTCTTCCTCCACCTCAAAGGTTCGCCACACCTCAAGACCTTCTTCCCTCTCTCTCTCGGTCACAACAATAAACTCCAATACAGAATTGATGTTCACCTCTCCAACTAGTTAGTAACGCACTGCTAGTTCACCAAGTACACAATCGTACTCCAAGTAGATCTCCTGCTCTCTGCTGCTACCTACAAATCACTAGACCTTACTCACCATGTAGATATCTCTACACCCCTGAAGAACTCTTGTCCTTGCCTCACCAAGTCCTTATGATTCTTCAACCAGTACCCTGATGGATCAGCTCCTAGACCTTGTAGACCCTGCAACTCTCCCTGATCATACACTCTCAGCACCCTTGTGGAACTAGGAAGAGCTAATCTAGCTCTCTCTAAAAGCTCTATGGATTTCTAGCACACTTTTACAATACAGCCCATGAGTCCATATATAGATCTCATGCTTACAATAATTAGAATATCATAATTACAATAATTAGACACGCAACTCAAGACTAAGACTAGCCTTTGACATGCAAACAAACAGTCCAAAAATAGACTCTCCGAGATCAACATGCTAACTGCTTGTTCTCGCACAGGCTGCCAACATTGGCTCCTCCATGACCGATGTCGACCAACTAGTAACCGACGTTGGTTTCTTCCTCACTGCCATCTGACTGACGTCGGTTGATCAGACTAACGCCGGTTTCCCTGCAACTAATTCTGCAACTCCCCACAACTCTGCATCCTCCATAACTTCTCCTATTTACATCTTGGTGAAGCTTTTAGCTCCATAACCTAACATCCATGCATTTGTTTATTTCAGTAGGTTATTACTCTCTATAGTAGCTTGACTCCAAATGACCTTATTGTATAACATGTCATAACAAAAACATACCTTAATATTAGGCAATCCTATTGGGGTGAAGAATATATTTGTGTTTCAAGTAACATGAAGAAGGATTTAATTACAAGGTATTAACCTATATCACCATCTACATGTGTGCCTTGCCTTCAAGAAGTCCATATACTGTCTAACTATAGGTATTTGCAAGCCCATGATAGAAACTTAGACATGGAAATATGAAAACACAAACACTTGAAAGTTGTAAGTGCCTCCAAATATCTAAAAAATGATGCTAAATTATGTTGAATAATGTTTATAATCCCTCCCTCATATTTAAATGATCTCATATATCCCTAGTCTACTATGAAACACTCATGGAAGGCTAAATGATGGAGAGAGTTTCTAGGCAAACAATTGAAGAGTCCTACACCACATTTGAGGAATTTCATAACCTTAAGGGAAATTTTTCCAAGTAGACCTCATATGTTATATCTCCTAATTAATTATCTTATAAGTGTAACTATTTCTCTTAGTTTGATACATGTTCTAGTGACTCTTGGACTTTATTCTTCTCTCTCCTCTCACATTCTATAAGTATTAGCCATTTTGGCTCTTGTTGGTTAATTCCACACCCTGTAGGGTGAATCCCTAGTCATTTTATGTTTTGATTTACCTTTGAAAAATAAATACAATCTATTTTTGAGTTCATGAACATTTTTCATAAGTGTTTGAAGTGATGAATGGTGAGGTTTAATAATAAGTTCTATCCTTGCTTCCCCTTATCCATTCATGATTATGCAAGAGTTCTCATTATAACAGATCATATAGAGTGTAGCTAGTGTGTTAAGCTCCTTTCAAGTGTACAAGTGTCCTTAGATACAAAAATATAATATATGGTCTACTTACCTTGAGTTATCTCATGCATATGACCTCTATATTGAAACACTTATATTAGAACATCTTAGGGCTTGAAATCTATTTTGTAGGTCTTATTTCTTAGTGAAATAAGTATGATAACATTATGGAAATATTCATGGTGTATCACCTCCTTAGATTATCTTCTTTTCATGCATATTTATTCCCCCTTTCCCATAAATAATTAGTTAGAGTAGGTGATAAGCATTTCAAGATCAATTCAGGGAGTTATCCCTTAGACCTAGAGGTCTATTTCTACTATAAGTAAACCCACGTACCTCTAAGTATTCGCATGTTACCCAAATATTAGAGTAGGAATTAAAAACCTCCTCTAGGGTGCAAGATTTTATGACAAAATTGTTGGCACACCTGGTGGGACTCATTGTCCTCAAGACAACTTGTCAAGGTGAGTGTTGGTCTTGACAACATCAGCTACATAATTGGTGTGCTACTTAGCATTTAAGGTAAAATCTGGTTGTAGACCATTTTTTTTCTTATAATTTCTCTCATAATTCATGGTCATTACTATTTCATCTTCTATTAGAGTGTTGAATCCTATCAATCCACCTATTCAGCTTGAACTTCCTCTTGAAGTTTGACACCCTCAGCTTATACTTCCCTTTGAAGAGCAAGAGGATTTTTCTAGCCAAGAAGTGAAGAACTTAAATAATTCATGGATAGGAAACATGCCTTCCTAGCCTTCAACACTAAGAATCTAATCCATCTTGATGCATATGATGTCATTCCCCCTAATGCTATAAAGAGTGTGCCTACATTCAATGGTGAAGTTCATATCACACCTAGTGAACACATCAGGGATATCTCCAATTTTTATAGTTTCCATAATGTCACTAAGGAAAATATTTCCATTAGACTCATTCCATGTCCCTTATAGGGAAATAACTTGACTGGTATAGGACTTTTCCTAGTGGATGCATCATAATATGGGATGACTTTGGAGTGTTCCTAACTTCAATATTTGAAGATGAAAGTGACCACAGTTCACTCATACATCAGCTCAATGTAATCCAAAGAGTCCCTAAGTAAATAATTCATGACTTCAGTAAGAGGTTTCAAAATACTTGGTATGTATTGGCTCATCCTATGATACCACCTACTATATTTGTTTTCCCTTCATACTTGAGAGCCATTGGTACTGATATTACCATCATCCTACAATCCATTAGTGGTTTCACTCTTCCCTAAGCATATGAACTTGCCATTAGAGTTGATAATGGCCTCATTAAAGCTAGAAAGATACCTCCTAAAGTGTCTATGCCTCTATTTCCTAATGTTCTAGCTGCTGCTCTAAACATTGCTCAAACACCCAATGCTAATGTTAAGTCTAAGACTACTTCTAAGAAGGTAGATGATGTCATGGATAAAGATACATAAATTCAAAAGTTGAGAGCTTAGCTTAGGCAATCCAATACGCAACTAGGTGCTAATAAAAACCCTATTCCTATATACAATAATATAATCAATAATATGAGAGAGGGAGAGGTCAAGGGTAGCCTAATTTCAATAGGCCTACTAATGCAATCAATCCCAATTTTACCTCCAACACAAGAGAGATTGTACCAATGCATAGTAAATTAGTACAAGGAGAATATCAGCAAAAAGGCCAATTCATGTATGCTAATAAAAGTGGGGAGAAAGCTCTAGTTTCCCAAGGAGGTGTCAATCCTATACTATTAGCTGAAGATGAAGTCTTGATGCAAACAAGTGAAGGTTGGCAACCTCAAGAAGAAATTTTCACCAACTTCCTAGTTGAAGATACCTTTGTGCTCAACCAAGTAACTTCTATTAAAGAAAACACAAGAGATAAGAGGAAGGATTTAAGAGGTGATAATAATGTACCTACAAGTTCATCTAATCATCCTATAAGGCATCAAGGCATTACTGCAATCATGGTAGTCCTAAATACTCCTACACCTTCTCAAAATCAGAATGTGGTAAGGTCTACTCAAGGTGCCTCAATTCATCAAGTTTTAAAAACTTATTTGCCTCCAAAGGAATAAATATAAGGTAAACACTTTTTCTCTAAACATAGTAGATTCATTCAAGAATGCCAAGGCATCTATTTCCTTTTGGGATGTCCTTCATATGCCTAGCCAAAAAGAACTCTTACAAAAATAGCTATCCACTAGTCCTACTAGTCCTTCATCTTTAAGCAATAGTCATGTTCATGTAGCTCTTACCAATGCCCCTAAAAACGTTGTGGTACCATCTACCAAATTTAATAAGCCCCCACCTTTTTACCTCACTCTCATTTTGGGTGATAAATTAGTCCACAATTTCATAGTTGATAGTGGTGCCTCTACATTAGTCATGCCCAAAGTTGTAGCTTATAATTTGGGACTAAAATATGAACTCCATAAAAAAGGAGTGATTCAATTAGATGGTACACCTACCAAGAAAATAGAGTTGATCAAAGGATTGAAGGTTTTCCTCCATGATTGTCCTAGTTTCCCCATCCTTCAAGACATTATTATTGTTGACTTTCCTGCTCATTTTTCAATCTACCTTTCAAGAGATTTTATAGCCAAGATAGGTGGCTACCTCTCAGCTGATTGGTCCTTCTTGGCCTTAAGGATAAGATATGGAACCAAGGTGACCATAATAACTTAGCCACTTACAATATTCCACATTGAACCCTATGTAGAGGCAATTTCAAACTTGAATTATGTTAACAATGAGAAGGAGGAGTCTAATGTGGATGATTGTGCTTCTTCTAAGATTGAGGTCATAGCTAACTTGTTTCTAGATGATTATGGTATAAATTCTCATGTGTACGATCCTTATGAATAATTTGAGAAAACTAACCTTGACACATATATCATCCATGAAGAACCATTTGATCAAGTTGAGGTAAGTGTGAAACATTATTTCTCACAAGCTATTGAGAGTAACTACTTGATCCATGTATATGATGATGATAGATTAAAGATAACTATTGATCACCATAGTGGGAAGAATGATGCATTCTTACCCATAATTTGTGAAGCTACCCTTGATGATTCCATTCATGAGGAAGAGAAAGGTGACTTCTGGCAAAGTTTCAATTCCATATGTCAATAATTTGATCAATTAATGCTACTTCCTCTCCTAAGAAGTATATATCTGATGTTTTTTCTAATGGGTCTAAAAAACATGATGTTGAGTGTTCAATCAAGTATGAATTTGTATATAAATATGTTTTCCAAGGGTCTGCAGTCATAGAGGAGTCTCTTGAATCTAGGGTAGATTTTGTTATACTTCCAGAACAATCAAGATCCCAACTTAAAGTTGAACCTTATTTAGAGGTATTGGAACATGATGAGAAGGGACTTGATGAGCATACACATCAAGTACATCATGCCCAAGAGGATGGAAGGATTGAGGCAACTATCATCACTCTTATTCTATAGTTTGAGGAGTGTAGCTAAAATATGACAAAGATAAACCAACTTGTAGCCCCAATAAAGGTCTTTGGAGAGTATAAAATAACATTCATGAAGCTTTTGAATGGTCCACTTGTAGACATGAGCAGATCCAAATATGGTAATCTCCTTAACCATCTACATAGTCAAGTGGTTGATGATGAGCATGCTTCACATGCTATATTTCCTTAATGGAGTGACTAGGATGTAAGAGGAATCATCTTTGACCCTGGTTGAAGTATGGTAAGATGTTTTTCAACTCAAGCATGAGGTTTTGTAAATAGTATATTAGGTGTGTGTGTCTTTTTTTTAGTTATGTGTGTATTCCATAAGTGTTCTAGTTGAACACATATTTGTCTAATTTGGTATGTCTTGTTTTATGTGTCCTTCCTTTGTGTTTGTTATGGTTTAAAGGGAAAAATTAGTGTTAAACTTTTGTATAAGTGACTCCATGGCCCAATGGACAAGATTAGGCTACTGGTCTTGGCATAGCAAGCATACCATCCCTAGGAAATCACTAAGAATGTTGACTATTTTAACCACAAGTCAAAACAAGTCAACCCCCTATAGTCCAAAACTTGATATAGGAGTATATTAGCATGTAAAAGTGTGTGTCATGGTCAATGTGATGCCATTTAATATGCTTTTAGCCTTGGTCATAGTCTATTTTAGTCTTTGTATCATCTTATGTCACTTGGGGGTCATTTTAGAGTCATTAATGAAGTTGGTATGGTTTCCCTTGATGTAAAATGTTCTAAACTCTCTTCCAACGTCTAATATGTCAAATTATTTGTCAAGAATGGTAGTCCTAACTAAAACTTGTAGTTCCTTAACCGAATTCAAGAAAATAAGTGAAAAAGAAGGAATTTTGGTAGTTATATGGCCTATAGAGGAGAGTGGAACATGGGAAAAGCATGTACAGTGACCCTTGAGCTACCTAAACTCCATTTTTAAGCTTTATCTACTTTGGAAGCATAAAAAATGGCTGAAAACCATTTCTCTTCGCCATCGCTCCACTAGGCATACAAAACTAGTCAACAGGTCTTCTGATGGTACAACCAATAGGAGAGGTTCCAATTAAAATGCTATTGGTGGTGGATAGTAAACTTATTTTAATTAATTTTAATGGTATGATTTGGAAGAATGGTTTCTATAGTTTATGAACCATTCTTAAGAAGCTAACTGTCGCATTTTACTTGTTAATCCCCACACCCTGTAGGTTTTGTTTTTATTTGAGCTTGTTCATATAATCTAGTTGGTTAAGTTGATTCTAGATGAGGTGTAATTAATTATCTCATGGTTTCAATATTTGGTTTCACATTTTAAGTTGAGTGTATGAACTAAATAGATCAGGTTACAAGATGAGAACACCATTGATAAGTTACAGACATATTTCATCATGTGTAGAGGTCCTTATTATTGTAATGGTTTAAAAGGAAGGTTATGTGGAGTTTCATGTTTTTCATGACATATTTATCTCAATCCTTATAAATTTTATTTTCAATGGCTATCTTCATGAATTTTCAATCAAGAAGGACCAACACAATTAATTCTTTGCATGACTATCATACACAATTAGCTGAATGAAGTGTTGAGAATGTTCATGAGGATGTAATGAAGACTAAAAAGAGGTTGAAAACTTTTTTATGACATTAATATTCAATACAAACTCTCAAATAACACATGATGGACTATGATAGTTAATTCAAACTATACACACAGTCATACACCATTGATATGCACCTATAGGTGCCCTCAAGAGATAATCACATCGAAAGGAAGTATTTAAATTGGGTTACATTTATTCATGGTGAAAATAATCCATTTTAAATTTTATATAGGGTATAATACTTATTGAATTCTCATACTCCATGCAATTTTTCATGTCTTACCTTCACTGCCTTATTTGCAACTATGTGCACACCTACAGGTGGCTCTCACAAAATCTTAAGGATGTTGCATAGGGAGTTTGAACATGTTAGAGATATCCATACAAGTTTGAGGATTTTAATATACCATTAAAATCATTATTGAGGTAATTAATAAGTAGGAAATCTTGAGAATCCATGTTCAAGTTGAATAACTAAGTTTAGGGATAAGTTTCATTAAAAGCTCTGAAACAGATCTTGGGCTACTTTTGGTGCTATCGTGAAATAGTGTATTAAGAGGTCTAGATAGATATTAAGTATTCCATCATATAGGGTAAGACCTTAAAAAATATAGTGAGTGGTTTGGATAATAGGGTTCCATACTAGAAGGATTCAAATCCATGTTTATATTTACTGCAATAGGTCAGTACTCTCTATAGTAGCTTGACTCTAAATGACCTTATTGTCTAAAGTAGGATAACAAGAGCATACCTTAATATTAGGACATCCTATTAGGGTAAGGAATATATTTTTGTTTCAAATAACATAAAAAAGGGTTCAATTTCAAGGTATTAACCTATATTACCATCTACAAGTGTGCCTTACCCTCAAGAAATCCATCTAAAGTCTGACTGTAGGTGTTTGCAGGCCCATGATGGAAACTTAGACATGGAAATATGCAAACACAAACATTTACAAGTTTTAATTTACTATAAATACCTCAAAATAGATCCTAAAACATGTTTAATAGGTTCCAAGGAGTTAAAATGCATCCACATGATCCCCTTTTGCTTCAAGGCTAGTCAACCATAGTTGACTGCAGTATGACAGTGATCTAAAGAATGACTGCCTTTGTGATTGACCTAACATATGCATGATGTGGCAAGAGATAGTGACTATGAAGTTTCAAGATAATTCAAAAATTATTTTAAGGTATTATATAAGTTTAAATATACAAATTTTCACCTACAAGTATGGTGTTTTTGAGTAAGTAATATAGTCATAGTTGACTGTAGTCTATAGCTGCCAAGAGGAAGGTGATCATTGAAAGGGTTTTGGCTAAGCTTGGATTATGAACATGTTTAAAGAAACCCCACATTGGTATGAAAATTTTATGAGACTCCCATCATGTGTATATAAAGTAAGATCCAGTCCTCAAAAGAAACCTACACTTCATACTCACAATATTGCACATAGTCAACATTCTAAAGGTCTGTCTTAGGTTTTGGAAGGCTTAAAGGTGTCAATGATATGATCCAAACTGAAAAAAAAGTACATAAGGTCCCCATAACTTAATTAATCCTATTTTACACTCTTTTTTTCTATGACAATAGGGGATATGCCCTCATTTCTATCTCTGATAGAGGGAACTCCCAAAGTGTTGAAACTCTACAGGTTTATTAAGGTTATGAGAATCACTTGAAAGGTGTTGAAACATTAAAAGAGGATGAAGTGAGATATGTTGAACATGTATGAACATGAATGATGTTACATAGGTACTTGAGACCAAACAAGGTGGCCCAATCCTACATAGATACAAATAGACCTATCAGGTCTTAACTAGGCCTAATGGCCTAAAAGAGGTCCAACATCACTTTTAAGGCTAGAGGAGGATTGAAATGAATTGAAAAACCTTCATGGGGATATTTTAAGTGTGTTAAAACCTTTAATTGGTATATAATACCATATATAAGCCATTTCTTGGCTTAATATCATAATAGGATGCATATAATGCCTTGGAGGACTCCAGAGGCCAAGTTTGGAAGCTCACAATAGCATAGATGCTTAGCATGGGAGTATAAGGAGCTATGATAAGCTGAAGAGGGTCCAAAACTTACATTTTGTGTAGTTTTTTCATATGTTGAACATTATACCTTTATAAACAAATGTTAAGGGTTAGAAATACCTAAAACACTCTAAAACCCTTACAAGGGACCTGATTAGAAATATTAAGAAGGATAAAAATCCATATGAGATAGTTTGAGTAGGAAATTGATTTTATCTTGCATAATACTCCCCAGGTCTACTTCCCATCAATTTGGATTCCACCCTACTTATAGGGATAGGGTGTAAAATTAGTTTTATTGACAATTTTTTGTGTTGTTTAGGTACAAAAAGGTTTCAAAAGATGAAATTCACTTTGGAAGGAATAATAAGACCTAATATAACCCCTCATGTTAATTTATTTCATTAAATAATCTCACAAGTTCCTCTACTAACACCTTCATCTTAGCCCGTCCAAACTAGCATAGTGAAGAAGGAATGACCACCTAGAGAGAAGGTGAAAACTCCAAATGGGAGGCATTTTAAGGTATACCTAATGAATTTAATGGAATTAGGACTCTTGATAAGTTTCATAAACTCCCTTTTATTGATTATATTAGAAAATTAAAGACCATCTTAGTGTCAAATGTGAAGGGTGAGTGAAAGAAGAGTGATTAAGACTACAGGCAGTGAGAACACTTGGACAAAATAATATTGATGATTAGAGACACATCCAATGCATGTTGGAGCATGTTTATAACCCATCCCTCATAATTTAATGATATAATTTATCCCTATTATTTTTTGGAACACTCATGGAAGGCCAAATGATGAATAGAGATTCTAGGCAAGAAATTGAAGATTCTTACACCACATTTGAGGAGTTTCATACCCTTGAGGGACATTTGTCTAAGTATACCTTGCATGGTCTATCTCCTAATTATTTCTTCTATGGGTGTAACTCTTTCTCTCAGGTTGATACATGTTCTAGTGACTCTTGTACTTAATTCTTCTCTTTCCTCTCTCACATTCTATAAGTACTAGCCATTTTAGCTCTTATTGGTTAATTCCACACCATATATGGAGAATCCCTATTGGTTTGATGTTTTCTTTTGAATTTGAATAATAAATACAATCTAATTTTTATTTTATGAACATTTTGTCTAGGTTTGTGAAGTGATGAATGGTGAGGTTTAGTGATAAGTTCTATCCTTATTTCTCCTTATTTTTTCATGTTTATGCAAGAGTTCTCATTCTAATAGATCATTTAGAGTGTAACTAGTGTGTTAGGATATTTTCAAGTGTCAAAGTATCCTTAGATATAAAAATCTTATATATGGTCTTGTTGGCCATTTTTGGCCCAAATACCAATTTTTGCCTAAGTGTGAGAAGATAGAATTTCAAATAGGAAATGGCAAGTCTTTAGAAGACTTTAGACTTTCAGCAACCCATGACTTAAATGGTTTTTATAAGTTACAAAGCTCTGAATTAGTAAGTAACAAGGTGTTAAAGACCCAAAATGGTCTTGAACATAAGGCTTTGGGTTATCTCACTGGGAAGTATTTGGGTTTTCCAAAGGAAACAACTTCAGGTTTCCTAGGTAGCACAACTTATTTCACTTCATGAGTAATCAATAATGATAAGTCTAAAGTAAGTAAGTAGTGGGGCTTGGAAAGCTTAATTTAGTCTAGGTAGTGTATTTCAAGTTCTCTAAGGAGCACTACTTAATTAATTCATAAATTGTGAGTAGTTAGAAATCCAAAATAAGTAATGAGACATCAAAAGCCCAAAGCAATTTGAGCAGCCATGAAATCTTGAAGTCATGATTAGATAAATTAAAGGCTGTCACATGGCATAAGATGGAGAAAAAAGGGCCAATCAATAAAGGAAAAGTGGCACAAGGATGAAAAATGAGCATGGGATAGTCCAAGCAGCTAGTAGTTATAAATTTATAAAGGCTCTCATCCTTCAATATGGTTTGCTCCTGATAAACAACTGTCCAAACGTAGGAACAACATGGGTCAATTTGAACTCCCAAGCATGGAGACCCACATCCTTCTTCAGATAGGACATGCAAAATTTAAATATTCCATGTTTAAATACAAAGATAAATATATTCATGCAAAAAAGAGATATCTAGCTACATATAATGTGACTTCTCTTAGCTCCACCAAAAGAGACTTGAATGCGGGAGTGGCTCAAAGAGGTTATGCAGTGATCTTAGACGACACAGTTCATGGAAAATGAGGATGATAGAAATGATCATCAATGAATTCTTCTCTCTTTCCATGTAGATCTCTCTCTCTCTTCCTATTCTCTATATATATCATGTGACTTGCCTTTGTAATGCCCCCCAATTTTTTAGAATTTTATCATCTTGTTGGGAGATAGATGCCCATTGAGATGATTTCAAAAGGATGCTCCTTCGACTAGGCTAAACCTTATCAAAGTATTATAAGAACTACCTCTTAAATTTAATGAGACTCAATTTCCTTACCTAATTCATGTCTTAAATTAATGCTTTAGCATGCTTATCGCTTGGTGGGTTTGTGAATGCATTTATTCCTAGTCCATTAGCCTATTACTTGCCCCTTTGAAGTATTTTCAATTTTTTCAAGGTTGGATTAGTGTTCTAATTAAACCTCTTCCATCATGTGTTAGCTTGACCCTAATATTTTGCAAGCCCGAGTCACCTCATAATTGATCTAGTGTGGGTTTGAGCATAGATGAGTGTCCATTTATTTTTGGTGCATCATTTGGTTAGCCCTCTTAGGAGACCTTATCTCCCTTCTATCCCTTTTCCCTATGAAGTTTTATTTTAGTATTAGTTTTAGGTGATCCACCAAGAGGAACTAGCCTCTTTAAAAATACTAAAGGCTCAAACTCACCATAGGACACCCACATCTTGAGGTTGTTCCCATGCTTGTAGTTGGAAGTGGGAGAGCCTAAAAAACACTCCCATAAGGGTGTAATTCCACCCTATAATATTTTTGTCATGCTTGATGGGACCAAGGTCCAAAGAAGTAAAAGGATTTTTGATGTTGTTCTTTGACATATCAGCCTTTGGAGGCATTCAACAAACATCAATGGTGACTTTGAGCATCTATCAACTAGTTTAAGCAACCCAAGTGCCTGATCATAATTATTTGCTTTTGAAATAAAGTATTAGTACCATTGATGACTCCAAATCAAATATCTTGGTTATAAGCAGACCAAGTTTATCTCTTTAAAGTTTTAATCAGCTCCTACTTGACTTATGAGGCTAATATGAATAGCTATGGTAAATATTCCTATTATTCACCTCCTTATCAGTAGCCTAAGTATGATCCTCATGATCCATATGAGCTTAATCAACCCTACCAAGATTTATATCAAGTCTATGATGAACCTTGGAAACTTCCTCATGGTCCACATATGTAGGAGTATTTCCCAAATCATCCATATGAACAAGCCCATCAAAATGCTGCTCCTCATCAGCCCTATCATGAGCCATCTATACCAACACTTAGAAAAAATTTAGTGAGCCTTGACAAGCATGCACTAGAGTTGTGCCCACAAAAGTGTTATGGCCAAAATGTCCCTACTCACTAGATCCATTATGTGAGGGATTTATTACAGCAAATGAAAGCAGAATGGGCACCTGTTGAGAGAATAAATTAGAAAAACCTCACTTGAAGAACAACAGGACCAACCCCACCAACCTTTGGTGCCTATGTACACACCTTAATAGCCTTCTTGTGTGTCACTAATTCCTCCTAAATAAAACATTTCAAGTACTCCTTTGAATCTTCCAAATTTATCATATGGTCCATAGTCCTTTCCTACTTGGAAATCCATCTAAGGGGGATGTTAAAAAAATGAAGTGCTTGCTTGGAATAGCTTGTTGTTTAAGCCCAAGACTTCATCCCTCTTTAAGAGCCCTCTTTTTTTCGTCACCACCTTAAGGAGGAGATATTTCAAGAGAATATATCAAATCAAATTAGAGAGTTGGAGCTGAAGGCAAGGAAAGAAGAAGAAAGTTAGAATCAACAAATGAAATTAGAACCACTACCTTTCCCATCTTTGAGCTAAGTCACACAGCTAGGTAAATCCAAGATCATTCAACCCCCATCCCTCCCTCCTCAAGATCCTCTATCTTTTCCATCTTGTAAATCCATTCAGACTAGTGGGCCAAAGGAGGTGGTGTTTCCTAAAATTAGACAAGAAACCTTGTAGCCTCCATTCTTTTCCCCTCAAAATCCTAAAGCCTTTCCTTTATGGAGAGCCATTAAAAAAACAAGGAATCAGGAGGTGAGGGTGATACAAGTAGAGTAGCTTTAGGAATAAAATTAGGAACCTATGGTAGGTTCCCTAAACCTTTCTCATCTTGTTGAGCATTTTTAAGAGCCTATTATGCCACTCTTTGAGAAAGAGCCTTTCCTCTAAGAGGAAAACCAAAGAGATGCATCCAAAGAGGTTGAGGATGAGGATATCATGAGAAAATATGAGTAATAAATCACCATAGGGTCCCCCCTTAGCCTAAAAAATATCAATGTAGCCTTCTTTAATGAAGGAGAACATATTGAAGATTCTTTTACAATTGTGCATGAAGTGGACTGCACTATTGAGGATGCAAAGCTGCCACTTTATGTGGATAATGAAGGGGTCAAGGCTTTCAATTCCATGAATAATATATCACATGATAAAAGTGATGAGGAAATGAATGAATTAGATGATCAAATTGATGAACTTATGGAGCAACCAGAGGTTCCAAATCAGTTGAAGGGATCATTTGAGGACTTGTTTTAGATTTTGAGAGCTAGTTATGTTCTTCTCCAAGGCAACTATGGTCTGGTTGTAGCCAAAGAGAACAAATTTGTCAAGAAAATCATGGGGGATGGAGTGGGAAGTTTTCTAACTCTACCACCCCAAGAGTGCATTGTTGATATGGACTTGTTTTAGATCTTCAAAATAGGCTATTAGCTCCTTGATGAGCCTAAAAAACATGAAATAAAAGACAAGTACAGTCATTTTCAAGAGGCCATAGAAATCAAAGAGGTTTCCCTTATTGAACCACCATTGGAGGTTGTAGTTAAGGATCAATATGAAGAGTTTGGGACTATCTGGATTCACATAGTTAACCTATTTGGAGCTGCTTGGTTCTCATTGAGCATAATGACAAAGACATTGATAGTTACAGCAAAGAAGAAGCAGGCATCAAGGCAAAGGGTCAAGTAGTTGTATGCCTTATTCAATCCCCTATCTCATAACAAAATAAAAGTATCAAAATTTCATTTTGATCTAGGAGTAAATGCTACATATAGTTTTAGGATGTATATAGTAGATTAGTTTTGTTCAAATTCTTCTAAGTGCTATTTTAGGAAAATTTTGTTTGTTGTTTCTTTTTGTTTTGTTCTAGGCTAGTTTCTTTTCATTTGGTGCCTTGGGCACTTTGTTTTATGTTGTTTTGATATCCTCATTACTTCAAGAGGGAGTTCTAGAAATTTTTAACCTTGTATCTAGATTTAGACCAGTGTAGTTGCAGAGGTTAATGACTCCATACCCAATGGACTAAGCAAGGCAAGTGGTTGGGTTCTCAAGTATAGTAGGCATGTTTCCCTATGAGTCACCATAAATTTTGGCCACTTTTTATCCCACATACCAATTTTTGGCCCATGACTTAAATGGTTTTATAATTTATAGAGTTATAAAGCTTTGAAGTAATAAGGTGTCAAAGACCCAAAATGGTCTTGAACAGAAGGCTTCGGGTTGTCTCATTAGGAAGTATTTAGGTTTTCCCAAGGAGACAAATTTAGGTTTCTTATGTAGAAAAACTTATTTCACTTCATGAGTAATCAGTAATGATAACTTTGAAGTAAGTAGTGAGGCTTGGAAAGCTCGATTTGGTCTAGGCAGTGTATTTTGGGTTCTCTAAGGAGCACTACTTAATTACTTCATAAGTTGTGAGCAGTCAAAAACCCAAAATAAGTAATGAGACATCAAAATCCCAAAGCAATTTGAGCAGCCATGAAAGCTCAAAGTCATGATCAGATGAATGAAAGGCTATTATATAGCATAAGCTAGAGTAAAAAGGGCCAATCAATAAAGGATAAATGGCACAAGGATGACCAATGAGCACAGGAGAGTCCAAGTGTCTAATAGCTATAAATTTATGAAGGATATCATCTTTTAATATGGTTTTCTCCTAAAATATAGCCATCCAAATGTAGGAACAGCATGGGTTAGTTTGAATTCCTGCGCATGGAGACCCACATCCTTCTTCAAATAGGACATGCAAAAGTGAAAGATGCCATGCTATTCAAATGTAAAGATAAGTGCAGTCATGCCAAAAAAAGACATCTAACTACATACAATGTGACTTCTCTCAGCTTTACCAAAAGAGATTTGAATGTGGGAGTGGCTCAAGGAGGTTGTGCGGTGATCTTAGGTGACACATTTCATGATAAAGGAGGATGACCATAGTGGTCATCAATGATTTTATCTCTCTCTCTCTCTCTCTCTCTCTCTCTCTATATATATATATATATATATATATATATATATATATATATATATATATATACACATGACTTGCCTTTGTAATGGCCCCCTAGTTTTTTAGAATTTTATCATCTTGTTAGAAGATGAATGCCCATTGATTTGTTTGAAAAAGCATGCTCCTTTGACCAGGCTAAACCCTATCGATGTATTATAATAACTACCTCTTAAATGTAATGAGACTCAATTTCCTTGCCTATTTCTTGTCTTTAATTAGTTTTTTAGTATGCTTGTCACTTGGTGGGTTTGTGAATGTGTTTATTCCTAGTCCATTAGCCTATTACTTGCCTCTTTGAAGTATTTTCAAGTTTTGCAGGTCTAGTTTAGTGTTCTGATTGAACCTTTTCCAGTGTGTGTTAGCTTGACCCTAAGATCGTGAAAGCCCAAGTCACCTCACAACTGATCTAGTGTGGGTTTGAGTGTAGATGAGTGTCTATTTATTTTTGGTGCATCACCTGGTTAACCCTCTTAGGAGCCCTTATCTCTCTTCTAACCCTTTTCCCCATGAAGCTTCATTTCAGTATTAGTTTTAGGTGATCCACCAAGAGTAACTAGCCTCTTTAAAAATCCTATAAGCTCAACCTCACCATAAGACATCCACATCCTAAGGTTATTCTCATGTTTATATCCAAAAGTGGGAGAGCCTAAAAAACTCTCCCATAGGGGTGTAATTTCATCCTATAACAAGTCTACTTACCTTGAGTTATCTCATGCATATCACCTCTATATTGAAACACTTATGTTAGAACATCTTAGGGATTAGAAGTTATTTTATAGTTATTGTTTCATAGTGAAAGAAGTATGATATCATTATGGAAATATTCATGGTGTATCACCTCCTTAGATTAGTTTCCTTTCATGTATATTTTTACCCCTTTTCTCACAAGCAATTAGTTAGAGTGTGTGATAAGCATTTCAAGATCAATTCAAGGAGCTAGCCCTTAAACCTAGAGGTCTAATTATACTATAGGTAAACCTAAGTACCTATAATTATTCCCATTTTACCAAAATATTAGAGTAGGCCTGAATAACCTTCTCTAGGGTGCAATATTTGATGACAACAAAATTGTTTGCAACATTCATAAGTAGATCATGTCTTCCTTGAAAACTCTAAGTAATGTGTTATTACTCAAATTCCAACATTTAAAAACAATGCACCATTACCAAATATTCAAAGGTTTTCAAATTAGGTACAATTACCAAATATTCTAAAACTTTTAAATGATATATCATTACCAAAGGTTCCAAAATTTACAAAAGATGTACCATTACCAAAAGCTCCAAAAATTTCAAATGAGGTTCAATTACTAGAGTTCCAAACTTTTCACATCATGCAAATATCAAAGCATTTTATCATAATAATGAGACATCCATTATTCCTATGTTATAAATAGATAGTGAATTAAAAATAATGATTACATCTTTTCAAACCTCAAAAATTCATACTAATTATCTTATGTCTATGATGAGTGCTATAGGAAATTACAAAGGCATTTTTCACTTATTAAAGTACAAATGTTATCCTATAATGCTACTACTAATGATAACATCATCAAAAATCAACCTCTTTCAAGATGTGCATTTGAATATAATTATCCACAAGAATTTGTCATGTTATTATTACCTTTGTTTTTGGGGCATGAAGATCATTCCAAACATATCATTTAATTTGTATATTATTTTGATCATTAGGATTAGTTCCATAATTTACCAAATGGTTCCTTAAATACATTAAATCAATTATAAGTTGTTTTATTCTTCACATTAAATACACATATTGTACCTAGTTTACATTGGAATATTTTTAAAACTTCAAACAACATGATGATGAGTCTATTCAAGGTTACGTTATTTGATTAAAAAATGCATCATTTTCCTTAGCATATCAGTCTTCATATTTGGAATTACAATTCATATTTAATATAGGTATTAATTATAAACTCAAATAAAATACATTACATAAAAGTTACGCCTCATTTATCCACTTATATATAGATTTGCATATACATGTTTGTTTCTTACTCAAATATAACAAATGATTAAATACATCTCCTACAAAGTACAACAACTTTGTCAAAGATACATATGATGGGAATGAATTTCCAAGTGAATATAATGAACAAATATGTGGCATTCCAAATCTTTATATGACACATTTTCAAAATTTACTCAATATAACACCAATACCAGATAGACATACTCTACAACCACTTCCAAGTACACCAAGTAAAAAACACCCTCGTCAAAAGGATTTAACAATTAAATTATTCATGGTTGGAGATTATTTTCACCAAAACCATATAAATCCTATGGAAAAAGAAACCTACTATAATGAAATATGTTTTTCATAACTTGTCTATATTATAAAAGACTTAAATCACAAGGGAAGTTGGAAACACAGCTACATAATATTACAAATTGTTTGAGGTCCATGTGTTTTCCAAATTAAAATTTGTGTCATGCCTCATACATCTTAATGCAATTTTACATTGAAATTTTTTTGGCTATACCAAATGTAAGATAAAATAAATCCAAATCAATAAAGTATTTCATTCTCCCACAATATAAGATTAGTTCTTATACTGCATGATGGTGATGGAAATTCTACTAAGCGAGTAAGGAGAGAAGATGATCATGATATGAATTTTTTCACTCAAAATTATCCAATAATTACAAACATAATTCATTTAATTCACCTTGACCAAAATAAATCAAATATTCTAAAAATTCCAAAAATACAAAAACATTGAAATAAATCAGAAATATAAAAAATTATTCAACATACACATGTTTACTAACTCCTTGGAATTTATGTTGTTTAATTTATGTTAGTAGATAGAATATTATTTATTTAATATACACATATATGATTTTAAAGTACTTGAGTGTGATACAAGCATACATGAGATCCATTATACATGCAGATACAAATGTTGGACCTTTACTCTTCCCATGTGACACACTACATTGGACCTTTATAATTGATCATGATTGATTTAGATTATATTATTTTATGATCACTTCTACATTATCATGTTGAGCTTATATACTAACACTTGCACATGAGTATACTCATGCTTACATCTTATATTGTGTACTTGATATGTTATGTTATACGACATTTTTTTCTAACACATATATGCAAGGACTAGCATGATATGCTTATGTTGGTTTTAGACATCCAATTCCTAACACCATTATGTTGAAATCACAAGCACAATTTACACCAAAATCACTTAAACATGCTAAATGATTCGAGCTTGTCATATACAAGTGTTGATTTAGGTCAACGTATCCCTAAATGGGGCAATGCATTTTATTTAATTATTAAATTTTTTTCAAATTATTTTAATTCAAAATGATGAAAATGCAATTTGACACAACCACTAAATTCTTCTAATTTAGAATCACACGACATGTGCATGTGTTATTTTGTGTTGACAATATCCAAAATGGGATATTGGTCTATATGCAACTAACATCTTCTTCTAATTTCACTCCAGTCAAAGTATAACCTAGTAATATGATATTTTGACTAGTTTGATTAATAATGTCCAACAAATTTCCAAAGAATTACATAAAATTTTATTAATCTCACTTAGGCTAATTAATCTAAATTAAGGCCTTAAGTGGAAATTCCATAGAATTTATTGAATATTTATTTATTAAAAATTGATTGTTAATATCTACATCATCAAGTGACATCATTTGTGTGGTGGCATTCATAAGTCATAAATGCAACAAATATCAGGTTTAAGGCCTCCCATGCTTCTTTAATGCCCCTTCCTTACAAATATTTATGGGTAATTTATGGATATCACTTCCAAAATTGAATTAATTTATAACCACACATCTTGATCTCAAGATGGACGATCATGGTTGATTCTGATCAATCTCAAAAATCTATAAATAGGAGGGCCAAGACCACCATTTTTAATCTTCATTTATGTAAAATTATTATGCAAAATTATCTCCACAACCTTTCTTGTGTAGTGTTATATTGCTAAATTTGTAATAGGATAGCTTCATTAATAGGCATACATTTGATTTCATATCATGAGCTTAGTTTCATTGGTGCACTTGAGATGATGGAGGAGCTTTGCCTTACATCATTAACGAAGACTTGAGCACCAAATCAAGGATAAATCATATTTTGATCCACATTTGGGTGATGGGATGATCTTAGGAAGGTATCATGTATGTGATTTCTTTTAATAGCTCTTAATTGTCATGTTTAAAACCTCATCAAAGGAGTTGGCTTAGCTAATTATGTTCTTATGCATTTTCTTGAGTTTTCTTGACTAATTCTTAATCTAACTATCTTTGGATTCCATATTTACATCTTGGCATGCTTGGTGAGACAATGCATCCCATTAAAGCAAGGAAGACACTTTGACAATCTTAGATTTTCTAAGAAGTCCTTAAATATTAATTTTTTATCATTATTTTCCAATGTTTTTGGATTTTTTGTTGATACATAGGTTACACAGTGATTGATATCAGTTTTGTGTAACCGGCATCAATCCTAGATAATCGGCATCAATTTTGGTATAGGGAATAACATGAAGAAAAATTGGATTTTTAAGCTTTCTTTCAAAGTTGTAAGTTGATAAATTGGTTTTTAAATCTCTCTAAAAAATTTATTGCATGATCCAAAAATTTGTTGGAGATTTTATACTAACCTTGGAATAAAAAAAGTATTTTGACCAAACATTTTTTGCCTAAGGGATCATAGGTAACCAACATCAATCTTTATTGATCGGCATTAGTTCATTTATGACCAACATCAATTCGTTTATGATCGACATCGGTCTTGTTGTAACTGACATCGGTAACTATTGATCGATGTTAGTCTCTATGTAATAAAAATAGAGAACCTGAGAGCAAGGTTTCAAGTCTTGCTTATCTCATTGATAATTTTTCTTCAAATCAAAAAGAAACTCTCTAATATTTTCAAGTCCTGCATGGAAAAGTGCCAAATTTTAACATACTTAAAGTCTTGAAATTTTCTATTTGGTGCTTAAAACAAATTTGGATGGTTTGTTTAATTATTTTTTGAAAGTTTTTCAAAGTTTGTAGTTAAGGCCAAGGGTCCAAAAGAACTTCATCAAACACTTCACTTTTGGTGCTTAAAATAACACTAACTTAAAATTGCAAATTTTTTAAAAGTGTGTTATTTTATGCTAGATCATTTATTACTTATTTGATTTTTTTTGTGCAAAATTAAGAGTGCATGTATGTTCCCCCTGTCCCCTTTAGGGAACTTGTGTAACCAAAAGAACCTTTTCTTTGTAATTTGTGCCTTGTCCAAGGCATGAAAATAATATCCCCAAAACTCATATGGTTTGGGTGATCTAAAAATAACCTTTAAATTCTTTTATTTTTATTTTATGCAACTTGGCTTGAAAGGGGGAGTTCATAGCTTCTTCTCAAGTTCTTTAGGGAAGCTTTGAGCTAGGGTTTCATCTCTTGACATTGTTTCAACCCCACTCCATAGCGGGGTATATAAATTAGGACACATAATGTGATTACCAGGGGGTTGAACGGTTAACCTCTCCAATCATAATGAATATCTGAGTCAGGTCTAGTTGACCAAAGGATTCCACTAGGCAATACACCAATGGAATCACTATGCAAAGGAATAGACCCTTGCATAGTAAGTTAATCAGTATAAAATGAATTGATGTAAAGCATATCTAGTGTTAATCACACTTGGGACCATCTAGATGGTCAAAAATTTAAGTTTTATAACAACCCCACTTGTCATGGACATATTGTTGATGCAGGGTAAGTATCTTGAAGGTTTATGTTGCCATAAAATATCTTGGGAGAAGGGGGGTGTAAAAACCCTACTACATCCACTTTTATTTTTATATTAACACTTAGAATCCTCCCAAGAGCATGTATATAAATGGATTTCAACAATATGTTGCAACCTTGTCATTTTTAGGGCTTTAGATCATTTACTTAGTTGTATTTTGGTCTTTTAATCCTTCATTTATTTGGTCTTGTTCAAGTCTAAAACACACTTTTATCCACCATTTCTTAAACAAGGAGGTGTTACGCTGGTCAAATCTAAATCATATTTTACCTTGTTCAAAATCCCCATTATAAACATTGTCTTTGTCTTTGTCTAAGAAATGTTTTTATGCTAACCATTTGAGTGTAGACTACTTTGTAAAAATCTCCAAGTCCTTCACTTTTTAATTCAAATCTAAAATCTCACCTTTCTAAGTTCTAAGCCAATGTGCTAATCATTTTTTCTATTTGCACTTGGTTTGAGTTAGCTTGGGTAAAATTCCCCATTTGGGTTGAAGGCCATTTATAGACTCATCATCATCATTTGATCATTCTGAACTTAGGTTATCTTGCATTTGCACTCTAAGTTTTAGAACACATTTTATTCTACCTCCTATTACCATGTGGTGGCATTGTGTTGCCCCTTTGGTTCTAGTTTTATACTTAAGAATTCTTGTATGTTTTCACATCTTGAGTTTCTTAGTTCACCTTGTTGCCTTCCTAATCCAAAGGACTTTCTTATAGTTTTGTAGTAGTAACTCATCAAAGTTGAACTAGATTTTACTGTATTGAAGTATCTTTTAAACCTAAGTTTGGTGTACTAGTTTAAATTTTAGGTTTTAAATTTATCATACCCTATTCTAATTTGATGATTTTAACCCTACCAAATGTTGATTAATTTCATGAATATTTCTTCTAATTGTGTGGTATTATGCCATATTTCTTTAGTATAGACTCTTTTTACCTTGTCACTTGTTTGGATAAAATCGAACACTCTTTTTTAAATGTTTTTAGACACTTTCAAAATCTTACCAAACATATAAAACAATATTCTATACATGATGTAAAGGTACACATGTAGTGGGGTCTCTTATGGCCCTATCTATGAGAATGAACACTTTAATTATGGATACGATGATTTTGTGGTCTTTGAAGACATTCCCACAACCATAGGATCTAAGGAAGATTATTTAGAATATTAACCCCAAGAAGACAAGGATGAAGCACTCCTAAAGTTGTTTGAATCTTGAAATAGATTGCCATCAGGCTTTCCTATAGAACAATTACACACTTTGGTTAGAGAAGGAGATCAACAGCAAGAACAATCCCTCACACATATTGCAAAATCAAACGTTGATTATTCTAGAAAAGTAAAGGAAGCACTTACAAAGTCAAAACCTAATGATCAAGATCTTGTCACTAAGAATAAAAAAATAAGTCAACAATATGCAAACCAACTTATTACAGACTTGATTGACTCTTTAGTTGCCACTTCAATACATAATGATGTTTCCAAGGAACAAGGGAAAATAATAGAACCACCACAACAAACTCTACTTGAGAATACAACTACAATGGATCAAGGTGTATCAAATGAACAAAACAAGACACAAGAGGTTTTGTAACATGCTTTGCTAGACACAAAGCACACTTTTCTCAATCATCAAGAACCTTTTGTTCCTTCACAAAACCAAGGAAAAAAATATTCAGTCCATATTGAATAAATTATTCAAGATAATTTGGAAAGTTAATCTCAACCAAAATGTACTTTGGTGAATAGACCATGGACTCCCAAAAACAATAAAACACATATAATTCAAGGCAAAAAAATTTGGGAATGTTTATCAACCCAGGAATCAATAACTCATTTACTCGACTCAAGAAGCAAATCAAAATAAAGTTGCAGATCATAGGTTGTATATCCCTAATAAATATACAAAATAGGGGCACATACCACCCCAATATAATTATATTCCACCCATGAATGTACCAAACATGTAAGAGTGGAATTCCATGAAGGAAATTATGTCATGATTGGAGACAGGCAATAGAGTAAAGAAGTATAAATTTGATGAGATATGTCCATATCCATTTGTTTTGATTATTCTCCAAGTCCCCTTTCCCTCTCATTTTGAGGTACCTAAACTTGAAAAATATAAAGGAATGTGACCCTCATGAACACATTCAAGCATTCTTTGTGTTATGCCAAGAGGTATCTTATAATAGTGTTTATTTGCTTCACTTATTTCCATGAAGTTTATTTGGACAAGATTTAGATTGGCTACTTAAGTTACCCAAGGGATCGATTACAAATTGGAATGACCTATCTAAAAAATTCATCAACCATTTCTATTATAATATTGAGCATGATTGATTGTTTTTGACTTGTGTAAATCCAAATAGTAGGATGGAGACAACTTCACAACATATCTATAGTGGTGGAGAGCATTTGTTGGATGCTTTCAATATAATTTGTCAAATAAATAGTTGGTGAACAATTTTGCATACAATTTACACCCTGAGTGGCACACAATCTATGGCTTGCTTGCACAAACACATTTGAAGAAACTATAGACAAGGGTGTGTAGATTGAGAATGCACTTATTACTAAAGGCTTTGTCAAGATTCATATGTAGGTTCAAATGTCAAATCAGAACCAATCACCAATTTAAGTGATTGCACAAGAGAAGCTTGAGGGGTTCAATAAAAAAAAGAACATGGTAGGGAATGGAGTAATTGAATCAAGACACATACAAATGTTGCAGGCTCTACCAACTCCAAATGTGCAATTAGCTCTCCCTAATCCAACAAACACTTTGCAAAAAGTCCCTCCACAAAGGGTATTCAACAACTTCAGAGTCTTTAGTAAATTGGGAGAACCTATTAAGGCAATGTTCCAAAATCTCGTAGTAGCTAATTTGATTGTATGGCCTATACTAAGGCCATTTCTTGAAGATCAACCAAAATCTGACTGGTATCAAGTAAATGAATTTTATAACTCCCATTGTGTTATTGGGCATGGTGATTATAGATGCATTCAATTACATCACCTCATTAAAGATTTGATCAAAAGTGATGAAGTTGATATTAAACTTACACTACATGAGACTAATCAAGATATGGGCATCTATAAGTATCCACTCCCTCGACATAATCAACAATAACCAAGGAACAATCAAAACCAAGGATATAATCAGTGGAAAAATTAAAACCAAGGTTAAACTCGTAATCAACATGATCATAGTCAAGATCATAATACCCATGCTAATAATGTGGGTTACAACAACATGCCTTATGACTTTAATAATACCATGGGATGCATTTCTGTGAACCATATTGCCACTGTCACTTTCAAATCTTGTGAACCATCATGTGTTTCTCAAAGTATTGGACCCATTATTAGAGGGTCAACACCCTCTCTCTTAAGTAATGTTACGTTGAGTTCATGCAATTATGATTCACCTCCATTTACACAAGTTACTATTTATGAACCCCATCCTTCCTCTAATTATAATGGCTCCTTGTTAAATTAAAATAACTAAAATGCAACTAGATGCTCATGAGTTACCCTCCAAGTCCCTTTGCCTTCATCTTATAATTATAATGGCTCCTTGTCACCTCTAGATTATGCAATCGCATCTAGATGCTCATGATTTATCCTTTATGGCCCTTGGCCCTCTTCTATTTCTGAACCTAATGTGAACATTGTCCCTTTAGATCTAAAGGTGAACACTATGCTATCCAAGGCTAAATCATCTCATCCTACTATTGAGAAACATTATATTCTATTGAACCAACTGTGTAAAACCCTTGCATAGATTTCTATTTTAGATCTCTTGTGTACATTTTAAGTCCATAAAACTATTTTGAACAACCATATTCAATAGCCCACTATTCCTAATGATATTAATCTTGAATAGTTCCAAACACTTGTACATTTGTCTTCATTTTGACAATTGACTTTTGATCAAAAAGACATGTCCACTCTTGGTCCTAGTCATAACAACCCATTTTATATTGAGGTCATCATTGAAAACCATAAAATCAAGTGGGTTCTTATAGATAATGGTTTGGGGTTGAACATAGTATCTCTTGAAATCATATAGATATTGGGTTACATTATGAAAGACATTCAACTAGATATTATCAACATAAAGGCTTACGACAACATTGAGAGGGAACCTTTTGGTACCATTTATTTGGCAATAATTGTTGGATTTGTTTCCATCATACATTGCTACATATTTTAGATATTGAGTTTCCTTATAACATAATTCTTGGTCATCCTTGGATCCATGAATTTTAGGTCATCCCATCCACCTTGCATCAGTGCCTTAAGTTTCCCCATGATGGGATCGAGGTTACTATTCTTGCCAATCTATAGCCTTATCAGTATTGCAAACATTTGGAGGTTGAATTCCATAATTATAACTATTATCTTGGTTCTAAATTTGTTGCAAAGAAGAACAAGGATATAGTTTCACATCCACCCACATCCAATTATATCAACCCTAGTGACCTTGCTTCCACTTTGGTTGATCTATTTCTTACAACTCTTGTAAAACAAGTCATTATAGAAGATATGGGCATTTTCATGTACCGTTAAGGATGCCTTCTATGTTGCTAAGTTGCTAAAGTCTCCCAAATCATTTGGTAGACCCAAACCTTCTAAAATCCCTAAAAGACCCAACATGGTTTTGAAATAGAAGAAAGATACATGAAAACCATGTAGGGTATTTGTACCTACTACTTCACCAAAATAGGATCGAAAGGCTCTCACTAAAGGAGACTAGTTATATTCTGATGGCATTTCTGATTATTTTTAGAATTTCAAATATCCTATCCCTAATCAAATCATGAATAATTATGATTATACATGAAAAGGCCTTGGTCCATGAGCACAAGCAATCTTAGAACCTTTATTAACTAGAACACCTAATTTTAATCATGGTCTCAAATTTACACTGTCTAGGGGTGACCTCATGACTTTTGATAGTGATTATAATTTTAATTTGGAGCACCATGCATTATTCTCCAATTAGTGTAGTGATTTACTAGAAGTGTACCGACTTCCAAAGGCAGTGGGATTCCTGTGGCCCGGGGTTTACACTAGTTATGCACAAGACTAACTAAGATATCTATCAAAATTTGATTCATTTTAGTTTGGCATAGTTGGGTATTTACTTAACAAAAAAAAATTAAATATTCTATTTTCTTTGTTTAAAGTCATCACAGTTGGTTACTTGTAGCCAACCAATCTTGACTATTCTTCCCTGACTAGGCAGTAAGCTTATTAATTGTGATCTCCCCATGTTTTTTTTATATAACAAGCTTTTCCATTTAAAGCATATCATAAATGAAATTTTATAGAATTTTAGTATAAATATAAATCAAATGCCATGAAAACCTACAATTTGAATATTGGCATTGGTTTATACATGGTGATTAAATTATGTAGGATAATTTATTTCATTTCTTAATATTTGGGGTTATTATGTGAAATGAAAGATATTATAAGGCTTATAAAGAATTTTTAAAAATATATTTTAAAATGATTGATTTTATGGTAATACATATTTTGTGTTATTTTAAAAATACAAAAAATCATTAATTAGAACCTTTCCTTTCAAATTTTGTTATTATTAGGGGAAAATCAAATTTAACCATTTGGAAACTATCTAAAAGGTCTTTATTTCTAAATGTACTTCTTTGAACAAACAAATGGGATTATGGTTGAAAATATATATTATAATTAAGCTAATATATACTTTTGTTGTCGTATTTGGTTGGCATAATTTTGCCAAGGTATGCTTATTTATATCAGATATTGTATGTATGTATTTATGATCCTTAGATTAGTTTACTCAGATAGTGAGCTTATGATTTGGATTGATTATCTATTATGTATATTATGGGGCCCACGTCGATGATACTATCCAAGTAGTGAGACAATTTTTCAAGCATGATTAGCATCACCAATGATGGGTATGGATAACCCGATCAAGTGATGTGTTATGAATTTGACTGATCTGGATGATCATATATTATTTAAACTTTGGCCAAATTAATGTTAGATTAACATTGTCAATTCATATGTATGATTTGTATGTTGTGTGATATCATAGTAGAAACGTAATTTTCTTTATGATACACATCATATAGTAGAATCTCACAACACAGAGGGGTACTAGCATGTCTCATTATGTATTCTCACACCATCTAATCTACCTATCCATGAAGGAAGGACCATTCCCTGATAGGAGATTGTGTGGGGAATCGTTAGTATGTGATTAGAGTGGTAAAGAACTTGAATGATGCTCTCCCTCCCCCACTGCAGTACATTTCTATAGACAACACTTGAGGTTATCATAGATACATGAGTTGGTGCAACTCGTGCTCTAGAGAGTTGATTATCTTTATATTGTATATAAAGCTAAATGCCTATTGAATTTTTAAATGTAATATTATTTACATGAACAACGATTGTTGTATTGTAAGACTAGCCGTAGTTGTGTCATTATGTATTTACTTTCATGAAGTTGTAATACTTTATATTGTATTAGAAATTAAAGTTGAAATTTTGATGATTCTCTGTTATAATAATATATTGTGATTCTATAATTTAAAATAGAATATTTGTTGGAAAAATTAATTTTTTTTAAACAAAAAATTTTATTGTTTTTTTTTTTAATTTTTGGTACAACTGAGAAGGTTGCTTCATGTATGCAAAAGAGATTTTGGAGAGATTTAGGATGTTAGAAAATAAACCAATATCTACATTAACTGAAACAAATTTGAAAGTACACAAAGAAGATTGTAGCAGCAATGTGGATCCTACACGATACCAAAGCTTAGTGGGAAGTTTTATATATTTGATTGCAACTAGACTAGATATCATGTATGTAGTCAACCTCATCTCTAGATTCATGGAGACACTGAAAGAGACACATTGGAAAATAGGCAAAAGGATTTTGAAATTTGTTTATGGCACAAGAGGATATGGATTTTTGTATGAAATAATAGATGACTTTCAGTTAGTTGGATAAATAGATAGTAATTGGGCTAGTAGTTTTGATGATAGAAAGAAAACATTTGGATATATGTTCCATATTAGTTCAGGAGTAATTTCATGGCATTGAAAGAAATAACCCATAGTTTCACTTTCCATGATTGAAGTGGAATGTATAGCAGCAAATTCAATAGCATGTCAAGCCATATGGATCTGAATAATCCTATCAGATTTGTGTGAGGAGCAAAAAGGAGTTTCTAAAAACTTTTGTGATAAACAATATTCTATTGCCTTGTCAAAGAATCTTTTTTTCATGGAAGAAGGAAACATATTGCGATCAGGTATCATTTTATAAGAGAGTTAGTTGAAAAATGAGAGATAGAGATTAAATTTTACAATTTAGAGGAGCAACTTGTTGATATATTTATTAGGCCTTTGTCAAAATATTATTTTTTGCATTTAAGAGAGGGATTAGGAATTTTATATGTAGCAACACTAGTTCTAGAGGCTCATATGATGGCTCTAGAGATGTTTAGCCTGGCTCCAAAGATGTCCCGAATGGCTCCAGAAATACACAAGTTGTCTTTAGAGATGCACAGGGTGGCTCTAGATATCCATAGATTGGCTTCGTAGATGCACACACTAGATTCATAGATGCACGGATTAGCTCTGACTATGAACAATCTAGCTTTAGAGATACACAGCCTGACTCCAAATATGGACATTTTGACTCCATAAGCATATAAATAATTCATAAATAATTGTCAAGATGATTTTTAGGTTAAGAATCATTCTATAGAGCACCAAAAAAAGATAAATAATTAGGAGAACTATAAAAATATTATATTCTTACCTTTTTCCACCTAACACAATTAGCTCTTGAAATCTCCTACAACTACTATTTGAACTCACCAAAAAAAAATTAATGCATGTAGTTTGAATTTTGAATTTGTTTATAATTGTTTTAGCTGAGTGGGAAGGCAAGTAGGTAAATGAAGACAAAAGGTGAATAACAAAATAAAATCTAAGAGGATATACACACAGAGAATTTGCCTTTAGAATATAGATAAGAAGACAAATAAAAATAATAGAGTGCACAAGAGTAGAAAAAATAGAAGCAACAAGAACAAGAAGAATATTGTGTGTGTGACAACAGTTAGAGAATAGAATGAGCAGAAAAGCAATGTAAACCATTGTGGACTTAAATGCTACTTGTATAGACTGCATTTCCAAAAACTTAAGTCTGCATAGTGCAAATGCATCATTACTCATTGGCAATCATTTGCGCAAGGGATGTCATCGACGGATACAACAATGAGGGTGAATGAAAAAATAAAAGTAGCTTACAATGGCTTTAATGGCGAGCCTTTAGGAAGCAACATTTATGGAAGGTGGTCACATGAGCACCACCTACCACAATCTACCCATGTTCTTTCACAGTCTGCACTCACCACTTACTATTGCTTTACCATTTTTGGCATAGAGAAAGTCTAGTCGACCCTCAATCAAAATACGATCACATGCGATCTCCATATGCCTGTAAAGTGCATAGGCAAACAATTTCCCAAATTGTCCTACATAGATGGTATGCACAACATCACTCTCTCTCTCTCTCTCCCATACTGTCAAGGCTTCAGAGATCCACATGTATGCCCACATCAGCGTCGTGGTTTTGGTCCACTACATGTGCAAGGTAAGATTAGGGTTTTATACATATTATATCCCAAATTCATTATTCAACTTTCAAATAAATTATTTAGTATTTAAATTTGAAATATGTTAGTTTTCAAAAGGTTTTAGTTTGATTAAATTCAACTCTCAAATAAACTATTTAACTTTGAAATTTATGAATTAATTTAATTTTTATAATTATTAATTAAAAAAATAAATATGAGTTGTTTTGTTTTCATAATTATCATTAATCATTCATTAGAATTAGAATTATAAAATATTATAATTTTTTAAATTTTTATTTTAATTCACAATTTTTTTATTGATTTTTTCATTAAATGATTAAATTTAATTAATTCTTTTAGGTTTATTAGTTATTAACTTTTTTTTCTATTGACAAAATTTTGGGTATACAATTTTTTATAAGTCACTATTATCTTACAAGTTTTAACAATGTATAATTAATCCAATTACAATTTAATTATATATTTTTATTTGTATTAAATAATTAAAAATGTTCAAAAATAATTTTAATTATATTATTGATTTGGTTCTAATATAAAAATTATATTTTAGATTCACATTATATCAATTATATATAAACCATAAATTTTATTAAAATTATTAATAGAATTTATTAGTAAGAAATAAATTAGCATACATATCTTACATATATTTATATCACAAATTCAATATGATATAGGTGCCTCTAGAATGATATATATTAGTGTATTTTACACAGATTTATTTAAGATATGTAAGTTAGTGTATTATTTATTTAAATTTAATTTTTTATTTTACGTCTAGTTTTTATTTGGTAAAATTTTAAAATTTAATAGTATTTAATTTATTTTAAGTTTTTAAAAGTTTAAAATTTATATTATTTTATTTTTTATACTTATTTCATAATTTATATGTAATTAAATTTTAAATTTTAATAGTTTATTATTGTATTTAATTTTTTTTTTTTAAATTAAGTTTAGTACACACACACACACACATATAAGAATCATTTGCATCATTGGCACTATGTGCAGAGTACTAGTCAATAAACTGATCGCCAATTGAGGAAGAGGGAGATCAAGATGAGAAATAATACCCAAGAATTTAAAACTATGCCTATTATGTCATGATCTATTACTAGTCTTAAGTCACTATCTGGACCTTGTTGTTGTATAAAGTTCCTATGTGTGGTCCTCTAATTTATATGTAAAAGATTTTATAGCTATTTCTTAATTAATAAAACTTTACTTATTATTTATATATATATATATATAACATTTCCTAATGAACATTTGGACTTGCAAATATTACCAATTTTAATATATTTTATATACTAAAGATTAAATTGGAATACAATACGGTTATATATATATATATATATATATATATATATATATATATATATATAATCATATTGTATTGCAATTTAATCTTTAGTATATAAAATATATTAAAATTGGTAATATTTGCAAGTCCAAATGTTCATTAGGAAACCATTAAATTTCATTCCAGAACATGCAAGGTTGAGTAATGGGTAGTGGCATTGAAGGAATAGTTGGACATAAAAAGAATTCTAACAAAAAGAACCGTTAAGAGTTCTACAATCACCGACTCAACACTAACATGTTTAGTTGTTCCAAGTAAAGATGAAATACATTGCCCAGAGAGATGATAGAAATTAAAAAATATTGAGATGCACCTTGTGCAATGGTCATATCAAGGGGAGTGTAATTAGAGTTCAGTACCATTAACTTGCTAGATACCCTTATGTAAAATGTTGTGTAGTAGAAAATAAAAATTCAAAAGACCCAGAATATGTAGATTTCAAAAATTGAGTGCAAGTTAAATTTGACATGAGTTGTGCTAGATCATTAGTTTTAGACACAAAGGAGACTAAAATCCAACATTCTAGATCTCACAAATAGTCTCCTTCAATAGTTCAAGTTTCTCTCCATCACCATTTCCCCAAGGAAGTGGAAGTGGAAGTGGAGTTAAAAAGTCACAAGGTTCATTAAAGTCCATGTGGAGACCACAACAAAAACATGATGTAGATAGGTTAGTAAGTAGATTATTTTATGCACAGGGTATTCCTTTTAATGTTATTTTTTCTCCACATTTCACAACCTTCCTAGATGTGGCTATTAAATTTGGGAAGGATTAAAAATTATATTTTTATGAAAGAGTAAGGATTAATTTTCTTTAAAATGAGATGACAACCATATCCAACGAGTTAGATGAATTGATTTTAATTTCAAAAAAACATGTTACATAATAGTAAGTGATAGATGGTTTGATTCAAGGCAAAGACTCCTCTTAAATGTTTTGACAATATCCCATGACGGTGCCATGTTTATAAAATCAATTGGTACCAAGTAATTAAAAAAAAAAGCTTTTTTCTTTATTTCCAAATGCAATGAATCATCTATTTTGGAGGTAGGAGAAGAGAGTGTCATTTAAGTTATTATAGATAAAGCAACAAAGTATAAAGGAGTGGGTGATATCCTTATAGATAGATATTTTCATCTCTTGTAGACACCAATTGCAATATGTGTTGGATATTTTGCTCAAAGATCTATTGCAACAGGAGTGAATAAGTCAAGTTGTCACTGAAGGAAAATAAATTTCTCAATTTATCCTCAATTATTGCTTGGCATTGAATTTGTATCATTCATTTTCAAAGTGTGAGATTAACTCCCTTATTGAGACAATATTTGCCACCAACTTCTTTACTTTGAAAATGGAGGTAAATTAGAGGATAACATTGAGAAAAGTGGTGGTTATTAATGAATGGACAAAGTAAAAACTTTTCAAGGAAATCAATTTAAAATATATTGAAATAATTATCTTAGGAAACACATTTTAGAAGGGGGTGAAGAATATCATAATGGTGTTTGAGAAATTTATTTAAATTTTGAGAAGGGTTGATGGCAATTATCCTTGCATGGGTTTTTTTTAATGAGGGAATGGACAAAGCAAATGAAGGAATCTGAAAGTTATTAGTAAATGATGTTAAAAATGTTATGTATTTGAGAAATTGTGGACAAATGATGTGTCATGTTACATTGTTCTCTACACATGGTAGTTTGTTATTTAGATCCTAAGTTAGTAGAGGTAAATAAGGAGATAATGAGAGGTGTATTTATAACAATAAATATGTGGGTTATTTATAAAGATTAGAAAGCATTGTATTGTTTTCAAGAACTAACTAAAAAAAATTGGCATCAAGGAAGAAAATGTAAGCAAGATGAAGTGGGAACCATCTAAATGATGGTAGACTTATGGGGCTTCTACTCAAAATTTGTAGAAGCTTATCATGTGACTTCAATCAATATTCCAATGCTTTGTGCATATGAAATAAACTAAAGTATACATGATTTAATCTACACTAAAAAGAAGAATCAACTAGGGATTCAAAAAATATTTAATATTGTGTTTGTCCATAGCAATTTACAATTGCTTATTCTCTTGTAAATGAAGATGAAAACTCTGACCTTAGAGAACCATGCTTTAGAGATGAATAAAATGTTGATGTTGTTGATGAGCCTACTAGTATAGGGTTAGATGAAGAACATGGTACTACTTTTGATATAGAAAGTGGGTTTTGATATTGCATAAGTTCAAATTTTAGTTAGTGCTCGTAACTTTTAAGTTGAAAGTTAAACAATAGATAATTGTAATCGTTATATCTTATATGTATGAAATTTTACACTATTAGATTTTTTTGTGCCTTTATTTTTTTTGGTATGATTATATCATGTGTATATATTTATTTATTTTTATATGTAATTGGTGTTTTCTTTACAAATATATATAATAATTATTTTTTATATATTTTTTAAATTTTTATTTTTATATGAAATTAAACCTTTTTCAAAAACCTAAACTTCTAAACTTTTTCCCCCTTTCCAACCACCCAAAAAATTTCAACATGATAATTGTACTTACATTCATGTTTATGGGTGTAATGGAAAACTATACCAACTCATAAAGTTAGTATGAGACAAATTTCTCCTTATAGAAGTCACTCGTCAACACATTACCCATTACAGTTGACAATTATATCTACAACAAAAATGCATCCACACCATCTATTGGCTTACAACTTGGTTTGTAAAGCAATGCATGTTCTAATTTGAATAGGTTACTATATATTTACCCAATATACAATCCTTCATTTTTTATTGCTTGCTTGAAATAGTTTTAGGCATAGTTATTATGTTCAAAATATTCAATTCATTCAGAAGGGCAAAACACTCAGAAATTTGAAATAATAAAAAAGTTCATTTTAATTTTGAAAATATAAAAACATTTAAATATTAAAATTAAAGAAAAAAATAAAACTATTAAAATATATATATATATATATATACTTTTTATCTTTTTAAATTATTAATTTTTTTAATCTACTAATATATAATATTAATAAAAATTAATATATATTATTTTCAAATTTTGATATTTAATAAAATTATAAATATATTATATTATATGAATTATTAATTATAAATATATTATATTTAATTAAACTGTTGAATGCAGAAAAATATTAATAAATCTCAAATAATTAATGAAAGATAATACGAAGGTATGTTCACTTTATTGAACAAGGTAAAATGAGAAACATGATAAGCATTTAAATTTATATCAATGTCACTATGAAATTTACTAGCACAAATCATTTTGTATAACAAGTTTGACTGACAGATAAGGATAGTTCCATGGATAATTTTTAAATTGTAGGGAATTTTAGCAATTATTTTTCATAACTACAATGAAGCAAACCAAAAAGAAAAATAAAAAAAAAGGAAAGACAGAGAAAAATGATTTTATTGGCAGGGCAGTAGCCACCTTCATCACATAATATGCATTTTTATATTTCTTATTGTTCAAAAATTATAGGCACCCAGATGTCTTTGATGCCACAAGTTGCACAATATCAATGGTGTATAAACCTATGGTAACAACAACATCGTGATTTCTAACTAATAGTTTGATGCCCTCAACACAACACTAGAGAACATCATCATGGAGTACAAAATCATCTATTTCATTTTGGATTTGTTGCATTATTTTCTCTATTGGCAACCTCCTTCCCTGCCAAGGCCCTAAACCAACCTAGACAAGTTGGGCCAGCCAAAAAAATTGGTCTGAACCAAACCTAGTCCAAGTTCAGCCTAACTATGGTTTCGAGTATCTAATTGAATTTTTTTGAATGAACTATTAATAAAATATTATTACACCATAGTAGTTACTAGGACATGATTAAATAATTATTATTTAATCTTATTTGTTAGTAGTTATTCTATCCCATGAGTGTTTGTCATATACATAGAACAGGTTAAGGGATATTTGAGTATTAGTAGGTTTTTTTGAGAGTTTTTAGAGATTTTACTTTAATTTAGATTGAAGTAATTAAGATTAATTCTAATTGAATAGTGATATATAGAATAATTTAGATTGATGGATATAACATTTAAATATATATTTGAATAAATTTTTTGAAATTGATTGTAATGATTTGAGAAATGACATATGCTAAATATAATAAGTATAATAAAGGGATGTGTACTTATTTTTTTTAGGCAATTATTTTATTGTGATCATATTATAGAAGTGGATATCAAATAAAATTAGATGTGTGATTCATTCGGTTTAAGAATTGTATCTCTATTTCCATAGTGTCAGTTCTAGCCATCCAAGTCAGTATCATTTGTTAATACAAAATTATTTTGGTTGGTACTTAATAATGCTTCTTTTGACTTAACTTTAGTGTGTTTCAAATTTGGATTATGATTGAGCTCCTAGTGACAGGTTTTTAATTTGGGAAGAATAAGGCTTATTTTCTTAAAATGTAATCATGGATAGATGTGTACCAGATAAGTACCTAGTCCTTTTTAAATGACACCTTGATTTGTTTATATATGATTCCAATTAGATAATTTCTCACATCATCAACATGTTAGACATTTGGGCCGACCCAAGGAGAGGTTTGATTTTAAAAAGTAATTATTATTAGGAGAGGGTCAGTTCTAACCAAATCAGGGTAGTATCGATTAACAATACCGACTGAATATAGTGGAACCAACTTGTGTACATGAAAACTAAATTAAAAGTTAAGATATATTAGTATATTCAGTAAGTTTGAAACAAATAGTGAAGTTTATGTAGATGTATAATAGTAGAATGGAAAAGTCAACTCATAAAATAACATGTAAGTGTGAGAGAATGACAAATTCAAACTTTATGTGTAAATTCAAGTCATACATGATAAATGTGTGTCAAATTTGTTATTATCAAATATTTATATCAAATTTAAGTATTTACACTAAGATATAATTTTTTGTACATAATAATCTATCCTTAGTATAAATATGTCCTAAAATTTTAATAAAAATATTTGGTGTGAGCATATTAACCGTCATTGGTATCAAATCAAGTTTATCATTGGAAGCAAGGTGAGACCTTGTGATTGTGAAGAGAAAGTAAAGAGTGGAGACCTTGTGAGAGATAAGAGAATATGTTGTGTTGTGTGTGTAACATGAGGATAAATTGAATGCATTTTTTTGTGAGAGAGCATATCTATATAATTTGGCAAGAGGAGAGAACCTTGCATATAAAAGGAGTGTGACTTTCATCTATTAACATGAGAATCACATATCGAGTGATAAGTGCAATTAATTAGGATATTATGTTGTTGGGGATATTTCTCGATCTAAAGGTGTTGCTGTGCTCCAAACTCACTATAACAAATGGGGGTATTTTGAGATAATACTTTAGCAAACCGTATCAAATTTAGAAAAAAAAAAGTTGTGTATTATCTCTAATATTGTCTCAAAGTGGGTGTCTCTAATTATTGTCTCTCCAGAGATAATATATAATACTATGTGTTTTTTCTCTTGAGAGACAATATCATTTTTGTCTCTCAAGAGACAATATTATTTTTATCTCTCGAGAGTTAATATAAAATACTATTTTTTTATCTCTCTAGAGACAATATCATTTTAGTCCCAATTATTTTCTCTTGAGAGACAAAATTAATTTAAATAAATAAAAATAATAAATTTAATAATAATAAATTTATTCTAGTGAAAACAATTGATAAATATTTTCAATGATGCCAAAACATCTAATGATTAGTATTATAAAAAATTAGAAAATAATTTGGATGGAATAATCTTGTGCCCACAACTTGTGGGTCTACAAGTATTTTATTATATCAAAAAAAAATACAAAGGGATGCCTAAATGTCGTTAACCCTTTAGAATGGTATAGGGATGAACTTATGTATATTTTAGCAAAATCCATTCGTAAAACTATGTGATTCATCTATACACTCCATGATCCTCAAGTTCTTTTAATCTTATTGTATCAACTTTTCATGTTGTTGTTGCTCTTAAGTGTAATTCAAAAAGCTTACTCTTCTTCCTTTGTTGATCCTTGTTCAAACTTGTTTCCATCAAATATGATATCTAACATAGAGTTTACAACATTTTCAAGAGCCACACATTAATATCAATTTCAAATGGGGGCAATGATTCCATTAATATAAAATAAATGATTCATTCAAATGTTAAAAATGTCAATAAGGAATAAAAATTTCCATTACCTATAGAAATTCTAGTGTCCTCTTTAAATGACTTCAAGATAATCTATAAATAAGCTTGTAACCATGTAATCTACACTCTCAAAACTTGAGTGTAATATGGTTTGTAACCATGCGAATCTAAGGATGTTATATTTAGCATCCTAGAGGTTATGGTATCGAACTCTTTAGACACATATTTTATATTATTAAACCAAATACTTTCCAATAGAAAATCCAAAAAAATGTATTGATTTCTTACTAGGTTGACAAGTTGCTTATAGTGTATTGATTCTATATACATTATAGAGTTAAAAAGTCATTCATTTAGCCAATACAAACTAAACTATGATGATTGAAAACCAATTTGCATAAAATAGTGGAAATTTTAGTCATGAATGCAAATATAATTCATTATTGTGAGGGGAAATTATACATACTTTCTTGGCCACCAAGGTGTTCAACAACATGCATAAAATAATGATAAAGATATAGGGTCCAATGAAGGTGAGGCATTTTAGAACAAACATTTGAATCTCCCCTCTACAGTGTTGGTGTTGGAACTCCTTAGTCATGATTGTAAATAATAGTCATGGTTATAACAACATTCATGCCACAATTTTGAATCAAAGTTCTAGGAATTGCCTTAAAAGCCTATGCCATATCTTCATAAGTTCACTATTACATGTGCAAATGTAGTTGCTGATATTACTAAAAGCATTTATTTCATTTCAAATATAATAGAGGCTCAAATTATCTAAATATATTTGATGACCACCAGTGTACCTTTTCTACACCCTCAACTGATGAACTTTTTTGCTTCAATCTTGTTAATACAGTAAGTTTAGTTACACTACCACCAAGAACAATCTTTGGATTCTTTATCATGTTTCAGGCAACTGACATTACATCATGTGTCATAACAATGTATAACAATAAAACCAAAATATAGTACTACAAAATACTAATAGATGCAAAAGGAAGTTAACACTAAAACTTCAAATGAAGTTCATACATAATGACCATACATTTACCAATCCTCTTAACTTTGCATTTATCATGTTCTCTCCCTTTTTGTACTCAAGTGGGAAATACAAGAGAATGATTCTTGAGTTTAAAATTTTAATCCCCATTTTACCTAGTGCTACAACATCCTCATTTATCATAACACCCTTGAGAACCTTGCAATCTTCCAACTGGCCCCAAGAACCTTCTCAATTTTAATAAATTTCTTTATATCAACCTCATGTAGACCATTCCCAATTTCAACACTCATGGTTGTAGTGGCATCAATTTCCATATCTTAAAATAGCATTGTTTGTATTATAAATCCTCAATGAAGTTTAATATATATAAAAATATAAATCTAAAAAATGCAAGGTTATATAAAATTAAATTCACATCACACTTATTTCTTACAATTTTATTTACAAACTAGCAAGGTCAAAATTATAACTTGCCCTTATCTTGTAAACAAAAAGTTATAAAAACGTATCCCTAAGATATACTATTGTAAGATCCCCTAGCTCATTGAAAAGGGAAGAATTTTAGAGTGACATGAATTGGAAAGCTTGGTGTCCTTCACTTTACCCCACAGAACACCATACAGCCCAATTACCATCACACTCCACCCACCACACTGTAATTTCATGGCATTGCATTAAATTAACAATTATAAATTTTGAGTTGTTGAATTCACAAAAACCTTACTCATTTTTACGTTGTGAATAAATTAATCTCAAAACTAAAAGGAATTGACAATTAGAAACAAACATGCCCATGAAGATGATCTGGTAAAGAATAATGGAGTCCATGATTGCTGAAATTACCATTGTTAATGGAATTAATGTTGTGGCAAAAATAGGCCGCTTTATCCTCCTGAAAAATCCTTGAACATAATATCTAATCCCTAAACCCACCACTCCCTACATACATTACATTTTTCTAAATAACACCTGGATATCCTATGCTCCTAACTACTACTATGGTCAGACCTAAAAATCAAAACTTACAAATTAAATAGAAGTAAAAAAGTTCATGTTCAATTCAATTACCCATGTAGATGAACTCTTTTCAATAGCCAACATGATTAAAATTGACGGTAATGATCCCATTAAGCATATTAAAGTGGCCAACAAAAGTTGTGGAAAGTAATGTTTAATTACAAAACCACATGCATCTGTCATTGCCTTTGTTAGATGCATCATTCACAAAATAATTGGTTCAGTAAAACATACCTAACCTGAGTTAAAATTAGCCCACATCTTATTTTTAAGTGGCATATTATCCATTCTCCTTCCATTCATCTATTTTGCTATAGGTATGGTTGATTTTTGTTTAGATCTTAAATCTAATTTACCTTATTATGTTATGGAAGATCCTATTTGTTGAGCTAAAAGGGTTAGACAAAATGTTTACATCCTGTAAAACTTAGAATCCAAAAGAGATAGTCAAGATTTGTTTGGAAAGGTAGGATCTAGAAATATTCATGGTAAATGAGATTTGATACTAGTGTGGAGATAAACCATCTTCAAAAGGTCATAATTCATTTTACATAGGAAGTTGTGTTTTTGTTATCCTTGGAGCTATGCTACATCATTATCATAATTTTATGTTTGTATTTGTGAAAAATTATCAACTTCCAAATATGTGTTTCATTACAACTAGAGTACCTTAAAATTTGTAATATTATTATTTTGGTTGGTCTATTTAAATATTAAAGGTACAAAGCCCATTTGGAAAGACTATAAATGGAATTACAATATCCCTTTTCTTCTATAGGTCTAGAACTATATATGATAAACTCTAATCTAGACATCCTAAGCCCCAAAATTGAACAGAAGATAATTATTACATGACACTCAATCTTTGTGGGTGAAGCACTATCAGGGAATTTGGAAATCATGAGTATCACCCAAACTACAAATTCTAGGTTCAATAGTTATCTATCTAAGCCTTGCTTTTAAACTTACATAGAAAATCTAAGTTGAATGATTATGTTTATGTTTTCTCCCATAAGGGATAAATACTACATATGAAAATATATGTTATGAGATGAAAACTCGATGATTATACAATACGTGAAGGGAATTTAGAACACTATTTGATTTATTGACATCCTTATGTAGGCACATATGAAAAGTAGATTTTCAAGGATGTCCTTGAAATCTAAATCTAGGGGAGATTGAGGTTTTTAAATTTTGATTCTCTATAGGTTAAATGGATGTATTTTAAAAATATGTTAATTATCTATATATTGGTGTTAATAATGACATGTTAACTCTCCTTGTGTGTCCTAGGAGAGGGCCCCTATGTAATTTATAAAGTTTTAGTCGTCATAGTGCTTACGGTAATATGGATTTATGATGTAATATAAGATGCATGCCTTGGACAAAAAAACTATACAATGAAAGGGAAAAAGTGAGTTGGTTCCCTCCCCACATTACCATGTGTTAAAAGTGCCATGTGAACTGGATGTATCATACAAAGAAATAAATAGTCCTTAAGTAAGAGAGAGAACCTCTAGTGGAGAAATTATTTTTAAGAATGATGTCCACTCAATAAGCACAAACATCTCATCACCCGATGTAGGAAAACCTAATCTAATTGAAGAACCACTAGCATGACACAAAAAATTAAGAAATCTAAACTAGCTCTATTATCCCTCTACTTCTTGTTTTGATAGTCTAAATGTGTGCACTGCATTTGGAGATAAATCTAGTGGCCTTAACACATTAAGAACTTTGAACATGTAACGCGTGTTGATTTTTTGATAGTCAAAACCTATGTGCCTAATGAATTCTTCTCTAATAGTATATCTGACTCCATCAGCTTCAATAAGTAAATTGTACTGGTCAGGTTCCTCATTTTTGTTGCTAAATGTCACAGTGTGGGAATCAAAGTCTGCCCAAACACAACACTTCTCAAAGTGAATCTTTCAAATACATAGAATCATATTCACAATAAATTTAAGATACAAAGAGTCCACATTTTTACCTAGATAATCATCATTTTGGTATCAGCAAGGAGATATTATGATCTAGGTAAGTGCACAAAGTTAGGGGACAAAAAGTGGCCTATCCATGGACATGATTTTTCTAAAATTTCAGAAATCTGAACTTCTATAGATAATTTGAGATATCTACACTCCAAATTTGAAGATGGTGTAAGAACATGAAATGTAGAATTTTAAGTCTACTTTCCAAAACACTAAAAAAAATTTAAATGATTGAGTATAACTAGGTCAAACATATAAAATTTGAAGAGGAACTCCTATTATTTTTAGAAAACATAGTAGATAGATGGTCATGTTGTGCACCATTTTTTTAGTAGAGTTTAATATTATTTGAAACCCTTGAGGCAAAATTTAGATAAGATCTTCTAGCAGGTCACCTATATTTTTTTTCCAATGAATACTATTTTTTTATGAATTTTACAAGTAAATAAATCCTAAAAACTAATAAATCCATTTTTTTTTAATATGTGTAGAATTAGGCCTAGTTGGTTAACATATAACTTGTTTTTCACTTGGATCAATGAAAGACAAAGTACATGAACATGTATAGGAATGTATGTTTGCGGCATGTAGTGACCTAAAAAAGGCATATTTAAAAATCAACATAGTTTGAAACCTTAAATTAGTCCAAAAATTATAAAAATCATATTTTTGGAAAGAGGAGAGCATGCTTGTCACGATGGTATCAAGTTTTTAAATTTTCACGTTTAAATTCTTAATGTATTTGGTAATCAAAATTGAAATTTTCTGTTTATTTTCATACCTTTAAAAACTCAGTTGTATATTGAAAGTCCAAGCCTTTGGCTCGAGAATCCAAGCTATTCTTAAGCCAAAAGGCATGAGAATTGAATTCAAATTCAAATACTGTGATCACGTTATTAACTGCATTATTAACATGATCATGTTATTAACTGCATTATTAACATAATCATGTTAATAACATGATCACGTTATATATTCTCAACACCCTAAAACCCAAATAAGAGCCACTAGGCCTAGTAGTCTTAATATCAAATATTGGTTGATTAATATTATTGTTTAGGACCAATGTTCTTGTCAAAAATTGATAGCATTGAATGATAATTGGAGATGTATTAATCTATGAATCAATTTATTGTTCCTTTGATCCCAATATGGTGTGCAATTGGGCCAATAGATCCCAAATTAACATTATATGGACATATTTCCTTGGATGGAGCTTGGTTGGCCCCAATTACATATCAAACTAAACTAAATACTTGGTTTTTATAATATGGTGTGCAATTGGAGACCCAATTGACAACATATGGACATAATTCCTTTCTTAGGGCTCATTTAACCCTGATTGTGTATTAGAATGAACTAAATATTCAATTAGTTTAATATGGTGTGCTATCAAAGGCCTAATTGACATTATATTGAAGGAATTTCTTACACAGGAACCAATTACTCTTAATTATAGATTATTTTAATAAAATACTTGATTGGTTTAAATATTATGTGCAATTAGGTAAAATATTCACAATGAACATCAGATGGACATAATTCCTTGCATGGGGTGAAAAATGGCTCAATTGATATTCTAGGTGGAAGTAGTTAATTACATAGGACTTGGTCATCCCCAATTGTGTATAGTATTGAAAAAAAATATTAATTGATTTATCATGGTGTAATTAGATCCCTAAATGACATTAGATGGATGTAATTCCCTACTTTTGGATTGAGTGGCCCTAATTACATATCATATTGAACCTAAATACTCAATTGGTTCAATATGGTGTGCAATTAGGGCTAATAGAACCCAACCAACATTATATGGACAAAATTACTTTCATGGGGCTCAATTGGCCCCAATTATGTATAAAATAAAAACAAATGCATGAGTAGGTGGATATAGTTTACAATCAGGGCCAACAAAGTTGTAATTGGCGTTAGATGTATTCAGTTACTTACATGAGCCTTGGTTGGCCATAATTGCATATTCAACTGAACTAAATACTTGGTTGATTCAACATGTTATGTATTTATGACCAATAGAGCCCCTTGTTGATAGTATAAGGATGAAATTTCTTACACAAGGCTTATTTGGACTAAATTTCATATCATATTGAACTAAATATTATTTCAATTGAATTTGGTGCACAATCAAAATCCAAATTTTTATTAGATGGATGTAATTCCTTACAAAGGGTTCCATTGGTCCTGATTTCATATCATATTGAATCAAACACTCAATTATTTGAAAAAGATGTGCAATTAGGGCCCTAATTAAAATTATGTTAACACAATTCCTTGGGCAAGCCTCGATTGGCCCAATTATGTATCATCTAGAATTGAATACTCAATTGGTTCAAAATGGTATGTAATAAGGGATAAATAAACCCTAATTTCCATTATATTTGAATTTAATTCCTTGCACATGGTTATTTTAGAGTGAATTGCATATCAAATTGAAAAAATATTTATTTTTTAATATGGTGATCACTTGGATCCCCAATTGATATCATATGAATGAAATTCCTTACACTGAGGCTCAGTAGGCCCTTGGGATCAATTTAGCCCCAATTAACACCCTTTATATATAGTAAGAATTAGGTTTACAGGGATGAACTTAGTTAAAATTGTGTCACTCATTACCATAATTGAGTTTATAAACTCAATCTGTGATGATGTCGGGGATAATTGATCCCAAATGTGTATTCATTACTCACATATTTAGGTTCAAGGAGCTCAAATTTTCCCCAATCACCATCATGATTTTACCTTATATATCCTAAAACCTATACCCTAAGCCCTAATCCTCAAATTTCCTAATCCCTAAACTCTAAACCATTAATATAAACTCTTCAAACCTTGAACCAATCATTTTAGTCCAAATTAACATCATTTAGACTAAGAATTAAGTTCACATGGCTCAGTTTGGCCTAAATCATGATCGATTGCCCCATTTAACTAAATCACTCAATCTACATGATGACATACATGGTATAATGACAACCCAAAAACATATTCTATATTTAAAAATGGGTCCAAGTGATTCAAATTGTCCTCAATTATCTTTACGATTGACCATATGTACCCTAACCATGTATATACATTAAAACCTAGAAGCCATGAACCATAAATCCTAAACACTATACCCTAAATTGTAAACCATAAACTTTCCCTATTTACCAATTTCAATTTAGTCCCAATTAACATCATTTTTATTAATAATTAGGATTGAACATGGCATAGATCGATTATACATTAATATACAGGTCATTAAACCTAAACATTATGCCCTAATCTCTAATCCCTAAAACATAAATTGTAAGCCCTATGCCCTAATTCCCACTACATGCCATAAACATACATGCCTTACAATATAACTAATTTTATCATGATATATCATAAAATTCACTTTTTAAACATATGGCCAAAACATAGCCTTTGGAGTACTAATTTAATTATGTATCTGAAGTAAATTAGGGCTATTTTGAGCCCCTTCAACCTAATTAACCAAAGAGGAGGATATAGTTAATTATTTTAATTGAGGAGGCATTTGAGTTAAATTTGAACCCCTTAAATTTAGTAATACATGATTTGGGGCAAAGTCAAAAAATTGATCTTCTATCATGAATTGATCTAATTAGTCACTTTGTGCAATTCCCTAAGTGATATGGGCAAAATTGAGCCCCTAAACCAAATCTTGGCTCAATCAATTGTATAACATGTATGCAACATGTACATAGCATAATTGACCCTACGTTTATTATAAATTCAAACATGAAGGTAATCAAGTCATAAATAGGTAAACAAGCAGCTCAAATGTTCTTCCATTACCTTAGTGATTGGACCTTATATCTGATATCTTAATCCCTAAACCTTGTACCATTAAAATTTAACCCTAAACCCTGTACCATTTACATTAATCCTAAGTTATAAGCCCTAAACCCTAAATCCTTTAAATTATAGACCCTGAACCAATAAATTTATCCCCAATTAACATCCTTTATATATATAGTAAGAATTAGGTTCACAAGGATGAACTTGTTTAAAATTACATCACTCATTACCACAATTAACTTCATAGGCTCAATCTATGATGATGTGGGGGATAATTGGTCCTAAATTCAAATTCTTTACTCATAGGTATATGTTCAAGGCTCCAAAAATTTCCCCAATTGCCTACATGATTGTACGTTATATACCCTAAAACCTATACCCTAAGCCCTAATCCTTAGATTTCCTAATCCCTAAACTCTAAACCATAAATTTAAACTCCTTAAACCTTGAACCAATAATTTTATCCCAAATTAACATCATTTAGACTAAGAATTAAGTTCACAGGGCTCAGTTTGGCCTAAATTACAAGACTGATTTCCCCATTTAACTAATTCACTCAATCTGCATGATGATATCTAGGGTCTAATGACAACCCAAAAACACATTTTATGGTCACAAATGTGTCTAACTAATTCAAATTATCCTCAATTATATTTATGATTGACCTTGTGTATCCTAAACCATATGTACATTAAATCCTAAGCCCTAAACTATAAATATTAAACACTACAATATAAATTGTAAACCATAAACTTTCCCTATTTACCAATCAATTTAGTCCTAATTAACATCATTTGTAGTAATAATTAGGTTCACATGGCATAGAGCGATTAGACAAATTATATACAGGTCCTCAAACCTAAACCTCATGCCCTAATCCCTAATCCCTAAAACATAAATTGTAATCCCTATGCCCTAATGCCCACTACATGCTGCAAGCATATATGCTTTACAATATAACTAATTTTACCACAAGATGTCATAAAATGCATTTTTAAAACCTATGGCCAAAACTTAGCCTTTGGAGTACCAATCTAGAGGTGTATCTAAATTAAATTGGGTCTATTTTGATCCCATTCAACCTAATTACATGACTATAAAATTTTATTTGGGGGTTGATCAACTCCATTTTACCCCAATCACCATCATGATTGTACCAAGTATATACCCAAAAACCCATACCCCAAGCCTTAATGATTAAATTTCCTAATCCCTAAACTATAAACCATAAATATAAACTCTTTAAACATTGAACCAATCATTTTAGCCCAAATTAACATCATTTAGACTAATAATTATCTTTGTGATTGACCCTGTGTACCCTAAAACTAAGCCCTAAACACTATACCCTAAATTGTAAACCAAAAACTTTCCCTATTTACCAATCAATTTAGTCCTAATTAACATCATTTGTAGTAAAAATTAGGTTCCCACATGGAATAGAATGATTAGACCTTATATACACCCTTAAACCCAAACCCTACATGCCCCAATCCTTAATCCCTAAACCCTAAAACATAAATTGTAATCCCTAATCCCTAAAACATAAATTATAATCCCTAATCCATAAACCCTATGCACTAAGGCCTTAGTCCCTAATCTATAATCCCTTATCTATATTAAGTATAACATGATTGTGTTATTTAATAACATGATCATGTTATTTAATAATGTGATCATGTTATTCTTAACATAAGCAACACTTGGTTCTCATTACCAATTACTAACCCCAAAGCTTATATTGACAATAACGTGATCGTGTTATTACATAATGTGATCACATTATTGTCAATATAAACTTATCAATGTGTTGGATGGGGTAGAACCTTATACAATACATAATGCGATCATGTTATTATTTTAGACTAAGCTCACTTATCAATGACTATTTTTAACCCAAATCAAGAATTTTATCTCAACAAACATTCTCTACGTACTTCTATGAGATTTGCAGTACTTGTGTACTTGACCCCACCTTTAAAAAGTTGTCAATTGTCCCTTTTGATGGGTGTCAAATCATATTCAAAGAGGAAGAGGAAGATGTTGAAAAAAAAACACTAGATGAATTAGAAGATTCAAGAGAGAAACACAAGCTATGAATGCAAAAACTTTGTGGTAGACAAGGTACAAACCCTAATATTGATGAACCAAATGTCATAGATAATGAGCCAATTGATGATAATGAATTAAACAATGATGAAATTGACCATAATCAGTTGAATAATTTTTAAATTTACCATAATGAAATTTAAAATAATGAAGTAGTTAATGTTGGAAGTTCACATTCAAAGTTCCAAGTTTTTGATTTTGTTGATGATGAGTCTATGTATGATGCTTCACCCCCCATGAATGAAGAAAATTTGATGGAAACAAATGATGATGAAATTAACCATCAAGAAAATTTCATGGAAACATATAATGAATAAATTAACAATGAATAAATTAACAATGAATAAAATGTCATCCCACCTCTAAACAATAAAAGTAATAATGATTTTGAAACACCCTCTCAACAAATTCCACCATTACCAACACCTCCATGAATTATGCATAGAAAATACAAGTACTTAATTGAATTCAATGAAAATATTTTACAACCAATGCATAAAAAATGTCTGATTTCCATTTAAGAAGTTTGGCTCAACAAATTTGAGATGCTTTCTTTCATAGTTTGAAGTATGATAGTCAAAGATGTCAATTATTTGTTTCATTAATAAAATTGATTAAGATGAGATTGATAATGTATACATTAAGACTAATAACATCTAACATGGATGATGAAAACAATGAAATTGTTGAAAATCTACATGATACATATCATACTGTAGGCCCAAAATTATGCACCAAAGATTGTAATGTTGCCCAGTGTATACTTACAACTTGTGCAGTAAGTCACAAAATAGGGAAAAAATGAATGGTTTCAAAAACAAGATGAACACTTAATATAAATAGAAAAACAATAATGAAAGCAATTGAAAGACCTGAAAGACTTAATAAACTTAATACCAATGAGCTCTAGGTATTGTCTATTAGACCTCCATGAAAGGACAAGGCTTTAGCTGATACTTTCAAAGAGTTACTTGCTCAATTTTGGAAAGATAATACAAAAGTTTTGCCCAATGCAAGAAATGCTATGAAAGAAGAGTTGGTTCTCGTAACTGTTAACCACATCCAAAACATTTATTGGATATGACTCAAACACAATTGTACTCTAAAGTTTTAGAAAAATATCCACAAATTTTTATTTGTCAAAGATATTTTGAGCTGGCAAAACCTTTTTATGTTAAAATAAATCACACATGCACCACTTGTTGTTGTAGACAACATGTTTAATTCTCAATGCACTATGATATTTTTCACCATATTCATTGTAATTTGCATATTAAAAATATTTTGTAGGAGTGTGGCATTGAATTACAACAAAAATCAGCCAAGGAATTTATTCCAAGTATCTTTTGCAAAAGATTAGATGGATAATTATTTTATAGCAAATCATGTTTAAATGGAAATTACAACATTTGTGGTGGATTGCCAAAATTAAAAAAATATATCCATGAGGAGATTACAAGTGAAATTGGATAGAAATTAATTGGTTTAAGTAAATATAAATCAGTGAATCTAAAATGTGTGAGCTTGTTACAAAAAAGATACTTGTTTCTAAAAATTTTGTCAAATATAGGGAGAAGATTATTTATGAGTATGCTTGGATAAACATTTAAAGATAAGCAAGGATACATTCCCACTTGATTCAATTGTTTTAGTACTTGATTTTACTGAAAATTAAACATTCAAACCCCAAATGAAATTTCAATCATAGTATTACAACTCATCACAATTCACCATATTCATACATATAACATTCATGCATGCACCTGATAGTATAGACCAACAACAAAAGATATTAAGGGAGTACCATTTCTATATCAGTGATGATATATTACATTATTTAGAGTATGTGCAAGGTTATTTTCAAAATTTCAATGAACAATTGAGTTAAAGGAACATTACTTTCAATCAACATTACATTGGATTAGCAATTACACATCTCAATTCAAAAATCCACAGATATTTTATTGGTTGAGTAGGATGCACATTACCACTAGTGTAGAACACATTTCGAGTTTCACCGAGGTTGGATATGGAAAAGGGGAGTATGATGGTGTTGGTGCATGTGTAAAAGAGATATTGCAAGGGAGGAGTTGAAATTTGAAGAGGGTGTTCATTTGACAAATGCAAAAATTGTGGTTGAATGGTGTAATGAGAACATGTGTCATGGTGCTCAACCAAATTCTATTATTCATAGACATTTTTGGTTAATAGAGGAAGAACACTTGTAAAATATGAGGATTTTATGACTCTAACAGGTTCAAGTGACCTCCACTCATTTCATAGTTCAAATGCAAGTTCTTAGACTATTCACACAAGACACTTGGCATGTTTTTGTTTTACGTGTGTGGACTCTATTTAAAATTAGTGAGAGTCACAAGAGTGGGTGGATGATTGGAGTTCCAAACCTTTAATTCCAATCAACACATATCAAGTTTCAATAGCATTTCAACTTACAAATATGACATCATCAGATGACTTTGACAATGTATTTGATCTAGTGCAACTAGGTAGAATATTTTTCATTATGTACAATTTATTATCATTAAATATATATTCATATTGTCACTAAAAATGATTTTTTGTGATACAAGGCATGTTTTTGCAGTTATTGAAAATGAGGATAATGAAGAAGGAACTAATTACTACTTATCTTGGTGTGTAGAGAAAAACAAAAAATTGAGTTCCCTAGTTATTGATGGAGAAAACATTGAATATCCCACGGGGTTATTGGTAGTCACTGGAACTTGGTTTTGATGATATCCTATAAAAAATTCAAATCAATAGTTGTTTAAAGAGTTTGAAATACACAGGAAGATATTGCAGTATTCAAATTTGATTCTTACAATAAATATTTAATTATAAAAATATCATGGGAGGCCATTAAACAGGAAAATATAAAAAATTTGGGAGTCAGACCATGAAACTATTCTTGATATTATCAAGGTTAGAGCATATCCTAGTGGTTCGTTGGATTGAAATACAGAGGTATGTTGATTTTTCAAATGTATTTGTAATAAATTTTACCAAATGTTTTTTATTTTCTAGGTAGTACATATAAATTTCATTTTTAATTACTTACTAACAATTTTTTGTAGGTTAGTGGTGCCAAATAAGCTTTCACCTTCACGTGGTTGGCATTGTCAGTAAGGAATTATATATTATTGAAGTTAAGAGAAGCTTAGGTTGGATGTGATTGAAGCTCAGGTTAGATGTGATCAAAGCTTAGGAAATGACTTACAGGTTTTGTTTCATGGTTATTTGAACTTAAGCTTAAAAAATGCATTTTTATTTTATTGGGAGGGGTGTTCTTGAGGTTGAAATGGGTGGTGGGTTTATCGATCAAGCTTGAAAGGAGGCTAATAACCTAGTCCTAGATGTTATCTACCCCCTAGACATGTTGGTAGTGTTATTTTTCACTTATAAAGCATAAAAACTAGAGTTATAAAACCATAACTTAAACATTGACAGCATTTGTTGTCAGTGTTTCCGCTCTCCAAAACAGTAACGAAAATGCACTTTTGGGTGGATTTGAATATCATGGCTATGTGATAACATGTAATTTGCCTATTTATTGTCAGTGTTTTTGATCTTAAAAACAATAGTGAAAATGCACTTACAGGTGGATTTGAATGTCATTATGGTGTGATAACATGTAATTTTCCTATCTATATGTGATCAAAGTGATAGATTCATAGTTGGAGGTCTTAGAGGTAGAAATTCCAATTAGAGCTCAAGGAGTTGCTTCTTCACTACCAAAAAGTTACATTTTTGACCTGTCACTGTAACTTGTCTAATGGATGATATCAAAGCTTCCACCTGAGTTTTATAGGATGTAATTAGAGGGATTAAATAGGTATGGGAGGGATTAGACGGTTCATGGAAATGACTTACAATTTTCATTTTAAGTGTGTTTGAACTTAGGCTAAAAAATTACATTTTTTATATTGGGAAGGGTGTTCTTGAGGTTGGAATGGGTGGTGGGTTTGTCAATCGAGCCTGATAAGAGGCTAATAAATTATTTCTAGATGTTATCTTCCCCTCTTAGATGTGTTGGTGGTGTTAGTTTTCACTCAAGAAGCATCGAAAGTAGAGTTTTGTAACCACAACTTGAACTTTGACAACATTTGTTATCAGTGTTTATGTTCTCCAAAATGGTAGTGAAAATGCACTTTCAGATGGATTTGAACATCATGGTGGTATGATAACATGTAATTTTTATTTTTAGATGTGATCAAAGTGATAGATTCATATTTGGAGGTCCCAGAGGTAGAAATTCTAGTTGGAGCTCAAGAAGTTGCTTGTTCACTACTAAAAGTTGCATTTTTGGACCTGTCACTACAACTTGTCTAACAGATTAATATCGAAGCTTTCACCTAAGTGCTCTAGGGTGTGATTATAGGGCTTAAATAGGTATAAGATTAATCTAATGGTTCATATAAATGACTTATATTTTTCATTTTATGCATGTTTGAACTTAGGCTAAAAATTTGCATTTTTCATTTTTTAGGAAGAGTGTTTTTTAGGCAAGAATGGGTGGTGGGTTTATCGATTGAGCCTGACGAGAGGCCTAGAACCTAGTCCTAGACATTATCCACCCCATGGATGTGTTAGTGGTGTTAGTGTTCACTTAGGAAGCATTAGAACTAGATTTTTGCAACCATAACTTAAACTTTGACAACTTTGATAATTTTGACAACTTTGACAAATTAAACTAAAGACCTAGCAACTTAATGAGTAGTTTACCTATTGACCTATTAACAACTTTGACAACTTTGAAAATTTTGAAAATTTTGACAATTTTGACAACTTTGACCCATTATTTTATTGACTTATTGACCTATTAGGTGGCTATTTACCTATAAAGTGACTTGTGAATTCTCCATTCAGTGTATGTGATTGCATTAGTTTCTGGTTATCCTTGAAGGTCCTTGAGGCCATGAATATTTTATCATTTATGTAAGGTTACAAGTGGATGAATGATTGTAGGTGGTAACTAAGAAGTGATTGTAGGTCAAACTCAAGGAAGGGAGCTTGGAGTGATTCCACCAAGTAAGTAAGTTGTGAGTCATCATGTTATTAGTTTTGAACGTGTTAACCTATATAAACCTATAGATAAATGAGTAAGACATATACCCATCTACCATATTTTGCCTATGATGATCCAATATGAAAGTAAGTGGTTGTAGGGAGTATGAATTTGGTGTAGATAATGATATATAGATTGAGAATGATCATTGATGTGGAAGGTTAATTGTTTTTTATACAAAATATAATGGTAAAGAATCAACATACAGTCTTCTAGAACAAAGAAACCCTGTCTATACCATGTATTGGGTTAACAATCACATTACAAAGCAAAATAAGAGTTGTTTCTTAATCTTGTCAAGTATGCCATTGAATATACAGACTTGGAAGATGGTCCCATCAACAAAGGATGTTTTTAAACTATTATAAGATACATGATATTTTAAATTTAACTAATACTCCATGTTATTGTCACAGGCCTGTAGGGTGCCTCCTTGTGCACAGTCAACATAGAGAGGAGAGACTTTTCTTGTATAAATGTGTATGCTCATGGATGTAATGGTTTGTATGGTTGGTGATAGATGTAAATAAGGTAGTGATAATTGGAAAATCCCTTAAGAGAGTCCTTGACACTCATTGATACACAAACCATGTTGTCACAGTCCTAAATAGGATTCAAAAACCTATGTTTTGATGGTTAGAAGAGAGAATAAAGAGAAATGAGATGTATCACTTATTTCATAAGGTGTGTGGGGGAAAAATAGACCTATATGTGTAATTTTTTTCCTTTTAAACTTTGTATAATTCAAGATATTGAATTATATAGCCCCTCAACTTGTGTAGAAGCCTAACTAGGGTTTTAAGAGCAACAAACCCATAAAAAGAGTTTTAAACCTTAAAATTTAATGAAAATTAATAATAAAACATGTTTTGATGTATTTGAAATGAATAAAGTGGTTTTGGTCAAGTCCGTATAGTATGGATTTGGTGATTGTGGATTTAAGATAGGGCTAATTAGGCCTTATTGAAGGATGGTTTACAAAGGAAGTGTGGTCTAGGAGTGGAGTTAGGTCATGAAATTTGACACACACCTGTAAGGAGATAAAATGTGTCTGTAAAAGGTTTTAAATATTCATAAGAGTTGATATGTTTATCAAACCAAAAGAATTTTCACAAAAAAAGGCTACAAGCCTAAGGAAACCATTGTAAGCCCTATATATGGAATTGAATGGTAAAGTGTGTTTGAATTCTTAGAAGAGGTTAAGAAAGATGTGATTTGACCATCTAATATCATCAATGATAGAATACTAAATCCCTGATACCTATATCAAGTTTTGGTATTTGAAACCTAAGAGGATTGCCTAGTGAGAAGATAGTGAAAGAGTGAGAGGTTGTTTGTGAATGGAATGTATGAAATGAGTTAGAAAATGAATGTGAGAGGTTTGTAAGAGGTATAATGACACCAAGAAGTGTCTCCAAAGTGTACAAGAAGTATGTACAAAGAGAATAAGTCCATTAATCCTAAGTGATAAGAGTATCATTATTCATTTCCACTACACACAATGAAATAAAAACTTTAGTTTAAAAAAATATGGGAGATCCAAGATTTATAGCATTGAAAAGAATTTTTTTTTAATCCTCATTTATGTGTACAACATTAAATATGAGATTTGATAGATAATAGTTTAGAAGATCAAATTAACACAATACAATAATACATAATGAAATATAAATTAGATAGATTGTCATGATAGGCATATACTATAGACACATATGTCCAATGTCAATAATACATAGATTGTCATGATAGGCATATAAAAAAGTACATCTACCAACATAGTATCTAATGTTGGATGAATGTCATATGCGCATATACAATGTCAAAAATGCATAAATTTTCATATAGGCATATAAAAAAGTACATCTCATATGTAAGACATCATATTCATCAAATAGCCTCCCTCTTTTTGCTTTCTTCAAAGAACACTCTCCCTGGGATACCCTGCTAGTAGATGGAGACCCCTCTAATGCCTTGGATTGCTCCAAGGTCTGACTATGGGTCCTATGCTCATAGCTATCTTGCATCTAAGCCTATTCAAATATAATAATTATTAATAAATTAACATAAAATACATTAAAATAATTATTTGAAATTAATTTTAAACTACAATAAAAAAAATCATTTAAACATGCACTTACTACAAGATCGCAGTCCTGCTCAATCTATTTTTCATGCTCAAACAAGTCAATGGTAGGCTCAACTATCTGAATAAGCATCTCAAATATAGGAAGAACATTAGAATTTTCCCTACTTATCATCTAACTGGAACTATCAGATGTCATAACACAACCCTGTATATATAATACATTTACATAAGTTATCTTTGCCCCAAGTAGATGTACTAAAATTATTAGAATAAGTCTATTTTTACAATTCAAAATTATAAGAACTAATATATACCTATGTCATCACCTATACAGATTGCATTGCAATAACAATGCCTATGTCTAGCTCAACTCGTAGAGAGGGAGGATTGTCTACTCTGGCCATCAACTGTTCATGTAAACAAGGTCTCACTTACTTTTATATAAAGTATCAAATCTTATATATGGAAACCAAAAGGATAAATAAAAGAAAGTATATAAAATATTTGTTTATATAAGTACATGAATTCAATGACACATTATAGGAAAGAAGAGGACAATCATGCATGTGAAAATATTCTTAGATCTGAATTGATAAGCCATCTATTAAAGTGTTAGAGCAATAGCCTTGTACCAAAACCAAAATTAGAGGATTAGTGAAAGGGAATATATAATATACTATTTTTTTTTCATTGATAAATATAAATATACTTGGGGAAAGATCTATAATTTATACTATATTACACATTGGACCATATTGGTTGTTGATTTATTGCTTGTCTAAAAATAAGGGTTTGACTTAGGTAGGACCCTCATAACTAATTCCTTTTTGTATGGTCTTACAAGGTCATTTGATCTTATTATCACTTTTCAAGGAAGGAGAATAAAGAGTATGCATGCTTGACAATCATCTCCCCTTTTTGAGAAATGATTTGGGCAACTAATGGGTGGGTTTTGACACTCATGCTAAATCTTGGCCAAGGATGTATGTGTTGGGCATGGCATTGATGATTATAGTAGTTCCTCATTATTTTTTAGAGATGGTTGTTTAATTTAATTGATCCCAAAAATACTTTCAAGTTTCTAATAGAAGGAATAATCAATAGAATCAAGTATCAAGTTTACATAGTACAACCAAAAGGATACATGGCCCCAGAGAGTGACCATTGGGTTTGTAGGTTTATCAAGTCATTATAGGAACTTAGGAATTCTCCACAAACCTATTACAATAAAATAAGTCAGCACCTCTAAGATTATGGAATCAAAAGAAGTCTTTATGATATGAACTTACATGTTAAAAGTGATAATGATAACATAGTGATACTCATTGTCTATGTTGATGATATTGCCATCATAGGTAGAGTGGCCACTACACTTCATCAATCCAAAAATAATTTATGTTTTGATTTTGACATGAGTAATTTAGGCCTCCTACATTATTATTTAGGCATATATTTTTGTAAATTTTATCATACTATATGTATGACATATAAAAATATGCCAAAGCAATTTTGGAAAAGTTCATGATGATAAAAAATGATCCATCAACTAAAGCCATTGATGTTTATTATCTATAGGTAGAATTACAAGTTGATTGGTGTGGGATATTTATTACACATGCCTAACATAAAATATATATATGGATCTTATACAAATGTTGGGTGCACAAATATAGATGGGAAAGAGAGAAAAGGGATTGTTTGTGTTTACCCATATCAAAGATGAGGAAGTAAATGCTACATGTACAGTCATGTCAAGTTTGTGTCCTTATGGTTTTAGATGCAATATGGTCATAGGAATTTTAGTTTGCATTATTAGGAAAGTCTTTGGGAAAGAGGTGTATGAACGATACTCCCATTTAATAGGATATTATCACTTCAAAGCTAACTTCCACTAGGAAAATGGGTGTATGTTCATAAGGAAGCTTCAAGTATTTTATGGCAAAATGTGCTTCATGTTTTATTCATAAATAATGTCCTATCCTTGGAAGCATGTAATACATTTCTTGTAAAATAGTTTATTGACCTTGGGTAATAGAAAGAGAAAATGTACCATATGTGTAATGGGTAGAATATATGAATACAACGTCTACATCCTTAATCAGTGACCCTATAAGAGCATTGTAGGATGTTACTCCCAAGGAAGCATGGTCCAACATAAGACCATTCATGACTTTTATGTTTTTTATTATGTTATTTTTACATTAATTCTTGAGAAGAGAAGTAAACTAGATGCAAAGAGAAAAACATATATGTTTGTTATGTTATGTCTATTGTTAATGATGTGCATTTCTTCTCTTTTACCTTAAATTCCCTTGTTATTATCACTAATTTTCAAGGGTAACATGTGGATTTATGTATAATAGTAATGGTGACATAATTCAAAATGAGAATATGACTATATTGAGCTTAACAACTTCATTTTCAAGATAGTGTTACCTAGAAGGACCCTTAGATAAGTGTTAGATTCATTTTATATAAGTATCCTCGTGGCATGTGAACTACCCTTATCTGATCTTAATGAGATTATTCATGGAATCTTTGTGGGATTTACCAAAATAAGTTATATAAACACTGTTGATACTATTCTCATATCTTGTAACTATTGTAAAGAGCAGAGCAAGGATGAAGAGAGAGACCATGAAAATAGAGAAACATAAATTTAACTTGAACTTACAAGGCAAATATACATAGAATAAATGTACATAGAGCATAATCTTAACTCAAAATTTTATCTTTGTATAGGTAAATGGTGTCATCCTAATATAGGTAGATGTAGTAGTGAATGGACCAGCAGTTGGATCTGAATATGTAAACAATGCCCATGATAAATCAAATGTTTTAAATGTTGATTGTGATGATGAAGGAACTATCACCTACTGCGACATAAAAAATGATTATATATTATATTGAATTTCTATGTAAATTAATTTTTAGCTAAATAAAATTTACAAATATAACTTAAATTTAACATGACATTTATATAAAATATACCTACATCTATTTGGTGACTAATGTCTACATGCCAAATATGCATGCCAAAAACTCATCACTCATAAGAATATGATCTAAGTCATCTAAACCACTGATGCCATCATCATCAAAAATTCTTTTGCACATAGCTCCACACAAATATCAAGGGTAGGGTCGGGGTCAAGTAGGTGGCATATCTATAGCATCACTCTGTGAAAACCTACTTGTATATTGAATGAGTGTACTAATGAGTGAACTAAGAGCATGGAGAGTGTTAATCTCCATGACCTATTGAACTACAGAGGGGATCTTAGACTCAAGAGGCTTTTGGATACATATCCATGAAATCTAATTAGGTGCATGATGTGTACTTGGTTGATCTTGCATAGAGCCTTTTCCTCAACCCTAAAACTAACTAAAATCAAAATAATTAAAAATCTCATTGAGTTCAAACTCATAGTAGAGTTTCTTCAAAAAATATAATGAGACCTCATGGTTGTTACATCGTGTATAGTTAAAGACCATCCACCATCAATCTTAAAAATTGGCTATGATTAAGTTATGTACACAATGATAGATAGGAAAATATTTAGTAGTTATGAGAAATGGGGCATTGGTGGTTGGGTTGATGAATACGGCACAAATGGAGGCTTTTGAAATTTCTTTGTTCTTGACCTAAAGGGATGAAAACTTGTCAGCATAATATGCCCTACAAGTATCCCTATATGAGTTCCACTGATCAATTTGACTCATTATAGAGTCAATTTAACCTAATAAGGTCTCTATGGAATCGACTAGCTAGGTGCAATGGAGATTTTCCAAAGTGGGATCCCTCATTTTGTTAATTAACTCTTCAATTTCAAGTTTATTTCCCACAATGTTGTCAATCAGAACCTCTTGACTTCTAGGGGTTTTTTGGGAACTATAGGAGGGATAGGTGGAGGAATAGGATGAACAAGAGGGTTTTGTGGAGGGTTAGGAGGAAAGCAACAAGAGGGTTCTATGGAGGGTTAGGAGGGTTGGTAGGATAAGATGTTAAAAAATAAAAATTATAATTAAAAACTAGGAATAAACAATGGAAATTATGAAAAATTAGGGTTAAATAGGGAAGATTTCAATCACTTACCTCTCCTTTACAGTGGCATCATCAATCATCATGTTTGTGGGATGAATTTGGTAGCTTTCTTGCACTCTCTGGTGTATTCCATATAAAATGTGATCTTAGAAGCTAGGGGTGAGCAAGGAAACTCAAATGTAAAATGAGGATTTTGCATTTAGGTTTTTCTTTTTTTTTGACACATAGGTAACATGGTTGTGTTATTATAAACGATAATAATGTGTCCATGTTAATAATGTGAATGTGTTATTTTTTAACATATGCAATTATGTTATTTAAATATATGATCATGTTATATAATAATGTGATCATGTTATGGATAAATAATCATCGAGCCTAAATTCAAATAATGCAATCACATTATTAATTAAGGTGATCACATTACTGATAATATCCATGGAATTATCCCCTAACTTCATGCACTTACCCATCTATCATGTTCAAAATTTGACTTAGAAAAAGATATTGTTACCTCCAATTGATCCTTTGGATATTTATTCCTCAACTTAGAGATAAGATTACTAGGTAATGCTCTTTGATTTATTAAGATAGATGGTTTTGGGATTGTACTTCAAGGCATTGCTTCCCATAGATTACCTACATGAGTGATTGCATCATGGCCTCTAACACTTAAGCCCACACAATATTTTCATCTCTTATACCTGTAATAAATGTTAACAGATCCATCTCTTTGGTATAAAAAAACTCTATGTTATATACTCAAGATCATTAGATACAAAATATCATGCAGTTATCTATATATTCAAGAAAATAATGACCCTATAACATGAAATGAAAATACCAATATGCAGTGGTCACTTCTAAAAAGTCATGTGAAGACCAAGGAAGTCTTAAATAATGACATTTGCTTTGCTGAATAATATTTATTTTATTATATTATGTCATCTTTATTGCCCTCCATTTTGACCCTAAGGAGTATCTTGATTTTTGTCAGCAATACCATTACCTAAAATCTAAGTTGTGTTACTTGTTGATTCTTGTCAGTGATATATTCCCCTCAACTAAATTTGAAATATGGAATGGATTATAAAAGCTTAACAAGGTCAAAATTCAAGAAATAGATTCAAATACTCGAAATTCATTCCATAAAATATCCCTTTTATCCTTACCTTCCTCAGGTGGCAAGGGAACACATGAATACCTGATTTGCATATATACTATTTAGTAATTATCAGTCTAGTTAGTCAAAGAGGAGCATTCTATCTTTAAATATAGAGTATAATACTGAAGCCTATATAAATTGCATCCATTAGATTAGATTGAATTTGAATCAAAACAAGAGTGCATCTATCACAGATACATAATGCATATGTTATAATTATACTATAGATTAAGGTGTTTCTTACCTAAAGAACAAACAAACGAACCCATGCAAGGGTTTCAATAGTTAAACATAGAAAACCTTTAATCATATCATTGTTAGTGCCATGATAAGTAGCAACATGCAAGGAATGATGGTGGCCATTTGAGGACCAAGGCATGGGAACCAGAGAACCTTTATATAACATCATCACCATCACCCCAACTAAACAAACTAATGTCCCCATTATCTTTGCTTGACTATGTATCTCTCGAATCTTTACTCTTGCCATTATATATGACAATACAAAAAATATGCATTTGTAAGTTTTTGGATGAAATGAAGCTCATCAAAAGGTAACAACATATTATATTATTTAATTTGTATTCTTTCAAAAGAAACAACTTTATAACACTTACAAGGTTGAGCAATAAAAACTACTTAGTCAATAATTTATTCATAAATTTTATAAGATTAGATGATCAAAAGTAAATAACTAGTCTATTCACATTAAATAATGTGTGTTAGTTAACACGCCATTCTACATGATAATACAACATATATGTATTTGTAAGTTTTTGGATGAAATAAAGCTCGTCAAAAGGTAATAACATATTATATTATTTTTTATTACTCTTTCAAAAGTGACAACCTTATTACACTTAAAAGATTGAGCAATGAAGACTAATTAATAAATAATCTATTTATAGATGTGATAAGATTAAATGACTAAAAATAAATAACCAATACATTCACATTGAATAATATATGCTAGTTAACAATCAATAACATATAAAAGTGTAAATACCTTTAGAGGTGAATGTGCCCCTATCTATGCCTCTCTAAAGTAGAGTCCTACCTATATAAAATAATCTGGAGGTCATGTAGTAGTGGGCAGATAATTAACTTAAGATGAGAGAAATTACAAAAGAGGTAACATGGAGGTCATGTTCTATTGTAGAAAAAAATTTAAGCATAGCACAAGGTAAAATCCCACCTAAACCCATGAGGAGGCTATAAAACTTAGAAACAACACACAACATGGGCCACTAAGTGTGTGAAATGAGAATCTGATGTGATAGAGTGTATATGTTTAATAGTGTCTCAGTTTTACCTGATTTGTGTTGAATACATTATAGCATTAGGCATACCCAATTTAAAATTCCCAATATTTTTAACCCTGCAACCTCAATTTTATTGCCTATTAATAAATAAGTTTATCATTACACCATCATAACACACATTTACATAAGCACATCTAGTATAGATGAATTGTTTATTGTTGTAACTTTTTTTGTCAAAGAGTGTATTAGTTCAACTAAATAGAAATATTGATACTCCCTGAGAATAGGACCTTACAATTCTATCTCTATGTGATTCTCTATTCCATATTCACCCAGATCAAACTTGAGAAATTTGTAAATTAGTTATGTAAATCACAAATGACTAAGATCTATGTCTGCCAGGACTTTTATGCAGGGCAATGTGATAAAATTGGTTTATTTTAGGTTCAAAAAGGCTTGACTATTACCTTAGTACTTTTGTTTGATAAGGTCATAAGTTTGCATCAATACTCATGGGTGATATTTGAGTCAAAATATGACATGGCATCAAAGTAATTATGCAAAATGAAATTGCATAAAAAATTCAAGGGCAGAGGAATAGAAATGGCTAGCCAACATATAGTTATAAATAAAGTGAGGACCATGGAATTCATCATATGTTATTTTTGGTCCAAAAAAAAGACTAGGAGGCTATATCATATAACATAATAGATGTAATGAGTTAAAAAATTACCCACCATTGCCTAGAATGATAACGTTGAGTAATGCCTAATTTTTAGTGGCCATGGATGTTATGTTTCTTCAATCTCATGCAATAACATCTATACAACCAACTTTAGTTTTGATGTAAAATAAACCCAATAGGCCCAAGACAATATCCAATTATAATTGACTACTATAAACAAGATCTACCATGGCTTTATTTTTGAATTTTATCATGCATGCCATCTCATCCTCTATTTTTAAAATCAATTTTTACTACCTTTCTCACATTTTTACGATTGCATTATGATGGCATGTAATCCTTATTGGCCCTAAAAAGTTTTTATGTTTTTCCTAATATCTTCTTCTTCCTCTTGATATTTAGTTTCACTTACCTAACTAGTTAAATTTGAAATTGTGTTAAAGACATACTTTGACCAAAATTCCTAGGGTAGAGCATACATTTTGATTGAAACATTCACAATGTTTACATCCATGTTAAACATTCAGGCAGTTCTAAAACTACCATCCCTAGAGGAATTGCATGCATGGGATGAAAATAATTGGAAAACACATGGTGAGTATGAGACCCACACTTATCTGAGAAGATACTTCATTGAGATATTTTCTAATGAAGTGGACTGAGAGATAAGTTTTGGAGGGTGTAAATATTTTTTTTTAAATATTGGTCTCTTCATGAATCAATAGTATATAGGTCTCAAGCCTATAAATTAATTGGCATGTAGAAATTGGTGCAGTTCTATGCTAGGAAAGTCTTGATGCACAAGAATACAAATTGGCACAATGGGTGGTGGTTGACTGTTAGCATTGAACTGCTGACTAGTTTGGCAACAAAGTGTAATTTTGAATGTATACTCTTAGCAATAATGTTGAAACATAGTTGGCCTTACCATTGTGATCTAAAACTCAAAAGCTTTGGTTGAAATATAATTCAATAAATAAGAACAACACAGCTGTAATAATGCTATCTCTGAGAAGAGATGTTTTATTGATCAAATTTGTAGACCCAAACATATGCCTATCTCTGAGAAGAGATGTTTGATTTCCATTTTGGGTTATATCTTCATTTATACATGTTTTTAAGGTAGGAGGAGGATGTGTAAGGTCACCAATATTGAGGGAGATTAAGTGGTTTGACTTCCATGATTTACAACAATACAGAATTCGAGGAATTACTATTTTTAGAAACTTACTATTTTTAGACTGCACTACTAAAATTAAAATTTGGGGAGGGTAAAAACCCACTAATAAAATCTTAGTGCCATATCATGACATTCCAATCATTCTTATCTTTCCAATGGTTCAAACGGGGAGTCAAACGGAGCTATGGTGCAAAAATTATGGCTCCTAGAAGTTCTACCACCAATTGGGGTAGAACCATCACCCAAATTGTCCCCTAAAATGTTTCTCAAATCATTCCTCCCTCTTTGATAATCAATGGTCCCCATTGCATCAAAAAAAATCATCAAGTGTGGTAGTTGTGTTTTGATTTGATTCTTGATGCATACTTGAAATGGACTGTGCTTTGTGGAGCTATGTAGGGCCAGATTGTTCACCATTTTTGTCTGACCATTTATCTATGGATGGAAGGCTATGAACTTCTTCAGCTTTTTATCTATTGGCTTATGTTGTTGCATTGTTTGTGTAGTCAAGGCTGTAACATTAGCCCTTTTGGAATCCTGTGGCTTGACCACCATGAGAACAAATTTCTTGGCACTAATCAGGGAGACAGATGTAGAAGGTGGTACCTCTAGTACCCTATAGCAGCATTTTCCAAGAGTGAGAGTGATCCTTTGAGTTCTTGATTCATATATTCCATGTTGATCATACATAAATGGCTGACCAAAGAGTATTGTTGACCATTTTTGGTCCAAAAGGCCAAAATCAATTCCCTTCTTTCCCTATTATTTTGAGCCAGTTTCATTTTTTGATTTTGCACAAGTTTGGGCATTTCTAAAGGCTCTACAGGCATTTCTACAGACTCTGTAGGTGTGCCTTTTGGTAGATGAAGAGCCAATTGAAAGAGTGCAAGATTCTACAAAAACTTCTTTAGACCATTGAACCTTTCAGTTTAGTTGTTTCAATTTAATTGGTTCAGTTCATCTTGGTTCACTCAGTTGGTTCATTAGTTCAGTTTAATGCCTTGGTTCAATTGGTTTGGTTCAAACATTTGGTTCAATGCCTTGGTTCAACAACTATTGAACCATTGAACTGGTTCAATATAAATGGTTCAAAGTGTTGGTTCAATGATCGGTTTAATGGTTTGTTTCAAAGGGATGGATCAATAAGAAGATTCAAGAAGGTCTCCCGAAGAACAAGTGCCCTTGCAGAGGGCAGTTCCTGACCCAAGTGCCCTTGCGGAGGGCAGGGAACATTTTCAAAGGGACCAAAGAGAAGGCCAAAAGGGTTGGAATTCCTTCAAAAAATGCAAAAGGCAAGTTGGAATTCTTTCAAAAAAATTCAAGGCAAGAAACATGAGAATTTCTTCAAACAAAATGTTTGAAGGAATTCCTTCAGACATTTTGTCTAAAGAAATTCTTTGAAAGAAAATCCTGAAAAATAAAAAGGCAAAGGCATAAATTGATTTCCTTTAGACTTTTTGTTCGAAGGAATTCCTTCAGACAAAAAGCCTGAAGAAATTAGGAAAAGGGTCGTGGGAGAAAAAACATGAAGAAATTCTGAAGGGAAGCAATGATCAAAAGAATTCTTGCGGACTTTTCTCCGTGGGAAAAAAAAAGCCAAAACAAAGGAAAAGAACCAAAGGATTTGCCAAGAAAAGTGACGTCTCTGAGGCCCTCAATTTCAGGGAAATGGACTAGCCATTGGTTTTCAAACAGTGACGGGCCCGCGAATGTCAATTTACACCAGAAAAGCCCAAGAGTAGAAGCTGCCAAGTGTCATCTGCCATGACACACTATAATTTGTCTCTAAAAGTAGGGGAACGTGCCATGTGTCCCTTACAAGACTCAGTTGAGCATGACAAGTGTTTGCATCTGAGTTCCAAAGCTCCTTTTAATAAGCTTCCCTTAGAGTTCTGCAGAGGGCACCAAGTGGCAACTGTTGAAGACTTTGACATGTTTTTCTAAGAGCAGCAGAATGTGCCACATATCCCTTGCAAAGCTCGGTAGAAAATGACAAGTGTCAACATCCACGGTATCTCCCTTTTGTTTAGTAAATATTGTGGTGGGACCTAGACATATTGTTAAAGAGAGCAAAAGCTACCAAGTGTCATCCTCTGTGTGAATCCAAATGAGTCCCAAATGTTTCTCTATTGTTTCTAAAGCTCAGCAAAATCTACCACATGTCATCTCCTGTAGGACTCTCAAAAGGTGCCTAAAGCTTCTATAATTTAAGCGGCTGCTACCATGTGTCCTCACCTATTTCATAGTGGAACATGCCATGTGTCACTTATTGAAATCAGTGGAAAGTGGCCAAAGCAAGTGGGAAAGACACGAACGAGTTGCTAAGGAGGATGATAGACTTGAGGATGTCAAATTTGTGGTAATGAAGTACTTATTGATCTTCACAAACTTAAGCATGAACCTAAAGGAATTCAAAGGCTTAAGGCCAAAAGAAATACAAAGCCAATAAGGGGCAAAAGAACCAACTGCAGAAATAGACAAAATAGTCTAAGTGGCGAAGGAAGGTGTTGACTCAAGGAGTTACTCCAGTGGTTGACACAGTGTCTGTGAATTGATCATCAAGAGGCGTGAACAGTGAATGGCGTGACCCATTTTCTTCACTTTGCATTGATGAGCAGACAAGCCACATAATTACCTTGAAGGAGTGGTCTTGTTTGCAGACAATTGATACGGCCCATAATTTCACATATGATGTTTAAGCAGCTTCCTATTCTCAATGATCAGGATGCACATGGGTCACTTGGAAAAAGGGCACCAAAGGCCTCTTTTCTTCCTCTATATATTGTAGACTTCTCATTTTGAGAAGATATCTTTCACATTGTAAGGCAAAGCCCTAGCAATTTTCACCTGGAATCAATAAAAATGCATTTTACCTCTATTCTGGTTAGATATCTCTCTAAGTGTGTCTGAGTGTTGGTCTTGTGTTCAGTCATTACTTCTTAATGCTTTCACAAGGTTGACACCAATGCACCTAGTTTCTATAAGGCACCATTCTTACAAGTGACAAGAAGAGCTGTACCTAGAGTGCAGAGGCAAAAAGAGGTTACTAGATAGTGTGCTTTTCCTACAGTGCCTATGGTAAGTCCTTTTTCTATGTATTCCATTAAAGCCTCCCTATCAAGCTTCCTGCAGTCTGGTTCTTTTACTAGTTAAAGTGTATGTATGTGTTTTTATGGTTCAGAGTGTGAGTGTGAGTAGGTCAAAATTATTTGGTGCATCACCCTCTTAGATTAGGTTTTATTTTCCTGTAATCCTTCTCCCTTTTCATCCCCCCCATTATATATATATATATATGTATGTATGTATGTATGTATGTATGTATGTATGTATGTATGTATTAGCACTTATTGGAATAACTCAGATGCATCAAAGGGAGCTAGCCCTTATCTAGAGACTCTCCCCCTAGTTTTATTGTCCCCACAGGCAAGAGGGGAGTTTCCATTATGACGTGTGGAAGGTAGGAGCTCAACCTCCTGTCAAGGGTGCAATCCACTACATCAACAGTTTTTGGCATGCCCAGTGGGACTCAATTTTTACACTTAGTAAAGTTTTAGGATTGATGTTGGTCTTATTATAGCAAAACCAACCATTTTCAACATCTGGTGACTCCACTGGTAAGAGCTTCAGTTTCTAATCAAAGGCCAGTCTGACTTCCTATGCCTAAAATCACCACATGGTCTACTGCTAAGGGTGTCCCTTTAAAATTCATTGAAATACCTTTGAACTTAGAAAAGTGACTGAGATTTGAGAGGACCCATCCTTATTCAGAAAACCACTTTCCCAAACCTGTTATGAAGAACACCTACGCAAGAAGGCCATGATTACATCATATCATAGCTATGGCATTACCCTTTATGACTTCTCATGGTCAGAGTCCCTTGAATCTCTCACGTTATGACCCAATTCTAGGAGCAATCCTCAAAATTTTGCCTCCCTTTGATGAAAAGGGGCCCATTTCAGTTATTGAACACATCAAAAATATTGCTAACCTCTGCAATATTCAAATGTTACTAAGGATAATATTGCAACTAGATTGCTGGCATTGTCTCTCAAAGGCAAAGTTTTAGACTGGTATGGGACTTTACCCATGAATTCAATCAATTCTTGGAATGAATTGGGCACTCTTTTAACAAACTAATTTGAGGAGAATAGCGACCACCTCTCGCTTGCCGAGTAACTGACTACAATGAAAAGAGCTCCACATGAATACATGCAGTTTCAACACTCAGTTTCAAAAGACATGGGATAGAATCCCCATTTTGGTAAGACCGACTCCTAGCTATGCTTTCCTATATTACTTAAGAGTATTGAATAGCGATATCATATTTATGATACAGTCCATGGGAGGACATGTGCTTCTTACCGCCTATGACATAGCTATAGCAGCTAAAAATTGCCTAGTGCAGGCTAGGAAAATAGCTCCTAGACCCCATATGCCACTTTTCCCTAAAATATTTCCTCCAATTTAGACCATTGCTCCCACCTTAGCTCTTATACCTAGCATAGAAAATCTAGCTGCTACTCCATCCAATGAGCTCCATGAAGTCAAAAGTCTGTTGCAAAATGTGACAAATGAACTAATGGCTATTAAAAGGTAGCAAGCACAAAACAACTGACCAAATCAAGGATATCAGCAATATGGTCAAACAAATAGACCCCCATTCCAAAATTACAATCAAGGACAGGGTCAGCTTGCACAAACTAGACCTTTTTAAGGCTACAATCTAGGCGGCCCTTCATCAACCAAGGCTATGGTGCCCACTCAAAACAATCTGGTACAAGAACAGTCCAGTTGCCCAACCATGGGATATGGTAAAGAGCAGGGTGTTTATACAAATGAAATTATGGGTCACTACCTAAATGTATAAGACAATCAAGTAGCCACCCAATTCCAAGGTTTTGAGACTTTAATGCAATTCAGCATGAGCAGTAGTCAGACTCAGCCTAATTCTACTCTCATGAATCACCTGGAAGGTGAGTTCTATTTAGTCAATTACGTGGGTACTGCAAACAATAAGGGTCACTGTGTCATAACCAACACAAGATTCAAAAGGAGAGAAATGGAAGAATCTCAAGCTATTGCCCAAACATTAGCAATACCTTCTTCATCACATGTAAACCAAAGGGCTCCAAACTTCAGACTGTTGGTTGTACCTTTAGCCCCTCAGCCTACACCTCAGGATATAAATAATCCCAAAGAAAATTTGAAGGAAGGAAAACCTCAAGTCAATGTGGTAGATTAGATGAAGAAGCTACACATGAACATCTCCTTGTGGGATTCGTTGTCAATACCAGGGCAAAAGGACATGCTACAAAAGGAATTACATGAGCTGAATGAACAAGTTGTCCCAACAAAATCTGATAATGTCATGATGATGAATGGACAGCCTTCCACCTCAGGCCAGGTCAAGAAAGAAGAAAAGTTCCTCCTTTTTATTTGTCCTTGGTCATAGGAGATTTATTGGTGCATAATTGCATCATTGACAGTGGAGCAATCACCTCGGTAACGCCCAAATGCATAGCCGACAAGCTATGGTTGAAATATGAAGAGATGACTAAGGGAGTCTTGCAGTTGGATGGAACACCAGCAAAGATAGTTGGGGTGGTGAAAGGTTTGAGCTTGATGCTACATGATTTTTTGACCTTCTCAATTCCTCATGATGTGGTAGTGGTGGATGTCCCTCCTTACTTTGCCATCTGCTTATCTAGGGATTTTACATCCAAGATAGGCGGCTACCTAGCAGTGAACTAGTCTTATCTAGTTTTTAGAACAAAGTATGGGACTAAAGTTAAGATTGAATCTGAGCCACTCCATAGAGATCATCTAGAACCATACTCACTCAAGGTAGCAAATGTTAGCTACACCATTATTGACCAAGAAGAGTTCTAAGTGGATCAGTCTCCATCCTCTGCATTTGAAGGAGTTGCAGACCTGCTCTTAGACAAATGGGGAAGTGACAACTTTGAGCATGATCCTTACAAGTTCATAGAGGAGGCAGGCCTTGGAATTTATTGCATGCATGAAGAGGGTAATTTTGTACCAAACCTGATGAAAGTGAGCCAAGAAAGCTCAGGTCTATGGCAGATGTTCTTTGATGGTTCAAAAAGTAAGTTGGGAGCTGGTGGTGGAGTTGTGTTAGTTTCTCCTTCATAGGAGAAATACTTTTTGACTTTTTGGTTCTAATTTTCCTACACATGTAATGTTGTGAAGTATGAATCCCTCATCCATGGTTTGGAGTGGGCAAGGAAAAGAGGAATCAAAGCGCTTTAAGTTTTTGGTGATAGTGAGTTGATTGTCAATCAGGTAAGAGGCCAAAATTTGACAAAGAAATCTTTACTGAAGTCCTACAAACATAGGGTATGGGACTTAGTGGAAAATTTCTTTGCTTTCAATATTACCTCCATTCCTAGAGAGCATAACAAGCAAGCAGATAAGATGGTAGCAGTTGGTGCCCAGTTTGATATCCCTAGGGAAATAGGCTGAGACCAGAACTCACACCACTTGAAGGTAGTGATCCAGTCGTATGTACCTAATAACATCACCAACTAGTAGGTCTTTGACAGCAACCAAAAAATAGCACTCTTCTTACAAGAAGAAGTTGAGTTTGCTACAAAAAACTAGGTTAAGCTACAGTAGTAATATGGCAACCAAATTGTTCAGCTAAATAAAAATAAGCTCCCTAAAGGTTTGGTCACTCTAGAGAGTATCTTCAATGGAGATGACCAATTGAAAAGTGACAAGGCATGCATTGAAACAAAGGAGGATCACCATGAGAAGGTTGAAATATTCAAAGATAAGCTACTTGCAGTTGGGAAAGTGTGCACGAACCATGAAAGGTAGGCCTTCATCTTGTTGTGCCAAGAATTTGTTGATGTCTTCACTTGGGAATATAGTGATTTAAAGGGTTTTGACCCAAGTCTGGCCCAACATACCATTGAGCTAGAAGAAGGTGCCAGGCCAATAAAGCAAAATCAAAAGCCTGTCAACCCAATGATTGAGACTCTCATGTGGAAGGAACTCACCAAGTTGATTGACTTCAAGATAATATTTCCAATCAAACACTCTTCTTGGCTGGCCAATCTTGTTTCTGTTTGGAAAAATAATTGGGAGATCAGACTATGCGTTGATTTTAGAGACCTCAATAGAGTCTCTTTGAAAGACCATTATCCTATCCTAAGCATGGAGTAGATCCATCAAATGGTGATAGGTAGCGAGTGTTTCTCCCTCTTGGATGGGTAGTCAAGATATAATCAAATTTTGGTGCAAGACTGTGACCAACACAAGACAACCTTCACTACTAAATGGGGGATGCTTCCTTACAGGAAAATGCCATTCAGACTATCTAATGCTGGTGACACCTTCCAACGAGCCATGGACATGGCCTTTTGAGGCCTGATAAATAACACTGTGCTGGTATATCTTGATGATGTGAGAGTTTTCTCCAAGGAGGTGAACCAACACATGAAACACCTCAGACAAATCTTTGAAAGGTGTAGAGAGTTTGGTATCTCTCTCAACCTGAGGAAATGCATGTTCGTTGTCCATAAGGGGAAACTCCTTGGCCACATTGTTTCCAAGGAAGGCTTAACTATTGATCCATAGAGAGTTCGCTCCATCCTGGAGTTGTCCTTGCCTAAGCACAAGAAAGGCCTGCAAAGCTTCTTCGGCAAAATAAATTTCATCCAAAGATTTATCTTGAATTTTGTGGAGGTATTCACGCTGTTGACCTCTATACTGAAGAAAGGTGAAGAGTTCAAATGGATAGCACAAAGAAAGGATAGTTTTGAAGAAATCAAGCAGGCCATAACCCGGGCTCTTACTTTGATCAACCCTAATTTCACCAAAGATTTTAACCTCTACACCTTCGGCAATGAAGAGGTAATCTCTGCCATGCTTACCCAAGAAAATGGTGATAACCTTGAGAAACCAATTGCATTTTTTAGCCAAGGCCTATAGGGTTTTAAGGTTAGATACACATATGTGGAGAAGCAAGTCCTTACGGTCATACAGAGTCCAAATAAATTTAGGCATATGTTGTCCAATAGCAGAATTCACCTCATGGTTCCACATCCTAGCATCAATGATTTCTTGATCAACTGAGACTTGAATGAAAAGAGAGCGGGGTGGATCACTAAGGTGATGGAATACGACGTGGATATCAAGATCACCAAACTAGTAAGAGGGAGGGGCCTGTGTGAGCACCTTGTTGCAGACTTTAAGTAGTAAAAATAAGACAATCTACTAATTCATGATGCAGTTACAGTAGAAGAACCAACTGTCATGAAGGATTGGACATCAGATGTGAGGCATTTCCTTCTCATTGGTGAGTGCCCACAGGGCCTTGATAGGACCAAGAGGAGATATTTCAGACTCCAGTGTCTCCCTTACGTCCTGATTGATGGAGTGTTGTTTAGAAGGGATCTCTTAGGAGTCCTTTTAAGGTGCTTAGAGTCAGGTTGACAGGGTGATGTTCGAGTTTCATGATGGGCCAGCCGGTGGCCATTTTTCTCCTAGGGCTATAGCAACAAGAATAATGAGAGCTAGTTACTTTTAGCCTACTCTATTTAAGGACACCCATGCCTAGGTACAAAAGCGCCAAAAGTGCATGCTATTTGATGGAAAGTAATGGTTGGCTATCATGCCTTTATAGCCTATTCAGGTAGAGTATCCATTCATGTAATGGGGCCTTGACTTCATAGGGATGATTAACCCTCCCTCCAGTGCTAGACTCAAGTGGATCCTAATTGCCATGGATTATTTCAAAATATGGGTAGAGGCTATTGCTCTGAAGGAAGCCAATGAAAGTGCAGTCCTAGATTTTTATGAAGACTTGGTGGAAAGGTTCGAGGTTCCAGCAACCATAATCTCAGATAACATGTTAGATTTTTTGGGAACTAAAATGATGAATGGGCGCTGAGATATGGTATCTATCTTAGCACTTCATCTAATTACTACCCATAGGGGAATGGGATAGCTGAATCTACCAATAAGAATATGATCAAAATCATCAATCAAACAATGGAGGAGAATCAGAGGACTTGGCATGCCAAGTTGAAAATAACCCTATGGGCAGATAGGGTCACCCCAAAGAGGGCAATTGGTAACTCGTCGTACATGCTCATATATGGAAGGGAAGCTAGGCTTCCTATTTCACTTGAGTTACCAACCTTGGACCTCACTCACCAACTACAATTAGAAGAAGGCAATAGCATGGAGGTTAGGCTTTGCAAGCTGATGGAGCTCCAAGAGACAAGAGACCAGGCTATGGCTTCTATGACCAGCCACCAATAGCAGATGAAGAGACACTTTGACAAGAAATCTTCATCAAAAGGTTTCTCTGAAGGAGACATTGTCTTAAAATCAGATGAGGACCGAGCTAAGCCTAGAAAGCATGTGAAGTTCAATGCCCTATGGAGTGGTCCATACGTCATCACTCAGTGCAAGTAGCATAATGTATTCCAACTCTCCAGGTTGGATGGTGAATAACTGTATATCCTAGTTAATGGGATACATCTTAAGCATTATCATTGAGCCCTTCTCCCATCATGTATATATTTTCCTTATTTTTTCCTATTTTCCCTAAGTGCTTTTGGCACATGTTAGTAGTTTCCTTAGTTTTGTGTGTGTTTTTGTTTCCTTTTGGGGTAAACTTTTGTGTTTGTTCTTGGATCTATCAAGGCTATTATTGACCTTTTTAAGTTGTGTTCTGACTCTGTGCCCATTGTATTTTAAGGCAACTAGTCTCTAAGCATAGCAAGCATGCTTCCCCTGGGAGTCACCAATTTTTTGACCATTTTTGGTCTAACAGGGCAAAATTGGTCCCCTTCTTTCCCTACTATTTTGAGCCAATTTCATTTTTTAATTTTACACAAGTCTGGGCATTTCTATAGGCTTTATAGGCATTTCTACAGACTCTACAGGTGTGCCTTTTGGTAGATGAAGAACCAATTCAAATAGTGCAAGCTTCTACAAAAGTTTCTTCAAACCATTGAACCTTTCAGTTCAATTGTTTTATTTCAATTGGTTCAGTTCATCTTGGTTCATCGGTTCAATTCAATGTCTTGGTTCAATTGGTTTAGTTCAAACATTCGATTCAATGCCTTGGTTCAACAATCATTGAACCATTAAACCCATTTAATAGAAATGGTTCAAAGTGTTGGTTCAATGATCGGTTCAACGGGTTGTTTCAAAGGGATGGATCAATAAGAAGATTCAAGAAGGTCTCCCGAAGAAGAAGTGCCCTTGCAGAGGGCAGTTCCTAACCCAAGTGCCCTTGCAGAGGGTGGGGAACATTTTCAAAGGGACCAAAGAGAAGTCTGAAAGGGTTGGAATTCCTTTGGAAAATATAAAAGGCAAGTCAGAATTCTTTCAGAATTTTTCAAGGCAAGAAACATGAGAATTTCTTCAGACAAAATGTTTAAAGGAATTCCTTCAGACATTTTGTCCAAAGAAATTCTTTGAAAGAAAATCTCCCAAAAATAAAAAGGCAAAGACATAAATTGATTTCCTTCAGACTTTTTGTCTGAAGGAATTCCTTCAAACAAAAATCTTGAAGAAATTTGGAAAAGGCCCACGGGAGAAAAAAACCCAAAGAAATTCTGAAGGGAAGCAACAATCAAAACAATTCTTGCAGACTTTTATTCATGGAAAAAAAAAGCCAAAACAAAGGAAAAGAACTGAAGGATTTGCCAAGAATAGTGACGTCTCTAAGGCCATCAATTTCAGGGAAATGGACTAGCCGTTGGTTTTCAAATAGTGATGGGCCCATGAACATCAATTTACACTAGAAAAATTTTGAGAGCAGAATTTGCCAAGTGTCGTCTACCGAGACACATTATAATTTGTCTCTAAAAGTAGCAAAACATGCCATGTGTCCCTTGCAAGACCCGGTGGAGCACGACAAGTGTTTGCATTTGAGTTCCAAAGCTCCTTTAAATAAGCTTCCCTCAGAGTTCCATGAAGGGTGCCAAGTGGCAACTGCAGAAGACTTTGACATGTTTTTCTAAGAGCAGTGGAATGTGCCACGTATCCCTTGCAAAGCTTGGTGGAAACTGACAAGTGTCAACATCTGCAATCTCTCCCTTTTGTTTAATAAAGACTGTGATGGGCCCCAGACGTATTGCTAAAGAGAGCAAAAGCTACCAAGTGTCATCGTCTGTGTGAATCTGAATGAGTCCTGAACGTTTTTATATTATTTTTAAAGCTCAGTAGAAGCTACCACGTGTCATCTTCCATAGGACTCTCAAAAGGTGCCTAAAGCTTTTATAAGTTAAGTGGATGCTGCCACATGTCCTCACCTATTTCATAGTGAAACATGCCATGTGTCACTTATTGAAATCAATAGAAAGTGGCCAAAGAAAGCAATAAAGACACGAACGAGTTGCTAAGGAGGACGATAGACCTGAGGACATCAAATTTGTGGTAATGAAGTAGCTGTTGATCTTCACAAACTTAAGTTTGAACTTGAAGGAATTCAAAGGCTTAAGGCTAGAAGAAAGACAATGCCAAGAAGGGGCAAAAGAACCAAGTGCAAAAATGGATAAAATATTCCAAGTGGTGAAGGAAGGTGTCGACTCAAGAAGTTACTCCAGTGATTGACACAGTGTCTGTGAATTGATCATCAAGAGGTGCGAATAGCAAATGGCATGACCCTTTTTCTTCACTTTTCATTGATGAGTAGACAAGATGCGTAATTGCCTTGAAGGAGCGGTCTTGTTTGCAAACAAACAGCGTGGCCCATAATTTTGCATATGATGTTTAAGCAACTTCCTCTTCCCAATGATCAGAACGCACATGGGTCACTTGTAAAAAGGGTGCCAAAAGGCCTCTTTTCTTCCTCTATATATTGTAGACTTCTCATTTTGAGAAGATATCTTTCACATTGTAAGGTGAAGCCCTAGAAATTTTCACCTGGAATCAATAAAAATGCATTTTACCTCTATTCTAGTTAGATATCTCTCTGAGTGTGTCTAAGTGTTGGTCTTGTGTTCAGTCATTACTTCTTAATGCTTTCACAGGGTTGACACCAACACACCTAGTTTCTACAAGGTACCATTCTTACAGGTGACAAGAAGAGATGTACTTGGAGTGCAGAGGCAGAAGGAGGTTACTAGACAGTGTGTTTTTCCTATAATGCTTATGGTAAGTCCTTTTTCTATGTGTTCCATTAAAGCCTCCCTGTCAAGCTTCCTGCATTCTGGTCCTTTTACCAGTTAAAGTGTATGTATGTGTTTTTATGGTTCAGAGTGTGAGTGTGAGTATGTGTGTGTGTGTGTGTGTGTGTGTGTGTGTGTGTGTGTGTGTTATCACTTATTGGAATAACTCATATGCATCAAAGGGAGCTAGCCCTTATCTAGAGACTCTCCCCCCAGTTTTGTTGTCCCCATAGGCAAGAGGGGAGTTTCCATTGTGATGTGTGGAAGGCAAGAGCTCAGCCTCCTATCAAGGGTGCAATCCACTGCATCAACAAGTACATCACAAACATCTATATTGACCACATCATATAATACCTTATTTTGGAAAGGTTTTATTGCATATGAGAGAAGACATTGGTGGGTGACATGGAGGTTTCTCCCTGGACTCAACCATCCAATATTGTATGGCTTTGAGTGAGGCTTCATAGACAAATGTAGGCTTTTCATAAAATTAGCAGAGTTTAAATTCTTTTGAATCCCACTATCAAAAATGAAATATAGAGGCTTACCTTTCACTCATAACTTAGAGTGAAATAGTCTTTCCTTGTTGACTAGCCCCTCCTTATGGGTCCATGATGAAGTAATGATGGCATCGAGCTTAGCATCTACAATCTCTTCTTCATCCTCTTTGACTGCAGGGTGTGTATGAGGTAGAATAATAGATATTGAGGATTGTGACTCAGAAAGTAGGGACTTGATGGCTCGACATTCTTATTTGGAGTGTGTTTCATATTTGTGGTAATCACACCATTTCCCAGTCTTCCCTTCCTTTTTCTTCTAATTTTGGCCTCGTGTTTGACCTTCTTTGTCACCTTTCCATTTTCTAGGTTTAATCTTCGTATTCATTCTTCCATGCTTCTACTCAATCTTCACCATGAATTTATACACCTCACTGAGGGTTTCCAAATTGAAGAGTTTCATCTCCCCCTATATATACCATTGTAGTCCACCATGATATTTAAGAACCTTGTGTTTCTCACTTTCTTAGATGCCTAATATCATAGATAAAGAATGAAAAATGTCAGTGTAATCTTGAATAGACTATTCTTTACCTTGGAGAAGTTGTTTTCACTCTATATACATATCATCATATGCTCTAATGGGGTAGTATTCTTCCTTTACATATTCTATGAAATCATCCCAGGTAGGTTCCACCTCAAGGCCAATATCATTTGTACTGAATATCTTCTTGTACACTTCCCACCAATTTTTGACAGGAAATGATGCTTTGAAAAGAGCAAAAGTGATCTTCTTTTTATCGATGAATTTATTTATAGAAAAATAGGAAGACAATTGATCCAACCAATTTTCTACTACATCAGCATTGATTTTGCCTTCAAATTTAGGGATATCAAAATTCACTTAAACCTTGAAGGGTGTTGGGGCACTAAAAGGATGTTGGGGTGCAGATGAGGAACTAGAATTTCCTGTCAAGATTTGTTGGATAATTTGGGCAAATTGTTGTAGCATCTATGTTTTCTACTATTAGAGGGATTCATTCACCATTTACTTGAAAGGATTGGATGTCTTAGTGTTGTCTGCCATTTGAGGTTGTTTGGAGTGAATAGGTGGATAGTCTGTTGGTTTTATTTTTCCACCCAAGATTTCTATAATTTGACCTCATCCTCGAGATATTACACTCTAAAGACAAACCACTCTGATACCATTGATCTAAAACTCAAAAGCTTTGGTTGAAATATAATTCAATAAAAAAGAACAACACAACTGTAATAATGTTATCTCTGAGAAGAGATGTGTTATTGATAAATTTACAAACCCAAACTTATGCCTATCTCTGAGAAGAGATGTCTGATTTCCATTTCAGGTTACATATTTATTTATACATGTTTTGAAGGTAGGAGGAGGATTTGACAGGTCACCAATCTTGAGGTAGATTAAGTGGTTCAAATTCTATAATTTACAACAATATAGAATTTGAGGAATTACTAATTTTAAAAACTTACTATTTTTAGACTACACTACTAAAATTTTAATTTGGGACACTTATATTTGTTTTTAAGGGTTAAAAACCTACCAATCAAAGCTCAGTGATAGCTCATGACATTCCCATCATTCTTAAATTTCCAATGGTTCAAACAGGGAGTCAAACAGAGCTATGGTGCAAAGGTTATGGCTCCCAAAAGTTCTGCCACCAATTAGGGTAGAACCATCTCCTGAATTGTCCCCTAAAATGTTGCTCAAATCATTCCTCCCTCCTTGAGAATAAATGGTCACCATTGCATCAAAATTTGTCATCAAGTGTGGTAGTTGTGTTTTGATTTGATTCATGATGCATACATGGAATAGACTGTGCTTTGTGGAATTGTGTAGGCCCTGATTATTCACCATTTCTATCTGACCATTAGTTTGTAGATAGAAGGCCATGAACTTATTCAACTTGTTATCTATTGGCTTATATTTTTTTTGTTGTTTATGTAGTCAGGGCTGAAACATCAACCCTTTGGATTCTTATGGCTTGACCACCATGAGAACAAATTTCTTGGCACTAATCAGGGAGACAGATGTAGAAGGTGGTAACTTTGGTACCCTATATCACTGTGTTCCAAGAGTGAGGGTGATCCTTTGATTTCTTGATTCATAGATGCCATGTCAATCATACATAAATGACTGACCAAAGAGTACATCACAAACATCTAGATTGACCACATCACATAAAACCTCATCTTGGAAAGGTTTTATTACATATGAGAGAAGACATTGGTGGGTGATAGGAAGGTTTCTCCCTGGACTTAACCATCTAATATTGTATGGATTTGGGTGAGGCTTCATAGACAAATGTAGTCTTTTCATAACATTAATAGAGATTAAAATTTTTTTGACTCTCACTATCAAGAATGAAATGTAGAGGCTTACCTTTCAGCCATAACTTAGAGTGAAACAACCTTTCCTTATTGTTTGTCCCCTCCTTATGGGTCCATGATGAAGTAATGATGGCATCGGGATTAGTATCTACAATCTCTTCTTCATCCTCTTTGACTGTAGGGTGTTTATGAGGTAGAATAGTAGATGTTGAGGATTGTGACTCAGAAAGTAGGGACTTGATGGATTGACATTCTTCTTTGGAGTGTGTTCCATATTTGTGGTAATCACACCATTTCTCAGTCTTCCCTTCCTTTTGCTTCTAATTTTGGCCTTGTGTTTGGCCTTCTTTGTCACCTTTCCATTTTGTAGGTTGACTCTTTGTAATCATTTTTCCATGCTTCTACTCAATCTTCACCGTGAACTTATTCACCAAGGGTTTCTAGATTGAAGAGTTCCATCTCCCCCCACATATACCATTTTAGTCTACCATGATATTTAAGAACTTTGTGTTTCTCACTTTTTTGGATGCCCAATCTCATAGATAGAGAATGAAAAATGTCAGTGTAATCTTGAACAGACTGTTCCTTACCTTGGTGAAGTTGTTGCCACTCTATATACAGATCATCATATGCTCCAATGGGGTAGTATTCTTCCTTTATAGTTACTATGAAATCATCCCAGGTAGGTTCCACCTCAAGGCCAGTATCATCTGTATTGAATCTCTTCTTGTACACTTCCCACCAATTTTTGATAGTCAATGATGCTTTCAAAAGAGCAAAAGTGATATTCTATTTATCTATGAATTTATTTATAGAAAAATAAGAAGACAATTGATCCAACTAATTTTCTACTACATCAGCATTGATTTTTCCTTCAAATGTAGGGATATCAAAATTCACCTAAACCTTGAAGGGTGTTGGGGTACTGAAAAGATGTGGGCGTGTAGATGAGTAGCTAGAATTTCCTATCAAGATTTGTTGGAGAATTTGGGTTAATTTTTGTAGCATCTATGCTTGCTACTGCTAGAGGGATTCATTCACCATTTACTTGAAAGGATTTGATGTCTCAGTGTTGTCCACTATTTGAGGTTGTTTGGAGTGAATAGGTGGATAGTCTGTTGGTTCTATTTTCCACCCAAACTTTATGTAATCTGACCTCATCCTCAGGATCATACACTCTAAAGACAAACCACTCTGATACCACTGATCCAAAACTCAAAAGTTTTAGTTGAAAGATAATTCAATAAACAAGAATAACATAGATGTAATAATGTTATCTCTGAGAAGAGATGTTTTATTGATCAAATCTGCAGACCCAAACATATGCCTATCTCTGAGAATAGATGTCTAATTTCCATTTTAGGTTACATCTTCATTTATACATATTTTTAAGGTAGGAGGAGGATGTGGAAGGTCACCAATATCAAGGGAGATTAAGTGGTTTTACTTCCATGATTTACAACAATACATAATTCGAGGAATTACTATTTTTAGAAACTTACTATTTTTAGACTACACTACTAAAATTGAAATTTGGGGAACTTCCATTTTTTTTAGGGTCAAAACCCACTAAGTATATATTAGTGCCATCTCATGACATTCCCATCATTCTTATCTTTCCAACGGTTCAAACGAGGAGTCAAATGAAGCTATGGTGCAAAAGGTATGGCTCCCAGAAGTTCTGTCACCAATTGGGGTAGAAGTATCACCCAATTTGTCCCCTGAAATGTTGCTCGGATCGCATTATGCCAATGTTGGTGTTGTTTGGTATAAGTGTTGATTTATTCAATGGATGCTTTCATTTTGAAGTTTGGTGCTATGAGTGCCAAAATATCAAACTATAATATTGCAACCTCAATATGTACCACTATAACTATAAGCCTATGAATAGAGTTTGTTATCCCAAATTTCAAAAAAGACTAATAAGTCATTATTTTTAAACTATCAAGTTAGATTATCATAAAAATACAACATATAGAAACCAATATTAATGAATTCCTAAAGGACTAGTTTGTGAATCATCTTTTTCAATGTTCTTCTATCATTTCCCCCCCTTGTCATCTTGTCTCCCATTCTGAATGACACTTTGAGTCGTATCATCTTGATCTGCACCTGCCAATTGATCATTAATCACCTAAGTAGTGTTCACCATGCTATGTACTTTATCTTCAATCAAAATTTTCAACAAATTTAGGGAAGTAACCACCCATAATGCCTACTCCAAGAGAAATTGGTATGTCTTCCATTGAAGAACTAGAAGAAAATGTGCATGTTAAATAAGAGCCACTAGCTCTGCCCCTACTCGTCTACTAATTTAGAATATATTATTGCCTCCCACATACTCTATTAGTTATTTCTTGTAATCCTTGTAGGATAGCATCAAAATCACTAACACTGATTTGAGTCCTCTCATCTAAGTGAATAGCCTTCTCTAAATCAACAATGGCCTCATCAACCAGCAAATTTTGATCTGCAAGAACATATGTGCAGGCATTATTGGTTTTTTGTTGGAATTATTGATCATCAATACGTGGTTCAACATCTAGCTACCAATACTCATTAGGGATTATGTTCCTCCCATCCTCTTGTATAGTTTTCATAAGTGGTGCCTCATTTGGAGTCTTGAGTCAGGCAGAGCTAGAATCCTTAGAAAAGATACAATATCAATCAAGTATTCAAGATCAAATTTTAGGTATATATTGTTTAAAATCTTCCCCAGATCAATTTTAAGGCCCTTAAGGTGAATATGGACCTGCAAAGCAACATGTAAAACTATGACTTCATTAATGAATTGGGTATGCACCCTTCTTTCTTATTGAAAAATATCAAGGTTTTGTCTCTTCCATGGAAATAGAAAAGAAGAGTCTTTATTTGTTTGAAATAACCTATAATTCTAGTCTATATATCCTCCTAAGAGATTTTTTTAGCAAACAAACCAACTGCTTAAAACCTTTTTCTAATCACATTTAGCAGATGGACAGTCAACAAATGTTTTCAAACTTCTACAATCCATACTAGTTAGGAAATGACCATTTCGAGGAACAATTGTTTTAATCAGTTTAAACCAATTTTATACACATTTTTTCCTCAAAGCTTTGTTTACTAAAAATAAAAGGATGCAACATAGTTTCTTTCTAACCTCAAATACTGATCAACAAAAAATGCATGGACATTTTGGGCTCAAAACAAGATGACCATAAAAGAACAAATCTATTAGTGTATGTTTTAGGGGAACAATTTACTCCCCACTTATCACTAAGGTTATGGCATAACTCATTATTTCCATCTCATTTATCATAGTTGTTTAGAAGTGATTTAAAACAAAGGAGGAACTCTTAGCCAATTGATGTTATCCAAAACTTTAATGTTAAAGTCCATTCTAAGACCACTTACAGGAGTTTTCAATACTTTACTTTATTTAGAGTAATTTTTATAATTTGGCTGTTATGAATTATATTATATTTGTTTATTCTCAGTCTAGGATAAATTCTTACCCATATAAATTATAATTATAAATGGTTTTGGTGCCTTTGCTAGCCCAAATCCTAGACAAACATCTCCAAATAGAAGCTAGGGCTATGTTGTTCATAGAAAAATTCCACCATAGAGATCTAAATCCTTTATAGATGTTATCAAACCATGAAAAAATAGGTTTCCTAACCATAAGGTGCTTTACAGACTCCTATGCCTTCCAAAGAGAACCAAAGATGGGAGAACCATCAGACTTGAAAGAGAAATACCTAAACATCAAGTCTATGGGATGTGACCCTTTCCATTATGGTTTACCTCAAGGACATCCTTTAACAAAGTTGTAAATCATAATAACTTTCCAAGGAGCATCACCTTTGAAATCTATAATAATAAAACTCATATCCAAAACTATCCCATGAAGTTTGAGATTTTTTATTCCACGCCCCCTAGCTCTCTTTGGTCTAGTGCATATAGCCCAGGACATTGCATATATTTTTGTTACCTTTACCATCTAAATAAATAAAGTCTTAAAAATTTGGTGCTTATGTAAAAATAGCAATTACTAAACAAACAACATGAGGAATAATAAATAGTGAATGAAGACAACACTTCCTAACACATTTGAAATTTACTACCCTTTGAGAGCTAATTACCCTGCCACTTGTTAATGTTCTCATTTTATTTTTATTTTCAGAACTCACTACCATGTATTTGAATGGACTAAAAAAAATTGATACCTAAATATTTGACAATATTATTAGGGCACAACAATGACCAAATTTGTCTTAAGTTCAATCAAGGTGGTTGTTACTCCCAACCAAGTAAGAAGGGCTTATCATCCTTTAATTGACTAAAAGTGGAAGTATCATCAACAAATTGAACTTATAAAGTTCTAAAATTAGGCAACAATATCCCTATGATAGGAGGACCCAATGAACAATCTGTAAGCAAAAAATGATAAGCCTCAACAACAGTAACAAACAATGGAGGGGCCATGGAAAATCCCTTTCTGATAAACCTCTATAGTTGAAAGGACTTAGTGAATTCCTTGTTTACTCCAACTTGAGTCGATGCATCTTTTAATAGGATCATTATCATTCTAATGAAACTTTCCCCAATCCCCATAGTTTTGAGCATCAGTTCAATTAACCCTCACTCAATTCTATCATAAGCCTTTTCAATCTCAATCAAGGCCATGCAACCTTTTTGTCTAGATGAATCGACCCAATTCATTAACTTCCCAACTAGTAATGAGATTATTCTGACATATACCTTCCTCCCACAAAGCCTGTTCAATTTTCTATGAAAAGATTTGGTAGAACTTTACTAAGTCTATTCACTAGGACATGTGTAAGGATCTTCTAAGAGACTTAGAGAAGTGTGATAAGCCTCCAATTCTTGATCAACTATTTATCCCCATTTTTGGGAGTTAGTTTCACTATACCCCTATTGATGCTAGGGCATTCTATATGTAAGGCCTCCTTATAGATATGGATTAGTTCTGATGGCATCTAATCCTTGTTGATTTTATAAAATTTAGTAAGGAACCTGTCATATCCTATAGACTCCTCATTCTTAAGTAAATTAATGACACAATTGATGTCATCAAAGTGTAATGAGCCCTTCCAGCTTATTAGCTTCATTCCAAGAAGTTGTTTAGGGTAAAAATCCAACACAAATATTTATATTTCAGTTTACTTCATCTAAGGACTCATAAGAGGAAAAAAAACCCTTCTATAAATAAACTAGAACTTTTCTCACTTCCTTGAGTTAGCCTCCAATATAAATGGCTTCAACTTTCTCTCTAACATGCTTAGTTTTCAATATTATAAATAAATGCAACATGTCTTTATCTCCTTCAATCCAACTGAGTCTTCATCTAGGCCTCCCCCCTAAGTAATGTAGGTTTTATGAGACATGATGTTATGTTTCACCTTCATAAGATGTTCCTGTAGGTCATAAATACTAGTAGTGTGGAAAGTAGGTGCATAGAGAAGTTGGTCATTAGAGTGAGGTGTAATGACACATTGTGACGAGTCTATTATAAATCCTAATTATGGGTAAAACAAATAAACTTTCCAATTCTTATAACTTACAATGCATGAAGGGTTTCTTAGAGTCCATGTTAAGTGGAACATTGGTTGACCAGGCACAAAGAGAGAATGGAGAATTATAGTGACCATAATCACATAAACGTGAATTAATCTAAATATCATTTTATTAATAGAATCAATGAGTATAGAAAGTACATGGGGACAAGGTGGCCATCAGAGAGGTGTGATGCCTTCATTGTGATGAATCCCTAATGAATCCTTTTTCTATTCATGGATTTAATTTTCTTCCTTATAGATTCGAGGTCCTCTATGACATACATAATTATCATGAGGAACCACTGACCATCCATTTTTTTCTTTTAGTTGCCTTGCATAAAGTGAGAGATTGTATAAAATTTGACTTGTTTTTTTGGATTTCATATTCAGTAAGTAGGATTTAGATTATAGTAATTATAGTAGTTTATATAATGGTCCATTTTTTGAGCCAGAGTCTCATGGTCCCTATACATCACATGTAATCAAAGATTATATTCTTTATTTCATTTGTTTTGTTTGGTTTGGTTTATATGACATTTTAACCATGTTTCAATTTATTCTTTTGTTTTGATAGTTCTGAATTGGTCATTCTATGGGAGGCCCCATCCCATCTAACCATAAACCAACTTCACACAACATATTAAAAGATTGGTGTTACACAGATACTTAATGGATAATTATCTATAGACCCCATAATATTCCATGTTCATCAAAAATTGTTGTAACTGAGTCTGAAAGTAACCATGACTAGAGAACCAAAAATGACAAATTAAAAATACAAAAAAGGCCATGACACATGTATTCATCTTTATAAATGGTTCTATAAGCTCCATGTTCATAGTGAAAACAAAGAGTTAGAACTTAAAGAATATAACTGAATTTGGAGCCAACACAACAAGAAACTATTAATGGTCTCAATATCATTAAGGCCATGGAAGAAATTACAGTTTTACAGAGGGAGATGCTACACCAAAATTTAAGAAATAAGCATGCAGAAGAGTAAGTTGTGCCATATCTAATACAACTATACATGGCAGGGCTAAAACATCACCTTGGTCCATGTCATCATCTCAAAAGAATGAGTTGATTTATTTTTGGTTATCAGGAATCTATATTCCTTCCCTTTCCAAAAGCAATCAAAAAATACCATCAATGGTGTTTAACTTTGCTTCAATATGCTTATTATCAGTTGGAAAAGTGGTATACTCATCCATTCCTTGAGCTTTATAATAATTAATTGCAAAATGAAAGACATAAGAGAACCTATTTAAATCAACAAGAAATCTCAAGCCAAGATCCTTGCCAAGTTGTAGAGATTTGAGTGATCCATTGCACGTATTATCCTTATCAGCAAAGAGCTACTTCATGTTGCCCGCTTAGCATTTTTTGTCCTCAACATTCATCCCGAAGCACTCCTTTACCATTTTTATAAGCCACTTTCTGACTGAGTTACTGTGTATGCTCAAATATAAATACTATAAAAAATTATGCTCCATGGCCCTAGATGTCTTATTCCTAGTTCTTCCATTAACATTTACAGCCTACTAATTAGTCCCTATTCTCTGCAAGAAGCCACCTCTCTTCTTTTTCTTAGTAGAGAAACTAGGTTGCTTAGTAGTCCTATCTTCTCCAATATTTTTAGACTTTCATCTACCTAAAGATTCTACTTTAGATAGTTTTATCCATTTAAGTTAATCCCCTGCATCCTCATTGGTGTTTTTAATTTCTCCACCTAAATAAAAAGTAATAGTAACCACACCATGAGAAATAACGGAAGTAATTTCAAAATAGTTTTTCCTCTAAATAGGTGGTAATCTAGCCCACCCAATTAGGGGAAATATATAATCTACAAGATGTAGACTCAAGAGTTAAATGCCCTGTATCAATGATGTGAAATTATTCCTACAATTATAGACAAGACTAGCACGATTGATGTGGGGGCATTCTGGGAAAAAATCTAAAGCACACTACCTATATCATGTATGAACTTGGTTTCTCTTGTACCGATTAAGGTTTCTCATTAGTGTAAATCTTTTTTAATAGCAATATATATGTCCCTCAAAATGTAAATTCTAACACAAGGGTTTCTAAAGACTACTAAGCACAAGCTAGAGATATCCAAGCTAGATATATACCTCTTTGAGTGATTAATCAAAGGTGGTGTGGAACATGTGACTCTTAAATGTTAATAAAAGAGGAGGCCCTCAATTTCCACATTCATATCATATTTTTACCCCTCATTTCAAGATCATGATAGTGTCATGAATTTTGAGGATATTAAAGGCATTCAAAACAATGTATTTTTCTTGGATAACAAAGTTGTGGAATCGAGGACAAGTGGGGCCAATAGTGAAGTAAATGTGAAGGAACCCTAGTTTATCATAGAGTTTTGCTTATATTTCCTCAAAGAAGGATATAATAATAGTGAGATAACAATTTTGATAATGTATAAAGGTCAAATGAGTGAATTGTGGGATTAAAAAAATCTCAAGCACCGTACTATATTATTAGCTGGAGCAACGCTGAGAGGATTTCCTAGAATGTTGTAATGCCCTTGTAATCCAATAACCAAACACTACAAATACCAAGGCTCTCACAAAAAACCCACTAAGAAAATTTCTTACGTAAAATTTTCATCATTATAAGGCATCAAGTTCGAATCATGGGGATGGTGGTGTTACGAGTTAGGGTTGCAAGGGGATGGGTTTTTATCTGTCAACTACATCATGAAATTATAGTAAAAAAATATTTTATAATATTAAAGATCTATAAATTTTGTTCAAAGAAACAACCAAAGAGAAAGAAGATGTGATGTCATGTTAAGGCATATAGAGTAGACATACCAAGAAATTATGAGGTGATGAAACGAAGTGGAAGATGAGATTCAAGAAATGGTGGAGAAGTTAACATCATTGGTCGTAAAGTTGAACAAAATCTCATGCAAATGACACAAATCCATCCAAGAGATTGAACAAGCACAGTAAAAGATTGCCATGATGGAGAATCAAAACTACTGCATTTTTAATAAAATGATGTTGAAATTTAACAACTTCAAGACGCTTGCACTCTAGGCTACTCATTGAAACCCCAACCTCCTCTTACTCATCTAGTAACCTATAATTCTATGAATATTGTTTCTATAACATCAAATCAAATCCACAACCTAAAATTTTTTTGATAATTTCAAACTCAGGTTAAGGAACTCTTTACAAAAGCAAAACTAGATAAATAACCATTGCAGTGAAAATTTTTTAGGAAACATGATGTGTATTTTAGATGGTAATTGGGATTTCTAGAAGCTGAGGATCAATTATTTAAAACTCTGTGAATGTGAAATTGCATTGGTTGAAGTGAGCGAGTGCTTGAAATTCTTCATGGGCTCTATTCTGCTTTAAACTTGTAGGGTTCTTTATAAAATTAGGGTGCCAAAAAGTCACAGGGATTGGAGCTTAAAAATCTTGTGAAATCTATCAAAAAATTAAGATGATAATAAAAAAATAAAGTACTTACTATAGAATTTTCAATAACAAATGGTTTATTGGAACATGTTAGGCATACACAGTAGTATGTAAAAATTCTTTAAGTGATCTAATCAATGTGGAGGAAATGTAGTTTTCACTTTTTCTTAATTATTTTCTCCATCCTAATAAAACAGGACTATTTTTTTTATTTTTTTATTATATATTATTTTAGTATACATATTTTTAAAATATATATTATTTAATCACATTAAATTGTCATATAACTATATACTTTATATTTGATATAAAATATTTGTGGATGAATGTAAGATTTAAAGAGACCTTTATGATAGCATAACATCAATTTTAAAGATCCATTCTTCAATTGCGTAGGTAAATTTTAGTGAATCTAATAATATTTACTATCTTACCTAATTTATAAATACCTTTTTTGTTCTTATGTATATCCTATGCATTGATTTGGGCTAAGCTGATTATCAAGTAATTAGTGTTGTATTTGGTCCTTATTAACGGTTAGAACTCATCTATTCTACATTTTCATCTGCACAATAGAAGTGGAAAAATTATGGCAAAATAACTCATATTTAAGTTGGTCATTGTGTGCCAGTCTAAATATGTACAAAAACTATATAGGGTGACAAGATTTAAAATTTATTTTTTTCTTTTCTTTTTTGTTTATTGTTGGATGGAGCATTTTTTTTTTTTCATTTTAAATATTTTGATGGGATATAGTTTTATTTCAGACTTACAACTTTACTACAAGCGCTTGATTGGTTCCATACTAGTGGAGTTGGGAAAATTGAAGAGGGTAAGTGCACGAAGTTTGGGGGCTAAAAAGTAGACACAATTTATGTTCAAACTAATTTCAAAAAAATTGTGTACACAATTTTAAAAAGTGCATATGTGGTCTTAGCACATAGACTCAGTAATTATCGACCCTGGACTATGTATGGATTTTTAGTCTTTAAAACCATGTACACAGTATTGTTGTTAAAAAAGTGCATACGCAGAAAAGTTTACTATTATATTGCATGCATTACAAGTTTACATTTAGAAATAGACATATAGTTTCTTATAATTTAAGTTATATTTTATTTATATACTTTCAGGATGTTTGAGGGTGTTTTCAGACCTCTAGGAACTATAATATAAATTCTAGGTTTTGGAGGATCCTATCATATTTTAGACTTTAGTCAGATTCTAAGGTTTCAGGGTTTTAGACATAGCCATATTTTAGGGTTTCAAGATTTCAAGGAGACATCATAGGAGGTATAAATGTTGCATGATGGAATTTAGGCATGATATAATAGTATGAGAGCATCTCTCATAAAGTGCCATAAGTTAATCCCACCCCATTCCCTGTGCACCCCTAAATGCATACACTTTGGGAGAAATGCATCAGTGAGCCCCTAATGCATTCAAGAATTATCTAATACACAAAATCATACACAATATGATTTATAGTTCTGTAATATATTTATAATAATGATCCCATAGATAAAACACACACCTCACTTCTTTCATTCCATGGATTGTGGATATTTATACTAGATTTTGATAAATTTAAGTAATTTTTTACTTTGTCAATTATTCCCAATTAATTAACCACCCATGTTGATTAATATCTAATTAAAAAAACACATCATTTTGATTGGACCCTATACCCTTAATCGTAACCCCTATACCTTAAAACCTACACCCTAAACTTTAAATGCTAAATTGTAAACCCTAAACCTTAAACCAATATATTTAGCCCACATTAGCATCATTTAGAGTAAGAATTAGGTTTAAAAGGATTAATTTGGCCCAAATTGTATCAATAATTACCTCAATTGACTAATTAGATCAATCTGTGATGGCATTGGGGCTAATTGAGCCCAAAATAATATTCATGATTTAACCCTATACCCTAAAACCTAAACCTTATACCCTATACTGTAAGAACTAAATCATAAACCCTCAACCTTAAATCAATTGATTTAACCCTAATTAATGTCTTTTAGAGTAATAATTACTTTTTAGGGCTTAATTTGGCCCAAATCACATCACTTATTACCCTAATTGACTAATTAGCTCAAACTGTGATGACATTAGGGTTAATTGCACCCATAATCATAATCTATAGTCATAATTAGGTTTAACGAGCTAAAATTGGCCCCAATTTCCTTTGTAATTAGATCTTATACCCTAAACCATATACCTTAAACCCTAAGCCCTAAATTGTAAACTCTTTAAACCTTAAACCAATCATTTTATCCCTAATTAACATCATTTAACTAAGAATTAAGTTTATAGGGATTACTTTGGCATAAATTACATCATTAATTTCTCCAATTAACTAATTGGCTCAATCTACGATGGCATCAAGGTCGTAGTCATATAAATTGCAAAAATTGGTAACTTGAGCATGGTTAATGACACCAAACCCATTGGTCCCTCTTTCTTTCTCTCATGACCCATTTAGACACCTTTTCATTGATTCCCAGTCACCTGAAGGCTTTCAAGACCTCATTCCAGCTTATCAGGACCCATATTCCATGGTCCTTCCATCCCCCTAGGTCTTGAACCTCTAAGATAATAGCACCCAAGTTGGACTACAATATTGGAACCTAGGATGTACCCTTTCTTGTGCTCTTATCTAATCACTTATCGATCCAAAATGATTATTTTCCCCTAAATCCTCTTTTTCATTATGTCAGCGTAGTATGATTGCATTTAACCCATGACCAATAGATCCTTATAAAAGCACATTCAAAGATCATTTGGAAAGGGGTTTGAAAATATCATTCAAGAAAGTAAGAATACAAGCAAGACCACTCAATAAATCTTCCCAAGTCTCTACAGACAATCAGCTTATACACTTTCAAGCCAATTCAAGTCCTTACACCAACCCCTAGTCATCTCAATCACACCTAATTCTTGCATTTCTTGCATTTTTATTCACTATTTCACCAATAACTCTTAAAGGGACACCTACATATGGCTTAATCCCTCCTCAGAGTAATGGTATGTAGGTAGCATGTCCACACACAGGGTGTGCTGCATGTCCAATGCATCTTACACACACTAACCCCTTTTCCCTATTTTCCAAAAAAAATATTCAAGTGAATAGAAGACACAGACAAATAAAATCAACTCTTTATGGAGTTATGTCAATATCAATTCTCTAAAATTTGGTACACAAGGTCACATTGACCAGGCAAATAAAACCTAGAAAGCTTAGATCCTAAGGACAATAGTGTTAGGGAAGGACTATAGCATCATATCCCAGGGTGTCCATTTTTATCACTCATATCTAATCAAGAAATGAAAGCCAAAATCCTATTTGTGATAATGTCCCAGGCTTGTATGCAAATTTATAGACCCTATCTCAATTAGATCAGCACATAATAAGATAAGTTTAATTTTCTCTTTCTCACTATTATTTTTAGAAAAGGTCAAATTGCAATTAAATTTCACAAATCAGTAGCTTTAATTCAAAATATGATTTACTAATTTTCTCTTACTCAGAGCCTTTTATTATTTAGAAATTAAACACTAATTTCCCAAAAAATGATAAAACATTTGGTGAACTCGACTTACTTTGAATTATGCATAAAAACCCTAGAAAACCTAAGGTAAATTTCTAGCTTATTTTTCTCATAAATTTCTAAATTTTTTCTTGAATATTTTAAGCAAAAATTCATCCCAAATTTTAAAATTTATTAGTAAATTTTAAAATAATTTTATTTCAAACCCTAGTTGCATTAACTAACTCCCAATAATTTTTCAATCATTTTATAAATTTTTACTAGCATATTTAAATCATAAAATCCATTCAAAATTTAAAAATCAATAGTAATTATCAAAAAAAAAAAATTCCAAACCCTAGTTACATCTACCAAGTCCTATTAAATCACTAATTTTCCAATAATTTTTTGATTTTTTTAGTTACATACCTAACTCAGAAATTCACTTTCAATTTCAAATTTTCATAGTACATATTCAAAATAATTATATGTCAAACCCTAGTTGCATATACTAGCTCCTATTTTGCTTCTTGAGGTATCACCTTACATTTATAATCAAATTGCAAAAATGGATCTCACTTATTTACAAATTTTACTTATATTTCTTGTAAATAATAAGGAGACCATAATTGGTCCTATCATGTACATGAATGATGAAGTCTATCATATGTTAGTACAAAGCTTCATTCTTTGTATCTCATGCTTAATTTTCATAATAAGAGATGATATTAAAAACTTCATTGCCAAACATGCACAAGATTGCAATATTATTTTTACAAACTCCCTTTTGCTCATAGGGAATAATTTCCAACTCCATTTTGCTAACACATTAAGAATATTATGTTACATATCAAAATTTTCCTTACCTTTATGCAAAAATTCATGTTCTCTATCCTTTGCTTTCTATTTCTCATGTGGAAAAAATTTTGAGTTTATCATGTCAAACACATTAGAAATTTCATAGTACATGCCAAAGTTTCTTATGCATTCATGCACAAATTCATGCTTTATATCCATGGCTTGTTATATATCATATGGAATGTTTTTTATAAACATATTATGGCATAACTCATTATTTTTGCTACATGCATTTTATTCCAAATACATGGTTTCTACATAGATGCATATCACTTATTGTCTACTTTTGAGTATTTCCCTATCACTACTAGACATAAGCAAACACTAGCGATTGTATCTATCCCTCCTCCCTTCAAACTTGGTACATCTAGTTCTCATCACACACCTATTATCAGCTCTATGCCTATAGCAGGTCATGTGATCCATGATATCACCCAAGTTTATGAATATAGGCAGGTTGATTACACCCATGGTTATAGCTTCATCACTCAGGCTAGCACCCCTTTAGATATAGTTTCTATTATTGAGCTCCTTCAATGATATAATGTCTACAAAGATGTGTTGTATATAGCAATTTGTAATACTAGAATCCCCATTTCAATTGAACCAGCTTATGTTGCATCTATCCTCAACACAATGCAATGGATTGAAGAGCATATTTATTTTGAAAAAGAGGATTTACCCCTCTAACACATCATTGAACAACACCTACCTCTATATATTCAATTAAGAATTATTGATGTGAGGGTAAAAATAATGTTAGTTGATAATGGTTTAAGACTCAACATTTATAACATTTCTTTTCTTAAACATCTTAATATACAACCTTATGACCTAGACCATTTCGACATGAACGTTATAGGTTTTGAAAACATCCCATAGAATGTCATGGGTCAAATAACACTCAATCTTACCTTAGGTCCTAAGACACTACCAACTACTTTCCAAGTCATGTCAAATGACCTTAACTATAATTTATTACTTGGTCGGCTTTGGATTCATGATATGCAAGCAATTCCTTCTACACTCCATGCTTGTCTAAAATTTAGTCACAAAGGCTATATCTACACATGTCCAATTGATAAAAAACCTTTTAAATATTGACAGGTTGTTAAAACTAGACAAAATTATATTCCACATTTTAATCTCAAGAATCTACCTACGTAACCTGGGTTTCATAATATACCTTCAGACCATACAACACATCAACAAATTTCAAGTTTCATAATGGCACTAATAGCAAATCACCAATTTTCCTCTCCTTTCACACTCAAATATCTTAATAAAATGGGATATCATGGTAAATGTCTTGGAAATCATAAATAAGGAATCATTAATCTGTCGAGGCATCCATACAACATGGAATGAAAGGGCTCAGATATCAGTCTAACTGTCTTTAAAAATAAGCCTTCTTCCACTACATCCAAGCATATAAAGTTTTTTCCACCCATTACACTATTAGATCACATCGTTAATCATACTTTAACCTTATCATTGATCTATCCTAATCGTATTGATGACACGATATCACCAGATATGTACACATTAGATGAATTTTCTAATGATGAATCCCTCTTACAATTTCTTGGAGTATATGAGGACCTCCCATCTTGCTATCATAAAAATAGATTTCCACTTCATGTGAATTCCCATACATACTTTGGAGAAAGTATACATTCTCCACAAGACATACTAGTTGATTCAAATGATACTATTCCTACCACTCCCTACACACTTGATCATTCCACGTTGCTTAAAAAAGAAATAGTTAATTTCAATTTTAGAACCGACCAGTATCCCCACATTATTTTATTAGCCATTTATCTATGAAAGGAAGAAGATATAGATATTCATCAAACATTAATAGATTTCCCAAAACTCTTTGCTTGGTGTTACTCAAATATATCAGGAATTGATACATCTATAGCAGTCTATAAGATGACCTTATACCCATATGCTAAATCAGTTAAGCAAAAAATTTGTAAAATGCATCCTAAGGTGGATCTCTTAGTCAAATATGAGATCCAATGCCTTTTAGATGCCAGTTTCATTTGACCAGTATCACACCCTTAATGGGTTTCTAATAGAGTCCCCATAGTCAAACCTAATGGAGAAATTTAGTGTTGTTTAGATTCTCAAGATTTAAATAAATCATGCCCAAAAGATAATTTTATTTTACCTAACATTAACATGATCATTGATTCCATAGCTAGATATGAAATGTTATCATTTATGGAGGGCTATGTAGGATACAACCAAATCAAAATTATTGAAGAAGATCAAGAGAAAACATCTCTTACAACACCTTGGGGTACATTTTGCTACATCACCATGCCTTTCAAATTAAAAAATGTCAGAGCTACATACCAGTATACCATGACACATATATTTCATGATTTGATTCACCATACAGTTGAGGATTATGTCAATGATATCTTAGCTAAATCTAAGCAATGACAATGTCACACTATTGATTTATGAAATATCTTTCAAAGACTCAAATAATACAATGTTTGATTAAACCTAAAGAAGTGTGTGTTTGGAGTTACATTAAGAAAACTCTTAGGTTTCATTATTTCTCAATGTGACATAGAGGTTGACCCTAAGAAATTCAAAGCAATCATCAACATGCCACCTCCTATAAACCTAAAACAACTTTGATCCTTATAGGGGAAGATACAATCAATCTACCACTTTATAGCTCAACTTATTGATAAAACTCAGAAATTCACTCGATAACTAAAGAAAGATACAAAATTTATATGGGACCATGCCTGTTAAGAAAGCTTTGATATAATCAATCAATATCTTCTTAATCCGCCTATCTTTGATAGGCCTTTCCTACTATATATTTCAATAAAAGACCATGAATTAGGAGCACTTTTAGCACAACATGATGATCAAAAAATTGAATGAGTAGTTTATTACATCAGTCACATATTAGTTGATTATGAAAAAAATTACTGTAATAGAAAAACTATGTTTAGCACTAGTTTTTTTCACATAAAAACTTTGACATTACATGGTCAATAATGAGACTCAGGTTACCATAAAGCAGATCCCTTGAAGTTTCTCATGAAAAAACCACATCTCTCTGATTGCATCACAAAATGGGTCATGTTATTAAAATAATTTGACTTAAAAATCATTCTCTAAAAATTAATAAAGGGCCAAATCATTGTAGACCATTTGGAAGTCGCACCACTCCTGCACACTAATCCTATTAGTAATACATTTAAAGATGATTTCACTACCTATTCTACTCATTTAAATACTTAGACCATGTTCTTTGATGGTTCTTGATGTGCATCTAGTGTAAGCATAGGCATTGTCTTTGTCGACCCTTTTGGTCACACAGTTCCTATTGCATATCGCCTAAGTTTCTCCTACACCAACAACACCATAGAATATGAAGTACTTATTTTAGGTCTATTTTCCACCCAAACTCTCCAAATTAGATTTATTCAAATCTTTGGTGATTCTCAACTTGTGTTTAATCAATTCAATGATGTTTATTAGACAAAAGAACATCTTATCCCATATTGAAACATGGTACAATGTTTATCATCATAGTTCAACTACTTTTCTATAAAAAGTATACCAAGAAAAGACAACTAACATGCAAATTCAATGGAAAGTGTCACATCTTTGATTCTTATAGACATTCATGATGATCAATCTATTTTCATAATTAAAAATTTACAATCACCATCAATATCCAATGCAGATTTAATACCACTATCCATCCTAGCCACTACATGCAGTTTCACAACTCCAAAATAGTTCTCTGATATTTATAACTTCCTAAATAAATCTATTACACCAGACACTTTTTATCTAGATGAAAAATGTAAATTACACAAACAAACACTCTATTATGTAATCATTGGTAGAGACATTTTTAAATCATCCTTCAACGGATAATTACTTCGATGTTTAACTTCAGCAGAAGCCAAAATTGCTCTTATACAAATCCACAATAGTGAGTGTGGTGGTCACTTCAATGGAAAAGTCATGTCACACAAATTGCTTTGACATGGGTATTATTGGCCCACCATGGAAGATAAATTTTTATAATATGCAAAATTATGTGATAAATGTCAATGACACAGTAACTTACTGCATGCACCATCATAACAATTATAGCCTATTATTTCTCCATGGCCATTCATGTTATGGGGATTTGATCTTATTGGAAAAATTAACCTTGGATTAGCCAGCGGACATAAATTCATAATCATAACCACATAATACTTTACCACATGGTTAGAAGTCATTCCACATCAATCTACTATAGGTGAGGACATATGTAGCTTTCTCATGACTCATATTAATTAATGCTTTGGATTGCCTAAGACTATTATTTTTTATAACATAACATCATTCAGGAACAAAACTATCAATAAATTTTAGACAAAATATAATATTAAACACACATTCTCAACTCCATATTACCCACAAGAAAATGGTCAAGCAGAGGCTACCAATAAAACTATCAACAACATTTTGAGCAAAATAGTAACCAAATTTGGAGATGATTGGCACAATCAAATTATCTTTGCATTATGGGTTTATCACAAAAGTATATGCACACCCACAGGAGCCACTCCTTATTCCCTTATTTATGGCACAGAAGCAGTTCTACCATTAGAATTAGAAATCCAATCTCTTTGTGTCTCTCTAAAAGGTATTCTCACTGATGACCAATATCATTGAAAGCATCTACACCAGCTTGATCAGTTAGACCATACACATATTCAAGAAATAGAACATCTCAGAACTTATCAACAGTATATACAATGATTGTACAACAAACGAGTTCACACTAGATAATTTGAACTTAATGATCTCGCTCTCAAAGAAAATCTTCACAATGTCAACACCAAAGAAGAAATCAAAGGAAAATTTAAACCAAACTGGCTTAGGCCATACATTATTATAGAAAATCTTAGCCCTAAAGTGTATCTTCTAGCCTCACTTAAAGGAAAGAAACTCAAAAATCCAATGAACATCATGCATCTATGCAGATTCCATATCTAGCATTGTATTTCACACATCATATTATGCATTAGTTTTCAAATTTGCTTGTACATAGTTTTTATTGCTTGATTGTACATAGCTTAAAAAAAAATTAAAAATCCAAAAACATTCAAATATATTCAAAATATAAAAACATCAATTACAACAAAAACACTTTGATTGTATGCATCATCAAAGCTTTACATTTCTACTATTATGATATACTTACATTTGTTGTATTATGCTATTGTTTGTTGATATATCTACATTATCATGCTTTACTTGATATTTTTTGAGTGTGTGCAATGACATCTATCTCTTTGATTACTTTAATCTACCCCTTGATGGGGCATCTTACTTCTACATTGAGACACATCGATATACATACCCACTGGGGGTATCTTTTACATGACTACACCATCCAGGTTATGTCATTCCTACACCACACACTTTAGTTATCATGTTAATGTACATTAATTACTTGATTACACAAATTACTCTATCGATACTCACTAGTATTCAGCACTTGTGTATTTCTTAGCATATACCTAGTCTTGTACTAACATGTCTTGCATACTTTAACTCTTACTTTGATTAGTTAGATGTGCTTGTATCTTCTAGATCCTTACATGCTTTCTTTTCTTACTTAGCGTAGCTAGATTATTTGTAGTTTCTTAGTTCCTACTTATTTTTTGTATGTACTTTAGAAAATTTGCCAATGTCTTTTGCTTCTATGCATGTGTGCGCCTTAGGACATTTTCCAATGTCCTTTATCTGTACTCTTCTATGTGATTGTGTCTTCCATGCCAACTTGCTTGTTTCAATTGTATGTGAATGTAGCATTTGAACATGCCTTATATGCTTGCTTTCCACGTTTAGATACATGTGCCCATGTCCCTTATTTTCTTGGCCCCGTGTTTACTTTTATATTTTTTTTCTTTTTGCCTTGTGTACTTGTTGCTTGATTGATTTTGATTATTTGCAATGCCATGATCAATAGCATGCATTATTCATGTTTTTTGGATGCCATGATGGACATCATGCTCCATCCCTCCAACTAGAAACTAACAACTAACCATATTTTAAATTCTAGTTTAGTACTTTTACACATGTTATTACAGTGTTATATCTATTTAGGCATACACCTATTGATTTAACAATATCTCACTACAACCCATGTTATATCTTGAGATATCTTATCAATTATCATTACCATATCATGTATCTATGCAACATAACACACTTACAAGGCTCTTTCTTCTAAGGGAAATCATTACAGGGTCTCCATTCCTACCCTCAAAAGAGGAGACAATAAACAAGGGTTTTATCACAAAGATCAGAGCTCCTATCAACTAAAAAATCCAATTTCAAAACATCCAAAACAACAACTAGACATCAAACCAGTCAGAACAAACCAGATAGATAGTCAAGAATCTAGAATAGTCATCAAAATTGGCCTAGGACAATAGTGTCAAGATTGGACTATAACATTGATGTCACTACTGTCCATTTCTAATGCTCCTATCTAAATAGAAAAAAATAGATTTTCTAGAAATAGATAGAAAGGTTAGTTCAGTTATAATTTTGTCAACTATAGTTCAGATCAGAATCAATAGTTTTAGTATAATTTTGCTTAAAGAATCCAAATATAGGTGGCATCATGCTTGGCATGATGGCTCTCACTTCTAGTTTTAGATAGGGAAATTGGTATAACTTCCAAATTATAATCCATGTTTCAAACACCAATTATTGGGGGCAATATGCATGGCACATTTTTTTTATTTCTTTTCAAGTTTAGCATTACCTAGGCATTCTTAGCAATTGCATACCTTACTCCATTTACAGGTGGTTGGCATCATTTTGCTTTGGCTTACATAAAAGCCTTACTTCTGAGTTCTCAATTTTTTGAGTTCCTGAGTGACATCTACATAAGCTAGATTCTTAGTTTCAGAGTGGCTTTCATATAAGCCTAATCTCCATATTTTGGAATGGCCAAGAGTGTCCCAATTTCCATCATATATTCAAACATTATCAGATCACAATACAGTCATAGGCTTCAAGATCCATCTCATATGACACATATTCCATACCGGTATCAGTTTACAACTTCACTTCATGGGTAAATGATGGAACCAAAAGACTCATTATCTTTTATCTTCTTGAGCCATTTATTCAGAGGGATTGGACACATAGTCCAAACATTGATCAACACACACATGACCACCTAGCTTCACTTAGTGGGTGATGATGGAGCCAAAGGTCCAAATTTTTCATTCTTGAGCCTCTTCCAAAGAATTAAACATTCATCTTTGTTCATTATATTACTCTTGGTACATCACCTTCCAGCATTACTTAGCATTACTCACCATCATAACAAGTTTTTTATTGGTTCGCATACCTGGTAAGGTGTATTTGCTCCTTTCTCTTCCTCTCTCTTTTACCCAACTTTGTACATTCTTATTTTAGATATAACATATCTAGTAAGAACTGATCTACTCTTTATTTTCTCTTTCATATGCACACTTCACTATGTTCTCTTTATGCACACCTAGCATCATACAGCTTCATGGGCTTCATCCTTGCAGGTAAGTTCAGGTATGCTTTCTATTTTTCCTTTATCCTAGTATTTCACTTTGTTTCATTACTAGAATAAAGTGGGGGGGGGGAGATGTAGTACTATAAAATTCAAAAATTGGTAATATGAGCATGGCTAGTGATACTCAACCCATATGTCCCTCTTGCTTGCTCTCATGACCCTTCTAAACACTTTTTTATTGATTCCTAGTCACCTATAGGCTTTCAAGACCTCATTTCAGCTTTGTCGGGACCCATTTTACATGCTACTTCCATCCCCCTAGGTTTCAAACCTCCAAGACAATAGCACCTAGGTTGGATTGTAGTGTAGGAACCTAGGGTGTCCCCTTTCTAGTGCTCCTGTCTAATCATCTTTTGAGCTGAAATGATTATTTTCCCCTGAATCCTCTTTGTCATTATGTTAGCCTAACACAATTGCATTTAACCCATGACCAATAAATCCTTATAAAATCCCATTTAAAGATCATTTGGAAAGGGGTTGGAAAATATCATTCAAGCAAGCAAGAATACAAGCAAACCCACTCAAGGAATCTTCCCTGTTCTCTACATATAGCTAGATTATACACTTCAAGCCAATTCAAGTCCTTACACTAGCCCTTAATCATCTCAAGCACACCTAGTTTTTGCATTTATTTCATTTTTATTCACTATTGTAGCAAGCACTCTTAAAGGGATAAATACATATGGCTTGATCCCTCATTAGAGTATTGGTATGTAGGCAATGTGCCCATATACAGGGTGTGAATCATGTCCAGTACATCTTACACACACTAACCCCATTTCTCTATTTTCTAAAATTTATATTCAAGTACATAGAAGACATAGACATAGAAAACTAACTCTATGAGGAGTTATATCAACAATGAGGCTCTAAAATTTAGCACATATGCTCACACTAACCAGGAAAACAAAACTCAAAAAGCTTAGATCCTTAGAACAACAATGTCAAGGAAGGACTATAGCACCAGAGCCTAGGGTGTCCAGTTTTAATGCTCCTATTCAATCAAAAAATGAAAGCCAGAATCCTATTTATGACAGTGTCTCAGGCCTACACACAAATTCTTAGACCCTGTCTCAATCAAGAACACAGAAAAAGATAAGTTTAATTTTATTTCTCTCACTATTATTTTTAGAAAATGTCAAATTACAATTAAATTTTACAAATTAGTAGCTTAAATTTAGAATATTATTTACTAATTTTCTCTTACTCAAACCCTTTTATTATTTAGGAATTAAACACTAATTTCCCAAAAAATAATAAAACACATTTATTAGTATTTTACTCTATATGATGGCAATTGGGGCCAATTTTTATTTTATCAGTGGTTTTTTTCAACCCAAGCTTACTCTAAGTGATGGTAAGGGTGATCCAAAGACATATTTGAGAGCTTTTCACACAACATGCTTGGACTATGTACCCAATGACTGGCTACTTACCAAATTATTTCCATGAAGCCTAAAGGATTATGCTTTACAATGGTTCTATAGTTTACCAAATCAGTCGGTCAGTGCATTAAATCCTTTAGCCAACATGTTCCTAGCTCATTTTAGTATTAACATTGGTGATAAATTTTCATATGCTCAAGTTGCATAATAAAAACAAAGGTCAAATGAGCATCTCACATATTATGTTCTTCGATATAAGACTATCTTGGCTAAGATGACTAGCCCCATGACCGATCAAGAGTTATAGGATCTCTTCAAACAAAGTCTTCTACCAGCTTTACACGAATCAATTATGTTCAAAATATTCTCTTCCTTCACTCAATTATGTCACACACTAAAGGAAAGAGAAGTCAAGTTAATTTCAATGGGAAAACTCAAGTATATAAGTATCTCAGACACAACAAACAAGAGTAATGGCAAAGTCCCATACAAAGTAAAGGTTAACAATAATGAAAATTAAAATAAACCCATAGTTAATACAACTTTAGATCCCCCTCAGTGAGTAGTTTTATCAGCACTTTCTCGATGTACATTTACCAATCTACTAGTTTCTCTAGCCAGAGTTTTAAAATAGCTATTGGATGGTAATATCATATCTCTCCCTCATATTTGAGAAGTTGACCCAACAAATCCTCTTCCATAGGGATATGATCAGCATGCATTTTATGAGTTTCATAGGGTACCAGGCCATACAATAAAGAGATGCATCAGTTTGAAATAAGAGATATAGGATTTAATAGACAGTAATCATATTGATCTTGGCAGTTCAGTTGAGCCTCCTCAAGCAAAGAAAACATAAGATAAAGCATTGAAAATCTTTTCAAATCCTTTTCAACTGCATTCCAAATAGGAGACAGGGACATGTTAGGGGTTCACCATGCATATCATGTACATCCACCATGATATACATACAAAGCACCTTTAGTTGATACACATCCTATGAGCAATATGATTGGTGTATACAATTTTAGAGTTCTAGCTAGACCTTCTATCTCCTTCTCAGAGTAGGATATCATTGAAGATGATTCTGATTATAATACACTCTTTATTAAAGCTTACATTCATAATCATCCTATTCATAGTGTTCTTATCAATAATGGATCTAGTGTAAACATGTGCACTATGACATAACTACAACATTTGAGATATTTTAAGTAGGATATTACCCTAATAAACATAGTTATCAATAGATTCAATGGGCACATACAGAGTTCATTGGGTGAGATTATACTTCCTTTATAGGTTGGTTTAACACACATGGCCACACCATTCACTATTGTTCTTAGTGTAGGATTTTTTGACATGTTACTTGGTCGACCATGGATTCAGAAACTTCAAGTAGTACCTTCTACAATTCAAAAATACATGAAATTCATTCATGCTAATTATGTTATTATAGTTGGTGGAGTTTCATATGAGTTACCACTCCCCACTTTAGAGTTATATACTATTGTACAGTCACTATTTTCAATTTTGACACCAATTATAGTTCCTCTTCTAGTTATAATTTAGACATAGTTGAGGCATCCATCACCAGCATAGAGATTCCATACACCTCTATAGCTTCAAAATTCTAGACAACTTCTAGCTACAGTGTTCACACCTAGGGCAGTATCATTAAGATCTCATGCATCTACTCACATAGCACATGTTCCGAGAGCTTCTCCTATTACCAAATGGGTCCTTAAGAACCCTATAATTGCATCCACTTATTAGAGTCACAAGGGAACCCCACACTTGATTTCTACTTCAAATATTTCAAAGCATTTACACTATATATAGCTCTCAAATCCATATTCTCAGCATTTCCATCGTGCTTCACAATCACACATGATTCCTCTCCTTTATATAGGACACCATGATAGGAAATCTCCCATGAGACTCATCGGTTAGTATCATCCTTTCCCAGCTTACTAGTACATAATTTTCTCAGTATTACCTCTACATAGTTTTTATTACTTGATTGTACATAGTTTCAAAAACTTTCAAAAATCTAAAAACATTCAAATATATTCAAAATACAAATACAAAAAAAACATTTCAATTGTATGCATCATCCAAGCTTTCCATTTCTACTAGTATGATAGACTTACATTTGTTGTTTTATGCTATTTTTTATTGATTTATCTACATTACCATGCTTCATTTGATCTTCTTTGAGTGTGTGTAGTGGCATCTAGCTCTTTGATTGCTTCACTCTACCCATTGAGGGGGCATCCTACTTCTACATCGAGATACACATCAATACACATACCCACTGGGGTATCTTCTACATGACTACACCATCCAGGTTATGTCATTCCTACACCACAAACTTTAGTTATCATGTTGATGTACATTAATTACTTGATTACATAAATTACTATCGACACTCACTAGTATTTAGCAATTATGTATTTCTTAGCATATACCTAGTCTTGTACTAACATGTCTTGCATACTTTCGCTCTTGCTTTAATTAGTTAGATGTGCTTGTATCTTCTAGCTCCTTACATGCTTTCTTTTGTTACTTAGTGTAGCTAGATTATTTGCATTTTCTCAGTTCTTGCTTATTTGTGGTATGTACCTTAGGACATTTGCTAATGTCCTTTGCTTTTATTCATGTGTGTGCCTTAAGACATTTGCCAATGTCCTTTGTTTGTACTCCTCTATGTGATTATGGCTTCTATACAAACTTATTTGTTTCAAATGTATGTGTTTGTGGCATTTGAACATGCCTTGTATGCTTATTTTCTAGTTTTAGTGACATGTGCCCATGTCCCTTGTTTGCTTAGCCCTTTGGCCACTTTTATACATTTCTTAATTCTTGATTTGTATGCTTGTTATTTGTTTTCTTCTCATTTTTTGCAATGCCATGATCCACATCATGCATTTATCTTGCTTTCTTGGATGCCATGATGGACATCATGATCCATCCCTCCAACTAACAACTAACAACTAACAAAACTTTAAATTCTAGTTCAGTACATTGCACATGCTATTATATTGTTATATATATATATATATTTATATATATATATATATATATATATATATATATATATATATATATATATATCTAGGCATACCCTTGTTGATCTAACAATCTCTCATAATAACCCATGTTATATATTGAGATATCCTGTCGATTATCATTGTTATATCATTTATCCTTGGAGAATAACACATTTGTAGGGCTCTTTCTTTTAAGGGTAGTCATTGTAGGATCTCTATTTATACCCTAAAATAAGGGGGCAATAAGTAGGGGTTTTTTCATAGAGATCAAATATCTTATCAATCAAAAAATCTAGTTTTAGAACACCTAAAACAACAACTAGACATCAAACTTGTCAGAATAAACTAGACAAATAGTCAAGAATCTAGAACAATCATCATATTTAACCTAGAACAATAGAACTAAGACTAGACTACAATATCAATGACACTACCATCCATTTTCATCACTCCTATCGAAACAATAGAAAAATTATATTTTCAAAAAATAAATAGAAAGGTAAGTTCAATTACAGTTTTGTCAACTATAATTCAGACCAAAATTAGCAGTTTTAGTATAGTTTTGCTCAAAGAATCTAGATATATGGGGCATCATATACGACATGATGGATCTCACTTCTATTTTAAAATAGGGTAATTGGTATAACTTATAAATTAGAATCCATGTTTCAAACACCAGTGATTGGTGCAATGTGCACAACACATTTGTTTTCTTTCTTTCTAAGTTCACCCAAGAATTCTTAGTAGTTGTATGCCTTACTCCATCTACAAGTGGTTAGCATAATTTTTGTTTGGCTTTCATATAAGCCTATATTCTGAGTTTTGTATTTTTGGAATTCTCAAGTGACTTCTATATAAGCTATATTCTTAGTTTCGAAGTGGCTTTCATATAATCCTAATCTCTATCTTTCAAAATGGCCAAGAGTGGCCTAGTTTATAGAATACATTCAAACATTATCAAATCATAGTACATTCATGGGATTCAATATCCATCTCATATTATATACATTCCATACCAATATCAGCTTACAGCTTCGCTTCATCTGGAAATGATGGAGCCAAATGACTAGTTATCCTTTATATTCTTGAGCCACCTATTCAGAGGGATTGGACACACAGTCCAAACATCAATCAACACATGCATGACCACCTAACTTCACTTAGTGGGTGATGATGGATCCAAAGGGCCAACCTTTTCATTCTTGATCCTATTGACCAATTTCGGTCCTGCAGGCTAAAATTGAGCACCCCCTCTATTCCCTTCCTTTACTAGCCCTATTAACTAGCTTTTGATAAGTTCATCCCACTACATTTTTATGGGTTTTCTCTATGATAGGCTTATTTCCATGAAATACCAAGTGTTTCCTCCTTCTAAAATCCAAGTGTTCAAGTCTTGCAAGCACTTGGGTTGATTTGGAGCTCATTTTGATCTTAGATGTTTAACAGGGCAAATAAATTACTTTGAGCAAGCCTTTTATTAGCAAAATGGGCTAGTTTCAAAGGGGTAAAGCTATTTTACAAAAGGTCTAAAAGGTAGATACCTTTATGGAGGGAACCTAGGTGTAGAACAAGACCTTTTCAAAAGCCCTGAAGGGTAGCCTTGGGCTCAAAGTGCCCTTGTGGAGGGTAGAGGGTCCACTTGCAAGAGGCAAAGGAAGGAAATTCAGGGAACAAATTTCTTCAGATAAAATGTCTGAAGGAATTCCTTTGGAAATTTTGTTAAAAAAAAATCACCCAAGGAAATCTAAGAAAGGATGTTAAAGGCACAAATTCCTTTAGACAAAATATCTTAAGGAATTCCTTCAAACATTTTATCCAAAGAAATTTGACAAATCAAAAAACCTGAAGGGTAGGTGCCCTTTTAGAGGACACTTGGCCATCAAAAAAAGACCTTCCCATTTTTTGAGGGGTCACTTTCCCTTCAAAAAAGTCCATTTATAAAAAGCTGAGAAAATTTTTGAAGGGTAGTGACGGGCCCATGGACATCAACTTTAACATGGTAAGCTAGCTGTTGGAAGTTCAAATATCTAGCGACGGGCCCATGAACGTCAAATTAAAAGTAGTGAAATAGCCATTGGTTTTCAAAAGGTGACGGGCTTAAAAATTAAAATTTTGATGGGATGTATTAGCCATTGGAGAAAAACCAAAGAACAAGTTCTTTTAGACAAAATGTCTGAAAGAACTCATGAGCACAGGCCTGAAGGAATTCAAAGGCATAAAGCTAAAAGGAAACTCAGTGACCCATCGAGAAAGGAGCCCAAAAAAGAAAAGGATAGCCCTAAGAGCCTGAATTGCTAAGAAAAGACAAGAAATAATGATAAAAGAGAAGAGAGAGAGAGTATGGCTTAGAACATAGCCATGCACATATAAGACAAACACTTAGAACATTCTAGGTGGCACAGGAGGTGTCAACAAGAGAAGTAAATGCTTGCAGATGGAATAGTCTCCACTAAATAGCCATTAAGAGAGCTACATGAGCATTCAAGAGATTGGACTATTTTTTCTTTTTTTGGCATTAAAAGGTGGATAGTTGCATGAACTTTCAATGGAGAGCATGGCTCAGGAATATTGAGAGATAGTTTTGTCAATTATGGAGAGAAGTGACCCATACTTTTGTAGGAGTGTTTAATACACCCAAGCAGCAAATTCAATATATGAGACACCTACAGCATGGATTTCATAGGCACATTTAATGAGAACTAATAAAAATATGGGCCTCTTTTTCTTGACTAGTCAAGGATCTTTCTTCAATTTATATATATATTGTAATCTCTTAGCTTAGAAAAAACATCTCTCACTTTTGTATGGTGAAGCCCTGACAAAATTTGCCTTTAATAAAAAGAAGCATTTTACCTCCATCTAAATTTTTACACTTTTGCATATGTCTGTGTATTGCCTTATGTTTAGTCATTTATTTTAATGCTTTCATAGGTCGATGCTAGTGTATCTAGTGTATCCAAGATCTTCTTCTGTAGGTTAACAAGAAGCATCTAGGTTGAAGTATAGGTACAGGTGAGCAACCATCTAATAGTGTGCCTCTAGAGCACCTATGGTAGGTTCTTCTTCATTATACCTCCATCAAACCCCTTATTGAAAAATTGATACAGTCTAGTCTCTTATTCAAATGAAGAATCTATTTGCTCTTTTTGGTACAAAGCATAGATAAAAATGAGTAGATCAATCAATTTTGGTGCATCACCATCTTAGTTTATATTTTCATAGCATCCCTCTCTCTTTTCACCCCCCATTGTTAGCAGTAGAAATTTAGGACTTTAAGGTGCATCAAGGGCAGCTAGCCCCTGATCTAGAGATTCACTCTTCAGTTTTTCTACCCATAGCAAGCAGAGTGTTTCCATTGTGTCACATGGTAGAAAGGAGTTGAGTTTTCTTTCGAAGGGTGCAATATACTATGTCAATAGTTTTTAGCATGATCTATGGGACCCAAATTACATTCTATGAGTTTTAAGATTGATGTTGGTCTTATTACTATAAAAAAATCCAAAAGCAAAAACTATAATCCAGCATCTGGTGACTCTATTTTAAGAATTCAGTCTCTAGTTACTGATCAGCCTGGCACCCCATGCCTAAGATTACCACAATATCTTATTCTAAGGGTGTCCATTTCAAATTTTTTGAGCTACCTTTGAACTCAGCAAAGAGGCTAAGGTTTGCAATGACTCATCCTTACATGGAAAACTAATTTCCTAGACCTGTCATAAGATATACCTACATAAGAAGACCCAGGTTGAACCCTATCACAGCCATAGCCTACCTTTTATGGCATTTAATGGTTAGAGTCCTTTGAACCTTCTACAATATGACCCAATTATAGGGACATCCCTCAAGAGTGTTCCTCCCTTTAGTGGAGAGGGGCCAATCACCGCTATTGAGCATATCAAAAACATAGCCAACCTCTACAATATCCATAATGTTACTAAATAAAATGTAGCCATCAGGTTACTAGCCTTTTCCTTTAAAGGTAAAGTTTTAGACTGGTATGAGACCTTGCCTATGAATTCATTTGGCTCATGGAATGAATTAGGCACCCTCCTAACAAATAGATTTGGAAGAGAAGAGTGACCATCTGTCTCTAACTGAGTAATTGACCACTATGAAGAAATATCCGTATGAATTTATGCAAGATTTTAGCACTAGGTTCCAAAAGACTTGGGATAGCATCCCCATTCTAGTGAGGTCAACCCCAAGCTATGTTTTTCTTTACTACTTAAAAGCCTTGAATAGCAACATTGATGTCATGATACAGTCCATGGGTGGACAAGTTTTACCTGTTGCTTATGAAATAGCCATAGCTACCAAAAATTGCTTGGTGCAAACAGGAAAGATAGCCTTTAGACCCCATATGCCACTCTTTCCTAATCTACAACCCTTAGCTCAACCTATCCTGCCCACTTTATCTCCTCTACCTAGTGTAGAAAGGCCAGCTACTACCTCTGCAAATGACCTCCATGAGGTTAAGAGTTTATTGTAAAGTGTTACCAATGAATTAGTGGCCCTCAAGAGGCAATAAGATCAAATCTATCAACTAAATCAATGGTACCAACAATTTAGGTAGATAAATAGACCTCCTTTCCAAAATTATAATCAAGGGCAAGGTCAGATTACCTAGGTTAGACCTTATCAGAGTTATAATCCAAGTGCCCCTTCATCATCTAAAGCTCTTATCCCCACTCAAAATAATTTGGTATAGGAACAACCTAATTATCCACCACTAGGGTATGGTCAAGAATAGGTTGCTTATGCTAATTAGCTAACAAATTAATGTATACACACACAAGGTGATTAGATAACCCAATTCCAAATTTTTGAGTCATCAACACAATTTGGGATGGACAGTAGGCAAGCTCAATCTAATTCCACTCTTATGAACCACCTAGAAGGGGAGTTCTATGCAGTCAATTATGTGGGGACCACAAATATTTAAGATGGTTATGTTGCATCCAACACCAGGTCCAAGAAGAGAGCTATGGAGGAAGCTCAAGTAGCTACTCAAGCATCTATGGTATCTCTTTCACATAAGTAAACCATAAATTTCCCAATTATAGACTACCAATTGTAGCTTTGACTCCTCAAGTTGTACCTTAAATTGAAAATGTCCCCAAGGAGAACTCAAAGGGGAGAAACCCTCTGATCAATGTGGGGGACCAAATGAAGAAGTTGCACATGAACATTTGATTTTGAGATTCCTTAGCAATGCTAGGATAAAAGGATATACTCCAAAAGGAATTGCATGGGTTGAGTGAGCAAGCTGTCCCAACAAAGGCTGATAATGTGTTGATTGTGAATGGGGCTCCTCCCATCAGAGGTCAAGCAAAGAAGGATAAAAATATCCATCCTTTATATCTATCCTTTATTATGTTAGATTTCTTGGTCCATAATTGCATCATTGATAGTGGAGTAAGCACCTCAGTAATGCCCAAATGCATAACTGACAAGCTAGGACTCAAATATGAGAAAATGACCAAGGGAGTTTTACAGTTGGATGGATCACCACTAAGACATTAGGAGTGGTAAGGGGCTTGAATATAACTCTCCATGCCTATCTAACCTTCTCTATTCCCCATGTGGTAGTGGCAGATGTTCCCCCTTACTTTGCTCTTTGCTTATCCAGGGATTTCACATCCAAAATAGGTGGGTACTTAGCATAAAATTGGTCTTCCATGGTCTTTAAGACTAAATATGGAACCAAAGTGAAGATTTATTTGAAGCCTATCCAAAAATATCCCCTAGATCCATACTCACCCAAGGCAAAAAATGTCAGCTATGCGATCATTGATGAAAAGGAACTCTAGGTAGACCAATCCCCACCATCTTCCCTTGAAGGAGTTGCTGACCTGCTCCTAGATGAATGGGGAAATGACAATTTTGAACATGATCCTTAAAATTTAATCAAAGAGGTAGGTCTCAGAGTTTACTACATGCATGAGAAGGATACTTTCATGCCAAATGTAATGAAGGAAAACCAAGAGAGTTGTGGTTTATGGTAACTTTTCTTTGATGGATCTAGAAGTAAGTTAGGTGCTGGTGGTGGAGCAATGTTGGTTTCACCTTCAAAGGAAAAATAATTTTCAACTTTCAAGTTCCGATTCTCCTAAACTTGCAATGTAGTAGAATATTAATCTCTTGTTCATGGTTTAGAGTGGGCAACAAAAAGAGGAGTCAAATAATTACAAGTTTTTGGAGATAGTGAGTTAATTATAAATCAGGTGAGGGGTCAAAACTAGACCAAGAACTCCTTGCTCAAGTATTACAAGTATAGGGTGTGGGACCTAATGGAGAGCTTCACTAATTTCAACATCATTTCCATCCCAAGAGAACAAAATAAACATGTAGATAGACTAGCAACAGTTAGTGCTCAGTTTGACATTCCCAAAGGAATAATTCAAGATGGCAATCAACACCATTTAAAGGTAATAGTGAGACCCTCCATTCCAGACAATGTCATCAATTGGAAAGTGTTTGATAGCAACCAATAGATAGTACTTTTATTATAGGAGGAGGCTGAGTTCACTTCTAAGAATCAATCCAAGCTGTAGCAGTAGTATGAAGAGTAGATTGTTTAGCTGAAGAACAACAGACTTCCTAAGGGTTTGGTCACTCTTGAGGGCATCTTCAATGAGTATGACCAACTCAAGGGTGATAAAGCAAGCATGACAACCAATAAATAGAATTATAAAAGGGTAGAAATAATCAAGGATAAGTTTGTTGCACTTGGGAAGGTATGTACAAATGAGGAAAGGCATTCTTTCATTTTGTTATGCCAAGAGTTTGTTGATGTCTTTGCTTTGGAATATGGCAATTTAAAGGGGTTTCATCCAAGCTTTTCCCAACACATTATTGAGCTAGAATAAGGTGCCAAACCCATCAAGAAAAAATAGAGACCAATCAATCCAAGGATTAAGCCTCTCATGAGGAAGGAACTCACCAAGTTGATTGAGTTCAAAATCATTTTTCCTATCAAACACTCTTCTTGGCTGGCCAATTTGGTCCCCGTTACAAAGAAGAATGGGGAGATTAGATTGTGTGTTGATTTTAGAGACCTAAATAGAGTCTCATTAAGAGATCAATATCCCCTCCCAATAATGGAACAAATTCTTCAGATGGTGACAAGCAGTAAATGATTCTCCCTCCTAGATGGGTACTCTGGGTACAATCAAATTATGGTGCAAGACTACAACCAGTATAATACAACCTTCACCACCAAGTGGGGAAATTTCACCTATAGGAAGATACCTTTAGAACTATCAAATTCTAGAGCTACTTTCCAATAAGCTATGGATATGGACTTTCAAGGTTTGATAAATGATATCATACTAGTTTATTTTGATGATGTGACAATCTTCTCCAAAGAGGTAGGATAACATCTAAAACACCTAAAGAAAATATTTGAGAGGTGTAGAGAGTTTGGAATCTCTCTCAACCCTAAAAAATGTGTGATTGTTATCCATGAAGGCAAACTCCTAGGTGATGTCATTTCAAAAGGAGGCTTGACCATTGATCTAGAAAGAGTGTGCACCATTTTAACGTTGTCCTTGCCTAAACACAAGGAGGGCCTAAAAAATTTCTTTGGAAAAATAAACTTTATTAGGAGATTCATCCCTAATTTTTATAAACTGGTCAAGCCACTAAATTCCATACTAAGGAAAGATGAGATGTTCACATGGATATCATGAAGGAGAGATAATTTTGAAGGGATCAAACAAACTATCACCCAGGCTCCCACCTTGACTAGTCTTGACTTCTCTAAGGACTTCAATCTCTACACCTTTGGTAATGAAGAGGTAATCTCTACTATGCTCACCCAAGTGAATGGGGAAAACCTCAAACAACCTCTTGCATTTTTTAGCCAAGACTTAGAAGGCTATGAGATTAGGTACACTTATGTTGAGAAGTAAGCATTTACAGTTATACAAAGCCTAAATAAATTCAAACATATGTTATCAAACAGCAAGATTCACATCATGGTGCCACATCCTAGTGTCAAGGATTTCTTACTAATCCATGACTTAAATGAAAAGAGGGGAGGGTGGATCACCAAGGTGATGGAGTATGATGTGGAGATTAAGACCACCAAGCTAGTGAGGAGAAGAGGGTTGTGTGAGAACCTAGCTACAGACTTCAAAGAACTAAAATAGGGAATTTTGATACTCAATGATAGAGCTACAGTGAAAATGCCCACAACCATGAAGAGCTGGACACAAGGTATGGTTCATTTCCTTCGAACTAGTAAGTACCTGTAAGGTCTTGATAAAACTAAGAGGAAATATTTTGGGCTCCAGTCTCTTCATTATGTCTTAGTAGATAGAGTGATATTTAGAAAGGACATTTTAGGGGTACTCTTGAGATGCATCGATTCAGATCAGGTTGACAGAGTACTATTTAAATTTCATGACAGACTAGTTGGTGGTCACTTTGCCCCTAAGGCTATAGTTTTAAGGATTACGAGGGCTAGCTATTTTTGGTCCACTTTATTCAAAGACACTCATGCTTAGGTGAGGAGATGCCACAAATGTAATCTCTTTGATGTAAAATAATGACTAGCTACAATGCCTTTGTGACCTATTCAAGTGGAACAACCATTCATGCAATGGGGTTTGGACTTCATAGGGATGATCAACCCTCCTTCTAGTGTTGGCCACAAGTGGGTCTTGACCACTATAGATTAGTTCAAGAGATGGGTAGAAGCCATCACTTTGAAAGAAGCCAATGAGAGTGTGGTCTTGGACTTCTATGAAGGTTTGGTGATGAGATTTGGGGTCCCAACCACAATTATTTTTGGATAACGCATTGGCTTTTTTGGAAACAAAGATAAGCAAGTGGGCATTAAGATATGGCATCTATCTCATCACTTTCTCCAATTACTACCCATAAGGTAATGGGCTGGCTGATTCCATCGATAAGAACCTGATCAGGATCATTAAAAGAACAATGGATGAAAATCAAAGGACTTGGCATGCCAAGCTAAAGATAGCCCTGTGGGCAGATAGGATCTCTCCAAAAAGGGTAGTTGGTAATTCACTATACGCACTTATATATGGAAGGGAAGCTATACTTCTTATTTCACTTGAATTACCAGCCTTGGATCTTGCCCATCAGCTATAATTGGAAGAGAGAGACAACATGGAGGTTAAATTTTGTGAATTAATGGAGCTTCAGGAGGCAAGAGACCGAGCCATGGATGCCATGACCAGCCGCCAGTAGTAAATAAAGAAACATATTAACATGAAATATTTATCAAAAGAATTCTTGAAAGGTGACATTGTCTTGAAATGGGATGAAGACTGAGATAAACCTGTAAGGTACATGAAGTTTGATGCCTTGTGGAGTGGTCCATATGTCATCACCCAATGCAAGCAACATAATGCATTCCAACTCTCTAGGTTGGATGGTGAAGAACTACATATCCTAATCAATGGGATATATCTTAAACATTGTCACTAACCTTCTCTTGTTATGTACATAGTTTCCCTATTTTTTCCTCATTTTCCCTAGGTGTTTTTATGCATGTTTGTAGTTTTTTAGCCTTGTGTGTGTTCTCTTTTCCATTTGGGGTAAAATATTTATTGGTTCTTAGTTTTTTTCAAAGCTATTGCCAGTCTTCCAAGCTATAGTCTAACTCCATGCCCAATAGACCTTTAAGCTACTAGTCTTCTCAAAGCATAGCAGGCATGCTTCCCCTATGAATTGCCAAATGTGTTGACTAATTTTGGTCCTGTAGGCCAAAATTGAGCACCCCCTCTATTCCCTTCCTCTACAGGACCTGTTAACCAATTTTTGAAAAGTTCATCCCACTATAGTTTTATGGGTTTTCTCTATGATAGGACCATTTCCATGAAAGCCCAAGTGTTTCCTCCTTCTGATGTCAATTTTGATGGGATGCATTAGCCATTAGAGAGAATCCAAAGAATAAGTTCTTTTAGACAGAACATCTGAAAGAATTATTTTAGACATTTTGCCTGAAAGAAATCATGAGTGCAAGCCTAAAGGAATTCAAAGTCATAAAGCCGAAAGGAAACTCAGTGACCCACTGAGAAAGGAGCCCAAAAAAGAAAAGGATAGCCCTAGGAGCCTGAACTACCCAAAAAAGACAAAAAATAATGAGAAAAGAGAAGAGAGAGAGCATCACTCAGAACATAGCCATGCACATATAAGACAAACACTCAGAACATTCTAGGTGGCATAGGAAGTGTTGATAGGAGAAGTAACTGCTTGCAAATGGAATAGTCTCTACTGAATAGCCATTAAGAGAGCTGTATGAGCATTCAAGAGAGTGGCCCATTTTTTCTTTGTTTGGCATTAATAAGTGGATCGTTGTGTGAACTTTCAATAGAGATCATGTCCCTAGACATATGGAGAGATGGATTTATCATTTATGGATAGAAGCGACCCATACTTTTGCAAGAGTGTTTAATACACCTAAGTAGCAAAGTCAATATATCAGACACCTACACCATGGCTTTCACAGGCACATTTAATAAGAAACAAAAACAATATGGGCCTCTTGTTCTTAACTATTCAAGGATCTTTCTTCAATTTCTATATATATTGTAATCTCTCATCTTGGAAAAAGCATCTCTCACTTTTGTATGGTGAAGCCTTGAGAAAATTTGCCTTTAATCAAAAAAAGTGTTTTACCTCCATCTAATTTTTTAAACTTTTGCATATGTTTGTGTATTTCCTTATGTCTAGTCATTTATTTTAATGATTTCATAGGTCGATGCCAGTGTAACTAGTGTATCCAAGATCTTCTTTTGCAGGTTAATAATAAGTGTCTAGGTTGAAGTATAGGTGTAGGTGAGAAACCATCTAACAGTGTGCCTCTAGAGCACTTATGGTAGTTTATTCTTCATTATACATCCATCAAACCCCTTGTTGAAACATTGATGTAGTCTAGTTTCTTATTCAAATGAAGTGTCTATTCGCTCCTTTTGGTACAAAGCGTAGATAAAAAATGAGTAGATCAATCAATTTTAGTGCATCACCATCTTAGTTAGTTTTTGTTTTCATAGCATCCCTCTCTACTTTCACCCCCCCTATTATTAGTAGTATAAATTTAAGACTTTAAGGTGCATCAAGGGGAGCTAACCCCTGATCTAGAGATTCACTCAGTTTTTCTACCCACAGCAAGAAGAGTGTTTTCATTGTGTTACGTGGAAGAAAGGAGCCAAGTTTTCTTTTGAAGGGTACAATCCACTGCATCAATAGAGCCACTTATAAGGAATTAATCACTCATCTTTGTTCATGATATTACTCTTGGTATAGCACCTTCCAGCATTACTCAGTATCATAATAGGTTTTGTATAATGTTCACATACCCGATGAGGTGTATTCATTCATTTCTCTCTTTTACCCATCTTTATACGTTCTTATTTTAGATTTAGTATATCTAGTAAGAAATGATTTAATTTTTATTTTCTCTTGAAGATTCACACTTCATAGCATGCTCTCTCTATGCACACCCAACATCACATAGCTTCATGGGCTTCACCCTTATAGGTATGTTCAAGTATGCTTTTTATTTTTCTTTTATCCTAGTATTTTATTTTACTGCATCATTATAATAAAGGGGGGGCAAATTTAGTCATATAAAATGCAAAAATTGGTAAATTGAGCATGGCTAATAACACCCAATCCATAGGTCCCTCTTTTTTTCTCTCATGACCCTTTAAGACACTTTTAATTGATTTCCAGTCACCATAGGATTTCAAGACCTCATTTTAGCTTAGTTGGGACCCATTTTCCATGTTCCTTCCAGCCCCCCAGGTCTCAAACCTCTAGGACAAAAGCATTTAGGTTGGACTACAATGCTAGAACCTAAGGTTTCCCCTTCCCAACACTCATGTCTAATCACCTTTCAAGCTAAAATTTCCATTTTCTCTCAAATCATCTTTGTCATTATGTTGGCCTAGCATGATTGCATTTAATCCATGACCAGTAGATCCTTATAAAATCCCATTCAAAGATCATTTGGAAAGAGGTTGGAAAATATCATTTAAGAAAGCAAGACCATTCAAGAAATCTTCCCTATTCTCTACTTACAGCTAGCTTATACACTTTCAAGTATATTCAAGTCCTTACACTAGCCCCTAGTCATCTCAAGCACACCTAGTTTTTGTATTTCCTACATTTTCATTCACTATTGTACCAAGCACTCTTAAAGGGAGAACTACATATGGCTTGATCCCTCCTCAGAGTATTGGTATGTATGTGATGTGCCTACACATAGGGTATGAAGCATGTCTATTGTATCTTACAAACACTAACCCCTTTTCCCTATTTTCTAAAATTATTATTAAAGTGCATAAAGACACAGACATAAAAAATTAACTCTATAGAGAGTTTTATTGATAGTGAGGCTCTAAAATTTGGTACACAAGCTCACACTAACTAGGTGAACAAAACCCAAAAATCTTAGATCCTCAGGACAAAAGCATCAAGGAAGGATTATAGCACTGGAGCCTAAGGTGTCTAATTTTAGCACTCCTATCCAATCAAGAAATGAAAGCTAGAGTCCTATTTGCAATAGTGTCTCAAGAATGTACACAAATTTCTAGACCCTATCTTACTCAAATCAGCATAGAATAAGATAAGTTTAATGTTCTCTCTCTCACTAGTATTTTTAGAAAAGGTCAAATTTCAATCAAATTTCACAAATTATAATCTTTAATTCAAAATATTATTTACTAATTTTCTCTTATTCAAACCCTTTTATTATTTAAGAATTTAACAATAATTTCATAAAAAAATAATAAAATTAAAGTGGATTATGATTTATCGATATTTTTTATCACATTTATTATTTCAAAATTAAAATTAGCCCTAATTGCCTTTATAATTGGATCTTATACCCTAAACCATATACCTTAAACCCTAAGCCCTAAATTATAAACTCTTTAAACCGTAAACTAATCATGTTATCCCTAATTAACATCATTTAACTAAGAATTAAGTTCATAGGGATTACTTTAGCATAAATTACATTATTAATTTCTTCAATTGACTAATTGCCTTAATCTGTGATGACATCAAGGCTAATTGAGCCCAAAATCATGTTCTATAGTCATAAATTGGTTGAATAAGCTTAAATTATCCTCAATTTCCTTTACAATTGAACCCTATAACCTAAACCCTAAATCCTATACCTTAAATAGTATGCCTTGTTGGAAATATTGTCATTGATGTCAAAGGTTTAAGATTATTGGTGACAAAGGCCCCATAGCATTTAATGTCTAAAGGTGTTTTTAATATTCATATTTTGGATAAAGTATGTTAATATTTATTTAATATTAATGAATATATTTTTTATTGTATAAAGTCAAGAGCGAGTCCATGAAGAAGTTAAAGAGTCACAAGGTAAAGACAAAAGAGGGAAAGGATGTATTTTCCCATGAAGATCTCGAGGAATTCAAAGAGTCACCAAGTGAAGACAAAAGAGGAAGGGTGCATTTTCTCATGAAGGGTCACCTTGAGGAATTCAAAAAGTCACCAAGATAAAGACAAAAAAGGAAAGGATGCATTTTCTCATGAAGGGTCACCATGTGACTTTTCAAATGAAAGGATTCGAAGGGTCATGCACGTTTGGCACCATTTTCTATGTGAATTGAAAGGTCTCAAAGGGTAAATGTCAAAGGTCATTTGGAAAGCTATAAAAAGAGGCTTGGGAAGCCATTTGTAATATACAAGAGTGTATTGTTCAGTAATTTTTTATCTTTAGAAAATAGGAGAGTAAAGAAAGAGATATTGTAGAGTTCTATTATTTGTTGAGAAATCAACATTGAGAGACAGTTGTGTTTTATATACAAGAGGGGTTAGTTCTCCTATGAGTTGGTGCTCAAAAATCAATGTTGTGTTGGTGCTCAGAAAAGGGGTTGGTTCTCCTACAAGTTGGTGCTTGCAAACTTTATAATTTAAGTTGGTGCTCATTCATATACTTGAGATTGTTCTCTATGGTTTTTTCCATGTTGGGTTTCCACATAAAAATTTGGTGTCTCTCTCTCTTGTGTAGTGCTTATTATTGTTTCAATTTTATTACATATCTTGAATGTATGATTAAGTGAAATTTTATAAGATATATGATATATTGATTCACCCCCCAGTATATCATGTGCTTAACAATTAGTATCAAAGCAGGTTCCTTTGCAAAAAATTTTACAACTTGAAGGTAGATCGGGGAAAGCACGATGGCTGGATCACATGAAGGTTTTTCTAAAAATAAGGCACCATTATTTTATAGGATAAATTATGTTTTTTGGAGCATAAGGATGAGGACTTATTTGAGATCTCTTGGATTTGACATTTGGTAAGCAAATGTGGAGGAATACAAAGAGCCATAGACACTTGTGACTACTCAGGTAAAAAAGAAGGTAAGTAAAAATAATGCTAAAGCTTTAAATGTTATTTTATGTGATTATGTGAATCAAAATTTGTTAAAGTTATGTAATACAAATCTGCTCATGAGACTTGGGTAAAGCTTGAAAATATTTACAAAGGTGAGATTTTGAGAGTTTGAAAATGAAAGAGGAAGAAAATATAGCGAGTTATATTTTGTGACTTGATCAAATAGTTAATCATATTCAAGGCCTTGGAGAAAAGTTTGAGAGTTTGAAAATGAAAGAGGAAGAAAATATAGCGAGTTATCTTTTGTGAGTTGACCAAATAGTTAATGATATTCAAGGCCTTAGAGAAAATTTAGAAGAATCAATGGTGGTACAAAAAGTTTTGAGATCTCCACCAATGAGATATGATGCAAAGGTTTTAGAAATAGAGGAGATGAAGGATATAGCCAAGCTAAAGATGGATAAACTACATGGTATTCTTATGGCATATGAGATGCAGACCGAACAAGAGAAACCCTCAAAGAGGGAAGCTGTTTCAAAACTTCAAATAAAGACAAGGCTAAGATTCAAGAATCAAGTGATGATGAAGATGACAATGAATCTCTATTCATCTGCAAGCCCAAAAAGGGCACAGGTAAATATCAAGGAAAATTACCTTTTAAATGTTTTAATTATAGAAAGATTGGATATTTTGCAGCAAAGTGCCCAGATAAGAGTAATGGTGATAATTAAAAAGGAAGGTCTACATATAAGAATAATTTCAATGGCAAATTCAAGAAGGGATTTGAGAAGAAGAGTTTATACTCTAAAGATCCTAGCTCAGTCGAACACAGTGGAGTTAGTGATTTATATAAAGAAGAGATTTTATTCATGACCATACATGAAGATGCCATTGAAAGCAAAAGTATACATGACTAAGAAGAAGAACAAGATGAATCTAAATTCGAATTGGAAGAAAAACTCATTTGTGCCTTAGAAGAATTACAAGCTCTAGAAAAGAAGAATCAAAGACTGAAGCTCTAGATCAAGAAAAATGAAAAAGAGTCAAAGGAAATAATTAAAGATCTACAAGCACACATTGAAGAAGCCAAAAAGACTGAAGAAGATCTAAAAACATAGTTGCAAAAAGTAAGTGAAGAATTTGAAAGGTAGGTTATTGAAATTGCTTATTTAAAAGCAGATCTTGAGAAAATAAATAAAGCAATCAATGATAAAGTAGCCAATGATTCAAATTTTGAGAATAACACTAATATATTTAATAACATATTAGAAAGTCAAAAATTAATATCAAATAAGATAGGTATCAAATTTGAGAAGAAAAAGAGCTATGTTGAAACTCTTATAAAAGAGGAAATAAAAAGGGAAGAAGTTAAGAATACAGAGGACATCTCAAACAAAGAAGGCTGGAAGGAACAGAGCTACAAAAGGCAATCAGGTCAAAAATACACAAATAGATTCTATTTTTATGGTTATTATTTTTATTGTAATGGATATGGTCATAATAAAATAGAATGTTGGAAAAGGGCTAATAATTTTAGAAATAAGGAGAAGGAAACTTATACAGAGTCACGTAGAAGCCATAATTCCTTTGTTCCTCTATCAAGCTTTAATGAAGAGGCCATAATATGTTGTAAGTGCAATAACTTCAGACACATAACTGGGTACTATAGAAGTTTGTTGAAGTCACTCAAGAAGGACTAGAGTTTTAAGGCACCACTCATCAAGAAGAAAGTTCAGACAAATTCATGGCAGAAGAAACAACCTAAAAAGTCTATGTTGGTCCTAATAAATTTGCATGCAAGAAATAAATAAAAGTCATGGTTCATTGACATTGGATGTTCAAGGCACATGACAAGAGACAAGATAAAGTTTGTAACCCTAAAGAAGATCAATGGTGGCATAGTGAAATTTGGATATAATACTACTGCTATAATTACCAAAAAAGGTACACTAAGTTTGGATAATGGTAGAACTAAAACTAAAAAATGTTTTATATGTAAAAGGTCTTAAGCATAATATTTTAAGTGTAAGTCAAATATGTGATCAGGGACACACCAAATTTTATGTAAAATGTTGTGAAATTAAGAGAAAAAATTTAGATGTGTTGGTTGCAGATGCTTAGAGAATAGGCAATAATTTGTATATGTTATCAGATATCAAAGGTCAAAGATGTTTGAGTCAGATTGAAGAAAGTTGTCTATGGCACAGGAGATTGGGATGCATAAATTTTGATAATATTTTCAACATCAATAAGAAGCAAGCAGTTAAAAAACCTTTCAAAGATTACAAAGCTCTCCAACACACTTTGTGAACCATGTCAACATGGGAAGGTTGTCAAAAGATATTTCAAGACAAAATAATACTCAACCACTCAGATATTAGAGCTTGTTCACACTAATTTGTATGAACCTATGAGAACTCAAAGTACTCAAGGTGAGAAATATTTCAAGTTTCTCATTGATAATTTTACACGTATGACTTGGGTAATGTTTTTAAAGAAAAAATCAGAAGCTTTCAGCCACATCAAATCATTCAAGGCTTTTGTTGAGAATGAAACTAATTTGAAGATTAAGTTCTTGAGATTAGATTAAGGAGGAGATTTCATTTCAGATGAGTTTATTGAGTATTGTGAAGACCATGGGATAAAGAGACATTATTTAGCAACCAAAATTTCCATAGCAAAATGGATTAATTGAGCAAAAAAATAGTATAGTTTGAGTGATGGCAAGGATATTGCTAAATGAATCTAAGATATCAGATAAATATTAGAGAGAGGTAGTATGTATAATAGTGCATATTCAAAATAGAGCATTGTTGAGAGTCAATAGTGATAAGACTTCCTATGAGCTATGAAAAGATAAATCAACTATAGTTGATTACCTCAGAGTCTTTGGTAGAAGATGCTTCATAAAGAGAATCGATAAAAAAAATTGGTAAGTTTAAATCTAGAACAGATGAAGGCATATTTTTTGGATATTCTATCAAAAATAAAGCTTATAAATTTTATAACAAAATAACCAAGAAGATTGTTGAAAGTGCAAGTGTCAAGATAGATGAAGATGTAGCACAAAGAGCCAATGATCCAGTGGACACTCCTGAAATCATTAAAGAAGAAGATTTTAAAGAGTCAGATGAAGATGAGAAGGAAAAGCAAAAGGATACCAAGACCCCATCTAAATATGTTCATATAAATTATAATAAGAGTGACATCATCGATAACATAAATGAAGGAGTTCACACAAGAAGGATGATGGTAAGTGAATCTAAGCATGTAAATTTTTATTTTTTATCCAAAATTTAGCCTAAAAATTTTTTAGAAGCTAGACATGATGAGCATTGGGTTACGGCAATGGATGAAAAATTAAATTAGATAGAAAATAATGATACTTCAGAATTTGTGCCTAGACCAAAAGGTCAAATGTGGTAAGAAAAAAATGGGTATATAAAAATAAGTTTAATGAAGATGGTGAAGTTACCAAGAATAAAGCAAGGTTAGTATGTAAAGGATATGCTCAGATTGAGGGTATAAATTTTGAAGAAACATTTGCACTAGTGGCAAGGCTAGAGTCTATTAGAATGTTTCTTGCTTATGCAGTGTTTAAAAAATTCAAAGTGTTTCAGATAGATGTCAAGTCTACCTTCCTTAATAGGAATCTAGAAGAGGAGGTCTATATTGAGCGACCTGAGGGATTTATTCTCTCAAATTATAATAGCCATGTATGTAGATTGAAGAAAACATTGTATGGATTGAAATAAGCTCCCAGAGCTTGTTATGCAAGACTTGATAAGTACCTACAAGATCAAGATTTCAAGAGAGGTTTTGTTGATAGTAATATCTACAACAAAACAGAAGGTGAGCATCAATTGATTATTGTGGTATATGTTGATGACATAATTTTTGGAGGAGACATTGAAAAGATGACAAAATATTTTTTTGATAATATGCAAAAATAAGTTGAGATGTCTATGCTTAGGTAATTGTCATTTTTCTTAGGGTTGTGAATATTTCAATCAGATAAAGAAATTTTCACATCACAAAGTAAATATGCCAAGGAGATGTTGAAAATTTTTGGTTTTAAGGATTTTACACCAGTTGGCACACCAATGGGTATAGGAGACAAGGTAAGGATGAAGATTTACCTATTTCATATCAATATTTGTATAGATCTATGATTGGTAGTCTTTTATATTTGACAGCATCAAGGTCAGACATTATGCATGTAGTAGGCATGGTTACAAGATATCAAGCAGCCTCGAAGGAGAATCATGTTCAACTAGTGAAAAGAATATTCAGATATGTTAAGGGGACATTAGATTATGGATTATGGTATCCCAAAAGTAGATATTTCACTTTGGTTGTTTATACATATTTAGATTGGGTAGGGTGTTTGGATGATAGAAATAGTACAAGTGGAGGATATTTCTTTCTCTATGATAGCTTAGTATCATGGCTAAGTAAGAAGAAGAACTCAGTATCATTTTCTATAGCTGAAGTAGAATATATTTTAATAGTGTTGTGTTGTACTCAAATGACTTGGATGAAGTAAATTTTAGAAGACATCAAGGTAAAATATGATGAACCTATCTCTATTTTTTGTGACAACACAAGTGTTATTAATATTTTTAAGAATCCAGTGATGCATTCAAGAACAAAACATATTCTTATTAGATGTCACTTTTTGAGAGATTAGGTTGTAGATTAATAGGTTAAGTTGGAATATATTAGTACTATAGAATAAATTGTAGATATTTTTATAAAATCACTACCAAAGGACATATTCAAGTATCTACGAGAAAATTTGGGAGTAATTTATTTTACTTCTTGCCATTGAGGATCAGCATCAATTGAGGGGGAGCTAAGTGGTAGCTCTAGAATAGGCCTTTTGTCATTAATGTCAAAGGGGGGGAAGTACAAAAATAGGAACAAGTACAAGAATAGGTATAGGATGCTATAGTAAGGGGGAGTTACTGTATGTTTTTCAGTTTGGCAATATGTCCAGGTTGGCATGTGTAGTACATGTTTTTGAATGTGGCAATTTCAATTTGAGGTTTCCATCAATGACAAAGGGAGAGATTGTTGGAAATATTTTCATTGATGTCAAAGGTTTAACATTATTGGAGACAAATCCCCCATAGAACTTAATGTCTAAAGGTGTTTTTAATGTTCATATTTTAGCTAAAATATGTTAATATTTATTTAATATTAATGAATATATTTTTGGTTGCATAAATTCAAAAGAGGTCCCCATGAATAAGTCAAAGAAGGAAAGGACGTATTTTCCCATGAAGGGTCATCTTGAGGAATTCAAAGAGTCACCAAGTGAAGACAAAAGAGGAAGGGTGCATTTTCTCATGAAGGGTCACCTTGAGGAATTTGAAAAGTCACCACGATAAAGACAAAATGGGAAAGGATGCATTTACTCATGAAGGGTCACCATGTGACTTTTAAAATGAAAGGATTTGAAGGGTCTTGGCACAATTTTCTATGTGAATTGAAAGGTATTAAAGGGTGAAATCCAAAGGTCATTTGGAAAGCTATAAAAGGAGGCTTGGGAAGCCATTTATAATATGCAAGAGTGCATGGTTCAATAATTGTTTATCTTTAGAAAAGAGGAGAGAATAGAAAGAGATATTGTAGAGTTCTATCATTTATTGAGAAAGTAACATTGAGAGATAGTTATGTTTTATACATAAGAGGGATGGGTTCTCATGTGGGTTGGTGCTAAGAAATAGTTATTATGTTGGTGCTCAGCAAAGGGGTTAGTACTCCTACAATTTGGTGCTTGCAAACTTTTTAATTTTAGTTAGTGCTCATTCATAAACTTGATATTGTTCTCCATGGTTTTTCTTAGATTGGGTTTCCACATAAAAATTTGGTGTCTCTCTCTCTCTTGTGTGGTGCTTATTGTTCTTTCAATTTTATTGCATATCTTGAATGTATGGTTAAGTGGAATTTGATTAAGTGAAAGTTTATAAGATATATGATATATTGATTCACCCACCCCTCTCAATATATCACATGCATAACATGCCTTAAACCTTAAACCTTAAAGCATAAACCCTAAACCAATAAATTTAACCCAAATTAATATCTTTTAGAGTAATAATGAGGTTCACAAGGCTCAATATAGCCCAAATAATATCACTAATTACCCCTATTGACTAATTGGCACAATCTCTGATGAAATTGGGGCTAATTGAGCCCAAAATCATATTTTGTAGTCATAAATAGGTTTAACAACCTTAAATTGGCAATAAATGACTTCATGATTGGACCATATACCCTAAAACCTAAACCTAAACCTTATACCCTATACCCTAAGCACTAAACACTGAATCAATTAATTTATCCCCAATTAACATCCTTTAGAGTAATAATTATTTTTTAGGCTTAATTTAGCCAAATCACATCACTTATTACCCCAATTAACTAATTGGCTCAACCTGTGATGACATTGGGGTTGATTGTGCCCAAAATCACATTCTAGTAGGTTCAACAAGCTTAAATTAGCCTCAATAGCCTTCATGATTAGACCCTATATGGGTATGTGTATAGAGTTAGAGAACAATTCTATGGACATACCCTATAATGCATACACATTATTCATATTATGGCTTGGAAATTATCGAGCCATAATGTGTACATGTTAAATGATAATGCGTACATATTACCTTTATGTTTTTTTTAAATCCATAACCAAACACTACCATTTCACATTTTTACAACTCCTAAGTATCATTTTATGTTCATATTTATCCTCTAAAGACCTCAAAACTCACTATAAGTCCATTAGAAAGATTGACACATCCTAAATTTTATAATGCCAGTACATAGATGAGGTAAGTAATAAAAAACTACACCTATTAACCTTGTTTTTTACTAATTTTTTATTTTTTACATTGTATAATTTTTAAATTGCTTGTTTGAAATAGACCAATCCACTATAAGAGACCATAACTATCCTCCTAACCCTCCACCTGACCCTGCTAATCCTATGTCTAACCCTCCACCTAACCTTCCTAATCATTTGGCTAACCCTCCACCTAAACCTCTTACAATTCCAAAAGATCCCCCAGATAGCTAGGAGGATCTAGCTTCACACATTATAGAAAATAAATTAAAATTGAATAAGTAATGAATGAGGAATCCCACATCCACCAACACCCATTGCACCTATCTAACCAATAACCTAGAGTCAATACTGGGTTAAGTTGACTTATAACAAGTCAAATTGATAAATGGACATCATATCAAGTTAATTTTAGGGTTTATTATGCTGACAAATTATCAACACTTGAGATCAAAAATAAAAAATATTAAAAATGACCATTTATGCATTATTCATTGACCTAGCCAACAATGCACCATTCCATTAACAGGTAAACATTTCCCAATCCATAGGTGCCAACACAATTTGATCAAAGCAAATTTTTGAGACTGATGGTGGATGGTGTTTGATTATCTACCATGTAACAACCATGAGATCCCATTGTATTTTTTGAGAAAACTCTACCATGAGTTTATGCTCAACAAGATTGTAAACTATTTTGATTATGGTGAGTTTCACAGTCGAGGGAAAGGCTCTACACATAGTCAACTAAGGGCACATCATGTGCCTAATTGACCTACAAGGATTCCTACCCAAAAGCCACTTCATTTTGAGATCCCATCTATTATGAAGGAGGTCATGGAGATTGAAACTCTATATGTGTTTAATGTGCTTATTGATATACTCACTCCACATATGAGTAGGTTTTCAATGACTGATGTTGGAGATATACCACCTAGTGTGCATACTCGATCCCATCCTTATAGATCTTATGGAACTATATGTGTTAGACCTTCTGATGATGATATTATTGGTGGTTTAGATGGGTTAAATGATATAGTCTTGAGTGAAGATTTTTAGCACACATATTTGGTGTACAGTCATCGGCCACTACATAGATGTAGGCATCTTTTATATATATGTCATATCAAATATAAGCTATATTTGTAAATTTAAATTCTAACAATTAATTTATATAGAAAATGAATAATATATGTGTAATTTTTTTTTTTTAGTAGGAGATAATGCCTTCAGCATCACAATCAATGATTGTAGGATTTGATCTCAAGTGGCCATTATTTACATATACTGAGCCAGTTGTTGGCCCATCCACTACTACATCTGGCTATGTTAGCATGACACCTTTTATTTATATAGAGGTAAAATTTTGAGTTAATAATACACTCTTAGTTTAATAAAGGAGAAAAATTGCCATATATCCTTGATGCTTTATATAAAACTAAGTGAGACCTTATTTATTCAGTTGATGTCTTGAGTAGACACTCTTCCATCAATATGAGTGGAGACAATTGTTACCCCATCTACTACTGCATTTTTCTATGTTATTAGGACCCCTTTTACTTATACAGAGGTAAAATTTTGAGTTAATCTTGCACTTTTTGATTAATAAAGGAGAAACATTTGTCATATATCTTTGATACTTTATAGAAAAATAAGTGAGACATTGTTTGTTCAATTGATCTCTCAAGTAGACAATCCTCCATTATTTTGAGTGGAGATAAACATAGGCATTGTTACAACAATATCATCAACATAAGACCTCAAAAAGGTACATATTAACTTATAATTTTGAATAGTAAAATATTTTTTTTTAAATAATTTTACTACATACTTGCCTAATAAATATAAATTATGTGAATGTATCTTGTATGTAGGTTTGTTTCATGACATCTGATAGTCCCATTCATATATTAGTATAGAAAATTCTCATGTTTTTCCTCATTTTAGATGTATGTTCATGTATTTCAACCTACCACTAACCCAATCGAGCATCAAAATCATATTGAGCAGGACCATGAGATTGCAACAAGTGCATGTTTAAATGTTTTTTATTTTATTTTAAAATTAAATAACCTAGTTTCATGTATTTTATTTTAATTTTCTAATAGTACTTGTATTTGAATAGGTTTAGCTGCAAGTGAGCTATGAACATAGGACCCATAGTTAGATCTTGGAGCAATCCAAGGCATTTGAGGGATCTCCATCTACTAGCAGGGCATCCCAGGGAGGGTCTTCTTCAAGGAAGGCAAAGAGAGGGATATTATTTGATGATTAGCTCATGTCTTACATGATGTATTTTTTTCTATTCCTATAGTGTAATCTATGTATTATTGACATTATACATGTGCCTACATGGAATTCACCTTACATTCTATTACATTTTTATTTTATAAGCCTTTATGGATTTTATTATTATATTATAAAACTAATATATGAAAAATGAGGTTTTTTTTACTTCAATTATCAACAATGAAGTGTAATGTTTTACCATTGATCCACATTTGATAATTTTAGGTGTCTAGAGCACCTATGATGCCCCCGAGTCTATCCAAAGTGCCCCTAAGAATATAAGACCCTTATTTTAGTATTCACCAAGTCAATATGCCCCTGTTATCATGTTCCTTATTTTTCACTTCAACTCATTTGACATCAATTTTGGCACACCAATATGGTCCTAATTGAAATAAATTATTTATAATTGTATAAGAATTTTAGTTCATTTAATACAAAGAATCACTAAAAAACACATTGAGCATTCATAGATAATTATTAATAACTCACAAATATTCTAGAGTTATGGGTGTCATTATCCCTTCATTTAATCAATTTCATGATTGATTCCATATCAAAGTAGGGCCGGTGTCTGATGGCTATTTGCAATAAGGTGTAATGGTGATGGGCTAAAAATTATGTTTTAGAAGGTTTTCTGAATGATCATCTACTTCTAAGGTACTAATCTACTCAACTAGTATTGAATTTATCTAATTGCTTGAAGGAAACACACTTGTAGAATCTAAAAGAACACACTTTCTTAAAAGGAAACACTCTTGCTCAAGAAAGAAACTTCTAATTAAACACACTTACTTGTAATGAAAGTTGTTAATCTAAAGAACATGTTTAAATCTGATTGTAGAATTAAATTTACTTGATAATTAAATACTCTTAAAACTTAATCTAGGATTAAATAATTTAAATTAATTGATAATGAAATATTCTCACAAATGAAATCAATGCTGGGAAAAATAGTTAGAAGGCAGATGTACACACAAATATAAATAATCCTGCAAGTTAACAATTCATGCTTGTAACATAAACACTCTTATCAAAGTTTAAATGAATAATGAAATGACAAACATAAATAACACATAAATCCTAGCTTCCTTGGGTGAGTGGATCTTTCTCTCTCTTGGATGAGGATGAAATCAACTTAGAATTACTAGAATTAGGAAAGCTTCATTAATTCATGCAAAAGTTACAAACTGGAACTAGATCTTATATCTCTAACTATCATGGTACATTTGATAATAATAATCACTTACTTCCTTTAGGATAGTGGGAACATGATACTTTATTATTAAATGCCTTATAACTGCTATCTCAAATTACATCTAACAAATTAACAATGTAACTAGATCACAACGATGATCAAACAAACTTTCAAAAATAGAGAGATGAATTACAACTACCCACACCCCAAGGAGGAATGTTATAATGGAAGGAATGTAACTACATATAATTTTATTCAATTTGTTACATCATTTTATATTTACATCAATAAATCGGGTAACCCAAAACCTCATGCAAATACAATGGTGTTGTCTTTGATATTCTAAAAATAGAAGTACTATAAATAGAATGCCTATAGAAATTACGTGTATACATAATTATAAATTAAAAAAATTAGACATCTCTGGCATATTTTATATGCATCAAAAATGTCTTAGACAAGCGTTGGATCAATACTGAAGCTTTGTTGACAGGTTAAAGAGCTTAATGGTTCAATCATAGGACACCTGCAGTATTCTGAAACTTGACTGTCTAAAGCGTCATTAATAAACTCTAGAGCTTTGATGTAGGATTTCTTCTTACTCCAAACTCATCTCTAATGGTTGATTTACTTCACAAAAATATTCTATCATTCAATTATAGTCCATGGTCCTTATTTTATATGAAAAACTTGAGGATTAACCATGCCAATTGTTAGAACATAGTGGTAAGAGCGAGAACACAAGTAAGAAGGAATAAATAATGAATGGGGAGATAGTTAGATCATGATATACTAAGGAATAGGCTTTCAATAATTTCAAACATGCTACCCCTATGCCTTGAGAAAGAAAATAATCATTTGATGGAGGCAAAGAAGCATTGAATGTATTTCAAACTACCCTATAATAATGTAACTACTTTATGGTAGTTGAAAACAAGTTGGTTGAAGAAGAAGTGAAACATTGAAGGCAAAGACATGGTGAGTTAAGATCAAAATAGAATCAAGGAGACCACCATACCCAAATATAGGTCAACTCACAAAGACATTTAACCACATCAAACACTTCAAACAATCATGATGATCTTTATATGCCTTCATTCAAGGCAACCTAATTTCAAGGACAAATGCTAAGTAATTTTAGTAAACTTCTCTTAGCTTCAAGAATATGAAATTATTTACTAACAGTGCCAACTGCGTGAAGGTGAAAGCTTATATGGAACCACTAACCTACAAAAAATTGTTAGTAAGTAATTAAAAATGAAATTTATATGTACTACTTATAAAATCAGAAAACATTTTATAAAATTGATTATATATACAATTTATAAGTCAACATATCTACACATATCAATCCATCAAACCACTAAGATCTACTCTAATCTTGATCTTAAGAATAATCTCATGGTTTGACTCATAAACTTTCCATATATTCCTATTTAATGGCCTCCCATGATATTCTTCAATTGAATATTCATTGCAAGAACTAAATTTAAATAGTGTAGTATTTTCTTGTGTATTTCAAAGGCTTTAAACAACCATATATCTAAAAACATTATTGGATATCGTCAAAGTCAAGTTCCAGTGATGACCACATACCTAGTAGAATACTCAATGTTTTCTCCATATATGAATGTGGAAGTTAATTTTTTATTTTCCTCTACACATCGACATAATTAGTAATATTTCCCATCTTCATTGTCTTCATTTTCAATAACTAAAAAAAAATGCCCTATATCACAAAAAATAATTTTTAATGACACTATATGAAGATAGATAATGGGATTGAATAGTACATAATGAATAATATTCTTCCTGACTACACTAGATTAGCTACATAGTCAAAGTCATGTGATGATGCCATATCTATAAATTATAATGCTCGTAGAACCTAATATGTGTTTATTCGAATTAGAGGTCTAGAACTCCATTCATCTACCCACTTTTGTGACTCACACTCATTCCAAATAGAGTCCATGCATGCAAAACAAAAACATGCCAAGTGTCTCGTATGAATAGTCCAAGATCTTACATTTAAGCTATGAAATGAGTGCACCTCATTTGAACCCATTATAGTCATACAATCCTCATATTTTGTAAATTTTTCTTCCTTTATCAACTAAAAATATCTATGAATAATATAATTTGGTTGAGCATCATGGAACATGTTCTCATTACACCATTTAACCACACTTTATGCATCAATTAAATGAGCACCCTTGTCAAATTTTAACTCCTCCCTTGAAACAACTCATTTTACACATGTTTCAACTTTGTCATGCTCCCATTTTCCATGGTCAGCCTCAGTGAAACTCTAACTATGTTCTACACCAATGGTAATGTGAATCCTGCTCAACCAATAAAACATCTGTGTATTCTTGAATTGTGATGTGAAATTATATGACCAAATTTAATGTTGATTTAAATGAATTTTCTTATCAATCAACTATCCATATAACTTCTCAAAATAATTGTACACATACTCTATACAATGTGATATCTCATCACTACTATAGAAGTGGTACTCTCTTAATATTTTTTTGATCTTGCTTGGTACTCTTAGGTGATGCACGAATGATATATGCATAAATATTATAACTTGTGATGAGTTGTAATATTATGACTAAATTTCCATTTGTGGTTTAAATATGTAATTTTCAGCAAAGTTAACTACTAAAACAATTGAACCAAGTGAGAATGTGTCTTTGCTTATCTTAAAATGTTCATCCAACTGTTTAGCCCTCTATGTGTGCCTTGTATACTCATAAATATTATCTCCTTGAGTTTTACCATAAATTATAAAATGGGTATCTATTTTGCAACAAGCTCACACCTTTTAGATTTTTTTCCATCTTTTACTTGATAAGTCACATATTTATATTTGGTCAAACTAACTAATTCCTATCAAAATACACTTGTTTCATCTTCATGATTATAATTTTTTAGTTTTGGAAATCCACCAAAAATGTTACAAATTTCATCCAAACATGTTTTTTTATAAATAAAATGTCCATCCGATCTTTCACAAAAAAATGTTGGAATAATTTCCCTAGCTGATTTTGATGGAAATTTTAAGTGACACACCTGTAAAATATTTTTAGTATGTAAATTACAATGAAAATGATGTAAAACATCATAGTGCATTACAAAACAAATGTGTTGCCTACAACAACAAGTGTGTGTGTGATTTATTTTTACATAAAAAGGTTTGGCCATCTCAAAATATCTTTGACTAATAGAAATTCATGGATATTTTTCCAAAAACTTGTAATACAATTGTGTTTGAGTCATATCTAAGAAATTTTTTGGATACGGTTCAGGGTATGAGAACCAACTCTTATTTTTATTTCATATCTTGCATTGAGCAAAACTCTAGTATTATCCTTCCAAAATTGTACAAGTAACTCTTTTAGATCATCATCTATAGCCTTGTAAGTTTATGTAAGTTAACTAGAGAATGCCCATATCTCATTGGTGTTGGGTTCATTAAGTCTTTTACATATTGAAATCACTTTCATTAATATTTTTCTATTTATATCAAGTGTTTGACTTGTTTTTCTAATCAATTATTTTTCCCTGTTTGAATACTTGCTGCACAAGTTGTGATTATACATTAGATAACATTATAATATTTGTTACATGATTGAAGACCTACAATATGATATGCATCACATTTCCATCATCCATATTATATATTCTTAGCCTTAAATTGTACATGTGAGGTCTAAAATTAATCAATTTCATGAATGAAATAAATAATTAACATCTTTTAGTATCATGAATCAAATTATTAAAGAAACTATCCCAAATTTCCTAAACTAGTCTTCTTGAATGGTGGTCAAACATTTTTTTAGTCATTGTTTTCAAAATATTTTTATCAACTTCCATTAATTACTTACCTTTTATACACATAATTCTTAGAGGTGTTGTTACTAGTGGAACTTGTAGAGGGTGTTTTAATTTGTCATTACTTTCATTGATTAGTGATGGGACAACATTTTCTTCATTGTTTCTTTCCTCATTATGAGCTTACATGATATTTTATTCATTTCTAATTTCATCATTATTTCTTTCCAATAAAATTTCTCCATTGCTGGGGGATAAGGCATCATGTATATACTCATCATCAATAAAATAAAAAAACACTATACTTTGAATGTGAGCTTCCAACATTATCTAATTCATTATTGTCAATTTCATCATTATTCAATTTAGTATTGTCAATTCCATCATTATTGAATTGATTATTTTCAATTTCATCATTATTCAATTCATTATTATCTATTATATCATTGTCTATGGCATTTGGATCATCAGAGATAGTTTACATACCTTATTTTAAATAAAGTGCTTACATTCATACCTTGTTTTTTCTCTCACCTCTTGTATTTGCTCAAGTGTTATGTTCTTCAACTTGTTTCTCTTTCTTGAACGTGATCTATCACCCATTAGACAATTGATATATTTTCAAAGGTAGGATCCAAAAAATCACTTGATAGCTCTTATTCTCAATTTTCAAGTACTATAGAAGTGTGTAAAGAATGTTTGTGGGGATAAATTTCTCAAATTGGGCAAAAAAATCCATCTAAAAGCAAGTTTTTATCTATAGAAATAATAACACGTACGAATTATGAAACGCTTACATGTTATAGATTTGAATTTAAAATCCAATCCTTTTGGCTCAAAAAATGCATGGATTCTTGAGCTAAAGGCTTGGACTTATCAATCTACAACCAAGTCCAAGAGCTTTGATATAAAATAACAAATTTCAACTTCCATCACAAAATACATTAGGAATTTCAACAATAAAATTCAAAAAAGTATTACCATGATGACGAACACGCTCTCTTTTTTTCAAATATATGATTTTTATGAATTTTGGACTATATTAAAGTTACAAACTATGTTGATTTCTAATCTATAGCTTTTTTAGTTTGCCACATGTCGTAAATATACATGCCTATACAAGTTAATGTAATTTATTTTTTCATTCATCCAAGTGCAAAATAAATTATATGGTCAAAAAATATGCCTAATTCTACACACATTCAAAAAAAAATCATTTTCATTTCTTTTAAGGTAGTTAGGGGGGCCACATGATCACCTATCCATTTTTTGGTCAGTTTTTAGGACCTATTTACTTACAAAATTAAAAATTAAAAATATTAATTGATAAAATATAAAAAAATATAGGTCACAATCTAGAATATCTTATCAAATATTCAACAAAGGTTTTCAAACAATATTAAATGATTCTCAAAAAATGGTGGGCCAAGTGGCTATCTATGCACTCTACTTTCTTGAAAAAATAAGAGTTTTGATTCAAATTTTAGATGTTTTAACTTGTTATACATAATCATTTTTTTAAATAGTGTTTTAAAAACTAAACTTGAAGTGTTACAATTCATGTTCTTATAACATTTTTAAATTTTGAGTGTAGTTATTTCAAATTATCTATACAAGTTCAATCTTCTCAAATTTCAGGAAAATCATGTCTGTGGTAGCTCTTTTTTGTCTCCCAACTTTGTGCACTTACCCATAACCTAAACCAAATACATTATACTTTAAACCTTAAGTCTTAAACCCTAAACCCTAAATCTTAAACTCTTTAAACCCTAAACAAGTTAGTTTAACCCCAATTAACATCATGTAGACTAAGAATTAGGTTCACAAGGCTAAATTTGACCAAAATCACATCATTATCTACCCCTATTAACTAATTGGCTAAATATGTGATGACATGTGGGCTAATTAAGCCCAAAATCATAATCTATTGTCACAAATAGGTTAAATAATCTTAAATTATCCATAATTACCTTTGAAATTAGACCATATTACCTAAACCCTATACCTTAAACCCTAAGCCCTAAATCTTAAACCCTAAACCAACTAATTTAACATAAGTTAACATCCTTTAGAGTTAAATTTAGGTTCATGAGGCCTAATTTATCCTAATTTGCATCATTTATTACCTCAATTGATTATTTGGTTCAATTTGTGATGGCATTGGGGTTAATTAAGCCCAAAATCATATTTTCTAGTCACAAATTGGTTCAATGAGCTCAAATTGGCCCAAATTTCCTTCATGATTAGACCTTATACCCAAAAACCTAAATCTTATATGTTATACCCTAAGCCCTAAACCCTAAACCCTAAATCATAAACCTTAAACCTTACATCAATCAATTTAGCCCTAATTAACATCCTTTAGAATAATAATTATTTTCATACAGATCAATTTATCCCAAATTGCATCACTTATTTCCCTAATTGACTAATTAGTTTAACTTATATGACATCGGGGCTAATTATGCCAATAATCACATTCTATAGTCATAAGTAGGTTTAATGAGCTCAAATTGGCCCCAAATGCTTTTATGATTAAACCCTATACCCTATACCCTAAACCATATACCTTAAACATTAAGCCCTAAACCCTAAATCATAAACCCTTTAAACCTTAAACCAATCATTTTATCTCTAATTAACATCATTTAGACTAAAAATTAGGTTCACAGGGCTTAATTTGGCCCAAATCACATCACTAATTTACTTAATTAACTAATACTTCAATTTATCAAAATATAGTTAAAATATCCATGATCTATAGAATTTAATAAGTGATGCATGTGTTTTATTTGTTGGATTACCATTATAAATGTACCCCATAATTGGAAATAATGTTGTGTATGCCTTTGTGCATTATATGGTTCTTGTATGCATTGGGGACCCGTTGATGTGTTTCTCCTAGAGTGTATGCCTTAAGGGGTACAAAGGGAATGGGATGGGATTGACTTGTGGCACTTTATAAGATATGTTCTAATATTATTCTATCATACCTACCTCCCTTCATGCAACCTTCATACCTCCTATGATGTCTCTTTGAAATCTTGAAACCTTGAAATATGGCTAAGTCTGAAACCCTAAAACCCTAGAATCTGACTAAGTTTGAAATATGATACAATCCTATAAAACTTAGAATTTGCATTATAGTTCTTATAGGTTTGAAACCACTCTCAAACATCCTAAAAGTATATAAATAAAATATAAATTAAAGTATAATAAAAAAATTCATTTCCCTATCTAAATGTAACTTATACTTAAGTGTTTATTTTATTTATATATTATGCATGCCAATGTAATAGTAAACTATTCTATGTACATGATTTTATAACAACAATACCACATATGATTTTTTAATAACCAATAGTAAAATATTCTACATACATAGTAATTCCACATACGTGGGAATTTTGCATATGTGATTCTACTTTTTGACATTTGAAACACATGCCTCAAAGCTCGAGATTAGCTTGGATTCCTGAGCCTGAGGCATGGACCTACAAACATAGTTGAATGCATGTTTTTGACTAAAAATAATAAAATGAAAATTCAGCCATGTTAAACACTATGACATTTATCAAAAAAGATCTTTAAAATATGACTACAACATTGAATACACTCTCCTCTTTCTATATATATATATATATATATATATATATATATATATATACTTACTTTAAAGTTGTTGTCTATATTTATTATGTCTTTTTATAGTACTATATACTGAAACTATATATGTTTCTATTTATTTACGTACCTTTTGATTATTTGATTCTCAAACAAAAATTATATGGTTTCAAACTAGACCTAATTCTATACACATTCAAAGAAAAAATCTATATTTTTTTAGGTAGTCAGGGGGCGCATTCTTAGCTATACATTATTGATCATATTTCAAGCTCTATTGACTTATAAAATTAATTAAAAAATAAATATTAATTAATTAATTTTAAAAATATATAAGTTTCAAACTAGATGATCTTATATAGCTTTCCACTAAAGGGTTAAAAAAAATTAAATAATGCTCAAAAAATGATGGGCCACACAGAAAGTTAAAGGCTTGGGAATCGCTTGGATTTCTGAGCCTAAGGCATAGACCTATAAACATAGTTAAATGTGTGTTTTTGACTTAAAATAACAAAATGCAACTTTGGCCATGCTAAACACTTTGAAATTTATCAAAAAAATTCTTTAAAATATGACTACAACATTGAATACACTCTCCTCTTTCTACATATATATATATATATATATATATATATATATATATATATATATATATATATTTATTACTTTAAAGTTGTTATCTATATTTATTTCTAAGTATGTCTTTATATAGTGTTATATACCGAAACTATACATGTTTATATTTGTTTACGTGTCTTTTGATTCGTTAATTCACACACAAAAAATATTATATGGTTTCAAACTAGACCTAATTCTATACACATTCAAAAAAAACTAATTTTCTATATTTTTTAGGTAGTCATGGGGACCGCACTATCAGCTATACATTGTTGATCATATTTCAAGCTCTAATGACTTTTGAAATTAATAAAATAAATAAATACTAATTAATTGATTTTAAAATATATTTAAGTTGTAAAGTAGATAATCTTATCTAACTTTCTACCAAAGGGTTTTAAAAAACTATATGATGCTAAAAAAATGATGGGCCACATAGAAAGCTATCTATTCTATTTTTCTAAAAAAAGTACTACCTCTTTGAATTTTGGATGTTTGACCTACTTATACTTGACCATCTAAAAAAAATAGTTTAGAAACAAGACTTGAAATGCTACAATTCATGTTCCTATGACATCTTCAAATTTTGAGTTTATGTGTCTCAAATAATTCATACAAGTTGAGGTTTCTTATTTTTCATGTAAGACATGTCCACTTAAGACCCTCTTTTGGCCCCCCAATTTCATGCACTTACCCTCTAATTAACATTTAGTTCTAAAATAATGCACTTGTGACCACTCCTTATACACACTTATGCTATGCTCAATTTCAAGGTTCTAAACCACTATTCCTCTACTTCTATGCAGATGATCCTTACCCTTGAGAAACTCTGATACTGAATATTCATATTCCTCATTCCAAGTATCCTAGACTTGCTATTATATTGATTCATGCTTATAATTTAGTATTATCTACTCCTTAGACAAGGTCACTCCATAATAATTTCATTGACTGGTATTGTGTGAAGCCACCAATTTTATCCTCACACCTAACATCATCTAATTTATCAAATTAAAACTCACCTAACAAGTCATCCCATAATTTTATCAAGTCTCATTCAAGGAAAATCTAGTTATATCACTATATAAACACATTTATATTCATTTATTAAATAGTTCAAAAGAAGCTTCCATATGGTCAACACCAAAAAAAAATTAACTGCACGCTGAGAGGAAAACACTTATTTTTCTTAATTTTGATTCCATACAGTCCAAGTAGCCCTGATCTAAATCTAGATACACATCCAAGGTCATAATTCATTATTGAAGTATATTTTATACTAGGATTTCAATAACATATAACATTATACCAATATTTATTTCACACCACTGTAGAATGGGATAATTGCATGGACTTTGATCCCTCTTCAGAGTATTGGTATATAGGCAATGCACAACACATTTGACCTAAAATTCAACCCATAACCCATTTTCCCATTTTACTACATTATTCTCCATTGTCATTAAGCTAGTGTTCCAAGTGAAGAAGAAGGCATACAGTAGATCCCACAGCAAATCAAATAGATTTGATCACACACATCAGACCTACAAGTGATGGCACATTGATCTGAATTTACGTAGAAGGAAAAAAATCCTAATAGACATTGGTGCATTGTACAGGTGACAACACATGCCAAAATTTTTTGAATAATGTAGCCTTATCCGAAATCAAAATAGATACATGTTCCTAATTCACAATGACTCAAACAATCCCATAGTTGATCACATAGTCTCTATTACAGTATATAAGATATGAGTGTCAACTAAGTTATTTGTCTTTTATACTTTCCCCTTTGAGCATATTTCTATAAATATCAAGTTCCAAATCACTCTTCTGTATTTATTGCATATCTTATACATTCTAATTTTACTCAGCAGTTCATCATAATTAGATTAGATTATATTTATCCTAATCCCAAATTTTTATAAAGCACTACTAAATTGTACCAAACAATAATGTTATAATTATGATTGTTCATACATTATCTAATTATGCCAATTTTAAAATGATCCATATAGCCAATAGCTAAATTAAAAATGACATACATCATGTAATAATTTACAATGAAACATTTACGTTGCATCCACATAAAAGTATGATATTAATAAATAAAACATGAGTAATAATGGAATAAAAATTATCTACGCTCCTGTTGCCAGTATAGAGACTAATCAAAATAGAAGAATAGGAAAAATAACAATATGGTATGACTATCAGAAGTAAAATTGGGCATTAAAATGCAAACTTAAACATGTTATCATGTGTATTGTAATGGCATTGGTAACAAGAGTAAATCCATGGGGGTGATAGGTTGTAAGTGCATGTCACCTCTTTTCTTTAACCTTCACAAAGAAAATGTTTATCACCCACCATAATTTTTCTTATTTTTTGCAAACTAACCCTAAAAATTGTAAAATCACCATAATATTCACAAACACCACTTCAAGGCCTAGAATCTAATTACACAAAGAATGTATTACCAAACTTTAAATGGTCATATATTTCACCCAAGTATAGCCTTGTTGATGAAACAAAAGGCTTCCCCCACTAAATTGATTACTCTAGACACACTAATGGCATCAAAATTTTACAAGGAAACTTATAATAGAAAATTTAAAATCAAACATCCAATATATAAATATAAATAGATCAAAAAAATGACCCTAACCAGAATTAGATTAGAAAAAGGGGTCAATGGAAACTCAAAGGGATAAGGTAGAAAAATATAATTGTCTCATAGAGAGCACCTATGCTTCAAAAATATCATGGAGAAAAAATGTGTTAATACCAATCATAAAGGTCAAAAATTTAAATAAATGATCAATCCTCCCAAGAACAAGCCACATAGTGGTCAAGGGTCTGTACACTAGGCATCAGACTAAGAATCCTTGCAAAAATAAACTATAATCTTGAATGGGAAATGAAATTTTCACTATTCCAGCTAATTGTATTCAAAAATTAATGCCTTTAAATAAGTTTGTACTTGATAACTATTCTATAATCTAGAAGTCTCACTTTTCCCTTTGTTGGGAATTTTAATGTGAGAAATGGAAATGAGATAATACATTCCTAATGAATAGGGAAACTCCTATTAAATATCCATGAAAAACTTTCCTAAGCTAATCTAAAACTAACCACCTAGCAAATATATGTAAAAGTACTTTGTACATTTTTCACAGTGAATAACATATATAGGGTTAATTATTAACTATATAATAAATGCCTATCCTAAGTACCCTAAACATCCATATCATTTTGTGTTATAGGAACTAGTCCATCCCAAAATATAAAGACACAAAAGAGGCATGGTTAGAATTTTTAGTCACTTGATGGTTTTTTTAGAGATGAGATTATTCATGCTACTATCATCAATTAGAAAATCCAGTAGTTACTTTTGCATCTAAATCTATGAATGGAATAACCATTATCCTTTAACATCTAGTGTTATTTTTGTGTTTTTTGTTCTAAGATGAGTAGATTCTAGGATTGACTCAAATTTTATACCCTCTACTTCTACATGCATAAATAATATTTTCTACATATGGAACTTTATATTGGAGTGGCTATTGGTTTTATGTTTATCACACCATTTACATGTCTTAAAAAGTTTGAATATGTGTCTTATTTGGCATAGGTTTTACCTTCATATTGGACTCTTCCTCAATTATTATCACATAGTGATAGGCTTCATATAGTATTTGAATTTAATTAGTTTCATTTTGGAATGGCTAAATGGTCTTAAGCCTTAATGGTACTTGACAACTCTATATTGCTTTGAATCGAAAAAGCATATTTTTACATATAGGTCATGGAAGGCATCAGCGTATGCTTGGAATAATTGGTTATGTCCTTGTCATAGTTATTTCCACTTAATGTAGTAATGACCATAGATATCTTTGGGATAGTATTCATACTTGAATTCTTCTCAAAAAAATTCATAGGTTAGGTAAGACTTGTCTTCTATCTGGTCTTTCTCCCATAGAGTCCAAGATTTACATCACTCTTAATGGGTCGATAAGCTTTCAAAATGCAATATTGATATTATCTTCATTATAAAATTCATTCATAGGAAAATATGATTCTAATTCATCTAACCAGTTATCTATTATATATGTATTTATTTTTATCTCAAACATAGGAATGTCTAAATTTACTTGAAACCTACAAGGACTCAACCACCAAAATCTTTACTTATTTTTTTAGCTAATAGAACCACCTATTTAAGCAATTTATCAAACTGTTTCAATAAATATATCTTATGTTCTTGAAGAACCTTTATAATCTCATTCTTAATGATCAAATCGATTCCATATTATTTTTAGTTGTCTCTGACCATTTAAACTTGACTAAAACAACATGGTATATATTCTAAGACATCTTGTGGTTTTAAATCAAGCTTAAAATAATTTGACCTAATTATTTGAGACATAAAATATTAATCACTCTGATGTCAATGATCTAAATCCCAAGAGATTTAGGGGACAACACTCTAAATGAGGGTTTAGATGAGTTGTATTCCAATGTAGAAGAAATATTAAATAAGATGGAGAGTAAAACTGAAACCAAAAAAAATATTAGTATGTGTGTTATGTACATGCCATACCTTTGATAAATATGTATGTTTTTTGAATTTATATTATCTACCTACTATCTAAAGTTACAAATATACATACATATAACACAATGTTGGGAAGGCTAAAAAACCATTATTGAAGTTGAACCCATTCTACTTGCATGTTTGACTCTTCATCTTCAAATTGTTAAATGGGTTAACTAAGAGGTGTGAAATATGATAACAGATTCTCTAGCATAACTTGAGCTTTAAAGTCCCACTTGTCATGGTGTAGAATCATGTGGAGTGTCCACATGACTATTATGAGTTTTAGATGTTTTCCATAGAGACTAAGTTACCTAGAATTTTTACAAGTGTCTTGTAATTGGTTAATGTTGTGTAGAGGTTGTGCACATGGAGTTTTTTGATGAATTACCATGAAGGCTACATATAATATTCATATGTTTGTTGTGTAAAATGTTGAGCTATGTTGAATTGTGTTGATATTGATCATAAAAATTTGGCACATAACATTACTCCTCAACACAATGGCTAAACCCTTTATGCTTATGTGTTTTTCACCTATTAGGTGAAGTGTATAATGTGGTCTTATGAGTTTTGGGACATATTTCTTATTGTTTAAAAAAATGTGCATGATGTTGAGAGATATGTGGAGGTGCTTAGACATAGAGTTGAGAAGAGTTAGACAAGTAACCAAGGCACTCAAGGTGACAGCATGGTTTTGGGTAGATCTACATGGGGCATCAGAGAAAATGAACTATACACAAACCATACCAAGGAGCCTACCCAAAAAACCTCTCACAAGATGACTAATAACTCAGGGGGTAGAGCACCCAAGCATGCACAAGGGAGGTCCTAGGTTTGGGTCTTAGCTAGTTGATGGAAATTAACATAACATGCTCTGCAAATTAGATCAAATTTAGGTACTAAATTAATCATGAATTCAATATCTCACTAGGGGTTATTCTAAGTAGCTTGCTATGGAAAACAACCATGCAATCCTAAAGGATAGGGCAAGTATCAAGGGTCATGTCCTCTAAATCTCCCTTAGAATTATCACTCACCATAATGGAAAATAGCTAACACCCATTCCATTTAATTTTATTGAGTTATATATTAGATATCATCTGAAATAAAACCAAGCTCTTAATCCCTAAAAGGAACATTTTGACTACAAGGTCATCAAAACACTCAATGACCTTGTTATAGCAATGTACTTCATATTAATGTTCTTATAAATAATCCATACATAGAATGACATCATAATAGCCAAGTGATAGGATGTTCAAGTCTAAATTGGTTGTAAAATATCCTAATTATAGCACACAATAACTCACTAACAATCCAACAAATTACTTCACCATTATGGCCATCCAAACCTTCTAACAATCTACATGCCTATATGCCACTAGCCTAGATCAATTCAAAATTAATGGGGAAATAAATGAGTTTCATGATCATGGATCAAACAAAAAAAATAGTGAAATGCCATTGATCATACATAATGACTCAACTACAATGGCATGGTGTTATACTTGGAGAATCATGATCATTTCATAAATTATGTGTGGGGAGCCTATATTACCCACTGTCTACTCTAAAGTCAGTCTATTATACCTTTCTATAACTACATCCCTTTGAGGTAAATATATAACATAATGGACATGTGCTCTACAAACATAATAAGTAACTAAATACAAACCTTGAAATATTTATGACACACTAGCTCTTTGATAACCTAGACCACTAGAGCTCACAAAAACTACTATGCTTGATTATTGGGTCCATGTAGGTCCAAAACCTTGTCTCTATGGTCTCTAATCACAACCCTTTCCTTTTCCTACCACATACATCCTCTCTTCCTTTGAATGGCTTGTTGATTTTGGAACCACTTGATCTAGGGCCTAGGAGGAGACCTAATGGGCAACCACAATAACTGGATTAGATGGGTTATTGTAGAAATGTATATTGAATAGTAGATACTGAAAGATATATCATAGTTTAGTAATACAAGGGACATAGAAAAGAAGAGAATAGACACTATATTATAACTTTAATTTCAAAGTTGTATTGAATATTTTTTACAAGATCTGAGTGGTTGGATGTGTGACTTTTATACTTGTCTATATCTATTTCATTATCTTATTACAAAGAATAAAAGAATTTATTGATATAAATAAAGGAAGATGATGCATCAGCTGAATCATTATAAGAGTTGGTAACAATTGATTCATAACTAACCATTTTGTTTTGTTTTCTTATGATATATTCAATATTTAGTGATGTGTGGTATAGTACTAACACTCTACTAGTTGTGTGGCATCGTAAAAAAGGAGTTAGAACTTCATAGTATGCACATGCATACTTGAGATGATGTTGAAGTTTTTGGTGAAGATGACATATATCATAGAGTAACTAAATTGTGCCATAAGTTGATCGAAGGCTTAGATCCTCCTAGATCAATCTACCCTCCTTGAAAAGTAATGGTCCTTATTGTTTATATGTAGTTACGGTACAAGATTTGAACTTGACCTGCTTTGACAATATAAAAGAGAGGGATGTATTTTTAACATGTTTGTTTGAATATAGTCTCATTTACTTGATCTTATTATGTTTGTATGTTTAAGTCAAGATTAATCTATATTTTCTTAAGTTTGTATTTAATATCTGAAGTTATTAGGGTTTTTTTAGTAGTTTTAGCTCTAGCACTGAAGTCTAGCCCAATGAGCTACCACGTTGGCCCTTTCACATGAGGGTTAGGTCTCACATGCCCACTTGAAGTGTGCAGAAAAATATCGGTTCCCATAAGTTTTGAGGCATAGTGTTGATGTCATATTCATATCCTTCTCTATGTCATTTTAGACAGGGATGAGGTACAAATAGATTACCTTGATCCTTGTTCTTGGGTTGATTAATACTATTATGTTGATCATTTCCATCTTATAAAAACATTAGTTACTAGAAAAGAAATGGTATAATTTATATATATAACTTTATACACAGTCCACACTATCATTCTTCATAACACAAGTTTTATCAATCTTACTATATATATTATGCTCAAAATAAAAGGGGCATTATAATATCAATCAAAAAGGGTAAAGATTCATCATAATGTTCTACCAAAAAGGATTCATCCTCACAAATATATTACAATAGGGGTATTTATACTTATTTTTACCTAACCAAGTGTCACAATCATTTATGGCCTAAAGAATTGATGTACAAAATCTTAATAGACTAAGATTCATGGCACTTACAATTGGTTCTTCCTAAAAACACAAGCCTCAGTGCCCCTAGATCCTCACTCTATGATAAAACTTGGTGGCCATGTGTTCCTTTCCTTACAGGCTGGTGTAAAACTTTTGATCCATAAGGTTGGAGTGACCCATGTGAATCATTCTTCCAATTGCTTCCCACTTTTCATGTGCTTCCCTAGTCTTCTGATTCCTATGTTTTCAAGTTCCTCATGACTTGTTCTCCTCTAACTAGGTCCTCTCACGCTAGTTCTCCCATGCCATTGTCCTCTTGTACCTAATAGGTTCCACACCATGATGTTTCTATACCTATCAGCTATGCACCATAGTTCTCTCGTATCATGGTCTTTCCATGTCATGTTAGTCCTATGCCAAAATGAGACAATAGTCCTTCTACACTTTGTTGGTCCTAAGCCAAAATGGGACAACACTTAGTCAAAATTCAGGGGCCAACATCACCCCACATTACACTGTTAGTCCATTCTGGACTAAGTCATACTAGCATCCTCCAAAAATTTGGGCCCCTTCTACTCGATTTCCTTATTTAGATTGTCCCAATGGGATAATTCCTCGATAACCTTTGTAGTTATTCCCTCTATGGCCTCCTTTGATGTTTTTATCTCAAGTTGGGTTGAAGTCTCATTGGTCTTCTTCACCTATTTATCTAGGGTTGTGATGGCATCCTTCTAGACATCTTTGAGTGTAGACACTTCCTTATAAACCTATCCTCAGAGGGATACAAAACTAGATTTAGTTGTTGATGATATTTATTAATGACATCCTCCATCATATCTACATCCCTAAATGCTTTAGCACACTCGATGCAATCCTTTATTAAGAGTGTGGCATCAGTTGTGTGCTACCTCAAGTCCTCTTTAGCTTGGAGTTGAGCCTTCAAGACTTTATTTAGGCATTCAAGCCACATAAAAATTCCATCTAAAATAGGGATAACTTCCCAAATCTCTCCAAAGTTTGCTTGAAGATGTCAACAACTATGGTGAACTATTTAACTAATTCCATTCCCTCATCTCTTAATGCAAGTCACTCCTTGAACTTATTGAGCAGTAGTTCCACTAGGGTCTCTAGCTTTCCTATGGCATCCCCATCAAGAGGTACACCATATATAAGCACTGAATCTTCTTTAAAAATTATTTTATAAAGGGTTAATACCCTTACTTTTGCCTCTGTGGCCTCTTGGATATTTTGTTTCATTAAATCCAATTCCTCGGTGAGTGTTTATTTTTTGCAAGTACTTTATTATACATGCTTACAACCTTGGCATGTTTTTCCTCAATCATGCATGCATTAGAATCTAAAAAAATATTTTGGTGCATAAAATCCATGCCTAGTTTCAAAATTTTAGCACTTATTATAAGTGGGGTGAGATTTATTAGATCAACCCTCATTAATTCTAGCAGTGTTGGGGCATCTAGGCCCAAAGTGAGACTATCCTATGAGAGTTTGAACTCACACTCCTCATTGTACATCTTGAGCAAGAAGGACACATGCTTCCTAGTTTTAGGAGTTACTTATTTGGGATGGAAGTAAAACCAAAGATATATTCTTTTATCCTCAATATCAAACTAGTAATGTTCATGCATAGTACCCACCATTCCTTCATCATCTTGCCCTTCTATCTCAATCAACTCCTTCAGCTTATTTGAGTTATGCTCAAGCTCAGCATCCCCATGGCCACCAGTATCCATCTTAATATCTTCCTCATATTCCTCCTCATTATACATTATTTTAGTATTAAGAAAGGAATCATTGGATGTGGCCTTATCCTACACCAAGGAGGGAGTTTTCTCAAAATCTAAACCCGAGCTATGAATCTTCCCCTCAAGATCGTCTAGTTGGGGTGCTTGCCTTGGGGGATGCTAGTAGGTATCTCTTTTAGTAGTACTTGTGGGAAATGGTGGAGGTGGAGAAGGTGGTGGAGATAGAGGAGTCAACTGAGGAGATGAAGGTTGGTAAATCAAAGAGTGTGGAAGTGTAGATTTTGAAGGGGATAGAGAAGTGTGAGGAGGAGATGGAGAAGTGTGGGGAAGGGATGGAGATGGATGAGGTGGTGAGGGTGAAGGATGATTTGGAGGTGGATGTGGAGGTGGAGGTGGAGGTGGAGGTGGAGGTGGAGGTGGCATGAAGGGATAGGAAGATGGTTTAGAAGATTGCACCTCTACCATCTTTTTTCGCTTTTGGGGGCCCTGTTTCCCACTTGTACTTGTACCCACATCCACTCACTTATTCTTCTTCAAAGGTGGTGCTAGAGGGCATTTTTCTTAGGTTCTCCACCATATTGGTTCTTATGGGGGTGGAGCATCTAAAACAACTTGTGAATTTTCTCCCCAACTAAAGTCTACTTGACTTAGATGTCAGTCATGTCCATCTCCAACCTTTCCACATAGGCCTTCTTACCTAGATATAGATAAAGTTTTTGGAGAGTGTGAATCTTTGTGTCTATCCTCTCAAGCTACAAAATGATCAGTTATATGTCATATATCTGATTGATAGAGTCTATGAAGTACCATGTGGAAAAGGCATAGTGAAACATGAGCCGTGATAAAAGCTCTCCATATAGATTCATACAGATCCACGCAAGGGAGAAGTGTTGCTTTAAAGTGAACTATGCCTATTTTGTAGCCAAAGGGGTAAGTCCTTTTGGATGTGCCACTCATTCTTGAATGTTACCTTCATCCCATCAAACTAGTACCTCATCTTGATCTTATATGAGGGGGTAATCTACTCAGGTCACATGAATGCCTTGTAGCACTCAGTGGGAGACTTGTGTGTGGGAGGGTATACCCACTTCAACACTCCTGAACTATAATCTAGTACTTTGGTCTCATTAAAGACCAACAAGAGGAGGATTACCCCCTAGGTGAACCTATAATTCAATGTATGATGGGCTTCCTCCACATCATCAATAATATTATGGATAATGTACAGGGCCTAGTTTTTACTTTAGTCCTTGTGAGCCCTGATGGGCAAAGTAGAGGTGCACCATGCCCACCTCTATCCATTGATCGATCCCTCCAATCTTGGTTGATATGATCCATGCCATAACTCAGAGGGTGGGATCTTACAGGTTCTTGATGTGCGTGGTGTGCCCCTATTTTTGATACATCAATGTCATGGTGGTCTTTTGTATCTCCTCAGTGTTGGCCAAGTCACTAATGACCCTTAACCCAAAACACTATAGCCCTGTGACTTTCATAATCCTTTTAGGGGTGATCCTCATACTACACCAAGTGAAGTAGATATAGTATTCATGGATGCATGAAAGGAGGAACTGTATTGCCTCCATGGGCTTACCTAAATAGGGTAATTTAAAGAGATGGAACAGTCATATAGCATTCATTTGCTTGAAGATTATTAGGTCATAGACCAATTGGTTCCTTACATTGGTAGTTTTGACCTGGTATTCAATCTAGAGATCAACCTCATTCTCAAGTTAGTGGTGATTATAATCAAACATTATACAATTTGAGACCTTAGAGGCCTAGTTCTTCATGTGTAAGACTGAATCTGTGTACTGCATCTCTTCTATTAATAGAGATGTGGGTAGGAATGCTTGGGTCTTCTATGCTTCAAAAATATATGCCTACTTTCCTTTCTACACCATTCTTTCCTTCTCTTCTTCCACATATTATCCCTCTTCTCTTTTTATTCTCTAGGCTTATTCTTTCAGGTGTTACATTTGTTCCTCTAAAGTCTCTTCCCTAATGAGGACCTAGTCTCCTCTACTCACATCTTCCTCTTCTAATATCATTGGTAATTTCTCAAGTATTTTGGCCTTTTTCTTAGGCCGTATTACCCTTCAAGGATCCTAAAGGTTAATGCATATTCATCTCACATTCCCAAACAAATATGTGGTTGCAGGTTATTACTTCAATTTTTAATCTTAAACCTTCTTTAATGGTGGGCCTACAACCTATAACTTTCAAAAATTAATTTTTTTCCCATTCAAACCCAACTCTGCATCTCCCTTCTCAACCTTGGTGATGACCTACATGGTTTGCTAATGATTTTAACACTCTTTTCTTGGCTCTAGATGTGATTAACTTGGCTCTAGTTTTTTCTTGATCTCAGCTCTGATAAATGTAATTGAAATGCAAAGTAAAGTGTGAAATGTGTTTGAGTTGCCTATTTATAGGCTTGAAGAGGGGTTTACCTTTATTAAATCCCCTTTGTCACCCATCACTTCATGGTATTGAATGCATATCTTTCAACAACCATTACATTTAAATCCTTGCCTTTTACAATTAATGCCTTAATGGTATTATCGCATCATGTCATTAACATGCTTCTCGCCATAACTAATCTAGTTACATTGATGGCACATCCCATCTCGTGTCTTTCTTGGAAGTGGGTGATAGTTACATCCTAACATTTTAATGTGGTGAAAGATAGCTATTGCATTTTAAATTTCTAACTTATGGTAGGAACCTTACCCCTTAGTACCTTTAATGACTCGTGTACCCTTAGTAATTTGTGTGCCCTTATGACTTGTGTACCCACATAACTTAAGTTCCCATATATCTCATGTTCCTAAGTAACTTGTGTACTTTTCATTTTTACCTTTTTATGCATGACTTCTTAACCCACACTAAAATCTTTCATGGTTCTCCATGAAAACAAAAAGAACTTGATAATATATTTTGAAAAATTTACAATAAAAAAAAGTTGCATGCAACAAAGGCAGTACTTTTATTGAAAGCAATAAATCCTAATCTAATGGCATAAGCCTTATTTATTTACAAAAGTTTAGTGATTCTAAAGTAAAATTAGATAAAGTCAACTTCCATTAAAGTGCCTTGGGAGGAACTGACCATCCATCCTTTATAACTGAAATGCCCTGATAGGTCAAATGCTATGTATTATAAACAGACCATCCCAATGGATGCAGAGATTTCCAAGGTGTTGCATGAACTTAGAGTCATACAATAAGACCTTCATTCCTAGATAAAAGACTTTATTATTTATATGGCTATCATGTCATTGTTGGGATGAATAACCAGAAGCACACAATTGATTACCAAGCAACTTAACATGCGGAAATTAACCAGAATACACAAGTAACTAGAATTCAGAAATAACACATGATAAGAGAGACAATACACAACTTGTATTAAAACTCTTTCAGAAGTAAATACAACAAAAAAGGCTGCCAAGTTCTTCTTCCTTACACACCTCTAGGGCATAAACAGTAAATCTTCCCTCAAAGCTCTCTCCCTTAGGTCCCAACACCCAACTCAAACACAGAGTTGGTGTTCACCTTACACCTGTGCTCCACGCACTCCACAAGTACACACACGTACTCCAAGTAGATCCTGCCTGATTTTGCTCCCTATTGTGTTGTTGTCCTATCTGATCTTGCACACCTGCAAATCAATTTGGTTCTACACACCTGTGAACCTTGACCTTGCACACACATACACCTACAAATCAATGATCTTACTTACCATGCAGATCTCCTATCGTAGCCATGCTCACCTGATGACCAAGATCATACATACATGAAGAACCCTACTGATTCTCCAATCCAGCACCCACACTTGGTACTGTGGCACTAGGAGGAACACACCATTGCTCTCTTCTCTCTGAAGGAGCTTATTTGCTCTCTTACTCTCTAGCACTAGTTTACAATACAACCAATGAGTCTCTTAAATAGATCTCATGCAAACAATAATTAAACACCTAATTACAATAATTAGATCTGCAGCTCTCAGTCTAAAATTGGCTCTCAACATGCAAATACTTGGTTCATTAGCTAACTGCCTGTAACATCTGCAGTCTGAACCACACAGGTGACCGACATCGATCCCTGTCTGCCTGGGGGTGCCGATGCTGGCCGACTTCTGACCGACGTTGGTTGCCTTCCTGTCTCCTCCCTGTTGACATCGGTTGGCCTAATCGACGTCGGTGATAGTAACACTCTGCAACCCTTCGCAACCTCCTTCCTTGCTTGCATCAGTGAAGCTTTTAGCTCCACAACCTAACAATCTCCCACTTGGAGATAAACAATTGCATTGTACCTATACCTGTACCCTGTCTAATCTGTTTCTTGGCTTGTATCCCTCTTTAAGATCAATCCTAAAGACAACCCACCACACAACCTGTGGTGTACCTCCTGTCATTTGAGTACCCTACCACATCCAAAATTACAATCCCATGTAGTGAAGTCTTGACCCTGAATAGCATGAATCCCTGTTGTTGGTCCCTCTCAAATACCTAAGAACCCACTTCTCTGAATTGGCTCGTAACTCTCTGACAACACCCACTGCTTGGGAAAACTCAGGCCTATACTAGACCTCATGTGATTTTGGACACTGAACTGTCCAGCCTTTGGTGTGCTCTGATTGTGCATCCTGAACCTCACCAACACCTGATTCACATTAGTTCCCACTGGAGACAAAATCAACCTGTGATCTCCCATGTCCCCCATGCCAAAGAATTTCGCTACTCCAAATTCTTCATAGCAAACCACTGAACTAATCTTACCCTTAGCTCAGCAAAACCTTGTATGTACAAACCTGCTAGCAAACATACCATCCACAAACAGCAATAGAATGATGTTGCAATCATCATCCACTTGGTAAGACAAACCATAGTAGTTACCCTGACATTGACTAAAGTCATGCTTTGTCATCCCACTGTCAAAACCTATACCACTGTCCTGCAGCTTCCTCAAGACCATATGACCTAGTCTTCCGTCTCATGTGTCCGTTCTCTCTATTCTTCAACTAAGGTATCCATTTGTCTCTGTGCTTTCTACCAGCTGGCAACCCTACCAAATCTCCCGCTTGGTTCTGCAAACTATTCCTGCCATGCTCCCACTGTCTCCTGGATCCTTCCTGCTCTGCAGTCAGCAACTAGTATAAAGAAGAGGAACAATGAATTTGAGGCTTACTTACCATCTTCAGTCCTCCATATGGGCATTTGAGACTCCTTGATAGCTCGTTGTCCACCCAAAATCCATTACAGTGACCGACCTCAGTCACCACACAGTCTGCATCCAACTGACGTCGATTCTTGCGCCTATCCTGACTACCAACCCTGTCGACATCGGTGTTCTCCTGCTGCCGACGTCAGTCCTCTTGACCGACATCAGTCTTACCTACTTCTGACGCTGGTTTTTTTGCCGATGCCGGTACCTGTGTTTTCCTATGAGTGATGACTTTTTACCTGCGAGCTCCTTTGAATCAAAACCCATGTCAAACTACCTTGCTCAGAAGTATCCAGCCCCATCCACTGGTCTCTGTCTGCCATCTCCTCCATAAACACCAAGGTTTTCTATTTCTTAAGCCTATCAAATATATCAGTCTTCCTCTTAAGAACATGCATCTCCTTCCTGCTCATGTGACCAAGCCTATGAAGCCACGTCTCTACAATAAAAGAAGAATCAGTAATATAAACAAGTAGATAAAGAGTACCTATTTTCTTACCACCAGCTAATTCAAGTGCATCCACTGTGAGAGTTCTTGTGCATCTCTCATCACCCAACTTTTCTAAAGAAATTAGCCATATCTCCAAACTTGGGACCTGCATGACCTCCTTCAACACCCATGTGTTGGCCGCCTGTGATTTCAGCTTCACTTCCCCTTTGCCAATAATCTGACAAGGCTCACCAGCTCCTCTCCCTGGGGCTGCATGGAAAGAGGCAACATAATCTATTATCCAAGATTCAACTTTATCCAAGAAACCTCCCAGAGCATCCTGTGTAACAACCCCTGCAACATCTGCATCTTCAGTTCCTTCATGTTGATCTGCTACCAACCAACAATATTCTTTTACCTACTCTTTCTTTCCATAGGACCATAATTGACCATCTGTGCTTTCCAACTCCTCCATTATTAGCTTACTTTGATCTGCCATTTCTCTACTCCCACTCGATCAGAAACCCCTAAGAGTGACCTATAACCAAACACAAAACCTGCTCCCTACAACCTTAGCTCTGATACCACCTATTGGGATGAATAACCAAAAGCACACAATTGATTACCAAGCAACTTAACATGCGGAAATTAACCAGAATACACAAGTAACTAGAATTCATAAATAACACATGATAAGAGAGACAATACACAACTTGTATTAAAACTCTTTCAGAAGGAAATACAACAAAGAAGGCTACCACAGTTCTTCTTCCTTACACACCTCTAGGGCTCCCACACCTCTAGGGCATAAACAGTAAATCTTCCCTCAAAGCTCTCCCTTAGGTCCCAACACCCAACTCAAACACAAAGTTGGTGTTCACCTTACACCTGTGCTCCACACACTCCACAAGTGCTCCACGCATTCCATAAGTACACACACGTACTCCAAGTAGATCCTACCTAATTTTACTCCCTGTTGTGTTGCTATCCTATCTGATCTTGCACACCTACAAATCAATCTAGTCTGCACACCTGTGAACCTTGACCTTGCACACACATACACCTGCAAATCAATGATCTTACTTACCATGTAGATCTCCTATCGTAGCCATGCTCACCTGATGACCAAGATCATACATACATGAATAACCCTATTGATTCTCCAATCCAGCACCCACACTTGGTACTGTGGCACTAGGAGGAACACACCATTGCTCTCTTCTCTCTGAAGGAGCTTATTTGCTCTCTTACTCTCTAGCACTAGTTTACAATACAACTAATGAGTCTCGTAAATAGATCTCATGCAAACAATAATTAAACACCTAATTACAATAATTAGATCCATATCTCTCAGTCTAAAATTGGCTCTCAACATGCAAACACTTGGTTCGTTAGATGACTGCCCGTAACATCCGTAGTCCAAACCACATAGGTGATCGATGTTGGTCCCTGTCTACCTGGGGGGTGCCGACGCTGGCCGACTTTTGACCAACGTCGGTTGCCTTCCTGTCTCCTCCCTGCCGACATCAATTGGCCTAACTGACGTTGGCGACAGTAACACTCCGCAACCCTTCGCAACCTCCTTCCCTGCTTGCATCAGTGAAGCTTTTAGCTCCACAACCTAATAGTCATGCCTTCTGCTTATGGTTCTCTACATCCTGGCTCCAATGAATGAGGAACAGGGTCTCATCTAGTTTCATTAAAGTGTCTAAATGTGCTTTTAAAGATGCCTCATCATCCAGTTGTCTTACATGCATGATAAGAAGGGATGGCACCAATAACTCTACTGGCATCATTTATTCCTTACCATACACCAAGTTGAATGGCATGTTATTATTTAGGTGTTTCTAGGTGGTTTGATAAGCCCATAGTACTCCAGATACCCTATCATCCTAATCAATATAGCCAATATTATAAATTTTCATTAAAGTGGTACCTAGGATCTTATTGAAAGCTTTAGCAATTTTATTGGCTTGCAGGTTCTATGGTGTTATCTTGTGGTGTGTGATCATAAACTTGACCAATAAGATATGAATTCTTTCATTTAAAAAGTGGGTACCACAATCACTAGTGAAACTTTGGGGACATCCAAATTGAGTTATAATGTTCTCTGAGATGAACTACATAGTATTAGTAGTAATAGTAGTACAATCCTTAGTTGGTGTAGCTTTAGCCCAGTACATAAGGTAGTTAGTTTCTATAATAATGTATTGATAACCCATCCATCATCTCACAAGAGTGATGGGACTAAAAAACCCAATAGCCTATTTTTCAAAGGGTTTCTAAGAAAGGATTGGTCGTAAAATCATAGCATCTCTTCGATTAGTTTTACCTATGCACTGGTAAATGTCATATTGCCTAACATATACCTTAACATCTTAGAATAGATTTGGCCACCATAGTCCTGCTAGTAGAACCTTTCACGTGGTAGCTTCTCTAGCATAGTGTCCTATAACAATACCCTCATGAACTTCTAAAATTACCTCAAGGTGATCATGTTACATTACACAACATCGAAGGACTTCATCATGATCCATTTTGTAAAGATCATTTGCCATGTGTTGAAAGGATGAGGCATAAAACACAAGTTGCTTTTTTTCCTATGAGGTGAAATATTCGAGCGTGGAGCCAGTGGCTAAGAATGTTGCAATGTCTTCCAATCCTTTAGGTACCCATGTAATTCAAAAGAGATATACATCAAGAAGATCATCTTCTATGACATGCAGTGGTTCTCTATTCTTGATTTGGGATAGGTGGTCAGGTCCATAGTTTTCCTTTCCAAGCTTCACCATAACTAAGAATTGTAATTCTTGGAATAATACAATGTAGTGACAGATCCATCCATGTAGTATGGGTTTGTTGATAAGGTACTTCAAAGTCTCATGATTTTTATAGAAAATAAGAGTGGTTAGAAGGCACTACCTAAACTTCTATAAAGCATATACCATTGACAAAGCTTCACACTCTGTAGTGGTATAGTTTATTTCCACTGGTGTTATCTTTCTACTGAGAAAGTAAATTGGGTGACCTAGGTGACCTTCACCTAGTTGTGCAAGGATGGTGCCAATGGCCATGCTAGATGCATCAACATGGACATGAAATGGCTTCATCTAATCAAGGAATTAGAGAATAGGAGTAGTGACCAAATTTTCCTTGAGTGTTTCAAAGGCTTCCTTACAAGAGCAAGTCCAGATGAAATGATCATTATGTTTGAGAAGTTCTTCTAAGGGCATGACAATCTTGACATAACTGTGAATAAACTTTCTATAATAACCCATGTGGCCCAGGAAGGCATGCACCTCACACTGAGTTTTGGGAATTAGAAGGCAAAGAATCAAAGATACCTTTTTTAGGTCTACTAGGAGTCCTTCCTTATAAATAATATGCCCTAGGAGCATACTAAAAGGTCCCACGAATAGGCACTTCTTCAATTTTAATGAGATTTACAATACCCGACATTGCTCAAGCATGAGTCTGAGATTAGCACAATGGTCCTTGACCAAACCATAGACCATCCAATCATCAAATAGACTTAGAGGAATTTGTGGATAAAATCCTTGAATGCTTCAACTACTATCTATTAAAACACTTCTTGGGCATTTTTCAACCCAAAGGGCATAACGGTATAGGCAAATGATCCCTATTTTGCGGTGAAGGTTTTCTTAGGCTAGTCTTCCTCAGCTATTTGGACTAGATGGTACCCTAAAAATCCATCTGTAAAGGATTATACTTCACAAGGGGTTGAACCTTCAAGAATTTATTTCATGAATGGCATTGGAAATGGGTTTGTCACACAAGATGCATTGAGCACTCGGTACTCCACATAGATACGGATGGGTCCATCCTTTTTGATACTAATCACCATGGGACTGACCCATTCATATTTATCAATGGGAGTGATTACTTTGATATAGATCATATTTACAATCTCATCTTTAATACATGCTTAGAGATTAGGGTTCATCCTATATGGTCATTTTTGACTACTCGAGCATCGTTGACTAGCTTGATGTGCATATTCCATAAGGATGGGTGGACTCCCTTCATTTCATTTTAGTTATTTGGGAAAACATCTTGATATTCTTTTAGTAACTCAAATATTTTTATAATCTTTGTGTCAGTCTAATAGTTTCCAATTGTAGATATTTTTGGCTCTTGTTCTATGTCAATGTTGCATTGAAAAGTTTGAATAGGCCCATGATAGGGGTTGTCCATTTTAGCACTTATGTCCTAAATAGTCCATGTAAAAACATTCATAGAAACATATAAATGGTTGTTTAGGGGGTCGATTGAAGTAGATATTTCACCTTCATTTACTTGGAAGATAAGCTTTTGCTTTCCCAAGTGAATCTCTTCACATTGATCTTCATCAAGGACTAGTGTAGGTGCAGGAACTTAATGTGTTAAAGGCTCATTAAACAAGTGTAAAGGTTCCTTAGGGTCCTGATGGATATGCCTCAAGTGGTCCTCTATGGGACTTGGGTCTTAAAGAACTGCTTCACGTATGGTCTGGAGAGTGAGGTGTAGGTCCATCCTTGGTGATGAATAGGAGAGTGTCAAGGTCATACTCTCCTTTAGTAACTACCAAAACCTGGTTCCAATGTGTCACTCTTCATGAATATACCAGGACCATGCCTATGTGCATAATGTTCCATAAAATGCATGCACCCATAGATACTTTGGTAAGTATGTTTACTCATTTCTCCATATTATCTCACAAGCTTCAATATGAGGTTCAAGTGCTTTCATGCCATTGTAACTAATTGTTCCCCTAACCTTATTATTGTAATGAAATATATGATGTAGATCAGAGTGTACTTGATCTTGGCACAAAAGGTGTTCTTTATGGGTATGCCACCATCTTGTGATGGTTCCATCAAAAAGGTGATCTAATGACCTCATCCAATCATTTTTGGTGTCATATAATTATTTCATATGCTAGACAAAGTCACATACCTCCATTTATCCTAAAAATCATGTGGCTTCATCAAGTCTTTCCAGTAGTGGTCCTACCAGTGTCCCTCTCATTGCTAATCCATTAAGGTGAACAAACTTGTGAAATTTAAGAAGCTAGCACAAGAAGTTATCTTGATTATTGATGGCGATACACATCCTTCCAATGATATCATAATCACCATGGGTCCAACAATTAAAAGCATTACTTGTAGTATCAAAAATAAAATGGTTATCAGTATATCAAAGAACACCATCTGGGGTGGGATCATGTTGTTTATCACTTTTGGCAGTGATATTATATATGTGGTTGATGTCTTCATCAACATTGATGGGCTCTATATAAGGGGGTCCTTGTGCTTGATCTAGTGGGATTATGGCACGTTGATTAGTGTTCTCAAAACTAATGTAGTGATTTTTAAATCTCAGGTTTGTATTATTATCATAACACCAAGGTCTTCATAGTAGAGTTGGGTAATCATCAACTTCAACTAACTCCAACACCTCAAAATCTGATTTTAATGGCACTCCAAGTATGTCAACCATGGCATTCTTGAGAACCCCAATAGGGTGTGCGTGAGTCTTATTTTCCATAAATAAGACATGAGGTGAAGGCTGTAGCACTAGACTAGATATTTTGCACCAAGCATCCATGGTGAGGACATTGACTTTCATGTCAATATCTACTAATATGTCCTAGATTACCCATCCATCGATTGTAGCATTAACCAATATTTATCTATCTTTTAGGGGAGCAGATGAATTATGAGTGTCCTATCATCAAGCATTATTAAAATAATAGTATTCACTTTATCAAATGATGTGAGGGTGAACTTCATTTGATAATCAAGCTTTAATCTTAAGCTAAACATTAAGCTATGGGACAATATCCTCATCTAACATTTGATTACATAGTTTTTGGAAGTCATCTTGTGCTATAGGTTGAAGTTTAGTTACACTTTACATATCAACATGTTATATTATGTCCTTGTCTTTGAGGTACTAAATATTTCCTTGAATTTCTCATATGAGTGCCATCATATATTGGAGGACATCCTTTTGCTACTAAATATGAGGGTACTTTCTAGCTCATGGTTTTTCCTGTTGTACCTTCTTGATCAGATTAATTATTGACTAAGTTTGTCCCCCACTGTGAGAGGTAATGTTTAGTTGTTAAACTATAGGGATAGCTGGGTGTGAGAACCATTATGATTTATCAATTTGAATCATACCGATTCACTTTTCATTTCTCTCATTGGTGACAGCCGCATATAGATCATGACACTTTTCCAGTTGATGGTCCTTTTTATAGAAAGTGCATGTCCGCTAATCTGGGCAATCCCATTGATAGTGGTTTGGTGACCCACATTTATAACAGGTCCTAAGTGGGAAAATTCCACCTCCTCATCTGTGTCTTCTTCTTCATCCATGATAGCCACTATTGTCTTGACTATTACTGACTGAGGTTTAGCGCGTGCCACACGCTCGAGCTTCATGGATGTCACTAATAAAATGGTAGTCATTAGTGTCATGAGTGTAGGCATCACAAATCTTATAATACTTAGACACCTTAGTGTGTATATCCCACTATAAAAGATGATAATATTAGACATCATGCTCCTCATGGCATAGTTCACATGTTTGTTTAAGTACCATGTGGATGTTCTAGCATAGGTAGTTTCTCCTTGTATGTCCTTCAGTTTCACAGTTGGTACATCAAACACCACTACATGTCTCATGCATATTATTTACCATCAAAATTGTAATTTTTGATTCCATTGAGGCTATTTAGGCCTCCATAAAGCGACTAATCCTAGTATTAATACTTTCAAATGCTTTAGCACAGAAATCATCTTATAAGGCCTCATGTGGGCTAGTGAAGGTTCATTGTGATAATGTTCACCAAAATGGTAGTAATAGTCCTCCCACAAACCATTGTGCATGGCAAATAGAATTAATTTCAAAGGATAATTTAGATAGCAAGGTATTAAACCTTTAATCATACTCATGTACACTTTTTGTAAGTCCTTGCTTTATGTCCTTCAATGCTGCTATACTTTGTTGCTCAAATTTAGGAATGTCAAAATCCTGAAGGAAGGCAATTTTGAGTTGATCAAAGTTGACCACCATTTTTTAAGGTTCAAACTTATAGTATCACTTGTTCACATTCTCTAATATCATAGTGGAAAACTATGTGGCCTTACGTTTATAAGATGTGATGCATCATACCCTCTAAATTAGTTCATATTTGTGGACATGCTCAGTTGCATTCTCCACCCCTCAATATTCTAGTAAGTGAAGCATCATTTTGTATTATACCATCATTAGTTAAGGTTTTTGGATAGGTGTTTATTGGGAACCTCCAATCCTATTCCTTTGAGGAGGGATTCCACTTCCTCCTGCACCACCACCTAGTCCTCCTCTAATGCCTCCATTAGTAGTGTTTGGTGCAGAACCTAGTTGGTTAACTAAGGTTAGGCCTATATTTTGTCCTTAAATTCTAGGTCCTTCAAGCATTACAAGTTGTGCCATAGAATTCCCTTGAAGAGGGAAAGATAGTGTTAAATCTAAATGAGCATCAAAAGGCTCAATTTTAGTATCCCTTATTGGTTTAGCTTTTGACTCAAAATTATTTGATCCCAATTTCAAATGTGTACTATATCTGACTCAAATGCATGAGCATGCACAATGTTGGGGGAGCCGAGTTGGTTCAAATTTGGTTCCTCAGCTCCTATCATCCATCTTGTTTCTCCTTCATAGGATAGAAGTGGCATAGACCATGGTTTGAAAGTGATGGGGTCCTCATGTGTTTCTAATTCCCTATAGCTCCTAACAACACTCCTTGAGTTCTCTTAGTCTCTTCCCATGATGTTAACTCTCATGATTCTTTATCAAGCTTCATCATACTTTTATTTCCATAGTGCATGCTGTTTAGCTACCATTTTGAACCCACGATCCTCTATCAACCCCTATTCTCCCCTTCCACATGTGTGACTCATGCACAACAGGATTTAACCTTACATCAGTATAGTTTTCAGTCTAAGATCAAAAAATAACTTCTTAATTTCAAAATTCAAAAGCTTAAGATAATAACCCCATGATTCTTGAATAAATTAAAACTTGGCCTCTTCAAGATATGAGTAACTAGTGATAGCGTACTCCAAGATATAGCTATTTAGAACTCCTTTCCACCAAAATTTGATTGCTCACATCCATGAAACTCCAAGTCATGATAAAACCCTTTGTCATTCTAGCATCTAAGACTTCCTCCATCCAATATTCCTTGATCATCCTTGAGCATATGTTATTATCCAAGTATATAGAAGAACTGAGACCCCTAAAATTATACAAAGGACTATAGATATTTTTCTCCACCCACTATCATATAAAGATTCTTGGCTCAAGATATAGAACTACAAAATTATCTTCAATACCGATAAACCATTCTTCTATATTTTCCAATGTAATACATTCAAACATTTTCCCATGATTATGCTTCAAGTGCTTCAGGTCATGGCAATAGAAATAAAATGTTGGGGTTCTTTTAGTAGTTTCAACTCTAGTTCTAAAGTCTAGCCCAATGAGCTAACATGTTGGCCCTTTCACATGAGGGTTAGGTCTCACACACTCACCTAAAGTGTACAATAGAAGATTGGTTCCTATAGGTTTTGAGGCACATTGTTGATGTCATACTCATATCCTTCTCTATGTAATTTTAGATAAGGACAATGCATAGATAGATTACCTTGATCCTTATTCTCAGGTCAATTAATACTATTACGCATATTATTGTCATCTTATAATAGCTTTAGTTACTAGAAAATAAATGGTATAATGCATATATATATAACATAAGTTTATCAATCCTACTCTATATATAGTATGCTCAAAGTAAAAGGGGTATTAAAATATCATTCAAAAAGGGTAAATATTCATCATAATGTTCTGCTAAAATGATTCATCCTCACAAATAGATTACAACAAAGGTATGTATACTTGTTTTGCCCTAATCAAGTGTCACAATAATTTATGACCTAAAGAATTAGTGCATAGACTCTAAACAAACTAAGAGTCATGGTACTTACAACTAGTTCTTCTTAAAAACCTAAGCCTCAACATCCCCATATCCTTGCTCTATGTTAAAACTTGGTAGCCATGTGTTCATTTCCTTGCAGTCTGGTGTATAACTTATGATCCATAAGGTCAGAGTGACCTGTATGAATCATTCTTCCAACTGCTTCCCACTTTCCACATGCTCCCCTAGTCTTCTACTTCCATTTTGAGTCCTATGTTTTTAGGTTCCTCATGACTTGTTCTCCTCTGAGTGGGTCCTCTCATGCTAGTTCTCCTGAACCATTGTCCTCTTTCACCCAAAAAATTCCATGCCTCAATGTTTAGCTATGCACCATGGTTCTCTCATGCTATGGTCTTTTCGTGTTGTGTCAGTCGTGCACCAAAATGGGACAATGGTCTTTCTACACCATGTTGGTCCTATGCCAAAATGGGACAACACTTAGTCAAAATTTAGGGTCCAACAAAGGTGGAAAATAATGGTGTAAGAGTTATGCATTGAAGATGAGGTGAAACCCAATAAAGGAAGGAATATTAAGCTCAAATTATTTCTCTTACCTTTTTGGTGATCATATAGGGCTCGCATCAAATTTTATGAAGCTTGTGGAAAGGCCACATCATTCTTTCCTTATAAAAATGAAGCCACACTTGATCACCAACCTAAAAGGTGTGTGGTGTTTCATGTTTATCATGGTGTTGCTTGTACTTAGGATTTTCCTATTGTATAATGGTCTCCACTGTGCAAAATATTTTTAATGAATTGAACAATTTTTTCAACTTAATTTTGAGTTGAAGGAGTTACAATTATTAAAGCCTATAGAAAATAAACTACATCGATGGATGCTAAATATTTTTAAACCCAAGAAACCCTAAAAAGGGTTGTGTGGTAGAGTTGTGAAAATATTTAATATAATGGTGTAGATGAAATGAATAATTTCATCCCATATGTGCTTCTTAGTTTAGTTTTACATTCTTATAAGATGCACTATCATCATACTTACTAGTTTCATTTGTCCATCATTCTGAGGATGGAATGTAGTAGATTTATTCAATTGTGTGTCAAACATAGACCAAATTACTTTCCATAGCTTTCTCAATAATATTATGTCCCTATTAGGGAATTTATTTTATTGGATTCCAAAATGGATTCATATATGTTTAAAATACAATTGAGATTTTTCTAACACTGATATTGCTTTCTTACAATGTATGATAATTGTCATCTTTGAGAATCTATAAACTACTACATAAACACAATCATTACCATGTTTCATAGTAAGTTCTAAAAGAATTTTCATGAAAATATATTTGCACGGTCTCTTTATAACTGACAAAGGTGTGTACATACCATTCTATTGTTGAATAGTTTGGCAATTATACATATGGTACAAGACCTGACATGACAACATCTGACATGAGATGTGACCAAAAAAAGTAATTATGTAACATAGTAAGAGTATTTCCAATTACGAACTGACTTGAAACCTTGATGAAATTATATTAACATATGATTTCTCTTTGCCTTGTGTTGTACCCGTAACTACCTAAGATAATATAGGATCCTATCCCACAAGTAGAAATGTGGAACTTAATTTATGAAATGTAAATTCTAATAGATATCTATAAATTATGTGTTAGATAGATATAATTCTAATCAAATTTTTACGTTATGACCAAATTCTTCAAGCATAGTAAGGACAATTTGAACTATAGGTTGGCTCAAAAAAATTGCTACTAGATTGTCACTTCCCTTCTTATACTAGATGTTTAGATGGTAATGTTAAAGATAATAATACCATTAATGATCATGATCAAACTATAACTAATTTTGAGTACACAATAACTAAATTAGCTTGTGATTTATGTGGATCACAACCTCATTTCCAAATATTAGTGCTTCTAATGCTTACATTCCTAGACAATGGCATAAATCTTATAATCATATGTGGGATAGTTCCTTAATGGTATAATGAATGTTTCACTATGATAAACAATTGGGTGACCATGTTGAGTGAGAAATTATCCAAGTGTATAATCAGATGCATCAGTCTCTATCTCAAATGGTTTTTGAAGATCAAGTAATGCAAGTACTAGCATGAAATAAATTTTACATTTCAATTATCTAATTCTTTTTTATGTACAACTAACTAGATGAAACTTGATTTTGTGCAACCTTTATTAACTTGGTTTAAAGGCCAAGTCACATGGGAGAAACCAAGTACAAATATCTTATATAAATTTCCTAACCCAAAGAAGTTATGATTCTATGTTAAATTCTATAGTCAAGGCCATCCCTAGATGAATTTAATTTTGGTCAAGTCCAAATCAACTCCTTGTCCATATATAATGTATCCCAGATATTGTATCTCTCGCATAGAAAATGAAAATTTATCCATATTAGAATACAAATTATGTTGACACAAAGTGTGAAACACTTGTTCAATATGACACAGATGTTCATCCCATGTTTTTCTAAATATTAGGATATCATCAAGGTAGACTACAACAAATGAAGTGGTATAAGGCATGAGGATGTCATTCATCATCTATATGAATTTTTTAAGTGCATTAGTTAAGTTTAAGGCATAACTAATCATGAAAAAAAAGTATGTTGTACCCCTGTATTACTCATATTTACCTATGCCTCAGTGTATAAGCTAAGTACAATTTCTCCTTTATATTGATATAATCAAAATATCGAATATTGTACTTTTTATATTTGGCATATACTTAGATTCAATATTTCTTATCAGAATATTAGTAAAATTTAAATTCATTAATTGACTTTCTCTTTTGAATAGTTACTCATTAATTGATTAGGCTACTCTTTCATATATTAATCCTTATTTTAAAAAAAGGCTAAACATAACTCTTCAATTGATAAATTCAACAACTGCACCACTTTTGTTTAGAGAAAAAATATTAAAATTTTAGTGGTTGTGCCTTTTTCAAAAGGAGGTTGTTGTCAAATAAAACTCTTTCTCTTGCAAAAAAACATTAATGCTAACCAACAATAGGTTATGCCTTTCTTGGGAAGAGGAATATGGTTGGTTCCATCTAAAACTTAGATTATAAAATTATTATGAAATAAGATAGAACACATTCATTAAGGGGAAACATGTTTTATTGTAACAGGGGAATGACATTTGCTAAGAAGGAGATAAAACATCTTGTTTATAAGAGGATAAAATTTTAGATATTAACCTCTCAAAACAAAAAAATGTATGCCCCTCTTCCTCCCCCTCCTTCCTAAGAAAGGATACACCATATAGAGGAGGAACGATGCCTTGTTGGATGCTAGCAATGAATTGAAATAAGGTCTTGGGAGCTAAAGATTGTGCAGGTGAGATAACATTATAGGATGAATTATCATTAGACATAGGTTGGTTTATTATTTACTTTATGTTCTTTAAAATATTAGGTTGTGTTTGAGCTAATGAAGTCATCCAATACTTGTCTTTTTTTTAAGTCTTTATCTGCTTTAAATAGTTATTAGTTTTATTATCCTCTCATGGATAGAAGAAGAAGTTCTAATCCAAGTTTAAGATTTAAAATAGTGGTTGTTCTTGGTCTGCATTAGTTCATAATCTGGTATACTCCATCAGGAAAGTCAAATTCATGTTGATTGGAGGAAATTACTTTTAGTCTCTGATTTTTTTGTGTAATGGCGTTAAGCCAACTTGACACTGCCCAATTATTGTGCAATCATTTGAAATCCTAATGATTTGAATATTAATTTGCTTTGCTCATGAAATTATGAATTAACTATAATTTATGAATTAAAATATTAAGAATATGAGTAAAAACATGGATAAAAGGACACAAAGTTGCTCTAAAGTTTGGATTGAGATTTTACTCTAAAATTAATTGGAAGAAAATATGAGTGTCTCATATGCAATTCAAGTTGTCAAATGTACAACAAAAAATAAAAAATAGAGAGCAAAATTTGAACCATAATTTACGCTATATGACTTTAAATAACACACATAAATACTTAAATTAGAAGCCAGATCTTATTTTTAATTAGAGCAAGACATAAATGAATATCTTAATATCTATCTTAGTCCAGCATAACTGGTCATACGTGTAGCCAGCCAATATTGACTTTTTTTTTGTCTTGACAGTAAGCTTATTAAAAGAAACCACCCTATTTATAATATGTTTTCCCTTTTACAAATCATACATCAAATCCTACATATTGCCAATCTGAGTTAAAACAATATGCCATGGGAACATACAATTTGAAGAATCCAAGTAAAATTTGAAGACATTATTTTTAGCATGTGCAAACCTGAAAAATACTAAGCCATAGCATTGAGTTGGTTTTCTTTTCCTTTCCTTCACAACGTTATTGTATAGTCATCCTAATCCCAAATGTTCTCATACTCAATAGGTTGACCCTATCATGTGTGCTTCTAGGTTGTTGACACTCAGTTAAAATATGAGAGAGTTGATATCATTACATTTTATCAATAGTTAATATAACTTCTATATGGTTCAACATTTTGCATTATGTCTATCAAGGAACTTACAATTACAATATCTAAAAAATATCCCCTCCTCCCTAATCCAATGAATTTTGGTATACACTGGAAGTATGCTAGAAAATGTTAACTAATTTTCTAAAACATATTTATTTACATGATTGATTGGTGTATTATGAATTATTTGATTATTATTATTTATTCACATTATCCTTCAAATTCTAATAAAATTTTATAGTTGAAGGAACCATCAGATAAAAACATATATATTATAATAATCTTTTATAGATTTTGGTGGTCTATTTAAATGGTGTTATAGAGGCAAATAACCTTGGGTATTACATTAATAGATTTTTATGATTGATTTTGTCACATTTCCATTATTTAATCTATATATTTGTATTATATTTGTCTTGGATTTCATGGACATTATTAAAATCTCTCCTTGTCTAGTTTTTAATGGACAAACCAAATAGTTAACAAAGTTGTGGCTTTGTCATAGTACTAAATAAGATTCTAAATGCATCTTTGCATCTTGAAACAAATGAATAATTAGTAATTGAGAAAATTAGACATGATTATTTAAGAAGGAATGTCACATTGATAAAATGACACTTTTTAGAAGAGTCTTTTGGAAGCCTTGATCCATGACAATATATAAAACTAAATCAGCATGATCCTTGTTCCAATAAGAGTGATGGCACAATGTAAGTAGGGATTCTTCTAGTATAATGGTTGATTGGTTTTGGATAAGTATTTTTGCTTACTCAACCTCTTATGTCTTCTTATGTGGCTTCAAGATTCTTTTAAAACAAACTTATAAAAATGCCTTTCTACCTCAAGTTGGATACGTCTATTCTATGCATCTTGAAATTTCTTCTATAACTATAGATCCTCATATCATACTTAGGAATGATATATTATAAATGAGCAAATTCCTTAAAAATTTTAAGATGGTTTGATAAAATGTTGAAGTAGTCACCAATATAATCATGAAGTGGGTTATAAATAAGAATTTAATGCAAATAAATTATGTTGTATCCTCTGAAAATTTTATCTTTTGTCAAAAGGCATGTACGGATGGTATCTACAATGTGTTTCCTAATCAAGAGATTTCATGAGATATATGTCATTTGATGTTGATAGTTTGCTTTAAAAATTCAAGGAAGATATATGTTTTTTTATCTCTTTAATGTTTTCATTGGAATTAAGAATGTCTAGGTACTTTCATTATTGAACTTGTATAGGCTGGTTAAAACCTTATAATAAGGTCTTGATTTTATAATGTCTTAAATAAGGTGTTTTGAGACTATGGTCTACATAGGTATGTATAAGATATTAGTAATGAAATGATCATATGATAGGTATGTGTAAATTGGTGTATATATATATATATATATATATATATATATGAGTACATATACCTAATGATCCAATTTGGTTTGTTAAAATCTATTGTGAAAATCAATCTGGTTGAAATTGTATAGTCATAATATATATTTACCCTTGATTGATAGGATGTTAAATGAAATAGAGGTGGGCCTATTCTTTGATCCTACTACTCAAACAAGGATAGTAAGAATGAAAAAATGAGCAATGTGTTTTATAAAATGGGATAAATTTGTTCTTCTTGGAGAATAGTTTAAAGATGTTACTCATTAACGCAACTTACATCTATCAACTTGTTTACATGTGAGAAGAAATTGATAGACAACCAATAGGGAAGCTTTAGTTATCATGTATAAAACATGAATCTAACCTAATACTTGGCATTTGCTTGGATAATTTTTCAAGATTTAGTAGGTGGTCAAATGATAACTACTCTTTTCTGTTATTGCCAAATTTTTATGTTATGCATATTAATCAGATTGTGGAATGTGTTTTGTTCAGAAACCCATCTAGTTTATGCTCCTCTAAGGAGGCTTGTATATTAAAATCACATAAGAGATGACAATACTTTGATAAAATACCAAATCATGGTGTTGAATCCTATGATAAATATTGGTACTCATTAAGACAACAATGATATTTGTTTTTGGAAACATTTAATCTATGTTTGGGAACATTTAATCTATGTTTTGGATTCAGATAAAATTAATCATTATTGGTTGATTTATATGCATTTTATCTTTGATAAAATGATACCTCACCTTTAACGAAAAACCATAATATGACACCTAGGGAACTATGTGTTTGGACCTATTGCTTCCCAGTTATACACCTCATACACTCGACCTTGCACACTTGAAAAAAAATGACAAACAATAATGAAAAACTTGCTAGTATGTCATTGTCATCAGGGAAGGGTTTGGCAACAATATTAGACCAAATGTAGAAAATTACTGAGAGGCTCCTAAAAAAGGTATGGTCAGCTCCTTACTACTTTTGGATGTACGTGAACCAATGTGAGAGGACCTATGGGGTAGCTTACTCACATGGAGAGATTCTGTAATTCAACCTCCATGGGATTTTTTAGCAAAAGGAAAAAATATGATCAGGGCATAACCAGGTTTACAAACTTCACCCATGAGGGGTTGTCACATGAAATGCATAAATGCTCTAAGTCATATACAAGCTACCAAAGACAGATGGTAAAGTGCATGCAACCTTCATTATAAAGAATTTTCAACAACAAAGGGTTGAATAAAAGATTGCACTGCTAGTCTTTAAAGCATAAACTACAAACACATGTTATATATGCAATATATTATGTATTTTTAGGGAAAATAACACTTATAGTATGCAAAAGGTGTATTATTTATAGGGTAGGACAAGTTGGATAATTATAAAAAAAGGAAGGTGGTGTGTTGCTGGCCTTCAAACAGTAGGGTATCTTTCAAGATTCATGACATCGTTCCTTAACACATATGTAGAAAAAATCAAATGCAAGCTAGTGGGAAATACCAAAAGATCCTTGAAAGAATAGAACATACAATAAAACTAAACTTTCAAAAAAATCTTTCCTATCAAATCCATAAACCTAGTGTGCCCTAACAAGTTATTCAACATGTTCTGAAATAATGCAAAAAGGGTTTTAAATCCCAGATCCATGCTCAAAATGATAACTAGTAATGAACATAAAGTTAGATATCCAATCATAATATTTGTAAAATATTTTTTTTCACTTCATCAACAAGAAATAGAAAAAAACCACAAGCCTTTTCATTATCTTGAAAATAAATATTACAAACATCAATATTTCAAAATGATGCCATGGGGACACGCATGGTGAGATTGTTCTTTTGAAAAGGGAGATATAAATATGCTATCAAATATCACTAGTGGTTGTGCATTTGCAACCACCTTAGTAAGAGAGACAAGATCTACACACATCAATTGATCCAAAAAATTCTTGCAGAACCTAGACTTAGATAAAATGAACACCTAAAACAATAACTAAAAACCTATGAATAGAAGAGAAACCCCCTATTTTTATATTTTAAATCCGTTTTCAATACTAGTATTGTGGGTCATAATTTTCAAAATTGTATAACAACCTTTCCAATTTCACCAAGATGCTTCTAGCTGGAAAATATTCCATGCCATGCCTAATATCTTCATCCATTTGCAAGAAAAGACTCATCGCTCTAACTACCTCTATAATGAATGATGAACATTTACAACAAAATTTTGATTTCATGGCTAGAGATGTCTTCATACAAGATGGAAGGAGAATATCTATTTGAGGATCCAAATAGACTTTGTCCTCATGTGCAACCGTATGGAGAAACTCTTGATCACTTGCCTACATAGTTAGAACTTCCTGGACAACTGCCTTTCCTTTAATGCACACCATGGAACAACCTTGCTTTTGCAATGATGGAATGTGAATGATCTATGGTCATGGTATAAACAAAAAATGATCCATGGTTATGATTTAAAAATATGCTCTAGAATGACTCATAGACCTCCTTTTTTTGAATCATTGTCCATCTATATAAGAACAATTAATTTTAGCTTCTCATTCAAATTTCACCACATATTGACACTTGGCATGCCACATCAGATCCAATTGGGAATTCATAAGGATTACAACTAAATAGGCCACTTCATTGGCTCTAATCTGGGCATGTGTCACTTTATTACTAGTTTCAAGCCCTTTGAAAAGTCCATTTTGGCTCGCACCATTAGATCTGCTCACTCGAGTAAATGCATGTCATTGATCTTGATCTAAAAGATCGAATGCCATTGGTTGTCTATAAGTGTTTTATTAAAATGGTGCCCCTTAGTAGATCCATAGGCTCTCTGCATCTTACTCTATCAGTCCTATCGATATTAGGCCCTTAATTTTTGGCATGTCTAAGAATTGGTGTGGCCAACTTATGGCTTACATACCTCTTTTATATTCTTGTTACATTTCTCTATGTTCTTAGATAGGTCAGCCTATGAAATAAGCATGGCTAAGTAGACTATATATAAGAGGTAGTGGTTAGTCTTTGATCATCATGTTAATTATTCTATTCTTATTGCATTATTTTAGAAGTTTCCCCCTTGAAGTGGCTCTGCTATATTATCCAATATTTTGCTCTGTTGTCAATTATTGCTTTATGATCTCTCATATTTGTTGATTCTATATGATATATAATTATTTTATGTAAACACCTAAGTAATTTCATTACAAGTGATATCAGAGCTCCGATTTGGGCAAGTTTTCTATGGTATTTTTTTCAAATCTGGTGAGGCGTGACTTTTACAAGTGGAAAGAGTGAAAAAACATAACTTGCAATCAGGGAAGAATTATTTTTTTATGTCAGCACAGTATTTTTTAAAATAGTTTTTTGAAAATAAATATTTTTAAAAACATGGAAAAAAAAATTCCCTTTTCACAATTGCAGTCGATGAATTCGTCTTGGTAAGACGCTCGTAACGGTATATTTTTTCGGTACAATTTTTTGATGCCAAAATTTTCTACCCTAGTTTGCAATGTTAGTTATTGAATTCCTCTTGGTGAGGTGATCATAATAGTACCATTTCTTCATACACGTTCTTTTGGGTGAAAACCCTCCTAGGGTTTGTATATGGAAGGTCCTTCTACTTGGGGAAGAAAAGGGGGCAAGAAACTCATAAGACTCCTAGTGATGACATGGAATTTGGAACTTCAGATCCATTGGTTTCTCAACTTCAAGATGACATAAAGGGCTTGGTGTGGCATGATGACTTTTTTGTAGTTCAAATTGATGTTTTAGGGATGCATGGAGAGATTAATGGGGTTCACACTCAATTTCATTAGATCACTACATAATTGGCTACCCTTTCATCTCAGTTATAGTCAAACACCCCTCCACTTCATCATTAGGGTCCTCCTCCTCTCAACCCTAACAACTATAATTTTGGTGTGAAATTGATGTTGCCAAAAGTGGACATGCATAAGTTTGATGTAAGGATCTTCACACTTAGATTACCTAAATTAAGAATTTATTTGATCTACATCAAACTCCTACTTCTCAAAAGGTGATAGTGGTGTCTCTGTATCTAGAACCTAAGTAGTTCATTTGGTATTATTAGTTGTGTGCTCAAAAGAAAAATAATGGTGCTCCAATTATATGGTTTATTTTCATCAATGATTTGTTGGCTCATTATCAAAATAATGTCTCTGATAACTAATTCATCTAGTTAGCCAAATTACAATAAATAAGAACTGTGAACGACTATATTCATCAATTTAAAAATATATCCTTATGGGTGGAAGACATCACTAAGGAAAATTTAACTGATCTCTTTTTGGGTGGTCTCAAATATAGCATCCAATTTGAGGTTCAGATGTTTAACCCAGTATCTATATCAGAAGCTATCCTAAGGGAACACATGGTAGAAGAAAAAGATATGGTCAAATAGAAAAGTTTTACTATTGGTCATGATCACACCTTTTCAGCACCATCATTTGCTCAACCCACCAAATTGACATCTAAGCAAATTGAGGAGAAGAGAGCCAAATGGTTGTGTTATGGTTGTGACAAAAAATGGAGAAAATACCATCACTGTGTTGAAAAGAAGTTGTTTTACATAGAAGGTGCCAATGAGGATGAAGATGATGAGGATGCAATTGGTATGGATGAAGAAGGCCCTGAGGAGGATTCTGAAGACTCTCAGCCACTATTTCTTGACATGCCCTTTTTGGTATCAGTCCTCCCCAAACTCTTAAGGTGGTGGGTTTCCTTAAGAAATAGAAGGTCATTATATTTATTGATTCTGGGAGCACACACAATTTCATCAATAGTAAGTTGGTTGATCATTTAAACTATTTTATTTATCCAACTCCAGAATTTTAAGTCATGATTGCAGATGGTGGTACTATTAGCTATTCAGGAAAATGCCATAGTATTAAGTTATCCATGCAAGACTACATTTTGGACTCTCTTATGTTTGTTATTCCCATAGGGGGAGCTAATATTTTTTTGGGATTACAGTGGCTCACCAACTTGGGTACTATTGAGATGAATTTCTAAGAATTATTCATGCACTTTCACTCTGACGGAAGGACATTTGAGCTAAGGGAATTAAGGGCTAAATCTCCACAAATTGTAAGCTCCCATAAAATGATAAAGATTCTCTAAAAGGGTGTTGAAGGATTTTCATCTCACTTGTTTTCCATTGAAGTTCAGCCAACTCAGACATCTACACCTCCTAATCTACAACAAGTGATTGACAACCATTCTATTATTTTTGGTGACATGTCGAAAGGATTTTCACCCAGCTGCAAGCATGATCATGCCATCAAACTTATTTTTGGTATTACACCACCTAACATCAGGGCATATAGGGATCCTTATGCCCAAAAAAGTGAAATTGAAAAGATGGTACAAGAGATGTTGGATGCAGGTATCATTCACCATATCCAAAGTGAATATTCTTTGTCAATTGTCATAGTGAGTGTTGACCAATTTTTGGTCCTGCAGGTTAAAAATTAGGCACCCCTCTTCTTTTTATTGCAAAGAATATTTCAATCTAGGTTCTAGCTAGTTCATCCCTCAGCTACCTTGTGGAAATTTTCTCTGTCAAGCCATTTCCCTTGAAAAAACCAAGTGTTTTCCTCTTTTTCTTGCCAAGTGCTTTTTAGGTCTAGCAGGTGACTTTACTTGTAAAAATTGATAGGTGACGCCACTCACAAAGCTTGATTTGGTCTTGGTAGATCAAATTAGGTTTTTTAAATGGATTTACTCATTTGTCTTATAAGCAAGAGTCGACATGAAACTCATTTTGGTCTCAGATGCTTCATAAGGCAAGTAAATTACTTCAGAGGGATTTTTATCGATAAAATGGACCAAGTTCAAAAGGCTGAAGGGTTATTTGTAAAAATTTTGAAGGGTAATTGCCCTTATGGAGGGAACTTAAGTGGCAAGCAGGGCCTTTACAATTCCTCTGAAAGGCAACTTTGGAGGCTAAGTAGCCCTTATGGGGGGCAGGCGATGAGCAAAGTGGACCTTTTCAAAAGACCAAGAGGTAAATTTGGGCTTGAATTACCCTTGTAGAGGGCATCCAATTGGAGCAAAGGTTCAAGATAGAAAGCCCAAAAATAACTTGCCCTTCAGAAAAAGTAACAGGCCAAAAGAGAATTCCTTCAAACTTTTTGTCCGAAGGAAATCCAAGGAAGAATTCTTTCAAAAAAATGTCCGAAGGAATTCCTTCGGACATTTTATCCGAAGAAATGCAATAGTTGCAAGAAGTCCAAAAAAATTTGGAAGACCAAAAGTATAAAGGGTAGGTGTCCTTATAGGGGACACTTGGCTTTGAAAGAAGACCTTTTCAATTTTTCTAAAGGGTCATTTTCCCTTCAAAAAAGTTCATTTGCCAAATGTCAAAGGAATTGTCCTAGTGGGTGACAGGCCTGCGAACATCAAATTTAGGACAATAAGTTATCCGTTGCGATTCAAATGTTAGATGACAAGCCCATGAACATCAAATTTAGGGTAGTAAGTTAGCTATTGGAAAAGATCAAAAAATAATTCCTTCAAATATTTTATCTGAAGGAACTTACAACAGAAGCTCGAAGGCTCATCAAAGGAAGGTAAGTAACAAGCCCAAAGGAGAATTATTTTAGACAAAATGTCTAAAGGAATTCCTTCAAACTTTTATCTAAAGTAATTCAAATCTTGAGAGATCGAAGAATGAATGAGGAAGCAAGCAAAGAAGGGAGCCCAGGTAAATAATAAACACTAAGAGCCTGAATTACCAAGTAAAAAAGGGGAAAACAAGGTGAGTAACCCAGATGTGGCCACATGCACATAAGATAAAAGATAAAAATGCTCGAGGTGGTGTTTCAAGTCAAAGCATAGACCCAAGGATGAACTAGACCAAGGCAAGTGGCACAGGAGTTGTCAGTAGGAGAAGTAAATGCACTTAAGTGAAATAGTCTCCACCAAAAACTGTTAAAAGGATTGGTTGCAAACATTAAAGGGAGTGGCCCATGTTTTCTTATTTTACCATTAATGAACATCCAATTGCACTCAACATTGAAGAGAGCATGACCCAATCAACATAACCTGAGGATGGCTTTGTCAGTTGCTAGGAGGACTAACCCATGTTTTTGTAGGCCTGGACAGCAAGGAACTTAAGCACCTACAACATGGTTTTCCCATGCATAATTAAAAAGAGATAGTAGTAGCATCAGCTTTTGGTTGTTATAGGAGTGTTTAATATAGCATAGGTTTCATTCCCTTGATGGGTGAATGATCTATTTCCAAACTCTCTACATAATTGTAACTTCTCATTTTGAGAAGAAGATCTCTCAGCATTTATATGGTGAAGCCCTGAAGAATTTACCTTAAATCAAAATAATTATTTTACCTCCATTTGAGCTTGCACATTTTCATATGTCTATGGTCTTCTCTTATGTTCAGTCATTTCCTTTAATGCTTTCATAAGTTTATATCAGCATATCTAGTGTATTTTGAATTCTTCTCTACAGGTCAACAAGAAGTGTCCAACTTAGAGTATAGGTGCAAGTGAATACACTATCTAATAGTGTGTCTTAGAATACCTTTGGTGGTTTTTTCCTCCCTGTATCTCCATAGGATCCTCTATTGAAACATTGATGCAGGGAAGGTTCTCATCCGAATGAAGTGTATGTTTGCTTCTCTCTAGTGTAAAGTGTAGGTCAAGGCTGAGTAGATCAATGAATTTGGTGCATCACCACATTAGTTACATTCTATTTTTTAGGATATCTCTCTCTTTTCACCCCCCCCCGCCCACATTATTAACAATAAGAAATATAGGGCCTCAAGGTGCATCAAGGGGAGCTAGCCCCTAATCTAGATATTCATCCCTCAAGTTTACCACCCACAGCAAGAGGAATGTTTTTATTGTGCCACATGGAGGAAGGGAGCTACGTATCCTTCCAAAGGGTGCAATCCATAGTGTCCATAGTTTTTGGCATGCCTGGTGGCACCAAATTTTTTGATCCTACAAGTTTCAATATTGGTGTTGGTCTTGTTATTATAAAAATTACAAAAAAAAGTTATAATTCAACACCTAATGACTCCATTCAGGAACTCAGTCTCTAGTTCATGATCAACTTGGCATCCCATGTCAAAGGTAACTACAAGATCTTCTAGGGATGTCCCTTTTGAATTTATTGAGTTACCTTTAAACTTATAAAAATGGCTAAGGTATGTAACTACTCATCCTTACGTAGCAAGCCACTTTCCCGTACCAGCCATAAAATACACCTACTCAAGGAGACCCCAGTTGAATCCTTTCACAGCCATGGCTTTCCCTTTTGTGGCCTTCAATGGTTAGAGTCCCTTGAACCTTCTACAGTATGACCCAATTCTAGGGAAATCCCTCAAAAGTGTTCCTCCCTTTAGTGGAGAGGGCCCAATCACTGCTATCAAGCATATCATAAACATAGCCAACCTCTACAACATCCATAATATCACTGAGGAAAATGTAGCCATCAGATTGTTGGCCTTGTCCTTCAAAGGGAAAGTTTCGGATTGGTATGGGACCTTGCCTATGAACTCAATTGGCTCATGGAATGAGTTAGGGACCCTCTTGACAAATAGGTTTGGGAAAAAAAGTGACCATTTGTCTATAGCTGAGCAATTGACAACTATGAAGAGAGCCCCACATGAATTTATGCAAGATTTCAACACTAGATTCCAAAAGACTTGGGACAGAATCCCAATTCTTGTGAGGCCAACCCCAAGTTATGCATTCCTTTACTACTTAAAGGCCCTGAATAGTGATAATATTGTCATGATATAATCTATGGGTGGACATATTCTTCCTGTTGCTTATGAGATAGCCTTAGCTGCTAAAAATTACCTTGTTCCAGGTAGGAAAGATAGCTCTTAGACCTCATATGCCACTCTTTCTTGATTTACAGCCCTCAGTTCAACCTATTGTGCCCACTCTATCTCCTCTACCTAATCAAGAGAGGCTAGTAGCTACCCCTTCAAATGATCTCCATGAAATTAAGATCCTACTATTGAGCATTACCAATGAGTTAGCTGCCCTCAAGAGGCAACAAGCTCAGAGTTATAGGCCAAATCAAGGCTACTAGTAATTTGGGTAGATAAATAGACCTCCCTTTCAGAATTAAAATCAAGGGCAGGGTCAGATTATGCAAGTCAGTCCTTATTAGAGCTATAATCCAAATGCCCCCTCATTTTCCAAGGCTCTTATCCCCACTCAAAATAATTTGGTGCAGGAGTAGCCCAATTATCCACCCTTGGGGCATGGTCAAGAGTAGGTTGTTTATGCCAGTGAGCTACCAAATCAAAGCATTACTACACAAGGTGATCAGATATCCCAATTCTCAAGTTTTGAGATGTCAACACAACTTGGGATGGGTAATAGGTGGCTCAACCCAATTCCACTCTTATGAATCACTTGGAACGAGAGTTCCACATTGTCGACTATGTGGGGAACACAAGTGAACAAAATGATTGTGTTGTAGCCAACTCCAAGTCTAAAAGAAGAGATATGGATGAAGCTCAAGTAGCTACTCAGGCACCTACAATGTCTATTTCATCACAACAAAATCAAAAGTACTTCTCTAAGGACTTCAATCTCTACACCTTTGGAAATGAAGAGGTAATCTATGTTATGCTCACTCCTATGAATGGTGAGAATTTAAAACAACATATCTCCTTTTTTATCCATGGTTTAGAGGGCTACGAGGTTAGATACACGTATGTTGAGAAGCAGGCACTTGTAGTCATATAAAGTCTAGAGAAGTTTAGACATATGTTGTCTAACAACAAAATTCATATCATGGTGCCACATCCTAGTGTAAAAGACTTCTTGTTGAGCTAAGACTTGAGTAAGAAAAGGGTAGGGTGGATCACCAAATTAATGGAGTATGACATAGAGATCAAAACCACCAACTTGGTAAGGAGAAGAGGACAATGTAAACACCTCGCTACAAACTACAAAGAGTCGAAGAAGGACATTTTTGTACTCCATGATGAAGCTAAAGTAGAAATACCTGTAATCATGAAGAGATGGGCACAATACATGGTTCATTTCCTTTAAACTGGTGAGTGTCCACAAGGTCTTGATAGGACCAAGAGGAGGTATTTTAGACTCCAATCTCTTCCTTATGTCCTAGTCGATGGAGTGTTGTTCAGAAAGGACATTTTAGGGGTAATCTTGAGATGCATTGATTCAAACCAAGTCGATAGGGTATTGTCTAAATTACATGATGGACCAGCTGGTGGCCACTTTGCTCCCAAGTCCACAGCTGCAAGGATCATGAGGGCTGACTAATTTTGGCCCAGTTTATTTAGAGACCCTCATACTTGGGTGAGGACATGTCAAAAATGTGCTTTTTTTTATGGGAAGAAATGGCTAGTTGCCATGCCTCTTCACCATATTCAAGTGGAATAGCCATTCATGCAATAGGGGGTTGGACTTCATAGGGTTGATCAATCCTCCTTCTAGTGCTTTCCATAAGTGGGTTTTGACTACTATAGATTATTTCACAAGATGGGTAGATCCTGTCGCTTTGAAAGAAGCCAATGAGAGTGAAATTTTAGACTTCTATGAAGGTACAGTGACAAGATTTGGGGTCCTAACCATAGTCATTTCAGATAATGCATTGGATTTATTGGTAACAAAGACAAGTGAGTGGGTGTTAAAGTATGGCATCTATCTCAACACTTCTTCCAACTGTTACCCATAAGGGAATGGACTGGCTGAGTCCACAAATAAGAATCTAATTAGGATCATTAAAAGGATAATGGAAGAAAATCAAAGGATTGGATATGCCAAGTTGAAGACATCTCTATGGGTAGACAAGATCAATCCAAAGAGGGTGATTGGGAATTCACCATACACACTTGTGTAAGTAAGGGAAGCTAGACTTCTTATTTCACTTAAGTTACCATCCTTGTATCTTTCCCATCATCTACAATTGGTGGAGAGTGACAACCTAGAAGTCAAGAATTGTGAGCTAATGGAGCTTCAAGAAGTAAGAGACCAAGCCATGGATACAATGACAAGCTACCAACAGCAAACAAAAAAGGCTTTTGACAAGAGATCTATGCCAAGGAACTTCTCAGAAGGTGACATTGTATTGAAGTGGGATGAAGACTGAGCCAAACCTGGAAGGCACATAAAGTTTGATGCCTTGTGGAGTGGCCCATATGTCATCACCTAATGCAAGCAACATAATGCTTTCCAACTCTCCAAGTTGGATGGTGAAGAGCTACATATCCTAGTAACTGGGATATATCTAAAATATTGTCACTAGCTTTATTTTGTCATGTACATAGTTTCTCTATCTTTTCTTCATTTTCCTTAAGTGTTATTATGCATGTCTATATGTTTTAAGCCTTTTTGTGTGTTTTCCTTATTGATTAGGGTAAAATATTTGTTGGTTCTTAGGTATTTATAAGGTTGTTGCCAACTTTTCAAGTTGCATCCTGACTCCATTCACAATGCACTTTTAGGCCACCAGTCTTCTCAAGCATAGCAGGCATGCTTCCCCTATGAATCGCCAATTGTGTCAACCAATTTTTGGTCCTAAAGGCCAAAAATTAGGCACCATTTTTATTTTTATTACAAATAATCTTTCGCTCTAGGTTCTAGCTAGTTCATCCCTCAGCTACCTTGTGAAAATTTTCTCTGTCAGACCATTTCCCTTGAAAAAACCAAGTGTTTTCCTTTTTTGATTGCCAAGTGATTTTTTGGTCTAACAAGTGACTTTAATTGTAAAAATTCATATGTGAATCCACTTGTAAACCTTGATTTGGTCTTGGTAGATCAAATAGGGTTTTCTAAATGGCTTTACTCATTTTTCTTATAAGCAAGAGTCGATGTGAAACTCATTTTGGTCTCAGATGCTTCACAAGGCAAGTAAATTACTTCATAGGGCTTTTTATCGGTAAAATGGACCAAGTTCAAAAGGCCGAAGGGTCATTTACAAAAATTTTGAAGGGTAATTTCCCTTACAGAGTGTACTTAGGTGGCAAACAAGTCTTTTATAATTCTTCCAAAAGGCAACTTTAGAGGCCTAGGAGCCCTTGTGGGGGGTAGGTGATGAGCAAAGTGGACTTTTTCAAAAGTCTGAAGGGTAAATTTGGGCTTGAATTGCCCTTGTAGAGGGTAGTGAGTTGGAGCAGAGGGTCAAGATAGAAATCCCAAAAGGAACTTGCCCTTCAAAAAAAGTGATAGGCCAAAAGAGAATTCTTGCAAACTTTTTGTCCAAAATAAATCCAAGGAAGAAAACTCAAGGAAGAATTCTTTCAAACAAAATGTTCGAAGGAATTCCTTCAAATATTTTGTCCAAAGAAATGTGACAGTCACAAGAATTCTAAAAAAAATTAAAAGACCAAAATTTCAAAGGGTAGGTGTCCTTGTAGGGGATACATGGCTTTGAAAGAGGACATTTTCAATTTTTATGAAGGGTCACTTTCCCTTCAAAAAAGTTCATTTGTAAAATGTTGAAGGAATTGTTCTAGTGGGTGACAGGCCCATGAACATCAAATTTAGGACAGTAAGCTAGTCATTGGGATTCAAATATCTGATGATAGGCTCATTAACGTCAAATTTAGGATAGTAAGTTAGCCATTGGAAAAGATCAAAAAAGAATTTCTTTGGACATTTTGTTTGAAGGAACTTAGAATGGAAGCTCGAAGGCTCATCAAAGGAAGGTAATTAATAAGCACAAATGAGAATTATCTCAAATAAAATGTCCAAAATAATTCCTTTGGACATTTTTTCTGAAGGAATTCAAAGCTCAAGAGCCCAAAGAATGAATGAGCAAGCAAGCGAAGAAGGGATCCCAAGGAAATAATAAGCATTGAGAGCCTAAATTACTAGGCAAAGAAGGGGAAAACAAGGTGGGTAACCCAAACATAGCCACATGCACATAAGATAAAAGCTCAAAAAACTTAAAGTGGCATCACAAGTCAAAGCATAGACCCAAGGATAAACCAAACCAAGATAGGTGGCATAGGAGTCATCAGTAGGAGAAGTAAATGTACTTAGGTGAAATAGTCTCCACCAAAAACCATTAAAAGGATTGGTTGTGAACATTGAAGGGAGTGGCCAATGTTTTCTTGTTTTGCCATTAATAAATAGTTAGTTACACTCAGCATTGAAGAGAGTATGGCCCAGTCAACATAACCTAAGGATGACCTTGTTAGTTGCTAGGAGTAACCCATGCTCTTACAAGCTTGGATAGTAAGGGCAATGACTTAACCACCTACAAAATGGCTTTCCCATCTATAATTAACAAGAGATGGAAGCAACATGGGCTTATGCTCGCTACAGGAGTGTTTAATATAGCATGATTTTCATTCCCTTGAATGGTCAATGATCTATTTTCTAAACTCTCTATATAATTGTAACTTCTCATTTTGAGAAGAAGATCTCTCAACATTTGTATGGCAAAACCCTAAAGAATTTACCTTGAATAAAAATAAGTATTTTACCTCCATTTGAGCTTGCACTTTTGCATGTCTATGGTCTTCTCTTATGTTCAATCATTTCCTTTAATGCTTTCATAAGTTTATAACAGCATATCTAGTATATTGTGAATTCTTCTCTGTAGGTTAACAAGAAGTGTCCAACACAGAGTATATGCACAAGTGAACAGACTGTCCAATAGTGTGTCTTAGAACACCTCTAGTGGTTTTTTCCTCCCTGTATCTCCATAGGATCCCCTATTGAAACACTGATGTAGTAAAGGTTCTCATCCAAATGAAGTGTATGTTTGCTTCTCTCTAGTGTAAAGTGTAGGTCAAGGTTGAGTAGATCAACCAATTTGGTGGATCACCACATTAGTTAGGTTTTATTTTTTATTATCTCTCTCTCTTTTCACCCCCCCCCCATTAGTAGTAATAGGAAATCTAGGGCCTCAAGGTGCATCAAGGGGAGCTAGCTCATAATCTAGAGATCCATCCCTCAAGTTTGTCACCCATAGCAAGAGGAATGTTTCCATTGTGTTGCAGGGAGGAAGGGAGTTGGGTATCCTTTCAGAGGGTACAATCTAAAACATCAATAGTGAGAAAGAAAGATGACACTTGGAGGATGTGCCCTGACTACAAAGAGCTCAACAAGTACACTATCAAAGATAAGTTTCGAATTCTTGTTATTGATGATTTACTCAATGAATTAAATGGTGATTTTTTATTTTACCAAGTTAGATCTACATTCTAGGTATCATCAAGTCTAGATCCATGATGAATACATACCTAAAATAGCTTTTATAACTCATGAGGGCTATTATGAGTTTTTGGTTATGATTTTTGGTCTAATAAATGCACCACCTTTCAGAGTTTGATGAATATTGTTTTTAAACCATTTCTGAGGAAAGTTGTTCTAGTATTTTTTGATGGTATCCTCATTTACAGTAAACATTGGGAAGACCATTTGCACCATGTAAAATAGGTACTCTCAACTCTAGAACAACATTAGTTTTATGCCAAACCTTCCAAATGTACTTTTGGAGCTTGTGAGGTTGAGTATTTCAGTCATCTAGTTTCACATGGAGTGAAAGTAGATCCTAAAAAAATCCAAGCAATGGTGGACTGGTCAGTTTCTAAGACAAGCAACTAAGAATATTTTAGGGGCTATTTGGTTGATATCATAGGTTTATCCAAAATTATGGTAGAATTGTAGCCCCACTCACCTCTTAGTTGAAGAAAGACTCTTTTTTTGTGAACTGATACAACTACCAGGGAATTTGAGCAATTGAAACTGGCTATGTGCACCACTCTAGTGTTAGCCACTCCTAATTTTTCTAAGACTTTTGTGGTTGAATGTGATGCATCTAGGTATGGTATGGGTGTTGTGCTCATGCAAGAAGGTAGACCACTTGCATTTGAAAGTCATCAATCGAAGGATAAAAATCAGCTCAAGCCCATCTATGAGAAGGAAATGATGGCCATTTTACATGTAGTCAAATAATGGAGACCTTATTTGATGGGTTGTCACTTTTAGGTAAAGACTAACCATGATAGTGTCAAATATTTTTTAGAACAATGGTTATCATCTAAAGAACAAAAAAAATGGGTAACTAAGATGTTAGGCTATGACTTTTAAATAATCTACAAGAAAGGAAAGAACAATGTGGTGGAAAATACATTATCTAGGAAGGATGAATCAGTGAAGGCATTGCTATATGACACGTCAATTTTACAGGTAGATTGGCTAGAGAAAGCACGATCATAATGGGAAAATAATAGTGCTACCCATGATTTGATTCAGAATCTTTAGCAAAGTTTGGGTGGATTTGAAAAATTCACATGGAAGGATAATGCATTATGGTATAAAGATATATTATACCTATGTAAGAACTCTCTTCTTAGACAAAAAAATCCTTCAAGAACTTCATACAACTCTACTTGGGGGTCATTCAATATTTTTGAAAAACTATCATAGAATCAAACAAGATTTTTTTGGGAAGGACTCAAGGGGGATGTCCAAAAATATGTGGTTGATTGTATGATTTGTCAACAAAATAAAGGAGAAACCATCAAAACCCTAGGTCTTTTCTAACCTTTATTCATCCCTAGTCAGTATTGGGAAGAGGGGTTTATGGATTTCATTATAGGGTTACCAAGATTTGATGGTTAAAATGTTATCATGGTTTTTGTTGATCGTCTTAATATGTATGCTCATTTTTTTCTTTATCGCAACCATTTTTTGCTAATATAGTATCTTATGCTTTTCGTAATACCATTCAAAAACTTCATGGTACCCCTAAGATCATTGTCAGTGATAGAGATCCCATTTTCACTAGTAATTTTGGATTGAGTTATTTGCATGTTTGGGCACCCAGTTGGATCATAGTTCATCCTATCATACTCAATCAGATGGACAAACTGAGGTAGTCAATAGATGTCTAGAAGGATATCTCCATTGTTTTATTTTTGATAAATAAGATAAATGGGTTCATTGGTTGCCACTTGTTGAATGGTGGTATAACACTTTTATATATAGTTCTTCTAAATTGTCTCCATTTTTGGCACTATATGGATACCATCCTCTATCCATCACTTTGATCCTAAGGTTCATGTAGTTTAATAACATATTCACCATCAACAGGAGGTCCTGGCAAGTTTGCGTGAAAATTTATCCATAACCCAGAATCATATGAAGCAGTAGGTAGATCAACACAAGAGTGAGAGGTATTTTGACATTGGATATTGGGTCTTTGTTCACTTACAACCATATAAGTAGATGTCTTTAAAGTGATAGAAAAAGGATAACAAGTTGTCCCCTAAGTATTATGGGCCGTATCAGATATTATAGAAAATTGGTAGTGTGGCATACAAGTTAGAGTTTCCTTCATCCACTCGCATACATCTAGTATTTCACGTATCATTCCTAAATAAAGTCATTGGACACTGAGTTTCTACTCAAACTAAATTACTAGAATTGGATGAGGAAGGAAGATTTATTTTATATCTTGAGGTGATCTTTCAAATGTGCACTAAGCAGCTGTGATCTAGAGTAATTACAGAGTACTTGATCAAATGGAAGAATTTTCCATGTGAAGATGCTATTTGGGAGGATGAATCCTTTGGTAACAACATCCAAAGTTGACTCAATGTTGAGGATAACATTATTTTGAAGGAGAAGGGCATGTTATGCCCTTAATTATTAGCATGTCTAGGAATGGGTGTGGCCGATTTGTGGCTAACATACCACTTTTATATTCTTGTTACATTTATCTATGTTCTTAAATAGGTCAGTCTATGGAATAACCATGGCTAAGTGGACTATATATAGGAGGTAGTGATTAGTCTTTGATCATCATGTTAAGTATTCTATTCTTATTGCATTATTGTGGAGGTTTCCCCTTCAAAGTTGCTTTGCTATATTATCCAGTATTTTGCTATGTTGTCAATTATTACTCTCTGATCTCTCATATTTGTTGATTTTATGCGATATATAATTATTTTATATGAACACCTAAGCAATTTCATTACAGTTGGGCTAACACACTCTTACCAAGTTATGGTCATATGTTCATTATGGTTTTATTAAAAAGTCTTAGCTTAATATGTGTCATAGATCAGATTGTGTACACTTGAATATGTATCATCGATCTTTGAGAATGTGCTCGATCTTTAGCCTATGACCATGTATTAAATTTATAACTATGTTATTAAGTCATTATATCTTTTTATCTAATCAAACATGCATCGTTAGATTATAATCTATGAGATTGAGCATGATTTTTTCCCTTTCATCTCATGTCATTGGATCTTGTTAGGACAGATCAACACATTCCATTGGATTTTGATCCAAAGGATCGAATGCCATTGGCTGCCCAATACTCTATCTAACATGGTTATGATGCATGTCATCACCACGTTTACTTTGGGCTCAATCTGAAATCTTGACTTAATATGCCTCATCAATCAAAATGTGTATGCTTAACCGTGTACCATCAATTTATGGGAACATGCTTGAGATTTATTATGCATCATAAGCTTAAACTTTTTGAATTTAAACTCACACTGTCTGATCTTGATTGACCAAGCAAAAACATGTCATTGATTGTACTTCATTGAGTCAAATGCTATTGGTGCCTATGAATATTGAGAGAATAACTAATTTAGAGCTCCAAAAAAAAAAAAAAACTTAGGCTACAATCTTAGACAAAGATTTTGACTTATATTAATAAATACAAATTAAAATGTTAGGCTCAAGTTTTAGAATAAGCTTGAAATAAAACGGGGCTCTACTAAATAAAAAGGACCATGTGTTAGTTTGAACCATGAGGAACATAGGCTGAGGGGTCTCAGGACCTAAAAGGGACCAAGCATGTATTTTTATACTAAGATTTAGTCATGTTAATAAACATGACCAAGCCTTAGTATAAAAATTTAACTATGTCCATGGCATTTTTTAAAAATGTTCCCACATAAAATGTTCCCACTAATTTTGAATTCAAATGGAAAGACTTGAGCCAGGGTAATTAGAATCAAGGTTTCAGGGTGATCAAAAAATAAATTCAACTCAACTTTTGATAGACTAAAGGCTAGTAAAAAACCAATATTGACATTAAATCATGAAACCCAAACATTGTCCATTTTAGATGGATTCTAATTAAGCATGTAATGTGAAGCACAGAGATCCAATGTTAACAAATTAAGATAAGATTTAAATCAAAATCATGAACAAATATACTAGTCAAACTAGGTGTAGATGATCTTCAAATAGAAACAATGTGCAAACATGCTAGTGACACCCTAATTAAGTGAATTTTCATAGCAATATGTTTTAAAATTTAGAGACTTTGGTTCAGACTCATAAGTAGGTTATTCACTCTGCTTGATCAAGCACCATTGTTAAGATCAATTCATGGTTAAAAAAAGTCTTACACATGCAAAATTGGGATCAAACATCAAAACCTAGTCATGTTGTGTGTGTGCTTTGATTCCACTTGCCATTTGACATGGGATTTAGAGAGAAATTTCTAGACTTCATGTCTTTAACCATTGACATTAACTTACAGTATGTTGGATATTCATTAAAAACCATGCTTTATCTTAGTGAAGGCTTGGGCATTGCTCTACTACTAGCCAGGCATCCATAACCTAAACAAAGATTCTTCTAGCTCCACTCAAGGCCTTTTTCCACTGCCAACCAGACGTCCATAGCTCTGATAGAGATTACCCGAATCACCTTTGCTTAAAAATTTCATTTTGAGTTTTGCAATGAGCTCTTATTTCTGTATTTTTTGCTTTTTATAGACCATTTCAACTTTCTAGCAAAGGTTAGGAACCAAGTTAGCCAGGTTTTTAGATTTGGTCAAGTGTCTGATCTTCATGAAATCATCTTTGGTTGAAAACTTTACCTCAAGTAATAAATGTTGTTTAAGTGTAAGCATGATTATGCTTCAATAATTTAAAATTTCATTGTGCATATGTAATCCTCGTCAAAATGAAGGTTAAATCGGAACAAAGGTCAAGATTTTAGGGAATAACTAGCCTATTCATCGATCTTTACAAGTCTCCCCAAAATTAAAACTTTAGGCTCACATTTTAGGCCCATAGTCAACCACACTTGTAGCCCCAATTTGAGAAGTCCCCTTTTTGAGCAAATGGAAGAAACCAAAGCTAAGAACTATCTTGAAAAGACTCATTAAGAGTAAAGAACAACACAAGATTGTTATCCTTGAATTTTATCAGGCTCAATTCATGGGATAAGCCCTACGAAACTTGTCCATCTCATAGTCCATAAGCTCTAAGCTCACAAAATGAGGCCAATCACTGCTTCCTTGATTTTGTTTTTTCTCTCAAAAAAGATAGTTTTTTTAGGGAGTTTTTCATCCCGTGTAGTTCAGAGAATTTTCTCTAAACTAAACTAAGTTAAGTTATGCAAATCAGAGAATTTTCTCTAGACTGCACCATTACATCCAAAATTGAAGAATTTTTTTGACTTTGCACATGTTGAGTCAGAGAATTTTTCTGACTTTGCACATGTAATGTCAGGATTTTTCTCTGATCTTGCATATGGGACCGACCACCTACAGTAATTAATATGCATTTATTACCATATTATATATATATATATATGTATATATATATATATATATTACGCTTGGTAATTTTTATTATTACCATTTTTTTATTTTTCTCACCATTTTCGAGCTCATCAACACTTCCTCTGCTACCATTTTCTCAGTTGTTTTAGCTTGCATGCGGATTGATCTTTCAAGCACGCTTTTTAGGTAGGGTTCATTTTTGTCTTCTTTCCTTTTTGTATTTATTTATTATTTCTTTTTTCCCCTATTTTTTTTATTGAGTTAAATCCTTGCTCAATTTATTTATTTTTATTATTATTATTATTATTATCATCCTGAGTTTTGATTATTTTCTTTTCCCTTCTTTTCCCCCTTCATCATTTTGATTCCAATTCTTAGGGTTTTTATCTTGGTTTTTGTTTTTTCCATCTTTGTGTACATCAGAGAATTTTCTCCTAAGAGCATTTTCTCTTTATGCACTTCAAATAAAATTCTCTGATGTGCATAATGTTAGCCATCCTTTTTTATGTAGTTCAGAGAAAATTCTCTGACATGCATGAAATAGTCAAGTTGGATGCAAGTTAGATAATTTTCTCTGACCTACATCTAATTTCAATCTATCTTCATGTAAATCAGAGAATTTTCTCTGACCTACACTTAGCAAGGTAAAAATCAAGTTATGTAAGTCAGAGAATTTTATCTGGCTTACATGAAAGAAGTTTTATTTATCAAGTTATGCAAGTCAGAGAATTTTTTTTGACTTACATCTTAGAACCTTCCAACTCCTATGCAGTACAGAGAAAATTATTTGAACTACATAACCTCCAACATACCTCATGTGAAAGCATTTTTTTCACCAATCTTACATTTTTTGAAAAAGAATAAAAAATGCTAACTCTGGATAATCAAAACTTTCTACTTGCAGCTATCTAATCAATGTCAGACATCTCTCTAAGCAACAAGATAATGAAGTACAAGTATTAGGGTGTTTTCCCATCATCTTTAGTTGATTCAAATATGATCAAATTGGGGATACAGAGATTGGTCATGTGGATATGGCTGAGTTTTTATAAAGATTAGGAAGAGAACCCATTGCACCTCATATGCAACTAGTACTTAATAGTAAACTTCATTTGGTTGTTGCATTTCCATTATCAACACATGATTCTGAATTCATCTTGACCATGGTAGCATATTTTGATAAGGAAAGTAGATTAGTTAAGAATTTAGAGGGTAAGGTGATCATTCACCTCGATGAGGAATATTTTGATAAAAAATTTCACCTCTCTGAGATTGAAGAATATTTTGATTTAACTATGGAATCAGCTCAAGAATACTATGACATATATCTTGAGAAGTGTAAGAAACATATTAACTCCAAATGGCTCAAGACTCCTCAGCCCACCATTTCTAGATGGCCCAAGTATTTGTATCATAATGATTTTTTGGAGGAGATAGAGATTTGATTACTCTCCTCAGTAGAGTGAAAGGGTTGTCTACTTCAAACATTTTTCAAGAATGGATGTATCAATACATTTTGGTTATCAAAAGAAACAAGTAAAGGATCTATTAGGGTAAACAAATCAATGATGCTATTTTTCATCAGCCCTCAGAGGTAGCTTCTTCACTCAAGTTTTACATGACTTAGTATCTTGTGTATGCTACAGCCAGTATGACTTCTTTCTTAGGTTAAATTCTATCGATGAAAGGAAAAACGCTCCTATATATGAGCATTACCCAAAACTAACTCTAAAGAAAGTGTCAATCATTACAAGAGATTTAATGATGCTTTCTTTTATAAATTCATTTGAACTTTTGAGAAAGAAATTGAAAAGAAGAGAGTTTCAGATCAGGCATGGGCACAGGTTAATAAGGTTAGATGCATTTTCTTACAATTTCCAACTTTTACATACATTAGGGTAGGAGGATTTGATAAACAACTTTACATGTTATCCATATAAATAAGTGATAAACTAATATTAACGGAGATGTACAGACAAGTGATGAACGTGCATAAAAAATAATCATATGCTCACAAGAAAGGTTTTAAATTTTTAATCAGTATTGGTCGATACATAATTTACACTACTCCAAAGGCTAAGACTATAGAAACCAAGTTGTAGTGGACTAAGCTTAAGAAATTCAAAAGTAGAGAAAACTTTGATTACATAATGATAAAGGAGAATCTCAAATGTAATATCATCCATGTGCATAGAATTAAAGATATTTGAGTAGATTGCAAAATTGATGATGTAAGGAGACTTGATTATAGTCACCTTACTACTGATCAGATTATCAATTTGGAATTGGAAAAGATTCCTCGAGATTTGATAGATGATGGGAATATATTGGATTCTTCATATGAGGAAAATCAAGTGGCTTCAACTCCTCTCCCTCCCATCCAATGGTTAGTCAGAGAATCCACTTCTATTAGAGACAAATTTCAACCTATTCTTGTAAGAACTAATGCTGAGTTGGAATCTAAAGGAATTAAGTTGAAACATTTTAAAATTGGTTCTAAGGAAGAGTATGATAAAGAGACTGATAAGAAATGAGAGGATCTGAGAACCAAGAACAAAGAGGAGCCCTCTACTTCTAAATAGAAGCCAAAATTTGTATTTGTCAATAAAGGAAAGAGGAAAGACAAACAAGCAAGTGTCAAGGAAAGTACTAAAGTGGAGAAGAAATAAATCCTAGTCACGAGTGAGGCACCACCTCAATCAACAATGTCACAAGTGTCTCAGCCAGTGCTTTAACAGACTATACAAATAGAGACTACTTAATCAAAGGTTCCTTTGATTGAAGCTTCTTAAGCCATGGTTTCACAAATAACATTTTCCATAGTTCCTCTTGCGAGTACCACTATATAAGTTGATCATGTTCCTTCTCAAGTTGTTCTTTCACCACCGCCTTCACCTCCTAGTGCCACATTTTTCCAAGTTCTTTCACAAGGTACACTAGACCAAGTTTTTGATTCATTGTCAAATCTACCCAGTCCTTCAAAGTCATTGGGATCTCCAGCTAATTTATATTTCACCCAACAAGATATGGACAAATTTATGTCTATACCTTCTTCAAAGACAACAATTTAGGTTCCCGTCACTCTAGTGTCCAAAATGTCAATAAGAACTAAAGTGATGGTTACTCCAACCCTAACTCCACTTGTTATTACTACAATCCCATTAATGTCAACCCCATTACCAAATACCTCTGTCACACTACCTTCCATTCTACTTACTTCACAAACCATTGTCCCTTCCCAAGTATCCCAAGATTTAACATCCTTTGCCCAAGGAGATCAATTTCCTCTTCCTCCTTGGCTGACATCACAAACACCTCAGAAGAAGAAATGAGTAGTGCCACTGGAAGACTTTAATTTTGGTTAGCTTGTGTCAATAAAGCCCAAAACAACAAAGAAGGCCAAAACTATGTCAAGGGTAATATTTGAATCTGGGCACAAGTATGTAAAAGTTGCAGTTCCTCCTAAAGATAGAAACATTAAAGATATTCAAGTGTCTGAATATGTGGTAAGACGAATAGATCTTGGGAAACAAACCCATGAAATCATGAAGAAATATTTTCAAGCAACAATGGCCTCCTTGATCAAGAGATATGATAAGGATAAGAAGATCAAGGATCAACTCAAAGTACAAGTAGAATATCTGACCTTTGCTTTACTAAAAATCACCCAACCTTCTAATTCTATTGATCCTATTGTGCATGAAAATACTAAAAAAGTGATTCAATATTTAGAGAAAATTGGATCTCAGGGTCATGTGATCAATGCCTGGATTGAGAGATTAACAACACAGGGTACTCAAAGGTTGTGTTCTACCATTGGATTTTTAAAGAACCTGAGTGAAGTGAAAATAGAAATTCAGCAAACAATTAAAACACTCACTCAAGATTTAGAATTGACTAAAAAAGATATTAATACATGGACTCAACTACGCAAATTTAAACTGGAGATTTTGGTTGAGTAGAAGGTCATTCCAAATGGGAAAATGTTCATTGAATACAAGGAAGCTATGAAGAATAAAAGATAAGCTCTCAAGAATCTAGTTAAATATCTTGAAGAAGCTAAAGATATGTGTGATAATAAGATGTTAGATCTTGTAGAGAAAATTGGAGGGCTTCCCTACCAAGCAAAAAATGATTCTCAAGAAATTCTTCTTGTGGAGACTATTATTCAAGAATAAACATCTTTGCTTCAAACAAAGATTGAAATAGGTACTTTCATGTTGGACTCCATTGACAAATTGATTTAATTTCAAGTTATTTTGAATAAATTATAAAGAACCATGGACAAAAGCAAAGATTTGCTGGTTAACTTAAAAGATTCAATCACAAGGGTACTTGTCATCTCCAAAAGTACATCCGGCCCAGATAACAGTGAGGTTCAAGCTATATTGAAGAGATATGAGGATTTTTTTTAAAAGAATAAAAAGGAACAAATTCTTGTGTCTAAGGATACTTAGTTTATTTTTGTAATTTTCTATATGTAATATTATTCAGTGTAAATTACACGTAGGAAAAGTACACAGTCCTAAGTCAAATAAGACTTTGTCAATGAATAAGTCAATGTATTTATATTTTTCTATTTTTTTTCATATCTCCTCTCTATAAATAGGAGGATGCTCTTTGTATAAAGGATCACCAATTGCTTTAGAGGAGAAATGTTGCTGAATTGAGAAACTATTTTGAAACTTTGTGTTCATATTGTAAATCAAAAATTCATTCAATATAAGAAAATCAAGTGATCTTTCAAACTTTGTGTTGAAATCTACTTATGGTGTATTGGGAATGTTCTTTTGTCTTTTCCATTGCATTTTCTTCTGCTTTGAGTGAATTGTGGTGTGAAATTTCTACAAGACAGAAGGCACCAAGAAGCTAATTTTGGAGTCTTTGAACTACTTTTTAGTTACTAAGTTTATGTTCATATTGAAAGTGAATTACTTAAGAGACTTTGGGCTTCTAGTTATTCTTATTTGATAATTTTAATCTTTATTGAAAATAAGGTGAAGACTTTGAGCTACACTTTTATCTATCTTTTAAGTTTACTCTGTTGGTATTATTCTAGTTAATCTATTGGGTAACAAATTTGAATATCAGTTATATTTGGTTCATCAAGTGATCTTATATTTTCAAAGTATATCACAAAGAATGGAAGGAAGTTTTTGATTGAACATCAATTCTAAAAAAGAGAATTAGATGATATGACAAAACCACTATGATAAAATTATTGTAAATAAGTGTAAATAATTGAGTGTTGTGTTAGTTAACAATAAAATGGAGCCTCCCCTTTTATTGAGGAGAGATTTTATCTCATCGCACTATGACTAAATAACCATTTTGATACCATTGTGTTGGTAACAAAATATTCACCCAAAAAAGACAAAGTAAACAAATAATGTACAGGCACTACATATAAATGAGGATAGGAAAGGAAGAGCAAGAAAGAAAGAAACCAAAGCCCTACACTAACTCCACAAAGAGCCTACCTCCAAGATCAAATGGAAGATTATTTAATCTATAATAAAACCTTGAAACATGGTTGTTTCCATTCAATGGCTCCTTATGGATAGGAAAATTTGTACACTTGTGTCTTTTATATGATGTAGCTTGGCTTCCTACCTCCATTGATCCCTTGAACCTAGGACTTAGCATAGACCATTCATCTCTATTTGGCTCATCTTTGATGTCTACGTGATTGTCTATGACATCCGTGTGACCATCAAAATTTAACTTCAATGGTTTCTGACCCAAGATTAATTTTGACATCCTCGTGACAATTAATGACATTTACACGACCATCAATGACATCTAAGAGACTGTCAAAATTTAAACCCTTATGGTCCTTGACCTGGGCTTAATTTTGACATCTTCACAACTGTCAATGACATTCACATGACTATCAATGATGTTTGTGAGATCATCAAAATTTAAACCCTTGTGGTCCTTGACCTGGGCTTAATTTTGACATCCTAATGATCGTAAATGACATTTACGAGATCATCAAAATTTAAACCCTTGTGGTCCTTGACTTGGGCTTAATTTTGATGTCCTCACAACTGTTAATGACATTCACGTGACTGTCAATGGCATCTGTAAAACCATCAAAATTTAAATAATTTGGGCAAATTTATTTGGATATTTTGGTCATTGAGACTTTTGTCTTTAAAAAATAGGTCTTTGGTATTTTTGTAAACACTTTGGCTAAAACATTGAATTTCTACAAAAATTTTGTGTGAACACTTTGCTTGATAGAAATAAGTTTTTAGGCTTTTTGTTCAAGATAAAAAAACTCAAAGACCTATTTCCATTAGGCAAAGTGTTCACACAAAAATCTAAAAAAAGTCTAAGGGCTTAATACACATGCTAGTAAAGACCAAATTAAGACTTAGCCGATATAACATGAAACTCGACCTTTGAGTGAACCTTTGAAAATAAAAACTGGGTTGAGGACTTAGCACTTATACTCGACAAGGGATCAATTGCTTCAACACAATTTTGAGCACTAACACTGGCTCTCAACTAGGGATGCATACCCCCTACAAGTGTGTAAAGAACCCTAAAACATAATACTACGTGTTAATACAATGGGCCACAGAGTTAAGACTTAACAAATTGATCAGCAATCACTCATGGAGGCTCAACAAAACATGAAGGACTAACAAAAATAGATCAATAAGATCTAAAAATGAACACATGATAAAAACATGAAAGGAAATTGTGTGAATAAATTCCAAAGTAGAGGGGTGATAGAACATAAAACAATAGAAAGACAAAACTATACACTATATACTATTGTACACAGGTTATGGACTCAATCAAAGAAATGTTTTAGACATTTGTCATTGACTGGCAGCTTTAGTATTTAAGCATCCAAGTATCTAAAGAAGAAAGTATACTCCCTAATCTAGTAGTCAATGAAATAGGGACCCATCCACAAGGCATTAAATTTTCAATGCTTATCTTTCTCCTCATGCCTATTATCCCAAAGTAGAACCAGATAACCTACTTGGAAAGTTCGTGGAGTGACTTTCCTATCAAATATCTTCTTTATATTTTTCTTGAACTTGAGGTGTCTTTCATGAGCTTGTATTTTAATTTCATCAATCTCAATAATCTGATTTATCTTTCTTGCATACAAATTTATTTACTCATCATCTTCTAGTTGTTGTATAAGCTAATAAGTTGGTAACTACCAATTCATAGGTAAAATAGCTTGAGTTCCATAAACAAGCTGAAAAGGGTTTTTGCCTATAGTTCTCTTAGGTGTAATCCTATCATCACATAAGGCAAACTTTATCTATTCACCCTCCTTATTTTCTTCCAAAGTACGTCTAATGATTCTGAGCAAGTTCTTGTTACTAGATTTTGCACACCCATTCCCCTAAGGGTTGTAACTAGAAACATAAGTTAATTTAATCTTGTACTCTTTACATAATGCCACTAAATGTTTGGCTTTGAAGCTCATATCATTATCCATAATAACTTTAATAGGTACATCAAATTTGTAAATAATTTGATTTAACAAAAAATCCATAACTACTTGGTGTGTTACTTTCTTTGTAGTAACCAATTCAACCCATTTTATGAAGTAATCAGTTGCAACTAGTATCCATCTAAATCCAGTGCTTAACAAATCAATAATTTATTCAATGAAATCCATTCCCCATTATCTAAATGGGTCTTCAATTATCACAGGGTGTAAGGGAAGAGAACCTAAAGCTTTCATCCTCCCAGCAAAGCACTAACATTTCTCACACTTTATGACTATCTAAGCAACATCCTTGAACAATGATGACCACCAATAACCAGCTCTCAAAATTTTGAGTTGTAATCTTAGGCACAAAATGCCCACCACATACTCCACTATGGAATTTTTCAATTAGGTTAGCGGTTTGTTCTTCCATCACACATCTTAGGATAACCCCATCTGAATTCTTCCATGCTAGTCCATTTTTAGTCAAAAGGTATTTTTGGGGAAAAGGCTTGAGAGTTATTCCTTGATTCTTATCTAAGTCAAGGGGACAGTTTAAATTTTTTAAGTAGTAAACAATATAACTATACCATGGAGACATGTTAAATTGACACAAAGAATCATCAACATTAAGATTAGCAGTGTTTACATCAACAACTTACAAATTGGTTTCAACCATAAACTTGGCTAGACCCATCCCTCTTACTAACTTGGTGGTTTGAATATTCATGTCATACTCTTGCAACTTGTTGACCCACCTCCATATCTTGTTGGATACTTTAGTCTAAGTCAAGATGTCCTTCACTATGGTATCTGGGACATAAGCAATAACCCTTAAAATCATAATATAAGGCCTAAATGTTTTAATAACCTCAAAGAGAGTGAAATATTGTTTTTTCATAATGGTATAATTCATATCAGGGCCTTACATATCTTTGACAAAGAAAGTTAGTGGATTTTAGTGACCATCTTCATTCTTTTACAAAAGAATAGCAACAATAATATTATACGATGCAAAAGAGAATATCTGAAACGGCTTAGTGTAACTATGGCTAGCCAAAATAGGGGTAGATTTTAAACCTCCTTTAATGTCATTAAATGTTTACATGGCCTTTTTGTCCCACTTGATGATTTGGTCCTTCTTTAGCATGGAATTAATAGATAGAGTGATCTCTACAAAATTGGACATAAACCTCCTTATGAAATTAATTTACCCAAAGGACTGAATTCCCTTCTTAGACTATAGGATAGGCACTTTTTCAATGGCTTCTACCCTCTTAGGGTTAATCATGAAACCATATTTGAATAGTATATATCCTAACAATTTGGCCTTTTCACTCTAAAGTGGCACTTCTTGGGATTAAGCAAAATGTTGAACTCCCTGCATATAATAAACACTTTCTCTAGATGATCCAAATGTTCCTATCTAGTCTTTGAGTACACGATGATATCATTTTGTTACACAACTATAAAATTGTTAATCACCATATAAAAGCAACATCCATGGTTCCCTAAAATGTTGCACTAGTATTCATTAACCTGAAAGGTATCCTCATATATACATATGTGCCCCAAGGCATTGTAAATGTGGTCTTGGATCTCTTGGATTCCTTCACCACAACCTGGTTATATCCTGAGAAATGATCTAATATGGACAAAATCTCTGATCTTGTAACACTTTGAAATAGGTTGTCCATATTGGGTAGGGGATAATTATATTTTAAAGAAGATTTATTCAAATTTTAAAAATCCAAACACAAGTGGATGTCACCATTCTTTTTCTGTACAGGGACTAAATTTTCAACCCATGATGAGTACCTGATGGGATGAATGATACCATTATCCCTCAGCTTATTTAACTCATCCCTCATCTTAGTGGCTAAGATAGGGTTAATAAGCCTCTACTACCTAAAAGGCTTGTTATTAGGCAACAATGGGATGACATGTTGAAACAAATCTTTCCTATATGCTTTCAAACTAGAATAAGACTATGCTAAACAATCTTGGTACTTTTTTAACAATTGCATATAAACTTATTTCTCAGTTGCACTCAGGTGAGTACCTAGCCAAACCTTTCTTGGATTCTCATGAGAACCCAAATTACGCTCAATCACATCCTTTAAAATTAATGCATCTCAAGTCTTTATTTTATTTTCTCCATCAAAAGATACTTCTAAACTTACCAATCCTCTAGGGAGAGTGTTTATCTTTACCTTAAGAACATCCTTCCCAAAAAAGGTTTCCTTTTCGTCACAAACCTTAACCATGGATTCCAAGTCTAAGATTTGATCATGAAACTCAACTTCATAATTTAAAAACCTCTTAATCTACTCATCATCATAAAACACCTACCAATGGTGAACATTGTCTAGGATTAAAGACCAAACAAACACCCCCACTTGATACTAAAAATAAAAGCTCGTATCTATAATATCAAACTAAGCACCTAACCCTACAATTTTATCAGCTTCCATTGAAACTTCTATCATGATAACAAAGATTGAATGCATTAAAGAATTCAATCAAATCCCACATAACATTTTGTATTGTTTCAACCTTTTATTTTTGTGGTAAAAGCATTGTGGACTTGCTTTACCACTAGCTCAGAATCACCATTAACAATCAATATTTTAATTCCATGTTCACGATAAATCCACAGACCAAGTAAGAGTGTTTCATACTCAATAGTGTTGTTAGTGCACTCAAAAGACATCTTAAAATAAAAATCGAAGCACTTACCATTGGGGGCATAGAAGACAACCCCAAATCCATTTCCAAGATTGGAGTAATCCCCATCAAAGCACATCCTCCAAACTACACCTTCATTGTCAGGTTCAACATCAAGAGCAATAGGCTGATCATTAGTGTCAATATTCCCAATAAAGTTACTCAAATCAACATCCATGTACAACACTTCATTGAGATCATGTTTTGGATCTTCAATTACATGTAGCATATTTGGCTCTCTATAAAGCTTCACCATCTTACCCTCTAATGGAATGGTGAAATAAGACAAGTATATCTATACACTTCCACCCATGTTAGTAGCCTACTTTCATGATAGTATCATCCCCTACTTAGGCATGCAGTCTACAACTACCACATTTGTATTCAAATACTTGCCTAGATGTACTGCTAACTACACTACCAACCCCTTAACTTGTCCAACAACTAGAATTTCTCATGATTCCATTGTGTAAAACTCATCAAAGGTTGATGTAATCTTTACCCTGAGCTCATTTAAGACACCCAAGGGCATCACATTACAAGAAGCACTAGCATCAAACATGTAGTTGTGAATAATCAGACCATTAATCAGTAGGGTTGTATAAAATGGATCCACATTCAGCTGAATTTCTACCAATGCAATCCCCAAATAGACTTTCAAAGAAGATTTAATAATATTTTTTGATTCTTCATCACTTTCCAGGGGTGTTTGGGATAATTCAATTTCATTTGTAGTTGACTTCTCACCAAATTCCAAGTACTCAAATGCCCTCTTCTTATGCTCATGTATTCTTAATAATTCAATAAGTGGCATGGTGACTTTCAGTTGACTCAGCACTTGGGCCATATCACATATGCTATACTGAGGAAGATAAGTATTAGGTGGAAGGGTGACAACATCTTCAACTAGAATATAGTCACTCAAGGTTTGAAGTGGAGTGGGTTCAAATGGATTTGAATCTTTGATGGTAACCTTCAAATGTGGATTTTGTTTAAATGCATTAGCACCCTTAGGGATACTAAACAATATGGGTACCTTATTCTTGGCTAGAGCACCTTTAGGCTTATCAAATTGGAAAATGAGTACTGGATTAGAAGCTTTAGGGACTATTATGGTTCTCTTAGCCTCCTTATTATCATCCCTTACCTTTGGATTTGTAGGTGTAGTGTCTTGAGGAGCAGCAGCCTGATATTTGCTTCTCAAGTGATACTCCTCTTGGGAAATTATTGTATTGATTAGTTGTTGCCTATCCTCAACTGAAAAAATTCCCCCGTCCTATTTCTTAATCATCATAGAACATAAGAAATCAAAATCATGAATGGGAAATTCATATGCTTGTGCCATATTAACATCACAAGTAAATTCAGGAGTTGGACACTTACCTTTTCAATCACACTCCAACATTGATCAATAGTAATAGCACTAAACAATTCTATAGAGGCAGTCAATTCACTTCAGGGGATTTGATAATTAAACATCAAGATCTCATCATCAAATGACACAGACTCAATTTCATTTGCATCTTCATCAATCAGTTTAATTGTATCACATGGGGGATGTGGGAAGAAGCACTATTCACACCAAACAATACAAATGTCAAAATTCACCACATTTACTTTGGCATTTAATGGATCAGGCACTTCTTTTCCAGCCTCTCTATTCTAATTTTTATCCATTTTTCTTCATGTGTGTGCCTCTTCCCTTTATCATTATCTTAATTATGGAAAGTAAGCCCCCTTTGTGCTTGATATAGATTTAGAGGGCGTTCTTGACTGGTAGACACATGAGGGATCCCCTTATTAGCTCTGGCCAACTTGTATGACATTTCTTTGACAATAGATGCCAAAGTTTTAATAGTCTCCTCAAGATTGGTAGTTTTTATGGACTGTGTCTTTTCCAGATTGACCAATTTTACATTAGCCTGATTATTCATGGCTTTCCCATATATTTTATGTTGTTCTAATTTTGGATGGGCATATTTAATGTTAATCATAGGTTAGTGCGAGCCTTTTCTCTCAAGTAATATGTAGCCTTCATATCAAAGGTCTCATAATATTTTATCAAGAACGTTGTATCACTAGGCTCGATGTTTTTGGGTAGCTGCATCATAACTTTGTTAAATCATGTATTGAATTCCTACACACACTTATTAGGATTATTTTTTATGTTTTGCCAAAAGAAACCTTGGATTAATTTTATCACCATATTGAATTCTAAAAACATTCTTCATTTCTTTCCATGAATCAATGCATCCACTAGGAAGAGAATTAAACCATTCATGAACATCTTCCTCCAACATGTGCATAAATAACTTAATACACACATCCTCATGCTCAACCTCATAATATTCAATAATATTGTGAAAAGCCCTTAGGTGTTGATCACCACTCAATACATTGTTCCCTTGAAATTTTGGAAGGTATTTCCTTACTTCATTCAAAACTTCATTGGGATAACCTTGCATGTCATTAAAATTTATAGGCCTAAATTTGGGGACATATAATGCAAGATGTTCATTCTCATCTGGGTCCTTATGCCTCATGATTGGTTCGATGGGAGGTTCAATAACTAGTGGAAAAGAGATGTGGTTCACACCTGGGAGGGGATTCAGCTAGTTAAGAAGGAGCTAGATAATAAACTGGACTATAAGTATTAGAGTTGATAGGAGAGCTATGATAGTCCTCAATAATGGGAGGGCCAATAAAGATTTCAAGATTATCAAAATCTTGACAACCCTTAGTAGTCGAGCTTTGTCGTTCAATAGGCTTCCAAACTTATCTGCTTCATCTTTGATATAAACTTAATGGTGAGACAAGTTTCTTAGACGGGTCACCTTTGAAAGATGATCTCAATCATTATAGCTTTGTAAATAAGAATATACTCAAAGCTAAAACTTAACAGAATATTCAAAATAGGCATTGATTTTTCTTGAAATCAGATGATAAAAATTGGAGTCACCACTAGAATCAAAGTTTTAGAATATAATAATTAATTAACTGATAGTGATACATGCTGACAACATACTTTTCTAAAGTTAATGATGAGATTAAAAGCAAAGACACTAAAATATTTATAAAAATGTTCAAAAGGAAAAAAACACCTTCTAACATACGATCTTAACAGTCCTTTGCAATGAACATAATAGAAGTCAATTATCAAGCCTCAATAATTTATTGCACATCCCTAGTGGAGAGTTAAACTTGTTGCTAACCAAGATAGCTAAATTGGTGTAGTAACATTAGATAACTTTACAACATGAAATACTTACAGCTCTCTACAAGAGTCTTGGTAACACAGGTAACTAGGATTTCAATTTAGTTCCCGATAATGATGCTAGTAGAGTGGTGATGTTGGCAAACCAAAGATAGTCAAAATAGCACAAATAGGTAAAAACTTTAAAACCATTAATTAATTACATCTCTTTGCAAGAGTCCCTAGCAACACAAGTGCTACATGTGTCTTTTCTTTCCCCAACAATGGTGGTAGTTGAGTGTTGGTTCCCAGTTGTACACCTCATACACTTAGCCTTGCACACTTGAAATAAAATGGCAAACAATGATGAAAATCCCACTAGTATGTCATTTTATTTAAAGAAGGGTTTGGCATCAAGATTAGATAGAAAATGACTAAGAGGCACCTACAAAAGGTATGGTCAGCTCTCTGCTACTTCTGGCTCTACCTAAACAAAGTTAAAAGGACATATGGGGTAGCTTACTCACATGGAGAGATTCTAAAATTCAACCTCCATGGGATTTTTTTAGCACAAGGAATAAATATGACAAGGGCATAACCAAGTTTTCACACTTCACTTGTGAGGGGTTGTCACACGAAATGCACAAATGATCTAAGTCATATACAAGCTATTGAAGACAGATGTGAAAGTGCATGCAACCTTCATTCTAAAGAATTTTCAATAATAAAGGGTTGAATAAAAGATTGCACTACTTATCTTTAAAGCACAAACTACAAACACATGTTATATAGGCAAGATGTTATGTATTTTTGGGGAAAATAACACTTATAGTATGTAAAGGGTGTATTATTTGTAGGGTAGGATATGGTTGGATAAGTTGGATAATTATAAAAAAAATGAAGGTGGCTTGTTGGTGGCCTATAAATAGTAAGGTATCTTGCAAGATTCATGACATCATTCCTTAGCACAGATGTAGAAAAACTCAAATGCAAGCTAGTGGGAAATACCAAAAGATCCTTGAAAGAATAGAACTTACTGTGAAACTAAACTTTCAAAAAACTCTTTACTGTTAAATCCATAAACCTAGGGTTCCCTAACAAGTTATTCAATAACATGTTCTAAAATAATGCAGAAACGGTTTAATAACCTAGATCTATGCTCACAATGATAACCAGTAATGAACGTAAAATTAGATGTCCAATCACAATATTTGCAAAAAATATTGTTGCACTTCATCAACAGGAAATAGTAAAGAACCACAAGCCTTTTCATTAACTTGAAAATAAATATTACAAACATCAATAATTAAAAATGTTGCCATGGGGACAAGCATGGTGAGATTTCTCTTTTGACAAGGGAGACATAAAGATGCTCTCAAAGCTCACTAATGGTTGTACAGTTACAACCACCTTAGCAAGGAAGACAAGATCCACACATAGCAATTGATGCCAAAAATTCTTGTAGAATCTAGACTTAGAGAAAATGAACACCTAAAAATAATGACCAACAACCTATTATAGAGGAGAATCCCCTTATTTATACATTTTCAATCCTTTTTCAATTTTGGGATTGTGGGTCACAATTTGCAATATTGCATAACAATCTTCCCAATTTCACCAAGATACTTCTAGCTAGAAAAATTTCCATGCCACGTCTGATATCTTCATCCATTTGCAAGAAAATAATCATCGCTCTAACTGCCTCAATAATAAATGATGAATATTTATAACAAAATTTTGATTTCATGGCTGGAGATGTCTTCATAAGAGCTAGAAGGAGAATATTTGTTTGAGGAGCCAAATAGACTTTGTCCTCATGTACAACCATCTAGAGAAGCTCTCGATCACTTGCCTACATAGTTAGAATTTCTTCAATAGCTACCTATCCTTTAGTGTATGCCATGGAATAACCTTGATTTTGTAATGATGGCACGTGAATGATCCATAGTCATGGTATAAATAGAAAATGATATGTGGTTATGATTGAAAAATATGCTCTAGAACTACTCATAAACCTCCTTCTATGCTTCGAATCATTGCCCATCTATGGAGAATAATTAATTTTAGATTCTCAGCTAGATTTTACCACATATTGACACTTGGCACACCACATTAGATCCAATTGGGCATTTACAAGGCTTAAAACTGACTAGGTCACTTCATTAGCTCTAATATGGGCATGTGTCACTTTCTTATTGATTTCAATCCCTTTGAAAAGTCCATCTTGGCTCGCACCGTTGGATCTACTCATCTGAGTAAATATGTGTTGTTGATTTTTATCTAGAGAATCGAATGTCATTGGTTTTGTATAGGTCTTGTACCAAAATGGTATGACTTGGCAGCTCTGTGGGCTCTCTGCATCGTGCTCTGTCAGTCCTATTAGATTAACGCACTCTTAAAAAGTGGTAGTCCTATGTTCATTATGGGATTTGTTGAAAATTCATGAATTAATAGACATCATAGATCAGATTATGTACACTTGAATGCATATTGTTGATCTCTAGGAACATGCTTGATCTTTCACTTGTGACCATGTATTAGTTTTTCAACTGTGCTCTCACACCGTTAGATATTTTTATATGATCAAACATACATCATCAGATTATAATCCATGAGATTGAGCATGATTTATTCCTCTTGATCTCATGTAATTGAATCTTGCTAGGTCAGATCAATGTGTTTCATTAGATTTCAATCTAAAGGATCGAATGCCATTGGTTGCTCAATACTCTATCTAACATGGTTATGATGTGTGTCATCACCACGTTCATTTTGGGCTCAATCTAAAATCTTGACTTAATACACCCTATCAATCAAAAAGTGAATGCTTAACCATGTACCATCGATCGATGGGAACATGCTCAAGATTTATTATGCACCATAAGCTTAACCTCTTGAATTTAAACTCACACCATCCAATCTTGATTGCCTGAACAAAAGTGCCCCATTCATTGTAATCCATTGAGTGAAATGTTATTGATGCATGTGGACATTAAGATAATAACTAATTCAGAGCTCAGAAATAATATAAAACTTAGGCTATAGTCTTAGACCAAGATTTTGATTTGTATTAATAAATATGAATTAAAACTTTTGGCTAAATTTTTAGACTAAACTTGAAATAAAATGGGCCTCTACTAAATACAAGGACCATGCCTTAGTTTAGACCATGAGGAACATAGGATAAGGGTTCTCAAGACCTAAAAGGAACCAAGCATGGATTTTTATACTAAGGTTTGGTCGTGTTAATAAACACAACCAAGCCTTAGTATAAAAATTTAACTAAGTCCATGGCATTTTTTTTAAATGCTCCCACGTAAAATGTTCCCACCAATTTTGAATTCAAATGGAAAGACTTGAGCCAAGGTAATTGGAATCAGGGTTTTAGGGTGATGAAAAAATAATTCAACTTGATTTTTGATAGACCAAAGGCTAGTAAAAAACTAATATTGACATTAAATCATGAAACCCAGACATTATCCTTTTCAGATGGATTCTAATTAAGCGTAAAATGTGAAGCAAAAAGATCCAAGGTTAGCAAATTAAGATAATATTTCAATCATAATCATGAATAAATATGTTAACCCAACTAGGTGTAGATGATCTTCAAATAAAAACAATGTGAAAACATGCTAGTGACACCCTGATCAAGTGAATTCTTGTGGTAATATGTTTTAAAATTTAAAGACTTTGGTTTAGACTCATAATTAGGCTATTCACTCCACTTGATCAAGCACCATTTCTAAGATAAATTCATGGTTAAAACAAGTCTTACACATACAAAATTAGGATCAAACATCAAAACCCAGTCATGTTGTGTGTGTGCTTTGATTCCACTTACCATTTTCCATGGGATTTAGAGAGCAATTTCTAGACTTCATGTCTTTAACCATTGACATTAACTTATAGCATGTTTTATATTCATTAAAAACCATGATTTAGCTTATGGAAGGCTTGAGCATTATTCTACTATCATCTAGGCATCCATAGCCCCGACATATATGCTTCTAGCTCCACTCAAGGCCTTATTCCACTGCTAGCTAGACATCCATAGCCCTGATGGAGATTACCCAAATCACCTTTGCTTAGAAAGTTCCTTTTGAATTTTGTAATGAGATCTTATTTCTATATTTCTTTCTTTTTATAAACCATTTTAGCTTTCTAGCAAAGGTTAAGATCCAAGTTAGTCAAGTTTTGAGATTTGGTCAAGTGTCTGATCTTTAGGCAATCATCCTTGGTTGCAAACTTTATGCCAGGCAATAAATGTTATTTAAGTGCAAGCATGATTGTGCTCCAATAATTTAAAATTTCATCATGCATATGCAATCCTCATCAAAATCAAGTTTAAATCATAATAAGGCTCAAGATTTTAGGGAACAACTAGCCTACTCATTGGTCTTTACCAGTCTCACCAAAATTAAAACATCAATCTCACATTTCAGACCCATATTCAACCACACCTACAGTCTTGACTTGAAAAGTCCCCTTTTTGAGCGACTGGATGGAACCCGAACTTAGGACTATCTTGAAAAGACTTAGTAAGAGCAAATAAAAATATAAGACAAAACAAACAAACAATGTACAGGCATTATATACAAATGAGGATAGGAAATAAAGAGCAAGAAAGAAATGAACCAAAGCCTTATACTAACTCCACAAAGAACCTACCTCCAAGATTAAATGGAAGATTATTTAATCTATAATAGAACCTTGAAACGTGGTTACTTCCATTCAATGGCTCCTTCTCATGGATAGGAGCATTTGTACGCTTGCATCTTCTGTATGATGCATCTTGGCTTCCTACCTCTATTGATCCCTTGAACCTAGGACCAAACACAAACCATTGATCTCTATTTGGCTCATCTATGACATCTACATGATCATCAATGGAATCTGCACAACTGTCAAAATTTAACCTTGGTGGTTTTTTACCTAGGCTTAATTTCATTATTCTCATGATCATCAATGATATTCACACAACCATCAATGATGTCCCTGATATCATCAAAATTTAAACCCCTATGGTCATTCACACAGGGTTAATTTTGGCATCCTCACAATCGTCAATGATGTTCACATGACCATCAATAACATCTATGAGACTGTCAAAATTTAAACCCCTATGGTCCTTGACCTATACTTAATTTTGACATCCTCGTGACCATCAATGATATTCGTGCAACTGTCAATGATGTCTGTAAAACTGTCAAAATTTAAACCCCTATGGTCCTTGACCCAGGCTGAATTTTAACATCCTTGTGACCATCAATGACATTCATGTGACTATCAATGACATCCGTGAGACCGTCAAAATTTAAACTATTCAATCAAATTTCTTTAGATATTTTGGTCATTGGGAATTTTGTCTTTAACAAATAGGTCTACGAAATTTTTGTGAACACTTTGGTCAAAACATTAAATTTCTTCATATTTTTATGTGAACACTTTACCTGATGAAAATAGGTCTTTGAGGTTTTTGTCCTAGATAAAAAACATAAAGACCTATTTTCTTTAGATAATGTGTTTACACAAAAATCTAAAAAAGTCTAAGCGATTAATACACATGCTAGTAAAGACCAAATTAAGACTTAGTTGATTTGACATGAAACTTAACCTTTGAGTGAACCTTTGAAAACAAAAATTGGGCTGAGGACTTAGGAATTTATACTCGACAAGGGCTCAATTGCTTCAGTGAAATTTTGAGCACTAATAGAACCTTTATGATTATTCATAAGATAATTATGGAAGTTGATCTATAAATGAAGTTACGTATCACAAGATAAAACTTTGAGATTTGAAACCTATGTCTTACTTTTATATGACTTAGGATAATAAAACCTAGGTAATGGAAACTTATATTATATTAAATAGTTATGTACCTAGAAGGAAAATACTTCAGAACAATGATCATTTTTTATACAACATGGTTTTGATCATGTTCCTAGGGAATGCCCTGAGATGGGTGGTATGGTTATGCTTGTCTTACATAAACCTCACTATTAGAATTATCGATAGGTCCTAGTTTGGACTCATAATTATAATATTTCCCTATGTACATAAAAAAAGATAAACAATATTTGAAGCCAATGAGAATATTCTACTATGTTAAGTAGTATGAGAAACCCTTTTATTGCGTAAAATGATATTCTAAACTATTTTATTGTGTGGAGCGATGTGCTGACTATTTTACTATATGGATAAATATGCTAAACTCTTTTACATCATGGAGTGGCATGCTAAAATGTTTCTACCTACTGGGATTCTCTATGCTTTGTTAATTATTTGTATCTAACACTTTTATGGAAGGGAAGGGCCATTCTCAGTGGATGAAGTGAATGCATAGGATTCAAAAGGTTTTTTGGATGGAGGAAAACCCTTCAATGATGTTCTCCCTCTTATGTTTTCTATTTGGTTTTTAATGACAATAATGGACTATAGAACATTGGTGGATTTCATCATAAAGACTTCCTCTTATGATTGATTAGTGATTATATTATTGAATGTTATATTGTTATATGAAAAAATTGAAATTATGTTTTAGCAATAAATGTTGTAAACAATTGTAAGTTGTTATTTTTGGATTGTATTGTATATTAAATCTAATTTATAAAGCTTACAAAAGATGAATGTTGTTTTGTTTGCTTAGATATTATTGCATTGTATTTATAAATATGTATCCTCAGTCATGCCTACTTCAATTCTAGAAAGAAATGCAAAAATGTGTTATGAAGCTATCTTTATTTGTTCACTCAAAATGAGAGTACATTTCATTATGCATTCCTTGATTTTAGCATTAAAAATGAGTTCTGGTTACAAAGTATATGCACATAATTAATTTATCATGATGAAAACCAAGAGAATGATTGACCTAAAAATTATTACGTAAATAGAATTATAAAAATAATTTGATTTAGTTATCACATATGATTGGTTTATGTCAAACATGCTTACGTAATTATTACTAAGGAATGTAATGAGTAAGAAACATTTTGGGATGATGATTTGTTTTAAAAAATTACATTTTTTTGATACACGATCAGAGGGTTCTTATAAGAACAAGTTGCTTACAAAATCCTAAGTTTACTTAAATAATGTAACTTACAACTTTTAACTCATACCTCAATATTTTTAACATTAATTATTTTTACAGGTGAAAATGTGTGACTTTAATGCCACTAAGCAAGTATGGGAGTAGTTAAATCCCTTGGATAGAACACCAATGCATTGAACAAGTAAGCACATTCTAGGGGGTTTATGTTGGTAAGATGTCATTATTTGTTATTTAGTAATAATTTAATTTGTAATTAAAATCAGCCACTTAACATGATTAAATTTGGAATATTTTAATAGTTATGTTTAACCCTAAAATGATCTCTCTCTAGCCTTGGGGAGGACCTAGATTTGAATTAAAGGGATATAAAGAAATGAAATTACACAAGGGTGATAATCAAATCTATAGCAGACCAATTAGATGTTAAACTCAAATATAGACATATACTAAATTCATAAAACTTTGATAGTCTAAATATGTAAAATACAACTAAGTTAGCTATGAAATGACATAGAAAACAAAGTACTTAACTAGTCCTAATGATATAGTAGTTCTGGATCTGGGACAAGCATAAATCAAGCTGGAAGATAGTTCTAAAATAGTTGTCAGATTTTAGATCTTATGCTTCTAGAGTGGTGAACACTAATGTCAGCCTTGAATGGTTATGTTGATGTTATTATCTAGGTTTGATATAAGTGTCATCTATGAAATAATTATAGAAATAAGATGTGACCACCTAGATGCTTTTATGTTTGGCTTTGCCTTCGCTCTGGTGCATTCAAATATAGGTCATGGACTGTCACTCCTTATGAAATGACAAAATCCTAGTTCTTCATTTCCATAGTGACCTTAGATAAAAATGGGTTATTGGGCACACAATGTTGAGCTGACCCCAAAGACCCTACTATTAGTGTGCACTACCTACATAGCCAATACTCCAGAAGAGGGCCTCAGATTCAGTGTACTTATCTCCTATGTGTTGGTTTGTGTAGGAATCATGAAATATGTGTAAATCAAGTACAATAGTGACCTAACTTGTGATTTGGTGAATCAGGCTCTTGGGTTGCTCCTTTGGTACATTAGATCTGTAGATGTGATATACTTATGATTGATAGGGAAATAAGAATTAACAGGGAAGTTTTTAATCAATTGAATGCTCTTTAGTATGATAACTAAGTGAGGAATGAAAGAGGGTTGATATAGTATTTGCACCCATCCTATATGAAGATAACTCACACTAAAGCACTTAGGTTAACCATTAGAATGTGTTTTATTTGCAAATTGGATGACTTTAGGGTATTGGACACTTATTTTAGGGTAGGATAGTAATGTCAATGTTATTATCTATCCTAGATGTTAGTGTCAAGGGAGTGTCAAAATAGGTACAAACTTAAAACTTGCAAAGGTGGAAGATAAGTACAATTTTTGGCATTCTAGTCAAATAAAATATCTATCATCAATATGATACAGATTGGACTAAGAGATAGGCCAAGGGGTACAAGATAGAGCAGATGTGAGACTTTCAAAAGCAAGAAAGCAAATAAGGTGTAGGACTAAGAGGAATAGCCAAGGTCTAAGTTTTCTAAGTGTATAAGACTGAGATGCTATATAAGCATAAAATAGTGTCTACATTTCCCCCCCCCTTTAATCTAGTAATGAAATTACTAATTCAAAGGAAATAAATGTGTACTTGGGTGTGTATGCACACCTTGTATTTGTGTGTGCCCAACTTGAGTGCTTTGTTGGTGACTAACCTGCGAACAAGATCATGTTATAGTATAAAATCAGTGCATATAATCTAGGTTGTAATTACTTGAAATATATATTGAAATTAAAAGAGCAAGGCTTAAGAGTACCCCTATATGTCGATATAACTGCCTTGCCTATTAGCAAGTTATTTTATAAAATATCTATCATTGTAAGGCTCTGAAACTAAGATTAGGAAATAACAGATAAATATGTAAATTACATTTATCCAAGTATTTAAAGAGAGAGAGAGAGAGAGAGAGAGAGAGAGAGAGAGAGAGAGAGATTAGAAGACCCATGCCCCAAACCTTGAAGAAAATTTAAGTTGTGACCTAGTAGTTGAGATTAGCTTAATCGTACAACCCTATGATACTTATAACCTGGTGAGTTTGGCTCATACTATCAATCCCAACCTTAAGAACATGGAAATATTGAGTGATTTAATCACCTCAACCATACCAAAAAGGGAACCATCTATTGCAGTAGAGTGGTTTAATAAAGTCTGTGGGGTGTCAATACATGAAATAGGTTTAGAATCTGAAACTAATTTGGATTTTACAATATTAGACACATGTTCCATAGTATATGCACCTAAAATATGTCTCATGTTAAAATTATGTATAAAGTAGTACCACTGTATATAATTATACCATAATTATGAATCTGAATCATATAAATGTGTGTTCTGGCCAATTCAAAAAACTATGTAAGTGTGGAGAGCATGCTTCCAAATTATGCCCCCATTATATATGGAGAAATATGAAATTGATATAAATACCAATGTGGATAATGTGTTTCCAAAACATGCCCCCACTATAAATTGAAGATGTTAAATACTGAATAAATATGGAGAACATGCTTCCAAAGCATGCCCCCACTATATCTAAAAACTGAGAATGTGTGTGGAAGCCATGCCCATATGAGATTCCCCCACTGAATCTGAAATTATGCCAAGTGAGTAGAACATGATTCTCAATCATTCCCCACTGATATTCCCCCCCTCTTTGAGGTGATGGAAAGATAGGAATTGGTAGTTACCTCACCTCAAAAGGGTAAGATAACTATATAATCTGTGAATGTAACCATATAGCATGTAGAATAAATATGTCTAGGTAGATATATCATTGAAATGCATAGAACCAAAGTGATCACATGAATTCATAAGATGCATGATAAATATCATGAAAACATTAAAGTAACAAAAATACAATATCAATAAATAAACATGCACACACATAAGAGCACTCAAAATCAAATCAAAAGGCAATGGTCCAAGGAGACCACAAATAAGGGGCATGTTCAAATGTCACACAATTGAAGGGACATGACTTAGTTAAATTTCCATGAAAGTAATACGGACATATTCAGATGTCCATACATAAATAATGACATATGAAAATGTCAAAGAAAACATGAATAGGCATGGGGATCATAAACAAAGGAACATATTCAAATGCTCAAATAAGTAAGATAATATCAAGGTAAGATACTCAAGGAAGTACATAAATGAATGTATAAGTAATCGACATAAACATGTCATAGTATCCCATGGATCATGTGTGTCAGCAAAAAATGTCAAGTATATAGCATATTAATTACCCTGTGTAAGATATAATCATAGATAAAGGCATGCGTAAGTACATATATAAGCCCAAAAATGATGATGGAATTTGATCATAGAATTGTGTAACCTATGTATATAGGTATAATGTAAGGTGGATGCCCCCAACATCCCAGTGACGTGAGTAGAGGGAAAACCCAACACATAGCATATGAATGTATCATGTATGTGTGTATACTTATGTCACACTTCAAGTACAAATATGAACCATGTGTGTATGAAGAATTAAAACAAAATACCATCCATTAATATGTAACTAACATAGATTCCAAGGATCTAATAAAATATGTGGGTGTAGAAAATGTTTTTGGATCTTTTAATGGATTTTATTTTTTTGTTATTTTTGGAATATGTTTGAAATGGAAAGATCATCCTATGACTCCATCCAATGGATGGTCATAGATATCTCCCCGCTATGAACTTAGTATCATAATTAATTTCCACTACCAAAGAGGATGTGTGGGTGCAATATCTATCATTTTAGTATTTTTAGTTCTTTGTGTATGTAAAATAAGACTTTATGGTCTATAAGAAATAGTAAGAGTTGTAGGAGTGGGTGTTCTTGGAACCCATCATTGAGTGTTTATTTTATTATGTGGAATAACATTAATAGGAACATGTGTAGGTGTTTTGAATGCCTGAATATGATGCATAATAGATGAGAATACCATGTAATCCACTATATGTCTTTGATGTAGTGGTCTCTCAAGTACTGGTTGCCTGGTAAAGGGAATTTCTTGTTATTTACTCTTATGTGGTGAATTAGCCTTAGTAGGCTTGATAATTAGTTGTTTGTGTATAAGTTTATTTTGTTCAAGAGGATGCTCATTTGGAATTATTGAAACTATAATTACCCGATTAACATGAATATATTTAACACACCCATGCACTATATAAAGGACTACTCGAAGAGTGTGTATCCAAAGTCTTCCCAATAACATATCAAACATGCATATGCAATGGATAACTGAAAAAGTAGTAACCACATGTGTGAGACCGACCTATAATGGTAGATCAATCTTTCTTAGAACTTTATGGGAGGTCCCATCAAATGTTCTAACTAATCTAGTATATGGGTGTAAATCATGACAAGTATAACCCAAATGCATAAGTAATGTCATGGTGAAAACATTTTCACTTGCAAAATTTTCAATCATAACACTACATATAGGGTGTTTATTAAGGTATGCTCGAATAAATAAGGAATGGAGATCAAATTCATTATCCTTAATTTCATTGTCATCAAAGGAAATAGAAGGTCTCTGGACCATAGGAGGTATGTGTCATGTGTAAGTACTAATAATCCCATTGAGTAGGTGCCCATATTGTGATGGAGGAGGATGTACATTATATGCCATTTTTACTTTTGGTTCCTTCTTGGAATGGTCTTGTAAAGGGTTGCTAGATATTTATTGCTTATGGTGATCACTAGGCTGTGAACCTGATTCCTTTAGAGGATCTTAAAATGTAAGCTTTTGGTAATCAATAAGATCATGTATCTTGTGATTCAAGGTATAGCATCCATTTTTGGAATGCCTTAGTCCATGATGATAATCACAATAAGCATTTTCATCATCTCTTTTACGTATAGGTCAACTCATATCAACCTAGATAGGATGAAGGAGAGATATAAGATGACACTCAATTAACCGTAGGAGTAATAAAGTCATAGACTTTGGTAAATGAGAGAAATATCTCCTTGGTACATTAGATAAGATAAGCCAATTAGGTTGTTGTGAAATTGTGTTAACTATAAAGGTTATTTCCTTTTTAGGCTCAAGAGGTTTTACCTTATAACTTAGTTTGATTGTAAATTTATTAGTGAATGTAGATGCAACTGGTGTGTTTGCTACATACTCAAGCTTATTCAATAAAATAAACTTGATTTCATGGTCCCATGAAACATGGTATAAGTCATCAAAATATTGGAAATTTTTGAAAATAATGGACTCATACAAAGGAGCAAGGAAACTTTGTTTGAATATGTCTTGCAACTCTTTATCTACCATACGATTGGTCATTTTAGCTAACATTATTTTATTTCTTGAGACATATTAATTAATAGGTTCATTAGTTCCTTGTTTGATTTTGGCAATTTGAGCATATAATTTTTTTTTATAAATATTAATTGAAAAGTGTACCAAAAATTAATCTGCAAGAGGTTTGAATGCTTTCATAGATTGAAGAGGTAAGTCATAAAACCACCTCAAGACATAGTATTTAAGACTTCTTGGAAATATTTTGGTCAAAATTTTATCGTTAGAGGCAATAGTCAAGGCATGCCACATGAAAGGATCAAATATGTGGTTTAGGATCACCCTTCCCATCATAAAATGGAAACTTAGGTGCATCAAATCCAATTGGCAAAGGGTGTAAAGATATTTCAAGTGCAAGATGATTATGCAACACATATTGAGAATCAATAGCATGAGGGGATTTTAAAGCATTTTATTCAATGTTTTTAATATTTTCCTCAAAATTATTTATAACTTTAATGAACATTTGAATTGTAGACCCATTGGGATTTAGATCAGGAAGTTGATTAGTCACCAAAGGGGATTTAAATGTGGTTTAAGTAGTATTAGATATTGAAACCGGCATTCCCATGGTAGATGTATAAAGATTGATAAGAATAGAATTGGTTATAGTACCTTCTAAAGATATACCATCACTAGGTGAAGAGACCTTAGTTTTATCATGTTTACTAATTTCATCTCATGTGACATACAAAAATGCATCTATTAAGGTTTTGTTATTATTTAGAATAGTGATCAAGGATTTTTTGTCCTTCATTTGAAAATGAATTTTTACATTAAAATTTTCTATTGCTTCACAAATGAAAAATTTAAAAGCTACAATAAAGCACAGTAATTACAACTTAGTAATAGAAAAATTAGGAAACCCTAGTGAACCTAGAGTTTGGTGTTCAAAGATCGAGTTCACCAAATATTTAACCTTAAAATGATATCTCTCTAGTCTTTGGAAGGACCTAGATTTGCATCAAAGGGTTCTATAAAAGTGAAATTAAACAAGGATGATAATCAAATCTATAGAAGGTCAATTAGGTGATAAACTCAAATATAGACATATATTGAATTCATAAAATTGAAATAGTTTAAATATGGAAAGTACAACTAATCTATGGAAATGACATAGAAAACAAAGTACTTAGTTGGTCCCGATGTTATTGCAGTCTTGGATCTAGAACAAGCAAAAAGTAGGTTAGAAGATAGTTCTAGAATAATTATCATATTATGGAACATAAGTGCCCTTTATAGAATACTTGCTAAAATAAGATGTGACTGCCTAGATACTTTTGTGTTTAGCTTCACCTTTGCTCTAGGGCATTAAGATCTAGTTCATAGACTATTACTCCTTGTGAAATGGTAAAACCCTAGTTCTCCATCTCTATAGTGACCTTGGATAAAAATGATTTAGTGGGCACATGGTGTCATGTTGACCCCAAAGACCCCACTATCAGTGGGTGTTGCCTACATAACTAATACTCCAGAAGAGGGCCTCAAACTTATGTAATTCTCATTTAGGTGTTAGCTTGTGTGTGAATCGTACAATGTGTGTAAATCAAGTACAATAGTGACCTAGCTTATAACTTGGCAAATTGAGCTATTGGGATACTCCTTTAGTACTTCAAACATAAATATGTGTTGTACCTGTGACTAATATGGAAATAGGAATAAATAGGGAAGATTTTGCTCAATTGAATGCTCTTTGGTTTGATTGCTATGTGAGGAATGAATGAGGGTTGATATTATATTTATACCAATCCTATTAGGAGATAACTTACACTAAAACACTTAGGCTGACCATTGGAATACATTTCATTTTAAAATTGGATGACTTTAGGGCAATAGACACTTGCATCGAGGTAGGATAGTAACATTGAAGCTACTATTTATCTTGGACATTTGTATCCAAGGAGTAGCAAAACATGTATAGATGCAAAACTTGTAGAGGTGGGCTATAAGTACATTTTAAGCATTCTAGGTAAGACATATTATATGTGTCATCAATATGATACTGGTCAAACTAAGAGATAGGTCAAGAGGCAAAAGATAGAGAAGATGTGAGACTTATGGAAGTAAGGAAGATGTAGGACCAAGAGGAACAACCAAGGTCTGAGTTTGCCAAGTGTACAAGACAGAGGTGATATATAATCATAAAATAGTGTCTAAAATTTATTAAATAATGTCTTTGTAGGTGAGTAGACCATCAATTTTAGTTGATGGTCCTAATTTTAGGGAGGAAGAGGAGGATTCCAACTACGACTATAACAACCCATCATTGCATTAAGTGAAGTATAGCCCAAACAGTACATACAATTAGCTCATAAATAATGACAATGATCTCATAGATGATGATGGTGATGAGCATTAGATGATGATAGCTTGTAGTCATAGTTTTTATATCGTTATAATTAGAACTCATGTTATTATATTGTAGATGAAAAATTATTTATTTTCTCATTTTTGACATTATAATCTCATCATGTTATTAATTTTTGTATGACATTAATTTTTATTGAATTTTTATAAGTTAATTTAGTATTATTTTTAATATTTAAAAATAGATTATTTATTTCAAATTGTTTTATGTGTTATATTGACATATATATATATATATATATATATATATATATATATATATATATATATATATATATATATATATATATATATTTCATTCAAATTCTATATATATTTTGTATGAATGTAATTAGAACTCATGTTAGTATATTGTAGATGAAAAATTATTTATTTTCTCATTTTCGACATTATAATCTCATCATGTTATTAATTTCCGTATGACATTAATTTTTATGGAATTTTTATAAGTTAGTTTAGTATTATTTTTAATATTTAAAAAAAGATTATTTATTTCAAATTGTTTTATGTGTTATATTGGCATTCTTATATATATATATATATATATATATATATATATATATATATATATATCATTCAAATTCTATATATATTTTTTATGAATATAATTAGAACTCATGTTATTATAATGTAGATGAAAAATTATTTATTTTCTCATTTTTGACATTATAATCTCATCATGTTATTAATTTCCGTATGACATTAATTTTTATGGAATTTTTGTAAGTTAGTTTAGTATTATTTTTAATATTTAAAAATAGATTATTTATTTCAAATTGTATATATCAGACAATGTTAGGATATCAATGTATATATGTCATGTAATAAGTCTTTTTTTCATACACATAATTTTTAAATAATATTTATTTCTAAATTTATTGTTTATGGATACATTATAATCATCATTTCAGTTATTGGCAATTGGGGGATCTCTTCTCCCATTTTAGTTTGGTCTCTGGTTTGAAGATTCCTAGATTTGAAGTTCTATTTTCTAAGTGTTTCATTGATATTGACCATAAAAAAATTAAAGCCTTTTCATTATCAAAGGTTGTCTCAAAATTAATTTAGGTGATATGTATTGGATAATGTTAGGATACCAATGTATATATGTCATGTAAAATAAGGATTTTTTCCATACACATAAGTTTTAAATAATATTTATTTCCAAATTTATTATTTATGGATACTTATAATTATCATTTCAGTAGTTGGAGGCTAAGGGGTCTCTTCTTCCAATCATTTCTCTTCTTCATTTCACACACTTTACACATATGGGAGGTGATGCGAGGTGGCTTTCTTTACAAGGGTGGTGACATTTATTTTCCCATGGACTTATCATTTGACTTAACTGATTTAGTGAGGATTGAAGCTAGGGGTATGGTGTGTGTTTGTTTGTGATGGAATGACTTGTCCAAATCGCTATTAATGATCCCTTACTCTATGTTTCAGCTAATAAGAAGGATATGCCATTCAAAGGGAGTGTGAGTGAGGCTAGGTTAAAAACAATCTTCATGCTAGAATTGGCACCTATCATGGATGTGGTTAAAGAGCTCAAGGGTCTGGTATATCTTAAAAACCCTTATAGGGTAAAGGTAAATACGGACATCATTTCCATGTTTATCATTAATATACTCCTTATTATGGAAGATAAGGAACTGGTCAAGGTAGTGACTGAGAGACTAATTAAACCTCAATTTAGGATCAAATGGCAGGAAACAATTGTATCATTTTTGGTCAAGAGTGTGAAGAAGCTACCCTTTACTGGATGGGAGGTCTATGACATCATTACATTGTCCATCTTCTGTGAGCATTTTCATTTTCCCTTTGTGAAAATTTTACTAATAATAACTACAACTTTTATAAAATATTATGATCCATAGGAAGTAGCAAATGGAGGTTTAACATGATCACCAACCAGATATTTGATCATAAAGTGGGCAATATCCCTAGATTTGATCATAAATCTAACAAGACATTGTTTCATTATTTAATTAACAAATTTGCAAAAAGTATCAATCATTGAATCTAACAATAAACAAAATAATAACTATATATATTATGAGGTTCACTGGAAAACTAGGGATCCTTATCACAAGGAATCTCTAAATTACAATGTTCACTTGAATATTTATAGCGAAGTGACTTGCTTTTTTCTTAAATTTTACATATATCATCCATACTTTTTGCCATGAATTCCTAATTAGTGTGACTTCAATGTGAATAAGAGCTTTTGATTTTGTCACATTCTAATTAGAATCCACCAACCATCTTTGGCATGTTTATTTGTTTGCCAAATGGCAACTTTTCATTTAATTTATGTGTCTAACCATTCTATTCAAGACAATTGTCAAATTCTCACTTATTTGCTTTGTTGTCAAACTCATTTATGCATACTTTGGGCATGAATCTCTTGAATTGTGATACTTGTTTGTTTATCACTTACTTGGACATTTAGATTTGTAACTATGACATGTGGAGCAATCTTGGTCCTGTGGGGGCTCAGGGACTGTGAGGCACAACCGTTTAAACCTTTTGAACAATGTATGACTTTGTAAATGCTCTGGGTAACTAGATGTTAACACATGGTGTGATGTCAAGGCCTTAGAGGTACAGAGTTTTAGTGCCATGGGACCATTAAGCCCTTAATTGAGTATTTCTTCTTTGAATTTTTAGACCAATGGAATTGTGTTAACTATCATCTTCTTGAAGCTCAGAAGTTCAAAGGTATTAAATTGTAGGGCTCAATCCTTCTATGCTTATGGGTTAATATAATTATATCACCTATCAAGACCTTATAACTATGGGACATCAAAACCATTAAATCATTGATTTTATTTTTTAAAGCTTCTATGGTTTCGAGTTCATGTAATTACACCATGTGGCCTGCTCTTAGAGATCAGATACTTTGAACTCTTAGAATTTTATTTAATCTTGAAGGGTTCCCCATAATGACATGATGACATCTATCCAACTCTTGGAACTTAGATTCTTTAAGGACTTAAAAACTTTTACAAAGGCTGAAGGTTCCAGGTAATGTAAGAATGCCATATGTCCTAATATTTGACAAATAAAGGTAAGTCTCAGATGTGAATGATTTAGAGAGTCTTTGCCCATGCTTTTGTGAATATGTAAAAAACATAGGAAAATATGACAAAAGACGTTAGTTCACTTAGTGTGGTCTTGTAAACCTTTCGATATTTATAGTTTGTAATATTTGTGATCATAATCAAGCCCTTAAACTTTTAAACAAATGTTTGATATATTTTAGTGCAGTTATTCACATAAACTTAGAAATATCAAAAAAATAATTTAGGGTCAAAGAATGCTAACATCATCAATTTTCCATACAGTAGTCCTTCTTTTAGTTGGGTCTTTGTTCTGGGCACTCGGAATGATGCCACATAGCATCCTCTAGGGACCCTAGGCCTTTGGTTGGATGTTGTAATCGATCTCACCCCCAATGTTATACGGTTAAAAGAAGTCATCAAGTGATGAATTTTTGAGAGCTCTCGAATTTGGGGCCTCAGATCCATTAGGCCATTAGACCTATAGTAAGGCTTTAATCATTTTGAACTTCCATGGTCATGGGAAAGCACCACATGGCAGCTTCTTGGGACCTTGGAGTCTCAGAGCCTTTAGAATATTGAGATTTGGGTTAATCCCTATATGGTTTTGGGCTTCTATATTTTTGCCATGCGACATGATTATAGAGCATGGGTTCTCAAAAAAACAAGATTTCCTATAAGTATATAACATACATATCTACACACACACACATATATATTTGTGTGTGCGTGTGTGTATAACATACAAACATATATATATATATATATATATATATATATAACTAAAATAATGTTTTTTTATCTTCAATTTGAATGTATATTAATATGTATTACAATCTAGTTATTGTCATGGTTAAAGAATATAGAGGACTGCTTCCCGATGAATTTGGAGTCAAATTCTATACAAATTGAAGCTTTCTCATCTTTGGAATATGATATTTAATGCAACAAGGGCCTCATTATCAAAATGAAATTAATTTTATTTTCTAGTTAAAGACCAGATGCATATGGAAACATTCAACCATTTATAAAACTAATTTATACAAAATTTGCCTTGTCATAGACCTTGATCACCATTCACTGTGCATGAAGTCGCATAGATCTGTATTGTACAAAAGTATGTTAAAATATCTTAAACTTGATGCAGTCTATATAGTTTTGTAGATATAATTCCAGTTCAAAAGACCTTAGTGCATGGGGATCATTTTTACTTAAACAGTTTATAACATGCTCTATAACTCCTTCACACAACTCCATTGATGTGTATGGATAATGAAATAGAACATTGAAAGCATCAAACAAGTAATCACATGCATTGTATTTCAAAACATGACTTATAAAAAGGTTATTTGTATCTAGGGCAATATTTATGGCATCTCATTGAGTATTTAACAATGGCATGTATTCTTCAATAGAAATGACCTATTGTCTACTATACATATGCATTGTTTTTAGTTTTGTGTTTTTCAATTCCATTTTACATTCACCAAATAATCACCAACTCTATAAGTTATAATTGCCTCGTATGATATTTTTTTAATACAATTAGTGCATGTGTTTACAAGAAATTTGACATATATTTATCTGTTATTAAAAAAAGGTGATGTTATTTATAGCCAAAAAAAATTTGTATTTGGTTTCAAAATGGTACATATGGGGGGAAGATTCTAGGATTTTGAAATAATTAAGAGACCTTATTGATTCCTTGTTTAGAGTTATGTAATATTTAATTTTTTTTATATAAAACACTTTGTGTTCCATTTACAAAGTGGTTGTCTCTTATTTAGCACTTCCATACATAAAATATTTTGTATTTTTATAGGTTGTATGGTATTTTGGGATTTAACATTTATTATGATGCCCTAGTTTATGGTACAAAACCTTATTTCAAAAACTATTGTGGCATGTTCATAATAAAAAAAACAATGGCATAAAGATATTATTTCAATGCCTTATAACTCCATGTTAATCGCACATGATCTTCTAGTATTGCACAAGATTCCATGAATAATCAATTGCTTATATCAATAAGTCCAATTATTGGGAAGAAAAAAATAGTTCAATATAAATCACATATGATATGGTAGTCATGGCACAAGATTTATATTACACACATCAGAGGTGAACTAGTTTTTGACATTATGGTTATACAATTAATGATAAGAACAAGTTGTTACAACTCTCCATTTAACATTTATGTAATATTTGATATGTACAATGGTAAAAAAATATCAATGGTAGGACTCCTTCTCAATGAATATAGAGTCAAACCTTATACAAATTAAATATTTTTCATCTTTGGAGTACGATATTGAATATAGCCCAGGGGAGATTACAAGGAAATAATATCGAACAAAAAATTATATCAAAAATTCTTAGAGTGATCCATCAAGCAACCCCTTGCACATCTTAAATTTGTACCTATAAATGAAATTTTTTATCTATGTTTAACTCTATTAGTGTAAGTTTTTTCATTTTTGGTTTACCTTCACTTTTGTTCTATCAACTTGCTTAGGTGTACACTTGTCATGGAGGAGTTACATTCTAAGTGGGAGTCACCCTTGACTAGTTATTCTAGGTATGGGAATATTTTGACCACCACCACTTGTCATGTGACCTCTACCACTTATGTGAGAGTTACACATTCACTCCTTTGTGTACCTCTCTTAAGTGAGCTATTCTGGATAAGACTTGACTCATTTTATGCATTTTTGCTTGGTACATGCAACTTTTGGCTCTCACCTACTACCTAGGATTTCATGCATTAATGATTGGTTAGAGATCTTGATGATTCCAGTATGGTATTAGAACCTTACTAACAATGTTTTTCTACCATTTCAAATCCTTGGTGAGATTCTTGCATTATCAATCGTTATTTTTTTATTCTTTATTTGGCCATTTTTTAGGGTTTTGGGTGCATTTTCTCAACATGCATTGAAATTTGTGTCAAATGGCTTAGATCATAAAATAAAATTTGGATTCTTTATGGGTTTTTTGAGTTTTTTACTAGATCTTTGATTAGGTTGGGAGTTATTATATGGATTTATGAAAATAGGGTTTCTATGCAGTTTTATTTTTCTATACTTGGGTATTTTCTATAATAGGGTTTTTCACAAATTTATAGGGTTCATCAGACTTCTATGCTAACTATAATTTCTCCTATCATTAGGGTTTTTAGTTTTTTTGGACCAAACTTGGGATTTGAGGCCCCTCTACATAACTTTGAATTGCCAATGGGCCGATTCCTTTGAATATGTCATGATCATCTAACAGCCAACAAAAATATTTAATCAATGCATGTTTATAAAGGGAGTAATATATAGGCTGTGAGTACTATCTGATTTTGCCTCAGCCTCATATCAACTCTATAAATCATGTAGACTGTGTGTCATGAATCTCTCTATATCACCCTTGGAAGCACATTCTGGTAGGTTATTATTGTCACATGGCTCTAAGGCTCAAATTTTATCATCTCCTTTATCCTTCCTCTACCTACTCTTTATTTAAAAGATGTTTTCATTTTAAACTGCGCATGTGCAGTTGGTTTGAAGATTCTTTAAATGGATTAGACATAGCTAGATAGTCTCCATGTTACATGCTGGTAGAACAAACATTTGCATGCATGCTAGTTTATTTGTCATCTTAAAATCCTCTACATACGGTTACAATCCTCTATTCATAAGCAAGCTACTTCTCTGACCAGGTGCGTTGAGATGGTTATGCCAATCATGGAAGAATGGTAGGAGTTGGTGCATCGATCCATTAAATTCAAACATCAAGCCACTCCTTTTGTGAGTGTATTGTAGACCTGCATTCCCTTATGGATGATGAGTATGGAAGCCTATTTTGTTGAGGAGAAATGACATTTGGAGAATGGCATCTTGAGTTTTTTGCTTGAGTAGAACCTCCATTCCTCTAATGGATTGCCCCTGGTCTCCCTCAGATGGTGTACCAAGTGGCACCCCAAGCATCTAATCTTGTTGATCTTACTGGAGTCTTTTCTCTTATGATGGTTTCGTACAATTTCCTTTCTCATAGCTAAGTCAAAAAGATAAAAAAATAAATCTGTTCTAAAATCATTTTTTTAAATTTAGCTATTTTTTAATTATTAATTTTTTTATTAGATAAGGGTGAATGATTTTGAATCTGGAGCTATGAACCATTCAAAGGAGAGTTTTGATAACTGGACCCACATCTAAAGGGAGGGTTTTGATCAATGGACCCATAATTAAGAGGTTTTGGAGGATCCCACAACCTTTATAAAGCATAACAAGAGGGTTTTAAAGGTCCCACAACCATAACCAACATAACAAGAGGGTTTGAAGGATCCCATAACCTAGGAAAATCAAACAATAAGAGGGTTTTAAGGATCTCACAACCCTAATACTAAGAGGGTTTGAAGGATCTCACAACCATAACACTAAGAGGGTTTAAAGGATCCCACAACCTTAGTATAAATAATGAGGTTAATTCTCAATAAAACCCAAATAATGGATACACTTCAACATAACTTTCTTGGAACTTTTGTTATAGAATAAGATCTCACCAAGAGCAAAAGGTCTTCTACCTATTTAGAACCTCTACACATCCGCCATGCAGTTGAAACACAATAAGTGGGCTTGCCTTCCCACTGAGCTAAACAATAGCTAAATCATAACAAGGAACTGTCCAACTCATCCTCAATAGTCTAGTCACAGCTTGATACACAACATGACTTTTTATCCAAGCATAATCAATACCCATAGATTCTAGGACAAATCCCATGAAATGGATGAGACAAGGGTAGAATCCTCTATCATCCACTCTAGTAAGACAAGTTTTGGTGTGGTTTCTTCTATCCACCATAATCAAAATTGATTGAAAGCTTTGGTAATTGACCAATAAAACTACTCTAGCCTTAAAAAACCTAGCCTAGAGGAACTATGCCTTCTTAGTCCAAATGTGCATAGGGTGGTCAATTAGGCTGGCCAAAATGCACCTCCTTTTACAGCATCTATGAAGCATCTGGTATTCCTGCATGCAATCCCCCATAGATCTGGTCTTTAGTGAAGTTTATGCACTTCTTCCATAGAACCTAAGTGTAGCAAGTGAGCATACATACCCACTCAACCTTACCATAGCCCACAAAAGGGGCTCATAAATATCAGACCAAATTCCATATAACCTTGTGAGGATTCCTCTATCATCCCCATTTACCTAAAGCCCCAAAACTAGTTGGAAAAGGGTTTTTAATAATGTTTTTATAGGAATGTAAACCTACAAACCAATCCAAAATAGTGCATGGACCCTCACAAAAACCAAAAATAGGTTAAAAAACTTTATTATCCTCACCTATTTTGAGAACAATGGTGTGGATTCCTTTATCCTCCACACAAATAAAAAAGATTTTGGTGGGGCATCCTCTATCCACCACCATTAACCTCCACTTGAAACAATAAATTCCCATACTCCTAGAATGTGGTTGAAGCTTCAGATCATCAACCAAACACAGTTTTGAGCCCACATATTTGTTATCTATCTTCTACAAATCTTCCACTCTAGTTTTTTTAGACAAACACTGCTTACAATTTATTGTTCCATCATTTAGGGTATACCATCCATCTGCTTTGCTTCATCCCCACCAAAAAACCAATTCAAACTTATGAGGGATTGCCCTAGTGATGCAATAGACCCCCAATCCTCTCAGATTTGGACCATCTTCATCTCCATGACCTTCCTGTCATCCTTTCTACCTATAGCCTATTGGAAGTTCCCTCTTGTTTATCTATCGAGTGTAATGAAACCAATTGAGGAAAGCATGCCCTGAGAGGATCCTCAGCCTATCTTCTATATCTAAGTTAGAGTCATCCTTATCTTCCTCCTGGTTCTGACTTTAGTTTTCCTACCCATGGGTCAAATTTAAAATCATTCCTTCGCTCCTCTCCACCCATGTGCTCTTGTCTGCTTTCATCAGACTTGTTTCAATGAAAAAAATCTATGATTTTACAAATTCAAACCCATCACATACCTTCTACATATTTTTTAATTATTAATTTTAAAATGGCTTTATTTTTTAATTTAAAACCCCATCAAAGAGGATTGTTTATTAAAGTGCACGCATGGGTGTATCGGCAGGGTGTTTTTTACTTTGGTTGAGTTTAGGAGGACTGTGGTTCAGTTGTAGTTCCAATGAGTGGCTAGAAGGCTATGTTCACTCCATCTCCACTTGTGCATTTAAACTTTTAGTTCAAATTCATTAAATAGGACATTAATTATGGGAAACATAATTTGCTATAACTTTTGATCGACAACTCAGAATTGAGTTTCGTCTTTTCTAAAAGTGCATATTTTTTGTCTTCTTTCCATTGGTCTAATTTATTTTGTAAAATGCACTAAATTTATAAAGTGCCACTTTTGGGAAGGTTACCTATGCTATGAACCCTATTACTTTTTGCATTATATCCCATGCACTTATTGCTCACATGTGGATGTATTTTTGGCTATGTCTAACATCCCTATTATGAGCATGCATTATTTGTACTAATTCATGTACTAATTACTCATATGGATGTATTATTGGTTATGTCTAACATGCCACTCTTAAGTGTGTAGAATTCTAGCATCATTGTAGAGTTTGTTGTGTGGTATTGCAGTTCCTCAATGTCTTTTCTTAGTCATGACGAATCCATTTGAGAGATTTCAGATAAAGAGAGTTGATATTACACCATTGGTTCTTCTTGATAAGACCAACTATGATTCTTAATGTGCATATATAGAACACTGCTCAAACTCAAGAATCGTAATCCATTTTATATGGATAGATTCTTATTCCCACTGATCATGTTCAGTTTGATAAGTGAGATAACACTTGTGATAAGGTTATTGGTACCATGTTGTTACATGTTTTCATGGATCTTTGTTTCCATGTGGAGTATACAAAATGTCCCTACAATGTTTGGAGCATCCTACAGTCTCTTTGCAGATATCCCACTGAGATTTACATCACACCTCCTCCTCAACTTCCTAGCATCTCTTTTGAGACTATAGTACTCTCTCCTCTTACTCATATTTCATGTGATGACACATCCATGGTGGACAGTGTTCTTCCTTATGTAGAGCCACCACTATAACATAGGATTTTATTAGACCTTAGTTATTGAATTATAAATTTTACTTATATTCTTATGCATGATGTTACTCATCCAGAGCTATCATAGATTAGTACTATAGATAACTCTAATGTTTCTAATGATAATACACCTTTTGAGAGCATTGATGACTCTTCTCTTCTTGTGGATATTATGACTGCAGATCTATGTGATTCATCTGCAGTCTCTTCTTCAGCTTCAAGAGTTTTTGAGATGTGTTTTCCATTTCCCATGGACATTCATTCAAAAAATGTTCCATGTCATTCTTCTTCATCAGACTCGCCTATACTTTATGACACTTTTGAGCTTGAATATATTTCTGAGACTAAGGACTTTTTTTTTGGCACATATGACTACAATAGTGATGTGAACACACTTACACCATCTCCTTATCATTTTCCAAATATTTAGGAGTTATTTCCTGATAAGCCTACCTTTGATCCACTTCATACAATACAAGGTGTAATTATATTAATCCAAGACTCATCAAACATCGGGTAATTGATTCTACAGCTACAAGACACTTTGTAGTCCTTCATCACCTTTAATTTTTTTGCACCCTCATTAGATAAAGTAGTTGGCCCTCTTATTATACATGAGGAGCATATTTCCTTATATAGGAACCACACCTTGGTTAGAGATCCATTAGGCATTTGGCCGACACCTTCATTACTCCATGGTGATTTATTCCTCATTACACCTACTTCTGATAGGTTCACTTCAACCTATGCCACACTTTTATTTTGGACCACACTCAAAGTTCTTTGTACTACTTCCTCCATCTTCCCTTTTGGAATTGGAAGACTTTCAGTACACAACTCATGTTCTTCCTTTGACAAAAGGAAGAAACATTGCTCGATGTAGATGGAGCTTTATAGTCTTCAGATAATGGATCTCATTACTGATATTGGGCATATTATGAGCTATGTTTGGAGTGCAAACTTATTCAACATCATCTTTGGGGGGATTCTAGCTCTCTTCTTCTTTTATCTCTCTCTCTCTCTCTCTCTCTCTCTCTCTCTCTCTCTCTCTCTCTCTCTCTCTCTCTCTCTCTCTCTCTCTCTCTCTCTCTCTCTCTCTCTCTCTCTCTCTCTCTCTCTCTTCTTGGGGGGGGAATTTTTCCTATGGGTTCTCTCTTTTTCTCTACTTTATGGGAGTTGCCTTATGCATGGGTACCTCATTAGGACCTGTTGTCAGTACCCATTTCCTCTACCAACCTAAGCTACACTCAAGGGCAGGGGGGAGGGGTGTTTGTGTGGTTTTTTCCATTTTTAGTTTACCTTCACTTTTGTTCTGTCAGCTTGCTTAAGTGTAGACTTATCATAGAGGAGTTACATTCCAAGTGGGAGCCACCCTTGATCGGCTATTCCAGGTATGGAAATATTTTTACCACCACCACTTGTCATGTGAGAGTTACACATTCACTCCTTCTTTTACCTCTCCTTTGTGGACTATTCTAGACACGACTTGACCCATTTTATTTATTTTTACTTTGTGTGTGCAACTTTTGGCTCTCACCTACTACCTAGGGTTTCATGCATTAATGGTTGGTTAGAGATCTTGATGAGTCCAATAAATTCCAAAAAATAACAAATCTATAATCCAATGCCAACAAACATATAGTATTAAAAAATAATAACAATGTAAATATTGAATATAAAAATCAAGACTTTAACATATTGGCCTAAACCGCTTCATCTACAAAAGAATCAACCAATCTTCTTACAATTATTAATGATATTGGCACCAAAAAAACATTGTAGCTATCAACAAGCAACACTTACCATTTTCTATAACTATCAATGTTGTATAGCAAATCAATACCATGCAGTCCATATTTATAATTGGTTTTAGCCAACATCATTAGAAATATTGTTGCAAAAATACATTCTAAGATAAATAAATAAATAGACGATAGATAAAGAACATCAAAAAAATAGATATAGACCATTAAACAAGGAAGTAAAAAACAAAAAAAACTTGTGTTTATGGATAATAATTTGTCTTTCCAATGATAATGCCAACAACTTTGTCTTTGGAGGATTAGTGAAAACACAACATACATTATCTAAAATGCCCTGTAACAAAATAAAACATGATTTTTATTTTTCCTATTAAATGTGTTGGGATTGAAGTTTTAATTCTAATGTTGTCATAATTATTTGAATAAAAGCAAGAAAAAGGATATTTAAATGTAATGTTGTCATTTTTGTTGTTGCATTCATACCATATACTGAAATGAAAAAAATGACTTTAAAACATTTAATAGTAAACTACAAAAATAGTACTTATATTATATGCATAAACAATCATAATACCTTCTAGCTATGCACATAGTTTTTTTGCTTTGGGATCTAAGTATTGTTATTTATAAATAGATAGATAGCATCATGGTTAGTATAGTAAGTGTCTATTATTATAAGTTGGTTATGTTTGTTTCTAATGATTGACCATACATGATCTATGATTTTGTTTCTATATTGGCTATGTTTTTATGGCAAGAAATACATGCCTAATATTGACATGTGTTTATCGGTACCATAGTAGATTTGTTGGAGGTGGCCATGTCAATATTAAAGTCCCCAAGTATGTAAATTTGTATCGATGCATTTGCATTTGATAGTATTTGTTCCAGAACATTTATGATATCCAAAATAAAATCAAATAGAGATGCATAGATATTGACAATTATAAATTCATGATTATGTATCACAATGTTTAATGCCAATGCTTCGACTCCATTTATAATGTATTAAATTGGATTTGAAGTGGTAATGTCTTTTTTACACATATCATAATACCATGAACATTATGCACTAAATTACAAGTAATAAATGTTGGAATATGATTATTAGTACTGGTACCTGGTCTGTATATTTCTTGTAAGCATAATATGCTACACTTCATCAAGTCATGGTCATTGATAATGTCTTCCAAATGAGAACAAATACTATGAATGTTCAATGAACATATTGCTATAGTCTATGCAGAAATGTATGATCTCAAGCTATATTGTAATTCCCACTTTGAATTTGATTCTAATCTAGACATCTCTATTGATTTTTTTTTACTTTGAAATTTTTATGTGTGAGTAGACCTAGAAAGTATAATGATTCCATGTTATTTACACGAGAAATTTTTTTATATAATATTCCATGTCTATTAACTCCAAATGGATTGAATGTAACACCTTCGATGATTAAACCCTGGGTCCTATGTATTATGTGTCCACAAGCCAACTGTATTGGGAATTGACTTCATATTGTTACTATTTTTTTGTAAGTATGATTTGGAGTGGATCTTGAAACACAAAAATTAGGGGTCCACTTTGATTCAATATGGATTTTGTACAAATGAATATGTTTTTCTCTTTGAGAATTCCCAACATTATTTTCATTAAATTTGATCCAAACAATGTCTTTGTTATCTTCTTTCGTGTACAGTTTAAACATATCATCAGAACCATTAACAAGACCACCTTGTATATCATAATTCCTAGAAAATAGTTCAACTAACATATTAGGATTTAAAACATTTTTTTGTGGTAGACATATAGATTTATCATATCCCTGTCCTTCACTATATGCATCATCTTTCTTTTTCAATTACATCAACAACAATTTATTTAACTGAAACAACCATTAACATTTTGTCATTGTGCACATCAACATCATCATTCAATTAAAATATATAAGGAACTAATGGATCATTGGGTGTTAGATGTAAATAATTATGATTAAGATATGTTATATCATTTTCTATATGTGAACATGTACATACTCTGTTCAAGATCCCCATAAATATTTCATCTTTTTGGCTCATAGTTTGATGTAGCTAGTAACATTTTATATTATCTTATTAAAAAACATATGGGACTATCTCATTGTTGATATTTGAATATTCAAATATGACACAATCATGTATAGGCTAAGATTGGTAAAAGTCTCCATAAAAGATCTTATCAATATTACCAAAGCACATAATCGGTAACTTCATAATGTCATGTAAACGTCTTTCAATATAGTATAATGTTCTTACTCCCACAAGTGAGATTTCATCAGTTAGCACTATATGCAATTGTTTATAACATTTGGATAATGTATCAAGTCATTCACTACCAAGTGGAATAAGCTCTAACTCGTTAAAAGGCAATAAAAATGTTGAATGTAATGTTATTCCACCTACATTATATGCCGCTTTGCCTGTATATGCAAGAATAAGGCCTTTTGGCTTGGACGAGTTGTTGTCAATAGACTGTGCATAAATGCGAACAAGCATTTTGGATATACCTTTTATTTTAAAAGTCCTTTTATTTTAAAATTCCTTTAAGTGCATGCTCTGCTTATTAAGAATAAATACAATGGTTTGTTCTTATCTACACATTTTTTAAAAGCAATGTCTTTAACAATTGCTTCTTGTTCATCATTTAGCATCCATCTGTGTTTGTAGTATTCAAACATTGTTAGTAATAAATGGGTGGTGTCCAATTTGAAATAGTTTGCAATTATTTTTATAGTATAGATTTACAAGTGACAAGTCCATCTACACATCATATTATTCATGCTTAGCGTTGTCTTTGCTTGAACAAAATCTTGTATCGATTATGTTTTCAATGTCAAGTTCAACCTAGTAAATGGAATCTTGCATGTCTCTCCACATAGGATTAATGTCATGGTTGAACTTCACCTTATTCATTTTTTATTTTTATTTTTGTAAATTATATGCATTTTCCATGTTTCAAGACTTTGCTTCAAATTGGTTTCATTATTTTTGAATGGAACATGTAACAATAATCGTTGATGGAAATAATTTTTAGGGTTAACACATTTATTATAATTAATAAAATGTATTACATTTGGTCTTTTTCTCTTGAATGGATTTCCTATTTTGGTGTTGAGAAACAAACTCAGCTAAATAGATTTGATCAATCATGGCACATTGTGCAATGTAATAGTCTATAATTGATTGACACATAACGTTTTTGGATTCATCTTGTTATTGCCTCAATAGAATTGAAGGTTTCAAAATAAATGTTCATTCATGAAACGAAGATGTATTTATGAAGATACATGTTCTTGAGCAATGATTTAATGGTAATGACAACATTAAGTGAATGACTTGTTGTGCATACATCGATTGATAATTCAACATTGCATTTCCTAGGCTTTATAGCATCTGAATAACATCTATGTTTGTTTCCACATGTTGTTTTTATATATTTTTAAAAGCATGTATAAGTTTTGGATTCCCTTTTGTCATATATGAACTATAATATGTTGTTGCAGTATATGCATTTAAAATAAATTGTGTGTTTGTGTTGGCTCGCCATAAGTATGGCATGTTTTTAATGAAAACATTATTCCACACTTGAGATGGCTTGTGTTCAATAAAAATTATGGGTTGTTAAATTATGTTTTGTATTGTTTTCATGTATTGAGACTTGTCTATTTACAGATTATGAAGAAAAGTATCAAAATTATTCAAAGCATTATATTGTTTTGTGTTTAATAAAAAGTAAATTTGCTTCGATATCACAACTGAATCCTTATATTTTGTTTGGCATGGTTCAAGTATTTTTGTTTGTTTCATTGGGAATTGTGTAAAATTATATCTACATTATTTTTATTTATTTTTTATAAAACTATTGGTATGATGATGAATATACAATTTTCCCAAGTCAATATCCAGAACATTAGTATTACAAGTTATGTATCTATCTCTAAAAGTTATTATTTATGATTTATAGTTTTTACCATATATTAGTGCATCTTCGATATAAATAACAGCCAATGGTCATGAGCATTTTCTTTGCTCTGAAATTTTGTCACACAAAAATAATTGGTGATATTGCCTAGCAATAATTTGTCTTCACATAACATTTGTTTCAATGCATTGATACAATGTCTATAATAACATGTCAAGTGACTAGATCCATTCTCACAAGGAAATAAATGCCATTTGCCTTATCCAAATCATTTAATTATGAGTTTGACTTTTTGTAATGTTTTTGATATAATTGTTTCAATGCATTTGTTAATGGTTTCCAAGAATGTTTAACACTTGTGAAAGTCAAGAAAAATGTTGGAGGCCCTAATTGACATATAATTGTAAAGACATTTTTTTAAGACCCTACATGAAATTAGGTGAAATACAATTTTTTCTTGAAATCAACATATCCAATTTCTAATTTGAGCAACTTTTCCAAATTTGGCTTGTATTTGACGTCTCTAGTTAAAAGACTTCTTCTTTTTAGCTGACTTTTTTCTAATTCGGATCCACATTGTCTTTCCCACTTGGTATATTATTAATTTGAAAAATAAATTTGTAACATGATACACAAAATAACTATTAGTATGCAAAATCTCCCATTACGATATTTTTTTATATGAAAATCTTGACATAATGTCATCATCGTGAGGATTCCCAAAGAAAAGTATTGGAAAGTTCATTTTTATTAAATATTTGTCTTTGAAAATTCCAAGAGGACAATTTCATTCAAATGGTGTTGTTACAATTAGCTTATCCTTCAATGAAACAATACATGTTGACTTCACAAAACCATCCACCAAAGTGTCATTGGACATGTTTTTGTTCATGTCAAAAGACACATAATTTTCACTATCACCATAGCTTTTCGATTCACTAGACATGCTAGTGGTATTTGCATTTTCAATAACATTTTTCGATACAAAGGGTTTCGAATCAGACTTAATTTGCACATTATGATCAATTTACAATCTCTATGCACAATTATTGTAATGCCTCCATAATAAATTTTGGATGAAATCTTCATGTTTGATATGTAATTATGTACTCCAATCATCTCTTTAAAGCTATTGTAATTGTTATTTTTTCATCTTTGGATCGAGGTATCACTTTTTAAATTATATAAAAACTTGACAACACATTAATAATCGGCCCTGACAAACCAATTTATGGCTTGTTGTATCCTATTGTGTTTTTTAATCCTTAGTTTTACATGACTGAGTACGATTTATGCACCTAGAGGAAAGAAGAAGACCATGTGCTAGCACATTGGCATATCACATGAGTGACCTCACACGCTCACCTGAGGCATGCAACCTAAACTAGTTCTTTCTAGTTCTACCGCATGATGGTGAATAGACAAATGTTACTTGGGTGCTTGAGTTAACATATTCAATCATTGTAACTACACATTATCCTAGATTTAGTCATTTGACACATTCACACAGTGCATGTAATTATCTAATATCATAAAATAGAATTAACACCAAAGAGACTTAACACCTCAACGTTCAAAAATAAAGTATTAGTACCATTGATCTCATTTGATAAGATTACAAAGGTACTTAATTTATTACACAATCTCTCTAGATATCTATCTTGATAGCAACAACACATCTACATTTAACAACACTTTATAATCGAAGCTAAAGGGGTATTTATACAAAATCGAACCCCTTCTTGGGTTGTATCATTAATACATTATAGATGACAAGCCAATGACTATATTAGAGAAAGAAGTCATGGTAAGTTGTTATAATTAAGTTCCTTTTGAACTAGGCCCAACAGCCCCTATATACTCTCTCTATGCTAAATATTTGCTTTCATATGCCTCCTCCTTCACAAGTTGGTGTTAGATTCATACTCCCATTAATCTCTGATACTTTTGTGAACTACTTTGTAACTGCCCCCACTTCCTGATGTCCTTTTTTGAGTTCTACATCTTATGTTCCTTATTCTTTATTTCTTTGTCTTTCACAACACACCCATTTGTGCCAAGGTCTTCTACATTGTTCTCCCATGTTTCTCTCTTCTATGTTCCTCCCATGCCCTCGCTATTTCATGCTTGTGGATCTAAAATAATTAGAACATATTAAAATATTTGGGTTCAACATCACCTCAGACTAAACCGATAGTCCATCCCAAACTATGTTGGAATCTCCTCATATAACAAAAATTTAGGGCCAACCTACTACACCTGGTGCTTGAACTCTTACCACTAGTTAAGGGCTATCTAAAAATTGGAAGTAATAACATACACTTCATCCTTTAATATTTTCATCTCCTTACGCTACTCCAAGAAACTATCTGCTTGAGTTATCAAAATCTCAAGCTGAGTAGTTACAACTTTTTGAGTGTCCTCGAGGGCCCTGACCTCTGCCAAAACAAGTCCTCAAAGCACTGAAAAACTATCATTCCACTATTATCGATGGGTGCTTATTTTTTTGTCAATTATTCAACATTTTAGAACACTTTCATGCATTGAACCATGGCCTTGATATTCAATGCATTCTTAGCCAATTGTTGGCACTATTGTTCCTCAAGTAGTAGTCACACTTCAAGAAATTTACTTGGTCAATCAGAGTTGACAAAAACCCCATTGGTGATGGGAATAGTGGCACTTGGTTTATTCAAAAATTCATATCAGATATCCATGACCTTGATAAGTTACTCGATTTCCCATAGATTTTCCTATTTAGGATCCACCATGTTTTTATATTTCTTTAGTAAGAGGTCTATAAGCATCTCTAATTTATTGATGGCTTCACCAGTAATGAGAATACAATCCATGAGCATTGGTTCACTCCTCAAAATTGTTTGGTAAAGGCCCAAAGTCCTAAGTCGAGATACTTAAGTGGCATCCAATCAACACTTGAGTTCTTCAATTTCTTCTCTGAGCTTGTGCTTCATTTGATGTTCTTCCTGATATAGCTGAATGAACTCTCAATGTTTATAGTGAAGTTGGCCCACATCATGGCTATTGAGAATGTTTTAACTATATACTTGTAGGGAAATTTGATAAGGGTTATACCTTCTTACATTGGAGATCAATTCACATGATTTACCCAAAGCGTGTCTAGAATAACTACCACATCTTGGTTGATATTGGTGTTGGTATTTAGAAGCTCAAATGGCCTTTATCATGATATACTTCCATTAGAAAAGACATCTTACATCGAGTTTGTTCTATGGACTCATGTTTGGGGAAATAATCTCATAAATACAATTGCTTGTTTAGTGTGTCATGTTGGAATGTGATGTAAATGGGAGGTTCTTTATTTGTCTATTGTTGTTACTCTACCTCTTGCATAGGTTCCTTACCCTTTCAAGGGTCATATTCTAGATCAATAACTTTGAGACTCCTTTTTCATTGTCCATTGGTATCGGTGCTAAGTTCCTCTATGTTGGGGCCTTTTCCTATGTCAACTTCTTCAGGTTTTGGACTTTATATGATACTTGATAATAGGTTGTTCTTCACTAGGCTCGATAGGTTTTTTTTTTGGGGGACTTTGGAGTGGGATCCTTTATAGGTTGTGTATCTAGAGATGCTTTACCTATGTTCATAATCACCACTTAGGGCACTTCATGCTTAGGCTTTACTTGGGTAGCTGGGTGTGAAGAAGCATTATCTTTTTATGCTGTAGGTAACCATTGAGATTTTGTTAGTGATGGGTTTTGCCTTTATCATTTGAGATTGGCCTCTTGTTATTCCTCCTGTGCCCTACTTATGTTGGTGGCCTCTAGTCTTGGCCTCTTCTCCTTCATCTGTGCCCTTTCTTTTGTGCATGTGTGTGCTTGAGGGGGGAGTGGTTCCTTTTTTGCTTCTTGGCTTCCTGATGTTCTCTTTTGGGGCTTGAGCATATAGAAGATCACCTAGATCTACCCTTGCATGACTATATTATAAGGGTTAATATTAATCTTATCATTTTCATGTTGCTCTACATATGCTTGCCTTCCTAGATAGACATAAATATTATGAAGAGTATGAATCTCAATGTTAGTCTTATCTGTATCAATAGTTACAAGGCACACATCCTTAATGCGATTCATAAAGTCCATAAAATATCTGGTAGTGAATGCGTAAGGCAATTTGAGCCATGGTGATAAGTTATCAGTGCTTACCATCCATATTCATGTGAGAGAATAGTGTTTCTTTATAAGAAACACAACATAGGTTCTTATTTGCATGGACAATTCCTTTGGTTTATGCCATTTGTTCCTAAAGGCCTCCCTCATGTCATCAAACCAACCCTTCATCTTTACTTTATATGAGGGTATGTTGAACATTTCAATGAGGGACTTATGCTTTGGTGGGTATACCCACTTTAATTCCATACCAAAATACTTCGAGGCGCCAATCTCATTAAAAACTAGTAGCAACAAAATTATGCTCCAAGGAAACTTATGGTTAGGTAAGCGATGTGCCTTCTCAACATCGTTTTCAATTTTCTCAATAAAGTACATGGATTAATTTTACTTTGTTCCTTTAGCCATTTGGTTGGTGACATAGAGGTGGGCCATATCCACCTATCTACACCTCATAGCTTGGTCATGACCAAGTACTCAGCTACTCAAATTATAGGATCTATTAGGCTAGTAATGTACATGGCATGGCCTTCCTTTTTATATTACAATGCCATTGTTGTTTTATCAATTGCTTCTTGATCCTCAAGCTCTGTGTTAACATCAAATCTAGATCAAAGTAACCCAATTACTTTATTTATTTGTTCATGGGTAATACTCATTTTGCACCCAAAAAGTAGAGGTAATCTTCATGAATGCATGAAATTAGAAATAAAACCACCACCTGTGATTTCCCAAAATATGGTTGTTAGAAAATTTGGAGCACCCCTGCATCCTATAGTAAGTTATAAACCATGAAATCATAGGTGATCTCATTCTTGGGGTTCTATCTCTCCCCCTGGTAGTCTCATTGCAAGTCACTTTCATTTCTAGTTTAGAAATGATTGTAATCAAGGCCCTGATAGGTGGAAACCTTAGATTCCTAATCATCCATGCACATAATTGTCTTTAGGTATTATATTTCCTCAATCAAAATGGGAGAGGGTGATGGTGTTATAATAACCTTCTTTCCTATGTGTTGTCCCCAAAGTCTGTCACTCATTTTTAGGACAACACATGAACTATTTTTGGTCTTACAAGCCAAAAAATTTCTCTCTTCCCTTTGTAGAGTAAAATACTCCACATTTTATTTTGAGTTTTAGTTGTGCACTCCAAGTTTTGTCCCTGCGCATTTCAGTTTCGAGGTAATAAGGGTTATGTCATAGGGCGCGGGTTTTTCATTCTGTACAGGTTCTATCTAAAGTCAAGCGAAAGCTGCCAAGTGTCATCTGCCAAGACACATTATAATAAGTTTTAAAACACAAAACGTGTCACGTGTCCCATTATAACTCATCAGAGCGTGAAACGTGTCTGCATCTGCATTTCAAGTTTCTTATAAGTTTCAAAGCTTCTTTCAATAAGCTTCTCTCAGAGTCCCACGGATAGCGCTAAGTGTCAATGGTGGAAGGTTTTAATATGTTTTTCTAAAATGCAGTGGAAGATGCCATGTGTCCCATATAAATCTTGGCGGAAGCCGGCAAGTGTCAACATCCACAGTTTCTTCCTTTTGTTTTGTTATTGGGTAAAGACTATGGTAGGCCCCGAGTAAGTTGCTAAAGAAAGCAGAACGCACCAAGTGTCATGGTCTGCATGAATCCAAATGAGTCCCAAATGTTTCTATAGTGTTTTTAAAGCTCAGCAAAAGCCGCCATGTGTCATATTCTGTAAGACTCTCGAAAGGTATCTAAAGCCTCCATAAGTTAAGCAGATTTTGCCAAGTGTCCTCGCCTGTTTCACAATGGAAGATGCTACGTGTCACTTGTTAAGAGCAGCAGAAAGTGCCACCTATCTCCATTCCCATTTTGAAGCTGCTTGGGCAAGAAGTGTTGTGGGTCCCATTTTTTATAAGTTGATAATGTTTCAAAGCAGCGGACTATGACAAATGTCAAAGGCAGAGCGCTCCCAATACAAAGACACAATAAGAAGGATGGAACTCAAAGATCGCCTGAAGCCGAAGGAATCGCCGAAGAAGATGACGAGCCCGTAGATGTGAAAGTTGAGCATCGTGAACTAACCAATGGGATCCAGACGTCTAATGACGTCCCTACAACCATCAAATTCAGGGCAACCAACTAGCCATTGGCTTTCAAACGATGACGAGATCGAAGACGTCAAATTTGTGGCACTTAAGCGTCCATTGATCTTTGTAGGCTTAAACGTGGACCCGAAAGCATTTAAAGACCTTCAGGCTGAAAGGAAGAACAGTCGAGAGGAGGAACCAAAAGAGCCAAAAAAGGGAAAAGATAGCCTGAGGGCTCAAATCGCAGTAGAAAGACGAAAAGGCCAAAATATCTATGTAGTAGTTATTCTAGTAGGTGGAACATTCTGTAAGGTAGATTTTGAGCCCTTAAACATTGAAGACACACCATGTTTGCCTCCTTTGGAGTAAAGACAAAATGGATAGCTGCATAGACACCAGATAATCTAGACCCAGGAGAAGACATTGGAGATGAAATGACACGCCATAGTTAAGGTAGCTGCCCTATTCTAGCATGGCCCCCTGACAAAACTAAAAATGCATTCAAGGCATTAAATGCATAGCATGGCCATTTCATGAAACAAAGTGCCAAGTATTTCTTGGCTGCTATATATTGTAATCTCTTTTATTGTTTTAAAGGAGATCTTTTTGATAAAAGAAGCAAAACTCTGCCAAAATTGAGAGGCCATTACTGAGACTTTGAGCTCAGATTGTTGATCATATTTCTTTGTTTTAAATGAGAAAGCAAGTTACTTTTAGACTTTGTGTTGTTATGACTTGTGTCATTTAGGGAATGGTTCTTATGTCTACTTCCTAAATGTGTTCTTATTCATTGAATAAAATAAGCAAGATTAGTGGAAATAATCAGGGAGGTGTCCTGAAGCCAACTGTAGGAAGACTTTGTGCTCTCTATAATTGCCTTTAGTGTGTTTATATTTTTCTATTTTTTGTGTAAAAGACCTTGGGATGACTTTGTGCCTTCATTGTTCTTCGTATCTCACTCTTTGAATAGCTAAAGTGTAGACTTTGTGCTATACTTCATTTTGCTGGTTACTGCACCCTGTTACCAGTCACTTCTCACTACCTGAAAGAAGTCTTGTTATTTCCTATAAGACCACTTCTGAAAGAAGAGAAGTGCCTTCAGTGTCTTCACCAAAATTTCTCTTTTGTCTGAGAGCATCATCTCTAAAAAAAGAGAGATGGATGGTATTACCCTACCCCTGAGTGTTATTTTCTATATACATATATAGTATATAGCCCCCTTCATACTTATAGGGAACCTCCCCTTGATGAGAGGAGATATTTATCCCCTTTTGATGTGGTAAACCTGCACACTAGGTCGACTAATCTTCCTTGTTGTGGTTGATCAAACCTATTTTGCTCATCAGTTAGCTGATTGACAAAATATTCACCTAACATTTTTTGGTGACTTCACTGGGGAAGAATAAGCAGTTTGAAGCCTCAAGCTTCAAGCTAAAGTAGGACCAGTCCTTTCTAATTTTTATCCTACAATCTAGCAACTCCACGTTATACCAAAAGTCAGAGAACCCAATGTGTTGTTGACCCGGTCTTTGAGTTGGTATAGCAAGGAAATTTTGATTTGTTTCCTCCACAACCTCAAGTTCAACGATCCAAGAGTGTTCCTCCCATCCATACCAGGTCACCAATACAAGGTAGAGCTTCTTTTTATACTATCACCAGAGCTTTACCTATACATACTCCACCTAGATTTGTTATCCCTACTTTCAATAATCTAATCATGGCAGTTCAAGGCCCTTGGGGTAACTCTTTTGGCCCACTGAATTTATCTCCACCCCTACACAAGCTTTCACGCAAATCAAGGAAGAATTTATCTAAATTCTTTGGTGATGGGAGAGTTCACCTTGATGAACACATTGCAGCCTTCAGCATAGCATGTGGCGTGATAAGTGTGGAATTTGAGGACATGGCAGTTAGGCTGTTTGTGGAAACATTATAAGATGCTACTGCAGACTGGTTATACCACCTGCAGGCTTGATCAGTAACTGATTGGAACACTCTTAAAGCCAAGTTTGAAGCAAGGTTTAATCTTACAGAAGATGCACATGCTCTGCTAGCCCAACTCACGCAGATGAAGAAAGAACCTCATGAATCTATGAGGGAATTCATTACCAAGTTTGACAAGTTGAGGAATCGGATTCCTATCATTGCTCAGCCTACACTTGAGAATCTAAAATGTTTCTTCATCAAGTCACAGTTGCCTGAAGTGAGTTTTCTGCTAAGACATGCTGGACAAATAGACCTTACTGCTGATCAGGATTTGGCTACTAAAGTGGAAGATGACCTTATTTTGACAGGAAAGATAAGGAAAGACCCTAATAAAGGTAAATCCTCTTCATCTTCTGAATACTCACCTACAGCCACCACTGATCCAATAGTACAAAAAATGGCCAATGAGTTACTTGCTCTTAGAAAAAAATGGCGTAAGGGATGTCATCTACTCCTACATACAGAGATATGCCAAGGAGAACATTTTAGAATTAGTCATATCAAGGCAATGTTGTCAGGAATCAAGGACAAGCAAATCGTCTTCCTCCCACACAGGGGAACCTGGACATTGAAGTGCCTACAACCAATTCAACAGTGAGATACCTTGAAATAGAATTAGATTTCTCCTTCTAGCCTGAATTAAATCAAGAACATGACGCTAATCCCTTCACAGAAGGAGAAGAAGAATTAGCTAGCGACTCCAAATTTAGTTTCCTGAATTATCAGGATGAACCTAGAAGTGAAGGTAAAGTAGCTGAGCGATCATACATTGTATTCACATGATCTATGAATCAGTCAGCCTAATCAGCTGATAAAGACAAAATAGAAGAAGAATCTCATCATGCAATTTCAATTGCTAAGCGGGGAACCACTCTGCCTTTCCAGCCAAAGGACCCGGTAATTGCTAAAAAAGTAAGTACTCCCAACTTGCCTTCACCTTCAACTTCAAATTCACAGATCAGTCCTCCCCCTCCTAAAAATCAGAAGGATGAACTCCCTTCCCCTCTTCATAGTTCATTTTAGACATTTGACATAATTGACCATGTCAATAAAATTAAGATCTAAATGTCTGAATTTGAATTTTTGCAATTCAACCCAGAGCAGTTAAATAAGTTAGTGGAATGTGTGAAAAGTAAAACCATCCCTACAAGACCAGTTGTTCCAAATGTCACTCCCACATCCACCTAGAATAACCTTTTTATTACTCCTCTTGTTGCCCCCGAAAGGACTAAACCATTCTATGTCTCTCTACTGATAAATGGACATCAGCTGAACAACTATATCATAGACTCAGCTGCGTTAGATAATGTCATGCCTGCTAAAGTAGTCAAATCCCTTGGTCTCACACTAACTAAAACATTTGGGAGATGTTTCTCCATGGAGAAAAAATAAGTGCCACTATTAGGACAAATCAAAGATGCCCAAGTTACATTTGCAGCATTCTCGAAAAAGAGAATCAAGATGATAGTCCTGGTAGCTGACGTCTCAGCCTCATATGGCATTCTGCTTAGATAAAATTTCTATAAAGATGTTAGTGGCGAGTTGAGCATGGACTTGTCTGAAGCAAGGATCCCAGTCAAAGGCGTCATGAAGAGACTACTCCCTGAGAAGGAAGCAAAATATGTGGTCACTAAGACATCAGCCCCTGAAGCTCAAATTCTATTTGAGTCTTGAAGCATGGGTAATTGTTTTTTAACCACAGAGGATACTCATGTTTCAGTTGATGAAACTTCAAAAAATGACAGTCTAAAAATTGATTCAAATAGAAGAGCAGAAGACATGAGAGAACACAGTGCAAACATAGAAGAATTCTCCATTCCAAGCAAGGAGAAATCTAAGGAAAAATCAGTTTCAAATGATGTATGGATGCTGAAATTTGATGGCAGCTATTCCTCTCCCAGTTTAGGAGCTGAGATTATGCTAATATCTCTTCAAGGAGATATTTTTTTCATCATACAACACAGCTGAGTATGAATCTCTCTTACTTGGATTGAAGGTTACTAGTGACAAAGGCATCGAACTCCTTCATGCCAAAGGAGATGCTGAACTGGTAGTTTGTCAGGTGAGGAACCTGTATCAGACCAAGAACAAGAGATTGCACCATTACCACAATCTAGTCTGGGATCAACTTGAATACTTTGATGCTTTCAACATCTCTACCTTATCCAGGGAGTTCAATGACAGAGCTGATGCACTGGCTATTTTAGTAACTCTCTTAGTTCCTCACCCTGATTTCAAGGGAGACAAATACACTATAGAACTAGTCTTTTGACCAACCTGACAATGCCAATCATTCTCAAGTATTTAATGGTGATCACCAAATCATTACCTTCTTGGAACAAAAAGGCAGCTTCGAACAACTCCACTTTGAAGGCAGTGAACTAGCCTCTAAATCAATTTTAGATGTAGGTGAAGAATTTCTTCAACTTAAAGGAAATAAAATTCCCAAAAGATTGGTTTCCCTTGAGAAGTTGTTTGACAAGCACGACAGGTTCATCAAATAACAGTAAATGGATTCAAGCTCTTCTCAGGAGTTTGATAAAGTAAATCTGAGTACCAAGGAAAATCCCAAGATGGTGAACATTGGGAAATGCTGCACTCAAGAGGAAAAGTTCAAGTTCACTACTCTGCTCAGCCAGTACATAAATGTCCTAGCATACTCCTATGATGATCTAAAGTTGCTCAGGCCTGAAGAAATTTGCCATGAAATTGCTCTCAAGGACAATTCAACACCTTACAAGTAAAAATCTAGGTCGTACAATCTGAAGATATCAAGTACTATTCTGCTCGAAATACAGAAAATGTTGAATGCTAGGATAATTTTTCCAATGCATCATTCCACATGGATTGCTAACATAGTATCTATGAGGAAGAAGAATGGCAAAATTTGCATCTGTATGGACTTTAAGAATCTGAATCAGTCATCTTTAAAGGATAACTATCCTTTGCCTATCATGGATCAAGTGCTTCAGACAGTGGCTGATTCAAAGATGTTATCAATGCTAGATGGCTTCTTAGGATACAATCAAGTTGAAGTTGGTGAAGCAGACCAACACAAGATTGCTTTCACCACACCTTGGGGCACCTTTGCATATCAAAGAATGCCATTTGGCTTGATAAATATTGGTGCCACTTTTCAGAGAGTAATGGACCTTGCTTTCAAAGATGAAATGGGTAAGTTCATTGTGGTATACCTCGATGACTTGACCATTTTTTCCAAGCATCGCCCTGACCATGTGCACCATTTGCAACAAGTGCTAGAATGTTGCTGCCAAAATGGCATTTCTTTGAACCCCAAGAAGTCTATCTTTGGGGTGATAGAAGGGAAGCTTCTCAGACACATTGTATCTAGAGAAGGCATAAAGATTGACTCAGAAAGAGTCAAGTCCATTCAGGAGCTTACTCTGCCCACGAGTAAGACTGCAGTTCACTCTTTCTTCAGAAAATTGATTTTTTTATGAAGGTTCATCCCTGAGTTTGCTGAGAAGACTCGTCATATTATGGATATAATGAAAGGAAAGGCCACCTTTAGCTAGACTGAAGAAGGCAAATTAGCATTTTGGGACATCAAGACAGCCATTGCCCACACCCTAATTCTAGTTTGTTTAGATTATACCAAGGATTTCATCATGTATAGTTATGCTTCTGAACACACACTTTCAGCCATTCTAGTTCAACAGAATGAAGAATGTGTGGAATCTCCCATTTCCTTCATGAGTTGTCCTCTCAAAGCTCATGAGCTAAAATATTCAAACATGTAGAAGCATGCTTATGCAGTGGTCAAGGCAGTGAAGCATTTTTGCTTTTACATTTTCAATTCTCGTGTTATTACCCTGGTTCTTGATACCATGATCAAATCCATATTAACTCAGTAGGAGTTTGGAACTAAAAGAGGGAATTGGATTGCTAAAATCCAAGAGTTTGATCTAGTCATCAAACTAACGAAGCTAGTGTGGAGAAGGGGCCTTTGTCAATTGATTGCTGACAATAAACCCAAAGAAGTGGGATATGAAGAAAAAGGAGTGGAAGCCACGCTAACAGTCCTCTTTGTCTCCACCACGAATGAGTGGTATTCAAATATTGCTCATTTCCTTACTTACGGTGAGTGTCCAGCCCACCTATCTCGTAAAGAAAGGACTGTCAAATTGAAAGCTACCAATTTTGTCCTCTAGGACAATAGCATGTACAAGAGGAGCCTTGATGGAGTGTTCCTTCCCTACATGGATAAAGAGCAACAGAACCAACTTTTGAGGTCCTTCCACAATCTGGCTTGTGGAGGACATTTTTTTGCTCTTGTGACTACCTACAAGATTTTTAGAGCCATGTATTACTGGCCTACTTTATTTCAAGATGCATACAAATGGGTACGAAGGTGTGAACTATGCCAATAGTTCATTGGAAGACCCAAGTTAGCTACCCTGCCTCTCAAGCCAGTGGTCATAGAAGAGCCATTTCAGCAATAAAGAATCAATTTCATTGGTGCTGTAAACCCATCTTCAAGTGTTGAACATGATTATGTCCTCACAACCACAGATTACTTCACCAAATAGGTGGAAGCAATTCGAACCAAGCATGCTACTTCAGAAGTAATATGTGATTTCCTCAAGGAGAACATCATTTCCAAGTTTGGGGTCCCAACCAAGATTGTGACAAACAATACTGCCTATTTCTCTTCTCACGAGATCACTCAATTTTGTTTTTACTATGGGATTACCCTCTCCCACTCCTCTGATTATTTCTAGCAAGGGAATGGCCAAGTTGAATCAAGTAACAAGAACCTAGTGACCATCGTCAGGAAGCTGGAGGATGACAACCAATGAACATAGCATAAAGCATTGGTTGATGCTTTATGGGCAGACAGAATTACACCCAAGAGGGTGATAGGTATGTCACCTTTTCAACTTCTTTATGGTCTCAATGCAGAGATACCTATCACCTTGGAATTGCTAGCATTGAAATTGGCCAAGGCAATTGAGGATCAAACTTATGAAAGCTCCATTGATAAGAGGATCATGTGCTTGACTGAGCTGGATGAGCAGAGAACTATGGTGGTGGACCGAATTGCTACCCATCAAAGTCTAGTGAAGAAGCTCTTCAACCAGAAAGCAAAAACTCAGGATTTCTAGATTAGGGATCAAGTCCTTTTATGGGACAAGAGAAAAGAACCAAAAGGAATGCATGGGAAATTTGATTCCCTATGGAGAGGTCCATTCACTATCTATGAGCTCAATGGTGAAAACAATTTCCTATTGAAGTATCAAGATGGCACGCTCTTTTTTATGCCTCATAACGAGCAACATCTGAAGCACTTCAACTCTTGAAGTATCAGATAAGATCGTCTGTACATATGTATATTTGTATAGTTTTTAGTTCTATTTTGTACTTTTCCTTTTCATTTTCATTTTTGGTGCCTTGCTTTCTTATTGGTTGGCATGACTCCATAGCCTAATGGCATACTTGAAGGCACTGAAGATTCTGGTCTCTACTCCCCTCAGTTGTTCCAAATTTTTAACTGAAGAAAGTTCCCCAATTGAAACCAGCTGTTGTCCCCAAAGTCTGTCACTCATTTTTGGGACAACACATGAACTATTTTTGGTCTTACAAGCCAAAAAAAATTTCTCTTCCCTTTATAGAGTAAAATACTCTAAATTTTATTTTGAGTTTCAGTCGTGCACTCCAAGTTTTGTCCCTACGCGTTTCAATTTTGAGGTAAAAAGGGTTATGATGTAGGGCGTGAGTTTTTCATTCTGTGCAAGTTTTGTCTAAAGTTGAGTGAAAGCTACCAAGTGTCATCTGTCAGGACACATTATAGTAAGTTTCAAAATGCAAAATGTGCCACTTGTCTCATTATAACTCATCAAAGCATGACAAGTGTCTGCATCTACGTTTCAAGTTTCTTATAAGTTTCAAAGCTTCTTTCAATAAGCTTATCTTAGAGTCCCACAAATAGTGCCAAGTGTCAACAGTGAAAGGTTTTAATATGTTTTTAAAATACAGCAGAAGACACCACGTGTCCCTTATAAAGCTCAGCGAAAGCTGACAAGTGTCAACATTCGTAGTTTCTTCCTTTTATTTTGTTATTGGGTAAAGACTGTGGTGGGCCCCGAGTAAGTTGCTAAAGAAAGTGAAATGCACTAAGTGTCATGGTCTGCATGAATCCAAATGAGTCCCAAATGTTTCTATAGTGTTTCTAAAGCTCAGTGGAAGCTACCATGTGTCATCTTCCGTAGGACTCTCGAAAGGTATCTAAAGCCTCCATAAGTTAAGCAGATGATGTCAAGTGTCCTCACTTGTTTCACAGTGGAAGATGCCACATGTCACTTTTTAAGAGCAGCAGAAAGTGCCACCTGTCTCTGTTCCCCTTTTGAAGCTGATCGGGCAAGAAGTGTTGTGGGTCCCATTTTTTATAAGTTGATAAAGTTTCAAAGCAGCGGACTGTGACAGATGTCAAAGGTGGAGCACTCCCAATATAAAGACACAGTAAGAAGGATGGAACTCGAAGACCGCCTGAAGCCGAAGGAATCACCGAAGAAGATGACGAGCCCGTAGACATCAAAGTTGAGCATTGCGAACTAACTGGTGGGATCCAGATGTCTGATGACGTCCCCACAGCTATCAAATTTAGGGCAACCAACTAGCCATTAGCTTTCAAATGATGACGGGCCTGAAGACGTCAAATTTGTGGCACTTAAGCTTCCATTGATCTTTGTAAGCTCAAACATGGACTTGAAAGCATTCAAAGACCTTCAGGACGAAAGGAAGAATAGTTGAGAGGAGGAACCAAAAGAGCCAGACAAGGGAAAAGATAGCCTGAGGGCTCAAATTGTAGCAAAAAGAGGGAAAGCCCAAAATATCTACGCAGTAGTTATTCCAGTAGGTGGAACATTCTGCAAGGTAGATTTTTTAGCCCTTAAACATTGAAGACATAGCCTGTTTGTCTCCTTTGGAGTAAAGACAAAATGGACAGTTGCATAGACACCAGATGATCTAGACCTAAGAGAAGACATTTGAGATGAAATGACATGCCATAGCTAAGGCAGTTGCCTTGTTCCAGCATGGCCCCCTGAAAAAACTAAAAATGCATTCAAGGCATTGAATGCACAGCATGGGCCATTCCATGAAACAAAGTGCTAAGTCTTTCTTGGCTGTTAAATATTGTAATCTCTTTTATTATTTTAAAGGTGATCATTTTGATAAAAGAAGCAAAACTCTACCAAAATTGAGAGGCCATTATTGAGACTTTGAGCTCAGATTGTTGATCATATTTCTTTATTTTGAATGAAAAAGCAAGTTACTTTCAGACTTTGTACTGTTATGACTTGTGTCATTTAGGGAATTGTTCTTATGTCTGCTTCCTGAATGTGTTCTTATCCATTGAATAAAATAAGCAAAATTAGTGGAAATAATCAGGGAGGTGACCTGAAGCCAACTGTAGGAAGACTTTGTGCTCTTTACAATTGCCTTTAGTGTGTTTGTCTTTTTTTATTTTTTGTGTAAAGGACATTGGGATTACTTTGTGCCCTCATTGTTCTTCATATCTCACTCTTTGAGCAGCTGAAGTACAGACTTTGTGCTATACTTCATTATGATGGTTACTACACCCTGTTACCAGTCACTTGTCACTACCTGAAAGAACTCTTACTATTTCTTGTAAGACCACTTCTGAAAGAAGAGAAGTGCCTTTAGTGTCTTCACCAAGATTTCTCCTTTGTCTGAGAGCATCATATCTGAAAAAAGAGAGATGGATGGTATTACCCTACCCCTGAGTGTTATTTTCTACATATATATATAGTATATAGCCCCCTTCATACTTATAGGGAACCTCCCCTTGATGAGAGGAGAGATTTGTCCCCTTTTGATGTGGTAAACCTGCACACTAGGTCGACCAATCTTCCTTACTATGGTTGATCAGACCTATTTTGCTCATCAATTAGCTGATTGACAAAATATTCACCCAACACTACGCATGGCATTTCTAGTGCCTTTCCACTAGATGTCTCTTCTCCCAGCTTTGTGGGGTCCTTACCTCGCATGCCACATTCACTATATCCTTTTTCTTGAATATAAATGAGATTTTCTTCTTTTTCACCCTCGTATTCTTCTACTTTAAGAATAACTGAAAGTGGATCTCTTTTCTTACTTTTTGTTTTAGCTGCATCACCAATTGGGGTCCCCAAAGGTTAACACACAGTCGACCATTTATTCCAAATGATTATGTTTTGATTCCTTTTTATGAACCCAAAACACTTTAGCTTCCTACTTCAACCTCCTCTAATGGTGTACTTAACGCATATAACGTACAACTTTTATTTCTCTTGCTTGACTAGACACGTTTCCACTCATGTTTTCTTGAATACTCATCACTTCAATCTTTACGTTTATGTAAATGAGATAATTGTATCGATGCCTTATTTATTGCTTGTTTTTGTTTGTTTGAGATCTACAATTTTCAAGATTTCAATAGTAAAAAATGAAAATGGGAAGCCTCACGATCTTTTATAGTCTATCATAATTTTTTCACATTAACTCCTCTACACCATTGTTCATCACTTCAACCCTTTAATGCTTTAAACAACATGTTTTGGTGTCCATTTGGCATGCTTTCCATTTATACCACTTCATCATTTATAAATTCATGTCTCATCCTTTGCACCTTTCCTAGAGTGCATGTCAACTATCTCAATTCAAATTTCCCATTTTAATCATGAGAAACTACCTTTTCTATTTTAACCCATTTTTATAATGGTGTTTCTTTTGTTATCTTTGTTCCACATCCTTGGGTTACATACCTCCTTTTTCATGCATCCTTCATGTACCTCCTCTTACACGCCTCCTTTACGTGCCTCCTTTTATCATGATTTCCATTTATACCACTCTATCATTAATAAATGTATGTCCCATCCTTTGTGCCTTTCAATAGAATCCCAAATGGGGTGGAAAAGATACACTTCTTTAAATTCAAGGAAATCTTAAGTTGGTGGTAACATTCGAGCATGAGGCACAGATTGTCACAGTGGTTGCACACTAAATCATACATAATCTAGTCATCCAAGTACACTTGAAGGAACTTATGGATGAAATCATGGAAAGCTTCCACCATAATGTGTGAGAACACAAGTGATGCATTATTGAGGCGAAAAGGCATAACATTATATGCAAAATAGCCCCATTCAATTATAAAGGTCATCTTTACATTTCTTCCTCAGTAATTTAAACTTGGTGATAGCCAGAAAAGCCATCAAGAAGGTGTAGATCTTGCACCCAAAAATACCTTCCAAAATTTCCTTGGTGAAAGGCATTAGGAAAGGGTTTGTCACACATATTATGTTGAGTATCTTGTAATCCAAAAAAAATTGAATGTGACCATCCTTCTTGATATTTATCACCATTAGACTAGTCCATTCAGATTCATCAATAGGAATAATAACTCAAGTGTGCAACATGTTATCAATTTCCTCTTTAACCCAAGCACATAGATTTGGGTTCATTCGATATGGTATTTCCTCACCGGTCGAGTGCCTTCAACCAACTTCATGTGCATCTTGCCTAATGATGGATACACTCCTTTAATTTCCATGTAGTTATAAGGTAAATATCTTAGTATTCATGTAATAGTTTAAATATTTTAGTTATCTTAACATTAGACTAGTAATTTCCCACATTGGCTAGTTTCAATGCCTCATACATTCCAATATTCTGTTGAATTGTTTAGAGTGATGTGAAATAATATTTTTGCTTGAACTGCATCATATCTTAAACATCACACACCCCAAATTTCATATACATATTTCAGTGGTCGAATGATGGCTATGGTGGATCAAAATTGATACCCTTATCAACCTGGTATGCGACCTTTTGTTTGCCCTTTCGTATTTGTTCCCTATGTATATGGACTGGTTGAGTGTTAAAATCTAATATAGCCATGGTAGGAATATTGAGTTCTCGAAGGATAGTTAAATTATCATCAGTTACATCATGCATGTGCTATATTCAATTTTCAACTGGTGCCTGATCTCCTCCAACTATATGATGGATTACTTGCAAAGATAAATTCGAATCCATTTGTGGTGAAGAAAATGCAAATGTGGTAAGCAAACCATGTTTGATGCGATGCTAGGTGTCCATGTCTCTGCATGTTTATTAGTGAATGTACCATGCCCTAGTTCAAGTGTGTAGAGTACCATAGAATGCATGCACCCATAATAATTTTGATATAAATGTTTCATCGACACTCCAAAGGCTTTCACATTAGGTCATATGTTCTTCTATAGAAGCAATACCATTATAGCTCAGGGTGGCATGAACATGGTTATCATGGTAGAAGTGATTATGTATGGTTTCATGTACCTGTTCCCATGTATCCAATTGATAAAAATGAGTAGACCACCATCGAGTAGTCGTCCCTTGAAATAGAAAGTTGAATGCATAGAACCTTTCATCCTCATTAACATGGTAAGCCTCTAACTATTGTAAGTATTCCCAGACCTCCATTTGACCATGAAACCTAGGTGCTTAGTCCAAATGTAAGGGTGGTCTATCCATCAGGCATACACTAATGAGGAAAACAATTTTGTGGTGTTGAGCTAGTTTTGGAGGGGAACATAGGTGGTTATCTAGGATACCACATATGCACCTTATTAGATCATATGCACCTTGAGCCCACTCGTTGAATGTAATATTGGTAGTGTCAAACACAGACTCCACATTTTCCCATCATAAAATGCCATCAGGAGTGGGATACACATTTCCATGTCCTCGGGTAGGATATTATAAATTGTATTGACATCCTCATCAACATCAATGGGTTCCACAAAGGGGGGTCTTTGGTCATTATTTAAAAGAATGACTACATGCTGAGTATCATTCTCAAAGCTAATATATCGCTTCTTGAAATACAAGTTAAGATTGCTTGCATAACACCAAGTTTGACCCAAAAGAGCAGAGAAGTCATCAACTTCATTAAGCTTGATCACCTCAAAATCACCCTTGAATGTGATTCCCTAGATGTTGATTGTGGCATCCTTGGGAAATGCCTTGGGAAGTGTGTAAGTTTTGTTAGCCATGAAAAATACATGTTGGGAGGGTTACAAAGTGGGGTTACCCATATTTTTCTAGGTGTATTTAGTTAGAACATTAACCTCCATGCTAGTATCCACCAAGATGTCATGGATCATCCAACCATCAATGGCTGCATTAATGATGACCTCTTTGTCACATTCTAGATTTGCTTGAATATGGGTCTCTTATTGTCGCACATGGTACAAATGATGATCCTTCAACAACTTTATCATTTACTATCATAACCAATTATTGAGGAGAGGAATGATGTCCTCATTAAGGAAAAGTTTGCACAACTCTTGGAACTCATCATGCCCTGATTCTATGGGTATCGTATTTCTTTGCATCTTAGCCCACATGTTAGCATCCTTGTCCTTTAAGAACTTAATTTCACCTTATAGTTCCCAGACTAAGGCCATTATCCTATGCAAGACTTATTTTTATCATTGGGATAGTGTTGTGCACGAGGATTTTAATGTTGAACCTTTTTAGTAGGTGGATTTAAAATTGGTTGGGAATGAGTGCTACTCTGTATAGTAGTATTGACCTTGGGTCTAACTAGTAGAGTGGTAGGGTATGGTCTTCACTGATCATTTGGATTTTTTGAAACACTTATCATCTTGATGCCCTTCTGATTACATTATTTAGTAACAACATATAAATCGAGACATTCTTCCAGGCAAGGCTCATTTTTACAAAAAGCATAGTTTGGATAGACTATGTAATCAGCTGGTAATGATCTAGAGAGTTGCACTTATAACATGTACTAGGTGGAAAGCAACCACCTCTGCATCCATTTCCATGCCCTCAACCTCTAAATATTGACCTCCAACAGCCTCCTAGTTGTTAGCTATGTAAGTTTGGCACATAGCTCATGCGTGTGCTTCTTAAATTTCATTAATGATCCAAAAATCATTGGTATCATGTGTATATGCATCACATATTTTACAATATAGTGACACTTTATCTTGGGTTGTGTGTTGAAGTAAGGGATAACTTCTTGCATCATGGTCTTCATTGTAAATCTCATAAGACTGTTTCAATACAACGCAAACATGCCTCCATGGATAATTATTCCTATTATAGCCTTCTACTTCACAATCAACACACCATAGGCCACTGCAAGTGTTGTGAGAATCATTCGCTATAAGATTCTCTATCTAAGAAGCCATCACAATGATTTGAGCCTCCATAAAGGGGTTGATTCCCATATTTATACTTTCCATAGATTCAACATGAAGGGAAACCTCCAGTGCCTCATGTAGTTAAATGAAAGTCTTGTGGGATAAGGCTCATCGTAATGGAAGTAATAAACCTCTCACAAACCATTGAGCATGTTATGTCAGGGTAATCTCAAATGATAACTTTGAAAGAAGAGTTTTGAAATGCGCATCATATGCACACATGCTCTCAGCGAGCTCTTACTTGATATCTTTTAAGACAAAAATACTTTGTTTTTCAAATTAAGGGATATCAAATTCTTGGAGAAAAATAGTCTTTAATAATTTATAAACCACAACTGCTTTTTGGGGATCAAATTTTTGGTGCCATTTATGCATTTGATCCAATAAAGTAGTGGCAAATTGAGTTGCTTTTCACTCAAAAGAAGTTATACCTCGCACTCACCAAACAAGTTCACACTTGTGAACATGTTCTATTGCATTCTTGACACCTCAATATTTAGGTAAGTAAAGTGTCATCTCATAGTAGACTATAGGTACATTGGGTGGTTGTAGTAGACCTTGTTGTGGTGCTCCTCCAATTCCTCCTAAACCCCATGGTAGAGGTCCTCGAGTTCCTCTTGAGCTACCTCTTGATCCTCCAACTCTAGTAGAACCACCATCAATATTACCTCTTGCACCTCTTACAACAATAGGTGCACTAGAGATAATGGGCACTGAGGGAGGTTGATTAGTTATTGGTGGGCTTGTAGTCTACTCACTAGTTAGATTTGGTCCACTAGGCATTCTAAGGTGAACCATAGGTATTTCTTACAATGGAAAGGTATAAATTAATCGTAAATTGTTATTTTGATATTGCACTTCCAAAGATTCCTCTATGGTCTCGATTTCAGATTTAGCTTCATATTCTACACTTTTAGTATCCCAATTTCTAACAAGAAATTTGTCAAACTCAAATGCATGAGCATACGTTGTGGTGGGAGGATTGGGTCTATTTGGATTGGGTTTTGCTATCAATGTTTCTCCTACTTCTTTTGCACATACTTGTGCCAATGAAGGGCACAAAACCATGGTTAGGGAGTACTCACCACACTTTTTCACCCTCCTGTAGATTCTCGTAACACTTCCAGTATCCTCAGGTTTACCCTTAAGATCATTGCCTCTCATAGCCTTATGCCTAACTTTTTCACACTAACGCTTCTATAATTTTTGTTGTTCAACTTCCATTCTAAACTATGAATACCATACCAATGCATACCCATCCATTTCCCCACCAATTGTGTTGCTCATGCATGAAATACTTTAGCCATCCACGGGGCATTTCTCAAGTCTAGAATCAACCATAAGCTTCTTAATCACTAAAGGAAATTATTTGACGTACCTCCCATACAATTCCCTTAGAAAGTTGAATTATGCTTCCTCCGAACAAGAGTATGTAACGATAACATATTATAAAATGTAATTATTGATCACTCCCTTCCACCTCACGTGTCTAAGCTTTTAACTTCACTAAGGTTGTTTGATGCTCTACTGATCGAAGGGCCTTCCATCTATAATTTATGGGATGATCTTGTGCATATGCTGAAAGCCAAGCATGTAAGTGAATGGGTAATTCTATAGAGAATGTTTCATATAAACAATCATATAAGTGTTGCTCTACCCATGTGCACATAGAAACTCATGGTTAAATATGTTGAAGTGTAAAGTTCTCATCTATAGCACCAACCCAACACTCAACATTTTCCAAAGATAATCGGTCGAGCATCTTTTTATCATCATGCTAACCAATGCAATGGGTCTTGGCAACAGAACCAAAATGTTGGGTTTTTTAATCCTCAATTTCACATGACTAAGTACTAGTCATGCACCTAAAAGGAAGGAAGAATCTAATGTGCTAACGCGTTGGCATATCATGTGACCTTGCATGCTCACTTGAAGCATGTAGCCTAAACCGGTTCCTATTGGTTCTATTGCATGATGATAAATAGACAAATGTTACTTAAGCACTTGAGTTAACATATTTAATCATTTTTACTACACATTATTCTAGAGTTAGTCATTTGATGTATTCACATAGTGCATGTAATTATCTACTATCATAAAATGAAACTAACACCAAAAAGACACAAGGTTCACAGACAAAGTATTGGTTCCATTGATCTCATTTAATAATTTTATAAAGGTACTTCATTCAGTACATAATCTCTCTAGATCTCTATCTTGATAGCTATAACACATCTACATCTAACAACACTTTCTAATAAAAGCTAAAGGGGTATTTAGACACAAGCGAACCCATTATCAGGTTGCATCATTAATACATTATAAATGATAAACTGATGATTGTTTCAAAGAAAGAAGTCATGACAAGTCATTGCAATTATTTTCTTTTTTAATCGAGCCTAACAACCCTTATGTACTCTCTGTATGCTATATATTTGCTTTCATGTTCTTTTTCCTTCACAAGTTGATGCTAGATTTCCACTCCCATTAATCTTTGATACTTTCGTGAATTGCTTTGTTATCACCTCTGCTTAATGCACCCTTGTTCCAATCTTGTGCTTTTTCGAGTTATGCATCTTATGTTCCTCATTCTCCATTTCCTTGTCTTTCAAAACTCACCATTTATGCCAAAGTCTTTTGTGCTCCTCCATGCCCTTGTTCTTCTATGCTTATGTCTCCAAAATACTTAGAATATATTATAAAAATTGGGTCCAACATATCCCAAGTTTTTTATATGAACAAATGCAACTTTAAGTGCAACAAGCCTTTCTTCAAGATCTATTAGCATGTCTACAAGTTACAATCACTTGTTCAGTCTAATATTAATGGGTGTTGTAAACATAGGAACATTTCCATCTCTTAATGACTGATTGCATTTCAAACATTTTTTTTTTCTTCGAGTGGCTTTACAATTTGGCATCAATTCTTTGCATGTGTTATTTTTGGGCTGATGAAAATGCTTCATACTATGTTTGAATTGTAATTACTTGGAAACACCACAAACATGTATGGGTGTGCCTATATTTTTTTATTAAATATTTATATTAGCTTTCTTGTCAATAGCTTTTCCTTATTTATTTTTTTGTTATGCGCTATGCCCTTCAATTTATTTAAAGAGATGGCATGAACATGTGATAATGTCTGCACAATAGAACCACAAGGGTCAAATTATGTCTTTATATTCTTGTCTATTGTGAATGATTTATACTGCACATGTTTTATTTTTATTTCACGTGCAATGTTCTTTATTCTATGTAAAAAGAGACTATTTTGTTTCTGTAATGTTTCTGAATAACCACTAATAGGATAGATCCTCGCTTTAGTATGATCTTGCACATATAACAATTCATAATGTACATGCTCTGTATTTGTTTAAAAAAAGGATGCTATATAAAGCTTACAATGGAGCACAGTCATTATAGGTCTTGATTATTTGTTGGCTGGTCGATGACCATAGGCAAATGCTGACAGCCAACATATTTGAAATCCACTAAATGGTGAACTCGTTGCCTTCAATACATCTTCTTCACAGATAAAACCCATCTCTACAATGTATGCTTGCCAATTTGCAATAGTCGGTATGTTTTTTATGACATTGTTTGTCAGATTATCTTTCAAACAACTATGTGATTTTATATTTGCATAATGATATGCATTATAAAAATATTATGCCACATACCAGTGCAAAGAACGTATGTCAAAAACATTTTTTTGTCAAATGATAAATAGAGCTAAATTTGTTATCACCACAACAAGATGTGGTTTCCAACATTCTGAACAACCCGCATGCTAGTAGTTTTCCTGCATTTGTTTCCCAATAAAGAGAAACCAAAGAGCATGTTTCCAATGGATGTGTCTATGACAAAGGACTTTGATAATTATTTAATTTTGTATAATACAATGGTTCATAATGACCAAAGACAGTTTTGATCATGAAATAGTATGCAATATGGCAATGCAAGGGCTTCCTATTTAAAATGAAAATACTTCTATTTTCTTGTTAAAGACCAGACACGGATGAAAATATTCAGCCATTTAGAAAGCCAATTTATACAAAAGTTGTCTCCCCATAAGCCATGTTCATTTTTTGGTGTGCATGAAGTCGCAAAAAGTTACATTCTATGGAGATATGTCCCAGTATCCTATACTTGATGCAACCTATACAATTCTTCGGGATCTAATTCCAATTCAAAAGACCTTAGTGCATGGGGATCCTTTTTATCCAAATAGTTTACAAAATGTTCTATAACTCCTACATGTAGCTTTATTGATGTGTATCAAAAATGCAATAACACTTGAAAAGCATCAAACAAGTAATCCCTTGCATTGTATTTGACATGATGACTTCTAAAAAGGCTATTTGTAGCTAGGACAATATCCATGTCATTGTATTAATTTTTTAATAATGGTGTGTATTCTTCAACACAAATGCCTTGTTGTTTGCTATGCATATGCATTGTTTTTGGTTTTGTATTTTTCAATTCCATTCTACAATGCCAAGTAAATTGAAGACAATAAAAAATAAGATAAGTGAAAAGCTTAGAAAATACTCACTAAAACCTTCACAGACTTGTTGTTGATTCATCGAACAATCATTAGATCTAGAAGCTACAGTTGTCCCATTTGACAGTTTTTTTAATATAACTCAATATCTCATCACACTATTTTTTTTTGCTTAAACAACCTGCACAAAACTTTGTATGTAAAGTGAGGATACAATATCATGATTGTATATGTTTTATTTGGCACAAGATAAAAGTAAAATAATATTAATTTCTCGAATAACCTTAAAAGAACAAGATATACACATAGCATAATAAACATATACAATTACAAATTCAATGTAAAAACATCAAAACCATGAACCTTAAGAAAATATAATTAGTTACGAATTTTGTTTTTAATGCGACCATGTTCTTGCATCCTTTTTTTTGTTAGCACTGTATTGGTTTTGTAGGCATTCTTAAATAGAGTATGACAATGCACTAGCAACACAAACGATTGCACAATAACTAGTTGTTATGACACGGTAAAAAAGCATTCAATTCTTAATACATTTATTACACAACAATTATGTGAAGCAAATGGTAGTTAAATATTCGCATAATGTTGTATTCTCCAACACATGTCTATACAGAGTAATTCACTGCCACCCTTGTACCTTTACATGTGTGAAGTCATTCTTAATGACGTCCTTGCTCTACCCCTAAATAAAATATAAATAATTTTAACCAATCATAACATAAATAAATACCTTTTTTTATGATTTTTGTTAAAAATGTACAACTTTTTATGTTAAAAAAATACTAAATTTTAATTGGTCCCACAAAAAAAAAAAAAAAAAAAAATTAAAAAAAAAAAAAAAAAAAATTTAATCGAGAGCAAAATGATTTCTTTAATTTACCCCTGCATACTAATAAGACTATAATGGATGTGAGATCCCCCGTAATGCCTTAACGAAAAATAAAATTAACCCAAATGAAATTTAATAATGAAGACTCGTTTGAGTTTTTCCTAGGTTCCCTCCCTCTAGCCGTTCAAAGTGCAAGAAACAAAGAATTGAAACCTATAATTCCCTGTATTCCTTGGTTAAGTAAGCCGCCAAATGGTACGAGATTGTTTTGTACAAATACGAGAATATAATTCACTGTGATTGACTGGACCATTTGTTTCGATCCTTATGACGTTAGTGCGGTAATGGGACTTTTGGTGTCCCTTATAATGGGTACGAAGCTTCATATTGCCTTTCGGATTTTTCTCACCTTGTACCGTTTGTACTGTTGCTGATTAAACATTTGATGTGTTTTTATGCTTGATTTCTGCTGATAATGCAGATGATGTACAAACACCCACAAAGGTCCTATGACAAAGGAAGAATCGATGGGCTTTCCGCCACCAGATTCCACCCAAAAGCAGTGCATTTGGCAAACACTTTTCTTGGGTTACAGGCAAAAATAATATCAAATGTGGTCCTGATAAAGTTGAAATCATAACATAAGCTTGGAGAAATGGGTGTTACTGTATGCAACTAAGTATGTCTTTACAGCAAAGATGAGAAGACTGTGCAGCTTCCAAGCGTGAGGTGGAAATCATAACATAAGCTTGGAGAAATGGGTGTCACTGTATGCAACTAAGTATGTCTTTACAGCAAAGATGAGAAGACTGCAGATTCCAAGCGTGAGAAGGCTTGAAGCTTGCAGCTAAAGCAGAACCCACTTGTAAGTACTCATTCCCCCTCACTTAGGGTTACTTACACTGGCCCAAAGCTGATATGTTTGATATAATTCTTTAGCATTGCAAGGTGCATTCATTATGTTTGCTTTTTAAAATTGGGCTTTCAAAATCTCTGTACTTGCTTAATCTTGTAGGTTAAGGGTCAAAAGTACATTATGTTAGGAACCCTCTCTGAAATCTAGGTGCTTCATAGGTATTTGAGGATCATATGTTAAATTTCAGAAATTGTCCACAGATCAATGTGGTAGTGCATGACTAAGTTATTGTGAGGACAAAATATAGTGTATGTCTCTGATGGTGGTCATTTTAATGCAGTTACAGCAATTGGGAACTTAGCAATGGGTAGCCATCGGACCATTCAACTATCAAATTTACCAGTACTGCAAGATTCTAAAGGACTAGTTAAACAGCTGGAAGATGTTACTGGGAAGGGAACTGTTTATGCATGTAAACTGAGGTCACCCAAAACTAACAAATTAAGGATGTATGCTCACGTCCAATTTGATAGCCATGAGTCAGCAAAGGTGGTTCACTGTCTGGCCAACAGTGGTAATCTTAGGCTAGGTGACAATAAACTAACAGCCCAGTATCTAGTGAGAGACATTGTATCCAAGCCAAAATCCATGCCAACTCGTCTTGAGGAAGGGAAGCTATATATGGGAAATTTAATATCTCAGAATGTATTCTCTTTTCTATGGAATTCTGGTAATTCTGCTGTTGCCGAGTTCAGCTTTGACATCAGGAAACTGAGCATATTCCTGAATGAGCGCTATATTGACTACAAGATGGAGCTTGCATTTAGAGATATTCGTCATATACATCTCCGCAATGCAAGAGGGTCAAAACTTCTTTTGGTTCAGGTTTGTTCACCAGGACAACTCTTCCTCTTCTTTTGATCTAATTTTAGGGATACTTACTTATATACATCATCCTTCAGTCAAATAGTTGTGTTAGGACCAGCACTAAAATCATGATGCTCATGCTTGTCATAATTTGAAGTGTTTAACTATCTATGGAGACATCTAGTGAGTTCCTATGTCACACAACAAAAACCTTGTTATGGCTATAACTATGTGAAATTATCAACTCAACACCTGCATGGTTTTGCTACCAAGGAATAGCCCTTGCTGAACAATACGAGCACATAGTATTCCTTAGTGGTACAGAATATGACGTGTGTTTCTATGGAATCATGTTTTATCAGTCTATTCAATTGAACAAATTAAAGATGGATGCTTTTGTTGAGGGAATCTAGCCCCTTCCTGCTTGGATATTAATATATTTCATTTCATCACTTCCATGAAAGGGATTCTGTAACACACCAATAATGTGCTAATGAATATTGCAGCGGAATAATGTTTAAATGATTTGAAGGAGAAGGACGAAGAGGAGCACTGCTCCAAAAAGGATGAAGAGGCACCGCCTCAAGAACAATAGGAGTATTTGGCTACCGACAAAGAAAATTATGCAGATACTACCACCCAAGTATTTTTCATATTGAAAGAATGTAATTCTCATTAGATGTTAGGATGCCAATAATAATGACAGTACCCAGCCCCCCTTTGTTGTAACCGGGCAGACCACTGTTTTGGAGGTTAGTGGATGAACCCTTGGGTAGTGGGCCTAGCCAATCTTTTTTGTCACTGGGCAGATCACTTCCAGTTTAAATGGGCTTCCCCAACATTTTAGGCAATGGATCAGTCTGTTCAACTATTTGGTCAGTTTGTCTAGATTCAATGTATCCAAGCTGTTTGGTAGGATTTGGCAGGGATGAAATAAATAGTTTGTCTTATGGTAAAGTCTGTGAAAAGAGGCTTGTTCTCAATAAGTTGATGTGAGGTTATGTTTTCTGGAGTCGTATCTCTTTGGCAGTCTGGAAGACTGAATCTTTAGCTAAGTGCAGCATCCATACTGTTATTGAAGTTGTCCCAAGTTCATACTGTTATTGAAGTTGTCCCAAGTTGGTGATCAAATCCTCTTGGGAAATCAGTAGTCTTATATTTTATTTTCATATGTATTATTTAAAACCTTAAGTTTTCAGTTTTAAGTTCAGATTTCAGTATTTCTGTTGTTTTCAAATTATAACTGCACTTTCCAGTCAATTTAATATTTGCGAACGGTTTATGTTCATAACATTAAAGGATTAATATTGAATCTATTAATAATTATATGAATTTTTTAAACTGAAAATGCTTATTGCCTACATATATATATATAATACTTGCCTTGACTACACTTACTTTATCTCATTTGATCGACTCCACATTTTGGGGAGGACCACCCTAGTCTTACATTTATTGTTGCATTAAGAGCACACCATTCCCTCCCCCCTATATCACTTCGATCTTGAAGCATGTAATGAAATTAGATAATATGAAATTCTTAAATTTGTGCTCAATTTTCTCCATGCTTGGTCATCCTTCCTTCCATAGTTGACTCTTATATCCGTTGTTCTCAGGTAATTATTTTGCATAGATTTTTGTTTTTTAATTCCATGCCACATACTTTGGGCATACACCTGCCCTTGGCCTACATTTGTTGTTAAATCAAGAGCACACAGTGTTTTACTGATGATTATGCTCAGTACACATCCTTCAAAACCTACCAGAAAGTACACAAAAGACTTTGCATGGAGACACCCTTTTAGTGCACCAATTTATTCTGAGTTTACAGGTTTATCATGGTAGAGAGCAATTTTTTTCCTTAAACACCCATATTGTCTGAGATTCATGAATTTGGTTTTGTTAATTCTTCCCGAATTTGGTATAATTCAACTTGCATAAATGTTTTAGAGCATTTTTGTTTTTGCGAGGAGCTTATTATGGAAAATGGCAGAACTACCATATGGTAATGGCTGCCACTGCAAGTGGAACAATTGTTACTAGATAAGTTAAGTAATAAGTTGAAACAAAGGTTGGCAGCTAATACAAACTATATTGATGTGTGGGAGGCAATTCATACTTGTCCGTTACAAGGTTGTTTTGATGCTTTCAAGTTTACATGGAAGATTTTGGGTTTTAAGACCAATCACAGAATATGGATAGTGGAGTACAAAGGAGCTAGATTGTTAATACACATGGCACTCTCTGTTGATTGACATGCACACCCCTTTGCGTTGACATGCCAATCACTTTAAGAGGGTTTGCGTTCCTGCTATTTGCAACCCTCTTATTTTAGGTAATGGTTCTTTGGACAAATCTCAAATTGTGTAGAGATTCTTAGTGGCACTGGGTAGGGACAATTTTTATAAAATCTTAATGCTCTCTGGTTTATGCTTGTATCAAGGGTTGCCACATCTTATGCTGCTGGAAACTTTGGTTTTTGAGACTACATAAATTTTCTCATTAACTTAAGACAATTATCATAATTTTCAGCGGATGATATATTTCTTTTCCTCTCCTATCTTATAGTTGATATGCACTTTACGTAAACATCATTGTGTTGTTGTGCCCTTGGGATATTTTCCTTGTGCACATATATCGGCCTTAACATGTAAAAACAATCTAGATATATCTATGAGTTTTGGCAATGGACTTGAGGGAACTTTATGGTGCGCACAATATTGTTTTAGATGTTTTTTATTTGAATTATAGAAAAATACGACAATGGCAACCTTTGTTGAGAAACTAAGGTCATAAGACTAAAGGTTGTTTCGTATGCATAAATAAATTTAGAAAATTTTATAGTTAAACTTTGTTCAATTTGTTTAGCATAGGATTTTGTTAACAAATTCAATCATGATAAAGTTAAATTGATCAAGTAATAGACATATACAAAGTTCATTTTTTTTGTAAGACACCTTGCAAGGTTCTTGGTAGAAATTTATTCTTGTTTACTTAGTCTTATTTGGCTAGATTGTATTCACCTTAATAAGCTTTAAATATGAATCTGTATTAAATGGGCATGTTACCTCCTGAAGCGTTTGGGTGTTACCTTTCAAAACTTTTCATCCCTAAGACAAAGGTCAAGTTGTGGTTATGTCAAAGGTCCTCAGATTGTAAGTCTTTCTTGATTCTGTTCAACGCAGTTTTTGTTTTAAATGCCTGAGACTGAATTCAAAGTTTTAAAATGTGTGCGAGGGGTTCTTATTGTATGCCAAAACTTCGAAGAGCTTTCTCTCCCCCGTGGTGCTGTTGACCACCTCCAAGACGTCTCTGCATGCTTCTATTTGCCCGTTTCATCTTTGTGATCCGCCTGCAAGGTTGGTATTCTTTGCGTTCCCTTCATTTTCATTGTTTTTCCTTGTATCCTGGTCCATTTTCCATCTTTGTCTTGCTTGTTTCATCCCGCCATTTTGCTTAAGATTTGTGACAACCTTGCCTTGCCTGTTTTCCCATTTCACCATTGCCATTTTTCCATGTCAATCTGAGTGCCTACACTTCCTGTGCATTTTGCAACCTTTCCCACAAAATTTCACCGAGTTTTGAGTCCCCTGGTGCATTTCGCACTTGGGAGGTGCTATGGGTACCCCAAATTTCTGATTGGACTACATAGAGCATAAAAAGAGTTTTAGAAGAAGATTTCAACATTGTTATGACCACTGTGGCCCTTGCTTGGCATCCACATAAACATTTCTGCCTCCTGATTCCATGTACAAAAATTTGAAGTTGCTAGCCGACCTTGCATTTTGCCTAACCAAGCCTCTAGGGACAAAGTTCAGATACAAGGGGTATGAGCCCATTTCCACCTTGGAAACAAATATACTCGAAATTCGAGACATCAAGATTGGTCACATTGATCTCGAAGAATTCTGGGAGAGACTGCAAGAGGAACAGTGTTTTGCATTTGAACAACACATCTTTGATAGCGGGTTTGCATAAGTCGTTGCGTTTCCAACATCAGTCCAATGCACAGACCTAGTACTCGCTTGTGTGAAGTGCTACAATCAAGAGACTAGGGAAATCAGGTCTGTTGACGATGCATTGATGGCTAGGTTGGATGGCCATTCAATAAACATGACTTCTAGAATTGCACCACACGAGGAGACAGTGGAAATGAGCAATGAAATTGGATTTCAATACTGGGATCCAAATACCAGTAAAACCTTGAACATAGTAAATCAAGCTTGGTCGAAGAGTAATAGGAAGAGGAAGGGTCCCTCTAAGCTTCCTAAGTCTCTTTTTAGATGCGATTTTCATGAAGAGTTGTCGGATATAATCACACTACTGAACAAAGTGATGGGACGCCCTACCACAAATGGATTTTATGAATGGATGTGCATGTTCATAAATGTCATTTGTGAGGGAAAACAATTTATTGAATGGGGCCAAGTCATTAGTGATACCCTGCACAAATAGTTGATAAATCTTGAGATCACTCAAAGTTTCTATAGGACTTCATATTTGGTATGTTCAATGCAGTCTAAAGGGTGTGGCCTAGTCTCACTTGAGACGAACAATACACCCTTGGAAGATTGATCTATGATTTCCTTCCCCAAATCACTCATGAAAAAGGAAAGAAACATTTTAGAAGGGTCAATGATGCATTCTCTATGTTGGTAGTGAGGACTTTGGAAGGCAATACAACAATGTGAATCTCAAATGAAGCTGCTAATCTATTCAAGCAATATGGGAATTACTTCATCCAATTCCCAAAGTTCATATAATACAGGGTGCCCAGGTATGCAAATTACAAAATTGTTCTCATCGAACTCTGCAAACAGATAGGAGAGATCCACTAAAAGTGCAGATAGAAGCATACCACTGAAATTCAGTTCCCTGTTGGACTGAGTTATTATAGTTGCAAAATTGCGCTTGATGCGCAGAACATTGAGACCGCAATGGTTCATTTCCTAACGCAGTTTCATATGCAGAGATTCGCTTTTGACCGTAATTTTTTTGTGAAGAACAATCTCAAGCTTGGTCCCGGCTACCAACACGAACTTGAAATTCCTGACCACTGGGAAGATTGTGAAAATGAATTTGAAGTAAGGAAAAAAAATTACACAAGAATGACCTTGGATCAGTTGAAAGCTTTCAAAATAGAATGGGTCATAGAGGGAATTGTTGATGACAGGGATGATATGGAAGATCCCATATACATTGAGGAAATCCAATTTTTGCCTCTGCCTGCAATAGAATGGACCTTGAAGGAGTACAGGAACCCGATTTGTCTTGTAAATATCAAAGATGTGGTTTGACAAGAAGTTGGCTGAACTCATGGGTGCAAGGATTTCCAAAAGTGCAGAAGCTTCCAAGGGGTGGAGGCAAACATTCGTACCGACAATGAAGCCACCTACCCTTAAGATGTGTTTCTAGCTCTCACGGTCAAGTGTAATAGCAGGTAGCGGAGGTGATGGGGAAGATCCCAACAAAAAGAAGCTACCTGATAAAACTTGTGGTGATGACTCATCATCGAAGCCCAAATTGCATATCAAATGAGCTATTGCTTCTTCAACTCAGCCAGGTGAAGTCCCTTCTTCACAAACTTTGATTCCTCCATGCTAATTGATAACACTACTCTGTAATTCCTAACTTCTGTAATGTCCCTCTTCATCGGATTAAAAAAAAATATATATGGAATAATTTTCTAATCTTTAATTCCTGAGATTAGAAAATATCTTTGCAAGGGAATATGTGATAATTTAATTAATTATTCTTTTAACTTTGGTGGGGCCACTTATCATATCAACTTGGCAATTAATAAAATCTTTGCTGAAGTCAGTTTGATTTGCTCAAAATATAAACATTCTATCGATTGCCTTTGTGGAGTTTGAATTGGCAACTTCAGTTTTTTTTTGGAAAGAGAACACTAGCTTTTTGGAAGCTGGTTTGGTAACTTTTACATTATTAAAAGGTTCGACTTGCTGTAGAAGATGATTCAGAAATTCATCTTTGATTTTATTTTCTTTGCCAAGCTTTGAAAGGAAACTTCAACAGGACGCAAACCCTGGTTCTAGTTTGTTTGGGATGAAAACCCCCGTCGCTGAAAGATACATTCTGCAAGGAAGAGTTGTTTTGAGGCTGAATCGTTACATACTGTGAAGGAAACGTGGCCTGTACTTGAAGGATTTAGTTACCAGCTGTGTTCTGAAGGTGCTTAGAGGCGGATTTATATGTTGCAGGTTCAGGAGGATTTCCATTATCTGAAACGTGGCTCTTAAGGAAGTTCTGGGCGCATCATCAGAAAGTTTATGTTTCAGACCAGCGTTTTTCTTAGGTTCTTTGATTGTTTATGCTCCATTATTAATTTCTGCAATTCTGGGTTAAGCTATCACTGCTAGGAATTGAACTTGACATTAGAGATTAACTCCATGGTACCTTCTTGTAGTGCTCTTAGACTGAACTTTAAATCTGTGCTAGTATCAGACAGATAAATTCCAATTGAACTCAAAATTTGTCATCAAATTTACATACATTTCCATTGATAAAGTTGTTACTGTAATTGTTACTGTTCAAGCATATTTCTATGTGCAATTTATTGTATAAAACATCTATCAAAATCGAAAACTGCCAAAAGTCTATTCAAATTTCCGGGAAGGATATTTCAACTTCAGACCAAGGCTTGGCTTAGGGGCCCCTCATTTCTACTCCTGCTGGCACAAATCTACCATCTCCAACTCCTCACATTCCATCAACCCCTCACTTGCCATCTCCACCTCATTTACCTTGTCCTCCACCTGCTTCTCCACCGTCTAAGTAACCTACTCCTTTGGCGGATTCTCCTGTTCTTAATACCCAAATAATTATTTCTTCAAGCGATACAACATTCACTTGGGTTCATCAGCTGCTAAATAAAAAGAAAACCAATATCAAAGCCACTGCCCCTAAATTTAATGCAGTGGCAAATCTCTTGCACAATCTTCCAGCGAAGCAGGCTAGAGTTACTTCAAGACTGGTATTTGATTCTTCAGGGGCACAGTTTGTGGAGATTGCCCAGCCTTTGTCTGACAAAAATGAGGAGGAAATGGCTTTGGCTGATTAAAATTTGAGCAGAATTTCTCTTGGGGAGCCAAATCACGAGAGTGACATCCATAATGTCAAAGAATCTGCAATTAGATTGTTGAAGAGAACAGAGGAAGGAAAACTAACAGAGGAACAACTTGAAGAATAGGTTCTAGGCTTTCTGCATACATCAAAACATTCCTAAATCTGAATGACACCCCTCTGGTATCTATTCCAAACTCTGCTTCTGTAGAAGATATTGACAAGGAGGCCATTACTAACATCTGCAAATACAACAACCGTGGGAAATTAATGGAAACCTTGGTTGAGAAACTGCTCATAGATGGGCTGAAATTTATTGATAAAAGCTAAAGGCCTATGGACTTTTGATAGCTGAGCAGGCCAAAGTGGTTGCAAAAGTAAAAATAGTGAAAAAAGAATTGGGATTGTGGAGAGGCACGATCGGAGATTTGAAAGACATGACATATGTTGATGAGAAGATGCTTATATTGGAAGGTGTATTCATCCAGGCTAAAGCAAACAATTCCTGCATACGGTCACATAGTGTTGGTTGGAAGATAAGTGCCTTGAAGGATGCTTTAGAAGATCTATGTGTGCAGAATAAAAGATGTGATGACATGAATTCTGAAATTGGTGCAGCTATTTGGGCCATACACTGAGAGCTGCGGAAGGAAGAAGATTCTGAACCATGCACAATAGTGAAATTGAAGGAACAATTCCAAAAGCTGGTGAAAGAAGAGTTCTTTGGAGAAAGCACTTTTAACATGGAAGCCATGATTAAGCTGAGTGACATTCATTGTGCCCTCAGCAAATTCAGCAAAAATCTCCTCAACTTCTTCAAAAGGATTGATGAGATGACAGAGGCCTTGGAAACATGGCTGGTTCGATTATCCAACACCATGATCCTGAAGCAGGAAGGAATTGTTGCTGCTGTGACCTGGTTCAGAACCTACAAATTGAATTCATCATAGGCTGAAGATTAGAGCGGACCTGTGCAAACAACTCAGAAGGACACTCAGCCAAGCCAACTTCTTCTTTCTAGCTAAACTTATTGATTTTCTCTCTCCTCTTCTATTTCTTCGCTGCACTTTTTGTAATGTGATTTTAATTTAAATTGCATCACTTTCACCTTATAATGTAAACAAGGTGAAAAAGTAAAATGTAGAAATAGAGGATTCATCTTGAGAAGCTAGTTTTTAAACGGTTACACCTTCCTACCCATTATAAATAGGAGTGGATTTCATTGTAATGGGGCTTTTTGACATTGTAATAAATTTTGTAAAGAGAGCATTCGAAAGCAGATTTTATGCTTGTTTCCAGGGGAATACCTAGACAAATTTGCAAGAACCTTGTGTCTCACTGTTTCTATGTTCCAGTTATGTATATTTTTTTGATCAATGCATGTTATTTCCATGTCTTTCTCAGTACTAGATCATGCAATGTTCAATTGTCAGCTCACTTGTGAGTTCCACTCTTGCATGCAAAGTGAGATCTGAGTTTACTTGTGCATGTATTTATTTCTTCTTTTTTCTCCTCAATACTCTCTCTTTCTCACTCTCTCATCTTTTTATACTTCTAAGTTTCCTTTCTAAAAACCCTCATAAACAAATAAACAATTTTGAATGTGAATATTTTATGTATTTTCCTTTCAAGCAATTTCCTGTTTTCAATGAGGGAAGCTCCCCAAATAATAGAGGGACTATTTGTTTCGTTCACTGTTAACAAATTTTCCCCATTTTGCTCCTGAGCAAAATCATCCGCCAATAGAACCCCAATCAAGTTTAAAGGGGGATGTTAGGATGATTAAACATTGAGTAGGTTCCCTATGTTGGACGTGTGACTGAAAGGCATTAGTGTTAGTAAAAGTTAATGTTAACATTTCCTCACATAGGCTCTGAGTTAAATCTGCTAGGGTTACTTACAATTAACATATTTAAAATTATGTTCCACAGAGTTTCCAGTACGGAGGGACGAGCATTCTGTATGACAAAAAACTTGCTTAGATTTTGAGTATGACAAATAAATAAATAAATAAATGTACTTAAAAGTTAAAAACTACAAGAAAAAAAATACAAATTTAACAGCTTTTATTTGCAAAATTAACTATCATTAAACACTCTCCCAAATGAAGGGTTACAAAAAAAACTAAAAGTTAATAGAGAAGGCCAACGGTCCCAACCTGATCAAGGATGGGTTAAATTTATTTCTAATGGTGCTTCACAGCGGTACCCGGGCAAGGGCTGTGAAAAAAACTAAAAGTTAATAGAGAAGGTCAACGGTCCCAACTTGATCAAGGATTGGTTAAATTAAATTTTGATGGTGCTTCACAGGGGTACCTGGGCAAGGCAGGGGCTGGAGGGTTTTTTCATGATTGTCAGAAACAAATAATATCATGATACTTGATTGGATTGGGTATCCAATCCAATAGCATTGCTGATGCTATTGGAATTTGGTAAGGTTTTTGGTGGGCAAAACGCTATAATGTTTAATCTGTCTGGGCATAAATTTATTCTGTGCACCTTGCCCTACCTAAAGGCAGATGCCCAATTGACTCCAAACAATTGGTACCTTCAGATCTGGTTAGAGAAATATGCACTCTTAGTAGGTATTTTGAAAGATTTAAACTAACCCACATCTCGCAAGAGCACAACACCGTTGCTGATAATTTGGACAAGCTAGCTTCAAATTTTCCAGTTGGAGAGGAAAGCATGAATAAGGATCCCCATACTTATGATGTTTCTTTCTATACCCACTTAGAGGGGCTACTCCTTGAGTAAATTGCTAGTAGATGACGCCGTAATCATGATTTATAAGGGCCAAGGGCCATGCTAGCATAATATAAATGCTCCCATCATAATAAGCGTCTACATCCAACCTAGTTCTAACACCTTGTTGATTACCCATGTTTCTCCCTTCTCCACCCCTTCAGATAATTTCCTACCCATCCCCTTTGCCATTGCCGATAAATCTCATCTTTTGATGATTTTTCAAATAATTGAGAGTCTCAAGGATGGGACTGATTTTGGATTTTCAAGACATGCACATATTTCTTTCAGCGGGTCTCCCATGTGTGACTTGAGGCAGTGTATTACTTCCCTGATGCCAATTCATGGCATTCATTTCCCTCATCCTCAACTCATTCTCAGCACTTCAACATTCATTCTCCTTGGTTCTTGTTTACAATAAAAAAAAACAAAAAAAAAATATATTAATTCAAAGATTAATACAAATATATAAATTCTACCATGCCATGCATGAAAACTATTAGTCCAGTCCATGGCACAAGAAACACATCTAATCACAACCGCCATATAGAGGAAATCAATCAAGAACTAGTATCTTCTGGATGTCTTCTTGTAGCTTAGTGGGCCACCATATAGGTGGTGAACCATAGCACACTAGATTAGGATTATCTAAAGCCCAATTAGCTAAAACATCCGCCACTTTATTTTGATGTCGAGGAGCATGGGTGAAATATATCTCTTGAAAATTAATTCTCAACTGGTGAATTTTGTCTATCTCTCTAGTTATTTGCCAATTCTTGTCCTTTTGCAATGTCAAATTGGATAACAAGGTAATAATTATTTGAGAATCAGATTCCACCTGAATCTTATTCCAACCAAACTTTAATTGCTTCTTGTAAACCTCTAAAAACTGCCTTAATTTCTTTCAAATTATTTGTTACATAACCTAGTCTTTCGAAAAAGAGAAATGTCACTAATCCATTTGATAGTCTGCCTATTCCACCCATGCTTGGCTATCCTAGATATCCTCTAGACTCTCCATCAGTATTTAGCTTCCCATAACCACATGGAGGGGTTATCCATTTACCTTCACTGTTAATTTTCCTCCTTGTTTTAAAAGCACCCATTTGATGACTGTGTAGGTTAATAGATAACCTTGTGATAAGATTAATCCATTGAGCACACATGTTCCGAGGATGTTTGATTTTGTACTTGATTGATTCAACAATATTCCTCTTGATTACTTCCCAAACAAAGGAGGAAGCCCTAGTTTCTTGTTGAAAAATTCTTTTATTTCTCTCCTTCCACACATTTCAAAGAAGTGTAATTCCATTCCATAGGACTGACTCCAAATTTTGGCCACTGGTTATTTGCTTCATCCATTCTTTGAAAGGTTGTTCTAAAGTTTGGATTCCATTCCAAGGAATTTGAAATAAGGCTGCCAAATTTTGCCACATTTACTGCACCGAGGGACATTGTCTAAATAAATGTATAATATTTTCCTCATCATCTAAGCACATTGCACATCTATAGGGACCATGATATTCTCTTTTCATTAATTGGTCCCCTATTAGGATTCTTCTTCTCAACAACAACCAGAAAAAGAAGTTGACTTTTGGCCATAGTTCTTGATGCCATAGATTTTTTAAATATCCCGTAAAGGATGAGGATTTATATTACATAGAGAAGCATATCTTTCTGAAACAATATATCTTCCTTTAGAATTGTTCCCCCATGCCATTACATCAGATCCTGTAGAGCATGAAGAAGATCTACTCTGTAAGATAGAATCTACTATCCTTTTTTGATTTGTTTCTAATAAAATTGGCCATTCCTCAGAAGGTATCCATTGCTTTCCAATCTCCCAATGATACTTACATGGTTGACTATAATGAGTGATCTTATTCCATCCTTTACTATGAAGATTGTCCATTAGAGATTTCAGATCAGGGAATTGGGTGATGATAGGTGGATGAACATCCCAAGAATCAGTCCAAAAATTAGCTGATTGATCATCTCTAACAATCCAGAAAAAATCTCTCTTTATTATTGCTTTGCCTATCCTCAAAACTGCCAAAACAGGGAACCTCTAGATGGGAGAGCCAATCTGATTATTCTTTCAGGAGGGTAATTTTGCCCATATTTGGCTTTGATATTTACAACCCACAAATTATTGGAATTCCTAACATTCTCCAATAAAGTTTAGTGGCTAAAGCTTTATTTTGCTTTGAATAAGAACAAAATCCCAAGCCCCCTTTAGATTTTGGATGGCAAAGAATATCCCACTTCACTAAGGACGATTTTTTGTGCTCCTGAGCACCACTCCAAATGAATTTTTGAAAGAGAGTATCCAACTGTTTCCACACTCTTGCTGGAACATTGAGAATAGATGAAATATAAATTGGCATGCCTTGAAGGACTACTTTAACCAGAGTCATTCTCCCTCCTGAGGATAATCATTTGCTTGTCCATTTCTATATTTTCATTTTCACTTTGCTTAATATCCAATTCCAATCTTTTAATTGAGTATCTGAAAGTGTTACTCCCAGATAAGTAATCAAAAGAGAGCCCCTTCTGAACTTTAATATATCATGAATCAAATCTTTTTGTCTCTCGGAGTAATGGAAAAATATAATGTTGTATTTGTCTTGATTAATAAGTTGTCTAGTGGCTTTGGTAAAAATCTGAAAATTATTGTGCATCTGTGACGATTCCAAACATGTAGCTTTTCCAAGAAGTGTAGAATCACCAACAAATTTTAAATGAGTTAGAGGACTTACTCCCTTCGCCAACTTTACACTTGTTATCTTTTTCTCATTCCTTGCCTTAGTCATTAGCCGTCCCAGACATTCAGCGAGAATGATGCATAAGAATGGAGAAATCGGATCACCTTGCCTAATTCCTTGGGAAGCACCAAAAATCTTTGAGGGATTTCCATTAATCATAACAGAATACGAGACTAATTGCAAGCAAGCTTGAACCCTATTAATCCAGTCTTGAGAAAAACCAAACTGATTCAAAACTTGACATAAAAATATCCAGTCTACTCTATCATAAGCTTTTGATAGATTCAATCTGATAAACATTGAAGGAGATTTCTGCATTTTCATGGAGTGTAAAGCTTCTTGGGCCAAAGCAATCTCATCATGAATTTGCCGTACCTGGACAAATCCTCCTTGTTTTGGAGATACGATCTTTTGCATTAAAAGTTTAAATCTTTCTGCCGTTAATTTAGTAATAATTTTGTATAGAACATTGCATAAAGCTATAGCCCTGAAACCTGCTATCTCTTCCACTTCAGATGCTTTTGGAATTAGAGCTATAAAGGTTTTGTTTATTTCTTTTAGAATAGTTTTGGTCTTTTGTGCTTCCTCCACAACTTGAAGGAGCTCATCTTTAATGATGTCCCAAAATGCTTGATAAAATTCAATTGGAAAACCATCTGGGCTAGGTGTTTTTCCTTTTTTCATTGTGAAAACAATTGTTTTTAATTCCCCTTCCGAAACTTGAGTATATAGTTCAATTTTTATCTGTCATTGTTGGCTCTTATTTTGTTCCTTGCAGTCCACTCTGTACCCCCTCATATTGCTTATGGTAAGCGATACCCCAATTGACAAGCAAACCTGCTCTTCCATAGACAAAAAAATGGCAAAATGGGAAGGTGAGCAGAAGCTCAGGTATGATCAGGTGGAGCTTGAATGCCTCCAAGAATACGGAAAAAAGAAATAAAGCTCATGCCACGGTTGATAGTGAGTTGGAATTGGAGGGCACAAAGTGGAAAGATTTGGCTGATGATGGCACTACCATAGACAAAAACATGTTTAATAAAGCTACTATCATCAACGAGACTACTAAATTTATCTCTAGAGGAACTGATAAATTTTTGGGAGATAAAATTGAGGCATGCCATACTTTGACTGTGAAGGTCCTTGATGAATTGAAAGGCAGTTTGAGTGAGTGGGGAAAAGATATGTTTGTGGTGATAAATGAAGCAGTTAGCCAGGTATTACATGAGGACTTGCAACAAGCCCAAACACTCTCTCCTACTTAGCCGATCATTCACAGAATATCCTCCTGCTCTTACTTCTACTAGCCTCGGATTCTCTTATTATGCTAAACTTGGCCATCCTTTGAAGCTTGGGGGGAATCTAGTTGAAAAATCTGCTAAGGGGCTTCTCCTGTCTTTTAGAGCTATGAATCATTATGGACAATGTGATTTCCATGGAAGAGGAGATAACCTGCCATTAAAAACCAAACTAAGGACCTCCGTGAGACCAAGACTGCTCAAGAAAAAATGATCATGGTGTTTGGGGATAATATGAGAGCCAAAGAAATTAAAATTTAGGCTTTGGAGAAACATGTGACTAGTATGGAGAGGGACAAAGTTGAGGCAAGGGCCTTACTCTCTCTTAAAGAGGATTTTGATGTGGCTAAAGCTTGGACGCGACAATCTATCCCCAACATTTTTAATATCATCAAGCAAATCGTCATTGAAGGCCCAGATAAAGTTAGCTGGGAGGAGTTAAGGGTCAAGATTTTGCAGTTGGAAGTGTTTCATAGAGAGCCCTGCTGGTATTCTCAACATTCGCAGATGGAGTTGTTGATGTGGTGGATTGTACCCTTTGAAAAGGAAACTCAGCTCCTTTCCTCCATGCGGCACAATGGAGACACTCCTCTTGCTGTGGGTAGCAAAACTGAAGAGTAAATCTCTAGATTAAGGGCTAGCTCCCCTTGATGCACCTTGAGGCCTTGGATTTCCACTGTTAACAATAGGGGGGGTGAAAAGAGAGAGGGATACTACCAAAACAGAACCTAACTAAAGTGGTGATGCACCTGAATTGATTGGTTTACTCAGTTTTTTACCTACGCTTTGCACCAAAGGAGCAGACATGCACTTCATTTGAATAAGAAACTAAACTGCATCAATGCTTCAACAAGGGGTTTTATGGAGGTATAATGAGGAAGAACCTACCAGAGGTGCTCCAAAGGCACACTGTTGGACGGTTGCTCCCCTGCACCTATACTTCAACCTGGGTGCTTCCTATTGCCCTGTAGAAGAGGATCTAGAATGCACTAGATATACTGGCATCAACCTATGAAAGCATTTAAAATAAATGACTAAACATAGGACAATATGCAAGCATATGCAAAAGCGCCAAAATCAAATGGAGGTAAAACACTTCTTTGGATTAAAGGTAAATTTTTTCAGGGCTTTGCCATACAAAACTGAGAGATCCCCTTTGAAAACTGAGAGGTTACAATATATAGAGAAATTGGAGAAAGATCCTTGACTAGTCAAGAGCAAGAGGCCCATACTGCACTGAACACTTCTGCAGCAAAGAAATCGCCCATACTGCTGTCACTTCTCATTAAACGTCCCTGTGAAAGCCATGCTGTAGGTGTCTCATATATTGACTTTACGACTTGGGCGTGCAAGAGTATGGGTCGCTTCTCTCAGCAACTGACAAAGCCATCTCTCCTCATGTCCTAGGCCATGCTCTCCATTGAAAGCTTGCACAACTGTCTACCTATAATGCCAAAACAAAGAAAAAATGGGCCGCTCCTTTGAATGCGTGCGCAGCTCTCTTAATGGCTATTCGGTGGAGACTATTCCATTTGCAAGCATTTACTTCTCCTGCCGACACCTCCTGTTTCACCTAGCGTGGTCTGGTTTGTCTCTGCATTTGACTTGCCACGCCACCTAGCGGGTTCTGAGTATTTGTCTTATCTGTGCGTGGCCGTGTTCTGGATTACCCACTCTGCTTTCTCTTTTCTTGCTATTTCTTGTCCTTTTCTTGGCAATTCGGGCTCCTTCCTTGGCAGGTGTTAAGTCTCCCTTCGGTCTTCCTCCTTGGCGTGTCTTTGAATTTCTTCGGGAAAAATGCCTGAAGGAAATCCTTCGAACACTTTGTCCGAAGGAACTCTTCCTTCACGCTTGCCACTTGTGAGTTCTTTCAGACAAAATGTCCAAAAGAATTCTTTCGGACATTTTGTCTGAAAGAATTGTTCTTTGGCCTCTCTCCAACGGTTAACCCATCGTCTTAAAATTGACGTTGCGGCCCTGTCATCTCATTTGAAAACCAATGGCTATTTTGCTATCTTGAATTTGACGTTCGCGGGCCTGTCACCAGACATTTGAACTCCAATGGCTATTTCGCTACCTTGAATTTGACGTCCGTGGGCCCGTCACTATCTTCTAGCAATTTCCTTGGCCTTTTGCAAACGGACTTTTCCGAAGGGAAAGTGACCCTTCGGAAAAAAATGGAAAGGTCTTCTTATGGCCAAGTGTCCTCTGAAAGGGCACTTACCCTTCGGGCTCTTGTCTTGTCGAATTTCTTCGGACAAAAAGTCCGAAGGAATTCCCTTTTGGCTTGTCATGTTCCCCGAAGGAATCCTTCCTTGGCCTCTTGTAAGTGGACCTTCTGCTCTTTAGTCCGAAGGAATTCCCTTTTGGCTTGTCATGTTCCCCGAAGGAATCCTTCCTTGGCCTCTTGTAAGCGGACCTTCTGCTCTCCGCAAGGACACTTTGAGCCCAAGGCTGCCCTTCGGGCCTTTTGAAAAGGCCTTGTTCTGCACTTGAGTGCCCTCCGCAAGGGTATCTACCCTTCGGACTTTTTGTAAAAGATCCTTGTCTTTTTAAACTTGGTCCATTTTGCCGATCGAAGGCCCACCTGAAGTAATCTGTTTGCCTTGCTAAACATATAGGATCAAAATGAGTTCCAAATCAACCCAAGTGCTTGCAAGACTGAAAACACTTGGTTTTTAGGAGGAAACACTTGGTTTTTCATGGAAATAGGCCTGTCACAGACAAAACCCATAAAACTGCTGTGGGATGTGTTGACCATTTTTGGTCTTGCAGGCCAAAAATCGGTCTCCCTTTTCAGTTCTTGCCATTTCCACACCCAGACATGAAGGATAATGCAGAAATATGCTTCTGCAACTCGTTTTCCTCTTGGCATGCAAAAATCTCAACTTCAAACATTTGGTATGGAGAGTACAGGTAGGGTTGGAAGGAGTAATTATGCAGGAATTTGCAAAAGAGCAAGTACAACCGCTTCAGAAGGCTACATGAACCAAGTTCAAAGGGCCAAAGGATCGCCTCCAAAAGCTCGAAGGGTATGTGCCCTTGCGGGGGCACCCAAAAGACAAGCAGGACCTTTGTAACTCTTCCGAAAGGCAATTTTGGAGCCCAAGGCGCCCTTGCGTAAGGCAGTGAACACCTTCGGGAAAGTGGACAAGGCAGAAAAAGGGCAGAGTTTCCTTTCGGAGAAAGACAAGGCAAAAGACAAAAGATTCCTTCGGACATTTTGTCCGAAGGAAATCCAGGGAATAGACAAAGGTTGAATTCCTTCGGACATTTTGTCCGAAGAAATTCACAAGGCAAAAAACCAAACGGAAGAAAACCCTTAGGAAAGAAATCTGCGACAAAGTGGCAAGGGCAAATTCTTTCGAAGAAAAGTCCGAAGGAATTCCGTTGGACATTTTGTCCGAAGGAATTTGCCCAAAGGAAAAGCCTGACCGAAATAAAGCAAGCGACAAAACATAAAGGGAACAATTCCTTTGAACAAAATGTCTGAAGGAATTCTTTCGGACATTTTGTCTAAAGGAATTGAGAAGCCAAGGCAGCCCGAAGGAGCCCGAAGGGCAAGTGCCCTTGTGGGAGACTCTTCGTTGCCAAAAAGGAGACCTTTCTCCAAGCCCCGAAGGGAACACCTTCCCTTCGGGAGAGTTCAAACGGCAAAAGCCTGAACAAAGGAAAAGAAAGCCGAAGGAATTACCAAAGGGGTGACGGGCTCGAAGATGTCAAATTCAGTATCACGGACTAGCCGTTGGAATATAAACGTCCAGCGACGTCCCCGCGGACGTCAAATTCAGGACAATGAAATAGCCGTTGGCTTTCAAATGACGACGGGCGCGCAAACGTCAATTTTGCGGCAATGAAATAACTGTTGATCTTTAAATGATTGAGCGCAAATCCAAAGGAATTCAAAGGGCTTAAAGCCAAAAGGAGGAGACTGCCGAGAAGATAGCCCTGAGAGCTAAGATTGCCAAAAAGGGCCAAGAGATGACAAAAGACAAAGCCAAGAAAAGACAGCCAAAAAAAAGGCAAAAGTCAAGAGTGAACTCAGTGACCTGCCGAGAAAGGAGCCCGAGGAGCCAAACACAGATATGGACAAAACAACCCAGATGGCAAAAGGGAAGCGTCAGTAGAAGAGTTATTACAGCGGTTGGAACAGTCCCTATGAAATGGTCATCAAGGAGCACAAACAGTGAATGGCGCGGCCTGTTTTTCCTCATTTTGCATTGATGAGCAGACAATGGCGTGAATATCTTTAAGAAGCGGTCTTGTTGGCAGACAAAGGGGCGCGGCCCATGCTTTCACAATAATGTTTGATATAACTTAGACGCCAAAGTCAAGATTGACAACTGCCACATCATGTTCTTTCAACGACTTCCTCTTCCCAATGTTTTCAACGCAGCATGGGCCACTTGTAAAAAAGGGCGCCATTGCTTCCTCTCTCTCTATATATATTGTAAACTCTCATTTGAGAGAGGCATCTCTCATTTTGTATGGTGCAGCCTTGCCAAAATTTCACCTTGAATCAATAGAATGCGTTTTTACCTCTATTTGGTTGGATATATCTCTAAGTGTGCCTGAGTATTAACCTTGTGTTCAGTCATTTTTCATGATGCTTTCACAAGCTTGATACCAACATACCTGGTATAGACAAAGCACCATTCCTGCATGTAACCAGAAGAGCTGTATCTGGAGCGCAGAGACAAAAGAGGGTTACTATACAGTGTGTTTTCCTACAACGCCTGTGGTAAGTTCATTTTCTGTGTGTCTTCATTAAGCCTTCTTGTAAAGCTCCCTACGGTCTGGGCTTTTCACCAAATAAAGTGTATGTATGTCATCTTCTGGTTTGAAGTGTGAGTAAATGAGTAGATCAAGCTTTTGGTGCATCACCGTCTTAGTTTAGTTTTCCTCTTTTTAGTATTCTTCTCTCTTTTCAACCCCCCCCCTCTTTTATATATTAGCAATATTACTGGAATAACTCAGAGATGCATCAAAGGGAGCTAGCCTTTATCTAGAGATTCTCCCCTCAGTTTTGCTGGACCCATAGGCAAAAGAGGAGTCTCCATTGTGCCGCATGGAAGACAGAAGTTCAGATTTCTGTCAAGGGTGCAATCCATAGCGTCAACAGGATGAACTTGTCAGAAACTGGTTGACAGACCCTGCAAAGAAAAGGAAAGGGAGTGCTCAATTTTGGCCTGTAGGACCAAAATTGGTCAACAGGAGTGAGATTTTGTTTTTGTGCAGCTGGAATTATTTTGGTCATAGAAAGCAAGATAATGGGCTGTTTATGGAGCACTTTAAGAGCACTGCGAGGTAGAGAAAACATTTTCTTGCTTTCTTCTTCTTCTTTCAGTTCTGTCTAAGAACCTTAGGCAGTAGTGTTTGTAGACGGTATAGTTTTAACTGCAGATTGAGCAGTAGATATTAACCCAAGGATAATCTTGATGTTGTTGGTTTGAAGTTGACTATTGCTAATACTTTTATGGCTTGTAGCTATGGCCTAGGCGGGTTTTCACAACCCATCTGGATTTATGTTTACTTTTTTAGGTTATGGCTTTCAGAACCTCGAAGATCACCAAGCTGAGGAAAACTGATATTTTGGTGCAATTTCCTGTTATTAATATTGCTTCCTATTATTAAACATTCTAACAAAACGTGTTGCCCATTTTAAACATAATAAATTGAAATCTCTTATTGTTAAATCACAATTATTCATCCATGACAAAATGAAACTTCAAAATTGAAATATGAATGTCTCATTGCAATAGAATCATAGATATAACTGTAACAAGAGTCTTAAGTCTCAAATAAAAAAATAAAAATATAACAATTGAATTTTAGCCATGACAAAATGCTGAACTGCAAGATCAGTATTCCGAGTTTCCATCAGCCCCATCTGCCATGAGCCCCAGTAGCTCTTGCTCTTTCAGTTTGAATATTTTGGCTCCTCCAACGGATCCCCAACCAATCTTTGCTTGCACCTCTTGTAGAATGATTAATGTCTACTGAGATACTAGACTATCGACAAATACTGTACACAAAATAGTAATACGAATAATAACAGCTTGTATTCCTAAAAGACAAGTCTCAATACAGTTTGCAGAGTACAGGGAGGAAATGATACAAGCTCCCATACCCCGCCATGCAATATGCTATTTTAATGACAAGACCCAATGGTTGTTGGCTGATCCAACTGTCACAACTGACATAACTAAGGTTCTTACTATATCACTAACTCAATACCCACACAAGACTTCGAACAATAGCAACTTGTATTCATAAAAGATAAGTCTCAGTACAATTCACAGAGTACAGGTAGGATTGATACAAGCATCCATAACCTGACATACAATATGCTATTTGAAGGACAAGACCCTATGGTTGTTGGTTAGCCCAACCATCACAACTAACATAACTAAGGTTCTTGCTATATCACTAACTAAATGCTGACACAAGACTATCAAAACAATGCCAGCGATAACAATACATGTTTTCATAATTGACAGTTTACACCTCTCAATCCTCATCTACATGCATTGACTCCTATGGATCCACATCCCATAATGCTGCTAGACTCTCCTTATACTTAGTCGTCTTGCAATCCTGAAGATGCAAGGCACTGCGTACAACAACTACCTTCACCATTCTTTGAGTAGATGAAAATATGTGTGGATCAATATCTCTCAACAACAGTGGAACTAATGACTTGGGAAAAGGTGACTGGAAAGTGTTTATAGCGTTGCTAGTTCTGCATGTAGCTGACACCGTCCTTTGGGGTCCTCCTATGATATGGTGAGTCTATCCTCTCTAGCTGCTCTCTTGAAGCCTATGATACTAGAAAATGCTTGTTCTCTAGTTTATATTTTTTTAAGGGCCTTAAAGAAGCCTTTTTCCACTTACTCGTTGTTGATGGGAGTTAATCTCTGAGGCCTTTCCACATAACATTTAGTATTAACTGCATATGCTTTCATATGTAATGGGGTGTTCAAATTGTCCCACCTTTTTGAACTTGTCAAAATTTGCTTGTCATAGAAGGCCAAGGTTGTGTCTCTATTACAAATTATGACCTTCATCTGTCCAAACATGCTATCAATAGTCTCATAAATCTCTCCTAGCTAGGAGATTCGTAGTCATGATATCCAATGACAGTAAAAATAGGCTCTACAAAGGACAATGTACTTTCTGTATTTGGGCAAAGGTCATCTCTAATCACCACTTCCCTTACTTTCTTATCCTGATCTATCTTGGACCCCACCCACCTAGTACACGCTTGAGTCATTATTATAAGTTGCAACCTGGCTTTTGTAACTCAAGCATCCTCTCCAACAATATGAAATAGGAGGAAAACCTTGTATCCACAGGGTTGAGGAATGAAATCTTCGGAAAAGACCTAAATGGTGGCATTGTGGTGTGCTGGTTGCTAGTAAGCATGAGCTCCTCTCTAGCACTTGTCACCACCTATTTTACCCAATCAATCTTTCCAACATTTTTTAATGCCTTGTTCATTTCCAACACGAAACAAGGAGTCCAATAAATTTTCTTGCAGGTATCTTCAATCATCCTTCTTGCTTTCCTACACCCATAAGCTGCATCGCAGCACCAGTAACTACCTCCATATCATTGGAGGGCCCAATCTTCTCTATGGCATCCTTCAAAATCTGCAACTAAAATTTGATGTCCTTGTGCTTTCGATAACAATCTACAACTCTTAAGGAAATAAGGACATGCATCACATTTGACAATGTCATTAAAGAATGGACAGTGCCGAATGTCCATCCATTCATCCATGATAATAGAACACCCTATCCCCACCCATGTCTCCCTCATCTCCTCCATCAAAAACGAACTTCTGAGCAGTTTTTATCAAGAATTTAGGTGCTACATTTGGTTTTTTTGGAGGCACATAAGAATTATCTCCAACACATGCTTTATGAAATGCCTCCCTATAGTGAGGAGTCCTAGGCACATGGAATGAAATACCATAGGAAAAGAAGAATTTGCCAATTGCATCATTTGCTTCTTACATGCTTTCACATTATACTCTTTTGTAACTGTGTTTGCATCTCTTTTTTCTATTGAAGGCCCTAATCCTAAATCCACATTTGAACCTTAGTAGTTGTAGAAGGAATCCTAGGACTCCTAGAATTAACCCTATAAGGTGATGCGGGGGTACATTATTCAACCGTAAAAGAAAGGTTTCTTTTTGTGTTCCGCAACTTTATCATTTTAGCCCCCTTCAAGTGTAATGTTTTCACAAGCCCTAACCTCACAACCTCGCGATCCTTCAATTCCAGCTGAAACTGCAAATATTGCATTTGAAGTGGCGTGTCCACCTCTGGGTGTTTTTTGGCTTGCTTTTATCAAACACTGTTACAAACTAATATAGGGGTTTAGGGGATTGGATGGTTTGAAAGACGCCCTTGCATGTTGCTTGAAGGGTCAACCAGATTGGGTAGCACTCCTAACTGAACTTCTTGTTTGAGTTCCTTTTTCACCGACCCTACTTTCATTCTATGTTTCCTTCATTTGCATCCGCTCCACACTCTTGTTACTCATTTTGTAGATTGTTGCAAAAACAAAAACTTAACAAACTATAAAAATTGCGGCATACACACACAAAAAAAATGGAAAATAATAACACAAGCATTATTAACTCTTGAATCTGCTCCAGACATGCTTCAAATTCCTTTCCTTGGGTACAAATTCATCTCACTTCTCTTTTTTCCTCTTCTTTCCTTTCTTTTCCTCTCATGCAATGTCAAAATGAAAAGATTAGGGCTGAGGAAAGGGTGGGGGTCCTTGGTGGGCCTCCTCCTTTGTTTTCTTTTTTTGCCTAATGTTTTTTCTAAGTCTTTTCGCAATTAATATTGCACCACTACATTTTTTTATTCCCTCGGCAGATGGAATGAAACTGGATGATGTGAATCTTGAGATGCTCCTTGGCAGAGCTTGATAAGTTAATGAGACTACGAACCAGGATTAAGAAGTAGAACCCCTGGTATCCAATACTTTTATATATGAAATCCTTCAATGTTTGCTTGTTGGATATGCAGGTTGATGATAGTTAAAATGTCCCCTAATTGCTAAGCATTGTGGTGAATTGCAACATAGCTGTATCCATCTTAGAATCTGTTTATTTTTTCTTATGTTTTTAAATTGAAAAGTAAGTTATTCCTTACTTTTTCTTAATATGCTATGCTCAACCTATTTTCTTATTCTTATTGACTGCTTTTGGCCTTTTGTGGACATCAGTTTTCCACTCTTCCTCTGTGCACTTTATACCATGTTTTGCTCAATTCATTATCATTTGGATGTGGTTTACATATGCCGTCTTAGCTAAGAATACCTTTTTTCTTGTGCTTGAGTCCATATGGCTTTTTGTTTAGTTTAGTATGCTTAAATTGATATTGATGTGGGGTTGTAGAAAAACAATTAGAAAAACCGGCCATAAAATCTCTTTTGTTCACTAGGAAAATGTTTTCTTTGTGTGGCAGATATTATCTTAAGGGAAACAATTGGCCCTTATGTGGAGTGGTTGAAATGCTATGTTCATTTGGCTTCAAAATGTGAAGAAAAATGATCAAATCTAAAGAGGAATGCCTTATTGGTGAGGATCCCTCATGAAATTTCCCCAATGTTGAGATTTATTCAAATTATCATTTTATGAGCATTAAAGCAAATTGTAAAGGTTTCAAACTAATGACTTCAAGATTTCGTCTGAGTGTTTGTTCTAAGTGATTTAATGGGTAAAAGTCTTTTGGTTGATTCAAACCCCCCACAGTCTTACCCAGAAGATTGTTACACAATTTCAAGATTCATATAGACATGGACATGGAAGCAAACACTACAGTGTAACATTGCAGAAAAATCATAGTTTTAGTAGCATGCTTTGCATGAGTTATCGACAAGTGTATAGATATATAGAGTTTTGACATGCTCTTTAACTAGAAGACTAGCTGCAATGAAGGGGATGAATGAATTTTGAAATATTGTCTTGATTATTCGTTTCCTTTGTTAGTGTTTTTAGGCTTCCACAATCCATAATTAATAGATAAAAGCTTCTCAAAAATCTTGTGATAGAATTTTGAGTACATCGACATTTTAGGTCACACTACATCATCCACCTTCTTGATGAGATATTTTGGATCACAATACATGATCTATCATCAGGATGAAGATTTGTTTGGATTACAAATTAGAGCTCCTTATATAGATAACTTTGCTACATGCACAAGATGCCATGCAGGTCCAAACACTTGGATGTGACTAAATGCCATGCTTGTATTGAAAAAGCATAGGTCATTGCTAAGGGGGATCACTTCTTCAAGTGGTGACTGAGGGAGGTGGTGGGGATTGACAAACATCGTAATAACTTAAACAAGGATGAAGGCCTAAGCTTACGTCACTCATTTGGTTCCTTCATACTCAAACTTAGAGGAGCTCTCACAACCTAGAGGGAGCAACTAATTAGTTAAAATATTAATTATGTGGTCGGTCAAAACTAACTCGTTAACAACTAGTTTACAGAAACTGAATTATCAATTAAATAAAACAATTAATGTTCTCCATAGGTTTGACCCACATGGCATCTTGTGCATATAACAAAGTTATCTATATAGGGAGCTCTAATTAGTGATCCAAACACATCTTCAAGCTGATGATTAATCATGTAGTGTGGTCCAAAATGCTTCATTATGACAATGGATCACATAATGTGATCCAAAATGTCAATGTAATCAAAATTCTATTATAGATTTTTTCTAGAAGTTTATTTCCATTTCGTTTATGTTTGGGAGTAGATATCGGTGATTAATAGTAATCTTATTCATGTCTATGTTTATATACATCCATGTATTATTACTGATAACATTTTATTGATAAATTGTTTTGATTGTTGTGTTTCCATATCCATTTGCAAAAGCTTCATGTTGTGTTTGTTGGCCACATATTGCAATAAATGAATATAAGAGTATTTATGATGCAATGTACAAGAGTTGATAGTCATGGTTTAGGAGTGTTTTTTAATTTTTAGTTATATAGATAGTTCCAATGGGGTGGGTTACTCCCTATCGTTGCACCTTTCCTCCTAGTTTTATTTGAATCATTTATATTGTATTGTGTACTCGACTATGAAGCATTTCATATCATCTTATCGTTCATCTGTCATATGAGATTGAGGACATGAGTACTGTAATCTGGATGCGATTAAAAGAAAAGGCTCCATTTTTTATATCTTGTGTTTTATGTGTTATCTATACCACATGTTGATGTTTTATTTATGTAGGTTGAATTGTGTGGGTAAATTTTCTTACATACACTTTTTGCACCATCGTTCAAGAACAAATCCATGTAGCCTGTGATGCTATTTTGGAAAGAAATATAAAAATGGGAATGGGAAGAGATTTCGACTCAAGTGAAGCCAAAAAGGAGGAAGAGTTAGTAAAGGACCTTAGTGCAGTCTGGGACCCATCTTAATTCCTTCAATGAGAGTCTATGGATACACAAACTCCTCTTGTTGATGTTGTCAACAACGTCACATGAAATGAATATGTTGAGCATATGTTTGTTAGTTCCCCAACATTCACTGCTTGCAACTATCTGGAACTGAAGAGTTGAGATGCTGAGAGAAAGCACATTACCAAGCATGAGGATAGAGTACAAAAGAGAGGAAGAATAAGGGAGGGAAAGTGAGCGATGTTGTCAAGGTAATTTTTTGTTTTGTGCATATAAGAACCAATTGCTACCCATTAAGAAGAGTACTCCTAGATTGATAATTCTTCAAAACTCTACCAAGATAGCGGAAACATAGTAGAGATGGAGATTGTCAAAGATAGAGTTGATGTGGGAATTAACAATCCTAACATTGTCTGAACTTGAGAGAAAGGGTGAAATGCATACGACCTCTAGGATGGAAAGAATAAATGGAGGAAGACACCAAAATTACGATGGAGGTATGGCCACAATCATCTAGGAGTGGGAAATCAAAGGTGGAAGCAAGGATGGTGGGAGGATTGTCGAGGAAGAGGGTGGACATCGTGATAGTGGGAGGATTGTCGAAGGGAGGCAAATTCATGATGGTGTGAGAGAAGTGGGTGGTGAGAGTGAAGTAGGACCGTAGACAAAGGGTAATAGGGAACCAAGAGACAACTTCGGGTCGGAGGTTGCACCTTCTTTTTGGGGAATTTGTGGATTGAATTTTAATACTCATATTGCACATAGGGAACTTGCACTAGTATGGAAAATTTGATATTATCGGAGTAGACGGGTTGGGCAAAATGGAAGACCAAGAGAGGCTCAGGAGTCAGAAGTCTAGTTGATACAAAAGAGGGGGATTCCACCAAGAAATCCACCACCGTCGCTACGGCCAGTACCAAGCAACATGAGGAGTCTGCTGCTAATGGGCGAGAGGAAACTATCCAAGTTCATGGGTGACAATAACCAAGACCTTGTGCAACATTGTAACACATTACAATTTGAACAACAAATGGAAATTGTATTAGTCATTCCTAGTGACCTCGAGATGGATTGGTAATTATTGATACATGGAGTAGGACAAGACTGAGATGAATACATAGGAGAAGTTAAATAAAGCGTTTCAGAAAGAGTTCAAGTTACTTCGAGATGACAATCAATTTGTAGTAGAGTTCTACTATATGAAGCAAGGGAAAATTGGCTTAGTGCGCATATACAGTAGGACGCTAAAACATTTGATATCCAAGTTAGAGATTCCTTTGGTTGATGGTCTTCAGAAGAGGTGGGTTGTTGAAGGTCTCAAACCAAAATTAAATACTAAATTGAAGATTGTGCTACCTACAAGACAATGATGTGAGTGATCGAGCCTATGAACTTGAAGAGTGTCAAAAAATGCAAGGACAAAGGTATTGAGAGATTCATCAAGGGAGGATAGCTCTCGACCCTTCAACATAATCGCCATAAGAAAGAAAATGAGGAGAATGTTTGAGGAGTTAAAGGATGAAGCAAAGGAAAGGAAAGAAGTTTGGTGCACAACTTGTTGTACAGAGGGACACGCAAGTGTGAATTATTCTAGAATTTGTGAGATGTGTATGGTGACTGAACATACAGTCAAAGATTGCCCCTACAATCTCAAAATCAAGAAAGAACAAGGGATTGTCACAAAAGCATTGACCTTCAAGGAAGCCACAAGTAGTAGGTATCAAAATCTAGACAAGGAGGTGGTCAAACAAATCAAATCCAAGGAGGGCCAGGCATGGAAAGAAGTATAAATGCATTCCTTTAATTCAATGTTGCATGTGTAGATGATGCGGATCTAGAAATCATGATGACAATATTTGTACTACGCACTGAGCCACAATTGATGTGAACATCATAGAGCAAGAATAATGCAATGATAACTAGTGCGCAAGCTGAAAAGAACTAGTACTTGGACCTTGTGGTGGAAAAGGAAATACTTGTAGATGTGAGGGACCAAGTCCAACAAGCTATGGGTGAGGATTCCCACACAAGAGAAAAATAATGAAGTACAAACGAGAGAATTATTCATCCATTGGAAATAACAATTTCTAGGCAGGTTACAGAGACAACCATTCTGGTCAAGATAGGAGAGTAACTATATACCATCTTTTCCTTACACAATGTGCTAGACACATCGCTCGAGAGGATGGAAATGGAGGTACCCATGGAGTAAGATAGAGTCCCGAATTCCATGACACTAATGATAAATATTTTGGCTTGGGTAAATCTGCTTACAAAGAGCACCTAGAGAATATTTAACAAATCAATGTTGTGGCCATGTATGTTCAAATTGGCAATGGAAAATCAATGCAATATTGAACCTCTAGGATTCTTGGTAGCAGAAGAAGTACAAATAGGAGGATGTTAGTTCATGGTTGACTTCATGGTGATACCTTTGTTGAAACCAACCTTTGATGTCTTGTTAGGACGAACCATGCATGTAAAAGGCTAAGTTAAGATTGAGTATGAAGAAGAAAATAGTATCGTTAGAACAAAAGGTTAAGAAATTCAATATAGACATTATGACTCAAACTATAATCTAGGAGGCTACGTCATCCGACTCGGAGGAAGGTGAATAGTTTGATGACATACCCATAAACTCAATAGATGATAGAGTCCTACATTTGGGGTAATGCTCCAAGGATGAAGAGCATTCAAGTAGTGGATTGTTGCATTCGAAAATGGGAGACTGGAATTTTCTCCTTGCCTTGTTGCATAGAAATGTACCCTTGTGATAATGGGGAGCCATCCAGATCCACAAGGATGAAATATGGGAAATAAGACTATGGGAAGACGAAACAAGCTATGATCAAAGCACCGAGCAGAAGTCGAGAGTTCCCACCATTCTTTACAAAGTTTGACTACATAGAATTTAAGATCGACAACACCCTAGCACATTCCTTTCCAACTAAATAGAAAATTCAGTATGTTGGTCCGAGGATAATGGAGGTGAACCTTGGGATGGATGAGACCCCACAAGTCATTCACGTGGGAAATGCATGGGACCTAGTATTGAAAGTTGCTGCTTTCTGAATTTATTCAACTAGATGGACGTATTTACATGGATATGTATATAGATTTGAAGGTTGTTCTATCGGAATTATGTGAGAAAAAGATACACCTAGTATTGGGAGCTCAACTTATCAGGAGGAGACCATATCAAATGAATCATGAGTACACAACAAATGTACAAGCGGAGATGGACAAGATGATTAAAGGACTTATCTTCAAGGTGAATATGAGTGACCATGTATCACCCATAGTCATCAGCTTGAAGAATAATGCACAGATTTGAATGTGTGGATTTTCGTAGTTTGAATGTAGTAACTATTATCGCTCAGAAGTGCACCGTGCTGAGTACGTGTCCCCGTTCTCACTTCCGTTGATACAATGGAAACTCTCCACGGTGTGGGACCTTATAATTAAAGAGAATCTCCAAATGAAGCGCTGGTTCCCTTTGGTACACTCACCTACTTGTATCTTAACTATCTAATTCTGTGCTTTCTTGACTAGGAAAAGGGTAGAAGAACCTATGCTAAAGTTGAAAATGAAGGTGATGCACCAATATTAAAGTCAATTATGCCTAAACTTGACACACTTTGGAATCCAAATAATTTGCACAAACTCACCTCATCTTCATACAATGACTCTTGCATAAGTATTTCATACACAGGGCTTGACAGACACTAGTTTGAGAGGAATGAACAATGGTTGAATTAACTTCCGGATTAGGTAGAAATTAGATTTAGACACTTTATATGACCTACAAGAATTCTCATTTGCTGCATAAAAGTGAGAGATTTAGACATAAACATAGGAAAAACAATCATTCACTAAGTTCTATCAATGAATTAAGAACACACTTCATGAACAACTTGAAGATGGAGGAAAAATTCAGCTATTTCTTGCTTCAAAGGTGAGGTAGTACAAAATTTTGGTAGAGTTTCAGTAAGCCAAAAGCATAATCTTCTCATAATCATTCAAAAATGAATGTACATATAGAAAATAAGAAGAGAGAGAAGACAAGAAGTTCTAGATGAGTTCACATGCAAGTCCTAGTTCATTTATGTTTCAACTAAAAATTCAATTCAAAATTGAACTCCACATTCAACTCCACTTTTCATTCCACCTAAAATCCAACATAGCATTTGAGTTTAAACATTATTTCATGGAATATGGCGTGTTAAGAGAGAGAGAGAGGCTATTCTTGCATGTTTGAAAAGTCAAAGGGCTCTTCATGCATCTTGAATCTTGAATTAACTTGTTATAATCTTGCATGCAACTTTTGATCTTCTTTAGTTAGCTCTTTTTGGTTTTAAGTTAACTCCTCTTGGTATTTCATGCATCTTAAATTTAGACTTTAGTTACCTTGACTTGCATCTTGGAGTTTGACTTGAGCTTTGTGACTTGCAACTTGGAGTTTCTCTTCAATTATCTCACTTGCAACTTGCATGCAACTTGACTTTTCTAAATTTAGCCCAAAGGGGGGCTTAATAAGAGAGAGATTGCAAGATGATGTTATAAGGAGTATTTTGCATGAAAATAGGACCTCAAATATTGACGAAAACTCGATCTCAACTTCTTCACTTTTGCATGTTTTGAACTCCATTTTTCTAGGGTTAACTAAAGATTCTTGCTGTTGACTTGACCTTTTCTAAATTTAGTCAAAAGGGGGCAACCTGTGTTTTGCAATTTTCTCTCTCATGTACAATACGGATATGACACCACTTTGAAACATTCAAAGATATCAAAACAGACTTTCATGTCAAATTTCATGAGATTTCATTCGATAAAACTCAAAATATGCACTTTTTGGTGTTGACTAGTGTTGACGCAGTGGATTGCACCCTTCAAAAGAAAAATCGGCTTCTTTTTTCCACGTGGCACAATGGAAACACTCCTCTTGTTGTGGGTAGCAAAACTGAGGAGTGAATCTCTAGATCATGGGCTAGCTCTCCTTGATGCACCTTAAAGTCCTGAATTTCTACTGCTAACAATGGGGGGGGGGTGAAAAGAGAGAGGGATGCTATTAAAACATAAACTAAGATGGTGATGCACCAAAATTGATTGATCTACTCATTTTTTATCTATGCTTTTTACCAAAAGGAGCGAATAGACACTTCATTCGAATAAGAAACTAGACTGCATCAATATTTCAACAAGGGGTTTGATGGAATTATGATGAACCTACCATAAGTGCTCTAGAGGCACACTGTTGGATGATTTCTCACCTGCACCTATACTTCAACCTGGACGCTTCTTGTTGACTTGCAGAAGATCTTGGATACACTAGATACACTGGCATCGACTTATGCAAGCGTTAAAATAAATGATTAAACGTAAGACAATACGTAGACATATGCAAAAGTGTAAAAAATCAGATGGAGGTAAAACGCTCTTTTGATTAAAGGCAAATTTTTGTCAGGGCTTCGCCATACAAAATTGAGAGATATCTTTCAAAGCCGAGAGGTTACAATATATATAGAAATTGGAGAAAAACCCTTGACTAGTCAAGAACAAGAGGCCCATATTGCTGTCGCTTCTCATTAAACGTGCCTATGAAAGCCACGCTGTAGGTGTCTCATATATTGACTTTGCTGTTTGGGCGTATTAAACACCCCTGCAAAAGTATGGGTCGCTTCTCTCCATAATCGACAAAGCCATCTCTCCATGAAAGTTTGCGCAGCTCCCTGCCTACTAATGCCAAACAAAGAAAAAATGGGCCGCTCTCTTGAATGCTCGTGCAACTCTCTTAATGGCTGTTCCGTGGAGACTATTCCATTTGCAAGCAATTACTTCCCTTGTCGACGCCTCTTGTGCCACCTGGATTGATCTGGTTCGTTCTTGCGCTTGATTGGCTGTCATCTGGAACGTTCTGAGTGTTTTTCTTATGTGTGCGTGGCTATGTTCTGAGCCATTCTCTCTCTCCTCTCTTTTCTTGTTATTTCTTGTTTTTTCCTGGTAATTCGGGCTCCTGGGGGCTATCTTTCTTGGCGGGTCGCTGAGTCTTGCTTTTGGCTTTATGCCTTTGAATTTCTTCGGACGTGCGCTCATGAGTTCTTTCGGACGTTTTGTCCGAAAGACTCTATTCTTTGGCGTCTATCAACGACTAACGTATCCCATCAAAATTGACGTCCGTGGGCCCGTCACTACCCTTCAACAATTTTCTTGGGTTTTTATAAATGGACTTTTCCGAAGGGAAAGTGACCCTTCGGAAAAAATGGGAAGGTCCTCTTTTGATAGCCAAGTGTCCTCCGAAAGAGCACCTACCCTTCGGGTTTTTTGTCTTGTCGAATTTCTTCGGACAAAATGTCCGAAGGAATTCCTTCGGACACCTTCAGACATTTTGTCGAAAGAAATTCATTCCTTGAGTTACTTCAAGGAATTCCTTAGGACATTTTCTTCGAAGAAATTCATTCTTCGACTTGTCACTTTTCCTGAAGGAAATACTCCTTTACGGCTTTTTGGCCTGGTCTTTTGCAAACAGACCTTCTACCCTCCGCAAGGGTACTTTGGGTTTGGTTTCCCTTCAGAGCTCTTTGAAAATTCCCATTTGTCACTTCCCTGCCCTCCGCAAGGGTACTTTGGCCTTTGAGTAGTCTTTCGGACGAAGTCGCAAAAGCCCTGTTTGGCACCCGAATGCCCTCCGCAAGGATACCTACCCTTCGGAGCTTCTGTAAAAAACCTCTGCCCCTTTGAAATTGGCCCATTTTGCCGATAAAAGGCTTACTCGAAGTAACCTGTTTGTCTTGCCCAAACATCCAAGATCAAAATGAGTTCCAAATCAACCCAAGTGTTTGCCGGACTTTAAAACATTTGGTCATCAGAAGGAGGAAATTTGGTCTTTAATAGAAACAGGCCTGTCACAGAGAAAACCATGAAACCGCTGTGGGATGAATTTGTCAGAAATTGATTAACAGACCCTGCCAGGAAAAGGAAAGGGAGTGCTCAATTTTGGCTTGCAGGACCAAAATTGGTCAACAACTAGTTTGCACAATTTTATTTCGAAATGCATGTAGGTCTACGTTTTGCCCTTTTTTTGAGTTTTATGAGGTCTAAAAACCTAATTCTTTTTGCATTAAGACCAGTACAAAGCCCTCTCAGCATTACAACCATTTTATATGCTCAAACAATCTCTTAAACCTCTTAAAAATTGCTTTTTCTGACTATTTCTCTTGCTTGCTTAAAACTCTGATTCTTGTACTTTTTTCTTTCTCCATTATTTGCCCTGAACTTTTGATTGAGAAAGGTGTATAAAGGTCTTATATGCCCCATAAGAGCTCACATCACCTTTATTTTGCAAAAAAGAACTCAAAAACGCAAACTTATTGCTTAAACCCGAGCAAATGAAGGTTTAAGAAGGGTTTTAGAGCACTTGTTCTTGTTAACAATTGTTCATAAAGTTAAGCCACTGTAACCTGCAACCAATGCATGTAGTATTTATGATATATGGGCTCCAAACTCCTCCTAAGACCATTTGAACTAACTCTTCTTCACTTTCATGTATCGAGCATTTGAAAATTGCCTTCCCTAGCTTGCAAAATAACTTGTTAGAGGAATAAAAGAAACTTTTGTCAAAATTTGGACTTGTGAGTAGTTCCTGAGCATGATTTTGGCCTGATGAATTTTGTATGATGTTTTAAAGACTTTTTTGGACCCTTAATTCATGAATTGAGTCTTCTTGAAAATCTGCACATAAGTAACTTTGACCAATGGTGGCAAAGTTGTCAACATTCTTGGCAACTTTGTTGGGATGTTTGCTTGCTAAACACTCAAGATTAGTAGCTCTATCCATTGGATTATGGAGTCATGAAAATATCACCAAATCTTAAACTAAAAATGCTTTTTCAAACAACTCTGAAACTGAGAATTCCCTTAAGCAACTACAATACTTGTGCATAAGCACTTATTGAATTGAAAACTAGAACAACTACCAACTGAAAGATGTGCAAGATATCACTTAGAGGAATGAAAAACTAAAACTACTAATATGTGCAACAATCAAGATCCACTTGGATCAAAACAAAAACCTCTTAGGTCCTTTTCATGTGGTTGATGAAGATGACTAACAAGCTATTGTGTGAATGCCATTCATGTTGGATCAGCGCTTTTTCTTACTGCCAGCCTCTTTGGCTTGTCTCCAAGTGAATCAACTAAAGCAAACATATCTCCAATACAAACAAACTCATCATGTGGTTCAATACTCGCGTCATGTTGCTATTTCACACTAAGAAAGATTTCCAATATAACTACATTCTGATTTACCTTCATAACCACTTTATCAATGTCTTCACAAGGAGATGTAGGTCTATAAAGTTTCTCGAAGTCCTGAATCAACTCGAAGTGCCGTTGCCATAAGTCATCAAAACCTTCTTGGTTCTCACTTGTAGCTTCTTGAGGTTCACTATGAGTCACTACATCTTTTGTATCTTTATTTAGCTCATGTTTAGGACTGTTACCTTGTGAAACCATTGTTGCAATCTCACTAGTTGCTATTATATCCTCTCGAACATCTTCATGATAGGCTTCTTGAGGCTCACTGCTGCAATTTGATTTTTTAATGACTCTTCAAGGGTTGCAACATGATCTTCTATGCCAAATTGAATATCATTTGACCAACACAACTCTTGATCATCTTTTTTTGACAAATTCTTTTCTTCACCTGCATGTTCTTTTTCTTTTCATACAACAGGGTCTCCTTCAAAAAGGGAGATGGCAGGAGGACAAGAGGTCTCATTTGGTGGCATAGGAATATAGGTCATTATTGACTGCTCTTGAATGGGTTTTGGGATTGAAGAGTCATTAAGAAGGCTTTTATTCAATATTTCTTTGAAAGAAGGGAAAAAAACTTGTGTTAGGGCTTCATGCTTCAATGCTTTATACTTCTCTCTCCACTCAACAATTAACCTTTCAAATTCATCTTTATGGACAACTTCAATTTGAGGAATGCGTGGAGGGCTCAAGAATCTTGGAAACTCTCTTGGTTTGGCTTCTACAAATTTCTTTATCTCTTGATTTTGGATAGTCATAGGAAAAGGCTCTTTCTCAAGAGTAGGCATGACATAATCAAGGATATTAGTCCAAGAAGGTTTCCAAGATGGAATGGTTTTAGGCTCTTGGGGATGAGTGAGTAAATATTGCATAGCCTTATTATATCTCTTCAATGAATCTATTTCTTGCTGATGTATATAGGCCTGATATGCAAGTTCTTCTTGATGCCTATTGTATTCCTCTTCCTTATCAATTTTCATACATTGCCTCTTAAAGTTAAGTATTATCTCTTGCACACTTTTTTCAAGTTGATTGGAAAGAACATGATTTTGTCAACGCTGATTGGAAACATGATTACGGGTGGGAAGGGAGTAAATATCATGAGAATATGGATATTCTGCTGGTTCAGTGCCACTTGAGGTGAAGCCATAAATATTCTCATCTTGAAACGAGGGATATGAAGGGACAAAAGTTGCATTTTCAAAAAATAGAGGATTGAAATACATACCAACTGATGTTTTTAGGTATTTGGATTGCTCAAACCAATAGTATATAATCTGAAGTCACCAGATACTGAGTACTTGAGCAATGTTTTTGTTGCGAATTGCTAAAACCAACATCAATTTTTAACAATCTTCTGTACTATTGTTCCACCAGACATACTAGAAACTATTATCACTCAGAAGTGCACCATATTGAAAACATGTCCCTGTTTTCACTTCTGTTGATACAAAGGAAACTCTCCAAGGTGTGAGACCTTATAATTGGATAGAATTTTCAGATGAAAGGTCGGTTCCCTTTGGTACACTCACCTACTTCTATCTAAACTATCTAATTCTGTGTTTTCTTGACTAGGAAAATGGTAGAAGCCAACTATGTTAAAGCTGAAAATGGAAGTGAAAACTACAAATTGGGCCGATGCACCAATATTAAAGTCAATTATGCCTATACTTGATATGCTTTGGAATCCAATTAACTTGCACAGATTCACTTCATCTTCATACAATGACTCTTGCATAAGTATTTCACACATAAGTCTTGACAAACACTTACACTAGCTTGAGAAAAATGAATGATGATTGAATTCACTTTCAGATTAGGTAGAAATCGGATTTAGACACTTATATGACTTGCTAGAATTCTCTTTTTTTGCATAAAGGTGAGAGATTCAAATATAAATATAGGAAAAACAATCATTCACTAAGTTTTATCAATGAATTAAGAACACACTTCATGAACAACTTGAAAATGGATAAAAAATTCAACTATTTATTGTTTCAAAGGTGAGCTAGTACAAAATTTTGATAGAGTATCAATAAGTCAAAAGCATAATCTCCTCATAATCATTCAAAAATGAATATACATATAGAAAATAAAAAGAGATAGAAAAGACAAGAAGTTCCAGATGAGTCCACATGCAAACCCTAGTTCACTCTTGTTTCAACTGAAAATTAAACCCCACTTTCAACTTTGCTTTTAATTCCACCTAAAATCCAACATAGCATTTGAGTTTAAACATTATTTCATGGAATATGGCGTGGTAGGATAGAGGGAGGCTATTCTTGCATGTTTGAAAAGTCAAAGGGCTCTTCACGCATCTTGAATTTTGAGTTAACTTGATGTGATCTTGCATGCAACTTTTGATCTTCTTTAGTTAACTCTTTTTGGTCTTTAGTTAATTGCTCTTGGTATTTCATGCATCTTAAATTTAGACTTCAATTACCTTCACTTGCATCTTGGAGTTTGACTTGAGCATTGTGACTTGCAACTTGGAGTTTGTCTTAAGTCATCTCACTTGCAACTTGCATGCATTTTGACTTTTTTAAATTTAGTCCAAAGGGGGGCGTAGTAAGAGAGAGATTGCACGATGTTATAAGGAGTACTTTGCATGAAAATAGGACCTCAAATATTGATCAAAATTTGAACTCAACTTCTCCACTTTTGCATGTTTTGAATTCCATTTTTTTAGGGCTAATTGAAGATTTTTGCTGTTGACTTGACCTTTTCTAAATTTAGTCAAAAGAGGGGCGACCTGTATTTTACAATTTTCTCTCCTTAGGTACAGTAAGGACATGAAATCATTTGAAAATATTCAGGGACATCAAAACAAACTTTTATGTCAAATTTCACAAGATATCAATCAATAAAACTCAAAATATGTACTTTTTGGTGTTGACTAGCTTGCACAATTTCATTTTTGAATGCATGTAGGTCTGCGTTTTGCCATTTTCTTGAGTTTTATGAGGCCTAAAGACTTAATTCTTTTTGTATTAGGACCAATATGAACCCCACTTAGTATTACAACCATTTTATGTGTTCAAACAATCTCTTAAACCTCTCAAAAATTGTTATTTCTGACTGTCTCTCTTGCTTGCTTAAAACTCTGATGCTTGTACCTTTTTTTTCTCCGTTATTTGCCCTAAAATTTTGATTGATGAAGGTGTAGAAAGGTATTATATGCCCCATAAGAGCTCACACCACTTTTATTTTGCAAAAAAGTCTCAAAAATACAAACATACTGCTTAAAATTGAGCAAATGAGGGTTTAAAAAGGGTTTTAGAGCACAACCTGTTCTTCTTAACGATTGTTTATAAAGTTAAGCCACTGTAACCTGCAACCAATGCATGTAATATTAAGGACATAGGGGTCCCAAACTCCCCCTAAGACCATTTGAACCAACTCTTCTTCACCTTCATGTACTGAGCATTTGAAAATTGTATTCACTAGCATGCAAAATAACTAGTTAGAGGAATTAAAAAAACCTGTGTCAAAATTTGGACTTGTGAGTAGTTCATGTTGACAATTCTTCCACAGGACAGATTGTCTCTTGCCATTCGGAAAATTCACATCTCCATCCAAGGAAATAAAGAATTCATTAGGAAGAATACATTGTTTTTCTTTGGTAAGGGCCTTTGCTATAACAAGAAAATTCTGAAGGAATGGTTCATCAAAAAGGCTTTTGCTAAAGACAGATCTTCGGAGAAGTGCTAAGGACATAAGTCCGAAGGAAATAACAAAGAAAAGAGCCTATAAAACAAAGGAAGTAATTCCTTTGGACTTTTTGTCCGAAGGAATACCTCGGAGAGTCCAAAAGTCCACCCAAAGAAGCAAGGAAAAGCCAAGGCCCTTCGGAAGGGTCATTTTCAAGAAACCCGAAGGGCAGGGTACCCTTCAAAAGGGTCATTTTCAACAATCCCAAAGGGCACCTACCCTTCGGGAAGGTACGGGAACAAATTCGGGACTTTTGCAAAAAACCCGGGTGCCCTACAATTTTTCCGACAACGGCGCAGATGAAGGGACAGAAGCCCTTGCGGAGGGCACGTGGTCGGTGACAGGACCACTGTGACTTTCCCAAAGGGAGCATTTCGAAGGTAAAGGTAAAGGAAATAACAAAGGAAACCTTCAGGGTTTTTGTCCGAAGGATCGGGCAAAAAGTCCGAAGAAATTCCTTCAGACAAAAAGTTCGAAGAAATTCGAAAAATTACAAAGACAGCAAAGTCCGAAGAAACAGGTCAACAAAGGCAAAGCCGAAGGATTAATTCCTTCGGGCTTTATGTCCGAAGGAATTCCTTCAGACAAAAAGTCCGAAGAAATTCGGAGTAAGCCAAGAAAGAGAAAACCCGATAGAGCAAAAGCCCGAGCAAAGGAAAAGAAAAGATGTATATCCTTCGGGAAAAAAGTCCAAAGGAATTCCTTCGGACTTTTTGTCCGAAGGAATACTTTGGAGGATAAAACAGAGACAAGGACAATTCAAGCGGACAATTTGTTCGACGGAAATCGGAAAAGTTGCCACAGGAAAGTCCAAAGACAGGTATGAGCAAATAAACCCAAGGCAAATGCAGGGTGAAACAAAAGATCCCAAGGAGATGAGACCAAAAGCATAAATTTCGAAATAAATCCGCAGGCAGAAAACTCCACCGCCAGAAATCCGAAAGAATTAAGCCAAGGGAACAACAAGAAATCCGAAAGAAATGGAGGTTGACTGTGCAGAAAAGGATATAAAATAGATAATCCGACGGGAAGTTGAAAACAAAATATCTGAGGAAATATAGATAAAGATAATCCAAAAAATAGAATCCCGCCAAAAATAGACACAAACAGGCAGACCAGAATAGGACAAAATACATGCAAGCAAGGGCTATTTTCGATCGACCAGTCAAAGCTTCAGTTGACTGGTTATTGAAGTCCTGCTCATCTCCGGATCAACTCATGCATCCGAGGGTCCAACTCAGCTTCAACCGGAGTTTCAAATTCGAACGTTGAGTTGATTGTTCTCGATTTAGAGTTGACTAATTGTTAAAAGCCACATCTACCAGGGGTTTCCCATACAAAGGAAAATGATCCCTTCGTCCAACTCAGCGTATCAAACGGCCAACTCAGCGTTACAAACGTTCCAACTCGGCATCAAGCACCTCACGTAAAGTTCTAAAATTGACATTGGCGTGGATTTCCATGCAAAGAGAGGTGGGCGGTTTAGAACAAAGGCAAGTTCACTTCCTCAAGCGCAAGAAGCTTCATGTAAAGACAAAGAGAAAACATATTTTATTGAAAGGCCAAGTCAGCCTTGAGTTAATCTAAGTTAATCCTTCTCTTCAAATTTTCAACGCCAATCTTTGGCTTTTGTAATTCTCTATAAATTGGCTTTTAGCCTTGATTATGATCCATCCATCTCTTGGCTAGACGAGACTCTGCCATTGGTGAGTTGTGTAACCTCTTCGATTAATAGGACTGTACTTTCAGATTTCGAGTGTTGGCATAGTGTATATTCATTCAGCAATTTGCATAAGTGGAAGATTTCTCTCCCTTCCAAAATTCTAATTCGTACCTAGTTGCTAGCTTATCGTATTATGCAGGTCATTTTCAGTGTTCTTTATGTCTTTTGCTAACGCTGTAAGTGGATGTTAGGTGGTTGCAAAGTGTCTTTTATCAGACCTCTCTCCGTCGTTTTCCCTAATGTTTTGGTCATTGGATCGAACCTCTTCATGAAATATTTATGTATAAGCGATTGATTGAAATCAAAGGTCTTCCTTTTCCCTTGTTTGTTCAGTGTTCAAAGTTCCAAGTTGAGTGGATCAAACTTCTGGAGTATCACCTTTTTTAGGTAGGATTTCCCCTTAAAAGTTTCCTTCTCCCTTTTCCATGGTAGTCCGCAGCATAGAGTAGAGATCCTCATTGATACATCATACAGGAACCAACCTTTTCTGGAGGTTCTTCTCACCGTTGAGGCACCCACCCTGTGAGAAGATCCCATTGTTTCAACTGGATAGAGGACTAGCCATTTCATGCATGTCTTTGATTCAGGGCGCAACTCTAGGTTGACAACAGTTCCTGAATATGATTTTGGCCCGATGAATTTTGTATGATGTTTTAAAGACTTTTTTGGACCTTTAATCCATGAATGGAGTCTTCTTGAAAACCTGCACATAAGTAACTTTGACCAATGGTGGCAAAATTGTCAACAGTAACCTCAAAGGATATGTTTTCCATTGCATTTAATGACACAATCTTCAAGGAAGTAGCTGGTCATGAGGTCTACTGATTCCTTGACAGGTTTATTATGTATAATCAAATAAGTATTGCAGAGGAAGATAAGTTAATGACAATCTTCATCATTGAGAATGGTATCTATCCATACAACTGGATGCCATTCAAGTTATGTAATGGTTAACGACATTCCAAAGATTATGATCCACATCATCAAGAAGATGAAGACATGGAACTTTAAGGTGTACCTTTACCACAAGTCGATTTACGGGGTAGAGAAGACACACCTCAGAGCCTTGTAGGAATGCATGAATTTATGCCTCCAAGCTAAACTTGCTTTGAACTAAAAGAAATGTTTTTTCATGGTTCCATCTGGGAAATTATTAGGACATACTGTATGTTGAATTGGGTTGAAGTTGGATTGAGATAAAATTGGCGTGGTAGATTGAATAGAAGTTCCATAGGGCAAGGAAGTGATCTGATCATTCCTAGGACACACTAGGTATTACTAAAGGTTTATTAATAACTTTGTGCAAGTCTCATACCCATTGGATGTTTTAACAAGGAAAGGAATTCCATTCATTTGAAAAGATGAATAACAAAATGCTTTCAAAGAGTTAAAACTATGACTTATAAGTGTACCTATCTTGGCATACCTGAATTGGGGCGAAGAATTTCATAATGGACATGCATTGGTACAGGTGGGTGATCATAATCTCGACTACTTGGCGTACTTCATGAGCATATATATAGATTTGATTGATCCTTGTTTTTGACCAGAGCTACGAATCAGTCTGAGACACATATGGGGGCCTAAATCCCTAGATGATTACCATATCAACAACCAATAGGGCTCGAATACACCACATATGGCCACAATTAGCCTCATGATTACCATATCTATAATCAATAGGCTTCAAATACACTAGAAACAGCCAAAACTGGCCTCACATGCCCAACGAGATTTGAACTTGGGTGGGGCTGGAAACAACCAAGCCACTTTACCAACTCACCCACATCTCATCAACAATACTTCGTGAGCATATTGATGTCCAAGGAAGCAATAGATTATAGCACAAATGAGAGAGGCACTTGGCATGGTGTATACTGTCCAAAAGTTTAAGCATTAAGTCCTAGCAAATCTTTTTGTTTTCTATGTTGATCGCCAATCATTCATGTACCTGGTGAACAAGCCAACAATTCAAGGAAGAGTGAGTAGATGATTGTTTCTACTCCAAGAGTTTATATTCAAGATAATTGTAAGGCTAGGAAAGCATTATTTAATGTTAGATCAATTGTCGAGAATAAGGTTGGGCGAGCCACTCAATGAGGTGTCAAATGAGTTTTCAGGGTACTAGACGAGTTTCTGGACATTCAAACTATTTAATGGTTGAAGGGAAATAAAGTTGAGAAAATTCAAAATGATGTGGATGGGACAATTATGAATACATGTGGTACATGAGAACAAAGCAATTGTTGTAGAGAATCTTAACTGCGAGGTAGTTAGAGACTTAGTAACTGCATTCGCTGAACTTAATTGAAGAAGTTCGGAATTCGCCGAACTGGAAGAAAATCCTTGAAATTCATTTTAAATTTATCTTGACATTTCCCTGAATTTCAAAAATGAATTTAATCAAAAAAATTGTTTAAAATTGTCTAAAATCGTTTGAAATTCATGGAAATTCGCCTTTTTAGGTTTTTTTTTTGCAGTTTTCTTCATCGGTCGTTGCGTTTCACTATCAGTGATTACTTAGTGATTTTTTTGGCTGCCGTTAGCTCTCGAACCTACAAGAAACTTGAAACTCAGTGATTAGTGCGTCCATTGTTTACTCTTGAAAGTCGTCTTTCATCTTGCTGTCAAACTCACATGAAACTCACACAAAAACCTTCACGCTTCATTGTTTGCAACTTTGTAGACTTGCTGTCACATCATTGGCCAGAAATATCTTGTGTAAAGGTGTGGAAGAGTTTGATATAGAGTATAGGAGTGCCTCTTTGGAAAATGCACATAGGAAAGATGAAGTAAAGAATGTTGTGAATTTGAGAGGGATCTCTTTTTATGCGTCATATAAAAACATAGGCGATTGTGCTGGTTCTGCTGAGGAATTAGCAGAGGACAAATTCAGGACAATTGAGGTTATCTCTAGTGAAGATGAATTTGTAGATAACACTGCGTACAATGTCACATTGCCATGCAAAAATGGAACCCTGCAAAAGAGTGGATTTGCTACATTAGTAGATTGTGTTAGTTCAAGAGGTACTTACCATATGTTACTATTTGACTCAACGACATTTAGCCACAAGGAAAATGACAGCTATGAAGTTGTTGATACAGGGATAAAATTTCACTTAGTGATGTAAGATTACATAAAAAGTTAGAATTGCGCTCCAAGGTTGAGAATAGAATTATTGAAATCTGATGTTGTTTGAATGGTGGGTTGGTATATTTTAAAAAATAAGTATATTGTTATTAGCCGAATTTAATCTCAATTTTGTTAGTTCCAATTTTTTTTTTTGATTTTTTTCTTCGGTGAATTCGAACACGAATTCGAATGTGGTGACTTAGGTTGGAGATGTGGTAAATGTTGACCAATTTTTGGTCCTGCAAGCCAAACTTGGGCACCCCCTCTTTTTTCTTTGCAAAAGTCATCCAATCTATGTTTTGGTTAGATCATCCCTCTGCTGTCTTGTGCAAAATGTTCTCTGCCAGACCTTTCTCATGAAAGAGCCAGGTGTTTCCCTCATTCTGCTTTGCCAAGTGCAAATCGGGTTTGTGCAGGTGCATTGTCTACTTTTATAAGTAGAAGTGATTGAAGAACCCGAAATGGTCTAAGCAGTTCACAAAAGGCAATGGATTTCCTTCGGAGGGCATTTTGACGGCTTGAAGGATGTTGCAAAAAGCCCAAAGGGTAAGTGTCTTTTCGGAGGGCACTTGAGCAAAGAAAGAGGACTTCTTCACTTTTTCGAAGGATGTTTGCAAAAAGTCCGAAGGGTATGTGCCCTTGCAGAGGGCACCTTGGTCGGTGGCAGGACCAAATCAAAAGTTTCGAAGGGGCATTTCGAGGCACAAAGTTTGTGGAGGGCACCTTGAGAAAATGAAGAACAAAGACAAAAGGCTCGAGGGGCACGTGCCCTTCGGGAAAAGAAGCAATCAAAAGAAAGAATTCCTTCGGACATTTTGTCCGAATGAAAGCGCGACAAAAAACCCGAAACAAAGAAGGCCCGATAAGTCAAGACAAGCCAAGAAGAAGCCAAGGCAAAGGAGAAGGCAAGGAAGAGACAAAACACGGGAAAAGTAAAGAGCGGAAAAAGACAATGCATAACAGTTCCAGCAGCCGACAAGGTCAAAAGACAGAATCAATGACCACTCAGACCAAGACAAGTGGCATAGACAACTCGGCAAGGAGAATTAATACATTTGGTGAAATATATCTACCGAAAACCAATAAAATATATTGGTTTTCGAACTATAGAGGAGAGCAGCCCGTGTTTTCACGCTTCACCATTAATGCACAACCAGTTGCGTCCAGCATTGAAGAGAGCATGATCCAGCCACAACAACTTGGCGATGGCTTTGTCAGTTGCTAAAAGGAGTATCCTATGCTTTTACAGGCCTAGGACAACAAGGGCGGCGACTTGGACATCTACAACATAGCTCTCCCATACGCAGTTGGAAGGATACGACAGCAACATGGTCTTTTGGTCTTTGCAGAAGTGTTTAACTCAGCATGGGTTTCCATTCCTTGATTTGTCAGCTATCTTGTTTTCAGTTCTCTTTATATTTGTAACTTCTCATTTGAGAAAAGATATCTCAGCTTGTATGGCGAAGCCCTGAAGGAATTTACCTTGAATCAGAAGACGCATTTTTACCTCCATTTGAGCTTGCACTTTTGCATGTCTATGGTTTTATCTTGTGTTAAGTCATTTTCTTTTCATGCTTTCATAAGTTTATTCCAACATATCTAGTGTATTGTGAGTTCTTCTCTTGCAGGTCAACAAGAAGTGTCCATCTCAAAGTATAGGTGCATGTGAACAGGCTGTCCATAGTGTGTCTTAGAACACCTGTAGTAGTTCTCCCTCCTTGTATCTCCATAGGATCCCTTGTTGAAACACTGATGCAGGAAAGGTTCTCATTTGAATGAAGTGTATGCTTGCTTGTCTTTGGTGTAAAGTATATGTCAAAGCTGAGTAGACCAACTATTTTGGTGCATCACCGCTTTAGTTTAGGTTCTGATTTCAGTATTTCTCTCCCTTTTCATCCCCCCCATTGTTAGCAGTAGAAAATCCAGGGCCTCAAGGTGCATCAAGGGGAGCTAGCCCCTAATCTAGAGATTCATCCCTCATGTTTGCAATCCACAGCAAGAGAAATGTCTCCATTGTGCTGCATGGAGGAAGAGAGTTGAGCCTCCCTTCAGAGGGTACAATCCACTGCATCTACAGTAATTAGTTCCAAGTTAAAATTATACAAGGTATGGCATGACCCTAACACCAATACCAACATGAAGGAAATTGCTAAAGAAAATATTGAAGTGGATGAGACAAGCTAGAGGTTGCACTAAAGTTTGCAAGTATTATTCATGGAGCGAGTACAAGGAGATGTTAATAAGGGAATCGAGGGTGCCATCTATCATAACAAGGTGCACTCCTAGAAAATTTTCAAGTGTGGAAGGGAAAAGGGAAGCAAGTAGAAGAAGATATAAGTGATTCCAAGAAGATTGGAGATACATCTAATTTTAGACTTTCCAAAAATACACACACACGACCACCTTTCTAAAAATATAAGGTGTTTCTATGTGGAGGAAAGTGAGAAGTTGAATAGCCAACATTTGTGATTAGTTTTTAATGGTCTTATCCCATGCTAATTTTAATTTTTTTTTTGAGGAAATAATGAATTGAGAATTAAAAATTCTTGGAAGATACGAGAGATTCTTAAATGTTTACTAGCCTTTAGAATGGTAATGGCCCTAAGAGGGGTTTATGAAATTGAAGACGAGATATTGAGAGCACCTTGTTGTTCCTGCCAATGTTTACCAAAAAACATATTTATACTAAAATTCCCCTGTTAGCATCAAAGTTAAAAAACTAGAATAATGAAAATTAAAATAAGTTAAATTAAAAGCATGTGCAAGTTTGAAAGAAGCAACCCTGACAAGTCGGAGAAGAATTCATGATGGAAAGTAAAGATGAAGGCACATTGGTTGAAGAACAAAAATGAGGTCGCTTATTAAAGAAAAAGTATTGTCCAAAACACTTGGAGGGGGATTCTCCTAGACTCCTTCCTGTCAAATTTCCCCTTGTAGTTTTTACCTCGCCTCTTCCCTGTTCTAGACCATCCCACACCCATCCTAATTTGTACATATTGGTGAAATATTTGGCATGAAGACAAATATGTCTCCTTTACAACAGTGAAGGGGACGAAGTCCCTCCTCTATTCTAAGGGGAGGATTTTTTATTGGAAACAAAGAAAACCAAAATAAACCTTTTTACAATATTTACTGGTAGAATATGATATTGAGTTTTATTACTTTCCACCTTTAAAAGAAAAATGGAAAAGAAAGAAGATGAAGAGTCACACATGGACAAGCAAACACACTTTATCCTATGCATGACAAGAAAGATTATAAATGTAGTTTGATAGTATGACAATGAAACAAGTACTGCTTGAGAGTTGAGAGATATGCATTAAATGTAAGAATTTCCTTTGCATTCTCAATGGAAGAGTGAACTTAAAGTTTCATTCTCCTTCCTTTCAAGCAAAATTACAATGAGCATCAAACAACCCTTGTAGAGTAACCATTTCTCCTATTTATGGTTGTAGGAGGGAATGTGCTGACCCTTCACGTTTTCATTTTCGTTCTATTCCATTACATTTTTTCACAAAAGAAAAACTAACAATTTTAGAATATGACAAAAAAGAAAGGAAAACAAGTAAAAATAAAATAAGTCAAAATGTATGTAGAACACTTCCTAAGAGGTTTTCCCCAAGGAAGGCCTTGTACTTGATAGAGCTGATTGCTAAGAGACCATTTGACTTGCGTCTTTTCCTTTGCCCTGAGACACTTTGACTATTCTGATTTTTTTTACCACTAAAGCAATAGAGTTCCCCTTGGGAACCACAATGTTCTTATAGTGTATCAACTATCGATTAGATATCATCATCATCACATTGGGGGTCTCTGCAAACCCTGTCAACTGAGAAATGAGCTCCTCCAATGAAGTATGAATATCATTGAGCATATCCATAGATGGAACATTGAAGGCGCCTTCTTTGATTAATTTTATGAATTGCTCTTTTATCTCGCCTATTGGGTGTCGTCTTGAACCATCTGTTGACCATTTTTGGTCCTGTGAGCAAAAATCGGTCTCCCTTTTCGGTTCTTGCCATTTCCATGCCTAGACATGAAGGATAATGCAAAATATGCTTCTACAACTCATTTTCTCCTCTTAGCATACAAAAGGGCTCAACTTCAAGCACTTGGTACGTAAGGTACAGGCAGAGTTGGAAGGAGTGATTATACAGGGGTTTGCAAAAAAGTGCGAGTTTCATGACAGTTCCAAAGTTGAGTGCAAGTTCTGGGTTTTCAAACGTCCAAAGAGCTCCATGATGTGTTCTCGGGTTTGACAGAGCAAATAAACTGCTTCAGAAGGCTTTTAATTGGCAAAAAGACCAAGTTCAAAAGGCCGAAGGATCATTTTCAAAAGCCCAAAGGGCAAGTGCCCTTGCGGAGGGCAGGAAGGTGCCAAATGGGGCTGTTCAAATAGGTTCCGAAGGGCATCTTGGGGCCCAAGTGCCCTTGCGGAGGGCAGGGAACACTTGCGGAGGGATCAAAGAGAAGGCCGAAATGAGGCAGAGTTTTCCTTCGGAAAAGACTGAGGCAAAAGGAAGGATTTCCTTCGAACTTTTGTCCGAGGAATAAATCCGAGAGAATCCAAGGTAAAGCTCAAAAGTCCTTCAGACATTTTGTCCGAAGGAAAAGACACGGAAATTCAAAGGATCAATTCCTTCGGACAAAATGTCTGAAGGAATTCCTTTGGACATTTTGTCCGAAGGCATTTGTCGGGGGATTTTTTCGAAAGAAAGAGCTGGACTTTTGAAGGGAACATTTCCTTCAGACATTTTGTCCGAAGGAATTGAGAGGCCAAGGCAGCCCGAAGGATCCCGAAGGGCAAGCGCCCTTGCAAGGGACTCTCGGCTGCCGAAAGGGGACCTTTCTCCTAGCCCCGAAGGGACACCTTCCTTTCGGGAGGGTTCAACGACAGAGGCCCGAACAAAGAAAAAGAAAGGGGAGATATCCTTCGAAAAAAAGTCCGAAGGAACACTTCGAAAAGTGAAGCCGAAGGAATTACAAAGGGGTGACGGGCCCGTAGACGTCAAATTCACGACGATGGAATAGCCGTTGGCTTTCAAATCATGACGGGCACGCGAACATCAACTTTGAGGCAGTGAAATAGCCATTGATCTTTAAATGCTTGAGCGCGAACTCGAGGGAATTCAAAGGGGTTAAGGCCAAAGGGAAGAGACCGCTGAGAAAGGAGCCCAAAGAGCCAAGGATTGACAGAGGATAGCTCCGAGGGCTCAAAAGCCAGGAAATGACAAAAGACAAAGCCAAGAGAGGACAAAGCTGGGAAAAGACAAAAGTCAAGAGCGAACTCAGCGACCCGTCGAGAAAGGAGCCCGAGCAGCCAAGCGCAAAAGCAAACAAAACAAGTCCAGGTGGCAAAAGAAGGTGTCGGCACAAGGAGTTATTCCAGCGGTTGAAACAGTCTCCGCCAAGTGGTCATCAAGGAGCGCGAACAGCGAAGGCGCGGCCTGTTTTTCCTCACTTTGCATTGATGAGCAGACAACCGCGTGAATGTCTTTAAGAAGCGGTCTTGTTTGCAGATAAAGGGGCGTGGCCCATGCTTTCACAATAATGTTTGAACACCAAAGTCAAGACTGGCAATTGACACATCATGTTCTTTCAGCGACTTCCTCTTCCCAATGTTTTTTAACGCAGCATGAGCCACTTGTAAAAAAGGGCGCCATTGCTTCCTCTTGCTCTATATATATTGTAATCTCTCATTTGAGAAGGATCTCTCATTTTTGTAAGGCGAAGCCCTGCCAATTTTTCACCTTGAATCAATAGAATACAGTTTTTACTTCTATTTGGCTGGATATATTTATGAGTGTGCCTGAGTATTAACCTTGTGTTCAGTCATTTTCCATAATGCTTTCACAAGTTTGATACCAACATACTTGGTATAGACAAAGCACCATTCCTGTTGGTGACAAGAAGTGCTATATCTGAACCGCAGAGGCATAAGAGGGTTACCAGACAGTGTGTTTTCCTACAGCGTCTGTGTGTCTTCATTAAGCCTCCTTGTTGAGCTCCCTACAGTCTTGTAATGTCCCCTTTTTTGGAGTCATCACATTTTCGATGAGATTGGCCTATCATTGACCTTCGTAGGCCAAGACAGGATGATTAGAGGGTCACTTCGGCAGTTACTTGGCCTTTCGAGGGGTTTTCTCTACCACATTCAGTTGTTTCCCATGGGCGTATTGGCGTTTTGACACCTAGAGAGAGTATCTTTATAACTTTATGTTATAAAGTTACTTTATGAATTATAACTTTATTTTATAATAAAGTTATTTTATTAAAATAAGAAATTAAAAATAAATAAAAGAAATAAAGTTATTTATTTCTAGAAGTTTCTAGCCCCCACCAAAAGTGGAGACATAAAAAGTATATAAGGAGGTGTTGGGCTCTTTTCTTATCATCCAAGTTTATGTTTTGATATTGATTTGTGGTTGAGGAGACCTAGGGTTTCTGCAGAATAGCCATTGAGGATGAAAACCCTCTTGGTTGTGTGACTTTGAAGTTGTGAAATATCAACCGAATTGTTACCAGTTGTGGGCTTCACTTTTGAGGCTCAACTTGTGCTTCATTGAGATCATTTGCAGGTTGGAAGAATTGCAAGTCTGCAAATTTACTTCAGATTTCACATATTGGTTCGATTTGCTTTGATGAAGCCATATTTCCAACATCCAACCATTTGAGGAGGAGCGGCTGGGATAGAGGAAGATATTAAGAGCAATTTGGGGGTCTATATCATTACAATTTATTTATATTTCATCTTCCAACAAAGTTCAGGTTTGCAACTTAGTGAGGGGTCGATTTTGGTCTTAGAGGCTTCCAAAAAATATCATACACACCCCAAAAGGAGCGGCCAGCCTCAAGGAACCTTCCCATTCAGTTTGGTGGCATTTGGTGCATGATTTGTGACATTATTAGGGTCTGATCTGATCTCTGCAAGTCTGAAGACAACTCAGAAATTTAATTAAAAGGGCATTGAGTTGGCTACAATTTGCGTTGTTTATAATTGCTATATTGTCTACTTTGTTTGTTTATCAATTTATTGTTCAAGACTAGTAAAAATCTCTGCAAAACACATTGAAAATCAATTAGACCAGCAAACTGAAAATACAGACCAGCAAGTGTTTGACAAAATTCCCAAGCATCAAACTCAAAAAAATTTGACAAATTTCAGTCACTATTGGTTGGGAATTTTACAAGTTTGGTCTTTCCAGCAGATAAAGTGTACGTATGTCCTCTTCTGATAAAAAGTGTGAGTAAATGAGTAGATCAAATTTTTTGGGTGCATCACCGTATTAATCTAGGTTCTGTTTTCAGTAATCTTTCTCTCTTTTCACCCCCCCACTATATATATATTAGCAATATTACTGGAATAACACAGAGATACATCAAAGGGAGCTAGCCCTTATCTAGAGATTCTCCCCTCAGTTTTGCCAGACCTACAGACAAGAGAGGAGTCTCCATTTTTCCGCGTGGAAGACAGGAGCTCAGCCTCTTGTCAAGGGTGCAATCCACAGCGTCAACACCATATTTTGATCAAATCACAATTTAAGCTCCCTACATTCGAGCAGGCCTCAAACATTTTCTCCCCTCCAATCTTTGATTGCTTATTACGATCTTCTATCGCTTTATTTAGAACTTCCATCTTTTGCATAATGCTCTCCAACCAATCATATGAGAGATCATTTTCTCTCTTACCAAAATTTATTTCGTTGACCAACAACTCAGCATCCATGGTTGACATCTCCTCGATATGCCCTTTCATGCTCTCCCATAGAGTGGGCTCGTTTTGGTGACATTTTATTTGTTGATTTATTTTATTTTGCTTCGACTCAATTTTCTCGCACAATTTTGCCATCTCTTCAATGTATTTCAATCCATCCAATAGCAATTGTTCTACTCAAGCCTAAGAGTTTTCCGTAGCTATTGTATCAGCTTATAGTTTAGATGGCCTCTTTACTAATCTTGGGTACTTGAGTTGGAACATCTACTTGGGAAGCCGCTGGAGAGTTTACATGATTCAAAAGGTAATTCACATATCTTGTGAGCTGTTGGACTTGGTCTTTCAACTACTCTTGTGTCAGCTCATCCTGCTTAGACCTTTTGATCATTATCTTAGTAGTTTCTCAGAGGTTGTGTATGTCACTCTCTCAAGTGGCTATACCCAAGGGAATTCTTTTCAGGTTAGAATCTGACATGGTCATCTCTTCCTCGTTATTTTCCTCATTCGGCTCGGGAATTTCTACAAACTGGGGTACGGAGGAATTAGACACCAACCTAGAAGTGGTCTTGGCCTTCTTTGGGGGAGGAGCGACTAGAAGATTAACTACAACATCGAATTCGGGCAGCTATATATCCACCACTTTATTCTTTATTCTGAGCCATGGTTGCATCCACTGAAAGGTAGTGCAATTGGAGCTAACCATCTATGTACCTACGTCAATTGAAGCGGATGGTGGTGTAGGCTGCCTTGGCAGGTTTGAATGAGGCAAAAGCAGAATTTGAGGAGAGTCTGAAAGAAGAGATAGGTGCCTATGGTACAAAACTTGAAGCGACTCTTGCGGCTATTGGCTGATCCAATCCTTGATTGGAGGCGATATATTGTTGCGTGGTTTTATCAATTAGCAAAAAGGTATCACCTCTTGGGGAAGAGGATGACTGCAATTGTACTGATTTCTTGGCTTGCAACTTTTTCATTGTAGAAGGGCCTTTGCCACAGGTCTTACTCAGCTGCTTCAGCTGATTTGGATCCTTTCCACCTCCATCTTCTCCTGCTGCTATTATTGGGTGGGATATGGTGCGAAAGCTGCCAGTTGCTGTGAAGACTGACATGAAAGTTTGTTTTTGCGTGGCTGTGGTTCTGGTTGTCCTTGGGCTACCAACTTTTGTGAATTCTGCAGGCTTCCATTGAACTAGTCCATTGATCTATCCAGTACTGCCCTGGTCCGAATTCGTAGGTCATTCAACTCTTGTGCAGACCAAATTATAACCAACAAAGTTGAGACTATGATTCTTTTGGTATAAACTCAACTTTGGGAGTCTAAATCTATTGAGTACCCCTGTCATCCGTCATCCCTTCATGGACCCAAGTAGTAGTGAAGGTGTAGTATCCCCTTTAGGGCTGAAAACTGAAACAAGGGGTTTTCCAACAAACCCTATTTAAATATGCAATTTTTTTCTGAATTTATTCAAATCCGAGATATGTGAAATTAATTGCAGACTGTTGTAGGTGCCCAATTATGGCACAAAAATAATATTCAATTGCTCCAAAAATTCTATAAAATTATCCAATAATGCAACCAACAAGAATTATTCAAAAAATTGATTTTTCCAATGTTCAATGGCTGGAAATTATCCCAAAAATACCAAAAGTGTGTGTGGCTGTTCCACACTCAAGAAATGGCCAAAATAGGTTTTCAAAGCCTTTTGCCCAGCGTTAGAAAGGGTTCGTTAGTCCCCAAGGTGGTTCGCTGCAACTTTAGGCAGCTTGCTGCCCTCTCTTTTGCTCCCAACCAGCTCGCCAAGCCCCCAAACCTGATCGCCACACTTGTAGAAGACAAAATGGTGTTCAAAATACCCTTGGATGCCAAATACGCTCAATACAACCTCCTCATGAAGTTGTCTAAATTAGATATCAAGGGTTTTCATCTTCAATTCCAGCCACTTTGAAGGTTTTTGTCTTCAAAGCAATAAGTCAAGCTTTTGCGTGTTTCAACTTAGAAATTCAATTATTCAAAAAAATAGTCCAACCTCCTCAATGACTCCTCAACTTCCTTTTATAGCCTTCCCTCCAAGAGGTGCATTTCATTTTGGAGGGATACTTGAAACATTTAAAAAGATCAATTCCTTTATAACTCCCACTTAAGACCTTGGAGATGTCATGACCTTTAAAGTCCCCCACTTAAGTGCAAATTAGAACAATAAAGTTCTTTTTGAATTTCAGAAATAGAACCACACGTTTCCCTTCTCTTTTATCTTCCCTTAGTCTTGGGAAACAAAGGAATTAGGCTAAGGGCCTTCACAACTCCCTCAAAAAGAAGGAGGCTTTGATCCAAACTTAATCGTCCCCAATCACGCCTCGACGTCTCATATTTATTTGCACAATCGACGCAGTAATCCTCCAAATGTGGTTTATGTTCGTACAAGGGACCTATCTCGAGATGTGCTCTCACATATCCTTTTACTAACAAAATAAGGTCTGTTCGTGTGAGGGTGCATTGTGAATTGGGTGATGGAAGCTTCAATATTCAGAGCATCTGTAGCATTATTACAAGTGTAATGGCCCAAGGTGATTTGGAACACTACACAAACCACATGTTTCTTCCTGCATCTCGTGTACCTCTACGAGTTGTCTACACATTTCAATTAGCAACATTTTGTCATTTACCAACCTTGGAAGTCTCAAGGGACAAACCTCAAATTCTCCTACTTTTATATAAGAGAATTTTTGGAATTGAATGAAGTAGCTTCCATATCGGGATATGAGATTAGCTCCTTCATAAAAAATCTTGGCTCCCCAATCTTCCTTCAATGCTTGTACAATTCTCATAGTGAAGGCATCATTGATCTGTTTGAAGTGTTTATTGCTCTGCTCCAAAGTTAGTTGTGGGTAGAACTTGTGTTCCCTATGTTTAGGGCCTGCATTGGCCAATTGAGTGAGAAATGGATCGATTCTTTGTGCCGCCAATGAGTATATCAGGGACGAGGTCATGTAGAAGCTCCCAATTGCCTCTACATTAGTGAGTTGTTGATGTTGCGCATTGCTGATGATGTTTCCCTAGTCTATATATTGTTTACCACTGCACATGATGCTCATTGCCATGAACATCCATGGGTGAAACTCCATAGTGGTCTTGTTACCCACCACCCTATTAGAAAGGTGATCATGTTAGACAATTCTTCTTGGAAATCCAAACTGTAAAAGTTCTTTGGGAGTTTCGACAAGGATCTTATTTTATGCTTCAATCTTCCATTGTTGATAGTTGTGAGGTGTTTCTCTAGTTTTTTATCCTAGAAGGTCTGCCCAATTTTGATGCTCATTTTTGCGTAGGTGTCCCTTGATGGAATCCTTTAGGTCATATCCATGGAAGTACCATTGAGCTTGGCCATTAGAGTGCCACTTGCGAATTGTATTTCTTTGGTGTCAGGATTATAATGTTGGGCACATCCAAACACCAAATCTAAGCGTTGTACGAAGATAGGAAAAGCAATTGCCTCTGGTAGGCCACTCATTGACAAGAGAACAACTATGGGAGTAGGAGACTCTGCATTGATTCTATTGTGAAAATCCTCCACGTCCATGTGTTCGATCTACGAGTTGCCAATTTGTGGAATACTAGTCTCCAAAACAGAGATGGGCTCATAGCCCATGTATTTGAACTTCATTTTCGCTGTTTTGGTAGCACAAAAGGCTACTCGGTGAGGGCACAAAGATTTCCACGTGTCTGGAACAAAAGTGTTTATGTGGCTGTGGAGAAGAGGTCGCGGTGGTCATGAAATTTTTTATTCCAGCTGTAAATTCTTCATTAGGAGGTTATAGGGGCTAGCCAAAACTCTAGTGTACCTAGGGCATTTCAATCTTCCCTTGCAGTGAAAAACAATTGAAACATGCTCTGAATCCTCTAAAACTTGTATCAACTTGACATACTCAAAGAGACAAAGATTTTGACTATATTTTGGTAAATTCTCACCTCTGTAGAAGCAAATAGCAGAAGAGTGGAGTTTTGGTGCCATGCGGGTACAAGATCAATATGTACTGGAGCGTCTTAGAGGGTTTTACCCAAATGGGTATTGTTGGAGTGATTTATAGGTCGTGGGGGGCCTTGTTGGATTTATAGGCCACCAAAACACCCCCCTACCAGGTCGGGTTGATCAAAACCCCTTGTTGGCATGCTCAATTTCGTTGGGCAGTGGCTTTGCATTCGCCATGCCCACAGGGTTGGGTCGGCCCATTTGCGTGGGCATGATAGGCGTGAAGTCGCGCCCATGCACACTAGATGCATTTTCATGTCTTGTGTGCCAGGAAGGTCGGGCTTTCCTGACCTTCTAGGCACACGAGATGCGGAAAACACGTTTTTAACTTAAATGAAATTAGTTAAGTCCAACAATGAAATTATTTCAACGAAATTGAACATTTTATGTTGACACCAAAATTAGGAAAGTTAGACTATTTTGGGAACAATAGTATGGACCCATCCCATATAATCCACTCGTCCAAATACCTGATTCACTCAACACACCTATCTTAGCTCACTACCCCTTGTAAGTCCTTCCTAACCTCATCCTACTTGTCACAACCACTCCCACACCCATCCAATCACTTTCCCCACCATTTCAATATCCCACGTTCGATCCCACTCTTCTTTTACCCATACCAACAAAAAATAAGGCTATCGAAGCCCAAGATCCACACGTCTAGGGTCATAACATGCGCATCTAGGCATGCGGGGTCATTGAAACCCAAGTAGCATTTGTCCCACTTGTCTAGGCATGGAAGAGATCTATTAGGGACGAGACACACTGGTCACGTCTATCGAAAACAAGGGCAGGCCTGTCCAAGTGGTGGACAAGGCCATCCAAGCATTAGAAATGGACGAGTTTGTCCAATAGGGAAATGGGTCTGTTTGTGATGACATTACAGATGATGGAATTGTTCAAGGAAAAAAAAAGACTTAAAGCAAGTCAAAACCATCCAAAGTTGACGAGAAAGCAAAATTATCATTCCACAAAGTCATTTTGGCAAAATGACAAGTTTAAGGGTGAGAAAAGAAGAGGGGAATAAGAGACATAATTAGTTATATGTAAAAAAGAGACAACAAAACAAACCCTCAATTTGTGACAAAATAATCAAACCCCCAAGAGGAATTCCATTTTGTGAAGAAATAATTTATAAAACATCAGCATGCAATTGGAAGCAATGTGTTCTCAAACCAACAGTCTAAGCAGGTTTAAAATAGTTTGTGTGAAGATGCCGAAGGAGAGTTCATAAAGCCAAGCCACAATAGACATAGATGTGAAGGAATTACTCCAAGAAAAGAAGTCCAAGACATCTATTCGATAAATTTGTAAATTTGCCAAGAGGACAGGTTGTATAGTAATTGTTTGTCAAATTACGGAGAGCTCACCAAGAGAATAGTTTGATTCTGAATTATTGGACAGGCTGCCAAGACCAATTCTGAGGGCCTGGAGCACATGAAACAAGTGAGACAAAGTTGCACCAAGGCAAGGAAAACCAGCACAACAGTTGAAACAGTAAATTGTTTGACAGAACACTAAAGTCACCAACATAGGACCTTGCATGCTGATTGTTTGACGGAATGTCAAAGTAGAACTGCACATGACTGTATGACAAGAGGATTCCAGGAGGAAGGCCTAACACAAAACACATATTCTAGAGAAATATGGTTTCTTTGGAAAACTGTATTTTTGAAAGAGGGAGGCCTATTTTGTAAAGAATTTAAGGGGTGAAAACTGTTACATTGCAAATATAAAATTCGTGTTGAATGTATAGGTTGGGACTTCGAAAAAGAAGTTGGTGACAGAGCATCAGAGGAGTATGATTATGAGTTAAACATCGAAGCCTTGGTTGAGGTTTTCCCAAGCTTCTTTTTGGCCTTGTCCACTTGTTCTCTAGCACATGTTCGCCTTCTTTCATTCCACAACTTCATTCTTCAATCTTTGGATCTCCACATTCAAATTTAAGTAGTTCTTAGATTTTTGGTGGATGATTTTTTTTGAAGCATGTTATCTCTTAAGATTCTCAGATTCCTCAAGATGCCGCCTTTGCTTCTTTGCTATATCTGCCACGACCAAATGTCAATTTGAATATTTGGTTAGGCATGCTAACTAATCAAATGTGGCTTGGAGGGTTGCATCTTCCATTGATTCGGTTAATACCTTGCCCCTCTTGAGCTCTTTCTTGTACACATCCCTCAATAATGATGTGTGCTTCTCGTAGTGGCATACCATGATGCACATGTGGTACTCAAACTAGGCCTTGTTATAGGACTCTGCAATCCTGGACATAAAAGTGCCCACTTGTGTCTTCTACCGTTCAAAACCAGAGTCTTGTAGCTCCTCCAATATCTGTGTATGAAGGTGTGTGATAGATCTTGAATGGGAATCCATGTACTGGTGCTCTTGTACTGTGACTTGTCACCAAGAAATTTGACTTGGATGTGATTGTGGATTAATGTTTTTAAACATCCTTACCGATATATCTTGGTAGAATGTACTCCTCTCGAACATTGGCATTTAGGCCATGTGATGGGCCCCTGCTGCCCAGAGCTTCTTCACCATTGGGTGCTCTAGATTAGATCTCCAGTAGTGATATATCCTATTCTCGGAGTGGAGGGAAAGTGCATGCCCTTCAGGCAAGTTGTTTTGCCTTACTTTTCTTTTCCTCATTGTTCTATATCTTGGTAGGCCTTTTCTTCTGCTAAGGTTATGAACTTTCCCTTAGGAATGCAGCCCAGTGCTTTTGTTCCTCAGAGGAAGCACAGATGACTATACTTCTGCTAAGGGTCCTCAACTGCTATCAACCTTAGGTGACTTCCCACTTTCTTGGCAATAGTGGGTCTGAACTTCTTCACAATGGACAATTCTTGTCCTATATTCAAATAACTAGAACTCTCTAGATAATTTGAATTGCTCCTCACACACTATGAATCTTCCTATGCCCGATGCAAACTTGTGGGTTCAACTACTATATCTTCTTTCTAGTACACTGGTATCTCACCCTTATAAGCTTTATGAAACAATCCCCTGTTAAAATTCTGCTTTTCAAGAAAACGGTAATTCTCCAGTGTTATCAAACCAACTACCAGCTACAAATTCCTTTTGGATTGTTTTGAATTCGCGAACTTCTTTGTGTAGCACTTTGTTCTCACCTAATTTCTCGGAGAATTTAGTTTGACATTCTGTCAAACACTTGTCATGCAACAAAGTAGTCAGTTGGTAGCTGTGACGTTTTGTTAAATAGTTACTGTCCAATCTTCCTATGTGGTTTTCCTCTTGGCTTAAGTCTGCTTCTGCCCACTTTCTTCTTGGTGAATTACTCTTGTAGTATTACAATCATTGCATGAAACGTTTCGTGTGCAAACTCCCACATCTTATTTCTGTTTGGTTTTATGTCAAATAAGTCACCCAAAGAGTGTTCACCAAATCTTGGACTGTGCTGTGGCTGATTTGTGTGCGCCAATTCTGTTTTTTTGTGAACATCATCTTTGGCACGTTTGTCTAAACAATTTCCTCGCTGGTTAGAAAATAAGCTTCTATGAGCAGAGGTTTGTTTTCTTTCAAAGTTGCCTTCTCTCACCACTGAATTAAAACGTTTAGCTACTGCTGCTCCCATTGATTCTAATCATCAAAGTTCTCTAATTCCGTCTTGCTTGTGCTTGCTTCACCACTCCAACGCTGTCCTTCCAAACTAATTGATTATGGCTGCCTTCAGTCACTTCTTGAAAAAAATGATTACTTTGTTTGTGGCATTGAACAACTGTTTGTTGTCTTCATCAAATTGTATTTTCCAAGCCTTGATTTAATTGATTTTGGTACTGGACTGGTTTAAATTTTCCTTTGACAGGTTCATATTCTTTGACAGATTGGTTATGTTCTTTCAAGAATTTATGTTAGTGTTGGACTGATGAGAGGCCTTGGATGGATCTGCTGCCTTCTAGGACTGATGTCACACCTTGGACGGGTCTACTTTTGTGTTATTTGCTTTGGATGAATTGTTTATAAGATTTGATTGATTTGAGTGTCTTGGACTGGTTTCCTTCCTTGAACTGGTTTCCTTCCTTGAACTGATTTCACATTTTGGATGGATTCAAGTTTCCCTTGGGGTGATTCAGTTGCTTGTATGCGTGACTTGTTTTCTTCGACAATTGTGAAGGGTCGAGTGGGGTCTTCAATGCCCCACATCCTTCCTTCAACACACGACGCTTCTTGTACAGGGGCCGTCCGACCCCAATACTTTTATGGGTGTGAGGGATTAAATGGTTTATTTAGTATGTGGACTGGGGGTAGGGTGTTAGGATTTGTAGGGCATACGCTAGGATAGGATTTTTTAACTTGTGACTCTTCTGATTTAAGGAGAGAAATCAGTTGGAGTTTTTATTTTATTCAACTAAGGGGATTTAAATTAATATCTTCACTAACCTTACAATGTCTTCTTGTTTGTCGAAGTCAATGTCTTCTTGTTTTCCCCAAAAAACTATTAATGTTGGCTTTTATTTTTTGATCTTCTTATGTCGGGCTTCAGTGCTGATGCGGAATATAGAGTGTCATCCTCTATTTCATGTGTCTCTCTATGTGACCACCTTCCCGAAGTCTGGTAAATTTTTAATAATGTCCTTATTTTGTTGGAGGCTTTTAATTTTGTTTTCCCCAAAAAACTTTAAAATTTTGCCTGATGTTTCTTCATTTTCAAAAATTCCATCTGCTCCTTGGTCGTGCCTTTGCTTTGCAACATATGAATCCCATGCATTATTGGAATTGGTTCTCTCTTCACTTTTTTGTTTCCCCTTCCATGCCTTGCAGAATGCTTGAATATCTCCTTTCTCGTGGCTCATTGCGCAATGAGTCTCCCTTCGAGTGACTTCTCTCATTGGCTTCATGAATAATATTTGCAAACTCTCCCCCATTTTCGTTCTTGTTTTGTTTCTCTTGCCTTGCCTTAGCGATTTCCTTCACGACCATTGCTTTGGATGTTTCTTCACCTTGTATCATTGCAATTTCGAATGATTAACCACATCAACTACCTTGCTGTCAAGTTTCTTGAGTACAACTACTCCATTGCCTTGTACTTTGTGTATTCAAAATAGTTCGTACACTTCGATAATTGTGGCTTGGACCACTTTTGATTTTGTTGTTACATTTAGGCTAAGCTCTAACTACTTGAAATATTGTCAGAGGATCCTTCAAAGTTCTAACCTCTGCAGTTTGACTATGTTCCATGACTACCATAGACGATGGTTGGTATTGAGTTATATCCACTTCAATGACTTCATAATCTTTTTTTGTGGCAATGCAACAATGTAAGAGATTATGTTGTAGTCCCTTCAACGACTTCATAATCTTCTTTGTAGCAATGTAACTGCCCACCATCTAAATGCAGTTCAACTTCTGAGAAATCCTTCTTACTAGTTCCATAGTTGGTACACTCATCTTCCGAGCATGACATGACTGATTCATCGCTTGTGGAGTTCTTCCTTTCATATTGCTCCAAGGATGATATTTGAAATTTTGACGGCATTTCTATTAGGAATTGACATAACATATACTTCTTGCCATTCATAACGTCTCTTGTACTCACATATTGTTCCTATGATTATATGTGGAATTTCCATGGCAATTCCACTAAAAAAGTGAGAAAATATATTGCTTCCACACATATTGCTATCTATCGGCCTCCAATGTTCTCTTCCACTAGAATAGTATGGCATGTGCCCTTGCTGAAACTCTTTTGTCAGCACCGATGGCTCTGTCAACCCTCACTGCTCCCACACCCCAAGCAACATTCATTACCTTCAGCTGTCTTGTTGATGGACTTGACATCTCATCAATTTTTGTTGATTTTTTTTAATATATTTTTTTCCAATTTTATTGTCTCAATAGTCTCAGTGGTATTCCTCTTCCTCTTGTTAGAGTGGCCTTTCCTAGCTTCTCTTTGCCCTTTGACCTGCGAAACCACCCTCTAGCTGGGCTGTTTGGTCCAAAGCCGTGTTCTCCTAGCATTGATGGACCTGGTCACCACACTATGATCCTCTAGGCACTTGGGTGCAGTCTCTGACTCTACTTTGCCACTTGGTGCCACGTCTTCCTGATCTCCATACTAATCTCACCTTCATTGTTGAGCCTCTCTCGAAGAATTGTCTCTTCTTCACCTTCAAGTCTTCCCCAATAAATGGAGGGGTCTTTCGACAGGTAATGGTTCACGCAGACAACAACTTCGATCACGGGAACATTGCTAGAAATGTGGGTATGCTATATTTCTAAGCACTGTCCACAACAGAGGCTACGAGGATGTCACATGGACTATGCAGATTTGATCTAGGAATCAGCACCATATATACATGTATACTACATTTGGAAGCACTGTCCACAATGGATCTTCTAATGAACCTCACCCAGACTCCTCGGGTTCAATCTAGGCAATGGCTCCGGAAATGTAGGAGGGAAATTTCATGTGGGTACTTACACACCTACAAGCATGAGTACTGTATTCCTTGATGTGATTAATAGATAAGTCTCCATTTCTGATATCTTGTGTTTCGTGTGTTATCTATACTACAATGTTTATGTGTTATCCATGTAGGTTGTATTGTGTGTGTATGGTGTACCTACATTGTTTCATTGCGTTGTTATGCTTTTGCAGATTGTTAAAGATCAAGCTAAGGTCCCACGATGAGACATAGAGTTTATGTGTCTTGTTCCCCATGAAAGTTGTATATATTCAGTTCAATAAGCAAATAATAGAGTTTTCCATCCCTCTTCGCACTTCTTTTAACCAAATTTGGAAATTGAATCAGACTCATACAGCCAGTGTTAGGAGGGTATTTATGCTCATTAGTCTATTGTCTGGTGGCTTCCACTATAAAATTGAGTACTGTATATCTTGTGTTCTGTGTTACCTATACTACAATGTTCATGTGTTATTGATGTAGGTTGAATTGTGTGCGTATGGTGTACCTACATTGTTTCATTGTGCTTTTGCAAATTGTTAAATATCAAGTTAATGTCCCACTAATGAGCCATAGAGTTCATATCTTGGTCCCCGTGAAGGTTGCATAGACTCAGTTCAGGCATTGTAAGCAAATAAGTGAGTTTTCCATCCCTCCTCGCTCTTCTTTTACCCAAATTTGGAAATTAAATAAGATTCATACAGCTAGTGTTAGGAGGGTCTTTATGATCATTAGTCTATTGTCTGGTGGCTTCCACTATAAATGCTTCAATTCCTGATTTGATAGACAACTACATATGAAGCTTTTCGTTGCGAAAGGGAAGAACTCTCCATAGCCTATATCCTATTGATGTAGCTTGAGAATGTAGTCGTTTATGAGGAATTTGCTCGTTTGGGGATATGAACTATTTGACAAAGGCAGGAACATTACATTTTAACTATGAGATGCCTATTTGCAAGGCTTGCATTGGATGAGGTCTCTGCATCTGCTCATGGTAGCGATACCATGAGGAAGAAAGGGACCAGTAGAACAAGAACTTTCAACTCCACCCATGTGTCAGGACAATTAAGAGTCGAATTCCTCACAAGATTATCTGAATCAGGCACAAGGATCACCATCCTAGTTGGCAGTTATGGATACTGTTAACTTTCCATTTGGTCTAAATGTTAAACTTTGCAAATCTAAAATTATGAGCTGTCTGATTTTTTATAACTCAGGATGTTTTTATATATCGAAATTAGAAGTGTTATACTTGGTTGATGGTTCCATGATTTAGATGACTATATGGTATTCTAGTAGTATGTAAATAGTCATACAAGACATCTATTTGCTTCCTCAAAGGATCTCCTATGGCTTGTGGTGGTGGTGGATAATGATGCTGAAGTTTATCCTTCTTCCGCTCTATGCATTGATATAGGCATGTGAAGTCATACAAGACATATTTGCTTATGTTGACCATTTTTGATCCCGTGGGTAAAAAATCGGTCCCCCTTCTCTTTTCTTTCCATTTCCACGCCCAGACATGAAGGATAATGCAGAAATATGCTTCTGCAACTCATTTTTCCTTCTTGGCATGCAAAAGGCTCAACTTCAAGCATTTGGTATGGAAAGAACAAGCGGGATCGGAAGGAATGATTATGCAGGAATTTGACAGAGCAAATAAACTGCTTCAGAGGGCCTTTTATTGGCAAAATGAACCAAGTTCAAAGGGCCAAAGGAGGGCGGAAAACACTTAGAAAGAGGGCCAAAAAGGCAGAGTTTTCCTTCGGGGAAAAGACTAAGGCATTTCTTAAGGAAATTCAAAGGATGAATTCCTTCGGACAAAATGTCCGAAGTTATTCGTCAGAGGTTTTTTTTTTTTTTTCGAAAGAAAGAAAGGGTCAAAGGATCGTTTCCAAAAAACCCGAAGGGTAGGTGCCCTTGCGGGGGACACCGAGACGACAAGCAAGACCTTTGTAACTTTTCCGAAAGATAATTTTGGAGACCAAGAGGCCTTGCGGAGGGCACATGGTCAGCGACAGGACCATTGCAAATTTTCCGAAGACAAGTGAACAAGGCAGAAAAGGAACTAAACAAGGAATTCTTTCGGAAGAAAATCCCGCGGCAAAATGAACAAGGCAAATTCTTTTGGACAAAAAGTCCGAAGGAATTCCTTCGGACTTTTGCCCGAAAGAATTCGCCTGAAACAAAGGGCCAAACATTGAAGGGAACATTTCCTTCGGACATTTTGTCTGAAGGATTTGAGGACCAAGGCCACCCAAAGTACCCCGAAGGGCAGGTGCCCTTGCGGGGGGCTCTCGGCGACCGTGAAAGGGACCTTTCTCAAAGTCCGAAGGGACACCTTCCCTTCAGGAGGGTTAAAAAAACAAAGGCCCTGACAAAAGAAAAAATCCGAGGAAAGAAAGTTCGAAGGAATTGCCAAAGGGGGTGATGGGCCCGAAGACGTCAAAATTGAGCATCGTGAACTAGCCGTTGGAATCCAGACGTCTGATGACGTCCCCGCAGACGTCAATTTCAGGGCAATAAAATAGCCGTTGATCTTTAAATGCTTGAGTGCGAATCCGAAGGAATTCAAAGGCCTTAGGGCCAAAAGAAAGAGCCCGCTGAGAAAAGAGCCTAAGGAGCCAGCCAAAGATTGATAGAAGATAGCCCTAGGGGGCTCAGATTGCCAGAAAGAGCCAAGAGATGACAAAAGACAAAACCAAGAAAAGACAAAGCTGGAAAAAGACAAGAGTCAAGAGTGAACTTAGTGACCCGCCAAGAAAGGAGCCCAAAGAGCCAAGCACAGAAACAGACAAAATAGTTCATGTGGCAAAGAAGGTGCCGGCACACGGAGTCATTCCAGTGGTTGAAACAGTCTCTGCCAAGTGGTCATCAAAGAGGGCAAACAGTGAATGACGTGGCTTGTTTTTCCACACTTTGCATTGATGAGCAGACAACCGCGTGAATCTCTTTAAGAAGTGGTCTTGTTTGCAGACAAAAGGGGCGGCCTTGTCATTAAAACAATAGGGCGACTCATGCTTTTGCAGTAGCGTTTAATACGTTTTAAGTGCTAAAGTCAAGACTGGCGACTACACAACATGGTTTTGTCAGGCCGTTTCTAGAAGGATGATATCAGCATCAGCGACTTCCTCTTCCCAAGGATTCAACGCAGCATGGGTCATTTTATTTTCCAGAAAGCACCAAAGTCTTTTCCAAAAGGCTATATATTGTAATCTCTCATTTTGTAAAAGGGGATCTCTCAGCTTGTAAGGCGGAGCTATGCCGAAATTTACCTTGAATCAAAAAGAAGCATTTTTGCCTCCATTTGAGCTTGCACTTTTGTCTATGGCTTTGTCTTGTGTTAAGTCATTTTCCTTCATGCTTTCACAGAATGATTCTAGCATGTCTAGTGTATTGTGAGTTCCTCTTTTGCAGGTCAGCAAGAAGTGTCCATAGCAGATTATAGGCGCATGTGAACAGGCTGCCATAGTGTGTCTTAGAACACCTCTGGTAGTTCTTCTTCCCTGTATCTTCAAGAGGACCCCTAGCTCACTGGTGCAGAAGGATTTCTCGTATCAAATGAAGTGTATACCAGCTTGTTCTTGGTGGAAAGTGTATGTTCAAGCTAAGTAGGTCAACCATTTTTGGTGTATCACCGTTTAGTTTAGGTTCTGTTTTCAACATCCTTTTCTCTTTTCAACCCCCCTATTGTTAGCAGTAGAAAATCCAGGACCTTAGAGATGCATCAAAGGGAGCTAGCCCTTATCTAGAGATTCTCCCCTCAGTTTTGCCAGACCCACAGCAAGAGGGGAGTCTCCATTGTGTCGCGTGGAAGACAGAAGCTCAGCCTTCTGTCAAGGGTGCAATCCACAGCGTCAACAGCTTCCTCAAAGGATTTTCCAACCGGTCCCCTTAGCTTGGGACATTCTCCTATGGATTGTGCCACCAATGGTGGATGATAATGCTGAAGGTTATCCTTCTTCCGCTCTGGGCATTGAAATAGGCATGTGACTATGCTAGTTTCGTGCATCTGTCTTCATTTTTGGCTTTCAGAAGCTTTTTTCCCTGTATTCCCTTGGGGCTATCCTTCCCTTATTTGGCTATTTACATTTGTACTTGTATCTATGGCTAGTGTTTAACCGCCTTAGGATTAACCACCTTTAATCGTGGTCACCTTTTCAGCTTCTAAGATTTTTTTTATCCTTCTATTCTATTGTAAATGAATGTAATTTTGAGATCCATTGACCTACTTTAGTGACTTGTAGACATTAATATAATTTATTTATTTCTTTCTTGTATAGGCCAATGTAAGCATAAGAGCTTTGTTGTATGATGCAATAATTATTTGGAAAACAAATGCCAACCTAGGAGGAACTAGAAGTTGTCCTTGATAATGGGGTAGGCGGGTCTTTGCGACCCAAGTTCTCAGTTTTATGGCATCCTACCCCTAGGGGATTCCATTAAGTAAAATATTGATGGAGCGGCAAAAGTGTATCTAAGGTTGGTAGGAGGGGGGGGACAGGTCGGGAAGGGTGTGTGTTTAGGGATGAAAGGGGCTGCCAATATTGATTTTCTCAATAGATGTTGGTATAGATACAAATAATCAGGTTGAGGGCATCACAATGCTTAAAGGCATTAAAATAACAATAATAAGCGGGAAGAAGTTGATAATAGAAGCCGACTTCCAAATCTTGATAAATGGAATGATTGTAGGTAATATCGTGTCTTGGTGCCTGAAGATGATTATCGATGAGGTGCAATGGTTAATTAAGAATCTAGAAGAAGTTTCCTTTGTTCATATAAAGAGAGATGGAAATCAAAATGCTGACAGAGCTACTAATAATGAAGTAAATTTATTTGCATCCAGGGAAGCCCCAAATCAAAATTGGGTAAAGGAGTTGCTTGATGACTTGTGGAAGTTGGTGGTAAGGGATACAAAGGGGTTTTTTCCAAAGATCAATTGGAGATCCTTCAATTAAAAATAAATAAAATATATGAGAGGAGGGGCAATTGGCTTTAGTTAAAAGAGGTAATAATATCTTGAAAAGAGAGCCATGATTAAGGAATTATAATGGCATGGTGATCTTACACTATGTGCAAGGTAAGGGGGATTGGGTGAATGGGTTGTTGATGCAGTGACAACACAGTATAATTGCAGGAAGTGGGGTGAGGGGATATGTGAACAGACGTCTCTTCACCCTTTTGTCAGTGCTAATTTCAAGACCTCTCTTCTTTGTGGAACTGTAATGGTGTCTTCTACTTGTTTGAGGGGCAAGGGAGGGAAGATGGAGTTTGTTGAGGGAAGAAAAGGCAAACACAAAATCATTGCAGAGGTGGTAAGGGACAAGTCCTCAGAATTTGTGAATAAGGAGATAAAAAAATACTCATATGTGTTTGTGGGTTGAATGGGCTTGGAAAGTTGCCAAGGAATTCGATGATGTATAAATTAATGATATTGGGCAGCGAATGAAGAATCTTCTTGTGGACCCAGGACAGTCAATTGAATGTAGGAATGTGTTTGACATGGCATAGAGCTTGACTGGAGCAAATGTGCTTTCAAATGCAGCTGGGTTTATCTGCTGCACAAGGATCAATCTGCCATGGTGAAGACCCTATTTGATATTGATGGGAAATTGAACCTCCTTCAGTGCATGATCCTTGATGGAACTAGGGTACTAATGTAGGGGCAAAAGGAATTAGCAGAAAAAAATAGTGTTCAACCGTCTAAGGCTGCTACAGTGGAGCTTCCTCAATTTAATATTCCATTTAGGTCATATTATGCAAATATGGAAATTAATCACAAACTCTTAACACCAACAATATAAATTTCTGGTTTTTTTAATTAAAGCCTTACCAAAAATTCAGAATTCTGGAAATCCAAATTGAGGGCACAAATTGTAATATTTTATAATTAAAACATTTGTCAAAAATTCCAGAAAAATCATAGCTCTTGAAATACGTTCAAATCTGATTTTTGCATGCACATACAGGTCTTAAAAATCACAAATAAATACCCGCTGATTGTTTGATGGAAAAAGAAAAAATAAAAATATCAATAACCTGCCCCAAAAACAAGCAGATTTTTCTCCCAAACTGGGTTGCCACCCTTGGAAAGGCCCTCCAAGTGGGTTGCTGACCTAAAACAGTCCTTCAAAGTGATTCTTCACCCTCCAAAAGGGTCTCCAATAGCCACACTTCACTCTTAAGACCTTGCCAACTGCTGTGCTCCACAAGATGATGCCCTAGGAACCTCAAATCGATCAATTCTACCCTTTGCAACCGTTGAAATGAAGCTACCCAGCCGAATGTTAAGGGTTTCTGTCCTTAACTTAAGATTTCCAGTGAAGGTCTTCGTCTTCGATGGAGATAAGCCAAACGTTTCGTGCTCAAACTCAAAATTCAATTAAAAACATGGTCCTTAAAAATGAACCTCCTTCCCATTTTTTATCTTTTCCCTCCAAAATACTTTCTAAATTAAGGACCATCTTATATCAAATTAGAGAAGTCCCCTTTCTTTATTATAACTCAATTTAGAAAGAAGTTGCCGACATGTTATTTGTTGGCAACTAAGACATAATATTATTTTACTTTTAAGTGTTTAAAAATACTTTTTATTTTAATAATAATATTATTTTAATCTCGGAAAAGGAGACATTACGGTCTGCCCTTCTCAAATTTGCTTTCCCCCAAGCAAATGCAAACTCCATTCTTCACTCCTTGTACCCTTCCTGCAAATACTAGGATTCCAAATCAACCTCAAGAATTCTTTGGAGTGTGGACAAACTACAGCAACCTCTTCGACCCTGCTGCAACAACATACTCTTCATCCTTTGCTTGGGCTGAAAACAAACTCAGTTGCTCCCACTCAAGCTTGTCATGTGTCATGATCCTTGTACTTTCCTTGGACATGTGCAAACTATGCACTCTTTGACTCATAAGAGTCTCTTTATCAACACTCATATGGGTTGTTCCTATTTTTAAACCTGCACATGGAACAAACATGTCAATGAAATTAAGAGCTCTCGGTACCACTCTTTCAATTGCTTTATCATGCCTCATAGGCATGTTGTTCAACTCTCCTCCAATGCTTATATCTTCCTCATAATTTCTATTCATGTGATGGACTTCCAAAGGTCCAGCACTTATGAAGCTATAATGCTAAACAAATCCATTTGATTGCCCTTGAACTTTGTTCACCACATATTTCTTATGTTCCTCCAAGGTGAGGTGTGATCTTGGGCTGCCAACAACAAGAAGCTCATCCTCCTTTGGTGAAGTGGGGTTTGGGGAGATACCTCCAACCCTCATATCCTTGTGATTCCCAATAGTTTTTCAAACACGTCTCTTGAAAATGTTGTTCTCAAAATCAGTCAATGGCTCCTCCTTAGGAGGTTTGAAGGATGATGCATGCTCCTCCACTTTGAAGTCTTCTGTCATGTACCTCTTTTGTTAGGGACATCCTTGAAGACCCTTAGTCTTAACCCATTTCCCAGGGGTGAAGAGAAAAGAAAGGGAAATAAGTGGTTTTGAATGAATATATGTAAAAGGTACTTTATGTTATAAGAGCTACTTAAGTTGGGGCTCTTTAAGGGTCAAGAGTGCCACTTGACTAAAGTAAGAGTTTTAAAAACAATCTTCCTTATTATGTAAATTTATGTTTCCCCTCCCTTGAGGGGAGTTGTATAAAAGAAAAGTAAGGTTTCATTTGTATGGATGCTAAATTGGATAATTGGAATTGTAAGCTTCACACACGAAATGCTCAGCTTATCCATTGTAAGGATGAAAATCCTTCAATGGAAGTTGGAGCAAGGATGGAAACCCTTGTATTCAACTAGGGCATCCTCATTCAGGGGATTGCATTGAACTTCATTGGATTGATTTGCAAAAAAATACTATTTCTAGGGCAATGAATATACTTAGGGTAGCGCCTAGGGTTTGAGAGGAAATTGCAGGTTTCCTAGGGTTGGACGAGCTGGTTTTAGGCTCTAATTTGGTCATTCATGAGGTCAAATGATTATTTGAAAGTCGGTATTTTTAATAAATTTTTCAGATAGGGCGAGTGGATTTGGGCACTGTTTTGAGGGTTTGATGAGCTATTTTCAGGGCTAAAGAATATTCTATTGTTTTTATAATTATTTCAGTATTTATTACTAGTTTTTGAGGATATTTTCCAGCGTTCATAGATTGAGAAAAGCAACAAAAATCAGTTATTAATTCGTTGTATTTTTTCTGCATTTTTGACATCAAAGTGGTTGAGTTTGAGGTGGATTTTATACCCTAATGTTCATGACAATATTCAATAATTTTTAGAATAAATAAATATTATTTTGTGGTGATTTTGGCCTCTTTCCAGCATTTTGAAATTTACTAGAGCAGCTAGGGTTTGCATAAAAATCAGAAAATTAAATATTTGCTAGGGTTTGTGAAAATACCCTATTTGCAGCACCAAAAAGGGATGTTACATCTTTGTATTCAACAAGTGAAGCCCTGTCCGCCTTGGTTTTTTGTTGACACATGCATAGAACATTTTCTTGGTTCTTGCCAAGGTCACGAATACCATCAACTAGCTTCTTATTGATTGCTGTTATGGAAATTCCTGTACGCTGAACATCAATATTATCATCTATCAATTGGGCTTTAACCACAAAATTCTCTCTGTTTTCAATTTTCATGGTGGATTCCTCTATGGGCAGCTTGATCTTTTGTGGTGATGAAGTATTCATCACTTATATTGATCCTTTTCTTTCCTCTAAGGGAGACTCTGAAGGTCCAGGGCTTAACCCTACAAACTTCATCCATGCCTTGAGACACATTGCCCTTAGTTCTCTCTGAGATTCTTTTATAGCTTGCAACATCTCTTACATGGCTTCCAATATTGTTTTCATCTTTTAGTCACTGCCTTGCATGAAGAAGAGTTTGCGAACAACTCGCTACCCACAACTGGCCAGAAAATGGCTCTGATACCACTGTAATATCCCCTTTAGGGCATATTATGCAAATTTGGAAATTAACCACAAATCCTAACACCAACAATAGAAATTTATGATTTTTTTATTAAACCCTAACAAAAAATTCAGAATTATGGAAATTCAAATTGAGGTCATAAATTGCAATATCGTATAATTAAAATACTTGCCAAAAATTCTAGTAAAATCACTGCTCATGAAAAACCTTCAAATCTGATTTTTGCATGCACATGTAGGTCTTAAAAATTACAAATAAATGCCAGTTGATGGAAAAAAATATCAAATATCAATAATCTGCCCCCAAAACATGCAAATTTTCCATCCAAAGTGGGTCACCATCCTTGGAAAGGCCCTCCAAATGGGTCGTTGACCTAAAACAGTCCTTCAAAGTGATTCGCCACCCTCCAAAAGGGTCTCCAACAACCATGCTTCACTCTTAGAACCCTGCCAACTTCTGCGTTACATAGGATGATGCTGTGGAATCCCAAACTGATCAATTCTGCCCTTTGCAACCCCTGAAATGAAGCTGCCCAGCTGAATGCTAAGGGTTTTCGTCCTTAACTTCAGATTTCTAGTGAAGGTCTTCGTCTTCAATGGAGATAAGCCAAGTGTTCGTGCTCAAACTCAAAATTTAATTCAAAAACATAGTCCTTCAAAATAAATCTCCTTCCCCTTTTTATATCATTTCCCTCCAAAATACTTTCTAAATTAAAGACCGACTTATATCAAATTAGAGAAGTCCCCTTTATACATTATAACTCAATTAAAAAAGAAGTTGTCGACATGTTACTTTTTGGCAACTAAGACTATTATTTTACTTTAAGTGTTTAAAAATACTTTTTATTTTAATAATAATATTATTCTAATCTCAAAAAAAGGGACATTACACTCAATGCCATGCTCAGTCCTTCAATGAGAATGATGATGAGGAGGTAATGATAATAGAATAAGGCTTGGAAAAAAAATTTCATGAATGATGACACTTGAAGTGAAGACGGAGACTATGGAGAATTATAGACACACACACAGATGCGCGCGTGCACACAACGTCTAGGAATCCTGATTCACAAGGCAACTGAGAACCCTTAATTCACAAACCAAGATATTGGACTGAAAAATGATAATCAGGCCCAGGAATATTATATTAACTTCTAGATGCAAGATTCCTAAATGTTATGTTTTTTGCATTGCCAGTTGTAGAAAGCATGTCTATGGGTTTGATCAAGACCTATAGGGTGCATGCAGTACTAGTGTCATGCTAAGAAGATGATGATGCTTCGCTCTTTTGGAGGGATGGCGTGTGTCTAGCTGGGGTTATTAGAGTCCAGGGCTTTGATAAAGGTGTTGTTGCCAGGTCAGCTATTGGGTTGTGTCTTTTACATGCTTATGCTAGCGATTACTGTGTGGTTTCTGTCTTGTCGGCACATGCACACACTTAGCAGCAGTTGAACAAAGCATGATTTTGTCTTGTTTGCATGAGCACACACACAATGACAGAAGACAAAGGTGGTTGATTTGTCTTGTTGCGTGTGCTCACTCCAGGACGTGTTAATATGAAGGTTGACAAAGTTTTTGTTTGGGGCAGTGATTGGTTTCATTATCTCTCACTTCTTCTTTACTGCATGATAATATGCTCTTAATTTGTGAAGTCGTTGAGCCTTTTTGATAACAGTTTCAGGCGCTTTGATTCTTTTTTTATTGGGCTAGGGCCCCCTCTCTAGGTATTTTACCCCACCCCCCCCAAAAAAAAAAAGGAAGAGGAACTCAAAGTTTTTTTGATGTATGATATGTCCTTTTAAGTTTTTTTTTTCCATTTATCCAGTCGCCAAAAAAGTAAACAAGCAAGAAAGGAAACAAGAATTTTGCAGACTATACTCATTCACCTATGATAATAAGGCACGAAGCCTCTAAATCAACATGGATAGATAAAGAAGAGTACTGTTCAATAGAAAAACATATTAAATGGTAAACTCATTGGCATCATTACTCTTAACAATTCAAGCTTGTGGTAAACCTAAAATAATTTACTAGAAGCCTAGATTTATCAGTAAATTGATATCTTTCCAATCCTTGATCTGTTATAGTTGAATATTCTGTGTATTCTTTTCAAATACATGTAAATGTTTGGAATTTGAACAAAAATATCTAATTATGTATATGACGCAAACATTTTGCATTGTATATTGTATGAATTTCATTTTGGATATCTATCGGTTTTAAGAAAGGACAGAGATTTTTATTTTGCAAGTGATTGTCAGTTGACTGTTTACATTGAATTGGCTAGTCAGCTCATACACTTCTCTCATGACAGTTGGTCAGTGCTCCAAAGATTTATTACAAGGAACAATCTTGCTCAAGTTATGATATGAATGATATACTCGACTTTTACAAGGACAACAGTGATACATGGATCAGAACCACGGATTTTACATTGTCTTTTAGTATAGGACAATCTTCGTCACTATGCCTCATGCTTCCATTTGGCAGCAGCATTTCTCAAATTCGAGATAATTTTGCTCATTACAAAGAAATTGAAGAGTGGCTTTCTTTAGAATCGGGCACCTCATTTTCCTCTACAAGATTGGTGCCAATTTTAAGTCCTCCTGTAGGACTTAATATGCCTTTTGAAATACTATTCCAAGTAAATTCGCTTGTTCAGCATGGAATGCTCAGTGCGCCAAGCCTTGGCAATGAATTCTTCAATTTGCTACATCCTAGATGGGTACCCGATGCATATATAAATTGTGCTCTTGCAAAACTTAGTAATTTGAGAAGCACTTCTTATGATCCAGTAAAATTAATAAGGAAGGAATATGAAATTTTAAAAAATTCAAGAAGGCGCCCTTTTTCAGTAAATGTTTCTCTGGACAATGGCCTGATGTATGTCCACCGGCTACAAGTAACTCCCTCAAAAGTGTACTTCTTTGGACCCGAAGTAAACGTTTCCAACCGTGTGACACGACAGTATGCAGAATACATTGATGACTTTCTCCGTGTAACCTTTGTTGATGAGAACTTGAATAGACTTTATGCAACTGATTTGTGTCAGAGGATGCAGAATGGTCAAGAAAAGCATACGAAGCTATACAAACGTGTCCTCTCAGTGTTAAAGGAAGGTATTGTAATAGGGAGTAAGAAATTTGACTTTCTTGCTTTTTCTACAAGCCAGCTACGAGAAAGTTCCGTCTGGTTTTTTGCTTCAAATGGAAGAGTTAATGCAGAGAGTATCCGAGAATGGATGGGTGATTTTTTGGCTATCAAAAATGTGGCGAAATGTGCAGCAAGAATGGGGCAATCTTTTAGCTCCTCTACAGAAACACTTCATGTTCATCAGCATGACATTGAAGATATTCCAGACATTTGCATTGTGACAAAAGGTAAAAAATACATATTTTCAGATGGAATTGGGAAGATTTCTTGTTCTTTGGCAAAAGAAGTGGCTGCCAAGTGTAAATGTAATAATATACCCTCTGCATTTCAAATAAGGATTGGTGGCTACAAAGGTGTTGTAGCAGTTGATCCTACATCCTTGTACAAACTTTCTCTACGGCCAAGCATGAAAAAATATGAGTCAAACAATACTAATCTTGATGTGCTTTCGTGGTCTAAATTCCGACCTTGCTTTTTGAATCGCCAAATCATAACTCTTTTGTCTACTTTAGGAGTTCAGGATAAGAACTTTGAGAAGATGCAGGAACAAGCAGTTACAAATCTAGATCAACTTTTGACTAACAGAGAGATGGCTCTTGAAGTACTTCCAGTCATGACTACGGGTGATTCTCATAATGCCCTTATAAGCATGCTTTCAGCTGGCTATTTGCCTGAGTCTGAGCCATACTTGTCAATGATTCTTCATGCATTTAGAGCATCTAAACTATTTGAACTAAGATGCAAGTCGAAAATATTTGTTCCAAAGGGGCGATGCTTGATGGGATGCCTGGATGAAAGTAGATCTTTAAAGTATGGTGAAATATTTGTACAAGTTTCTACTCCAGGAAATAGGCGATTCCATGATACAGCACTTTCTACATCTCGACTCGACAATATGGAATTGATTCTCCAACTAGCATAGTTGAAGGGAAAGTGATAGTTGCGAAAAACCCATGCCTTCACCCGGGTGATGTGCGGGTTCTATCAGCAGTTAACACTCCCATTCTTCACCATATGGTTGACTGTATAGTTTTCCCACAACAAGGTGAGAGGTAAGCAGATAAACTTCTTGATTTTGCTCGTTACTTTTTTGAACTAGTTTTGGTTTTCCCTCGGCATTCTGTTCTTTCTTGCTTTACATATACACACAAACACAGACACATTTACTAATAATGTCATAACTGTCAATAAAATGCATAGCAGTCAAAGTGAGTTATCTTCAAATCTATTTAGCCTGCTGAGTCAAAAAATTCCCCTAAAGTAATCATAAATCACTGAAAAGATTATGATTTCCTGAGCACTATTTTGATTCAGCAATTTATGTGTGCAATGGAATTTTTTGCAAAACTATGTTTAAACGACTCATGCTGTTTTTGAATATATCAAAATGAAATTTCCATAGATCATTGTGTAGTTCTTTTATCAGCTATAAGTTTTTCACATCCAAATCATAACTTAATCTGTGTTCATATTCAAGCGAGTCTTGTTTGCAGATTGATTTGAAGCAGTTTTAATTAGTTTGTTTTATTCAGAGTCTTGTTGAAATAGAAAAGAATCCAGTGTTCTCTTATGGCTCGTGTGTAACCTATTGACAGATCCATCAACATACTATTCCTCTTGTACAATTGAACTAATTGATCTGGACGTCTTAGCTGAAATGTAACAATTATTTGGTTTACATGCAGAATCCCTCTGGTTCTATACACAAATTTACTCTCAAGCATGCATGTCATCAGAAATCACACGGCGACAATGAAGACCGTGATGCATCCTCAAGGTTGAGGAACATTTTCCCCCATTTTCTAAACGTAGGGTTCTATTCATCCCTAGTACTTTCCTATAGGTTGTGATATTCTTTCTATGGTCTATTGGAATTTTAATGTTCTAGTGTGGTCTGCAAGTACCTTCCAATATGTTACTCCTCACTAGATCTTATTTCTCACTGAGACCCTTGGGAGCCTTGAATGGGTCCTCCTCATTGTTGGTTATCACTGGGCCTTGTTTGTCAGGGACAAGACCTAAAGATCAGGTGGTGTTTGTGGATCTGGTGGTGTGGCTTACCTCATTCGTGAGATCTTCTGGTCTACGGTCACTTGATCATAATAGAATGACTTGTATTTTGTGTCTGGAAAGTATGTGTTTTAAGAGTGCTTGGAAGAACTTGGCAATTTAAAAATTCAAAAATATTAAGTAAATCAGCAAAAAATAGGTCTTATTATTTTATGCAAAATATAGTTCATAGACATCAAAAGAAACACAAAACACATATCAAACAGGTAAATGATAACAGCTATCATCATTTCAGTGAACAGTGTAACATACTTTCAAACACCAATTCCAAAATTATATAAATTATCTCAATGTCAGGGTCAAACGTTTTCATTCTCTAGGAGTTAGAGTGCCCGTATCACTAGTAACTACTAAATAGAAAGCACACAACAAAAATATTCAGCTACAAGGACTAATGTGGCCTTTAGATTGCGATATCAAAGGCCTTGCATCTTGGACCTACACTTGCACAATTTCCTCATCCTACGATGCAAAACCCTCCTTTGAAAACATGGTCACCTCCTTCCTTTTGACCCAATACAAATTAGGATGAACCTCATCAAGGTCAACTGTCCGACCATCATTTTCAGTGTGTGATGATATATAGTGTTGCATTAAAATCTACAGAGACATTGAAAAAGATAAAATCTGAACTCTTGAAATTCAAAAGAATCAAAGTCCTTAATACTTGAGTCTAACCTTTCGTTTGCATCATACGGAGGCAGACATTATGGTGCATAAAAACAAGATCATTCGTCCACTTTGGTTGTGACTAGTTTCATTTGTTGATGTGTATGCGTTCAAATCTAGTGCAACAATGGTCACAAGTAGAAGTACCAAAGGTTTGTTTCAAATACAAATACCCCACAGAAGAGTAGAGGTATTAGTACAATAATTATCCCAGCAAGCACCTAACATTTGTTTTTCTAAAGCTACCTAGGGATAGGGACCTAAAACCGATTTTTTTTTGAGTGAAAATATCTGTCGTTGATAGATAATAGCTCACCAGGACTTCAAGATAGAGATGCATATTATCATGCATAAAATAACTTATCCTATGTCAGTAGCCCAAAAATACCATACCAGTCAGCAGTAACCTTGGAGAGCAATGAGCTGTTACCTCCTGCAACGATCACTCACTGTGACCATCTCATTTGATTGCTTTGAGCTATTGAACACCTAACATATTTACTTTTTATAAAATTTTAGAAAATTTATCAAACTCAGAAATTAAATAATAAACAAAAAATAAAAAGAAAACACAATTCATAATGTTAAATTATTAATTCAAGAAGTTAATTAGTACCAGGCAACATTGACTTACTCGTCTCAGTTGCATTCTTTTAAACAAAGAACTCTTCCACCCCCTTTTACAAGTAAATTGTTCAATAAATTTACCTTGCATATTACAATCAAGGCATAACCACTTGATGCAATCAAATATGATGCAAATATGACTGAGGGGGCGTGAAAGATCCCTGATGGATCTCTTTGCTGAAATGAAGTATTTGTTTTTGTGATTTTATTTGTTTTATGATTTTTATCAATTTTTTTGTGTTCTTTTAGATTAGAGAGGAGATGCAGAAGGGGTTTCAGTTTTCTTAAAATGTGTATTTGCCAAGATAGCAAATAGATATACATGCAACTGCGATCTCATATAAAAGTGAACTAAAATTAACGATTAAATGATAGAAAAGCATCCACTAAGAATTTGAAGTACATACCAATCAGATCTGTATTTTATATTTATTGTAAACCCTGTTTTGCAACGCCACTTGCATACAAAGATGGTATTGGCCTAGGAGAGGCTATGCATGCAACTGGAACTGAAGGATATGTAGAATAATGCTGATTTAGTACTGCTGCAAGCTTATATCTGTCATAGAATGTCCAAGAATCTGTCCAATGATGCACAAAAGAAGACCTAGGGTAGGCCTCCCACAAACATGAACTGGGTTGTCGTCCAATTCACCAAAATCCCTGAGAGTTTCCGTTCCCAAGAGATTATATGCTGCTGTCCTCTTCCTCAGAGTTCAGATCTGTAATGAAGCTTCAAAAATATGCAAAAGATGCCTCCAAAAGAACTTCCAACGCACTTTACCCTTTTTCTCCTTTTTCCAAGATGGACGTCCACTTTTAGGGTTAGGGTAGCATCAAAAGGGAATCTTTTAATGATTCTTTTCTTTATTTAAAGTCTTCCAAGTTGGGCGCCCAAGTTGAGGGTCCAACTTCTCATTAATAAAGTGTCCGTCTTTTAACACAACATCTGTTAACTAGGAAGGGGTCCATTTATTAAATTTTATTACAGTGATATTATTAATCACTTTAATTTATTTTTATTAAATATTAAAGCCGCACTTTAATATTCAATAATTATTCCGAGTCTATCACCTGGCCAATCTGAACTGAAAACTGTTGGAACCCGTGCCACTGGTGATGCCGCCACATGGCAGGTTAACTGACAGTGCCTTCCTAAAATTTAGGGATACCTCCTAAAAAATAGGAATTGTGACCAAAACTCCCAAAATGCTCTTGGAGGTCCCTTGATGCCTCTTGGTCAACTCTCGGTCAAACCCTAAAAAATAGGAACCCTTCCTAAAAAATAGGAAAACTCCCAAAATGCCCCTGGAGGTACCTTGATGCCTCTTGGTCAACTCTCGATCAAACCCTAAAAATAGGAACCCTTCCTAAAAAATATGAAACTGATGCAAACTGTCTGGAAAGAACTGTAAAGCTCCCTACCAAGCTCCATTGCCTCTGGATAGGTCCCCTAACCACTCTGCTGACCTACGGGAACTCGAATGATAGGCCAATTCTCAAGTCTCTGCTAGACAGAGCTAAAGAGGGGACATGACAGGGCGAAATAAATGGCTGCCTTACTCCTCAGCGCAAACACACTTCACACTCAATGGACACACAGACTTAGACTTGTGCCTTAAACAACAACCTTATTTATTGATTCATCACAAGAATTACAAAGATTTCATTACCTACCCAAACTTTCCTGCTAAACTATAAAGAAAACAATACAACTCAGTCACTTGCTACACTATAACTATTGAACACACATCCTGTTTGCAGGTCTCTCAAGCTCTACCCCGCAGCCCCCCTCGCCCGCTTCGCCCTGCCCCCCTCGCCCTCTCTCTCTCTCTCTCTCTCTTGGAGCTAAACTTTGTTCTGCCTCTCCTAGAGTTGGAACTCTCTCCTCGCTTTCTTCAAAAAAATGATCTCCTTCCGACTGACTTCAAACTATTGCAAAAATGATCTAAATCTTTCTTGCTTGACACTAACATCCTGCAAGTCTCTTCAACTTCTCTCTACTTTGGCAAATGGTTCTACATGTACAAAAATGAAGTTTTGTACAGTTACTCATGTTTTACTTTCATTGTGAGCGAAAGTGTCGGTTTTGAAACTGCCGCCTATATTAAGTGGCGGTTTTGTCACCATCCCAAATAGGGGTCCCTTGACCTCTGGGTGATTGCTAAAACTGTCTCTTCATGACATTCCTGACATGTTGGAGTCTTGACGATGTTCTTGGGATTGTTGTTGATTTTCTTCCACACAAGATCTGTGGACTGCTGTCCACTTATTTGTCTCTTTCCTTTAGTGGGCTCAATGTGAACCTTTTACCATCCTTGACAAGTGTGTAGGTATTTTCTCTCCCATCATGCACAACCTTTCTATCAAACTGCCATGGTCTACCCAACAACACATGATGTATATCCATGGGCATAATGTCACACAACACTTTATTCTTGTAAGATCCAATCTGAAAATTCACCATAGATTGGTCATTCACTTACACTTGATATCTCTTAAGCAACAAAGACACCTTGTATAGATTGGGACACATTCTTCTTTTCAACTCAAACTTCTCTACCATTTCATTGAAAACCAAATTAGCCATGTTACCACTGTCAACAATGACCGTACAACACTTGCCTTTTGATTTACATATATTCTAGAAAATATTCTTTCTTTGCATTGGTTCATTCTCTGACCTTGCTGGTTTCAATATCACTCTCTTAATCATAAAACCTCTCCATACTCCGGTTCTTCCATTTGATTTGGGGATGCATCACTCTCCTTATCTGCTTGTGCAATTTGATTGCTTGCTTCATTTCTTCTATTGCTGCTCCATTATGTTGTGGGACATTCATGTGTCCTATGTCCAACATCTCCACATTCATAACATGCACCCATGAATCCACTACCTCTTCTTCGACCAAAGTATTCTCTTCCTCTTGAAGAATAATCTCTTCCACTTTGTGTTTGATTATGCTTTTGAAAAGTGTTGGCTTCTCCTTCATGAGCATGCTGTCTTCTACCACTGTTTGCTTGTTCTTTTCCTCTTAAGAACCTTCCTCTACCTCATGACGTGTTATGTTGCCTTTTAGACAACTTCTCTGCCGCCCTCAATGCACATTGATAGGCTTCCTCCGACGACCTCAACTTAAACATTCCAAATTCATCTTTTATTGAAATGTGAAGACCATTTACATACCTTGAGATATTCTCGTGATCATCCTCCACATGACCATCTCTAATGTTGAGATTGTAAAACTACTTTGTGTAGTCTTTCATAGTCATTTCTTTGTGTCAAATTTCACAACCTCTTGGATAAACTCGAATGATAATTAAATGGTAAAAATTTACCTTTCAGCTTTGCAACCATTTTGTTCCAAGTCTTGATTCTGTCTTTTCCTCTTCTCTCCCTTTTCAACTACAAATGATCCCACCACAAGGATGCATGCCCCTTTAGCTTGGGGCAAACAAACTTCACTCTCTTAGGGTCCTCCATTGACTTATAGTCAAAATACTAATATAGCCTTTGTGATCCAATCAATAAGATCCTTAGGGCTCAAAATTTCTCCATAGCTAGGGGAGGGCTTAGAATTTATTCATAGCTAGGATTTTCCAACTTTGAATTGCTTCCCATCTTTGCAATGGCTTTCAAAAATCTATCTTCTAGTTCATCTACCTTCTCTTCAACTTGAACTTCTTGAGTTCCTTCATCATAACTTACATCTGCAATTGTGATTCCACTTCTTTGTGGAGTCTTCATAGCATCTGACCTTGCTTGGAAAGCTCTCAACATCTATGCAAAATCTGCCACTCTAGGTGTTATTCCTCCTCGAAGTGATAGTCCTCTATTTTCCATGACTACTCATGAATGAGAGGGGGCCAAAAAAATGGCTGCCTTACTCCCTAACCCAGACACACTTCACACTCAATGGACACAGACTCTAATTTGTACCTCAAACAACAACCTTCTTTATTAATGCATCACAAGAATTACAGAGATTTCATTACCCATCCAAGCTTTCCTATTGAACTATGAAGAAGACATTACAACTCAGTCTCATGGACTGGCTGCACTATGACTAATGAACATACATCCCATTTGCAAGCCTCTCAAACTCTGCCTCATTCTCTTGGAGCTAAATTCTGTTATGTCTCTCCTAGAGTTGGAATTCTCTTCTCGCTTTCTCCAAAAACTAATCACTTTCCAACAGACTTCTAACTCTTGCAAAAATGGATCCGAATCTTTCTTTCTTGACATTGACATTCTCCAAGTCTGTTAGAGATCCTCCACATGTCCAAAAATGATGTTATGGGCAATTACTCGTGTTTTTATTTCACCATTAGCGATTCTATCCCAGCAGTTATGAAATTGCCGATTAATGCAGACCGACGGTTTGAAAATCGTTTGCCGCATTAGTGATGGTTTTGCCACCAGTCCAAAAATGGGTCACTTGACCTCTGGGAGATGACTGAAACCATCTCTTCATGACTTTGTTGATATGTTAGAGTCTTGACGATGTTCTCGTGACTGTTTTTAATCTTCTACATGCACAACCTTGGATTCTTCTTGTACAAATTTGTCTTGTGGTCATGTAGATGCGAGGAACTATTATTAGATTATATTATATTATGCTCTATAATCTAAGTCAATTTACAATAAAGCCTAAATCTTGGCTATTTGTTTCTGTTGTATCTCCGTAGATTCTTGTGCTAATGTTAGCACATATGTAGTTGGGTTGATAGGTTTGCTTCTTGCTTTGTAATTGCTTCATTGGCTATATAATGAGCCACTTCAATGTCATTCTGACGACTTGTTTATTGAATTTGATGACTATGTACAACAACAAGCTTCTCTGCTCTCCTAGAGTTAAGTTCGTTTCTCTTCATAGAGTGGATCCAACTATATGTAGACCAATTCCTATCACATGCAGAGGAACTAGAAGTTTGTGAAAGGAGGCATATGGTAAGTGCCTGTAGCAATGAAAGAGGTCTATAGAACCCCCACCAGCTTACCGGATTTTCCTACACTATAGTGTGATCTATTGTAACCAAACTCTTGTAGCCTTAGAGTCTAGCAAATTTGGTCCATTGACTCTTGATTGTTGCATCATCCTCAACACTATACATTTTTTTTGACGGGCTTCATGAAGCCCTTCTTAAGCTCATCATCATCAATAAGAACAACTATCCCAAGTCTCAACACAAACCATTTGGGCGGTCATGTGTAAAGGAGTGTTCAATGTCTCCCAACTTTGCTGAATGATGGGCTGAATATGTTCATGATATATTTCCAAGGTGGGTTCTTGTTATAGCTTGGAATTGCACCCTTGTGAGAGAGTTATTTAGGCTCCCTCACTTCTAGCTACAAACATGGGGACAACCTCAGGATGTGGGTATCCTATTGGTGAGGTTGAACCTCTAGGATTTTTTATGAGGTTAGTTCCTTAGGGGTTTCACTTCAGCTCTTGATCTCACACTAAAATCTACTGCCAGCTAAGGAAAAGAGATAGGAGGATTACTTGAAAAGAAATCTAAGCTAAGGGAGGTGATGCATCAAGAGTAAGTGATCCACTTGGTTTGGAGAATGACACTAATTCAACATAAGATAAGTTCGCTTACACAACCTCCTAACTAGCTAACTTGCATGAATATTTCGTAAACTAGGCTCATTGAGCCATACATGAAAGCAAAGAGGGATTTCTAAATCCACATTAAGTGTCCATTAATGGCGAAAAAGCTCAAGTTCAGACCTGCAACAAACTGAAAAACACCTAAAAATGAGCAAGAAAGAAGGACAATAAGGTTGGAAGGACGCTTCTTCACAACGCTATTGTGCACAAGCTAACTTGACACAATTTTTAGACAAAGAGGTAGGTAAAATAATCTTTATTGCTTCAAAGGTCTGTTACACAACAATTTTCGCAGAGTGATTTTATCACCAGTTCGGGGATAATTTGCTTGGCACGAAGGTCTCTATTTATATAGAAAAGGGGGAAGAGAGAAGGGTAAGAAAGAAGTCGTCGATGGTGGGAAATCTGACTTCGCATTTTCTTGTTGCCCCTTAATGCGCCGCTCAGGATCACCAGACAATACTCTCGAGCCCCTCCCATCTTTAAGAATTTCTTTGGCGGGTCTGAAAAGTCATGCTGTGAGCAGCTGGAATGTTTCTTCTTGGCATGACGCATTTAAGTGTCGAACGACGATTGCGGGCAGTGAACCATGGCGGATGAGAGCCTTCATAACTTCCAGCTACTAGTCGCTTGGACTCTCCCGTGTTTATTGAACACCTTTGTGCCACTTGTCCTTTACTGATTGGCCCTTTTTGCTCTAGTTACGTCATGTGGCAGCCTTCCATTCGTTGCATCATGATTCTCGCGTTCCTGGACCAAGCTTAAGTTGAGCCATTAGAGAATCCCGATTTACTCTATGCAAAGTAATTCGGGTTCTTTGAACTCCCCAACTTCGGACTTTTCTAGATCTTTCACTTATAAAGCCTTTTAAGTAGAGTACTTGGAGAAACCCGATTTACTCTATGCAGAGTAATTCGGGTTCTTCAAGCCTACTTACTTCGGGCTTGTCCATCTTGAAGTCTTCTCACTTTGCTGTTTCCCAAGCCTTAAGAATTCGGGCTTTTCAAACCCGATTACTTCTAATGGCTAGTCGCTTATCCTGATTTTGATGTCCATTGGCCCGTCATTTCCTTTGGACACTTGGTCTCAAGTTTTTTTTCCGGCTTATTTCTTTTGGGCAAATCTCTCAAAGGAATTTCTTCAGACAATTTGTTCGAAGGAATTCTTTCGAACTTTATGTTTGCGTTTGTCTTCGAAACTACCCTTTGGGCTTTTCACAATGGACTTTCTCGAAGGGTAAGAGACCCTTCGGGCTTTTTGCATGTCCCTTCAGACTCCCGTGAATGATCCTCCTGAAGGGAAAGATATCCTTCGGGAATTTTGAAATGGTCCCTTCGAAGGGTAACATATCCTTCGGGAAAATTGCAATTGTCCACTTGGAGAAGAAAAAGCCCTTTGAAAAAATTGAAGTGTACCTTCGAAAAAGTTGACTGGTCCCTTTTGCCCTAAAAAGCGCCTTCGAATTTTGAAAGTGCCCATCGGATTTTTTGAAAAAGACTCATCCCTTGAAGAACCTGAGAAGCACCATTTTTCAAGACGAAATCGGGTTTGCCAAACCCCTTTACTTATTTCGGTCTTCTGACTGATCACAACTTATGAAGTAATCAAGTAGTGCTCCTTGGAGAACTCGAAATACACTGTCTATGAGTAATTCGGGTTTGTAAATCCGAATTAGTTCTACTTATAAAACCTTTAGAAGTTAAGCACCGCTGAAAACCCGATTTGCACTGTGCTCTCAAAAACCCAAAGTTGTCACTGCTATAAAACCCGAAGTCCTTCCAAAGACATGCCATTTTCTTGTCTGAAAGCTCCCTTTTTCATACTTAGGCAAATTTTGATATGTGGGCCAAAAATGGCCAACATTTTTGGCGATTCGCAGGGAAGCATGCTTGCTATGCTTGAGAACCCAGCTCATTTGCTTTGTTCGATCCATTGGGCGTGGAGTCACTGCTTTTGCACGAAGTTGGCTCTTTCTGGAAATCTCCCTTGAAGCAACAAGGACAACCGAAACAAAACACACTGTGCCCATGTCACTTAGGGAAGGGAAAACACACAACTGAAACGGATGTGCACAAAGCACTTAGAGAAAAACATGAAAAGCAATACAAAATGTACAACATACAATCGTTGCAAACTCTTCTAATAACATAGCTTTAGATGAATCCCATTGACTGGGATGGGTAATACCTCCCCATCTAGTTGGACGAGCTGAAAAGCATTATGCTGTTTGCATCCGTGGATCAAATAAGGGCCACTCCACAAACTGTCAAACTTGGTATGGTTCCCTGGTTTGGCCTTTTTTGAGTCTCATTTGAGAATCAGGTCTCCTAACTGAAAAGTCCTTGCTGTAGCTCTCTTGTCAAAAGCCAATCTCACATTCATGGGTTTATCTTCTAGCAGTCCAGCTGATGGGCTAGCTCTAATGCAAGTAGCTCAAAGGAAATGGGTAACTTGGCCTCCCTTCCATATACTAGAACATATGGAGAATTGCCAACAATAGCTTTAGGAGTTATCCGGTCAGCCCACAAGGCTGTCTTCAACTTGGTGTGCCACGTCCTCTGATTCTCCTCCATGGCCCTGTTGATAATGCTCAACAATTTTTTTATTTTTGGACTCAGTCAGTCCGTTTCTTTGAGGATAATAATTTGAAGAAGTGCTGAGGTAGATGCCCATTTTGAGAGCCCATTCACTTGTTTTCAAACCAAGGAAAGCCAATGCATTATCAGATATGATAGTGGACGGAACACCAAACTTGGTCACAATGCTGTCATAGAAATCTAAGACTGCACTTTCATTGGCTTCCTTCAATGCAATGGCTTCCATCCACCTGGTGAAGTAATCAATTGCAGTAAGCACCCACTTATGTCTTGCACTTGATGGGGGGTTGATCATATCAATGAAATCCAAACCCCATTGTATGAATGGTTGCTCCACTTAAATGGGGTTGAGAGGGAAAGCTGCTAACCTTTGCTTACCTGCGAAAAGAGCACATTCTTGACACCTCCTCACCCATGCATAAGCATACTTGAAGAGGCTGGGCTAGTAGTAACCAGCCCTTACGATCTTTGCTGCAGTAGTTCTTAGACGAAAATGACCTCCTGCAGGCCCATCATAGAAATGCCCCAAAAGCTTGATTTTTTGATCATCATCTACGTACCTTAAATGCACTCCATTGAGGTCTCTTCTGAACAAAACCCCATCAACTAAAGCATAAGGTATGGACTGAAGTCTGAAATACCTTCTTTTTGCTTTGTCCATACCTTGAGGGCACTCACCTGTTAGCAGAAAGTGCGTCATATTATGGAGCCAACTAGTGTGAGGTGGAGATGCATCTGCTTGTAGGTTATCTTGTGTTACCAAGATGACCTCTTTGTCTTCATGAAGGTCATCAACCATATGCTCACATAAGCTTTTACCTCTTACTAGCTTAGTGACCTTGATCTCCACGTCATACTCCATGACTTTAATAATCCAACCAGCTCTTTTATCGCTCAAATCCTTGTTAAGAAGGAAGTCTCTTACCCCAGGATGAGACACCATAAGGTGGATTTTGGTGTTGGATAGCATTGGCCTGAACTTCTTGAGGCTTCTTACTGCTGCAAGGACTTGCTTTTCTACAAAGGTATACCTCACCTCATACTCTTCAAGCCCCTGACTGAATAATGCTAATGGCCGCTCAATTCCTTCACCATTTCTTTGCATCAGCATAGTTGATATATTATCAATGTTGGCAAAAGCATATAATATGAAATCCCTTGAGAAATCAAGAATCACAAGTGTGGGTGCTTGAGCGATGGCTTGCTTGATAGCTTCAAATGTTGACTTGCTTTCATTTTACCAGGTGAATGCTTGGTTCTTTTTCAGCATAGCAGTGTTGGGTCTGACCAAATTTGCAAAACCGGGGATAAATCTTCTCACGAAGTTTATTTTTTTTCAAGGAAACTTTGGAGTCCCTTCTTATGCCCGGGCAAGGATAAGGCCAAGATGGCATTTGTTTTCTCAAGAATAATGGACAGCCCCTCCTTTGAGATGATGTGGGCGAGTAGCTTGCCTTTATGCACGACAAACACACACTTATTAGGATTCAAATAAATCCCATACTCTCTGCACCTTTCGAAAATCAGCCTCAGGTGGTCCATATGCTCACTGGCGTTCTTGGAGAAAACTGTGCTGTCATCCAAGTAAACCAAAACCATTTGGTTTAGCAGCCCCTGGAAAGCCATGTCCATGGCTCTTTGGAAAGTTGCGCTAGCGTTTGATAGACCAAAGGGCATCTTTTGGTATGCATACGTGTCCCATTTGGTGGTGAAGGCAGTCTTGTACCGATCTTCATCCTTTACCCAAACTTGGTTGTAACCAGAAAATCTATCCAATAGAGAGAAATGTTCTGATCCTGCAACTACTTGGAGAAGTTGCTCCATGGATGGCAGGGGGTAGTGATCCTTGAAGGAGACTTTGTTCAAATCTCTGAAGTCTACACAAAGTCTAATCTCCTCACTCTTTTTTCTTACAAGCACCAAGTTGGCTACCCATAATGAATGCTTGATAGGAAAGATAATCCTGGACTCGATCAACTTAGTTAGCTCCTTCCTCATCAGCTCTTCAATCTTGGGGTTAACGGGCCTTTGCTTTTGCCTCACATGCTTGGCATTGGCCTCCAACTCTATGGCATGCTGAGCTAACTCAGGGTCAAAACCCTTTAGGTTGTTGTACTCCCAAGCAAAAATATCTGCATACTCTTTGCAAAGTGCTATGAAAACATGCCTCTTAGCCTTGTTGCTTACCTTCCCAAGCTTGAGAAGTTTGTCCTTGAAGATGAGGACTCTCATAATTTTCTTCATCAGTTGACATCACTGCCTTGTTTTTCCTCATACGGTCTCCTTCATGAAAAAGGCCCTCAAGTGTAACCAACCCCTTAGAAAGTTTGTTCGACTTCAGCTGAACAATCTGATCCTCATATTGATGCTGCAATTTAGCTTAGTTGGAGAACTCAGCTTCCTGCTCTAAGGAGCAAGCAGTTTGCTTGTCACTATAAAAAACCTACTAGTGAGCTTCATTATCCGGCACTGATGGCCTCATTACCACCTTGACATGTGGCTGAACCTTATATTCTTTCAGCGCACTTGGAATGTCACATTGAGCTCCCATGGCTGCCAGCTTGTCAACATGCTGGTTCTGATTTCTTGGGACAGCTTGAATGTCAAAGGCCTCAAAATCTTCAATTAGGTCTGACACTCGATTTTTGTAGGATCTCATCAAGGTATTCTTGGTAACGTTCAGGGCTTTGACTTGGTTTACTAAGAGTTCACTGTCCCCATAAACTTGTAGCAGTTTGATTCCTTTTTTATTGGCCCATTGAAAGCCACGAATCAAGCCTTCGTATTCTGCTGCATTTGAAGAGCAACTGAAATAGAACCTGTAGGAAGAGAAAAGCCTATTAGCCGAAGGGGAAACCAACATTGCCTCAGCACCTACACCATTTTTCCTCCTTGAGCCATCACTGAACAACTTCCATAAACCATTGGGGTCTTCTTTAGGTCCAATGAGGGAAGGCATGCGCTGATTCTCTTCATGTAGAAGATAGACACCCATGTCTCTTTACTCAGCACCTTCCAAAGGGTTGAAAAATTGGTTATCTCTCCATAGCTCATCTAAGAACAAGTTTGGAACCTCTTCAGGATGAGTGTTTAGTTCCTGGGCAATTTTAAACCCATTCTCATCAAGGATAGTACAATTGAGGTTTACGTTATCTGACTGATGGGGTTCAATGTGGAATTGTGCCATGGGTTCAACCTTGATCGAGACTTTAGTCCCATACCTTGTTCCGAATGCCATGTAAGACCAATCTGCTGCAAGGTAATCCCCAATCTTGGCTGTGAATTCTCTGAAAAGACATAATGCAAAGTGAGGAGTGACATCCAGGATTGGCACGTCTTGCACCACAGACATGCCAGGACATGCATGCAAGGTTAGGCTCAAATTCCTGATGATACTTGATGGCTTTGTGGAAGAACCATCAAGCTGCAGGACTCCCTTAGTGTGTGTCTCATATTTGAGGTTCAACTAGTCAGCAGTAGACTTTGGCATGACTGAGGTGCTGGCCCCACTATCCACCAAGCAATTGTGCACCAAGGAGTCACCGATGATTAATGAGATGTAGAATGGGGGGGGGCTTGGTCACACTACTTGACCTTTCTCCCAATGGACTCTTGGCTGCATTGGTGAAGACTTCAGCTTCCTTGGTTGCTTGCAGCTGTAGAAACACTCATCCTGGACAAACCTTCCTGAAGAATGTCTATTTGGCCGAGCATGGAAGCATGTTCCACATTGGTACGCTCACGTTGGATTTCTTCATTTGCTCCACAATGTTGATTGGCATAGCCCCAACGTTTACTTGGGTTTTGGGAGTAACTGCTGCTGGCTTTGTCAGTGAATGAGCGGTGATAAGAGGTTCTTTGAAAGCTTCTCGATTGTCACCCATATTCCTTCTCTTGAACCTTGTGTTCGTTGAGACTGGGGTGTGAGCCAAACTGGGAGTAGCCTGCTGATTGGATGCATAGCACTCCTCTTGTTCACTGATGACCATTGAGGCTTTCAGATGGTTTGACCCTTGATCCGAGCCTTGTTTTTGTGTAGGCTCCTCTTGCTTTGTCAGTGTGGGCACCTCTGTGCTTTGGGCCATAAGAACCTTGTTATATTCATAAGCAACAACCTGCTGCCATTGATCATTGAAAGCTTGGTTGGAGCCATTAGTTGGGACAATGGATTGTCCAAAAGAATGATTCCAAGGCAATGTCCCTTCAGCCTCCTGAGCCACATTGTTCTGAACTGGGACCAAGGAGTCGGAGGGGCCTGCAGCGTTCGGATTATAATTATGATGCCTAGCATAGTTAGGCTGCCCTGTCCTTGGAAACCTCCTTTGTAGGGTGGCCTATTAGCTTGGTAAGGCTGCTGCTGAGGTTGATATTGAGCTTGATAAGGCTTGCTGCCTCTTGACATTGACCACATCATTTCCCAAGGATTGGAGCATGCTTTTCAATTCCAAGAAATTCCTTTACTCTTGAGATTCGTTGGATCTGCTCGTAGAGGCCTTCTCTTGCTTAGGTGAAGGCACAACAACAATTATTGGCGTTGGAAGTATACATCAAGTGGATGAATGACTGCAGGAGGCAGTTTGATCTCCGGAAAAAGAAGCATAGGGGTTCCAAGAGTAAGCTTGCCAGCGTGAACTAGGCAATTTTTTGCCTTGATGGTCACTTCGTATGCATCTGGCAGTATGTCTTCTATAGACTGAATCATTACAACTATGGCGCTGTTGAGAGCCTTCAAGTAATACAAGAAAGCAAAGTTTGGAGATGGTCTAACAGCTGCTGGAATTCTATCTCACGCCTTCTGAAATCTCGTATTGAAATCTTGCATGACTACATGAGGAGCTCTCTTGAATGTGGTCAACTGCTCTGCAATTGACAGATGATCACTCTTATCTGCAAACCTTTTACACAGGGTTGTTCCCAGTTCGTCTCATGAACGGATAGAATTAGGAGCTAGGCCCCTATACCAGTCCAATGCCTTTCCTTTAAAGGATACAACCAATATCCTAATAGCCGTGTTCTCCACTGTGAAATTGTGAATGTTGCAGAAGTTGGCTATGTCTGTTATGTGCTCAGTAGGAGTTACAGTTTGGTCTCCTGTGTAATAAGGGACACTTTTGAGGGTTGCTACTAGCATAGGATCATACTGTGGTAAGTTCAAAGGGCTTTGGCCGTTGAAGCCCACAAAAGCTCTTTGGGGAATAATAGCAGCAAGAGGGACTGATAAAGATCTTGCGTAGGTATATTTTATGACTGGTTTATGAGGATAGCTTCTTACATAGTGTGAGTATGGGCGAACCTTAACCTTCTTGATGAGTTTAAAGGTAATTCAACGAACTCAAAAGGAATACCTGCAGAAGTCGATCTTGTAGTCACCTTTGGCATGAAAGACAGCTACTGCTTTGCCACCAGATAGCTGGGTGTTCGTTGGAGTTGCCAGATGCTGAAAGATGAATGCTACCACTGCTGCAAAATGATCAAAACAACATCAAATTAGACCAATCTTTCACAAAAATGAAAATGAAATGGTAGTGATCCCATCGGGCGTGCCAGAACTGTTATAGCTTGGAATTGCACCCTTGTGAGAGAGTTATTCAGGTTTTCTCACTTCCAGCTACAAATATGAGGACAACCTCAGGATCTGGGTATCCTATTGGTGAGGTTGAACCTCTAGGCTTTTTTATGAGGCTAGTTCTTCAGGTGCTTCACTTCAGCTCTTGATCTCACACTAAAATCTATTGTCAACTAAAGAAAAGGGATAGGAGGATTACTTAAAAAGAAATATAAGTTGAGGGAGGTGATGCACCAAGAGTAAGTGATCCACTTGGGCTAGGGAATGACACTAATTCAGCATAAGATAAGTTTGCTTACACAACCTCCTAACCAGCTAACTTGCATGAATATTTCGTAAACTAGGCTCACTGAACCATACGTGAAAGCAAAGAGGGATTTCTAAATCCACATTAAGCGTCCATTAATGACGGAAAAGCTCAAATTTAGACCTGTAACAAACTGAAAAACACCTAAAAATGAGCAAGAAAGGACAATAAGGTTGGAAAGACGCTTCTTCACAACGCTATTGTGCACAAGCTAACTCGACACAATTTTTAAACAAAGAGATAGGTAAAATAATATTTATTGCTTCAAAGGTCTGTTACACAACGATTTTTGCGTAGTGATTTTATCACCAGTCCGGGGATCATTTGCTTGGCACAAAGGCCTCTATTTATAAAGAAAAGGGGGAAGAGAGAAGGGGAAGAAAGAAGTCATCGATGGCGAGAAATCTGACGTTGCACTTTTTTGTTGCCTTAATGTGCCGCTCATGATCACCAGACAATACTCTCGAGCCCCTCCCGTCTTTAAGACTTTCTTTGGCGCGTCTTAAAAGTCATGTTGTGAGGAGCTGGAATGTTTCTTCTTGGCATGACGCATTTAAGCGTCGAACGACGATTGCAGGCAGTGAACCATGGCGAATGAGAGCCTTCATAACTTCTAGCTACCAGCTGCTCAAACTCTCTCGTGTTTATTGAACATCCTTGTGCCACTTGTCCTTTACTGATTGACCCTTTCGGCTCCGGTTACGTCACGTGGCAGTCTTCCATTCGTTGCATCATGATTCTCATGTTGCTGGACCAAGCTTAAGTCAAGCCCTTAGAGAATCCCGATTTATTCTATGCAAATAATTTGGGTTCTTTGAACTCCCCAACTTCGGACTTTCCCAGATCCTTCACTTATAAAGCCTTTTAAGTAGAGTACTTGGAGAAAGCCGATTTACTCTATGCAGAGTAATTCGGGTTCTTCAAGCCTACTTCGGACTTGTCCATCTTGAAGTCTTCTTACTTTGCTGTTTCCCAAGCCTTAAGATTTCGGGCTTTTTAAACCCGATTACTTTTAACGCCTAGTCGCCTATCCTAATTTTGACGTCCATTGGCCCGTCATTTCATTTGGACACTTGGTCTCAGGGTTCTTTTTCAGCTTATTTCTTTCGGGCAAATCTTCCGAAGGAATTTCTTTGGACAATTTGTTCGAAGGAATTTCTTTGGACTTTTTGTCCGCGTCTGTCTTCAAAACTACCCTTCGGGGTTTTCACAATGGACTTTCCTGAAAGGTAAGAGACCCTTCGGGCTTTTTGAATGTCTCTTCGGACTTTCGTGAATGATCCTCCCAAACGAAATGATATCCTTTGGGAATTTTGAAATGGTCCCTCCGAAGGGTAACATACCCTTCAGAAAAATTGCAACTGTCCACTTGGAGAAGAAAAAGCCCTTAGAAAAAATTGAAGTGTACCTTCGAAAAAGTTGATTGGTCCCTTTTGCCCTAAAAAGCCCCTTTGGATTTTGAAAGTGCCCTTCGGATTTTTTGAAAAAGACTTGTCCCTTGAAGAACTTGAGAAGCACCATTTTTCAAGACCAAATCGTGTTTGTCAAGCCCCTTTACTTATTTCAGGCTTATGACTGCTCACAACTTATGAAGTAATCAAGTAGTGGTCCTTGGAGACCCTGAAATACACTGTCTATGAGTAATTCAGGCTTGTAAACCCGAATTACTTCTACTTATAAAACCTTTAGAAGTTAAGCACTGCTGAAAACCCGATTTGCACTGTGCCCTCAAAAACCCAAAGTTGTCATTGCTGGAAAACCCAAAATCCTCCCAAAGACTTGTTATTTTCTTGTTTGAAAGCTCCCTTTTTCATACTTAGGCAAATTTTGATATGTGGAGCAAAAATGGCCAACAAAACCCTAAAAACCCCTGAAAGGATAGGAAACATGGTATTCGAGCTTTTGGAAGCTATTTGGTTGATCTTTTCAACCACGTGGTTTGTTCGGGTTTCCCACCCTCTTGATCACACCACATTATTCCCCTGATACACAAATCATGCTCTTGTTCAGATACTAATAATTACAAGAGGATCAGGGTTGGACACACATTCTCGAAGTTGTATGCTACTATATTACACATGTAACTTTCAAGAGAGCTAGAGCAGAGACACCTCAGAGCCAAGGGACAAGCAGGGTTTAGATCAGCCAATCAGACCATTGATCATATTTTCACACTCTGGGCCATTATTGAGAAGGCATGTCATCGCTCATCTGAAGTCTATTGTTTTTTTGTAGACTTTACGAAAGCGTTTGATTCTGTTTCGAGAGAGGCACTTTTACAGAGACTTAGGAATATCGGCATTTCTGAGACCCTCTTGGGAATCATTATGAGAATATACAAGAATGTTCTCAGTCGTCTCCGCATAGTTCATGGGATTTTAGACTTTATTAGGAGAACCATTGGGGTCAAGCAGGGATGCCCTTTGTCCCCAACCTTATTTGGGATATACATTGATGAGTTAGAGACCTTTCTTCATGAACATATTTAGGCTAGTGATGGGTGTCTTCTTCACCAGGTTCTGATTTCTATCCTCTTGTCTGCAGACGATGTGGTTCTCCTAACCTCTTATCTTGAGGGCTTACAACGACAGTTGGATGCTTTGGCTCTCTTTTGCGATCTCCAGCAGCTGACCATTAATTTGGGGAAAACCAAGGTCATGGTATTTAATGGCTTGAAGACCTCCCACCTCCATTTCTTACAACGACAGTTGGATGCTTTGGCTCTCTTTTGCGATCTCCAGCAGCTGACCATTAATTTGGGGAAAACCAAGGTCATGGTATTTAATGGCTTGAAGACCTCCCACCTCCATTTCTTACAACGACAGTTGGATGCTTTGGCTCTCTTTTGCGATCTCCAGCAGCTGACCATTAATTTGGGGAAAACCAAGGTCATGGTATTTAATGGCTTGAAGACCTCCCACCTCCATTTCTTTTTCAAAGGAAAGGAGGTTGAAATTACCACTTCCTATATTTATCTGGGAGTGCAATTTTCTGGGCCATGTTTCAGCTTGAGACAGGCACTCCAGCCTAGAATAAACAAAGGTTATGGTTCTTTAGCTCTTCTTGAACGACAATGTTTTCAACATCACTTTTAGGATATCTCTTCCAAGATGTCACTCATGGATACACTTATCAGACCCACAACTCTCCATGGATCTGTAGTTTGGGGGCCCTCTCTACATGAGGATGATTGGGCTGCTGTTGAGAGGGTCCAGACACTTCTCCTTCGCCGCAAGATCAGATGTATGCAGATATTTCCCCAACACATTATTCTTGCAGAGTTTGGAGCCCGACCCTTCCGACTGGAGACTATATTCGATTTGATCACTTTCATACATTGCATATGAAGGTTTGTTGATTCTGCGAGTGGATGTGATAGATACCCATACTTAGCATACTGTTCTTCAGAGAATCTTGCTCTCTTAGCTTCTTCAACTCGTGGATGTTGTTGGTATATAGGAGTTTCTGATCTATTAGAGTCTGTGGTAATCAGGATGGACCGACTTCCTCCATTTATGTACCCCTTGGATGCACCAGCTCATCTTCTACCCACTAGAAAGGAGTTGAACCGGATTATTAGGGATGATATTTACAGACAGTTTATCCATACTATTTGGGTAAACCCTCCTGGGGGGTTACGCCCTAAGATGGCATTTTATGTAGAGCACTTCTTGGAGTTGAGTGACGGACTTATCATTCATCCACAGTATACATTCCGCCACTGGATGCACTCTCTTCGCATCCCATTGGGATAGTTTCGAGTGGGGTCTCATAGTGTTAGGATTGAGACAGATCACCAGATAGATTGAGCAGACAGGGTTTGTTAGTTATGTAGCATCCAGGAGATGGAGTTCGAGGAGCACTTCATCTTTCGTTGTCCCATCTACTTTGAGATCAAAGGGAGGTTTTACTGCCTGTTTAGGAGGACACAGACTCTTTCCGACTTCTTCAGATATGAAGACTAGAGATGTTTGGCTTTATATATATAGGAAGCTCTTAAGCTTCGTGATCATTTTATTCAGAGACCCACTAGACCAGTCTCCACTCAGCAGATCACTTCCTTTTTCACAGTGCTACCCTCGAGGAAAGGCACTAAGCGACAGATTGACATCAATACAATGCCACATCCCAGATCAGTCAGGCCCAGAGACACTGTTTACAATTCCCCGAGTTTTCATCAACATATTCACCTCAGACACGACATCAGGAGACAAACTAGATCCACCAAACTTTCACAGAGGACTTTTCCTTCTAGGCAGAGGATTGGAGGATAGCCCAGGGATCATACCTCCCCTTCTTCGAGTCAAACTTCTATTTGGAGCTTCTTCTCATTGGCTTTGGATGCTAGGAGAGTTGAATCGAACTCTTGATGGGTTCCCTCCTGGTTCTTTCTTAGGGATCATCCTCGTGCCCCCAATGTTTACAGATTCTTGGAGATTGCTCATTTATTTTGCTCCCTTCGTTGGACCTGAGAGTGGTTGGGTCCTTTCATGGTTGGGTCCTTTGGTGGTTTGGTTCGGGGCGTGGTCACTCTTGGTCATGTTTTATACTATTTCTTTCAGCATTTTTTTCTTGTCTTCGGAGACCTTTTTGGTTTCCCGCTTTTTCTTGACACATTTTTGTAATCGGCAATCCCTTTGACCTACTTTTGTGGTCATTAGTTGGACATTAATATATTTATCTTATCTATAAATGACTTGAAATAAATCTAGGGTATTTTATTTTCTATTTCAAAAACAACAAAACTTCAAAACCTTGACCCCCTATGGCATCCTTTAAAATTAGCTTGGATGAAAGTTGAATGCCCTCAAAATGACTCACAGATGAATCTATGGAAAATATGTCTCCTTTTTGGAAACACTGAGACATGGACCTCATAAAAAATTTCTTGCAACTTATCTTAGCCAAAAGCCGAGGCCCTTAAAATGACATGAACACATATATAGGAAATTTTCATTTCCATTTCAAAAACAACAATATAACGAAACATGTAACCCCTCTGACATTTTTTGAAACTTAGCCTAGCCAAAACTGGAATGATGGACTTAGTTGGTTTTTCGACCTTTTGACATAATTTCTACTTCATTTGCCCCCAAAATGGACTACCTATAGAGACCTATAATTGGAAGTGGCAAATCCTACATCAATTATATTTCATGTTATACCTCTCTCTTTGGTGGCATGCCTTTGGGATCTTCAAAAACCTCCTTAAATAACTACAATCACTCTTCCATATGTTCTTGATCTTTGTCGATATGCATGTTTGAAGAAGCTTTACAATGAGCGACTTCGTCTTCTTGCTTATCTCTCAATAGAAGGAAATCAGATTTCCCACTTGAATTGATGAATTTCTTGGCTTGGTTGGCACTTATGAATCAAAGTTTCGACTGACCTTTCTATGCATTTACCATGAAGCTCTCTCCAACCTTGACCAAATGGTATTAGTTTGCTCTCCTCGTGAAGATTGCATCGTTCTCTTACATGTATTGGCAGCCAAAAATTACACTACAAGCATCAAGGGGAACAACATCGACTTCTATAACATCAATGTAGTGTTCATTAACACTAAAATTTTGTCCCATGTATGATCATTCATCCTTGTAACAGATCATTAGTGTTTTTTTGGTGTAGCTTCCAACATTTGTCCTTGGTGTGACCATCTATATCACAATGCCTACAAAGATTATTGGCATCTTTATTCTTTCAATTAGTGGTGGCGGTTCGTTTACCTTTCCATTTAAATTGGGGGATGGTCCTCGTCCCTTCTTTTTATCTACTTCAATGTAGTGAGCTCGAGTACATTCCTTAATGCTCTTTGGTTATGATCTATGAAGCCCGCCAAGGTGCTTCACTGTCGTGTTTTGGCCTTGTATGCATAAACCCAATCAGATTGTCTTAAATTCGGTGGTGCATACTTGCACACTTTGTCCTTGACTTTACCTAAAATATTTCCATTTAACCTCAGCTCGTCAAACCAAATACGATAAATTTGAGATTCGATTAGTTTCTTAAAATTCTCCCACTTTGATACTAGGTAATTTCCTCAAAACCAGGGAATGGGCATAACTTTCTCACTGAGTTCATGACTAGAGAGTTTGCAACATACAAAAGGAATTTGTTGTTCTTCACTTGATGAAGGCTGAAATATACATCAAGTTGGGAAAGCCAATTGTTGAGCTTGTTTGCATCCACCTCTCCATATGGCACAATCTCAACTTTGGATTCCGCTTTGAAGGGTAGTGTAGATGAAACATTGCTTGAGATTTCATGGGGATGTTCCTCCTTGCCTTTGAGTTACGCTTCCCTTGTCTCATGCTAGTTTGGAGTGTCATAAGGGATTTCAAGCTTGCTGATTAGAACCTCCATCCATTTCTCCATCTTGTCAAGCTTCCCCATTGATTGGGTGATGCTTTAAACAATGACCTTCAACTTAAAGAACCTTTTTTCATGAGAGCTCCATCTCTTGATGCACACTTTCTTCATGATGTTTCCACCTCCTTGTGGATATGTCTTGCTGTAATGGAAGCAATTCTCCTTCACCTCTTCCTTTTTCCAGTCAGGTGAAGGGCATAAATCTCAAACAAAATTGCCAACACAATCCAAATAAAAAAAATATCTTATACAAATATGATCTATAATTTTATTTATTTATTTCTAAAGAAAATGATTAATATTATGAACAGATCAAAAGATACATATTCTAGTGTGTCAAGCCAAGAAGCTATTGGTCCAAACCTGGGCATTAGACACATAAACAAAACATAGTCATCACAATCATTGATACAAATCCAACCCTATAATCTGTCGAAGGTCTTGTTGAAGTCGAACCACCATAGCAATGGGGGAACAAAACAAGATATATTCCCATTGTCAAGAGCCCAATTTGCTAAAGCATCTGCCACTCTATTTAGCTCTCTTGGAATATATTGGAAGGTGATTTCCTGAACCCTGTTTTCAAACATTGTATTTTGTCCCGCTCTCTACATAGTTTTTGATTTATGCCCTGATATACAATAGAGGTAGAAGGTGTTGAACACACCTATCTACTGAGAGGGGGAGGTGAATCAGTCGATGATCTAAAACTAGTCCGTTAAAAACCTTTTTGCAGAAAATGTGAATTCATGTGTAAATCAAAGAACAAATGCAAAAGTTACACACACAAAAACACATAACACCAGATTTTACGTGGAAAACCCAAAGGGAAAAACTACGGTGAGAATCAGCTGCTAGAATCTATTGTTCTAATCCAGCCTCACAATAAAATGCCTTATTGGCTAACCTCACTGGTTACATTCAAGGACACCGATCCTTAGGAGACACCAATCTCCTTACTGAGCACCAACTCAGTTTGTATGTAGGCACCAACCTATCTGAACTATGGAGCTATGACTCCAGTGTACAAAATGGATTCACAAGTAAATCCAGTTCAATGTTCTTTGTTACAAGTCTAATCTGTAACTGCTCACCTTCTTCTCATTGTCTGTGTGCTCTATCTTCTTGCTTGCTTAATCTCTGACTGCACATGTCTCTCACTCTATATCTGCATACATTTGGTTATGCTTTATTCAGATACACTTCATTCCCCTTCCTTCTTCTCTGCGTTTTACTCTGTCTGCATATTTCTTTTGTCGATAGCCCTTTTTCTCACACTTGAAAATGCAGTAGCAGCAATGACAACTATATGATATGTTAAGTGTCGTGTTTATACAAGGATTCATTAGGGTTTCTCGACTCACTTATTGCATTCACATTCTATCTACACTAAACTAGTTTCCGTTCTGGATTCTCCTTTAATGCGTATTTGACATTTGCATTTTCTCTTGTCTTGGTTCTTGCATCATATAGTAATTGTCTATTCTCGTTTCTATCTTTGACAACTACGGGATTCTGGTCATAATTGTGCCATTTCCTTTTCGTGTCTTGCTCATGCATGAAGCCGTAATGTTTTGGTCTCTTCACTATGTTTGGCCGCTGTTGGGTTTATCTCTTAAATGCACAACCTCCTTAATCGATGATTGATTGGCTGGATCGATCAATCTCGAGCTCTGTGCAATCATTTACAGGTTTTGTCTGTTCCTTCAATAGTTCGTTGAGAAATATTAAATGTGTGCCTTTGATTCTTTCTTTGCACCATCTCTAACTATCGAGCCCCCTTTTTATGTTTTATACTGTCTTCTATAGTTAGATCGCTTTCGCTTCTTTCGATTTTTAATCGAATATGCTCGATCTTTAACTTTGCCATTGTGCATTAATCTTCGAGCACCTTTAAGGCTTTGGATTCACTTGCTTCGTTGGATCTTTTTAATCCTGACTTGCGTGTGTCATTGGATCATCAAAGATGCTTGCTCTTTATGTTGACTAGATCATTTTAACTTTCGACATGTTGACTTCATCTCGTTTCTTTCGACATCTTTAAGATGCTTCCTCTTCGTCGATCTCTTCAGACTTACTCAAGCTTTAACATATCCCCTTAGGGACAATTTTCGCGGACTTTTTGTCCGGGTCTACTTTTGGCACTTTTATTTAGGACACATACCCTTCAGGGCTTTGCAAATGTACCCTTCGGCTTTTCTGCAAGGGTCCACATACCCTTCGGCCTTTTCAAAAACTACCCTTCGGCTTTTTTGCAAGGGTCCACATACCCTTTGGCCTTTTCAAAAACTACCCTTCAGCTTTTTTGCAAGGGTCCACATACCATTTGGCCCTTTCAAAAACTACCCTTCGGTTTTTGTGCAAGGGTCCTCTTGCCCTTCGGAACTTTTGTAACAATCCACTTGCCCTTCGGACTTCTTGAGAAGTGCCCTTCGGCTTTCTTGAACAGTCCATATACCCTTCGGAACAATTTCCACTGGCTTTTTGTCTGAAAGATTTGTCCCTGCTAATATTTCCGAAAGAATTGTCTTTGCCAATTTTTTCGAAAGAATTCTTCAAGACCATTTCGGGTTCTTCATTCAACATGACTTCTAGACTTGGAGGAAGTAAAGTTATCTTAGAAACCCGATCAACTCACTTAGACCCATTCGGGTTTTTCATATTGCTTAACTCATAAACATGAGAGAAGCAAAGTCACTCCAAAATCCCAATTACCTCTTTCTTGACCCATTCGGGTTTTCCACATTGCTTATCTTATAAACATGAAAGAAGTAAAGTGCTTCCGAAACCCTGATCAACTCTTTTAGATCCTTTTGGGTTCTTGAGAAAAATTGACTTGTGAACATGAGACAAGGTCATTGCATAAACCCGATTAACACTACTAGGCCCATTCGGGTTCTCAGGGCAACTTAACTTATAAAGTTGAGAGAAGTAAAGTTGTTCTGGAATCCCGATTTGCTCTACAAGACCCATTCGGGTTCTCAAGACTGCTTTACTTATTTTATAAGTAGAGTAGAAGCTTTTTATAAGTCCAATTTGCACTGTAAGTTTGTGCAATTCAACTTTTGACCTTAATGTAGAATAACACCTGCTTCCTTTGACATCAATGACAATATCACATACATCAATGACTATTTCCAACAGAAGGCAGTCTCACTATAATCAGAGAATCAGATTCTACCTTGTTAGAAATGGCCTAACTTTAGTGCTCACATTATGGTTAATGTGTTTGTAATACTATTATGAGTTGTTAGATGACTCATTAATAATATCGTGTGATAGGTAATATAGTGAGTGAGTTGTAAACACAACTCACGTAGCTATTCTAGGTGCGAGTAAGAATAGGTGTGTGTGAGAGAATAAAGGATGAAAGATAAGTGGAGAGAATATTAGGAAGGATAAGACTTGGCTCCTACTTCATAGGATCAAGCATTTGTATAAATACATCTCAAATAATTGAATAAGATCATCTCAAGCAAATTATAGAAATGGTTTAATATTGTGTTTTTTGTGAGTTTTTATATATTTATATTTGCAAAATATAAACCAGAAATAATATCTAGTATTAGAGCAGCAGGTTCTGATGGTTTAATAAATGTGTAGGAGCAGCTATGGGTTAGTTGTTTTAAATTGGTAGCGCTTTTTCAAAGAGTGGCGTAGGAGCATATAGATGCACAATAAACTGGAAGCATAAATTTATTGCGAGCCACCTGAGGTTTCAAACTTGTAGATCTGAAATTTGCTTGAATCTTCGTTGTATTTGGAACGCAGAATTGTGTATAGAAAGCATAAATGTTTAAAGGAATGCATCATTGTGTGTCAATGCTCAGTGCAAATCTAGAATAGCATTCTATTTTATATTCATGCACAAACTTGTGTGTCATTCAACTTTTGTTCTGCTTCTTTTTTGGTCTATCACGTCACCACACAATCAGTGTTTACCTAAAAAAAAATATTTCATCGTTCTTCCAAGCATTGAGCGAAGGTCCTTGAACTCCACGGCGACCCAATATCATTTTCTTCTCCAAAATCGCGAGTACTTCAACGCAGACTGCATAAATGTTTCCATTGAGCACTACAAGTTAGCACCATTCTATAGCTGCCAACTCTGTTATCTTAGTGCATGGCTGCTAGTTCTGATTTTTGAAGCATTTGATCACCTGTGTGCCTTCACATCACAGCTCAAAGATATTTGATCAGTCTGTACTTTGTGCACCCACAAACCTAGATATGCGTAGATCTGGCATGTGACTTCTATCCATATGTGCAGATCTCTTATTCTACCAGATTGTTATCACAATGGAAGGAGTTCATGGTTGACGGCCATCTCAAAGATCAATGCCATGTATGGCTTAAGGAGATCAATACAAAGTGTGAGAAAATACGCAGGTTTGCCAAACCATTCAAGCTTTGGCTTGTTTGCCACATATCATTACTCATCGGTCAAGTCATATGTTACAAAGTCTGAATAAGTCCTAGTTTGTAGATTGAGCTTTTAGAGATTTAAGTTTTAATGAGTATTATGTGTCAATTATTTTAATATTAAGTCTAGTCAATTATTACATTAAAGTTTAATTGGTTTTTATCATTAGGTTTTAAAATTGTGTATTGTCAAAAGTAAAAGTGAAAGAGTCTTGTCTAGGTGTATATTAGAATCAGTTTTGTGTCCTTTCTTAGTCTTAATTGAGTCCTTTAGATATTAGTTTAGTCATATTTGGATCCATGTCAAATAGATTAAGAGTCAAAATATATATATTAAAAAAAATGAGTCAATATAGAGTCTTTATTGTCCGTAAAAGTCGTCAGAGTCAATGGGTCTAATTGGATTTTATAAAATAGGTTTGTATGTTTATATATTTGAGTCATTGTGTCTTTATTTGTCAAAAGTCTCATTGTGTCTTTATTTATCAAGAGTCCTTAAAATGTCAATTCTTTTAAGAAAGTTGTTATTGTCAAAAAGTGTCAAAATTGTAATGGACGCACTTTCGGTGGAAACCAATGTCCAAAATATACAAAATTAAGACATCAAGATTTGAAAGAATTTTGAAGTTGGATATGAGACAGACACTGAACTAGAAGATGTTCGACCATGAAAACGTTGTCTGACAACACGCTAGTACATATGACATCTAAAGACATAATCTAGTTATTGCAAGAGGATGGACGTTGGAGGACAAATAGAGCCTCTTGTCAATCACCAACGACGGGGTCCAAATGATTTAGTGACATATTTTGTGTTGTGTGCTTTTTCATAGTTTCCGTTGTATATGTGCAAATAAAAAACAGAAGTACATCCCTGTTCAAGTATTGAAATAAGTGAGCTTCCATTTCTGTATTTTTCCTTGGGGTAAAGATAGCGATGAGGACTAAAAGTGTGTTGTAACATCATGTGTTGCTGGTTATTGGTAAACCGAGTGTAAAACCATCCTTTGTTTGTAGGTTGGTGGTAAATCAAGTGTAAAACCATCTGTTGTTTGTAGGTTGATGGTAAACTGAGTGTAAAATCATCCGATGATTGTAAGTTGGTGGTTAGTCGAGTGAAAAACCATTATTCGAGTTTGGTGGGAGTTGAAGTACAGAATAAAGTTTTCCCCATGTTCGCACTAAAGGAGGGAATGTTAGAAATAGCCTAACGTTAGTGCTCACATTATGGTTAATGTGTTTGTAATATTATTATGAGTTGTTAAATAACTCATTAATAATATAGTGTGATAGGTAATAAAGTGAGTGAGTTGTAAACACTCATGTAGCTATTATAGGTGTGAGTAAGAATAGGTGTGTGTGAGAGAATATAGGATGAAAGATAAGTGGAGAGAATATTGTGAATGATAAGACTTGACTCCTACTTCATATGATCAAGCATTTGTATAAATACCTCTCAAATAATTGAATTAGATCATCCTGATCAAAATATAGAAATGGTTTAATATTGTGTCTTTTGTGAGTTTTTATATATTATATTTGCAAAATATAAACCAGAAATAATACACATGAATTCACTTCCACTCAAGTTTTAGGGCTTCTTGTAAGCCCCAATCTATAGCTCTTATTTCAGCTAAATTATTTATGGCATACCCAATATTTTCTGAGAAGAAAACAGCCACAGAACTATCAGAAAATCTTTCAATGCCGCCCATACTTGCTTTCCCTGGATTACCTCTAGAAGCACCATTTGTGTTTAGCCTACCAATTCTTAGAGGAGGGGGAGACCACTTACTCTCAACCTGATTTCTCTTTCTTGGTTTAGAGACTGCCATTGTGGTACTGGAAGGGCATATCATAAGTTTTTTTAAAAGACTATCCCATTGCGGAGATAGAGAATGAGACAACCGGATTTGGTGTCTGATAGATTCTATTACAGTCATCCTGATCTTCTCCCAAACCCAAGACAAGTCTCTACTCTCTTGCTGAAATAGTCTTCTATTTCTTTCTTTCCAATTGTTCCATAACAATAGAGTAATACCGCTCCATAAGACCTGCCCAAGATCTTGACCATCTTTGGTATATTTACTTCAGTCCCTAAAGGGTTTCTCAATGGCTTGCATACCAGTCCAAGGAATCCCAAAGAGCTTAGCCAACTGCTGCCAAAAACTACTCACAAACAAACAATGAAGAAAAAGATGAGGAATAGTGTCTTCAGAGTCCAAGCACATGACACATCTAAAAGAGCCATAAAACCCTCTTTTCATAAGCATGTCACCTATAAGAATTCTTCTTTTCAATAACAGCCAAACAAAGAAACTTTGGGCCATATGGCTTCCTGCCAAAGGTGAGTGAAAATATCCCTTAAGCGGTAGGGAGTAATTCTGCAAAGATAATCATAACCAGCTGAAACTGTATATAAGCTTGTGGCACCTTTCCCCTATGCAATTGAGTCTACCTTTGCTTAAGATGAAAGCTGTCTTGACCGAAGAAAATTTGCGGTCAGCTGATCCTATTGCAGTCCTAGCAGAACAAGCTATTCATAAGGAGGAATCCAACTTTTACCCATCTCCCAATGGTGTAAAGTAGGTTGGCAGTAATGAGCAACCTTAACCCAACCCTTTGCATGAAGGTTTTCCATAACTTGATGAAGCTCAGGACATTGGGCAATAATCGATGAATGACCATCCCAAGAGTCAGTCCAAAAATTAGCAAATTGACCATTGTTAACTATTCAAAAGCAATGTCTTTTGATGATAGCTTGTCCTACTCTCAAAATTGACAAAATAGGTGATCCTTTAGAAGGGAGGGACAAGCGAATGATGTTCTCAAGAAAATTATTCTCGGCATATTTAGCTCTTAGATTGAAGGCCCACAACTCATTAGGAGTAGCCAGAAGTCGCCAATAAAGCTTGGTTGCTAAGGCCTTATTATGCTTAACAGTGGAATGAAAGCCTTAGCCTCCTTCTGATTAAGGTTGACATAATGTATACCATGGATCTAGAAAGAGTGAAATGGGAGTTGGTTTGAAGATATTTCATAAAATAGGATAAACAGGAGGTGGGCTTAGCAAATATGGGCAAGGTATTGCTGGTCCTATTGAACCGAATTTCAGAACCACTAGAGCTGTCATTGGATATTTTGTGTCACTTCCTAATGATGATGGTGTTAAAGGAAAATATTTTGATGATTCCTCAGATGATGTGACTTCCAAGTTGGCCTTTTGGAACGATAACATGAGGCAGCTCCCCAGGTGGACATTTATGAAGATAAGAATAAGTTGACTTCCAAGGATAGCTCTCCCAAGAAGGACTTCTTTAATGATTCTGCATGAAAAAAGGTAAATAATGATGAAGATCTTTATTGAAAGACTCTCTTGTTCTAGGGAGGACTTCTTCCCTTTCCTAGACATTTACTTGCATATCATTGTTTTATTTTCTTGGACTTGTTTTGACCCATTTTGACTTAACAGGGTCATTATTGATTGCTGTCATAATTTTAGTGGTGACGCTTATGTTTGTATGAAGTGCCTCTTAGGATGTTTGGCTACACCATATGAGATTTAATGTTTCATGCTTAGGCTTTGCATCAGACTTTGCATATATTGAGCTTGCTTAATGAGGAAAACATCCTTGGTTTGAGGATGGCCTTGCTGCTTTAATGTGAGTTGCCATTTTTTGAGTTGGTTTTATGGATGGCTTGGATGGTTTTGATGATTTATGAGATCTATAGAATACTTGGCTGGTTGCTTCTACATGATATCCACCATTTGACATCGTTATGGATATGCTATGAGTTTATTGATATGCTCATGTTGTTGAGCTTTTTGGGACTCTTATTTAGATAAGATGGTTGTGATGAGGAATTTTGATGACAAGAAATGGTGATATATTGGTGACAGCCCTTTTTATGTTCCATAGCTTCTTAAAGTTTGGAGTACTTAAGCAAGTGAACATAGCTTGAGGAGATGATGGTATGGCAGTCCACGCTCCCGATTTGTGGACATTACTACTGTGTTCTAATAGTGGTGCACTTTGATTCTTGCTCTTGAAGGATAGAGCTTGCTTATGTGTACTTGAACCAAATTTGGTTCTTGCTTCTAGGTAGATGAAGCTTGCTTATTTGTACTTGGAAATTTATGCACTTTGAAGCTTGCTTCTCCAAGGATGGAGCTTGTTTATGTGCACTTGAATTTTCCTTATGTTTGTTTCTTTAGACCCAAAACTATGGAGGTTCAAGGTGATGGGCTTGATGCTTTGTTATATGATTGTGAACGCTTCTTATGGGATGGACTGCCCAATTATGGAGTTACCTCTTGTGGCATGTGTGACCCTGTTTTGGAATAGCTTATTGTGGATTATGATGTCTTGTTATGTAGCTTGATTTTTTCTTGATCCAACTACATTTGGATATGGTGGAGCGATTATGTAGGTCTCACTAATTTTGATTGAGGAATTTAAATATCTTCTGGCTCTTAGATAAGCCCATTTTAGTCCGGGTTGGATCTTTATAGCTCTTAGGCAAGCTATAATAGTTCATGGCAAACTTATTTAGCTCTTGGGTGAGCTTTCATGGTTCGAGGTTGAGGATTCAAGCTTCAAATGATTGCATGGAGTTTATGGTGGCTCTTTATAGATCATATTATGTTGATTTCATCTTTTCTCTTCTTGGAGTGTTGTGGTCCAGACTTGGTATGCAAGGAAAACTACACATCTTAGCTCACACACTCGACTCCCCATCATCGGCCTAAGCCAATCAAAATAAACAAAATGATGCAACTCAACGACTTGGTTGATTGGGGAAATTGGCTTGTTGGGCTTGTTATTGAGCTTACTGTTGAAGTAGTTGCCTTTTCTCATAGGTTCATTATCAAAATTCCTCAGTTGCCTCGTAATGAATGTTGAGGTCTTGGAACTATGGAACTTGGAGGTGAGAATATGGAGTGGATCGCAAGGCACACTGACGGAGCTGTTGGTCAACATTGTTATGGTTGGAGGCCACAGATCCTAGTTGCATGACATGGGGGATCCTCTCCACTTTGATTAGCTGATCCTTATTGAGTATAGTCATCAAATGATTGGAATACAAAAGAAGAGAAGAAGACACACTATAGGCCAAATCTGCTAGAGAACATGCTAAGAAAGGAATAGGCTAAAAAGAAGCAAAAAGGATACGGTAAGAGTAACTTGAGTTCAAAAAAACATGTACCTCTTTGAAACTAGTCTAAATACTAGAGTTACACCTTGAATCAAAGACATGCTGAAATGACTAATCCTCTCTCCAGTTGAAACAATGGGATCTTCTCACGAGGGTGGATGCCTCAATGGTGAGAAGGACCTCCAGAGAAGGCTGGTTCCTGTAAGATGTATCTAGGAGGATCTCTACTCTGCATTGCGGACTACCATGGAAAAGGGAAAAAGAAACTTGAAGGGAAAATCCTACCTAATGACGGTGATACACTAGAATGTTGATCCACCCTACTTGGAACCTTGAACACTGAATCAAACAAGGGAAAATGAATACCTTTGATTTCAATTGATCGCTATGCATAAGTATTTCATCAGAAGGTTCGATCCAATGACAAAAAAAGTGAGGAAAAACGATGGAGAGAGGTCTGATACAAGACACTTTGCAGCCACTTAACATCCACTTACAACTTCAACAAAAGACATAAAACACTGAACATGACTTGCATAACATGATAAGCTAGCAACCAGGTACGAATCAGAATTTGGGAAGGGAGAGAAATCTACCACGTATGCGAATTGCTGAATGAATTTATATTTGCCAACACTTGAAAATTGAAAGTACAGTCCTATTGATTAAAGAGGTTACACAACTCATCAATGACAAAGTCTGGTCTTACCAAGAGAGGGATCATTTTTACAAGGCTAAAAAGCCATTAATATAGAAAATGACAAAAAGCCAAGAGATTGGCGTTGGAAATAGGAGATGAAGTTAACTCTTTATTAGCCCAAGTCCAAATTGTGTTGCACAAGTCTTCCAAATTTGTCTTTCCTTGGCTTATACCTCGCTGTTTTGCATGAAGAATCCTTGGCGTTGAAGTGGACAGGGGCTAATTTTGGGCTGCTAAACTCTTATCATGCAAAAATGCTACGCCCACCTCCAAATATGAACTTCTTGAGCTGTTTGATCGTTTGAAAGCATGAGATAAAAAAAAGCATGAGATAAACAAAAGCATGCATGAAATCCACGCCATGCTAAAATTAGAACTCGAATTGAAACATTGGGAGTTGAGTTGGAACGTTTGAAAGCACGAGTTTGACCAAGAGATGAGCTTGACTTCAACAACCAGTGAACTGAAGCTTTTACCAGTCAATCGAAAATAGCCTTTGCTTGCATGGATTTCCACGTTGACTTCGTCTCTTGTTTTGGTCTGCATGTTTGTGTCTTGTCTATTTTTGGCGGGATTCTATATTTGGATTTTCTGTTGTGCCTTGCGGACTTTTTGCTATCTCTACCTTTTAATTTCTTTCTGACATATTGTTGGCTGTATTTTTCCTTGGACTTTTTTCGTTGATTCTTCTTTGGTTTAATTCTTTCCTTGGTCTATCTCTTGTTGACCCTTCCTTTCATTCCATTCCCTCGGACTTTTTACTTGCCAATTTTCCCAAATTTATTCTTTTAGGCTCTTATGTCTTGCCCTTTCGTTTTCTTTGGACTTTTGTTGACTTCATATCCCCACAGATTTCCTGTTTGACAATTATTCCGAAGGATTTCCTTCCTTAAATTTTCTCATTTCCTTCCTTTGCTTTGTTTTTATTTTCTATCGGGCTTTTCCCCGGGTGTAGCCTCCGTCGGGTCTTTTTATGAATTCCTTCGGACAAAAAATCCGAAGGAATTCGTCTCCTTTGGCTATCTTTCCCCGAAGGGCATGTGCCCTTCGGGAACTTTGTTTTTTTCCTTTGCTTCATGAAGGTGCCCTCCGCAAGGGCTTGATTTGGTCCTCTCACCGCCAAGTGCCCTCCACAAGGGCTATTCGTCCTCAAAAGTGCCTTTTGGAACTTTTGAAAGGTTCCTGCCACCGACCAAGTGCCCTCTGTAAGGGCACTTATTCGGAAAAATTGATTTTTTCCTTTGGAACTTTTACCAAGGTCTTCTTCATGGTTGAAGTGTCCCCCGCAAGGGCACATACCCTTCGGGCTTTTTGAAGGGCACCTGGGGTTTTTGAAGGGCAACCGGCCTTTTGAAATTGTCCTTCACTTCTTTTTGTCTTGACTTGAAAACCATGAAGTGAACCAACCCAAAGGGTACATACCCTTCGGGACTTTTGAATTGGACCTTCCTGAAGGGCAGGTGCCCTTCGGGTCTTTTCAACTGTGCTTTTCCCTTTTCCTTCGGACAAAAAGTTCGAAGCAAATAAACTTTGAACGACTGCCACTTAGTCATTTTTTCGGACCTTTACACAGTCCTTTGAGAGCTCTTTCTCTCGAACAAAATGTCCGAAGAAATAGTCCACCTCTTATAGCCCGAAAAAATCCTTGGGAAGATAAAATAAATAAACTTACAGCTTGTATGTCTTGGCTTTTGGCTGTACATGATGCTTAGAAGAGGAGGAAAACCCTTTCAAACTGCTGTAGATGGCCACTTGGGTGGCTGCAAATGCACATTTAAGAAACCCAAAATTGATTCACAAGACAAACTTGGCACCATAGCAAAGTTTCGAATAGTAGGGGTGACAGATTGCCCTATTGGGGCAAAATTGCCAACAAATACCAAAAAGGAAATATAAGCTAATTGTGATATAGAAAAACAAACAAGCACACTCAAGCAAGCAAACTAACTAATAGATAAAATCTCCTACTCTCAATCAAATGATGGAATAGAAAGAAGCAAGATGTGAAGTTAAACTAATCCCAGCTCTGTTCAAGCAACACAAGCAAACCCTATTTCTAATTTCCAAATTGACAAAGAAAGTTGAGAGCACACACCTGATCTTTTTATCTTTATTTAGCAAACCTAATGCAATAGCGCTGCAAGTTAGCTCAAGAGATTTCTATAATCATCCAAATGATCTCTAGACTAAGATAAAGATGCTAAGAATATCTACTAGAGATGGTATTTGCTGAATATATGAAGCATCTAGGCTATTTTCAACTCAAATGACGAAAGTCTAAGCTGAGATTGAGTAAGATGTCCTAAGGCTACCGATGCTATGTGCACAAAGTGAAATGAAACAACTACGATGCACTAAAACAATAGGCTAACTAAACCAAACACACCACACAATACCAAAAGCATGCAAGGAGGAGTCTAAGTATGTCAAAAATAAGAGCCACTAAACAGCAAATGATGCTATAAAAACAACCCCAAATGACTTCAAGAACAATGTGATATGAAAAGGCAAGATCAAAATGGATACAATGAAGTTTAAGACAGCTGAAACAATCAAGAAGAGAGATGAAAACAATCAAATTAACAAGACAACGGAAATGTTGCAGAAGCCACCAACATTGTCAATGCTGCAAAAAATGCTCAATCATGCAAAGAGGTTGAATAGCAATGTGAATGCACTGCAAGAAGGATGCAACAGGTTTGAAATGATGGGGGAGAGATAATTATAGTGAAAATAACTTCTAGGAAAAAACAGAAATAAGATATGTCAAAACTAGCACAAATGTTTCAAAAAGCTGTCAAAACTATAAATATTGTCGAGATGCTGTCAAGGGGCTGCAATTTATCATGGAACAGCAAGTAGACCAAGGAAAAAAAGTAAAACATGACTGAGAACAACAAAATGTTGGAAAGGGGGGTCAAGACTGACGAGAAACTAAGTTTTTGACAAAGGTAATCAAGATCAGTTTATATGTGAAAACAGTGATATGCAAACAAGAAAATGAATGAATGAGCTTGGAACATCAGCAAGAAGGAAGATAATAGCAAGATATGAAAGAGAACAACACCACAACAAACTCAAAAAAGTGGGAAGATTCTTTGGATCAGAAAACTTGTACAAAGAGTGCGAAAACTAGTGAGAAAAATGAAGTGTCAAAGCTAGTGATAAAAATGAAGGGAATTCAGTCAAACAGTTTGTTTGGAGCCTGCCCACGATGAAAACCAAGTAAACAGCGAGAGAAACATCTTAGAGAGATGCAACAAGGGTCCAATGTTAAGAGTTTCAAGGAGTTTAAGACAATCACTATAAATAAGTGATGGCCAAACTTCCAAGTGTCTTGTTTGACCCAATGGGATGACTCAAAACAATGAGTATAACATACTGAAGTAAGAGTGAAGTTCTGACATTTGGTTTTCCCACAAATATGAAGGTGGAAAAAACACCACTTAAAACAAGGCAAAAGTACCATGACACAAACACAGCCGCCATGGCAGTTGCACAATCACCAGGTGGCAGTTTTGCAACCACACTGGCATTTTTTATGCCCGCTAAAGCAAAAATGGGGCCAAATATCGACAAAACACAGAGGGGGGTATCAGAAGCCAGGGACTCTGAAATGAGGCCAAGTAGAGCTCAGGCAGGTACTGAGTGAAAAATAGAGCATGCCAAGCAGCTGAACGGGGATGCACCAAGAGATGGTACGTGTTTTAGTATTCCTTTTTGTTTTACAATTCAAGTCCCTAAGCTCTAGAAATTTTATTTTTTTACCATAATAGTAAGCTGATTTAGGTTTTTTTTAATAAATCATAGTTTCTAATAGTAATAATTATATAGTGTATTAGTAATTATTAAAGATAAAAAATTCATTTTTTTCAACATACAGGGCATAGAGTTTTCTTCGTTTTTTACTAATCTTTAATTATTCAAACTTCAAAATTCACAAAACCCTAAACCCTTTGAAATCTGAAACGGTAGAAATCACAATGCGACGAGAGGACTTTGTGGAGAACTATTGCAAGCTCCTAATGGGAAACCAAGTCAAATGCAAATTTTGGGGAAATAAAATACAAGGCAACAACGAGTTCAAATATAACTTGGAAAAATACTTGTGAAATATATTAAGTTGTGTAGCAATAAATGCCCTATAGGTGTAGCTCACAAAGGCAAGAGTAGCTTATGATTCCGTTGAAGATAAAAATTAATTTAAAAGGCTAGGAAGAAATATAAAATCGGATCATCCCCCTGTCCTAGCACAAAGTGCTCTTCTACACCTAGACCAAGAATAGAAAAAAAGGAAGAAGAAAAAAACATCAATCCTCTGCCAATGTCGTTGCCTTAAGCTAAATCTTACAGTGTTCATAAACCTAATACCAGCAGTATCAATGTTAAAATATTTTTTGCACCCCATACTACAACGTAGCTTGGATAGTATGAGCTCCAAAAAATATGTCCATGCAAAGGCGAGAGGCAATAGAGAATTTTTGGTATTATTCAAGCATCCATTCAATGATGCCAGGACTCTTTTATTGGCAAGCTATGGTTGATTTCATTGTCATTATTGATCCAGGCTTTAAAGCCCCTTCAAATGAAACTATTAAGATTGAAATTTTAAATGACTAATGTTGTTGATGACCATCGTGGAAAATGGGTACTATTACGTACAATTGGTGGATAAATAGGCGATAGCAGGCATTGACTAATTTTCTTGTGGTTTTTGAAAAAGGCAGAGTGCTTTTAAAGTCCATTGATGCCTTGGACCAAATAAAAACTGCTCAAACACTTTATGGCTTTTTCAAGGAAGTTGTGACCGAGGTTGGGGTAAAGAATGTTGTGCAGATTGTCATAAACAATGCTGCAAATTGTGTAGCTGTTGTTAAGCTTTTAATGGAAAGGTGCCCTACCATATTTCGGACCCCATGTGCTTCCCACTGTATTAGTTTGATGTTGAGGGATATTGGAAAACTTGAATGGGTTGAATTCATTGTAGAGACGGCCAAAAACATAACAACACATATCTATACTCATGCTAGGATCCTTAACATGATGATGAAATATACAGATGGCAAGGGGCTTGCTAGCCCATTTGTCACTAGATTGCTACCAATTTCCTCACCTTGCAGACCCTCACTCTATAGAAGATAAACTTTCAAAGAATGCTTTTAATGATGGTCATAATTAAAATATATCACACATTTATGTCATTGGGGTATCAATAGTGTTCCTCTGGGACAAGTAGCCAATAATATCCCCCATCCTGGACATCTAGGACGTTTTGGGGGTGGCAGGATAGGGAGGAATTGCTCCCCTCCTATCCCGGAAATATCCCCTATCCGTCCCCTAGGATGTCAGGGCATCCCATGACCCTCCCTTTAAAAAGCAATGAAAAACAACACTCGCCAAAAATTAAAAAGCTATAACCCAAACGTAAATGGAGGTCAGCCAAGGCCCCCCACCCTATCCCAAACATCAAATCCACCTAAAACCTAAAGCCACTTCATTTTTCAAAAGAGAGGAAGAGGACGAGGAAGAGAATGAGAAGAGGAAGAGGGACATTCATTGCCATTTACCAGAGATATGTCATTAATTCTTGAGTCTATCTTTCTTTCTATTTTTTTAGCAAATGCACGGTTTATTTTACAGTTTACTTGTACATTTTTATTCTTTTACCAAAAAAAATTTAAATGAACAAAATCAACATATAAAGCCAATTTTTTCAACACATTGGACCAATGAACAATGAATTTTTTCATTGTTCATTGGCTCAATGTGTTAAATAATCAGATATATCACTCCAAGTTGATGTTTTGTTTTGTTTTGCATTTGTTTTTCCACTAAAATCAAAATGACTTTTTTATTTTTTGCACTTCAAGAATGACATTTTTTGGTATTTGGATTGGAAATGTGGTAAAAATGATTGCTTTATTTTCTTTGCATTTCAAATGTGCTGAAAACATGACTTTTGTTTGGTTTTTTTGCATTTGAAAATGTGCAATAGACATGACTGTTTTTTTGTTATTTGGATTGCGAATGTGGTAAAAATGATTTTTTTTGTTCTTATTGCACTTCAAATGCACTAAAAACATGACTGAATTTTTTTTGCTTTGCATTTAAAAAGTGTTGTAGACAAGACTGATTTTATTTTTTGGATTGGAAATGTGGTAAAAATGATTGTTTTATTTTAGTCACACTTCAAATGCGCTAAAAACATGAGTGTTTTGACTTATAACTTTTTTTTTCATTTAAAATGCACTGCAAGATCAAAATGAATGTTCTGTTTGTTATGATTTCCAAAGATTGTCTCCAAGATGAGTTACATAGGTCAAGAGAATGATAGAATAGAAGAATTAGACAACACAAGTTGGGGAGGGATAGTTTAGAGCACTCAAACTGATAGTTCAATTGGAAGTACTAATGCTTGGGATTTCGATTGCCCATCCAAGTTGTTGGCCGAATTTGCAAAGGGCCATTCAACAGAAATAATTTGTTGAAGCAATCTGCAATGCTTCTTGACATTAGCAAGCCAAATGCTAGAGGGGGGAGTTGACATTGTAATTGTAACATTTGAAACAAATAATGGAAGGGAAGCATTACCAGGGTTAATGCACATTGTCAGCATATCCTTGGTAAAGGGGTTTGTATTTGTCAGGGAATTACACTTGAACAAGGTGAAATGATTATATTGTTGAATGGAGAGATTTCTACACCACATGTTAGTGGTCCTTTTGTTGAGCTTCCAAAAGTTCCAAGTGTTCCAACCTTTGAGGTGAGTGTATGGAATCCAAGGGGAAGAGAAATGCTACAAGTTTGTGTTGACCAATGTTGGTCCTGCAGGCCAAAATTGAGCACTCCCTTTCCTTTTCCTTGCAGGGTTTGTTAACTAGTTTTTGACAATTTCATCCCACAACAGTTTTATGGGTTTTCTCTATGACAGGCCTGTTTCCATGAGAAACCAAGTGTTTCCTCATTCTGAAAATCAAGTGTTTTGAGTCTTGCAAGCACTGAGGTTGATTTGGAACTCATTTTGATCCTAGATGTATAGCAGGGCAAACAAATTAGTTCGGGTGGGCCTTTTATCGGCAAAATTGACCAAGTTTAAAGAGGCAAGGGTCTTTTACAAAAAGTTCGAAAGGGTAGATACCCTTGCGGAGGGCACTCGGGTGTAGAATAGGGCCTTTGTGAATTCTTTCGAAGGGCAGCCTTGGGCTCAAAGTGTCCTTGCAGAGGGCAGAAAGTCTGCTTGCAAAAGGCCAAGGAAGGGTTCCTTCGGGGAACATGACAAGCCAAAGAAGGAATTCCTTCAGACAAAATGTTCGAAGGAAATCCAAGAAGGAACGCTCAAGGCACAAATTTCTTTGGACAAAATGTCCGAAGGAATTCCTTTGGACTTTTTGTCCGAAGAAATTCGACAAGTGAAGAACCCGGAGAAATTCGATAAGACAAGAGCCCGAAGGGTAGGTGCCCTTTCGGAGGACACTTGGCCATAAGAGGACAACCTTTCCATTTTTTCCGAATGGTCACTTTCCCTTCGGAAATGTCCATTTGCAAAAAAGCCGAGAAAATTGCTAAAGGGTAGTGACAGGTCCGCGGACGTCAATTTTAAGGTAGTAAGCTAGCCGTTGGAGTTTAAATGTCTGGTGATAGGTCCGCGAACGTCAAATTCAAGGTAGCGAAATAGCCGTTGGAGTTCAAATGAAACGACAGGCCCATGGACGTCAAATTTAAGATGATAGGTTAACCGTTGAAGAGAAGCCCAAAAAAGCAATTCTTTCAGACAAAATGTCTGAAAGAATTCTTTCGGTCATTTTGTCCGAAAGAACTCATGAGTGGCAAACGTAAAGAAAGAATTCCTTTGGACAAAATGTCCTAAGGAATTCCTTAGGACATTTTGTCCAAAGGAATTCTTTCTTTACGTTTGCCACTCATGAGTTCTTTCGGACAAAATGACCGAAAGAATTCTTTCAGACATTTTGTCCTTTGGACATTTTGTCTGAAGAAATTCAAAGGAGGAAAGCCCAAAAGAAGACTTAGCGACCCACCAAGGAAAGAGCCCGAGGAAAGAAAGAGATAGCCCCAAGGAGCCCAAATTGCCAAGAAAAGGACAAGAAATACCAATAAAAGAGAAAGCAGAGTGGGTAATCCAGAACACGGCCACACACAAATAAGACAAATACTCATAACCCACTAGGTGGCGTGGCAAGTTAAAAGCAGGGACGAACCAAGCCAGGGCAAGTGGCACAGGGGACATTGGCGGAAGAAGTAAATACTTGCAGGTGGAATAGTTTCCACTGAATAACCATTAAGAGAAGCTGCGCAGGCATTCAAAGGAGCAACCCATTTTCCCTTGTTTTGACATTAATAAGTAGCCAGCTGCGCGAGCATTCAAGGAGGAGCATGGCCCAGAACATAAAGAGAGATGGCCTTGTTGGTTTCTCAGAAAAGCGACCCATACTCTTGCAGGGGTGTTTAATGCAGCCCAGGTAACAAAGTCAATATATGAGACACCTACAACATGGCTTTCACAGGTACGTTTAATGAGAAGCGATAGCGGCATGGGCGAATTCTTCACTGCAGAAATGTTCAATGCAGTATGGGCCTCTTGCTCTTGACTAGTCAAGGATCTTTCTCCAATTTCTCTATATATTGTAACCTCTCAGTTTTCAAAGAAGATCTCTTAGTTTTTGTAGGGCGAAGCCTTGAAGAAATTTACCTTTAACCAAAAGAAGTGTTTTACCTCCATTTGATTTTGGCGTTTTTGCATATGCTTGCGTATTGTCTTATGTTCAGTCATTTATTTTAAATGCTTTCATAGGTTGATGCCAGTATATCTAGTGCATTCTAGATCCTCTTTTGCAGGTCAACAGGGAGCATCTAGGTTCAAGTATAGGTGCAGGTGAGCAATCGTTCAACAGTGTGCCTTTGAAGCACCTCTGGTAGGTTCTTCCTCATTATACCTCCATAAAGCCACTTGTTGAAGCATTGATGCAGTTAAGTTTCTTATTCAAATGAAGTTCCTGTCCGCTCTTTTGGTACAAAGTGTAGGTAAAAAACTAAGTAGACCAATCAATTTTGGTGCATCACCATTTTAGTTAGGTTCTGCTTTTGTAGTATCCCTCTCTCTTTTCACCCCCTCATTGTTAGCAGTAGAAATCCAGGGCCTCAATGTGCATCAAGGGGAGCTAGCCCTTAATCTAGAGATTCACTCCTTAGTTTTGCTACCTACAGAAAGATGAGTGTCTCCATTGTGCCACGTGGAGGAAAGGAGCCGAGTTTCCTTTTTAAAGGGTGCAATCCACAACGTCAACAGTTTTTGGCATGTCCGGTGGGATCTAATTTATGTCCTGTGAGTTTCACAATTGATGCTGGCCTTGTTATTGTGAAAATCCAAAAAAATAAGAGCTATAATTCAGCATCTGACGACTCCTTTTTAAGAACTCAGTCTCTGGTTATTGATCAGCCTGGCACCCCATGCCTAAGGTCACCACAAGATCCTTTTCTAAGGGTGTTCATTTCGAATTTGTTGAGTTGCCTTTGAACTTAGGAAAGAGGCTAAGGTTTGCAACGACTCATCCATACACAACAAACTAGTTTCTCAGACCTGCCATAAGATACACCTACATAAGGAGACCCAGGGTGAACCCTATCACAGCCATGGCTTTACCCTTTGTTGCCTTCAATGGTCAGAGTCCTTTGAACCTTTTGCAGTATGACCCAATTCCAGGAATAGTCCTCAAGAGTGTTCCTCCCTTTAGTGGAGAAGGGCCAATTAGTGCTATTGAGCATATCAGAAACATAGACAACTTCTGCAACATCCACAATATTATTGAAGAAAATGTAGCCATTAGGTTACTGGCCTTGTCCTTTAAAGGAAAAGTTTTGGACTGGTATGGGACCTTGTCTATGAATTCAATTGGCTCATGGAATGAATTAGGCACCCTCTTGACAAGTAGGTTTGGAGAGAAAAGTGGCCATTTGTCTCTAGCTGAGCAATTGACCACTATGAAGAGAGCCCCACACGAATTTATGCAAGATTTTAACACTAGATTTCAGAAGATTTGGGACAGAATCTCAATTCTAGTAAGGCCAACCCCAAGCTATGCCTTCCTTTACTACTTAAAGGCTTTGAATAGCGACATTACTGTCATGATACAGTCCATGGGTGGACAAGTTTTACCCGCTGCTTATGAAATAGCCATAGCTGCTGAAAATTGTTTGGTGCAAGCAGGAAAGATAGCTCCTAGACCTCATATGCCGCTCTTTCCTGATTTACAGTGCTCAGTTCACCCTGCTGCGCCCATTTTAGCTCCTCTGCCTAGTGTAGAAAGGCCGGCTGCTACCCCTGCAAACGACCTCCACGAGGTTAAGAGTCTACTCCAGAGTGTTACCAACGAATTAGTGGCCTTAAAGAGACAGCAAGCTCAAAGCTATCCGCTGAATCAAGGATACCAGCAGTTCAGACAGACAAATAGACTCTCTTTTCAGAATTATAATCAAGGGCAGGGTCAGATTACGCAAGTCAAGTCTTATCAGAGTTATAATCCAAGTGCCCGTTCATCATCCAAGGCTCTTGTCCCCACTCAAAATAATTTGGTACAGGAACAACCTAATTATCCACCCCTGGGGTATGGTCAAGAACAAGTTGTTTATGCCAATGAGCTACCAAATCAATGTATGCCCACACAAGGTGATTAGGCAACCCAATTCTCAAGTTTTGAGGCGTCAACACAATCGGGGACGAACAACAGGCATGGTCAATTTGATTTCACTCTTATGAACCACCTGGAAGGGGAGTTCTATGCAATTAATTATGTGGGGACCGCAAATAATCAGGGTGATTGTGTTGCAGCCAACACCAAGTCCAAGAAGAGAGCTATGCAGGGAAATCAAGCAGCTACTCAAGCATCTGGGGCATCTCTTTCATCACAAGTAAATAAGAGATTTCCAAATTACAGACTGCCAGTTGCAGCTTCAACTCCTCGGGTTGCACTTCAAGTTATAAATGTCCCTAAGGAGAACTCAAAGGGGGGCAATCTCTCAATCAATGTAGTGGACCAGATGAAGAAGTTGCACATGAACATCTCATTGTGGGATTCCTTAGCAATGCCAGGACAAAAGGATATACTTCAGAAAGAATTACACGGCCTAAGTGAGTAAACAGTCCCAACAAAAGATGATAATGCGTTGATAGTGAATGGGGCCCCTTCCATGGGAGGTCAAGCAAAGAAGGATGAGAAGGTCCCTCCTTTTTACCTATCCTTGATTATTGGTGATTTCTTGGTCTACAATTGCATCATTGATAGTGGAGCAAGCACTTCAGTGATGCCCAAATGCATCGCTGACAAGCTACGACTCAAATATGAGCAAATGACCAAGGGAGTTTTGCAGTTGGATGGATCACCAGCCAAGACATTGGGAGTGGTAAGAGGCTTGAATCTAACTCTCCATGCCTATCCAACCTTCTCTGTTTCCCATGACGTGGTAGTGGCGGATGTCCCCTCTTTGCTCTGTGCTTATCCAAGGATTTTACGTCCAAGATAGGTGGGTAATTGGCAACAAATTGGTCTTACATGGTCTTTAGGATGAAGTATGGAACCAAAGTGAAGATTGAGTCGGAGCCTATCCACAAAGATCACCTGGAGCCATACTTGCCCAATGCAACAAATGTCAGCGATGCCATCATTGATGAAGAACTCCAGGTAGACCAATCCCCACCATCTTCCCTTGGAGTTGCTGACATGCTACTAGATGAATGGGGAAATGACAATTTTGAACATGATCCTTACAAATTCATCGAAAAAGCAGGTCTTGGAGTTTACTGCATGCATGAAGAGATACTTTCATGCCAAATGTAATGAAGGCAAACCAAGAGAGTTGTGGTTTGTGGCAACTTTTCTTTGACGGATCTAGAAGCAAGCTAGGAGCTGGTGGTGGAGCAATGCTGGGTTCTTCAAAAAAACAATACTTTTCAACTTTTAGGTTCTAGTTCTCCTGCATTTGCAACATAGCGGAATATGAATCTCTTGTTCATGGTTTGGAGTGGGCAAGAAAAAGAGGAATCAAAGAATTGCAAGTGTTTGGAGACATCGAGTTAATTGTAAACCAGGTGAGGGGTCAAAACTTGACCAATAACTCCTTGCTCAAGTCTTACAAGCACAGGGTGTGAGACCTAATGGAGAGCTTCACTGCTTTCAACATCACTTCCATCCCAAAAGAACAAAATAAGCATGCAGATAGACTAGCAACAATTGGTGCTCAATGTGATATTCCCAAGGGAATAAGTGAGGACAACAATCAGCACCATTTAAAGGTGATAGTGAGGCCCTCCAGACCAGACAATGTCATCAATTGGCAGGGGTTTGACAGTGACCAACAGATAGCGCTTTTCTTGCAGGAGGCTGAGTTCGCTTCTAGCAATTCAAGCTGTAGCAACAGTATGAAGGGTAGATTGTTCAGTTGAAGAACAACAGACTTCCTAAGGGTTTGGTCACTCTTGAGAGCATCTTCAATGAGGATGACCAACTCAAAAGTGACAAAGCGAGCATGACAACCAAGAAAGAAAATTACGAAAGGGTAGAGATATACAAGGATAAGCTACTTGCACTTGGGAAGGTATGTACCAATGAGGAAAGACATTATTTCATTTTGTTATGCCAAGAGTTTGTCGATGTCTTTGCTTGGGAGTATGGCGATGTAAAAGGGTTTGACCCAAGTTTGGCCCAACACACCATTGAGCTTGAAGAAGGTGCCAAACCCATCAAGCAAAAACAAAGACCAATCAATCCAAGGATTGAGTCTCATGAGGAGGAACTCACCAAGTTGATTGAGTCCAAGATCATTTTTCCTATCAAACACTCTTCTTAGTTGGCCAATTTGGTCCCCGTTAGGAAGAAGAATGGGGAGATCAGATTGTGTTGATTTCAGAGACCTGAATAGAGTTTCATTAAGAGATCACTATCCCCTCTGAAGCATGGAACAGATTCTCCAAATGGTGACAGGCAGTGAACGTTTCTCCCTCCTAGATGGGTACTCTGAGTACAATCAAATTTTGGTGCAAGACGGCGACCAATACAAGACAACCTTCACCACCAAGTGGAGAACTTTTGCTTACAAGAAGATGCCTTTTAGACTGTCAAATGTTGGAGCTACTTTCCAACGAACTATGGATATGGCCTTTCAAGGTTTGATAAATGACATTGTGCTGGTTTATCTTGATGATGTGACAGTCTTCTCCAAGGAGGCAGGACAATATCTGAAACACCTGAGGCAAATCTTTGAGAGGTGTAGAGAGTTTGGCATCTCTCTCAACCCTAAGAAATGTGTGTTTGTTGTCCATGAAGGCAAACTCTTGGGTCATATCGTTTTAAAAAGGGGCTTGACCATTGATCCAGAAAGAGTGCATGCCATCTTAGCGTTGTCCTTGCCTAAACACAAGAAGGGCCTGCAAAGTTTCTTTGGCAAAATAAACTTTATTAGGAGATTCATCTCTAATTTTGCTGAACTGGTCAAGCCACTAACTTCCATGCTAAGGAAGGACGAGATGTTCACATGGACAACATGAAGGAGAGATAGTTTCAAAGGCATCAAACAAGCTATCGCCCAGGCTCCCACCCTAACTACTCCCGACTTCTCCAAGGACTTCAACCTTTACACCTTTGGCAATGAAGAGGTAATCTCTGCTATGCTCACTCAAGCGAATGGTAAAAATCTCGAGCAGCCTCTCGCATTTTTTAGCTAGGGATTAGAGAGTTACGAGATTAGGTACACTTATGTTGAAAAGCAAGCACTTGCAGTCATACGAAGCTTGAAAAAATTCAGACATATGTTGTCAAATAGCAAGATTCATATCATGGTGCCACATCTTAGTGTCAAAGATTTCTTGCTAAGTCGTGATTTGAATGAAAAAAGAGCAGGGTGGATCACCAAGGTGATGGAGTACGACGTGGAGATCAAGACCACCAAGCTAGTGAGGGGAAGAGGGCTGTGCGAGCACCTAGCTACAACTTCAAAGAACCAAAAGAAGGCGTTTTGATACTCAATGATGAAGCTGTAGTGGAAATACCCGCAATCATGAAGAGCTGGACACAAGATATGGTTCATTTCCTTCAAATTGGTGAGCGTCCGTAAGGTCTTGATAGAACTAAGTGGAGATTTTTCAGGTTCCAATCTCTTCCTTATGTCTTAGTTGGAGTGTTGTTTAGAAAGAACATTTCAGGGGTGCTCTTGAGATGCATCGATTCAGATTAGGTCGACAGAGTACCGTCCGAATTTCATGATGGACTAGTTGGTGGTCACTTTGCTCCCAAGGCTACAGCTGCAAAGATTATGAGTGCTGGCTACTTTTGGCCCACTCTGTTTAGAGACACTCATGCTTGGGTGAGGAGATGCCACAAATATGCTCTCTTTGATGGAAAACAACGACTTGCGGCAATGCCTCTACAACCTATTCAAGTGGAACAACCGTTCATGCAATGGGGTTTGGATTTCATAGGGATGATCAACCCTCCTAGTGTCAGTCACAAGTGGGTCTTGACTGCTGCAAATTATTTCACGAGATGGGTAGAAGCCATCGCTTTGAAGGAAGCCAACGAAAGTGTGGCCCTGGACTTCTATGAAGGCCTGGTGACGAGATTTGGTGTCCCAACCACAATCATTTTAGACAATGCATTGGCTTTCTTGGGAACAAAGACAAGCAAGTGGGCATTAAGATATGGCATCTATCTCAGTACTTCAACTACTACCCACAAGGGAATGGGCTGGCTGAGTCCACCAACAAGAACATGATCAGGATAATTAAAAAGACAGTGGAGGAAAATCAAAGGACTTGGCATGCCAAGTTGAAGACAACTCTGTGGGCAGACATGATCACTCCAAAAAGGGTAGTTGGCAATTCACCATACACACTTGTGTATGGAAGGAAAGCTAGACTTCCTATTTCACTTGAGTTACCAGCGTTGGATCTTGCCCATCAAGTGCAATTGGAGAGAGACAGCATGGAGGTCAAATCTTGTGAACTAATGGAGCTTCAGGAGGCAAGAGACCAAGCCATGGATGCCATGACCAGCTACCAGTAGCAAACAAAGAAGCATTTTGACAAATCCTCGTCAAAGGACTTCTTAGAAGGTGACATTGTTTTGAAATGGGATGAGGACCGAGCCAAACCTGGAAGGCACACGAAGTTTGACGCCTTGTGGAGTGGCCCATATGTCATCACCCAATGCAAGCAACATAATGCATTCCAACTCTCCAAGTTGGATGGTGAAGAACTACATATCCCAATCAATGGGATATATCTTAAACATTGTCGCTAACCTTCTCTTGTTATGTACATAGCTTCCCTGTTTTTTCTTCGTTTTTCCTAAGTGCTTTTATGCATGTCTAGTTTTTTTTAGCCTTGTGTGTGTTCTCTTTACCATTTGGGGTAAAGTCTTAGGTTTTTCAAGGTTATTACCTACGTTCCAAGCTGCAGCTTGACTCCATGCCCAATGGACCTTTAAGCCACTAGCCTTCTTAAGCATAGCAGGCATGCTTCCCTTGTGAATCGCCAAATGTGTTGACCAATTTTGGTCCTGCAGGTCAAAATTGAGCACTCCCTTTCCTTTTCTTTACAGGGTCTGTTAACTAGTTTCTGACAAGTTCATCCCACAACAGTTTTATCGGTTTTCTCTGTGACGGACCTATTTCCATGAGAAACCAAGTGTTTCCTCCAGAAAACCAAGTGTTTTGAGTCTTGCGAGCACTTGGGTTGATTTGGAACTCATTTTGATCCTATATGTTTAGTAGGGCAAATAGATTACTTTGGGTGGGCCTTTTATTGGCAAAATGGACCAAGTTTAAAGAGGCAAGGGTCTTTTACAAATTCAAGGTAGCTACCGTTGGAGTTCAAATGTCTGGTGATAGGCTTGCGAACGTCAAATTCAAGGTAGCGAAATAGCCGTTGGAGTTCAAATGAAACGACAGGGCCGCGGATGTCAAATTTAAGATGATAGGTTAACCGTTGAAGAGAAGCCCAAAAAAGCAATTCTTTCGGTCATTTTGTCCGAAAGAACTCATGAGTGGCAAGCATAAAGAAGGAATTCCTTCTTTATGCTTGCCACTCATGAGTTCTTTCGGACAAAATGACCGAAAGAATTGCTTTTTTGGGCTTCTCTTCAACGGTTAACCTATCATCTTAAATTTGAAATTCAAAGGAGGAAGCCCGAAGGGAGACTTAGCAACCTGCCAAGGAAAGAGCCCGAGGAAAGAAAGAGATAGCCCCAAGGAGCCCGAATTGCCAAGAAAAAGACAAGAAATATCAAGAAAAGAGAAAGTAGAGTGGGTAATCCAGAACACGGCCACGCACATATAAGACATATACTCAAAATCCACTAGGTGGCGTGGCAAGTCAAACGCAAGGACGAACCAAGCCAGGGTAGGTGGCACATGGTACATCGGCGGAAGAAGTAAATGCTTGCAGGTGGAATAGTTTCCACCAAATAGCCATTAAGAGAAGCTACGCAGGCATTCAAAGGAGCGATCTGTTTTCCCTTGTTTTGACATTAATAAGTAGCCAGCTGCACGAGCATTCAAGGAGGAGCATGGCCCATAACATAAAGAGAGATGGCCTTGTCGGTTTCTCAGAAAAGCGACTCATACTCTTGCAGGGGTGTTTAATGCAACCCAAGCAGCAAAGTCAATATATGAGACACCTACAACATAGTTTTTACAGGCACGTTTAATGAGAAGCATCAACGGCATGGGCGAATTCTTCGCTGCAGAAGTGTTCAATGTAGTATGGGCCTCTTGCTCTTGACTAGTCAAGGATCTTTCTCCAATTTCTCTATATATTGTAACCTCTCAGTTTTTAAAGAGGATCTCTCAGTTTTTGTAGGGTGAAGCCTTGAAGAAATTTATCTTTAATCAAAAGAAGTGTTTTACCTCCATTTGATTTTGGAAGTTTTGCATATGCTTGCGTATTGTCTTATGTTCAGTCATTTATTTTAAATGCTGTCATAGGTTGGTGCCAGTATATCTAGTGCATTCTAGATCCTCTTCTGTAGGTCAATAGGAAGCGTCCAGGTTGAAGTATAGGCGCAGGTGAGCAACCATCCAATAGTGTGCCTGTGAAGCACCTCTGGTAGGTTCTTCCTGATTATACCTCCATAAAGCCCCTTGTTGAAGCATTGATGCAATTTAGTTTCTTATTCAAATGAAGTTCTTATCCGCTCCTTTGGTGCAAAGTGTAGGTAAAAAACTGAGTAGACCAATCAATTCTGGTGCATCACCACTTTAATTAGGTTTTGCTTTTGTAGTATCCCTCTCTTTTTAACCCACCCATTGTTAGTAGTAGAAATCCAGGGCCTCAAGGTGCATCAAGGGGAGCTAGCCCTTAATCTAGAGATTCACTCAGTTTTGCTATCCACAGCAAGAGGAGTGTCTCCATTGTGCCGCATGGAGGAAAGGAGCCGAGTTTCCTTTTCAAAGGGTGCAATCCACAGTGTCAATAGTTTGGCTTCAAACCTAGTCACAAATATGTTTAATGCACAGGCTCGAGCGGAGGTAGATGATGCCATTGTAAAAATATTCTTTTCTTGGGGTATTCGATTTAATATTGCTCAATCTCCTGATTACAAGGAGGCATTCAACGAGGCATGCAAAGCAAGTTCATCTTATGGGCCTCTTGGCGAAAACAAATTGAGAACCGCCATAAAAACTAATCCAAGGTCAATTTGTTGATGGAGGAGATGAAGGCTACATGGATGACACATGGATGCTCTATCATCATGGATGGGTGGACAAACATTAGGCATGGCCCACTCATCAATATTGTAGTCACATGCAAAGAAGAGACTTATTTCTTTACGGCTATTGATTGCTCTGTAAAGTGCAAGGAAGGCGAATTCTAGTTTAAAATTTTGAGGAATGCCATTGAGGAGGTTGGCCCTTCCAATGTAGAGATAGTGGTTACAAATGTGGCATTTGTATGTAGGGCAGCAGAGAATCTAATTAAAGCTAGCTATAAGTACATATATTGGACTCCTTGTTGTGTGCATGCAATTGAAAATGCACTAAAGGGCATTAGGGAAATTCACTAGATCAACGAGATCATGGCAAGTGCAAGGGAGGTGAAAATGTTCATATCGAACCACCACATGTAATTGGCATTGTTTTGGTCCTTTTCGAAAAAGAAATTCCTCAAACCAGTCGAAACGTAGTTTGCATCCTATTTCATTTTATTGAATAGGATGCTTGAGTTGCAGGAACCCTTGCAACTAATGATTATGAGACAAAAGTGAACTAGGTGGGGGGAGTCCAAGACACATCAAAGGAAGAAGGTAAGGAGCTTGTGCTTAGAGATTTTTTTTGGTTGGATGTCAAATACATTATATCCTTTGTATCTCATGTGTTCTCCATCATCAAATATGGGGAATCTGACAACATCAACCTTGGAGAGATCTATGAGTGCATCAATAGCATCTTGGCCAAATGAAGGCTGCCATTCGTGATAGACTTGTTGGCCATTTTTGGCCCACATCAAAATTTGCCTAGGTATGAAAAAGGGAGCTTTTAGACAAGAAAATGGCAAGTCTTTGGGAGGACTTCGGGTTTTTCAGCAGTGACAAGTTCGAGTTTCTGAGGGCATAGTGCAAATTGGGTTTTCAACAGTGCTTAACATCTAAAGGTTTTATAAGTAGAAGTAATTCGGGTTTACAACCTGAATTACTCATAGTGTATTTCGGGTTCTCCAAGGAGCACTACTTGATTACTTCATAAGTTGTGAGCAGTCAGAAGCCCGAAATAAGTAAAGGGGCTTGACAAACCCGATTTGGTCTTGAAAAATGGTGCTTCTTGGGTTCTTCAAGGGACGAGTCTTTTTCAAAAAATCCGAAGGGCACTTTCAAAATCCAAAGGGGCTTTTTAGGGCAAAAGGAACCAGTCAACTTTTTCGAAGGTACACTTAAATTTTTTTGAAGAACTTTTTCTTCTCCAAGTGGACAGTTGCAATTTTCCCGAAGGGTATGTTACGCTTCGGAGGGACCATTTCAAAATTCCTGAAGGATATCTTTCACTTCAGGAGGATCATTCACAGGAGTCCGAAGGGACATGTAGAAAGCCCAAAGGGTCTCTTACCCTTTGGGAAAGTCCGTTGTGAAAAGCTTGAAGGGTAAGGGTAGTTTTGAAGACAGACGCGGACAAAAAGTCTGAAGGAATTCCTTCGGACAAATTGTTCGAAGAAATTCTTTCAGGAGATTTGCCCGAAAGAAATAAGCCGAAAAAGAAACCCGAGACCAAGTGTCCAAAGGAAATGACGGGCCAATGGACGTCAAAATCAGGGTAAGCGACTAGTTGTTAGAAGTAATCGGGTTTGAAAAGCCTGAAGTCTTAAAGCTTAGGAACCAACAAAGTGAGAAGACTTCAATATGGACAAGCCTGAAGTAAGTAGGCTTGAAGAACCCAAATTACTTTGCATAGAGTAAATTGGGTTTCTCCAAGTACTCTACTTAAAAGGCTTTATAAGTGAAGGATTTGGGAAAGTCCGAACTTGGGAAGTTCAAAGAACCCAAATTACTCTGCATAGAGTAAATCGGGATTCTCGAAGGGCTCGACTTAAGCTTGGTCCAACAAAGCGAAAATCATGATGCAACGAATGGAAAGCTGCCACATGGCGTAATTGGAGCAGAAAGGGCCAATCAGTAAAGGACAAGTGGCACAAAGATGCTCAATAAACATGGGAGAGTTTGAGCGGCTGGTAGCTAGAAGTTATGAAGGCTCTCATCCACCATGGTTCACTACCCACAATCGCCATTCGACGCTTAAATGCATCGTGCCAAGAAGAAACATTCTAGCTGCTCACAACATGACTTTTCAAACGTGCCGAAAAAAAGTCTTAAAGACGGGAGGGGCTCGAGAGTATTGTCTGGTGATCCTGAGCGGCACATTAAGGGGCAACAAGAAAGTGCAATGTCAGATTTCCCATCATCGGTGACTTCTTTCTTCCCCTTCTCTCTTCCCCCTTTTCTATATAAATAGTGGCCTTCATGCCAAGCAAATGATCCCTAGACTAGTGATAAAATCACGATGCAAAAATCGTTGTGTAACAAATTTTTGAAGCAATAAAGATTATTTTACATATCTCTTTGTCTAAAAATTGTGTCGAGTTAGCTTGTGCACAATAGCGTTGTGAAGAAGCATCCTTCCAACCTTATTGTCTTTTCTTGCTCATTTTTATGTGTTTTCCAGTTTGTTGCAGGTCTGAATTTGAGCTTTTCCGCCATTAATGGACGCTTAATGTGGATTTAGAAATCCCTCTTTGCTTTTACGTATGGTTCAGTGAGCCTAGTTTACGAAATATTCATGCAAGTTAGCTAGTTAGGAGGTTGTGTAAACGAACTTATCTTATGCTGAATTAGTGTCATTTCCCAGACCAAGTGGATCACTTACTCTTGGTGCATCACCTCCCTTAGCTTAGATTTCTTTTCAAGTAATCCTCCTATCCCTTTTTCTTAGCTGATAGTAGATTTTAGTGTGAGATCAAGAGCTGAAGTGAAGCACTTGAGGAACTAGCCTCATAAAAAGGCCTAGAGGTTCAACCTCACCAATAAGATACCCATATCCTGAGGTTGTCTCCATGTTTGTAGCTGGAAGTGAGAGAGCTTGAATAACTCTCTCACAAGGGTGCAATTCCAAGCTATAACAGTTCTGGCACGTACGGTGAGATCACTACCATTTCATTTTCATTTTTATGAAAGATTGGTCAAATTTGATGTTGTTTTGATCATTTCGTAGCAGTGGTAGCATTTATTTTTCAGCATTTGGCGACTCTAATGAGCACTCAGCTATCTGGTGGCAGAGCAACAACTGTCTTTCATGCCAAAGGTGACGACAAGATCGACTTTTGCAAGTATTCCTTTTGAGTTCGTTGAATTATCTTTAAACTAAGCAAGAAGGTTAAGGTTCGCCCATACTCACCCTTATGTAAGAAGCTATCCTCCTAAACCGGTTATAAAGTATACCTACGCAAGATCTTTATCAGCCTCTCTTGCTGCTATGATTCCCCAAAGAGCTTTTGTGGGCTTCAACGGCCAAAGCCCTTTGAACTTACCACAGTATGATCCTGTTCCAGTACAGCCCTCAAAAGTGTCCCTTATTACATAGGAGACCAAGCTGTAATTTCTATTGAGCACATAACAGACATAGCCAACTTCTGCAACATTCACAATATCATAGTGGAGAACGTGACTATTAGGATATTGGTTGTATCCTTCAAAGGAAAGGCATTGGATTGGTATAGGGGCCTAGCTCCTAATTCTATCCGTTCATGGGACGAGCTGGGAACAGCCTTGTGTAAAAGGTTTGCAAATATGAGCGATCATCTGCCACATGCAGAGCAGCTGACCACAATCAAGAGAGCTCCTCATGAAGTCATGCAGGATTTCAATACGAGATTTCAGAAGGCGTGGGATAGAATTCCAGCAGCTGTTAGACCATCTCCAAACTTTGCTTCCTTGTATTACTTGAAGACTCTCAACAACGACATAGCTGTAATGATTCATTCTATGGGAGGAGACATACTGCCACATGCATACGAAGTGGTTATCAAGGCAGAAAATTGCCTAGTTAAGGCTGGCAAGCTTACTCCCAGACTCCTAATGCCTCTTTTTCCAGAGATCAGACCACCTCCTGCAGTCATTCCTCTACTTGATGTTATACTTCCAACGCTAATAATTGTTGCTGTGCTTTCACCTAAGCAAGAGAAGGCCTCTACTAGTGGATCCAATGACTCCCAAGAGCAGAAGAATTTCTTGAAATTGAAAAGCATGCTCCAATCCTTGGGGAATGATGTGGTCAATGTCAAGAGGCAGTAGGCTTATAGCAAGCCTTATCAAGCTCAGTATCAGCGTCAACAACAGTGTTAGGCCACTGTACAAAGGAGGTTTCCAAGGACAGGGGCAGCCTAACTATGCTAGGCAGCATACTTATAATCCGAATGTTGTAGGTCCTTTCAACTCCTTGGTCCTGGTTCAGAACAATGTGGCTCAGGGGGTTGAAGGGACAATTCCTTGGAATCATTCTTTTGGACAATCCATTGTCCCAACTAATGGCTCCAACCAAGCTTTCATTGATCAATGGGAGCAGGGTGTTGCTTATGGATATAACCAGAGTCTTCTGGCCGAAAGCATAGAGGTGCCCACGCTGACAAAGCAAGAGCAACCTCCACAAGAACAAGGCTCGGATCAGGGGTCAAACCATTCGGAAGCCTCAATGGTCATCAATGAACAAGAGGAGTGCTATGCATCCAATCAGCAGGCTACTCCCAATTTGGCCCACACCCCAGTCTCAGCAAACACAAGGTTCAAGAGAAGGAATATGGTTGACAATTAGGAAGCTTTCAAAGAACCTCTTATCACCGTTCTTTCACTGACAAAGCCAACAACAGTTACTCCCAAAACCCAGGGAAATGCTGGGGGTACGCCAATCAACATTGTGGAGCAAATGAAGAAATCCAACGTGAATGTACCAATGTGGGACATGTTTTCCATGCCCGGCCAAGTAGACATTCTTTAGAAAGGTTTGACTAGGATGAGTGTTTCTACAGCTGCAAGTAAGCAACCAAGCAAGGAAGCTGAATTCTTCACCAATGCAGCCAAGAATCCTTTGGGAGAAAGGTCAGGTAGTGTGACCAAGCCCCCTCCATTCTACATCTCATTAATCATCGACGACTCCTTGGTGCACAACTGCTTGGTGGATAGTGGGCCCAGCACCTCAGTCATGCCAAAGTCTATTGTTGACCAACTGAACCTCAAATATGAGCCGCACACTAAGGGAGTCCTGCAGGTTTATAGTTCTTCCACAAAACCATTAGGTATCATCAGGAATTTGAGCATAACCTTATATGTTTGTCCTAGCGTGTTCGTGGTGCAAGACGTGTTGATCCTGGATGTCACTCCTCGCTTTGCATTATGTCTTTTCAGAGAATTCACAGCCAAGATGGGGGGTTACCTTGCAGCAGATTGGTCTTACATGGCATTCAGAACAAGGTATGGGACTAAGGTCTCAATCAAGGCTGAACCCATGGCACAATTCCACATTGAACCCCATCAGCGAGATAACGTAAACCTAAATTGTAGTATCCTTGATGAGGATGAGTTTACAATTGGCCAAGAGTTGAACACTCGTCCTGAAGCGGTTCCAGACTTGTTCTTGGATGAGCTATGGGGAGATAACCAATTTTTCAACCCTTTGGAAGGTGTTGAGGAAAGAGACATGGGTGTCTATCTACTACATGTAGAGAATCAACCCATGCCTTCCCTCATTGGACCTAAAGAAGACTGCAATGGTTTATGGAAGTTGTTCTTTGATGGCTCAAGGAGCAAAAATGGTGTAGGTGCTAGGACAATGTTGGTTTCCCCTTCGGGTAATAGGCTTTTCTCTTCCTAAAGGTTCCATTTCAATTGCAACAGAATATGAAGGCTTGATCCATGGATTTCAATGGGCCAATAAAAGAGGAATCAAACTGCTGCAAGTTTATGGGGACATCGAACTCATAGTAAACTAAGTCAGAGCCCTGAACGTTACCAAGAATTCCTTGATGAGGTCCTACAAAAATCGAGTGTGGGACCCAATTGATGATTTTGAAGCCTTTGACATTCAAGCTATTGACACGGCGGATTGCACCCTTGGCAGGAGGCCGAGCTCCTACCTTCCACGCGCAACAATGGAAACTCCTCTCTTGCCTGTGGGCCTGGCAAAACTAAGGGGAGAGTCTCTAGATAAGGGCTAGCTCCCTTTGATGTATCTTTTAGGTCCTGGATTTCCCAATGCTAACAAATGGGGGGGGTGAAAAGGGAGAAGGATGCTGAAAACAGAACCTAAACCTAAACTAAAAGGTGATACACCAAAAAAGTTGATCTACTTATCTTGAACCTACACTTTGCACTAAGAACAAGCTAACATACACTTCATCTGATATAGGAAACTCTTCTGCATCAGTGAGCTAGGGGTCTGTGGAGATACAGGGAGGAAGAACTACCAGAGGTGTTCTGAGACACTCTATGGTAGCCTGTTCACATGCGCCTATATTCCTGCTGGAGACACTTCTGGTAGATCTGCAAAAGAAGAAACTTCACAATGCACTAGACATGCTGGAATCGTTTTGCGAAAGCATAAAGAAAAATGACTTAACACAGAACAAAGGCATAGACACATACGAAAGTGCAAACTCAGAATGGAGGTAAAAATGCTGTCTTGATTCAAGGTAAAATCCGGCAGAGTTCTGCCTTACAAACCTAGAGATTTTTGGGCAGAGCTTTGCCTTACAGGCTAAGAAGATCCCTTCTCAAAATGAGAAGTTTTCAATATATAGAAAAGAGGAAAAGACTTTGGCGCTTTCTGAAAAAGACTTTAGCGCCCTTTTTTACAAGTGGCCCATGTGCGTTTGAGAGCATCGGGAAGAGGAAGTCACTGTTGCTGATATCATCCTTCTAGAAGAGGCCTGCTAGAACCACGCTGTGTAATCGCCGGTCTTGACTTTGGCATTCAAACATAAATGTGAAAGCACGGGCCGTGCCTCTTTTTCTGCAAACGAGACTGCTCCTTTCAGATATTCACGCGGTTTGTCTGCTTATAAATGCAAAGTGGAGAAAACAGGGCGCACCGTGCACTATTCGCGCCTCTTGATGACCGCTTGGCAGGCACTATTCCAACTACAGGAGTAAATCCTTGAGTCGACACCTCCCTTTGCCACCTGGACTGTTTTGTCCGTTTCTGCACTATCTCTACTTGGATTTGTCCTTTGTGGCTCTTTCGGCCCTCGGGGGCTATCTTCTTGGCGGGTCGCTGAGTTCACTCGCGCCCTGTCCTTAAGCTTTTCAAAAATCAACGGCTATTTCTCCGCCTTAAATTTGACGTCTGCGGGCCCGTCACCCGTTTGAATCTCTTCGGCCTTTTCTTTTCCTTCGGCTTTTTGCTCTGGTCGGGCTTTTGTCCTCTTTGGTCGGGCTTTTCTTTCAGCCATTTTTCCCGAATTTCTTCAGACTTTTTGTCCGAAGAAATTCTCGTCCCTTGCCTTAAACAAATTTTCGAAGAAAACTTACCCTTTTGGCCTTGTTCACTTTTTGATCTCTTTTTTAAGTGTCCCCTGCCCTCCGCAAGGGCACTTGGGTCCAGAACTGCGCTCCGCAAGGGCACTTGAATGGTTCCTTTGAACCAAACGTTGAACCGACTATTGAACCATTTGATTGAACTTTGCCGTTGAACCAAAGCGATGAACCAAAGCATTTAACCAAAGCGATGAACCAAAGCATTGAACCAAAGCGATGAACCAAAGCATTGAACCAAAGCGTTGAACCAATCGATTGAACCGGTTCAATGGTTCAACGGTTCAAAGTTGCTAACTCTTGGAAAGATCATGTCGTTGAACCTTGACGGTGAACTTTGCCGTTGAACCAAAGCATGGAACCAACTGGGTGAACCAAGCCGTTGAACCAAAACGATGAACCAAAGTCAATTTTGCGCCTAAGTGTTGGGAACCTATTTCTTGCCTGCAGAGTTCGTAGAAATAGCCCTGCAGAGTCCGTAGAAACTGCCTGCAGAGTCCGTAGAAATTTCCTGCAGAGTCCGTAGAAACTTCCTGCAGAGTCCGTATAAACTTCAAGACTTGTGCAAAATCAAAAAATGCACTGGCTCAGAACAACATGGAAAGAAGGGGACCGATTTGGCCTGTTGGACCAAAAATGGTCAACACAAGCTGTACCAAGAAATCAGAACCAACATGCTGACAGGCTGGCAGCCATGGAAACACAGTTTGACATTCCAAGTGAGCTGAAAGAAGCTAAGGTTTAGCCACATGTCAAGGTGGTGGTGAGGCCATCAGTGCCGGATAATGAAGCTCATTGTTAGGTTTTTGAGTGTGAGAAGCAAATTGCTTGCTTCTTATAGCAGGACGCTGAGTTCTCCAACCAAGCTAAATTGTTGCATCAATATGATGATTAGATTGTTCAACTGACATCAAACAAACTTCCTAAGGGGTTGGTTACACTTGAGGGCCTTTTTCATGAAGGAGACCATATGAGGAAAGACAAGGAAGTGATGTCAACTGATGAAGGAAACTATGAGAGTCCTCATCTTCAAGGACAAGCTTCTCAAGCTTGGGAAGGTAAGCAACAAGGTTGAGAAGTATGTTTTCATAGCACTTTGCCAAGAGTGCATATATTTTTGCTTGGGAGTACAACAACCTAAAGGGTTTTGATCTTGAGTTAGCTCAGCATACCATAGAGTTGGAGGCCAATGCCAAGCATGTGAGGCAAAAGCAAAGGCCCGTTAACCCCAAAATTGAAGAGCTGATGAGGAGTGAGCTAACCAAGTTGATCGAGTCGAGGATCATCTTTTCTATCAAGCATTCATCATGGGTAGTCAACTTGGTGTCTGTAAGAAAAAAGAGTGGGGAGATTAGGCTTTGTGTAGACTTCAGAGATTTGAACAAAGTCTCTTTGAAGGATCACTATCCCCTGCCATCCATGGAGCAACTTCTCCAAGTAGTTGTAGGATCAAAATGTTTCTCTCTATTGGATGGATTTTCTGGCTACAACCAAGTTTGAGTGAAGGATGAAGATCGGTACAAGACTGCCTTTACCACCAAATGGGGCACGTATGCATACCAAAAGATGCCCTTTGGTCTATCAAATGCTGGTGCAACTTTCCATGGACAGGTTTTCCAGGGGCTGCTAAACCAAATGGTGTTGGTTTACTTGGATGACATCACGGTTTTCCCTAAGAACGCCAACGAGCATATGGACCACCTGAGGCTGATTTTCAAAGGTGTAGAGAGTATGGGATTGATTTGAATCCTAAAAAGTGCGTGTTTGCCGTGCATGAAGGCAAGTTACTAGGCCACATCATCTCAAAGGAGGGGTTGTCCATTGATCTTGAGAGAACAAGTGCCATCTTGGCTTTATCCTTGCCCAAGCATAAGAAGGGACTCCAAAGTTTCCTTGCAAAGATAAACTTCGTGAAAAGATTTATCCACGGTTTTGCAAATTTGGTCAGACCCATCACTGCTATGTTGAAAAAGAACCAAGTGTTCACCTGGTCAAATGAAGGCAAGCCAGCGTTTGAACCTATCAAACAAGCCATTGCTCAAGCACGCACACTTGTGAATCCTAATTTCTCAAGGGATTTCATATTATATGCTTTTGCCACATTGATAATATATCAACCATGCTGATGCAAAGAAATGGTGGACTTGAGCAGCCATTAGCATTTTTCAGTCAGGGGCTTGAAGAGTAAGAGGTAAGGTATACATTTGTAGAAAATCAAGTCCTTGCAACAGTAAGGAGCCTCAAGAATTTCAGGCCAATGCTATCCAATAGGAAAATCCACCTTATGGTGCCTCATCTTGGGGTAAGAGACTTCCTTCTTAACAAGGATTTGAGCGAAAAAACAGCTGGTTAGATTACTAAAGTCATGGAGTATGACGTGGAGATCAACGTCACTAAGCTAGTAAGAGGTAAAGGCTTATGTGAGCATATGGTTGATGACCTTCATGAAGACAAAGAGGTCATCTTGGTAACACAAGATAACCTATAAGCAGATGCACCTCCACCTCACACTAGTTGGCTCCATGATATGACACACTTTCTGCTAATAGGTGAGTGCCCTCAAGGTATGGACAAAGCAAAAAGAAGATATTTCAGACTTCAGTCCATACCTTATGCTTTAGTTGATGGGGTTTTGTTCAGAAAAGATTTCAATGGAGTGATCATAAGGTGCGTAGATGATGATCAAATAGCTAAGTTTTTAGGGCATTTCCATGATGGGCTTGCAAGAGGTCATTTTGCTCCAAGAACTACTGTAGGAAAGATTATGAGGGCTGGTTACTACTGGCCCAACCTCTTCAAGGATGCTTATGCATGGGTGAGAAGGTGTCAGGAATGTGCTTTTTTCGTAGTTAAGCAAAGGTTAACAACTTTCCCTCTCAACTCGATTCAAGTGGAGCAACCATTTATGTAGTGAGGTTTGGATTTCATTGGTATATCAACCCCCCATCAAGTGCAGGGCATAAGTGGGTTCTTATTGCAACTAATTACTTTACTAGGTGGGTGGAAGCCATTGCATTGAAGGAAGCCAACGAAAGTGCAGTCTTAGATTTCTATGACAGCATTGTGACCAAATTTGGTGTTCCGTCCACTATCATATCTGATAATGCGTTGGCTTTCCTTGGTTTGAAAACAAGGGAATGGGCTCTCAAAATGGGCATCTGCCTTAGCACTTCTTCAAATTATTATCCTCAAGGAAATGGATTGGGTAAGTCCACAAATAAAAATTGGCTGAGGATTATCAAGAGGACCATGGAGGAGAATCAAAGGACGTGGCACACCAAGTTGAAGACAGCGTTGTGGGCTGACTGGATAACTCCTAAAGCTACCATTGGCAATTCTCTATATGTTCTAGTATATGGAAGGGAGGCCAAGTTACCCATTTCCCTTGCGCTGCCTGCATTAGAGCTAGCCTATCAACCGGAACTGCTAGAAGATGAACCCATGAATGTGAGATTGGCAGAACTCACATAACTTGAGGAGACAAGGGACCTTGCAATGAAGACGCTGGAGGCACATCAAGCTCATGTCAAAAAGGCTTTTGACAAGAGAGCTACAACAAGGACTTTTCAAGGAGACCTGGTTCTCAAATGGGACACAAAAAAGGCCAAACCAAGCAACTATACCAAGTTTGACAGCTTGTGGAGTGTCCCTTATTTGATCCATGGATGCAAACAACATAACACTTTTCAGCTTGCCCAACTAGATGGAGAGGTATTACCCATCCCAGTCAATGGGATTTATTTAAAGCCATGTTATTAGAAGATTTTGCAGCCATTGTATGTTGTACATTTTGTATAGCTTTTCATGTTTTTCTCTAAGTGCTTTGTGCACATCCGTTTCAGTTGTGTGTTTTCCCTTCCCTAAGTGCCATGGGCACAGTTTATTTCGTTTCGGTTGTCCTTGTTGCTTCAAGGGAGATTTTCAGAAAGAGCCAGCGTCGTGCAAAAGCAGTGACTCCACGCCCAATGGATCTAACAAAGCAAACGAGCTAGGCTCTCAAGCATAGCAGGCATGCTTCCTTGCGAATCGCCAGAAATGTTGGCCATTTTTTGTCCACATATCAGAATTTGCCTAAGTATGAAAAATGGAGCTTTCAGACAAGAAAATGGCAAGTCTTTGGGAGGACTTAGGGTTTTCCAGCGGTGACAACTTCGGGTTTCTGAGGGCACATTGCAAATCGGGTTTTTAGCAGTGCTTAACTTCTAAAGGTTTTATAAGTAGAAGTAATTCGGGTTTACAAATCAGAATTTATCATAGACAGTGTATTTCGGGTTCTCCAAGGAGCACTACTTGATTACTTCATAAGTTGTGAGCAGTCAGAAGCCCAAAATAAGTAAAGGGGCTTGACAAACCCGATTTGGTCTTGAAAAATAGTGCTTCTCGGGTTTTTCAAGGGACGAGTCTTTTCACAAAATCGGAAGGCACTTTCAAAATCCGAAGGGGCTTTTTAGGGCAAAAGGGACTAGTCAACTTTTTTGAAGGTACACTTCAATTTTTTCGAAGGGCTTTTTTTTCTCCAAGTGGATAGTTGCAATTTTTCTGTAGGGTATGTTACCCTTCGGAGGGACCATTTCAAAATTCCCGAAGGATATCTTTCCCTTCGGGAGGATCATTCACAGGAGTCCGAAGGGACATTGAGAAAGCCCGAAGGGTCTCTTACTCTTCAGGAAAATCCATTGTGAAAAGTTCGAAGGGTAGTTTCGAAGACAGACGCGGACAAAAAGTCTGAAGGAATTCCTTCGGACAAATTCTCCGAAGAAATTCCTTAGGGAGATTTGCCTGAAAGAAATAAGCTGAAAAAGAAACCCGAGATCAAGTGTCCAAAGGAAATGACGGGCCAATGAACGTCAAAATTAGGATAAAGGACTAGCTATTAGAAGTAATCGGGTTTGAAAAGCCCGAAGTCTTAAGGCTTGAAAAACAGCAAAGTAATAAGACTTCAAGATGGACAAGCCCAAAGTTTGTAGGCTTAAAGAACCCAAATTACTTTGCATAGAGTAAATCGGGTTTCTCCAAGTACTCTACTTAAAAAGCTTTATAAGTGAAGGATCTTGAAAACTCTGAAGTTGGGGAGTTCAAAGAACCCAAATTACTCTGCATAGAGTAAATCGGGATTCTCCAAGGGCTCGACTTAAGCTTGATCCAACAACGCAAGAATCATTATGCAACAAATGGAAGGCTGCCACGTGGCGTAACTGGAGCAAAAAGGGCCAATTAGTAAAGGATAAGTGGCACAAGGATGTTCAATAAACACGGGAGAGTCTGAGCGGCTGGTGACTGGAAGTTATGAAGGATCTCATCCACCATGGTTCACTGCCCGCAATCGCTGGGGAGATTTGCCCAAAAGAAATAAGCTGAAAAAGAAACCTGAGACCAAGTGTCCAAAGGAAATGATGGGCTAATGGACGTCAAAATTAGGATAAACGACTAGCTGTTAGAAGTAATTAGGTTTTAAAAGCCCGAAGTCTTAAGGCTTGAAAAACAACAAAGTGAGAAGACTTCAAGATGGACAAGCCCCAAGTAAGTAGGCTTGAAGAACCCGAATTACTCTGCATAGAGTAAATCGGGTTTCTCCAAGTACTCTACTTAAAAATCTTTATAAGTGAAGGATCTGAGAAACTCTGAAGTTGGGGAGTTCAAAGAACCCGAATTACTCTGTATAGAGTAAATCAGGATTCTCCAAGTGCTCGACTTAAGCTTGGTCCAACAACGCAAGAATCATGATGCAACGAATGGAAGGCTGCCACGTGGCGTAACTGGAGCAAAAAGGGCCAATCAGTAAAGGACAAGTGGCACAAGGATGTTCAATAAACACATGAGAGTCTGAGCGGCTGGTAGCTGGAAGTTATGAAGGATCTCATCCACCATGGTTCACTGCCCACAATCGTCGTTCGACGTTTAAATGCGTCATGCCAAGAAGAAACATTTTAGTTGCTCACAACATGACTTTTCAGAGGCGCCAAATAAAGTCTTAAAGATGGGAGGGGCTCAAGAGTATTGTTTGGTGAACTTGAGTGGCGCATTAAGGGGCAACAAAAAAGTGCAACGTCAGATTTCTCGCCATCGATGACTTCATTCTTGCCCTTCTCTCTTCCTCCTTTTATATATAAATAGTGGCCTTCGTGCCAAACAAATGATCCCCGAACTGGTGATAAGATCACTCTGCGAAAATCGCTATGTAATAGGCCTTTGAAGCAATAAAGATTATTTTACCTATCTCTTTGTCTAAAAATATTGTCCTTTCTTGCTCATTTTTAGGTGTTTTTTAGTCTGTTGCAGGTCTGAACTTGAGCTTTTCCACCATTAATGGACGCTTAATGTGGATTTAGAAATCCCTCTTTGCTTTCACATATGGTTCAGTGAGCCTAGTTTACGAAATATTCATGCAAGTTAGCTGGTTAAGAGGTTGTGTAAACAAACTTATCTTATGCTGAATTAGTGTCATTCCCCAGACCAAGTGGATCACTTACTCTTAGTGCATCACCTCCCTTAGCTTAGATTTCTTTTCAAGTAATCCTCCTATCCCTTTTCCTTAGTTGATAGTATATTTTAGTGTGAGATCAAGAGCTGAAGTGAAGCACATGAGGAACTAGCCTCATAAAAAAGCCTAGAGGTTCAACCTCACCAATAGGATATCCACATCCTGAGGTTGTCCCCATATTTGTAGCTGGACGTGAGGGACCTTGAATAACTCTCATAAGGGTGCAATTCCAAGCTATAACAGGTTTTACTTTTTAATGCAAAAGAATGAAAATTTTGATATTACATCCTTTATATATTGTTACTTTTTATATAGTTTTTGTATGGATGTTTCCATGCCATTTTGTTTCAGGGGGTTCCTAGAAAATTGCTGTTTCTTGTTTCCGTTTCCATTTCTTGTTAACTTAGAAGCCTAGTAATGATTATTCTTTGAGCCAATGAATCAAAAGCATTTGAGGAATCGGGATGCCCCTTCAGTGCAACGACAAGGGAAGACAAGATGGTTATGTTAGTAACAAATATGGTTTTCCTCCTAGTTATGGACCAAGGAATTGAAGGAGAAGCTATCTTAACGTGGGTGTCTATTCGGTACTTTGAAGAAATCTGAAATATAGGTTTTTGTACTTAGGCAATAATCTTGTAGTACACAAACATTTTGTACTAAGTAAGCTACTTCGCAAATAATGTTTGAATAAAGTAATGTTAAGCTGTTTATATTTGGACAAGATTAAAGTTGTCCAAGTTATGTTTTAGATTAGGCCATTCATGGAGCACTCTTAATTTTTAGTTAAGTCTCAATTGGTTGGCGATAGTTGGCCCAACCTCTACACCCATAGGGCTGACATGTATTTATGGTCAAGTCTTGGACAAACATGGGAGCTCTCATGTGCATTCTATTTAGAGTTCAAATTGGAATCTATTGTACATTTCTTCCATATGACTATATGTGTTATTCCTTATTTCTTAAATTATCAGCTGCTATTAACATTTAAGTGCCTCTCAAATCATCAATATTCAGTTCCTCTGGCCTTTTGTCTGGGTAAAAGTCCCATAAGGCCTGTTCTCATGTCCTTTGATTAAACCTTACATTCATGTAATAAGCCTGTAGATATTCCTGAGTCATCTCTACCCCAAACATTTCTTCATCCAATGCTGCAATGTCATTGAAGACATATTCTAAGGCTGGGTTCCAGCCAGGGATCATTAGAAACTTACTATTTTGAATTACACTTCTGATTGCATTGGGTTCATTCAGGTCACATAGTACTAGTTCTACCGATGGCAATGGATCTATTCTTTCTTCTTCCCTTATTGGTCTAGTATTAGTGCTGGGCTTATCTCGTTGTTGATGTTTGTGTTGTTCAAATTGGATCTTGGCTCGCACCATTTGTTTGAAACCTTCCACTTCAGGGGTCTGCAACAAGTCTTCTCTTTTCAAGAACTCTTCATGCTCTTGGATCCTTTCATCTCCTATTTCCTCGAGAGGCACATCTGGCATTTCATCATTTAGTGTAGGATCAAAAGGCCTCAGGGAGCGTTGAGTTATAGTAGTCACACGGTAGTCAATTTAAATGATTCAGTTGATTTCCTAGTCTCATATTCCCAATCTGAAACAATGTTTTCCATTAAAGGAATTGTTTTATTCAATGTTTCAATCGGGGTCGAGTTTTCCCTTAGAAAAGTCTCTTTGTAATTTGGGTCTCTTTCATGCTTGATACTTTCAATAGGATAGAATTTTTCACAAATGACTTTGTCTATCCTTGTGTTCTTTACATTGATGCCATTTCCTAAAGACATCTTCTAATAAGTCATAGCCATGAGGCCTTGTAACTTTTTAAGTAGGTTCTATTGAATTTTGTGTTTGGCAACCGTCTCCTCAAGATCATGATACTTCTTCCGTACCACTCTATATCCGATATCTTTCATAATTCGCTCATGTTTATTTAACACTTGGGCGATAGCTTGGAAAAACTCCTCACAACTTGCAGGGGTTTTGAAGAACCTTTGTGTGCTTCTAAAAAATAAATCACCGAGTTGATCTAACTACCTCATATATTCAAAAGCAAACAATCGTCTTGATACATGAAGGGGAAAAAGGTAAGGCTCTTGTTCAAAACCATCAACTCTGATATAGGTCCCACACAACAGAGTCCATATACTTAGCTGAATTCTCGAAGTCCTAGGATATATACACCTTGGGTAGACAAAAGGTTCTTATAACATTGGTTATCCTATTCATCTCCTTACCAAAGAGTAGTTTGTACCATAGTTCGCATAATCGTAAACGGAGAGTACTCGCCAAGGGGTAATTTTGGGTAACTGGCAGTTATTTGACAGAGTTGGTCGAATAACTAGCAATAACCGACAAAGGCAAAAAATACTTAAATTTATAAAAAAAACATATTTTTTTTAGAAATTGCAGAAGCAAAATAGATCAAATGAGTCTATAAAATGTTGGGAAAGTGTTTTCTATTAGATTTGAATACAAATAAAGTACAAAATCGCATAATCATGTGAATACAAATATTTATAGTCTTATACAAGAATCTACAAGTACAAATTACAAGAATCTATAATGTTTTCTTCCTTGCTCTCTGAAAAACTATAGAAGACTGAGAAACTCTAGTCCTCCCACAAGGCTGCCCTTTCTCGCTCTGTCTAGAAGGCTGCATCTGCCCTTGTGGCCCCACCACCTCCATCTCCACCTCCACCTCCACCTCCACCTCTGCCTCATCTTCAAAGATGTCTTTCAATTCAATCTCTCCTCTTGCTATAGTTGCACCCTCCATAGCTTGCCTCTCGAAATCAACAATCTCATCCTCTGTGAACATAGGGACCTCCTGTGTAATCCAATCGTTGTAGGGATCGATCTCATCTAGATTGATAGGCGCTTTTGATGTATTCTCTAACTTCTTTGTGCGAAGTCGAAGGTTGTATTGCACAAAAACCAAGTTATTGAGGTGTTGTTGGCTCAACTTATTGTGCTTCGTATGATGTCAAATAAACTCCAATTGCGATCACATATAGAACTGTTACAAGGTTGAGATAAAATGTGGAGGGCTAGCCTTTGAAGATGTGAGGTATTTTCATTTCAATCTTCCCACCACGACCCTGCAAACAAGATATTCAAAACTTTGTAAGTAATTAATAATTGTAAATATGTAACTGGTAAGGTACAAGTAAATATTTTATTTTCTATTACTTGGTGACTGCGTGGCTCTCTCAGATAGCTAGCGTTGAAGAAAAGAGCCTCCCTTTGCTTGCTTGTAGTTCTGCAACTCTGTATTAATAAGGTCCCTCACCTCAAGGTCAGGTGTCATACTCTCAATGCACGTTGATAGCCCCTCCATAACCTCTCCACTAGCCTCTGTGAAGCTATTAGAGTAGAAAAACTTGTGGTTAAGGTAGTACCCTGTTGCATGAATGAGTTGGTGGAATTGATTGTTCCACCTCCGATCAATCAACACTCAAATGGGATCAATTTGGCATGATCCCCACTATAATAGTTTTGAACAGCCGCTTTGGCCCTATCCATGGCCTTATAAATATAAACTATTGGGTTTTGCTCTCCATCCACCAATCGCAAAACCCTCACCAAAGGCTCGGACACCTACAAAGTTACAAACAAATTAAAGTTAACGTTACAAACTTATTAATAGATTATAAAATAAATATTTTAAATTTAAAAAATTGAAAACAAGGAAAACATCTTGAAATTTAAATTAGAATTTCAAGTTATCTTGACGATCTCTATATCTCTCATTTCGAAGACCTCATTGAAAATTGTCGTCCCAATCTTGACTCTACCAACTTTCTTGGAATATGATGACTCCACCCATGTTTGAGACACAAACATCTATTTCGAAGGAGTCAATTAATTGCAAATACTTTGCAACATAAGAAAGTTTATTGCAAACCTGGTGACCCTTGTCCGAACAAGCTCTTTTCCCTTGGTGTGATCTCTCATCAAGTTGAGAACCCAAAGGTGATTGTAGATATATTTTCTAGTTTATCTAGCTTCTTCTACAATCGGTCGCACCCAATCAAATTTGCTTATGTTCTCCAAAAGAAGGTCAAGGCAATGGGCCGTGAAAGGGGTCCAAAAGAGAGACGAATGTCTCTCTTTGAGAAGTTTCCCAGTTGCCACATATGCTGTTGTATTGTCTGTGATAATTTGGATAACATTCTTGATGTCCGCCTTTAAAACAATCTGCTCTAGCATCACACTCAGTTTTTTATTTTTTTATTTTACTAGATGCATCAATAGACTTAAAAAAAAACTAGCTCAACATTTGAAATTGCCAAAAATTTGATGAGGGTGCGGTTCTTTCTATTTGTCCATCCATAAAAAAGAATGACGCATTCGAACTTACACGACTTCTTTTGATTTTCGACAATTATCTTTGCATCTTTAACTGCATTCTAGAGCAACTTTCCACTCAAGTCTTTTGAAGAGGGTGCCTTGGATCTTTTCCTTGCAATTGTTAATGCTGTTACCAAATATTCTCACTACAGTGTTCTCACCACTTTGAAGAGAAGGTTGTTGAAGCACTAAAAATTTGTGCATGTTTTATCTGCTTTCGCATGCGTTTGCTTGTTTCATTCTATACCTTGAAACGAAGGTTGTGTCCTAGGTGTGTTTTTAGGCACAAAAACAGTGTATCTGAGTCGAAGTCGATGAATATGTGCCCTGGTTCTTGTGTGGACGAGTAGATCTCACAATTTTTGTCATCGGTGCCACTTCTTCCTTTGCCTATGTGGGAGCAATGACTGCTGTTAGAGTTGCTTGCATTCTTGTCCTTTCTAGTTTCTTTTTATCTAATGATGCAAGCTCTGCAATCATCTCTCATTTTGTTTTTTCTGTGACACTGGGACAATGCGCGATGTTGCGGTAAGGAATGCATAAAAGGTGGTACTTTATGCGATTTATGCCCCTTGACATCCTGTTCGAGTAAAAGTTGGAAATTGAAATTATCTTGGACGATCCAACTTCCGTGGCATACTTCCAATCACCGATGTGAGCATTAAGGGGAGTTGATTGGCTACCACTGACTGAATTTGACCTCAATGCAATAATAGATGCCATTATTTACTAACGGATAACCTGCAAAGCGCAAACATGTTGAAAACAACATTAAAAAATAAAAACATTTAAGTTTTAATACATTAAAATACAATAAATAAATTATAATGATAAACTATTAAATGGAAATTAAAATACATTTTGATTTAACGAACAGATGAAAACTATAGTTTATAATGGTTAAAAAACAACAATAAATAAATTATAATGATAAATAAAAATTAACTATAACGCCAACGATTAAAAAACAATATTTTTAATAAAAAATTAGGCATAAATTGTTACTACTAAACACTAAAATTTAACGGAATGCATGAAATTTGAATGGAATGCATCAATTTTGAATATTAAAATTTAAAATATTTATCAAACATGTTTATAATTTAATTACAATTCCTTTACATGTTTGGAAATAAAATGTATTAACTTGGAAATCACTTTGTTGAATTCTCCTTGCAATCCGCTCTTAAATGCTCTAAAGCTTGTGTGAATGGAATGAGAAGGGGTGTGGCAATTTATAAGACAAAATTCCACATATTTGTAGCGTTTGGCACCATTCCTGCAAATTTCTTGCGTTCTGTTGGAAATTTCACGTACAGTCAGCGTACACAGAAAATTGGTGAGTAACCATCGATTACTTGTTAGTTGCGGTTACTCGTGAGTAATTGACGAGCAACTGGCGGTTACTCTCTATTTAAAAAATTAGCAATTTTTTTATATCCGCAGTTTTAAGTGGTGGTTATTCGTCGCTATGATTTATCGGTGATTAATTGAGTAATCGATGGTTACTCACTGGTTATGCTATCCATGACATAATAATACTGAAGACAATGTTAGTTGAATAATAGTTGCAATACATCAAAAACGCTTACTGTTATTGATCCACAATATGACAATGATGAACAACAGGTTTTGAATCAATGTATGGATAACCACAGGGGATACAACTGCATATAAGAATGGATGGAAACTCCAAGAGTCAACAAATATTGCAATCAACATATAGTAGTTCCAATAAGTGGTTATGGCAGTTGTATTAAATGGTATGGCATAATTCAAAAGGAAATAGCACAGTAGTTGCCTATTATGACAACCCACAAGTAGTGTATAGCAAAACCAAAGCCCATGCTATAATGTCTATGTCTGAACAATAGGGTCACAACAGTTGAATAACTCCAATTAGTGTTGCATTTGATGTAGATCTTGTTACCACTGTTGACAGTTGGGAACAACAGCACCAATCAATGTCCAACAATCACCTAGTGGATCGATACCCACTTACAATAGTAGTAGATGTGCATACAAGGGCAACATTTGATCTCCAAGGTGGTACGATTGGCTGGAAGGTGAATAGCAACATACAGAAGGGTTCAATGGTAGTCACATAGATGGAACGATAGCCTCAAAGATGAGATGCAACCCCCAGATGGGCCAAGCACCACCAACGATGCACAATAGTCTTCTATATTTATATGGCAGTAACAGATATTTGATGCCAACAATGATAGGGTATGGTACAACAATCATAAACAACTTAATGAATCATGGAGGACTGCGATCTATATGCAAACCTACAACAACGTATAAGCTTACTAAAGATATGTGCTTGATGAAGGTACAAACCACTGTGGATGGGGTCTGATCACTATCAGCACATGATCGCAGGGATGTTAAGATCTAATTCCCCAATGGTACGACAACTATGAATGAAGGTACAACAATGACTAACAAGTACAACAAAGGTATGATAGGTACAACGTAGGTATGGTAGGTGCAAAAGAGGTATTCCAAACCCTCACAACTTCTGGAAATCGATAACCTTCACCAAACTGTAAATTGATGATCGGGTCACTGTAGCGATGGTACAGAGTATGGTGGTAATCGTACGGAGCACTGTAGTAGTCATTTGGATAACTATAACAGCCACAAAATTCAGGAAATCTTCGATATAACACTTGAAATTTCTGGATGAAATTATCTCAAAGGTTTAGAGGGTTTTTGTCCTCAAACCTAAACCCAAATGGCGAGTGTTTTCGTTCTCACAATTCGTAACAATTATAAGGGTTTCCGTCTTTATGCTGAAAATCAATGAACTGAAAGGATCATATCAGTTAAGGAATATTGATAATAAAAATTGCCTCCTTTACAATGAGTAGAACTTTCAATATATAGAACCCAATTCCATTTTTTAGGGTTAGGGTTATACTTTTTGCCCTTTTCTTTTATTTTCACTTCTCTTTTCTAACCATTTTCTTTTGTTTCTAATAATAATAAAGTAATATTAAGTTGTCATTTTTTAATGATATAACAAGGCACTTAGACAACTAAAAATATTAACTTTATTATTTTTTATTTTATTTGAAAAGGGAACATGACTGTTCGCCCTTCCCAAAGATTTCTTGTCCTCAAGTAATGCTTGAACCGTCCTGCAAATACCAGGATCTCAAACCAATCTTTTTGTTTCTTCCATCCCTCGTGATATAGTTGGCTTTTGCTGCACTACTTTGATATAATTAGGAATAGGTAGCCTCACACCAAGTGGTACTTCTCCAATTGTCTTAGTGAGTGAATCCATGATAGTTGAATTATGAATCCACTGCGATCTAGAAAGAGTACTACCAATTATGACATTCTTAAGTTGCTCTGGTTGTTGATCTTCAATTCCCTGCAAAACTATCTCAGTTATGTCCAACTTTGTACTTTCAATTTTTGTCTTCTTTGGAGACTGTTCTTATGGAAACTGTTCTCTCCATTCATCTCATTGAAAACTGTCGCAATAATTTGTGGTTCTTCTGTCTTATGAAGTGAAGAAGAGACTGAGCTAAACTTCATAGTGAGGGTATCAACATTTTCTTGCATTTCCTCATATGCAATTAAGGCCTCATTTGCGATTCCGGTGACCATATCCTTGTCTTTAATCAATCTTCTACTCTACTTTCTTTGTTTGCTCTTGGCTGCACTGTTGTGATTCAACTAACTTTGATGTTGTTGATTTCTCATCAATTTTTGCTTCCTCAACCCTCTCAAGTTTTTTATTGCTACTATTATTGCTATCATACCTTGAGCAATGACCCTAAAGATTGTCAAACAACTTATCATTAGTTGCTGATCTGAAAATTTCAGCAAACTCAAAACCATCATTAATATTGGTTGAAACATTTTCCCCCTGTGCATGCCCTCTGACAAAGTCATCCTGCAAATCATCCCTATGTAACATGGACTCAATCATTGGTGGATTGATGAGCGTGTATTGAAAATGAACAATTTCCTCACTTGTGCTTTCATCAAGTGATGCTTTCTCCTTGACTTTTTTAGGATAATTCTTTTGCTGATCAACAATATCAAAAATCAATAAAATAACTTTTTCTACACTAAATTTCATATTTTTCACCTACATGGCTGATTCTTCCAAGGTTTGTTTTCTTTCAATTTTTTGCAACTTTGATTTTTTTTCTTCCCTCATCACAATAAGAGAAGTCTTTTTCTGTTGATCACTAGAAGTCTCTCAATTGTAACATATGGCTTCAATTTCACTACACATAGATCAACAACATGTTTAGCTAGTGTATGTGCAACTAGTGAAACTGTTTGCTCAAAGCTAGCCAATAGTACATATAATAAATGCTTGGAAATATCATCACTCTCATTCAGGACCAAAGTCATAATTGTTTGCATTGAAGCCTCTACATTTTCAGCATGATTTTTATGAACAATAGCAAAGAAATGTTCAAACATTTGGAGAATAAGGTAAGATCTAACATTAGAACACAAGATCTGATTTTTGCAATAGTTTCTAAAATTATAACCATAGTTCGGCGGAGTTTCCTAATGGGGGGATGCGGGGATGGGTTTCCGGGATGGGGAGAGAGGGGGCCTAAGTTTGAGGACGACTGGGGGACGACGAGAGGGAGCAGTGTAAATACATATAGTACTTGAAAAATTAGTTATAAAAAGATGTATAAGGAATAAGTATATTGCATTGAACATCAACAATTTAACATTGTGATATTCATTTAATCATTTAAATTTCAACTTTGAATGTTGATCTGTTGAACCAATGAACATTGAAAATGAAAATATCGAATTCAGAATTTTCAAAATTTCATAATGATGATTCATGATTACAATCAAGTATCAACAATATTCAAAAACAAAATACTAAAATAGTGAAATAATAAATACTATATACAAATGACTCAATGAGTCAATGGCTAATCATCCCCAAATTCGAACTCCTCATCACTAGAACTGTTGGATTCCACTTGCTCAAGGTCCTCCAAACTAATACCAACCAGCCCTGTCTATATAGCATCATTATCAATCTGTGCTGGCTCCTCTAGCTCTACATTCCATCTGCTTTTTGGACTCTCCTTGTACACAAGTGTGTTGCGGTCAATGAGACGCAAGGCACTATATACAGCCACAAGCTTCTCTGCCCTCTTAGAGGTAAGTCTGCTCCTCTTCATGGAGTGGATCCAGCTATAAATAGACTAGTTCTTCTCAGCAGTAGAAGAACTAGAAACCTGGGACAACAAACGAATGGCTAGATCAGAAATCAAAGAACCAGGCCCATGCAAAGTCCACCACAGGATTGGTTCCTCCTGTGCCATTATCACCCTATCTATTTCGACCTCCTATATATATCCCCTAAGAGTGGCAAATTTTGTCCGCTTAGTACGAATGATGCTGGCCTCTGTAGTATCATACATTTTCTAAATGGCCTTCATGAACCCGGCCTTCACCTCAACATCTTGTAAAGGTGTAAGTCTACCAGGGCTTTGCACATACCACTTCAGGTTCAATGCATAGGCAACCATGTGCAAGGGAGTGTTGAGCTTCTCCCATCTGCTGTGAATGATCGACTGAATATGTTCTGTGTAGAATTGCAATGTGGGGTCCTCTCGTACAACAACCTTCATTTGATCAAGCATAGTATCAATGCACTCATACACCTCTCAAAGGGTAGGTGCATTAGCATCCCCATATCTAATCACTGTGAAGATTGGAGTAATGATGGAGACTATATTTGGCATCAACGCAAAAAACATCACTCTTCACCACCTCCTTCACCCTCTTCCCCTGCTCTGTCTTCGAATCAAGCCACCAATTCCATTTCGCTGTCATAATCATTAGTTGCAATGCCTCTTGCAAGTCAAGCATCCTCTCCAAGAGAATAAATTATGATGCATACCTAGTCTCTACAGGTTTCAAGAAGTCCTTCTTGGAGAAGTTCTTGAAGAGTGCATGTGAAGTGTGGTGGTTGCAGATAAACATCTGCACATCTCTAGCATCATTAACAACTGCTTTGATGCAACTGGTTTTTCCCATGTCCTTCAATGCATTATTCATGGCATGCACACGAATCCACCAAATATGTCTCTAGGTTGCCTCAATTAACTTCCTTGTTGCTTTGCACACATGGGTTGCATCTGTCACTACTTGCACCACATTATGTGGCCCAACCTCCTCTAAAGCATCTTTGAGTATCTGGAACTAAAGATTAACATCCTTGTGATGCCCTGAACAATCAATAGCCCTAAGGAAATAAGGGCTAGCTGTACTTGTAACCATGATATTGATGAGTGGACGATGCTTAATGTCTGTCCACCCATTCATGATGATGCTGCATCCACTTGAGACCCAAGTATGCTTCATTTTCTCCATTAAAATATTAATCTTGGAAGAGTTCTTATCCAAGATTGTTGTCCTCAATTTAGTCTTTGCCGGTGGCACATATAATGGTCCTGCTCTTGCTATTTTTGCCACAACCTCCTTATAATAAGGAGAGTAAGCCACATGGAATGGAATGCCATTACAAAGAAGAATTTGCCAATGGCATCATCTGTCTCATCCTTTGCTTGCACATTGAATAAATCTGCGAGTGGATTTGAAGCATCACTAGTCATCTTGCGTTTCCCCTTAGGTCCTTCTGCCCTTGAACTAGATGGATTCATTTCCATTGGCCTCTCCAAAGTACTAGAAGTAGAACTTTGTCTCTGATGACCCCTACCCCTTGGTGGCAAAGTAGCAGATGAAGGTGCATCTTCTTCATTGGCACCCCATAATTTACATATTTTAGGTTTTTTTCCACCTTTTCACATACATCTACGTCTTTGCCTCGGATAAGGAGGTGAGCATTTGTTTTAGTCATGCGGCCAAACCATTCAAGGTCACATAGGTTGCACTTCAATCTCCTAGTGCCCCCAGATGTCCCAGGGTTTGATGGTACCTTGCTTGCACATTGTTATAAAGGTTTCTTTGGATCAAAGAGACCCTTAGCATATTGTTGAAGGGCTTGTGAATGACAACTATAATTGGGACTCCCAACAAAACTCGTTTTCTTTTCACGGTCACTCCTCCCTCCTTATAAACTAGGATCATCATGTGCATAATTTGAATCATTTTCACTTTTAGTTTCAACCTCAACCCCTTGAGGTTGAACCTCATCCTCACTCATACGATCGAAACTCATAATGACATTGCAAGAAATGATATTTTTTTTCATTTTGTAATTTTATAATTTAAAAAATTAAAATTGAAACCATGCATGATGTAAGGGATTAAATTTAAAATTAAGACACAAGGATTTTCTTTTTGTTTTTCTTACTTCAGGTTGCATGAAGCGCGGAAACAAAGGATACACAAATAGGAATCCTTGTTTTTAAGATTTAAAAATTAAAATTTAAGCATTTGATTTGAATGAAGATTTAAAAAAATTTAAATTTTAAATTAAAATTCAAGACAAGGATTTTCTTTTTGTTTTTCTTTAGGTCACACGAAGCATAGAAGCAGAGATATACAAATAAAAATCCTTGTTCTTAAGATTTAAAAATTAAAATTTAAGCATTTGATTCGAATGAACATTGAAAATTTAAAATTTAAAAATTTATTTTTAAGCATTTAAATAAATGAGATTCACAAATAAATATAATAATTTTCAATTTAGAAATTCAAATGATTCAATGACATGAATCAAAGAACAAAACAATTTACAAATGAATAATGATTCAATGAAACAAAAATTTAAAAATAAAAAATCAGAAATTGAAAGAATCATAGGGCCTATCTTTTGGGTGAAATGATGAACTTGAAGAGTCTTGAGTCTTTTTGGCTTCTCTATCCTCTTCTTGATCTCACTTTTCCTCTCTTAACGCTTTTTCATTCTTGCAAACTTGTCCCTCTTAGCTTGTTGCCTCTACTTTCAGCGCTCTACTTCACTCAATGAAGTTTTTGTATGATTTGAAATGAGAGAGAGGGCTTTTTATAAGCTTTTGGGAGGCCTTAGGGGGTGGTGGTGGGTCCCACTAGCATTTAGGGTTAGGGTAGGCACAAAAATCCATTTTTTTAATTTTTTTTTAAAAAAATGCACTTTATGGCATCCACCTATGCGGGGGATGCTTGAGCATTTCCTAGGGGGACAAGGGACTTCTGGACGTCCCCTGGATGTCCCAGAGTCCCCAAGACGTCCCCCTTTTGAAGGGACGCCCCAGAGATGTCCCCTCTCAGAGGGAAACGTCTCGAGGACAACGAAGGTGCGTGGCAGAGGTGGCGGAACAACTGGGTGACGTCCCCTTGAACGTCCCTGCATCCCGGGAATGTCACCGTCTCAGAAACGTGGGGTTTTTTGGGGGGGGGGGATGCATCCCCGTGGAACACTGATTGTAACCCTCTTAGCAAGAGGACTTATGATTTCATAAAAACCTTTAAAACTTTCCACAATCAACTAGAATATTTCTCTCATGATATTGTTTTTTGGGACTTCTGGAGTTGCTATTTTTTTGATTTCACTAATGCAAGTGGTAACTACAAGTTTCACCTCTTTATTTGAGTGTGTCATAAGCTTGGGCTTAATCAAATAAGCCATTGATGGATAGATTGCCCATTGCATAATCTCATAATATAATAGTTCTACCATGGATAGACAATTTTCCACTTCCTCCATAATGCTGAGTAGAACATTTTTTGGAGGCGGCTGTCCCAATTTCTTCCTTGCTCTGTAAAGCTTTATTACCAAATCATTTTCTTTTATTAGTGCTATCTGATAATTTCTGATTTTTCTATCACTGCTCCAGTTAGCTTCCCTGCAGTTTGGCAAGATCATGTTTTGATACCACTGTATGTCCCTTTCGGGGAATTTTCTAAATTATGAAGTTTTTGTGGAATTCTTTTCCAATACTGGATATAAATCATATAGTAAAAGAGCACACACAATACTTAATACTGAAAATCCAATTGCATTATTTATTCCAATCAACTGATTACACATAATAATATTGGAGACAATGCTAATTGAATAATAATTGCAATACATCAAAAACCCTTATTGTTATTGATCCACAATATGACAATGACGAACAACAGGTTTTGAATCAATGTATGGTAACTGCACCCAGTATGACTACATAGAAGAATGGGTGGAAACCATAGTCATAGGGTTTCGCTGGATCTCAGCGAAACCTGGGAAAATCCGATTTTTTTTTGATGGCTTGATTAATGCGACAGGTTCGGCACGTTTTTTAATAATAAATTTTGAAAAGTTAAAAGTGACCAAAAAACCTTAAAAACACCTTGTGGGCAAGTGGAAACCCTAAAAAAACTTATAAAATCACATGAAACTCTAGAAGTTAAACACGTTGAGATTGAGACGTGAAGGGGCAAGCAATTTCTTAAAGGCGGAGCACGATTTGAGGACGGCCGACGACGCAGACAGAAAATGCAGACAACGAACGTGGGCAACAACAAACACGTGCTGCTAACGCAGGGAGTGAATGCGAGCAGCGACGGGGAACGAACGCGAGCAACGATAGAGAGTGGCAAGCAGCGACGGGTAGCAACAAGTAGCGGAGAGAGGTAGGTCGGCAAACCCATTGTTTTAATTTCAAATTTTAGGTTTAAATTTATTTTAAAAAAATACGATTTGTTTTGTTTTTTTAATTTTTTTTTGTTTTTTTATTTTATTTAAATTTTGTATATTATAAAATATAAATATTAATAGTTATATTTTATTAAATAAAATGAATATATTTTTTATTATTTTCAGTTTATTTAATAAATATTTTTAATATAAAATATATTTTTTAATTTTTTTAAAATTGATTGTTTATATTTAATATTTATAATATATAATATAAATAAAATTTAAATTTTTTAAAAATATAAAATAAATATGAATAAATATTATAAAATTTAATTTATAATTTAAATATATATTTTATTATTTTATATTATAAATAAAATTATAATTATTTTATTAAATAAAATATTAAAATCTATTAATAATTTTTTTATTTATATTTTATAATATTAATAAAATTAAACTTTAATTTATATTTTATTAAAAAAAAATTAAATATATATTTTATGTTAAAAATTATAATTATTTTATTAAATAAAATATTAAAATTTATTAATAATTTATTTTTAAATTTATACTTTTTTATTTTATGATATTAAATAAAATAAATTTTTTGTTTTTATGTTCTAAATTTATATTTTATAATATAAATAAAATAATTTTTTTAATTTTATTTTATGAATATATATTTTATAATAAATTTAAATTTTATAATTATTTTATTAAATAAAATATTAAAATTTATTAATAATTTAATTTTTTTTATTTATACTTTTTTATTTTATAATATAAATAAAATAAAATTTTTATTTTTATTTTCTAAATTTATATTTTATAATATAAATAAAATAAACTTTTTAATTTAATTTTAAGAATTTATATTTTATAATAAATTTAAATTTAAATTTATTTGTTTATAATAAACTTAAATTTTATTATATAAATTTTTAGTTTATCATAATGAAATAAATTTAAATTTAAATTTATCATAAATACAAATATATTTTATGCTTGTAATAAATAAATTATATATATATATAAATAATTATATTTATGTTTAAATTTTAATTTATATATTATAATGTTTATTTTAAATATTTTTATTTTTTTCAATTTAAATTTTATTATTTATTTATACACAAAATTAAACTTTAATTTTTATTTTATAAATTTATATTTTATAAAAAAAATTAAATTATAATTTAAATATATATTTTATGTTAAAAATTAAAATTATTTTATTAAATAAAATATTAAAATCTATCAATAATTTTTTATTTATTTATATTTTATAATATAAATAAAATTAGTTTTTATTTTTATTTTTATTTTCTAGATTTATATTTTATAATATAAATAAAATTAAACTTTAATTTTTATTTTATAATAAATTTAAATTTATTTGTTTATAATAAATTTAAATTTTATTACATAAAGTTCTCGTTTATTTATATTATAAAGAAATAAATATAAATTTATCATAAAAATAAATATATTTTATACTTTTCATAAATAAATAAATATAAATTTTAAAATATAATCGTATTTATGTTTAAATTATAATTTATATTTTATATATTTATTTTAAATATTTTAATATTTTAATTTTTTCAATTTAAATTTTATTATTTATTTATGCAAATGATTATAGTTTTATGATATTATTGTAAATTTGTATATATGTCATTTACTTAAACTAAAAAATGCTTTTTTTACAGGATTTTTTAAATGTGTTTAAAAAAATGTTTGTAAAACTTTTGCAGGGTAGCGAAGGACACCCTATCATCATGGCAAGTACTCCGCTTGAGAATAAATACATTGTTCAGCGAGATGCAAATCTCATAAATATGAAATGCACTCTTTGTGATTCAAATATTACATGGACTATAATAAGGGTTCACAACCATTATTTTGGAGGCCCAAATATGAAAATTTGCCCAATAACCGCAGAGAACCCCATATATGCATCATTTCTCAGTCAACTCTGAAGCAAATATGAATTGAAGACAGTTGTATTAGCTGCTGAATCTTCAAAGAGGGCTAAAATCCAACGCAATCTGACATAGTTTGGTTCATTTTCTAGCTCGATGTGTACCCTAACATCTATGGAAGCCAGTAAAAGTGAATATCAAATGTCTCACTTCCAGCCTTCTTTGATAGCCATGTGGAAGCCACAGGAAAAACATGAAGTAGATAGATTGGTGGCATATTTTTTTTATGCAAATGCCATCCCCTTTAATGCTGTTCGAAATCCACATATGAAAGCAATAGTAGAGGGGATCGCTAATTTCGGAAAAGAGCACACAATGCCATCTTTTGAAATCTTGAGAACTGTTTTGCTGGAAGAGGAGGTGACATCAATATCTAGTGAACTAGATAAAATGAAAAAGCATTGGATAAAATTAGGTTGCACAGTAATAAGTGACGGGTGGTCTGACACAAAATGAAGGCCCCTCTTCAATATATTGACCCAATGCCCTGAAGGCTCTGTTTGTCAAATCAATTGATACAAGCAATGAGGTGAAGACTGCAAAGTTCATTTTCAAATGCATTGAAGCTGCTATTCTAGACATTGGAGAAGAATATGTTGTCCAAGTTATCACGGACAATGCAGCGAATTGTAAAGCAGCAAGGGAGCTTCTTATGGACAAGTTTCCTCATTTATTTTGGACTCCATGTGCAACTCATGTTTTGGATCTTTTGCTTGAAGATCTTGCAAAGTTAGAGTGAGTGAATAGTGTTGTCAGAGAAGGGAAACAAATTTTCAAGTTTATACTTAATCACCGCTTGACCTTGAGCTTGTATCGCTCATATGCAAAGTGTGAACTTCTTTCTCTAGCTGAAACAAGATTTGTATCTAATTTTATCACTTTGCAAAGGGAGGTGGAGGAGAGGACAACATTGAGAAGAGTTGTCACTAGTGAAGAATGGGTACAATCTAAGCTTTCTAAGGAAAGCGTTGCAAAGGACATTGAGAGAATTATCTTGGGTAGTTCATTTTGGGAGGCCGCCGAGAAGCCTTAAGGTTTTTGAGCCACTTGTCCAGTTATTGAGATTGGCTAATGGCATGAAACCTTGTATTAGTTTCGTGTATGAAGGCATGGAGCAAGCTAAAGAACAAATTAAAAAAACACTAGTAGATGAGGGTGATGAAGTTCAACGCATTTGGGACATTGTGGACATTCGATGGAACATGTTACATTGACCTATACATGTTGCATGTTGCTATTTAAATCCTAAATTTATAGAGGTGGATCATGATTCAGATGAGGAGGTGAAAAATGGTTTATTGGCAACAATAGACAGGGTGGTTTAAGATGAAAATGAAAACCCTAAGGTGAAAAGGCAGCTGACTACATTCAAGAACCAAGAAGACATGTTTTCCTTCAAGGAAGAACAAGAAGACATTGGTAATATGGATCCCCATTTATGGTGACATACATATGGTTCTACTCCCGAGTTACAAAAGCTTGCCGTGCATATCCACAGCCAGTGTGCCAGTGCTTTTGCATCTGAAAGAAATTGGAGCACACATGATTTGATCCATATTAATAAGAGAAACCGACTAGGAGCCAAAAGGCTTTCAGATCTTGTGTTTGTCCACAGCAATTTAAGATTGCTTGAGCACAATCTTGCAAAAGAAGATGGCAATCTTCTTCTTGGAGATCCATCATTTGAAGGCGCTGAGGAGAATATTGATAGTGTTGATAGTGGATTTGTTGATGGTGCTAGTGCTAGTTTTCATTTTGAAGCAAGGTTTGATGTTGCAAATGTTTGAAACTTTTTAAGTTTTATTTCAATTTCGAGCTTAGGCTCTAAACTATGAACTATGGATATTTTGCTATCTTTGAATGTAATTCGAGTTTGAAACTCTTATGTATTTCTTAATTTTGCAAGTGTTAAATTAATGTTCATTGTTCAGTGGATTGAAATATTTTGCATCTCTCTCTCTCTCTCTCTCTCTATATATATATATATTTCAAACTGGATTTTTTTTGAAAATTTTCAAGAAGTCTGGATTCCACATTTTTTGGCCCTTTTGAACGCATTCGGATTTCCGAACCTTGTGACTATGGTGGAAACCCCAAGAGTCATCTAATATTGCAGTCAATGTACATCAGTCCCAATAAGTGGCCATGGCAGTTGTATTAAATGATATTGCTGCAATACAAAAGGAAATAGCACAATAGTTGCTATTACAACAACCCACAAATAGTGTATAGCAAAACCAAAGCCTACGCTATGATGTCTACGTCTGAATGGTAGGGTCACAATAGTTGAATAACTCCAATTAGTGCTGCATTTGATGTAGATCTTGTTACCATTGTTGACAGCTGGGAGCAACAACCCCAATCAATGTCCAACAATCACCAAGTGGATCGATACCCACTTACAACAACTGTAGATGTGCATACAAGAGCAACATTTGATCTCCAAGGTGGTATGACTGATTGGAAGGTGAATAGCAACATACAAAAGGGTTCGATGGTAGTCACATAGATGGAGTGACAACCTCGAAGATGGGATGGAAACCACTAGATGGGCAAAGCACCACCAACTAAGCATAACAGTTGTCTATATTGATATGGTAGCAACAGGGATGTCACACCAACAATGATAGGGTATGGTACAACAATCATAACAATAGCATAATGAATCATGGAGGGCTGCGATCTATATGCAAACCTACATCAACATATAAACTTGTTGGAGATCTATGCTTGATGAAGGTACAAATAGTTGTGCTTGGAGTCTGATCACTGTTAGTACATAGTGGCAGGGATGTTAAGATCTAATCCCCCAATGATGTGACAACTATGAATGAAGGTACAATAGTGAATAACAAGTACAACAAAGGTATTGTAGGTACATATGAGGTACAGTAGGTACAACAGAGGTATTCCAAACCCTCACAACTTTTGGAAATTGATAATAACCTTCACCAAACTATAAATTGATGATCGGGTCACTGTAGCGATGGTACATAGTACGGTGGCAGTCATACGGAGCACTGTAGCAGTCGTCTGGAGAACTATAGCAGCAACAAAATTCAGGAAATCTTTGATATAACACACTTGTAATTTCTGGATGAAATTATCTCAAAGGTTTAGAGGGTTTTTGTCCTCAAACCTAAACCCGAATGGCGAATGTTTTCGTCCTCACAATTCGTACCAACTATAAGTGTTTTCGTCCTTATGCTGAAAATCGATGAATTGGAAGGCTTAATTAATTGAGAAATATTGATAATAAAAATTGCCTCCTTTACAATGAATAGAACTCTCAATATATAGAACTCAATCACATCGTTTAGGGTTAGGGTTACACTTTTAGATTTTACCCTTTTCTTTTATTTTCACATTTCCCTTTTCTCACCCTTTTATTTATTTTCAATAATAATAAAGTAATATTAAGTTGTCACTTTTAAATAAAATAACAAGGCACTTAGACAACTAAAAATATTAACTTTATTATTTTTTCCTTTATTTGAAACAGGGGATATGACAATAAACAAGGAATAGCAAACAATGATTACCATATCGATTACACCACAATATTAGATTGAGAGCGGAGAGATAGACTGAAACAAAATAGAAAGAGATATTAACAACACGTGCTTTGACAAAGAGAATAATATACAAACAAAACACAACTTCTATGCATTCACATTTATGCCACTCGAACAAACATGGCATATGACAAATGGGACAACTTTAGGTATGTGGAGCAAATAGTTTAAATATTTTGAGCAAGTTTGAGGCAAAAACAATAACAATGCTTCACTCGAACCTTGGATAGTCTTATACTAGGGGATAGGAATACACCTGGCAGGCTGGCACAGTGGGGAGCATAATCAACACTTCGAATATGAAACAAAACAAAATGTACTACTCTACTCTAAGGTATCAATATGTCAAAAATATAAAGAGACTTAATCTATTTTTACTCTAATTTCAATGAAAAGGAACCTCTGACCTATCAAGAGGTGTATGACAAACCAAAGGTTGAGAGGTGATGCTATATGTCCTTAAAGTATAGATTTCCAAAAATTTTAAGCGCTTCATCTCATGGGAAAATGAACTCAAAGACGGATACTACAAACAACTAAAATTGGAAACTAAAGTATGGCATAATGACTACTAAACTAAGGTTGTGCACCAATTGTGCAATGACCGGGTTACAAAGATACAATTTTTTGACTGAAAAGAAGACAAAGGAGGAAGCATATATAGGCTAAGGATGGGTGAAGGGTCTAAAGATTATTGAAGACGCTGGGCAGGGGAAACAAATGGAAAAGGTATGTGCAATGCTTTTTTTTGTCAACCCTGTTGTAGCATAGAATTGCACCCTTGTGGAAGAGTTTTTTAGGCTCTCTCACTCTCAGCTACAATATTGGAGCAACCTCAGGCTATGGGTATCCTGTAGTGAGGTTGAACCTCCGAAGAAGGCTGGCTTCCTCATGGTAGATCACCTAAACTAATGTTTCTGCTTGGAAAAGAGGTAGAGAGGGGGTATAGGGTAACTAAGAGAGCTAAATGGGTGACACACCAAATTGATTAACACTCACATAAGCATGGAATAAACACTAATTCAGTATAAGATAATTCTTGCTCACACAATCTCACAAACTAGTTAATTTGTATAAGTGTTTAATAAACTAGGCTCACCAAACAATACATGAAACAAAGATGAATTTCAAAATTCACACCAAGCATCCATTAATGGCGGAAAGAGCTCAAGTTCAGACCTACAACTAACTTGAAAACACCTAAAAATAGGCAAGAAAGAAGGACAATGGACATGGAAGAACACTTCTTCACAAGGCCATCATGCACAAGCTTGCTAAGCACAATTTAGAGGCAAAAGATAGGTAAAAATTGATCTTTATTGCTTCAAAAGGTCTTTCTTACAAATTTTGACAGGGTTTCTCCTTGTCAAATTAGGATATCTTTTTTTTTTTGAGGGGGATAAAACGGAGATATAGGAAAAAAGGGGAAGAGAAAGGAGAAGAGACAAGCAAACAAAATTCAATAAATGAGATCCAACCACCCTCCATGAATTCTCACCCACATTTGGGTTAATTAGAACTAATCCTTCAACAAATTAACCACCATTAGCTCCAAAAGTCTTCAAGCCCTCTCATTGGTTGAGAAACACACTAGAAGACAAGAACTTGTTGAGGATGATGATGTCATGATCCACTAAAAAAAGAAAAGTTCAGGAACGTCTTTAATGCTCGAGCTACCTTTTCTAATCACTTGATCTTCATCTTTCACTTCCACGCCATCCTACACTTGTTTTGCACATATAAGGACAAAATCCCTATAACTTAGAATCTGGACTGAGCCATGCTGCATGAGTTGAGCGGTTGTTTATCGGAGATGATGGCCATGTCGAAGGATGAGAGCCTCTCCATTAATTGCATACACCAGTGCTTGCTTTGTAACCTGGGCCAAATCTTTTCTATAGATGGAAAACCAATCTAAGGACATTGGTTTTCCTGTATCCATTTATGTCGATACAAGTTTATAGATTGCGTAGCTTCTTTTGATCTTTTTAAATGCCAACGACTACTTGCAGGGGTTCAGATTTTGACGTTTGTGGGCCCGTCATCAATCCCTTCGGACAACTTGTTTTAGTCATGTTGGCTTCCAAAGGAATTCCTTTGGCATTTTGAAAATGGACTTTATTCCTTCGGCCACTATTCCTTCGGAAGAATTGAAAATGCCCTTCGGAAGAATTGTTTCGGATAAAATGTCCGAAACAATTCCCGACACTTATTCAAATGAAGTAACTTGCCCTTTAGAACTTTACTTTCGGGCAAAATGTCCGAAGAAATTCCAACACTTAGCTCAAACAAAACTCCGAAAGAAAATACTTAATGAAAAAGAGTCCCGAAAGAAACGAACCTTTGCACTTCTACTTCTTTGGGTCCTCCACTTCTTGATCATGTCCATCTCTTTAAACCAGTTAGAATTTTGGTATGTGGGCCAAAAATTGGCCAACAAAGCCTACTCCTTGAAATGCCCATATGGCTTTCTGTGGCGAAACCACTGGTTCATGCAGACCTACAGTTTTGACAGAAACCTTCGCATGGGTTGGGAATCAGACTAAACAAAACCAAATGTGCACACTTGCTACGTGACAAAGGCCAAGAAGAAGCAGGTGAACAGGCTCAGGAAATGGTAAAAAAGGTCGGAACAAGGAAACAAGCCACATCTTAAGCTTTGGAAAGCTATTGTCATCAGTGAACGTGAATGTCACACAATAACAAATTTGGGTGCTTACAGTTACAAACAAGGCACACGTCAAGGAGCCCACGAAGGGGCTTGCATGGCATAGAGGAGCCAAAAACAGCCATGGAGTTACAGACGAAATGACTTGCGTGAGCAAGCAAAACCCTGCAAGGTTGACAAAATATGCGAAGGGCATCAAGTGTTGTATGTGAAAAAAGGTATGCATGGATGAAGGGCAAGGTGTTTGGAGTTTGGGGAGAGCTCAAAGAAGGGAAGGTGTCTTGGGTGTAAGACAAGGGGCTGCATGGGGAAAAGAAGGACAAGCTCATAGAAAGAGGGCTGCAAACAGGGCCTTTAGGAGGAGTTGAGAGAGGAGCAAGCAAAAATAGGGGTGGACAAGGGAAGAACAGGGGTTTAAAAGTAAAGCACCACCAAATGCACAAGTTTGAGTGAGAAGTAAATTGCATAAGGGATGATTCAGCCAAGCAAAGGAAGTCTCATTGAAGGGGAGCTTGGCAGAGCATATTAATAAGGATCATTGAGCTTGTGGATACTAAAAGGGTTGTGAAAGGCCAAACATGCGAACAAGGACATGCATGGAGCACCAAGGAGGCATGGTGTAAGAACCAGGAAGTGAAGGCCTCTAGGAAGTGTTGAAAAATAATAGATAGAATAATAAAACCATCACCACCCAATATTTTTTTACGCCAAGTGGCTAGCCTACTTGGATGTTATTTTCAGCTCATAAAACCTAGATTGCATGTTTAAGTCTCACTTGGTCCATTTATAGGAAGAAAACCATTTTTTTATTAATCCGTCTATTGTGAAGAGTACAAATGCTAAAATACGGTTTGGGGAATTCCATTTTTTGGCACCAAGTGTCAAAGATTGATGATCTCTAAAAATCCATTCCAACGAGTGGACGCATGGTGGCAATTTGCAATTGGTCAGATCAGTAACAAGACATATATGATTTTTATTTGCCTTTTTGTTATTAATTCGCTATTTATTAATGATATTACTATCATCTTTGAGATGCCATAACTTCTTCATATGGATGCCATTTTTTGAAATGTTTGAAGCACCGAAAGGCTCTCTTAAAGCTCTATAGTCTTGAGCAAAAAAAAAAGATATGGTGAATTTTTAACATTATTTGAGAACCAAAAAAATGGATACCATTGAACATCTAAAAATTGATTTTAAGAAGCAATTCCTCCTTGCCAAAGACATGGTATGTAGATCTGAACATTCTGCATCATATGACAAGGAATGTTGAGCTTTCTTTTTCTTCCAAGAATGGCTTTGGATCATTTTTTGATAGCAATCTACACCAAGGCATCGTTGAGGATATAGGAAAAGGTTCTTCACATGGTGATGATATTGCTCCTAATGAGTATTTTTTTTTAATGGATGATTAGTAAGATATTGTTGATGGTTCCCATATCAATGAATGCATTCGCCTTGATTATTGATCTTTTTTTTATTTAGTGTTTGATTTTGTGGGATTTTTGTTGTGGTTCCCATATCACCCTCTAGCCACTTTGATTATTGATGGCAAACTAATGATGATGCTTTATATGGCCTCCGTGTTTTTATTGATAGTGCACATACTTATGATTGCTTAACCTATTTGTGATGAGCATACTAGAGGCATTGATTTGAGGTTGACGTGACAAACGAGTTATATAGGGGGATGATTGGTTGAGTGAGGACATGGGATTGATATTGATTCTATTTTACACCTAGGACGTTTGGTTATTTGGGTCGTCGTGATACTCCTATTTTTGATGAGCACACTACAATGTTTGATCCTACTCATGAGTCCTTACAAGTTTTGACTCCTTACAAGGAGAAATTAAAGGCTAATGAATACACAAACAAGGAGTATGATTTATCTACAACTACATCATATCAACATCCTGATTTTGGAAAGAAGAGTCATTTGAGGCCTTTACCTAAAGCGCATTTTAGAGAGAGGAGCTATTCTAAGCCTCAATACAAGATTCAATGCTTTAGGAGACAAAGTTGGTATGATTATAATCTAGCACTATTACACAAGTTGATTTTGGATGGATTGATGATGGATAATGGATCTCATACTTTGGAGATATACAGGTGCAAATCATCAATAATGAGGCCTCTTGATGATCATTATGCTGCTTTGAATGGATGGCCATGGTCATGAACATGCATATAGTCATCCCATGGTTGCTCGTGAGAGAAAGAAAACCAAAGATAAGGAAAAAAAGGAGAGAGGTTCGGTGTGCTCTTCTTCATTCAAATTAGAAATGATACGAGTGAATATATAAAGTGAAAGAAATGACCAACCCAATGTTGACTAACCTCTAATTACAAGGTTAATTAATGAGCTATCCCTTATCACTAACTTTTATAAAGCATAATGTTATATTTTATTATTGTGTATTTATTTGTTACGTCAATGTACTTTAATAATATAAGTATTTGACTTACAATTTAACGATTATATCAATTATTTTAACACAATGGTTATAAGTGAAAACATGAAAAGTTTATCCCTCAATTTAATAAAATTTTCAATACAAAGAGGTTTTGTAAACATTTTTGCAACTTGATCATGATTTTGACAATATAACAAGTAAATATCTCCTTTCTTGACCAACAAATGAATAAAATGGAAATGAACCTCTATGTGCTTGGCACTCGCATGGAAACTGGTCTTTTACTTGTTTGACCACACCCTAATTATCACACAATATATGTGTAGGTTGTTCTTGATGTAATTGTAAATTAGCCAAGATTCTTGGCCAAACCACCTCCCATGCAGCCAAAAAGGTAGGCTTGTGCTTTGTTTGTGTCAAAAATATTGCATCTATTCCAAGACTGAAGTTATATCATATTGTTGACTTCCTGTCATCAAATGATCCAACCCAATCTGAATCTATGTAACCATCTAGCTGAAAACCTTCAGAAACACCATACCAAATTCATAATCCAATGTTCCATTTGATGTATATCAAGATCCCCTTTGTTTCCCTCCAATGGCTAGCATTGGATTTACTAAGAAATATGCTAACATAAATATCACCAAAGGAAATATCAGGCCTACTGGAAGAAAGATATATTAGGATAAGCACCAATTTTTGATAAACCTGAGGCTGCCAGTTTCAAACCAGCCTCCATAGTGGTCAATTTGTCACTTGAATTTCTCAAGTAGTCCTCTCGCATACTTTTGCTGAAAAATAAACACACCTCCATCTGTTTTCAAGAATTCAACCCCTAAATCTATCATGTCAAAACTAGAGCAGAGATATGATTTTACCTTCTTTAATACAGTTAGTCTCACTTCTTGTGATCAAGTCAACTACATAAACAATAAGAACGACTATATCATCCACCAAACTTTTGACATAAGATTGGGATCAAAAGGATTCCCCCTGAACCTGGAATTAATAAAAATTTATCAATTTTGATGTGCTCCATGTTTGTGCCACTGGCTTGAGCCCATAGAGTGCCTTTACCAACCTGCACACAAGTTTTTCCTTATCAGCAACCACAAAACCTTATGGCTATGACATGTACATCTCCATCAAATCATTGTTTAGAAAGAAACTTTTAACATCTAACTAAAATATTTTCCAACGAATCTAGGAAGCAATGACAATCACTAACCTGATTCATTTCATTTTGGTTGTAGGGGCAAATGTCTCCTCATAGTCTGTTACTTCCTCCTCAAAAACCTGCTTCGCTGTAAATGGGTTTGTAAAACCAAATTGAAGGCAGATGGTTCACTCGAAAAACACAAACCCATGTACAGTGAATTGCATTTTTACCTCATGGCAAATCAGCAAGCATACGAGTTATGTTCTTGCATCAAAGCATCATACTTAGCCTTCATTGTCAGCTCCCACTCTGGCTTTCCTTGTGCTTCCTTATAAAAAGAAGGTCGACTAACACCATCAGCAACAAAAGCATAATCCCCACCAACATCAAACATAAGACTCCTATACCTTATTGACATTTCTCGTCTTGAAGCAGTTTGACATGTCCAACTCATCCTGCTTTAAATCCCTTAATATAGTATGAAACTACTTTGGTCTCCTTATTGGCACAACTTGCTCAATTGAATCAAGGCTGATCAATTCTAAATCATCATCATTACCACCCTGTCCAAGAGGCAAATCAGCCTCTCCAATATGCTTTTCAGCCCCTCAATTAGGCCCCAAAACATCTTGAACCTCCTACACATTATGAGTACTATCTAAAGACATGTCATAAGGACTGAAAATACATGGAGCATCTGATCTTACTGCTGGTTTCAACTGAAAATTAGAACTGAAAAGATTATCAGCCTTATCAAAATAAAGATCTCTACTCATAGTTATGTTTCTAGTAGAAATGTCCATGACTATGTATGCTTTTGACTACTCACAATAGCCCATAAAGACGAATTTCTTGGACTTCTTATCCAATTTCCTGCTAACCTGATCTGGAACATGAACATGTGCAATACAACCAAAGATTTTTAAGAAATACAGCTTTGGTTTCTTGTGTGACCAAGCTTCCGTTGGTGTGATTCCCTGCAATGCCTTAGATGGGATCCTCTTAGAGGAATATAACAATTGTGTTTATCACTTCTGCCCAAAAATTCATAGGCATACTCTTACCCCTTAGCGTAAATGGACTCATTTCCATCACCACTTGATTCCTGCTCTCCACAATTCCAATTTTTTGTGACGTATGGGGGTTGAACATTCTCTTTAGACTCTTTTTGGACAAAAATCAGAAAATGCTTTGCTACAAAACTTACCCTCGTTATTCAAACGTAGAAATTCTATTTAGAAATTCCATATACAATGAAATTTCCCAATTTATGCAGAGATTTAATGCTGACCTGTACTGCCAGAAACTGCTCAAAATTGCCACACTAAAAACTTTAAAACTGATGTTTTGAAAAAATTCAAATTTTGAAAATTTATGTGTGTATAGTCTGTATGATTAATACAATCATGTGCAAATACATCCTTGTGAACTGTGCCAACACTAAAAAACTCAGATTATGTCTTCAAACCCCATGAAAATGCCTTAGAATTTGTGTCGGTTTCTCCTTTATTAGAATTCGTAAGTTTAATATATTAATTGGAGGTCTATTCCTTGAGAATTTGAACGTGCAATTCCTCTCCTACATCTTTCCTTATCTTTCCTAAATTCTCACAGCTACGACTTTCATACCATGAAAGAAACTGAAACAAAAATAATAGGAAAACTCATCAGCTTGAGAGAGGAAGGTTGTGCTTTTCTTCAGTCTAATAAGAAATGAAATGGGTGAATATGTAAAGTGAGAGAGATTACCAATCGAATACTTACCAACCTCTAATTACACATGTAATTAATGCACCCTCCCTTATAATTAATTTTTATAAAGCGTAATGTTATATATTCATATTGTGTATTTGTTGCCTGTGTCAATGTAATTTTTCTAAGTTGCCGATATGGATACGGGTACAAGAATCGAAAACATGGATACGGGGATTTTGCTTTTGGGTTTGGGCACGTTTTGAATACGGGCATACGAAAATATATATAAAAAAATAAAAATATAAAAATACAGCCATATAATCAAAATTAACCACATAATATGCATAAAGGAAATAAAATAAGTTAAATAACCACAATACATACTCATAAATATCATAATATTCAACGGTCGAACTTAGATTAGTCTTAAAATAAGTACATAGTGCAAATGTTACAATGTATGGACAAAAATAAAGACAACTCGGCAAAATACCCAAGGCAGGGTTTGAATCTTTTCTATTTCAAAAACACTGTGAATCAATGTTCAAGGCCCAGTTAGCATGTAGAGAACTCTACAGTAGCCCATAACCGCATCATCTTGATCTATATCATGTAACAGTAGAGTATAATGTAATTATATCTTCTGTAGCAAACTGCACCATCTATAGCTTATGTACCTCTGCTTCAAAGGCTGAGATACTGAAGGAAATCAGTAACACAACAGCTTTTTTCTGAGTTTATTTAGTAGAGGAAATTACTCGTACTTCACCATATAAAATTAAACACCTCTATTGTCCCCTGGACTGCAATGGTTGCATGGTATGCACAAAATACCTCAAAGAGATGCGGTCTCCTGGACTGCAATGATCGCAGGATATGCAAAAAGTAGTTTTGGATCTGCAATGATTTTCTTGTTGTTGATATTCGATAAGATAAAAAAAATCAGAGTGAAATCATCTGCAAAGCCAGGAATGAAGGAAATTCATTCTAGGATTCCTCCTGAAACCATGAATCTAAAACAAAATGTATTACATACCATGGGTCTCTGCTTTTATGATTTTATCCATTTTAGTTTGTTTTTAATTGTATTTTGAAGTCCATGTTTGAATTTAAATTAGGTGAAATTGCAAAAGAAAAAAATGTTTTACTGCTTGGATTCTCAGGGGAATACGCCTAGGATACTTCCCTGGGCCTGTGGATATGCCCGGATAGACGTATCCGGGCGTATCCACAGGCCTAGGAAAGTATCCTGGGCGTATCCCCTGAGTATCCCTGCCGTATCTGTATCCCATGATGTTTCGTATCTTGTATCTAGGACCCTCTATGGCAGTATCTGGTAACAATAAAATTACTTAACATACATTTCTAACCATCATATTAAATATTCTAACAAATCTTACCTACGGATCGGGCTTGCTATTGAGAGTTTGATTCTTTTGGCCTATTGAGTTTGATTGATCTTCCAGCATTTGGTATCTTCATGGTCCTGCTTGACTGGAAATGGAGAGTTGTTTTATGATCTAAGCATTAATAGATGCCTTTCCTGTTATGTTCCCTTTTCGACATATTTAATAAAGGAAATAATTTAATAATAAGTCATTTAAATTGTCTGAGTTATTTTATTTTATAATGTGGAAAAATGACATTTAAATGTTATTATTATTAAAAAAGGTGAAAAAGTAATATTAATTACATGGCTAAAAATAAAATATTTATTAAATGGCCAAAAGGGTAATAAATGCATAAGTGTTTTAAATGCTATTAGGGTTAGGGTGAAATTGAAAAAGTGAAATTATAAAAGAATAAGTGAGTCAAAAAGATGAATTATTCATAATCACAATTGAAGTCAAAACCCTTTTCCAAGCTTGAGCGTTGGTCCAATTTCTGCACCTGAGGATGAAAACCCTATAGGTATATAGGCTCTGAGGATGAAAACCCTCTGTTCCTTCAGGGTAATTCCATCTAGGGATTACCATTGCGCTAACAAGAATTACAGAGGAATTTTCAGGGATTCATTGCTATTACCCCTGGGCTGTCGTACCATCAGTCAGAAAGGTGGGTTTTAGCTGGTGGCGTCACACCCCACAGCCTCCGTTTGCATTTCTTTCCCTCACACTGCCATACAGGACCAAATCGTGGTCAATGGGGACTGTTGGGAGCAAATCGTGGCTCTAAGTTGGTTGACTGGGCACGGATTTGGTGGTGGTTGACCATTCCGTGGGAAAAGGCTTCATTGGGGGACTGCCGTAACTTTCCTTGTGCAGCTGTCTTGACTCCAACAACAGCTGTCCACATGTACAGTCAGCGCTGACCCTTTAGAAACAGTTGTGCTCTAATTGGCTGATGGCTGACCTGGGCTCATACCGTGGAACCTTTCCAGCTAGCGCTACAGTCCAAAAGCTCCAACACGGCTGGGTAATTGGCTTACGGAGTAATTACTGGGGGCTGCCGTGGAAGATAAAAGAACTTAGGCACTACAAATTTGGACTGCTGTACATTACAGTCAGCCTTAGGACTCAAGGGCATGCTGCAAACATCACATGACAGGGAACAACTCCTGCAAACACATTTATTGCTGCTGTACATCAGCATCTAGAACTCTTTGTTCCACGTAAGAGTTGGTTGTTCTCAATTATTACTCAATTGTTCACAATTATTGCTATATTGACTTTGTATTCAGCATTATTTTATGTGATTGTTGACTGGAATAAATATTATGATTTCGGTTTTCAATGTTATGTGTTGCATTTGTTAGTTTAGCCTTTTAATATGAATTTCCAAAATTGATTATAAAAGTCAGTATTCAGAAATTACCCAGGAAGGCACATTACACTTTCCCACCACATAATTGATGATATTACATGGATCCATTCAGGGTTTTATATCCTATATGATGATTGGAGAGATAGATGAGATGGAGGGGTTTATGTGGAGCCTTATTGAAGGCTCTCATGTTCTAAGGGGGAACTTGTTCCTCTCTCCTAAAACATTCGCTTGTTCTCACATCTTGATTCTTTCTTTTCTTTCTTATGAACCCTTTATTCCTATTTTAATGGGGTCATGTGATTGCTAGCTTGATTTGTGTAGCCATGGTCGAGATAGAGAGGATTATGTTAGTATGGAGTGCCTCTCATATGTTCTGGGCTACACCTTGATGACATGCTTTCCATCTTTGATTAAGACATTGGACCATTTGATCGGAGAAATTGTTTTTGGTTGCTTATGGGTAGTCTTGTCATCCTTGCTTATGGATGACATTCGGCGATTAATGGATTGATATGGTGGTATGTTGATGATGTGGGCCTCGTGATAATATGATTTATTTCCATGTATTCTGAGATATTTTGAGATCTCTATTTGTTTTCAGGATAGCATGATGAATTGATATAGAGCTATGTTATATTTTATTCGATATGGTTGTTGTAGTTGGGGTTTCTAATATTCGTATACTTAATGAGATGTTGATGCTTGATGATTAGAGTTGCTCATAGTTTTGATGAGATGTTGATGCTTGATGAGCTGAATTGCCCATAGTTTTGATGAGATGTCGACCAGCTTGAATGCTTTATGCCAGGCTTTGATAGATGGTCAGTTTCCAACAGGCTTCGATGGATGTATGGATGCTAACAAGTTTTGATGGAATAATAGCTGCTAATAGGCTTCATATCCGTATATTGGTTTCTTCTACTTCTATTTCTACAGCCACCTCTTCATGAGATGATTCTCTTGAAATGAGGCTCAATGCCGGATGGGACAACATATTATTTTGCATTTCTTCTTCTAGTTCCCTTGGTTGACGAGTTTGGCTTTAGGGGGGATGATGTGGGCAATGCACACACTTAACTTGCGGATGGATGCAGTTGATATAAGTTCAAATTCAAATTTTACATTGTTGGGAGATATTGTAGGTGCTATCATCCCATTGATAATTTGCAAGGGGCATCATTTCCAGGGGTCATTGTGGGAGCTAATTTCTGAGCCTTCAGGCTTGCAGGTGTAGTATTTTCTCTATTCAGATCTTCAAGTTTAGCCTTCCTTTAGGGGAATTATGAGAGAGGTCTATGTCATAGGAGTTTGCAACAGCTACTTTTGTAGCCTTACAAATTGTAGACTAAGACTTTCTTAGAGGCTTGCAGGTACACTTTTCTTTTGGATAGGATGCAGGGGCCATCTTCACTTTCTTCGAGGCTATTGCGAACAACATCTTTGAGGGAGACCTTCCTGATGCAGTCTTCGTCCAACTCAAGAGTTTAGTTCATATTTGCACAAGATTGTACTCTCTCCTTGTCGGGTTCCTTGATTGTAGGTTTGGATTTATTATTCCCATGAAACACCAATTTATGTTGTGGTCCTTGGGTAATGAATGAGTGAAACCACTTTAGGTACACCCTTTATGCATATTAGGTTCCGTAGTTATAGGTCCCACCTTATGGTGTGATATGTTGAACCTGATCTACCTTTGTATAATAGGTCAGCGTGAGATAAATTTATACCTAATGTAGGATTGTATAAATAGATGCGGATATTCCCCTACCTATCATTTATTATCCAATATGCTAAAGTGATTATGGTCTCCTGCCTTTGCAGATCTGACTATTTTCTATCATGAAATAAGGGATAATTAAAAATATCCTATAAACCTTGCTAGAGATAAGTATGCTGTATGCGAAAAATCTCTTCCTTTGCCTTTCTTGGGAAAAGAAGCATGGACAAAAGATAGACTGACATTTCCCGGAGAATAGATTGAATGAGTATTATCCTAGCCACAATTATTAGTCCATTGGGAAAGCTTACCTCTGACCCTCTGAATGAGCCGCCCTCAAGGAAGATGTTAATACACATAGTGAAAGCAGCAACTCCTTCAAATTTTGTACAGGCACACACTTGGTTCTGCCTCATGGCCTCTTTGTCTTTTGTTTTCTCAGAATGTCTTGAATAGGAGATTTCAATTTGACAATTTTAACCATGATAGCTTTTTATTAACAGAAACATTTTTCTGTCATAAAAATAAAATCAAGAGGAAAATAAACTTGCATTCTGCTGAGTTTTGTTGCAATATTCATTATAACACGTTCATAAATTAAAGGAATCTGTATGAGATTCATCCCAGATCTATTCCCTCATAAGATCGAGTTGGAAAATAGTTCCTAACCACTTCTAGTAAAGGATCCGAGGATAAAAAATCAATTGGTTCTGGGTTTGGCACCAAATGGATAACCCCTTTCTGTATAACCCCTTTCCATAGACGGGTGTAAATTAATTGTAGGTTTTCTATGTAAAGCGGAAAATCCTTCAAATTATGTGTAGTCACACACTTGGCCCTGCTTCATGGTCCTATCTGTATTTTTGTTAGAATGTCCCGAGTAGCAGATTCAGTTCTGCAATTTTAGCCATAATAGCTTTTTATTAACAAAATTAGTTTTCTTGTCGAAGGAAGAAAAACAAAGGGAAAATAAACTTACATACTTTTGCTGATTTGGTGCAATATTGATCATAACACATTCAAGATTCATCTGAGGTCTATTCCCTCAGAAGATCAAGTTGGAAAATAGAAGCTAACCACATCTTGTAAAGGATCTGAGGATCAAAAATCAATTAGTTCTGGATTCTGGTATTCTATTAATGTTTTGTAATGTGCATCTAAGTGTTTCAAAAGAAGAAACTTTAGGAACACTTCAAGTATCTGACAACTAGCAGATATGGATTTGTTCTTTCAAGTGTATAGACTCTCAGAAGTAGCTTGAAGAAGTGCTGTAGCAGTGTGGTTTCCTTTTGATTTAGTTCCTCTCTAATCTCTCGTCTTGAGCCATCTTTTCAGAAGCCTCTCAGTATGTTCTCACTTTCAATCCAGTTGCTCATGGTTACAAAAGCTCCATTGACTAGTATGCCCTAACTCGCGTGTGGTTTGAATTCTAAGCAGTAGCTCTTTTGAGGATTCCAACTAGATTAGTAAAAGACAATCTCAGCAAATATAGTATCATTTATACTAATTTTCACTTTCACGCTGTTTGAACTTTGTCCTTTGAGCATTCGCTGGAACCAATAAACTACTCTTCTCCATGTGTGAGACAGAGGGCTCCATGTTACCTCCTGCCTATCCTTCCACTATGGGAACCGTGTGAATGGAGAGTAGGCAAAAGGGAATCTATTACACACAATATCTAGCGATGGATTGTAACATTACTATTATATGAAATGCTCGATGCCATAGACAGGTGACCACCATAGGAAGGTAGAAATGTGACACCTAGGAAACTGGGATAAATCTTCTGCTCTCAAATATCATGTAAGATGAGATGCATGATTTTGAAAGTAAATGAAAAAAACCTACTCACGTTAAGCATCAATGTGATGAAGCCAGAAACAGTGTCGTGATGAGAAATAAGGTCATTTATCTGAGTCTTATTTTTTTCCCAGCCTCTTAGACTTTGTCAATTCCTAAAATACATTTTTTTAAAAAGGTTTGATTATTTACTTCTCTTTACTGGTTCTGGCTTTTTATCCAGTCTTCCTCAAATTATGCATTCGTAAACAGTCAAGCAGAACACAATTTTATGCAAATCCAACACACAACCTATGTACCATGCAATTGAAAGTACATACTATGAGTTTCACAACATTAATTTGTTTGCTGCATTGAGCATTTGATCCAAAGGATTGGAAGGAAGACTTTAAATACCTGAAAACTTCTGTAGTTTGTCCTCTACTTCCATTATGCTCCAAGTGGCTCATTTTTCTGCTTGAAAGTATTTTGTAGAGTATAAAAATTGGTGAAGCCTTGCATTATAATGTATCATCATTTTGAGCATGCAGGCCCCATCCAGACGAGTGTTCTGGTAGTGATTTGGATGGTGACCTATATTTTATAAGCTGGGACAAGTCCCTTATTCCACCTCAACAGGACCTGCCAATGGACTATGATGCTAAGCCAGCAGAATTATTGGACCACACAGTGACAATTGAGGTACGATTGTTGTGATTAGAATTCATGTTCTGGTGATTTTTCGCACTTGTATTCCTTGCATCAACTTTTTCAATCATGGCATACACAGATTGTTGCTTTCACTATCATCTTTTATTGATTTTCTTAATGCCTAGAAGAACTGGGGACAATTTAATTATGGTTTGGCTAGTACAGCTGCTCTCTTTAGCGATAGGCTGCTTATTTCGTCTAACCCACCTTCTTGTCTTGCTTGTTAAAATAGACGAGTTAGTTTTTGTTGTGCAGGATGTATTTTGTCTCCATCATTATAGTGGGCTTACATTTTTTATAGGTTTCATGCTTCATTTAGTCCCTGTAATACTGAAATATTGCTTGAGGAGATGCCTCAACAAGAACCCTATACATTTCTTCATAATAAAATGTATGATAATGTTTCTGGCTTCTATGCTCTGACTGCCCAATGCTCCATTTTTCTCCATTTTTCGTGATGCTTTTGGTTCCTGTTTGGCCTTGTGATATGGACAGCAAAATACCTTTCCAACCCTTTGATCCTTATTCTTGAAATGTTCTCAAGTATTGTGCTTGACAACAAAGAGAATTAGCAGTCTCTTCTGATCTTATATCGATAACAAATTAGTTTCTTACTTCATATTATACATTTGGAATACCTCAATTGGAAGCCTTTTATTTACATCTATGCTTATTAAATTCAAATGAATCGGTAGGATACTACATCTCTAGTCTCTTCTGATCTTATATCGATAACAAATTAGTTTCTTACTTCATATTATACATTTGGAATACCTCAATTGGAAGCCTTTTATTTACATCCATGCTTATTAAATTCAAATGAATTGGTAGGATACTACACCTCTGCACATGTGCATGTGCACACAAGTGGGCATGCATGTTTACATCCCAAAACTAATATCACTTGCTAGTTGCTATGGTGTTGAACATTTCAAGCACATTTGTCATTTATACTTCTTGGTTGTTGCAAATGAATTTCCATCATCTTGAGCACACAAATGTTTTCTTGGATAGAAAGTGTATACAAGAATGCCTTGGTCCCTGCTACTTCATAATGTCGTGCCTTTATGCATTCTGGTCTTTGTATTGAATTGACTGGTAGATGTTTCTCTGTAACTTTACCTGTAGATTGTAACCATGCATTATCTTAAAATAATAATTTTCAGAGCTGCACTGCATGACCATTAAAATCCCTTTTATTTAGTATACCAGCCTATTAGTACTTTCAGAAAAGGATACGTTGGTTTCTCACAAGGTCAATATATTCTACACTGCTAATTGACGTTAATTTTTGCAGTACCATATCTTGGACTTTCCCTAATCCAGATTGCTTCCATGATGCAGGAGATTCAAGAATATTTTGCAAATTATATGCTAAATGACACTTTGGGAATTATAGGCAGTAGGCATGTTGTATATGCTGATCAGGAGCCAGACATGGCTCGAAGTGAGGCTTGTCTAGAGTTGGCCCACCTCTTTTCAACGGCAGTTGACTTTCCCAAGACAGGCATTCCTGCTCAGATTCCCCCATCTCTAACTCCAAAGGAATATCCTGATTTCATGGAGAAAGAGGATAAACCAATGTATGAATCAAGGCGAGTGATTGGAAAACTTTACAGGAATATTAAGAAAGTGGCAACAGAGGCTCTTTTTATAAATTCATTCACAAGGGAAGTTGCAAGACAGACATATGATAAGGATTTGGAGGTATGGGGATTTGAAGACTATCTTGATGACGCATTGATGTACAAAGACTGGTATGACTCCAAATTGGCGACACTAATGTACCACTATGGAGTTAAGTACGAAGCCGAAGTAGTCAGTGGAAACATATTCAGTTTGTCAAAGTTACATGGTTCTAAGCTTGGAGATCTTAAAGAAACCATCATGATAGAAGTGAAAGCTCTAAAAAAGGAGGCAAGGTCATGGTTTGATGATGGTGAAATCAGCTCCGATGATGATCAGCATGCAAAAGCATCTGCTTGGTATCATGTAACATATCATCCCGATTATTGGGGCTTTGGAAATTCTGAAGGAAAAGATGAGAACAACCCTCATTTTATAAGCTTCCCGTGGGTTATATATGACAAGTTATTGCGAATCAAGCGTGAGAGGACTGGTAGGAACTAAGCACCAAACTTGCATGTTTGGGCAGTAGGCTGAGATATGCAGGCCAAATGAATGTTGGCCTAGGTTAGTCAATATCACATTAAGTTTATTTTTCAAACGTATATATCGATGTACAAGGAGAGGTATCTTAGCTTCCCTTTTCCACTGTTTTAGCTGAACACAGAATTTAATTTTTGAGCTAATTTCTGAACATAACTCAATGCTTGATAATTGAAATGTTGATGTGATGAAGGTACGACATTCTTAATGTTTCATGCAATATCTTGTAATTTATCTTTTCATTTCGATTAGTGCCTATAAAATTAATAAATAGTAAGATAGGAAGCAATAATATTATTATTTGAAATAGTTTCAACCCATAATTATTTAGTGTATGTTATTTAAAGTCAATCCAAATCATTCATGTAAACTATATAAACTTGGAACTTGCACAACTTTAGGTTATGAGATAAATAATGTATTTTATTTGTATTATTAAAAATAGTTTCAAAATATTTTACGTTTTTTCAAATCTTAAAAAAAAAAAAAATAACACGTGTGATAAATCTTTGCTTAATTTCATTATTTACTATATTGAATAAATTATTTTTTAACTAAATTGAATAAATTATTCTTTGTCTAACAAACCTTGCTTAATTATTACTATATACAAAGAGAGAGATACCTTTAACAAGTCCATGAAACACAACATTAGCTAAAATATACTCAAATCCTTCCATAGCCAACATATACAATGTAGGGGCAAGAGGTCACCTTACCCAATAGACCAAAAAAGGCTAAATTAATCTAAGTAGATACCATTGATGTAGAGATAAACAAAGGCACCAATAAAATTCTTTTTCATTGACTATAGAAAATTATGAACAAGCCCTAAAGCATGTAATGTATCAAGAATGAATGGACATTTGATGTAATCATATGATTTATAGATGTCAATTTTGATGAAAATTTCTTATTTTTTAGACTTATGAGCCCACTCCACACCTTCCTAGATTGTAATTATATTATCTAATTTGTGTGTGTGTGTGTGTGTGTGGAATTATACATAAGGAGAGAGAAGTTTATGAGACACAACCTTAGCTAAAAGATACCCAAAGCTTTTCATATCCAACACTATAGTGTAGGGACGAGGAAACCCTTGCCCAATAGACTAGAAAACATTGAAATTATCTAAGTGCATACCATTGATGAAGAGATAAACAAAGGCATCAACAAAAATATTTTTCACTGATTGAATAAATTTATGACCTAACCCTAGATCATGTAACATAACAAGACTAAATGGATATTTGATGCAATCTATGATTTCTATAAGTCAATTTTGATGAAAATTTATTGTTGTTTAGACTTACGAGCCCATTCCACACTATACTAGATTGTGATTATATTATCTAATGTGTGTGTGTGAGTGAGTGAGATTAACATTTTTTTTAGGTCTAACAATAAACATGAAGAGATTGTGAGTGTATTGATCTAGGCATTTGTAAATAATGTTGTAAGAGACCTTAAGCAATGTGATGCGCTGCCAATTGCATATTTTTTTAGAATCACCAAACTTAAGTAAGAATATAATATAACCTTTGTTAATAATTTGTCCAAGGTTTATGGTATGAAAATCATCAAGGTAAACTTGATAAACATATTCTCAAAGGTGTCCCATATAATTTTGTAAAATTCATAGGGGAAACCATTGCACTCAAATGCTCTATCATTGGCCATATCCATGGCAACTTCCTAAGGTTTTCAATGGTGAGTAATTAATTTAATGCAACTCACTTAGGCTTATATATCTCACATGGGACCAAAAAAAACACTTTTGGATAGCATTCATGTGTTTTGAACACTTGTTGATAATGACAAATAATGGATTGCATGATATTAGGCAAGTTAGTAGTTCTTGGTCAACTTATTGAATGGATTTTATCTCTTGAAGGAGTGTTTGGAATTAATAATTTGAAAAAACTTCTTTCAAGCATTATCACCAAAATTAAGATATTGTAGTCTAGATTTGATTTGAGTACCTCAAACATTGTATACATTTTTCAGCTTGGATGTGAGGCTAAAGTTGAGCCACTTGAACTTAGAGAAATGAATCTTAGAAATATTACAACTTAGAATCGGTCTTCACATGGCTCAAATAAGAGGTGGTGGCAGAGTAAGAATTATGGTGTATGTGTGTTAGTTGGTGCCCATAGATACTAAGAAACTAGGCCATATGAATCATGGCTTTGGACCACCAAACACTCCAATTAATCTCCTCAAGGAATGTGGCAAAAGATTATAAATCCATTGAATATGTTCAATATTGTGGCCATGATGCAAAAATATCTATATTAAAATAAATATGAGTTTTTCATAACTTTGAGCCATTTCAAATTCCATTCAATATAAATTGGATCATAAAATGGTCATAAAGGACAACATCTCACAAAACTTCCACCAATAATGAGAATAATTGGCAAAAGAGAAACATGATTGAGAAAATATCATGGCCATTTCAAATCATTTAATTATTTTTTGATATCCATAACTATAATTCAATTTATAACACTAAATGAAAACCAGTTGGAAATTAAATTAAATTGAATCATTTTAATTACATGCATAATACCCAACAGTCTATGTGACCATAATTTATCATCGTTGTCTCAATCAACTGATGATGAATAAATTGAGAGATGAGTTTCTTATTTAATAAAGTTGTTCATTCTCCTAATGATTTGTGTTAGCATCCCCCCCACCATTTTTATTCTCATCTTTTTAAATAGTCTAACATGTATATACACTCAATGTTTTTGTGTACTTGACTTCGTTGTCATTATACAATGAGAATTATAGGATGGAGTGATTCTTTGTTTCTATTACTCGTGGTGCAAAACAAACATATCCCTTATTTCCTTTCTTCCTTAAGAGCTACACATCTATCATTTCTACATGAAGTATAATTTACGCCATAAATTAGATCAATTTTACGTCCTTTCATAATTTGGGTTTTTTCAATTGGTTGAAATAAATTGTGATGTAAAAGTGGTGCAAAATAATGACGTAAATTATGCCACATTTACATCACTATTTTTTTTGTGTTGATCCATGTTGGGCTATTATATAACCCTTTGCAAGAGTCATTTTCAGTGTTATATATATAGAGAGAAGACTATCAACATGTCATTTTTGGTGGAAAGGAAGGTAAGTTTATGTTTTCCACGTACATATTATCAAATGACTAATTTTAAAAGATATAATACATTATTTTTTGTATTATATGTTTTTTAGATAGATACTAGAGTTTGCAGGTCCCTTGCTTGTTTATATTAAACAAAAAATATTTAAAAAATGACTTGGAGTATTGATACAATTGGCATTACCAAAACCACCAAAAATTAACTTATCTAAATATATAGGTGTGACAAAATAACTAAATAAAATAATAGTAATAACATCACCATTCTAGGCACAACAAACCACAAACCAAAAAACAACATAGATATAGACCAAAAAAAGGGGACCTCTCATATAGTTTGAAATGACTATAACATCCAACATAGCTCCACCCTTACCTTCCATAGCCACCACTAGGTCTCCATGTCTCTTATGACTATCACCAAAGAAGCACCATGCTCTACACTCTAAGACCCTACCACTATCTTCTTCCTAGTGACCATACCTCTAATATTCAATAAAGAGTTAACACTATTGTTGACATGATGGATTGTACCCTCTGAAGGGAGGCTCAACTCTCTTCCTCCACGCGACACAATATAGACACCCCTCTTGTTGTGGGTTGCAAACGTTAGGGATGAATCTCTAGATTAGGGGATAGCTCCCCTTGATGCACCTTGAAGCTTTCTCTTCTTCTTACTGTCCAAGTGTCTCATCCTTTCTTAGCATAGAAGTTAGTGGCTTGACAAGCTCAATGAAGTTACGAATGAATCTCCTAATGAAATTTATTTTACCAAAGAAACTTTGTAGGCCCTTCTTGTGCTTAGGCAAGGACAATGCTAAGATGGTGTGCACCCTCTCTGGATCTATGGGCAGGCCTTCCTTTGAAATGACATGGCCCAAGAGCTTGCCTTCGTGGACGACAAACACACATTTCTTTGGGTTGAGAGAGATGTTGAACTCTCTACACTTTTTAAATATTTGCCTCAGGTGTTTCAAATGTTCACTTGCCTCCTTGAAGAAGACTGTCACATCATCCAGATAAACCATCACAATGTCATTGATCAAACTTTGGAAAGCTATATCCATAGCACATTGGAAGGTAGCTCCAACATTTGACAATCTGAATGGCATCTTCTTATAGGCGTATGTTCCCCACTTGGTGGTGAAGGCTGTCTTGTATTGGTCACATTCTTATACCAGGATTTGATTGTACTTAGAGTAGCCATCTAGGAGAGAGAATCTTTCACTCGTTATGACCATCTAAAGAATTTACTCCATACTTGGAAGGGGATAGTGATCTCTCAGTAAGACTCTATTCAAGTCTTTAAAATCCACACACAATCTGACCTCTCCATTCTTCTTCCTAACAGAGACCAAATTGGCTAGCCAAGAAGAGTTTTTGATAAGAAAAATGATCATGAACTCGATCGGTTTGGTGAGTTCCTTCCTCATGAGAGGCTTTATCTTTAGATTGATAGGCCTTTGCTTTAGCTTGATGGGTTTGGCACCTTCCTCTATCTCAATGGTGTGTTGGGCCAAGCTTGGATCAAAGCCCTTCAAATCACCATACTCCCAAGTGAAGATATCAACAAACTATTGACATAACATAATGAAAGCATGTTTTTCCTCATTGGTACACACCTTCCCAAGTGCAAGCAACTTATCCTTATAGATCTCTACCCTTTCATAATTTTCCTTCTTGGTTGACATGCTTGCTTTGTATCTCTTGAGTTGGTCATCTTCATTGAAAATGCTCTCAAGAGTTACCAAACCTTTGGGAAGCTTGTTGGTTTTTAGTTGAACAATCTACCCATCATACTATTGTTGCAGCTTGGACTGATTTTTGGAAGTGAACTCAGTTTCTTCCTACAATAAAAGTGTTATTTTTTGGTCACTTTCAAACACCTACCAATTGGTGACATTGTCTAGTATGGAGGGCCTCACACTCACCTTTAAGTGATGTTGATTCTTGCTTTGTCTCACCCCCTTTGGGATATCAAAATGAGCACCAACTGTTGTTAGTCTATCTACATGCTTGTTCTCCTCTCTTGGAATGGAAGTGATGTTGAAAGAAGTGAAGTTCTCCACAAGGTCCCACACTCTGTGCTTGTAAGACTTGAGTAGGGAGTTCTTGGTCAAGCTTTGACCTCACACTTGGTTCACAATCAATTCACTGTCTCCAAACACCTACAATTCTTTGATTCCTCTCTTTCTTGCCCATTATAGGCCATGAACAAGGGACTCATACTATGTTATATTGCAAGTGTAGGAGAACTAAAACCTAAAAGTTGAGAATTATTTATCCTTTAAAGGTGAAACCAGCATTGCCCCACCACTAGCTCCCAACTTACTTCTAGATCCATCAAAGAACAACTGCCATAAACCATAGTCCTCTTGATCTGTCTTCATCAATTTTGGCATGAAAGCATCTTTCTCATGCATGTATTAGACTCCAAGACTAGCTTTTTCAATGAACTTGTAAGGATCATGCTCAAAGTTGTCATTTCCCCATTCATCTAGGAGTAGGTCAACAACTCCTACAAGGGAAGATGATGGAGATTGGTCCACTTGGAGCTCTTCTTCATCAATGATTGCATAGTTCACATTTATTTCTTTGGGAAAGTATGGCTCCAGGTGATCTTTGTGGATGGGATCTGACTCAATATTTACTTTAGTTCCATACTTTGTCTTAAAAACCATGTAAGACCAATTAGCTTCCAAGTATCCACCTATCTTAGATGTGAAATCCCTTGACAAGTAAAGAGTGAAGTAAGGAGGAACATCTGCTACTACCACATCAGGGGAAATTGAGAAGGTTGGATAGGAATGGAGATTCAGATTTAAGCCTCTTGCCACCCCCAAGGTCTTAGCTGGTGATCCATCCAACTGTAGAACTCCTTTGGTTATTTGCTTATACTTGAGGCCTAGCTTATCAGCTATGTATTTGGGCATAGCTGAGGTGCTTGTTGTACTATCAATGATGCAATTGTGGACCAAGAAATCACCAATAATCAAGGACAAATAGAAGGGAGGGACCTTCTCATCTTTCTTTGTTTGACCTCCCATGGGAGGATCCCCATTTACTATCAACACATTATCATTTTTTGCTGGGACAACTTTCTCCCCTAGCCCGTACAATTCCTTTTAGAGTATATCTTTTTGTCTTGGCAGTGCTAAAGAATCCCACAATGAGATGTTCATGTGCAACTTCTTCATTTGGTCCACTATATTGATTGAAGGATTGCCCCCTTTAGAGTTTTCCTTGGGAACATTTGTAACTTGTGGTGCAACTTGAGGAGCTAAAGCTGCAACCAATGGCCTGTAAAGGGGAAACTTTTGATTTGCTTGTGGTGAAGGAGATGTTGTAGGTGCTTGAGTGGCTACTTGAGCTTCATCAATGGCTCTCCTTTTAGACTTGGTGTTGGCTGCAACACCAACATTCTGATTACTTGTGCCCCCCACATAGTTGACTGCATAAAACTCTCCTTCCAAGTGATTCATAAGAGTGGAATCAGATTGATCATGCCTGCTATCCATCCCAAGTTGTGTTGATATCTCAAAATTTGAGAATTGGTCTACCTGATCACCTTATGCAGTCATGCTTTGATTTGGTAACTCACTGGCATAAGCAACCTGTTCTTGGCCATGCTCCAAGGGTGGATAATTGGGTTGCTCTTGCACCAAATTATTTTGAGTGGGCACAAGAGCCTTGGAAGATGAAGGGGCATTTGGATTATAGATTTGATAAGGTTTGACATGTGTAATTTGACCTTGCCCTTGATTATAATTCTAGAAGGGAGGCCTATTTGCTCTCCCAAACTATTGGTAGCCTTGATTTGGCCTATATCTTTGAGCTTGTTGTCTCTTGAGGGAAACTAACCCATTGGTAACACTATACAAAAGACTCTTAACTTTATGGAGATCATTTACAGGGGTAGCAATTGGCTTCTCTTGATTAGGTAGAGGACCTAGAGTGGGCACAACAAGCTGGACTGAGGGTTGTAAATCAGGAAAGAGTGGCATATGAGGTCTAGGAGCTATCTTTCCTGCTTGAACAAGGCAATTTTTAGTAGCTATGGCTATCTCATAAGAAACAGACAGAGTGTTCCCACCCATGGATTGTATCATGACATCAATGTCACTATTTAGGGCCTTCAAGTAGTAAATGAAAGCATAGCTTGGGGTTGGCCTCACAAGAATTGGGATTCTGTCCCAAGTCTTTTGGAACCTAGTGTTAAAATCTTGCATAAACTCATGTGGGGCTCTCTCTTCATGGTGGTTAATTACTCGATTAGAGACAAATGGTCACTTTTTTCCCCAAACCTATTGGTCAAGAGGGTCCCTGACTCATTCCATGAGCCAACTGAGTTCACAGGCAAGGTCCCATACCAGTCTAAAACTTTCCCTTTGAAGGACAAGGCAAGCAATCTAATAGCTACATTTTCTTCAGTGATATTATGGATGTTGTAGAGGTTGGCTATGTTTCTAATATGCTTGACATCAATGATTGGGCCCTCTCCACTAAAGGGAGAAACACTTTTGAGAGTTGTCCCTAGAATTGGGTCATATTGCTAAAGGTTCAAGGGGCTCTGACCATTGAAGGCCACAAAAGGGAAAGCCATGGCTGTGAAAGGATTCAACTGAAGTCTCCTTGAGTAGGTATATTTTAAGGCTAGTTTCGGGAAGTGGCTTGCTACATAAGGGTGGGTATTCACAAACCTTTACCTTTTCATTGAGTTCAAAGGCAACTCAACAAATTCAAAAGGGACACCCCTAGAAGAAGATCTTGTTGTGACCTTTGGCATGGGATGCCAGGCTGATCATTAACTAGAGACTGAGTTCTTAAATGGAGTCACCAGATGTTGAATATAGCTCTTTTTGGATTTTTTAACAATATCAAGACCAACATCAATCTTGAAACTTGCAGGAAACAAAAAATTGGTCCCACCAGGTGTGCCAAAAACTATTGACATGATGGATTGCACCCTCTAAAGGGAGGTTCAACTCTCTTCTTCCATGCAACACAATAGAGACACCCCTCTTGTTGTGGGTTGCAAATTTGAGGGATGAATCTCTAGATTAGGGGCTAGCTTCCTTCAATGCACCTTGAGGCCCTAGATTTCCTACTACTAACAATGGGGGGATGAAAAGGGAGAGAAATACTATAATCAAAACCTAAACTAATATGGTGATGCACCAAAATGGTTGGTCTACTCAGCTTTGTCATACACTTTACACTAGAGAGAAGCAAGCATACACTTCATTCAAATGAGAACCTTTCCTACATCAATGTTTCAATAGGGGATCCTATGGAGATACAGGGAGGAAGAACTACCATAGGTGTTCTAAGACACGCTATGGACAACCTGTTCACATGTGCCTATACTCTGAGTTGGACACTTCTTGTTGACCTGCAAGAGAAGAACTCAAAATACACTAGATGTGTTGGCATAAACTTATGAAAGCATGAAAAGGAAATGACTTAACATAAGATAAAACCATAGACATATGTAAAAGTGCAAGCTCAAATGGAGGTAAAAATGCTTCTTTTCATTCAAGGTAAATTCCTTCAAGGCTTCGCCATACAATGCTGAGAGAGCCTTTTTTTAAATGAGAAGTTACAAATATATAGATAACTTGGAAACAGATAGCTGGCAAATCAAGGGATGGAGACCCATGCTAAGTTAAACACTTCTTCAAAGACCACAAGCCCATGTTGCTACCATATTCTTCCAATTGTGTATGGGAGAGCCATGTTGTAGATGTCCAAATCACTTCCCTTGTTGTCCTGGGCTTGCAAAAGCATGGGATACTCCTTCTAGCAACTGAAAAAGCCATCCCCAAGTTGTGTTGACTAGACCATGCTCTCTTCAATGATGGGCACAACTGACTGTGCATTAATGGCAAAGAATGAAAACATGCGCTGCTCTCCTCTACAGTTTGAAAACCAATCTATTTTATTGGTTTTCAATAGATATATCTCACTAAATGTATTAATTATCCTTGCCGAGTCTTCTATGCCACTTGTCTTGGTCTGAGTGGTCTTTGATTTTGTCCTTTGTCTTTGTTAGTAGCTAGAATTGTTCCTTGTTTTCTCTTCTCTGCTTTGTCTTTGCCCATGTTTTGTCTCCTTCCTTCAGCTTCTCCTTTGCTCTAACCTTTTCTTTGCTTGCTCTTTGAATTATCGAGCCTTCTTTGTCTCGAGATTTTGTTTCCAAATTCCTTCAGACATTTTGTTTGAAGGAATTCGCCATTGATCTCTCTTTTGTTTCAGCCTTTTTTCCCAAGCTTTCCTTTAGACAAAATGTCTAAAGGAATTCTTTCTTTTAGTGCTAGCTTTTCCCGAAGGGCAAGTTCCCTTCAGGGTTTTGTCTTCATCCCTTGCTTTCTTAAAGTGCCCTCCACAAGGCCCATTTGAACTCCAAAGTACCCTTGAAAAAAAATGAAATGGTCCACTTTCTTGACCAAGTGCCCTCCGTAAGGACACTTACCCTTCAAAATTTTTGTGACTGTCGAATTTCTTTGGACAAAATGTTCAAAGGAATTTCTTTGAACATTTTATCCGAAGAAATTCTTTTTGGCTTGCCTTCTTCAGTTTTCCTTCGGACAAAATGTTTGAATGAATTCTCCTTCCATTTGTCACTTTTCTCGAAGGGAAAGTTCGCTTTGGGCTTCTTGTATTTTCCCCTTTGCTTCAATTGACTGCCCTCTACAAGGGCATTTCAAGCCAAAAGTGCTCTTCAAAACTTTTGTATTGGTCCTCACACTAGCAAAAAGCCCTCTGCAAGGTCCATTCTTCCTTCAAACATACCCTTTGAAAGTTTTGTAAAAATCCATTTTATCTTTGAAGTGCCTTCCACAAGGGCACATACCCTTCGGGGAAATTTCAAATGACCCTACATAACACCTAGGTGCCCTCCGTGGAAAAACACTTGGCTTAAGAAGCATCTAAGACTAATTCAAGCTCATGCGAAGGACTTACTCAAAAAAGCCTTGGAAGTAAAGAGCTCTCAAAACCTGATTGCTTCTTCCTTACCCTCTCAAGTTTGTGAATGATCCCAACTCATGAAAATTGGCAAGTAAAGTACTTTACAAAACCTAATTGGCACTAGAACTGGCCATAGACCCTTTCGGGTTTGTCAAGTGATCCTACTTATTACTTGTTAAGCTTACAAGTAATGCTGTTCTGAGAACCCGATTTGCTCTGAGTGTTGGAAAAGACAAATGCTTGATGAGACAACACCTACACCTGCACAAAAACAACTTTTCCTTGATTTTTAAAGGGTTAAGACCTGGTTTCAAGGCAAAAGATCATGAAGAACAAGGTTTCAAGGGAAAAAAGAGGGGGGTGCCCATTTTGGCATGCAGGATTCACAAAATGGTCAACAACTACATTGCAACCATCATAGCCCAGAGAGGGAATTGAAGAATTTAATGAGGTGCCAACCCATGCCTATGAAAAACTAAATATGCTAAGACTTTTATAGCTTAAACACACTCCCTATAATGTCACACATCCTTACAAGCTTCCAAATAAATTATAGTAATTTAGGCTACCATCACCAAAAGAGGAGGAAGAAAACATCCTAGCCGAGAGGAAGGAAAACATAATTCCTCTTGTAGATTCTCCAAAAAACTCAAAAAATCCACAAACTTGGTTTCTAAATCCCTAAAAAATAATATTAGGACCACATTCAGACCATCCAAAACATAAAAAGGAAAATTAACAAAGGGACCTAAATCCATAGCTGTAATTTCTTCCATCAATCCCACCCTATGTGCAAGAGCAATAAAAAAACTCCATCAAATCTGTAACATGTTGTTTATCTACCACCAACACCAAAATATTTCTCACAAACATGGAGGCCACATCTAAATTTACTCTAATTTTGGGACTATGACAAAGGTAATCCTCCCCAAGAACACTTCAAATTGATTACAAAACCTCATCAGAAGTAATCCCACAAATATTTTTCAAACAAGCCTATAAGACCTCACCACAAAAAGCCATTTCATGAGAGTGACCCACCCCAAAAACCATAGGCAGGCCTAAAGCTTCAACCACCACCCTCTCCATACTACTCCTGAAATAACCTAGAAGATGACATATTGAAGTAGGCACAAAGCTTGATGACACAACCCAACCAAAAAATAAGATGTGGCCACCCCAAATATCCTGGAATAAATTGCTCGATCATGACACTAAACCAAGTAATAATTCCCATGATCTTCTATTGAATAATCATTCACAATAATTATGACACCATCATTCACACAAGCACAAAGGGAAAGACATTAAATGACCATATCAATGGATGAGACCCCTTTGAGGTCCTCCTAAGATTATCTTTGGTTGTCCATCCTTATAGCTTCCAATTGATCGATACCAATGTTGGCAAGGAAATCAACTACAATGCTGGGTTTTTGAAAGCAATGACAACAATCCCAATCCAAAAAAGAACCTAAACATGACCAAGCCTTTTCAATTATATTATCTAAATTCAAAGACTTAGTAGCTTTCTTGTGCAATACTTGGATTAGAATTTGAGAGTCCCCTTCAATCATCAATCTTTCATTTCCACACAATATTACCATCTCAAGCCCAACTACTAAGTCTTGAGTTTATACTTTGTTATTGGTCCCATCAATTAGTTTAATGGAAGATGCACAAATAAACAATGTACTATAACACCTTATAAGGCACCCAACACCCGAGACTCCAGGGTTACCCCGAGAAACACCATCGAAGTTCAATTTGAACCATCCCAAGGATAGTGGAAGGCAAATCACATCTTCTTTTCTTCTATCATTTGTGATAGACACCAAAGACCTATTGACTAGAGGTTTTAAATATATGTCATTAAGTGAAAATTAGAGTAAATAAGTGAAATATAAGAATTAAATAAATTAATAAAAGGCACAATAAAATTAGGAAAATTAGAATTAGATTTTGAAAATAATTGTAAAATTGTAGAAAATAAATTAGAATCAAATAGAAAAACTAATGGCATATTTAGAAAATGAGGTAAACTAGTGAAAATGTCAAGAAAAGGGAGAATTAGAGGAAAAAATAGTGAAACTTAAGGAAAATAGAGTAAAATTAGAACAAACTCACAAAATTAGGGAAATTATTGACGAATAGAAAAAGTTTCAAAATTGGGGAAATTACAAAAAATAGTGAAACTAGGAATATTAGAGTAAAATTTGAGAAAACTTAGTAAAATTAGGCTAAATTTGATGAAACCATGCCAAATTTATGAAATTAGAGAAATTAGTGACAAATATGAGAAATTATAAAAATTAGGGGAATTATACTAAATTATAGAAATTATAGTAAATTAGGATAAAATTAGAATAAAATCAGGCCATACTTGACAAAATTAGTGATAAAGAGGGAAAATTAGTGAAACTAGAAAAATGAAGGAAAATTACATAAATTAGTGAAACTTGGGGAAATTAAGAAAATTAGAGTAAATTTTGGAAAAACTTAGTAAAATTGTGCCAAACTTCACAAAATTATGTGAAACTTATTAAATTAGGGAAATTAGTGATAAATAGGGGAAATTATAAAAGGTTAGGGGAATGTTGAGATCAACGTACCCCCATTTCTGAAAAATAGGGACCCTTGTGTCAAATTGTGTAAATTTGTAACTTATAATTGAAAAGTCACTTGACCAGAATGCCACTAGCATGATTGTACATTTTTTGTATTTGAAGGTCATCCACACCTTCACTTACTTGGCTTATTTATTCATGGCTTTGGTTTGACCTTGTCTAAGTTTACTAAAATTTATTCATCATATTTTAGGTTGCAGGTTTGATGAAACCCTTCTTGAATGAGTTGTGTATAAATTTTATGGTTTAATCTTAATTTGGCCTTTTACTAGCCTTTGGTCTGTAAAAAGTCAAGTTAAATCCATATCCAAAACTTCTTGAAACCCTTGTTCAAGAAACCTAGTGCAGGTTATTTTAGACCAAATTCAAATTAAGCAGGAACAAATTATGTGGGAACACCTTAAATATGCTATGGACTTAGTTTAATTTTTATGAAAAGGCTTAGTCATGTTTTTTCAACACGACCAAACCTTAGCCTAAAAATTACATACTTGGTCCCCTTTATGTCCTGATCCTCTTTATTCCCTCTTACCTTAGCATGATCTAACTTTACCATTGTAGGGTCCTTTATTATATTCCTAAGCTTGGTCTGAATAATGCATGGTCCTTTTGTTATAATTTAGAATAAAATATTAGGCCTAAAGTCTCATTCATATTTGTTAACATAAATAAGGCCTTCGTCCTAAGGCTTTATCCTAAGTTTCATCTAATTCATACTCATAATATTAAACAATTTGCATCTTTGCAGGATCAACAATCCACGTCTAATCAGACCAAGTTAATCGAGCAGTGCAAGATAAAGTTGAAAAGTCAAAAGCCTTAATCAATAGGACCAATTGCATTTGACTACTTGGATCATGATCGACGATCCACCTTCACTCGGATGGCCCAAATCCAATGATGTGAAATCAATATTAAGACTAAAGGGGTCCCTTTTCTATAACATAGACTTAAGCTAAGTTTTTACCCTAAGGTTTTCATTGTATTTATTAATACAATAAAACCTCAGGCTAAAATATTATGTTATGACTTTATTATTTGAAGTGTCCTTTTGTTATGTTACAAACTTATGCTAGGACTTTACTATTCATAGGGTCTTTTTATCATGTTTTTTAACATAAATAAAAGACCTTAGTCTTAAGATTTTATCCTAAGACCTATGTATTTTCTTGAGCCTGAATTAAATAGTTTGCATCTTTGCAGGATCAATGACATGCTTTTGATCATATGAGATGGGTCAAATGAAGCATGGCAAGCATGGCAAACAATCCCAGGGACATGTTTAAAATTGATGATTGTGCACCTATCAATGGCATTCACGTGGACGTTAAACGATAGTCATGTAGACATCAAATTTAAGACAACAAAGAGCCCCATAGACATGTTTAAAATTAATGGTCGCATGCCTGTCAATGACGTTCATGTGGAAATCAAATGATAGTCATGTAGAAGTCAAATTTAAGATAGATAAGAGCCCCATGGATGTGTTTAAAATTGAAATTAGCATGCCTGTCAATGATGTTCATGTGGATGACAAATGACAGTCATGAGGACATCAATTTTAAGATAGTTGGCTAGATCCAAATAAGTTGAAGGTCTACGATTCACGTTGATTCTTACCCACTAAATATAATGGTGCAAGATTAATAAATAATTTTCAATAGAGATAAGGAGACTCATAGGGATGCCAAGTGGCATAACCTTGGGACCAATTATAAATAACAGCCAATGGCATTTGACTCTCAAGATCAAGATCAATGAGTAGTGTTGATCCAGGCAAAAATAATCTAATGGTGTGAGATGAAAGCAGATTTTCAAAGGGAAATGGTCATGTTTTTAAACATTAATGAGTAATTTGTTACAAAAGTGCCACATAGATGCCACATGGACACCACATAAGTAAAAAATGCCAAATCTAAAGATCTTATGGGCATAAAAGGGTGAAGGTATAGATATATGATCCAAATGAAATATAAAGCATGAAACTCACTTAAGTGCAAATAGCCACCACTATTAAAGCTATAAAAAAGACCTAACATCTACAAAATCTCTAATTCGATCCCAAATTAATCATAATTGAGTCTAAGTAAGTGAATCATCATCTGAGCAAGTGCAAATTGATCAAGGATCAAACTATAGACCACTAGTGAGAAATTTATCAAACTCATAGTCATGGAAACCTGAAGGCATAAAGAAGATATAGAGCTCTATTTGACCATATATTTAGAAGGAAGGATCTTTAAGGACATAGAGTTTGATGTTGTAGCTTTGAAAATGAGAGATAACAACTGGTCCAAGCTTTTTGGGGTCATTAAAGAGCTACCATCCATCACAAGGGAAGATGAGAAGAATCCATTAGTCAAAAGGAGGTACTATGAATTGGTTTCCATTTAGATGACAAGCCTCCACTATGTTGTAGCAAAACCAGAGGCACTACATTACATTGATGTTATTTCTCATGTCTTCAAAGATTGTAAAATTGATCAGGGTATGTTAGTCTATGAGCGTAGCTTTAAGAAGGTTTCCTATATTTTTCCTATAACATTTGAAAATTACTATAAGTTTCCCAAACCCCAGGTGGATGTACCCAAAATAAACTAATGGGCCAAGATAAATGACTTAAAGACCATCTTTACCCCATGGTTGTATTCTAGGAAACATGTGTTTCTAACCTCAGTGGAAACATCCCAATTAGCCAATTTAAGGTAGGGATTAAGATGATAATGACATTAATAAATAGATTGTATGGGAATCGATCCACCACCTATGTTGACAAACTTTGGGTCCCTTTTGTGTACTTCATGGTTGAGAAAGAACTCACTCCCCCTTTAGGCGAGATGATCAACACTTTCTTGAAGAGATAGTTCTCTGCAATCAATAAGAAGTCTAGCAACCATTTATACATGATGTCATACCTTTTAGATTTCCCACTAGCCACCACCAAAGTTCTAAAAATTAAATAATGGTCACCTGAGGGGAAACAAATAGTCTCCCAATACTACTCAAAATTACATATATTCAAATACAAGGACCATATTCAATTCATATGTGATTGTGTCTACCCAACCTTGGTTGAAGCCATCATAAGAATTCCAATTATGAGAGTCAACCCTCTAACCAAGAAATGTGTTGAAGCCTGTTGATGCTGTGGATTTCACCCTTGAGAGAAGGCTGGGCTTCTCTCTTCCACGTGGCACAATGGAGACTCATCTCTTGCCTGTGTGTTTGGAAAAATTGAGGGGAGAATCTCTAGATAAGGGTTAGCTCCCTTTGATGCATCTCTGGGTTATTTCACTACTACTACTAATATATAAAGGGGGGGTTGAAAAGAGAGAAGGGTTATTGAAAATAAAACCTAAACTAAATGGTGATGCACCAAAAATGGTTGATCTAGTTAGCTTGAACATACACTTTCCACCAAAAACAAGCTAATATACACTTCATTTGATATGAGAAATTCTTCTGCATCAGTGAGCTAGGGATCCTCTAGAGATACAGGGAGGAAGAACTACCAGAGGTGTTCTAAGACACACTATGGCAGCCTGTTCACATGCACCTATACTCTGCTATGGACACTTCTGGGTAAATTACAAAAGAAGAACTCATAATACACTAGACATGCTGGAATCATTCTGTGAAAGCATGAAGGAAAATGACTTAACACAAGACAAAGCCATAGACATATGCAAAAGTGCAAGCTCAAATGAAGGAAAAAATGCTTATTTTTTATTAAAGGTAAATTTTGGTAGAGCTCCACCTTACAAGCTGAGAGATCTCTTCCTCACTTGGAGGTTACAATATATATATATATATATATATATATATATATATATATATATATATATATATATATATATATATATCATACGGAAGACTTAGGCACTTTTCAGAATGAGTGACCCATGCTGTGGCAGTCCCAGTCTTGACTTTGGCGTTGAAATCATATTAAATATCATTATAAAATCATGGGTTGCTTGGTTTTTTTAATGATAAGGCCACCCCTCTTTATGAAACTTACGCGACTGTCTGCTCACCCATGCTCAAACGAAGAAAAATAGGCCGCACCATTGAATGCTTGCGCCCTTTGGTGACCATTTCTTAAGGACTATTTCACCCATAGTAATAACTCTTCTACTGATGATTCCTATGCTACCTGGACTATTTTGTCTTTTTCTATGCTTGGCTTATGTGTGCGTGGTCACACTTTCACTTTTTTTTGTCTCTTTCCTTGCAACTCGACTCTCAGGCTATCTATTTGTCTTTAGAGCTTATCGTGAAGGCCTTAGTCCTTTTTTCTTTAGAGTCTCAGCCCTTTTTCTTCTTGAATTCCTTCAGACAAAATGTCTGAAGGAATGTGCATTTGGATTTTTCTGATTTGGTCCTTTACCTTGTATTTTCCAAAGGAATTTTTTTTGCCTTTGTTCGCTGTGGATTTCCTTCAGACAGAAAATACGAAGGAATCCTTTGCCCTTCACTCTTTGATGAATCTTCTCACCATTTCAGGTTTTTTCAATTATGATTTTGAACCCTTCAATTTAACTTGAACCCTTTTTCGGAGTTCAATGGTTCAAAATTCTAACACTCTATGTTCTGCAAGGAGTCATGTTCACTCAGTTCCCTTGTGGATTTAATGTATCATTGAACCTACTGGTAGAACCAACCACTTGAACCAATCACTTGAACCAATCTCTTGAACCAATCACTTGAACCAATCGCTTGAACCAACCACTTGAACCAACAATTTGAACCAACCACTTGAACCAATCGCTTGAACCAACCGCTTGAACTAACAATTTGAACTAACCGCTTCAACCTACAATGGTTCAATAGTTCAATGGATAAATGGTTCAATATTTCCAAGTTCAAAGTCCTTCTAAGTTCAAAGTTCAAAGCTCTGACGTTGAACCACTTTTTCATACTTTTAGAAAACATGCCTTCAAACTTTGGTCTCTTTCCTTGTGAATTTCTTCAGATAAAATTTTTGAAGAAGCTTTGTAAAATCCTTGCATCTTTGAAATGGTCCATCTCCTTTTCAAAAGGCTTGTGCAAACCAAATTCATGACTGATGGCTCAGAACAGCAGGGGAATAAGGAGACCGATTTTGGCTTGCAGGACCAAAATGGTCAACAAATTGGTGATTCCCAGGGGAAGCATGCCTGCTATGCTTAAGAAACCAGTAGCCTTAAATTCCATTGGGCATAGATTCAGAATGCAGCTTGAAAAGAGTTAGCAACAACTTTCTAAATACCTATGAACCAACAAATATTTACCTCAAACACAAAGGAAAACACACACAACAAAGGCTAAAAAACACTACACCTATGCAAACAACACTTAGGGAAAGAAAAATTGAAAGCAAACTACTATGTACAACTAACCAGGTATATTTGCCTCCCTCTTGGATCAAAGGGAAAAATTCTTAACTCTCCTTCATGGCAAGAAAACTTATGGTGCTAGACAAGTGACTGAATGGAATGGATATTTGGTGACTTGCTCTTCTTTCCTGCCACCTTGATTGGCTTGTATCTAAGTGGATCAGGGTCAAACATGTCTCCAACATCTGTGTATTCACTTTACTCTTTGGAGACTTCCTCATGGTGGCCCTTCATGCTAGTGTGTTTCATCACGAAATCAATGGATTCTAGCTTATCACCATAAGCCCCTTGATATGCATCATGGATTGACTTGTCCCCTTTTGCTTCATTGAAAACCCTGTCAAACTGATCCCCTACTTCATCATGGCTTTCTTGAAGAAGGGTGACTATTGTGATGTCTAAAATGAGATCACAGACTGATTGGTCATCCCACAGAACATCACCTTCTTGTTCAAGGCTCTCTTCTTCAAAGCTTTCTTCAAGATGAACAAGCCTCTCCTTTTCTTTCTCAAAAACTAGAGTCTCTAGTTTTTCAAAGACATCCTCCGGATCCTCCTCCAACTCGGGTTCCATGGCATGGTCATCCTCCTCATCAAAGCAATAAAGAAGTTCATCAAACAAGGGAGGAGAGATCTCACCATGCTTACTTTCCTCTTCATATTGCTGGAACATCCACACGTATGCATGACCTATGTCTTCTCCATTGTTGAGAATGTCTTCAAAGGGAGCATCCATGATGATTTACTCCTCATTATCATCCATGAGAACTTCTTGACCAGCTGCAAATTGGATCCTCTCTTGTTCACTTGCCTCTTTCAAAACAGGTTCCTCCTTGAGAAAGAATGGAGTGGAGGGTTGATGGACAAACTCATGTGGAAGAGGAGGCAATCCTTGAGCTAGAGTCGAATGATTATTTTCCTTCCATTTGGCCAACACCTCATCTATATCAGATGTGGCTTGATAGCTCTCTTGAAGGAGTGTAGGTGGGGTGTGTTCAAATGTAGGATCTTCTACTTGATCTGAACCGTCCATCACACTTTGGCTTAGGAATCTCATTCTAGACTCCAAATCTGCAATTTTCTTGGCTATATTTTCTTAGAAGATCCTTTCTTGGAGATCATAGGCATCACCATGAGTAGGAGCAGCGTTATATTCTTCAAGGCTTTGAGCTAGTTAATGGTATTCCCTCCTCCAAGTTGGAATCTTGACATCGTGTTGAGAGACTTGAGGAGGTCGAGGAAGACTAGGAAGAGATTGTTGATATATAGGAAGATTTTATAGAAGAGAGACGTGTTGGTTCATGGTATTCCCTTCAAATGAGGATTCAAAATCTAAAGAATTAAGAAGGTTCATTTCCATGGGAGGTTGCTATAACACTTTTTGATGTTGGAAATCTAGGTGCAAGGGATTAAGAGCAGGGGTGGTTACTGCATCAGATGAGCTAGAGTGAGCAAGTGCTATCTGGTAGAAAGGATTTGGTGCACCAGAGGGGGATTTATTTAGAATATGAGGGGGTTGCTTTGGAATGGGAGAAGGCACACAAGGCTGACTGCTTTGAATAAATGGACTCTTCCATTTTGCTACTTCCTTCTTCATGGATTGCAAGGCCTGAGCTTACCTAAACAAGCACTCCTCTTTGTACATAAGTTCTTGTTGATATCTAACCTACTCCTCCAATTTATTTATCTCCATCACTTGATTCTCAAACTCTAGTGTTACTTCCTTTACACTAGGTGAAGGGCAACCAGGAGAGCTACTTGAGGTGATTCCATGAAAAACTTGAGCTTGATCAAAGTTATATGAAGGAAAACAAGGTCTATGCTTCTGAGCAATGGAATTATACATACCAAAATATGATTTATTGATGGCACCAGGATTGCTTAACTAGTTGATTCAACTTGGAGTCACCATTGGTGCTGATGAAAAAGCCTCCAAAGGTTGGTTGGTTGAAGAACACACCAAAATTCTTCAACTCTTTGGATAAAAACTAGTTTATCCCACAGGGCGTGCCAAAAACTATTGATGCTATGGATTGCACCCTTGACAAAAGGCTGAGCTCCCTTTGATGCATCTTTGAGTTATTCTAGTACTATTACTAATATATATATATATATATATATATATATATATATATATATATATATATATATATATATATATATATATATATATATAGTGGGGGGGGTTGAAAAGAGAGAAGGATTACTGAAAATAAAACCTAGATTAATACAGTGATGCACCAAAAAATTTTGATCTACTCATTTACTCACACTTTATATCAGAAGAGGACATACATACACTTTATCTACTGGAAAGACCAGACTGTATTGAGCTCAATAGGGAGGCTTAATTAAGACACATAGAAAATGAACCTACCACAAGTGCTGTAGGAAAACATACTGTCTGGTAACCCTCTTCTGCCTCTACGCTCCAGATACAACACTTCTTGTCACCTGCAAGAATGGTGATTTGTCTATAATAGGTATGTTATTATCAAACTTGTGAAAGCATTATGGAAAATGATTGAACACAAGGTTAATACTCAGGAACACCTAGAGATATATCCAACCAAATAGAGGTAAAAAATGTATTCTATTGATTCAAGGTGATAATTGGTAGGGCTTCGCCTTACAAAATGAGAGATATCTCTTTCTCAAATGAGAGATTACAATATATATAGAGTAAGAGGAATTAATGACACCCTTTTTTACAAGTGGCCCATGCTGCATTTAAAACATTGGGAAGAGGAAGTCGCTGAAAGAACATGCTGTGTCAGTTGCCAGTCTTGACTTTGGCGTTCAAACATTATTGTGAAATCATGGGCCGTGCCCTTTTGTCTTCAAATAAGACCACTTCTTAAAGACATTCACGTGGTTTTCTACTCATCAATGCAAAGTGAGGAGATAATAGGCCGCACCTTCGTTATTCGTGCTCCTTGATGACCACTTGGCAGAGATTATTTCAACCGCTGGAATAATTCCTTGTGCTGACACCTTTTTTGACCACCTGGACTTATTTTGTCTGCTTCTATGATTGGCTCCTTAGGCTCCTTTCTTGGTGGGTCACTGAGTTTGCTCTTGAATTTTATCTTTTCCTAGCTTTTTCCTCTCTTGGCTTTGTTTTTTTTCATCTCTTTTGTCTTTTCTTGGCTTTTGATCCCTTAGGGCTATCATCTGTCAATCCTTGGTTCTTAGGGATCCTTTCTCAGTGGTCTCTTCCCTTTGGCTTTAACCCCTTTGAATTCCCTCAGGTTCATGCTCAAGCATTTAAATATCAATGACTATTTGACTACCTCAAAGTTGACGCTCGTGCACCTGTCATGATTTGAAAGCCAACGGTTATTCCATCGTCATGATTTTGACGTCTGTGGGCCTGTCACCCATTTGTAATTCCTTCATATTCACTTTCCTTTCACTTCACTTTCCTAAGTGTTCCTTCAGAATTTTTTTTGAAGGATATCTCCCCTTTCTTTTCCTTGTTCGGGCCTCTGTCATTGAACCCTCCCGAAGGGAAGGTGTCCCTTTAGGGCTAGGAGCAAGGTCGCCTTTTGGCAGTCGAGAGTCCCCCGTAAGGGCGTTTTCCCTTCAGGATCCTTCAGGCTGCCTTGGCCTCTCAATTCATTCAGACAAAATGTCTGATGGAACTCCTTCAGACATTTTGTCTGAAGGAGATCTTTCCTTCATGTTTTACCGCTAGCTTTCTTTCAGTCAGGCTTTCCCTTTGAGCAAATTCCTTCAGATTTTTTGTCTGAAAGAATTGACCCTATCATTTTGCCAGATAATTCTTTTTGAATGGTAATATTTTTTGGTTCTTTGCCTTGTCTTTTCTGAAGGGCAAGTCCTTTTGGGCTCTTTGACCAGCTATCCTCTGCAAGGGTAAATCAAGTCCAAAGTTACCCTTCAGAGATTTTGCAATGGGCCACTATGCTCATCACTTGCCCTCCACAAGGGTTGCTTAACCTTCAAGCTTTTGAAAATAATCCTTTGGCCTTTTGAACCTGGTCCATTTTGCCAATAAAAAGCCTTCTAAAGTAGTTTTACTTGCTCTATTAGACCCGAGAACACATCATGGAGCTCCTTGGACGTTTGAAACACAAACCTGTACTCAACTTTGGAACTCCCATGAAACTAGCACCTTTTACAAACTCCTATATAATCACTCCTTCCAACTCTACCTGTACCTTCCATACCAACTGCTTGAAGTTGAGCCCTTTTGTATGCCAAGAGGAGAAAATGAGTTGCAGAAGCATATTTTACATTATCCTTCATGTCTAGGCATGGAAATGGCAAGAACCAAAAAGGGAGACTGATTTTTGCTCACAGGACCAAAAATGGTCAACAAAGCCATTGGAAACATTTGGTTATACCTATATTACACTATAATCAAAATTGAGGGAAATTTGAGTCAACCCCTTAGGCTACTAGTCTATGTGACCATTAACTTGGTAGAGAAGAAGTGGCATATCAATTGTTTCATGGCATAGATAGTGTGTGTAGAAGCAAGAGGAAGAGACTGCTCCATACATTCCCCTTAACCATTAGTAGGACTATGTTATAATAATGGGACAATGTAAAAACTATCTCCAAGAATAAAACCTCCTTCAACTTGTAAATTGATGAATTGAGACAGTGGGATCCCTTGGAAAAGGTTTTAAATCACTTGAAATAAAAAGGGATCAACATGAACTATGCACACCAGCCTGGACCATATGACATAATGTATACCAAAGCTTATTCATTCATAGAAGAGTTGGCAAGATTAAAAAAGCATAACACTAAGCCAGAGGCTAGGTTGTTGGGAGAACAGAAGCCAAGTAAGGATATATGGAAAATGGGACCCAAACAATACCATTTACCACCTCTAGCACAACCATAGATAGAAACACAAAGGCCTAAGGCATAAATTAATCAAATGCTAGAGGAAAAGAGAATTGGAGAGGTGGCATCATCTTAAGCCTAGCCTGAAGAATCAAGATCATCAATTGAAAAAATTGACATTATAGCATTATATCCTAAAGAAATGGTGGAAGATGGACTAAAGATACTAACTAGTGCCTATGAATCAAAGGAAGAATAAGCCCAAGCTAAAGGGATAGAGAAATAGAATTGAAAATAAGTATCATTAGACATAGTCCCTATTGCTACCCCACTAAAGAGAAAATTCTTGCTAGAATTGGTTTCAGTAGGAAAAAAGAGACCCAAGTTGACCTTCAATCTTTTGAGTGAGGTTAACCTTTTTAGTGATGATAACCCAATCCATGGTAAAAAATCCCAACCATGCACCATCCTTGGGCCATTACAAAATTTGTCAATATCTATGTGCATGATGAGCTCAAACCTTGGATTACAACCTTTCAAAAGGAAGAATAATAAGGGATGATGGCTCTAGGAGAGCCAAGTGGCACACAAATGGAAACTCTAGAAACTCCAAAAGTGACTCAATCATCAATAAGAGTTTGGTTTAATCCATAAACTACTAGTTTGGAGAGGGTGATTGAAAACAAGGCCATGATTAGTGGTGAGAAATTCACCCTCCAAAAGATAGAGCCATTCACAGGTCTGACCCTTGTTGAAGACCAAAAGCTAGGAAAAGATAGGATATTTGAAGAAAATATCCTTGATGTAGCCCATGCCCAATCTCACCAGTTGCAAATCATGGTGAAGAGCCTCTTACAACAAAATAAGAATATGAAGGAAGCTATTATTTTATCAATCCATGAAGACATATTCAGGAAGTTTGAGGACACCATGACTGACCTATTCAATTCCTTGAAGTCAATTAGAACTAGGTAGGGAGAAATAGAGAAGTAGATTACTAAGGCTACATGCCAAGTTGGCCAATGATAGGTTTCAGCTATCAAGTGAAAGACTTGATCAAGGCCTTGACAGAGAACCTAGTCCCTTATTTTAGGACTATCAACTTAGCACATTTTAATATGGCCATGGCCATATTGGTAGATAATATTGAAGCCCTGATTAGCTGGTCCAAAAGAATGAAGGACATTGCCAAAGACTTTAAATAGCAAGAAGGTGTAATTTTGCATATCTTGGATAGTTTGATTAAGGAACCTACAACCCTTAGCTCATTAAGTCTTATAAATGATGAAGAGTTTAGGCACATGACCTTTTAGTTTATGCAAGAGGTGAGAAGCCAGGGGCAAGGCTAAACAATAGATGAAAACAAGAGAATCATGGGTCTACTTTTGTCATCTAAAGAGAAAATGGGAGATGCTAGGGGCATCAAGCAAGCAATAGAGAAACTTGAGAAGAACCTCAAAGACCTAGAAGATCATGGAAAAGAAATCTTCCTAAAACCTATTGTTGACCTCTAGTTCAAGGAACAATACCATAGGATGAAGATTCTTCATCAAAAATAGGGAACTATATTGACACAGGGACCTCAAATTAGTTAGGAATATTCTTTTTTTATAACTTTGTAATATTTTGAAAATAGAATATTCTTTTTTTAAAAAGAATGTGCAACTTGTAAGCACATTGCCTATAGGTCAGTCCACTTGGAAAAGTTTAGTGTATTCTAGAACTTTTGTAGAAAGGATAGCTATCCTTACACTTGTATACTTGTAATTGGATATAACTGACCGACATACTTCCTTGCATTATATAAAAGGAGTATTATCATTTGTAAAAGAGGAGGAAGTTTTTGAGCCAAAAACTTATGTAAACTTTTGAGCAATTAATGCAAGTGAGGAATTCTACAAAGATTGTCCATATTCATTTGTGTCATTTGTTATTATGGTTTCTCTCTCACTTGCTTGTTCTCATTTCTAGGTTTGAATGGTTCTTGTGAAATCTTAGTGTTCATCTTTAAATTATAGAGTAGTTAACTTGTGCCAATGCTAAGTTGACTAGAAGTTCTCAAGTTCATTTCATTTCCTTTACTCTTCTTGCATTTGGGCTAATATTGTTTGCTTGTAGGGTAGATCTTTAAAATGAACTAGGTTTTTATTTACAATTTTCTCATTCCTTAGATGTTTGTCAAGTGTGTATTGAGATTTTCACTCATGCTATTTCCTATTATACATTAGTTATGTGCATGCTTGAAGGAAATTTGATCTTTATCATGATGTCTGGGATGAAGACCAGTAACATCTCTTTTTTGCCTTACTCTTCCTTTTGCTTCTTTTTTAACCAGATCACTCTAGTATAATTTCCATTATAAATATTCACTTTAAATTAGTCTTTAGATTATAATTTTATCATAGTTCACTAATATTAGTTAAGATTACTTCACTCTCTACAAAGATAACTAGCTGGCCATGGTGGCTCCTAACCACCAAATTTTATAAATATTGTGAAACACCACTTGATTTGCCTCTATTACACCACTAGATAATAGGATTATCACAACTTGCAACTCATGCATTGAATTTTATGAATTTTAAAATGAGAATTGTGCTTTAAACACTCTGAGCACCTATGATACATATTAAGTCATCAACAGGTAACGCTTCACTAGCGCTAGAAGGTGGGCCACATTAGATTTTTATAGATTTAAAGTATCTTTGCTCATTTTTGTGAATTGTGTTAAAAAATTGGTGTAACCTTTGCACAATTGTGTCATGCATTTTCCAAGATCATTGATCTTTATGGTTTGTGACCCATATTTTTGCTTCTTTTATGCAAAGATCGACATTATTTGAAGGTATATGCTTAATTATAGTAAAGATAGCCTAAGTTTTATCAATTCAATAGGTTTAAGGTTAGTAATAGCTATTTTGATCAAATATTGATAGATCTTTTGTAAATTTGAGTTTATTTGGACTTGAATGTGCAAAGGTCATTCATACTTACATAATGGGATACATCTTTGACCTAATTTAGATAAATATTATAGTTCATTGTTGCTCTTTATATAAATATTTACAAAATTTTCTTAATGTGCGAGTCTAATCATTTTCTTTGCAAAGATAAGGCTAACACATCGTATTTCAAATAGGATTCAAATATTGCAAGCTATAATTACCATAGATCTAAACAAGGTCACATTCAGAGACTAGGAGATCTCTGTTTGAATTGGAAGTCCATAGGAGAGCTAGGTGAGACAAAGACAAGTATAGGATTTCAAAATCTTTGCCAACTTCACCAATTCAGGATGCTCCTATATTTCACCATTATCAAGGTATAACTTGGATAGGTGGCTCTTCAATCAATGTGCCAGGTGTGGTACATGAACTTCTTCACAACCCTAAGAAATATTTGCCAATATTTAGTCCTAGTAGCATGGTAACTGTAGAGGAACATATTAAGTCATTCAAAGTTGCTTTGAGATTGTTAAAATTCACTCATGAAAATGTAACATTTAGGTTGTTTTCTTTTAATTTAAAAGAATTTGTTTATGAATGGTTTCTTAATCTACCTAAAAATTACATTAATAGTTGGGATAACTTTAACAATGTTTTCATTAACCAATTTTGTAAGTCCCTGTATCTTGTACTAGTAATTCACCATGATCAAGAGGTATGTAAATGAACCTATAAGAGCATTTAATGCTAGGTTTCAAAAAATGTATATCCAGACCATAGACCCTTATAAGCCCGATGATGCCTTGGATCTGGAAATATATAAATATGATTTGGATCCCATGACCTCTATTTTTATAAAGAGATTTGTTGGACATATGAATACTTTGGCCTTAGCCTATATTGAAGAAGTTTTCATCAATGATAAAATGTAGTCCCAATTTTAGATGGCTTACTCTATTCCCGATGTCAACCCACATCTTCATACTTTGAATATCTTCCCTAATAACAATCAGAATATACCTACCTTAAACCAAATCCCAACTTTGAACCAATTACCTTTAAGTCATGTTTATCCTACTCAAAACTTAGGATTCTTAAACAATGTTGCAGATGGATTTAATCTAAGTTATCAAAAGGATTTAGTACCAACCAATAGTACTAATAACAATCAGGTTCATAATTATGAGGCACCCAAGAATGAGAATTATTCTGTTTTAAAAATGGCTCAAAAACTAAGCATTGATTTCCTTCAATTGCAAAATCAAGTAGGCAACATTATAGAAATTTCAGGTAGAAACTTTTCTTTTCATAAGTTTAATAAGCCAACTAATAGGTTCCATAATGATAGTTATTACAAAAATAATAATGAATCATTTGTTGATAAGAAAATAATGGACACAAATCTTATTGATGTTGCCTTAATTGATTACTATAGAGTTCATTGCATGGCTAGACATTATGAAATAGATTGCATTGAATTTTTTAAGGCTTTTAAAGCCTTTCAAGAGGAGCTTGATACTTTTGAAGTAATCCCTAATAAAGATAATGGTGTAGGTATATCAAGATATAAGTCAGTTGACCAGGCTCTTATGGTATTTATATTTGACTTCCCTTTCTAGGAAGACAATGAGCCTAATGACATTCCTAAAGAAGTCCATGCTTTTCAACAATTCCTAAATAAGACCTACCCTCTGAGGAAAAGAGAGTAGAAACAACCTTTGACTACTTCAACCCCTCCAATCAAATTTGGCACTCTAAATGCTACTTCAGATAATAACCTAGAGCCTCCAAAGGGAAGTACTTCTAAGCATAGTAATGATGCATCTAATTCTTCCAATAAGTCTGGGTATAATATTGTGGAAGACATGAAGAAAATCAAGGCTAACATCACATTGCATGAATTGACATAGATCATTAAATAAAGAGACCTATTATTAGATTCCTTGTCTATAAATCTTGGCAAGCCACCTAAAATGAATAATGCCAATGTGTCACTGTACAAAGCTAAGACAGAATCCCCACCTTTCCTATTCATGATTAGAATGTTTGGTAAGAATTTGCATAACTATTTACTAGATTCTGGTGCATCTACAAACATCATGCTTACAGGTATTTATAAATAACTTGGCTTGAATCCTATTAAATATGATAGAGTTATTCCTTGATAATATAAATCTAGAGTCAAAGTAATTGGAGAATTATTAAATGTTCATATGCAGTTGGCCTCTGAGCCTGGTAATTCATTGATATCCAAGTAGTTGACATTCTTGATGTTTATGGGATATTATTAAGTAGAGAATATACAGAGGCCTTGAATGGATATGTGTTCACTGATTGTTTGCATTTATGGTTACTTGGTTGCCTTGGAAAGGAGTCCTAAATCAAATCAGAGTAGAGAGAGAACCCTAAATAAAGCATATGATCATTGAATATAGTGTTGTGAATGAAAGGGTTAACATATTGGAATATAATGAGGTTAACACAGTGGAATCTAAATTAGGAGTGTACACTTTTGAGACTTCTAAGGTATGTAATTCTAAGACCTCTCATGCTTTTCTTAGAATATGAAAAGTACATGTAAATATGGGTCTGGAGTAGGAATTGTTCTCACCAATCCTATTGATAAAGAACTAAAAGATGCTTATAGACTTTAGTTTCCTTATACTAATAATCTTGTAGAATATGAAGCTTTGATTCTAGGATTATAATTTACCATGAAACATAAGGTTAAAGATCTCTTGGTGTATGGTGACTTAGAACTTGTAGTTAATCAGGTGAGGAACAAATATTAGTGTAAATTATCATATCTCAAGAGATATAAGTTTAGAGTCTGGGATTTATTTGAATCTTTTATTGTTGTCAACATTGTTTCCATCCCTAGGGAAGAAAATAAGGTTGCAGATGAGCTTGACTCAGTTGCATCCAATCTTATGCCAAACCAAGATTCTCAAAACCTTAGCATTGAGTTGGTTACTTCCCTTCGGACCTAGATAATATAAACCATCTACAAGTTTTTAATGATGAACAACAGATCCTAAATTTCTTAGCTAACTTAAGAGCATTTGAAGCCCATGACATAGATGAGGCCAATGAGAATACTCTTGAAGTAAATAATAGATTTAATAATAAATTTATTAAGCTAAATGATAATAAAATTATAAAAGGCATGATTGCCTTGGAAAGGTTATTTGATCAGGATAAACTAGTTGATAACACTAGGATTCCCAAAGTAAATGGGAAGGATTACAAGGCAGTTGATCTTGGTCCCCAAGACCAAACTCAGCTAGTCAATATTGGTACAACATGTACAAGTCTAGAAAATAAAGGAGCCAAAGAAATGTTGATTAATTATAAAGATATCATATCATGATCCTATGATGACCTAAATACTTTTGATCCAAAGGTCATACATCACACCATACCATTGAAATAAAAATGCAAACCTTTCAGAAAAAATTAGAGGTGTGTCAACCCAGTCTTAGAACCACTAATATACATAGACGTCAAGAAAATCTTAGATGGGAAGATTATATTTCCCATTAGGCATTCCACTTGGGTTGCTAATTTATTCCTAGTTCAGAAGAAGAATGGTGAAATCAGGTTATGTATTGATTTTATAAACCTAAATAGAGCATCTGAGAAAGATAATTATCCCCTACCTTCTCTTGACCAAGTGATACAAAGCATTTCTGATCCTACCATGATGTCCTTTCTTGATGGTTTTTTAGGGTATAATTAGGTGTTGGTGAATCAAGAGGATAGGATGAAAAATTCTTTTACCACCAAGTGGGACATGTTTGCCTACAAGAGAATGCCATTTGGGCTAATCAACATAGTGTTAACATTCCAAAGGACCATGGATCATGATTTCCAAGGTTTGGTAGGTAAATGCATTATTATATACATGGATCATCTGACTATCTTTTCTAAGAACATAGAGGATCATATTATGCACCTAAAATAGGTATTTGAAAGATACAGGAGGTATAGGATTTATATCGACCCAAAAAAAGTATTTTCTGTGTTACTGAGCAAATTTTTTTAGGACATGTTATCACTAAGGAGGGAATCTATATAGACCCTAAAAGAGTAGAAGTTATATCTAAGATAAATCCTCATATTAGTAGGAAATAACTGAAAACATTCTTTGGAAAAATTAATTTTGTAAGAAAGTTTATTCTTGGCTTTGTAGAAATTGTCAAAACATTGAATGATATACTGAAGAAAGATGTCAAAATCACTTGGAATGAATAAACCAAGAATGATTTTAAGGACATCAAGGAGGTGTTGACCATTTTTGGTCCAACAGGCCAAAAATTAGTCTCCATCCTTCCCTGCTATTTTGAGCCAGTTCATTTTTGATTTTGCATAAGTCTGATTTCTACAGACTCTGTAGGCTTTTCTACGGACTCTGCAGGCTATTTCTATGGACTCTACAGGCAAGTCTTTTGGCAGATGAAGAACCAATTTAAAGAGTGTAAGGTTTTACAAAGCTTCTTCAGACTCTTGTCTAAAGAAATTCACGAGGAAAGAGAGCTAAAATGGTTCAAGAAACTTTTCCTTAAGGTTGGAAAAGTGGTTCATCGACAAAGTTCAATAGCTTGGTGCAGTGGGCTTGGTTTAAAGGAATGGTTCACTCAGTTGGTTCAAAATTTGGTTCAAAAGAGTCTCCCAAAGGACAAGTGCCCTTGCAGAGGGCAGGGAACACTTGAAAAAGGATTAAAAAAAGTGAACAAGGAGAAAGCTGAAAAGTTAAGTTTTTTTCAGGAATTTTTACAAGGCAAAGGATGAGAATTTCTTCGGACAAAATGTCTGAAGGAATTCCTTCAGACATTTTGTCCGAAGAAATCCTTCAGAATAAATCTCAAAAAAATAAAAAGACAAAGGCATAAAGTGATTTCTTTCAGACTTTTGTCCGAAGGAATTCCTTCGGACAAAAAGTTCGAAGACATTCGGGAAGAAATTCCTTTGGACAAAAAGTTCGAAGACATTCGGGAGAAGCCGCAGGAAAAAACCCAAGAAAAAGATCTGAAGGAAAGGAAGCGAGCGAGACAATTCTTGCAGACATTTTGTCCATGGGAAAAATGGCCGAGACACAAGCCTGACCGAAGAGAAAAGAATCAAAGGAATTGCCAAGGATGGTGACGTCTCTGAAGCCGTCAATTTCAGGGTGATAAACTAGCCGTTGGCTTTCAAATGGTGATGGGCCTGTGAAAGTCAATTTTATGGCAAGGAAATAGCTATTTGATCTTTAAATACTTGAGTGCCAACCAGAAGGGAGCCCAAAGAGCTAAGAGAGGAAAAGACAAAACCAGGAAAAGATGATGCTGGGAAAAGACAAAAGTTAAGAATGAACTTAGTGACTTGCTAATGAAAGAGCCCAAGGAGCCAGCAAGGCTGAGAAGATAGCCCCTGAGGGCCGAAGGAGCCAGATAAGGCAAAGAAAGGAAGAGACAAAAGAGCCAAGTATAGAAATAGACAAATCAGTCTAAGTGGCAAAGGAAGGCGTCGACTCAAGGAGTTACTCTAGCGGTTGGAACAGTGCCTGCCAAGTGGTCATCAAGGGGTGCAAACAGTGAATGGTGCGACCCATTTTTTCTCTATTTTGCATTTATGAGTAGACAAACTGCATGAATGCCTTCAAGGAGCGGTCTTGTCTATAGACAAATGGTGCAGCCTATGTTTTTAAATGCTTGAAGTCAAATCAAGAGCTGACATAACATTATCTATCAAGCGGCTTCCTCTTCCCAAGGCTCAGAATGCACATGGGCCACTTGTAAAAATGGGCACCAATGTCTTTTATATAAAGCACCAAAGTCTTCTTCTCTCTATATATATTGTAAACTTCTCATTTTGAGAAGAGATCTCTTAGCCTGTAAGGCAAAGCTCTGCCCAAAAAACCTCTGGGCTTGTAAGGCAGAACTCTGCCAGATTTTACCTTGAATCGAGACATAACATTTTTACCTCTATTTGAGCTTGCACTTTCGTATGTGTCTATGCCTTTGTTCTGTGTTAAGTCATTTTCCTTTATGCTTTCACAAGATGATTTTAGCATGTCTAGTGCATTGTGAGTTTTTCTTTTGCAGGTCTGCCAGAAGTGTCCCTAGAGGAGTATAGGTTCCTGTGAATAGACTACCATAGTGTGTCTGAGAACGCCTCTGGTAGTTCTTCCTCCCTGTATATCCACAGACCCCTAGCCCACTGATGTAGAAGAATTTATCGTGTCAAATGAATTGTATGGGAGCTTGTTCTTGGTAAAAGTGTATGTTTGGGTTGAGTGGATCAACTTTTTTGGTGTACCACCTTTTAGTTTAGGTTTAGGTTATATTTTTAGCATCCTTCTCCCTTTTCATCCCCCCCTTTTTTTATTTATTTGTTAGCAGTAGGGATTCTAGGACCTAAAAGATACATCGAAGGGAGCTAGCCCTTATCTAGAGACTCTCCCCCCAGTTTTTCCAGGCCCACAGGCAAGAGGGGAGTTTCCATTGTTGCATGTGGAAGGTAGGAGCTCAACCTCCTGTCAAGGGTGCAATCCACTACATCAACAATTTTTGGCACGCTCGGTGGGACCAACTAAGACAAGTTTGTCCAAAGAGTTGAAGAATTTTGGTGTGCTTTTTAACCAATCAGCCTTTGGAGGCCTTTTTATCAACACCAATGGCGACTCCGAGTTGAATCAGTTGGTTAAGCAGTCCTGGTGCCATCAAGAAATAGTATTTTGGTATGTATAATTCCATCGTTCAAAACCATGGACCTTGTTTTCCTTCATATAGTTTTGATCAAGCTTAGTTTGTTCATAAACTCACCTCAAGCAACAAGGATGCATACGGTTATGAGTTTTGCTCTTTACAGGTTGGTGAAACATTTCAGGCTTTGCCTCTTCCTCCTCAGTTTGAACAAGTCCTTGGCCAGCCTAGCTATGATCCTTACCAACCTTGTGTTGATCCTTATCAGGTCCAATATGATCAGTCTCAGCCCTGTAAAGGGCTATATCACTCTTATGCCCAGTCTTCTCAATGTGTCACTTCTCCTACTCAACCTAATCTCTTTGCTAATCTCTTGTTGGGATATGAAAAGTATGTAGTAAAGCTTGACACCAAAAGGGGATGTGGCCAAGAAATCCCTGATCATGTCCTCCATCAAGTGAGAAATGCACTAGATTTGGTTAAGAGTGAATGGACTCCCATTGAAAGAGCCAATTGGCAAAGGCTTACAAGTGAAATGCTAGATGTGAGTGGTTTGATTTCATCTTTGGAAGGGAGGCTGAGTATTCATGAGAGGTAGCCTTACCAAGTCTATCAACTTGCATACTCACTTTCTTAAGTATCATATCAGTCATACACAACCCTACTTATGAGCCAAGTCAAGCCTGTCAATGTCCTTTCCCCAATCATGTTGAGGAGAGTTCTGAAATAGTAAATGTTGTGTTTAAGGCTAATCTTGATAAATAGATTGAATTGGCAAATCTTCAAATACAACAGTCTATTTTGGCAGCAAGGGAAGTGGAATCCAAACCCTCACTACCCTCTCACATTATAGCCCCATCACCCCAAAAGGAGATGCCCAGTCCTAATATCATGAGTTGGAATAAAGTGGTTGAGTCATGGAACATCAAGGAGGAGAAAGACATTGTCAAAGAGTGTGAGGTACAAAATGAGGTTAGTCCTTTTCAAGTCCCTCCCACCCTTCCTCAGGAAGCTTCTTGTATTTCATGGCAGCCTTCATGCACTCCCCATCTCTATGATGATTCCTATGAGCTCCAAGAAAGACTCTTTCAAGAAAATCTAGCTAAGTAAATTGAGGAATTGGAAGCAAAGGTGAGATTGCTTAGCGAAGGAGAGATGGAGTTTTCAGACCTTAGAGAGGAGCCTATGCCAAAAGACACCCCTTCTACCAATCCTCAGGTCTCTCAACATGATGTCAAGATTCGAAGTTGGAAGAAGGAATATCATGAACCAACTCAGGACCTTAAAGAGGATAGAGTTGCTGCTTGTTCATAGGAGCAAAATTCCAATCCTAAGGTCATGAGTTAGAAGCAAATAGTGGAATCATGGGGTAGGAAGGAGGAGGAGAAAGGTTTTTCTCAAAACCTTAAGGAAGACAAAGCTACTCCTACTCATCTAATGATGATTCTAGCTAGGATAATTACAAATTTTGAGTCCAGAGTGAGATTCCTCAGCCAATGTGTGATGGACATAGTAGTTTCCATGTCTAAATACACCCCATCTACACACCTCCAAGAAAGTTATCAGGCCACACCTGATATAGATGAAGTGCTAGACAAATGGAAATAGGAGAATCATTTGATTCTAGCTCAAGGAATACCTCCTCTTCCATATGGTTTTAATCATCAGCCTTCCACTTTATCCCTTCTCAAGGAGGAATCTATTTTGCAGGAGGTGAGTGAGGAAGAGAAGATCCAATCTGCAGCTTCCTAGGAGGTTATCATGAGTGACAATGAAGAGGAAATCATCATGGATGCTCCCTCTAAAGACATCATCAGTAATGGAGAAGACGTGGGTCATGAATACATGTAGATGTTCCAGCAATACGAAGAGAAAAGTAAGCATGGTGACCTCTCTCCTCCCTTGTTGAATGAACTTTCTTGTTGCTTTGATGAGGAAGATGACCATGCCATGGAGCTTGAGTTGGAGGAGGATCAGGAGGATGTATTTGAACAACTAGAGGCTCTGATCCTTGAGTAGGAAAAGGAGAGGCTTGTCCATCTTGAGGAAAGCCTTGAAGAAGAGAGCTTTGAACAAAAAGGTGATGTTATGTGGGATGAGCAATTAGTTTGTGATTCCATTTTAGACATCACAACAGTCACCCTTCTTCAAGAAAGCCATGAAGGAGCAGAGGATGAGTTTGACAAGGTCTTCAATGAAGTAGAAGGGAATGAGTCAAACCATGATGCACTGCAAAGGGACTATGCACATCAAAGGGCTTATGGTGATGAGCCAACAACCATCGATTTTTTGGTGAAATGCACCAACATGAAGAACCAGTAGGAAGCAAGATTCTAATAACAAGAAGGATACATATGTGTTGGAAGCATGTTTTCCCCTGATTCATTTGGAGATGAGCCAACCAAGGTGGCAGGCAAGAAGGGCAAGTCACCAGATTTCCATTCCATTCAGCCACTTGTCTAGCACTATAAATTTCCTAGCCAGGAAGGAGTCTTAAGAAAATTTCCCTTTGATCTAGGAGGGAGGCAAATATACCTGGTTAGCTATACATAGTAGTTTACTTTCAGTTTTCTTTCCCTATTTTCCCTAAGTGCTATTTGCATGAGTAGTGTTTTTAGCCTTGTGTGTGCTTTCCTTTATGCTTGGGGTAAAATCTTCATCACTGATTCTCAGATCTATCAGGGTTGTTTCTAACTTTTCAAGTTGCATTTTGACTCTTTGCCCAATGGACTTTAAGGCAATTTGTTTCTAAGCATAACATGCATGCTTCCACTAGGAGTCACCAATTCATTGACCATTTTTGGTCTAACAGGCCAAAAATCAGTCTCCTTCCTTCCTTGCTATTCTGAGCTAGTTCTTTTTTTGATTTTGCATAAGTCTGATTTCTACAGAGTTGCAGGCTTTTCTACAAACTCTGCAGGCTATTTCTACAGACTCTGCAGGCAAGTCTTTCGACAGATGAAGAACCAGTTCAAAGAGTGAAAGGTTTTACAAAGCATCTTCAGACTCTTGTCTGAAGAAATTCACAAGGAAAGAGAGCTAAAATGGTTGAAGACACTTTTCCTTAAGGTTGGTAAAGTGGTTCATTGACAAAGTTCAATAGCTTGGTGCAGTCAGCTTGGTTTAAAGGAACGGTTCACTTAGTTGGTTCAACATTTGGTTCAAAAGAGTCTCCCAAAGGACAAGTACCCTTGCAGAGGGCAGGGAACACTTGAAAAAGGATTAAAAAAAGTGAACAAGGAGAAAGTTGAAAAGTTAAGTTTTCTTTGAGAATTTTTACAAGGCAAAGGATGAGAATTTATTTGGACAAAATGTCCGAAGGAATTCCTTCGAACATTTTGTCTGAAGAAATCCTTTGAAAGAAATCTTGCCAAAATAAAAAGACAAATGCATAAAGGCATAAAGTGATTTCTTTCAGACTTTTTTCTAAAGGAATTCCTTCAGACAAAAAGTCTGAAGACATTTGGGAGAAGCCGCGGGAAAAAACCCGAGAAAAAGCTCCAAAGGAAAGGAAGCGAGTGAGACAATTCTTGCAAACATTTTGTCTATGGGAAAAATGGTTGAGACAAAAGCCCAACCAAAGAGAAAATAACTGAAGGAATTGCCAAGGATGGTGACGTCTCCAAAGCTATCAATTTCAGGGCAATAAACTAGACGTTGGCTTTCAAACGGTGACGGGCCTACGAACGTCAATTTTATGGCAAGGAAATAGCCATTTGATCTTTAAATACTTGAGCGTCACCAGAAGGGAGCCCAAAGAGCTAAGAGAGGAAAAGACAAAAGCAAGAAAAGATGACGCTGGGAAAAGACAAAAGTTAAGAATGAACTCAGCAACCTGCTAATGAAAGAGCCCAAGGAGCCAACAAGGCCGATAAGATAGTCCCCGAGGGCCAAAGGAGCTAGAAAAGACAAAGCAAGGAAGAGACAAAAGAGCCAAGTACAGAAATGGAAAAAATAGTCAAAGTGGTGAAGGAAGGCATCGACTCAAGGAGTTACTCCAGTGGTTGGAACAATGCCTACCAAGTGTTCATCAAGGGGCACAAACAGTGAACGATGTGACCCATTTTTTCTCCATTTTGCATTTATGAGCAAACAAACCATGTGAATGCCTTCAAGGAGCGGTATTGTTTGTGGACAAACAACATGGATTGTGTTGTTAAATGCCTGAAGTCGAAGCAGGAGCCGACATAATATTATCTATCAAGCAGCTTCCTCTTTCCAAGGCTCAGAATGCACATGGGCCATTTGTAAAAAGGGGTGCCAAAGTCTTTTCCAGAAAGTGCCAAAGTCTTCTTCTCTCTCTATTTATTGTAAACTTCTCATTTTGAGAAGAGATCTCTTAGCCTGTAAGGCAAAGCTCTTCCCAAAAAACCTTTGGGCTTGTAAGGTAGAACTCTGCTAGATTTTACCTTGAATCGAGACATAACATTTTTACCTCTATTTAAGCTTGCACTTTAGTATGTGTCTATGCCTTTGTTCTGTGTTAAGTCATTTTCCTTTATAATTTTGTAGGATGATTTTAGCATGTCTAGTGCATTGTGAGATTTTCTTTTGCAGGTCTGCCATAAGTGTCCTTAGAGGAGTATAGGTGCCTATGAATATACTGCCATAGTGTGTCTGAGAACACCTCTAGTAATTATTCCTCCCTATATATCCATGGACCCCTAGCCCACTTATGTAGAAGAATTTCTCATGTCAAATGAAGTGTATGGGATCTTGTTCTTGGTAACAGTGTATGTTTAGGCTGAGTGGATCAACTTTTTTGGTGTATCACCTTTTAGTTTAGGTTTAGGTTCTATTTTCAGCATCCTTCTCCCTTTTCATCCCCCCCTTTTTTCATTTATTTGTTAACAGTAGGGAATCCAGGACCTAAAAGATACATCGAAGGGGGCTAGCCCTTATCTAGAGACTCTCCCCCTAGTTTTGCCAAGCCCATAGGCAAGAGGGGAGTTTCCATTATTGCGTGTGGAAGGCAGGAGCTCAGACTCCTATCAAGGGTGCAATCCACTGCATCAATAGGAGGCAATTAGATAAGCTCTAGTCCTGATAAGTCTACACTTCTCCAAAGATTCTTACCTTTATTATTTTGCTTCTGATCATACTATTGTTGTAGTTTTAAATCTAAAAATTGATGGATGTGATCATCCAATTGATTTCATGTGCATGAAATTTAAAAATACCGAGTTAAATTATTTTTAAGTTGACAAACAATAATGTGCATTAGTTGAGGTAGTAAATAAATTTAGGCACTACATTCTTAGGAATAAGGTGCATGTAATCTTACCAAACCCCACCACTAAGCTCATGCTAAGTCAGAATGAATGAGGGGAAAGGAGAGGTAAGTGGATGTCTATGATTTAACAGTATGACATTGAAATGAATATTGTAAAATTGGTAAGGTGCCAAGGTCTAATTCAATTAAATGCCACTACTAACCCCAATCTTAGTGTCATGTCGGTTAAACAACAAAGTTTTAAGTCCAATTATTGGTATGATCTTACTATCCATCTATTGATCAGTGGCACTTGTCCTATAGGGATGACCAAGGAACAAAGAAGAGCCCTAAGACTCAAGGCATCCCCACCACCTGATTAAAGATGGAATGTTGTATAGGAATAACTTAAAAGGCATTTACTTGAGGTGTGTATATAAATAAGAAGTAATCAAAATCATGAGTACTTTTCATAAGAAGCTAGGAAGTGGATATCTGTTTGGAAGGACAATAGCTCATAAAATAATTAGATCTAGATTATATTGGCCCACAATCTTTAAGGATGACCATAAGCATGTAAGACAATGCCATTCATGTCAAGTCTTTAGCACAAAAGAACTTAAAGCAACCATGCCACTATAGCTTGTTATATTAGATAAACCTTTTGTTCAGTGGGGACTAGATTTCATGGGGATTAGATATTCCCTCTTACCTTATCATGATCTAACTTTACCATTACAGGGTCCTTTATTATGTTCTTAAGCTTGGTCTAAATAATGCATGATCCTTTTGTTATAACTTTGACTAAAATCTTAGGCCTAAAGTCTCATTTGTGTTTGTTAACATAAATAAGACCTTAGTCCTAAGGCTTTATCCTAAGTGCCATATAATTCATAGTCCTAATATTAAATAGTTTATATCTTCACATGATTGATGACCTGCATCTAATTAGAACAAGTTAATCGGATGGTGCAAGATAAAGTTAAAAAGTCAAGAGCCGTAATCGACAAGACCAATTGTGTTTGACTACTCAGAGCATGATCAATGATCCATGTTCACTTAGATGGCCCATATCCAATGATGTGAAATAAATATTAAGATTAAAGGGGCCCCTTTTATTTAACATAGACTTAACCTAAGATTTTACCCTAAGGTTTTAATTGTATTTATTAATACAATAAAACCTTAGGCTAAAATCTTATATTATGACTTTATTATTCGAAGGGTCATTTTTTTATGTTACAAGCTTATGCTAGGACTTTATTATTCATGGGGTCCTTTTATCATGTTTTTAACATAAATAAAAGCAATTAGTCTTAAGATTCTATCCTAAAACCTATGCATTTTCTTGAGCTTGACTTAAATAATTTGCATCTTTGTAGGATCAATGAAATGCATTTGCTTATACAAGATGGATCCAATGGAACATGGAAAATAGTCTCAAGGATGTTTTTAAAATTTATGGTCACATGCATTTCAATGATGTTCATGCAGACATCAAATGATGATCATGTGAACATCAAATTTAAGATAGTGAAGATCCCTCTGGATGTGTTTAAAATCGACGATCATGTGCCTATCAATGATGTTCACATAGACATCAAATAATGATCATATGGAAATCAAATTTAAGACAAAAAATATCCCCATGGATGCATTTAAAATTAATGGTCATGTACCCATCAATGACGTGTCATAAACATCAAATAACAGTCATGAGGACATCATTTTAAGATAGCTGGTTGGATCCAAATAATTTGAAGATCTATGATCCACATTGATTCATATCCATTGGATCTGATGGTGCAATATTAATGAAGAATTTTTGATAGAGCTAAGGAGACTCGTGGGACTACCAAGTGGCATAACCTCAGGGCTAAGTATAAATAATAACCAATGGCATTTGACTTTCAAGATCAATATCAATGAATAACATTGATCTGGACAAAAAAAATCTAGCGGTATGAGATAAAAGTAGATTTTCAAAGGGAAACAGTCATGTTTTTAAACATTAATGAGTAATTTACCATGAAAGTACCACATAGATGCCATAAGGATGGCAAAAATAATCTGACAGTACAAGATAAAAGTATATTTTTAAAGGGCAAAGGTCATGTTTTTAAACATTAATGATTAATTTATTGTGAAAGTGCCACATAGATGCCACATAAACAAATATCCCAATTAGACAATTTAAGGTAGGGATTAAGATGATAATGACATTAATGAATAGATTGTGTGGGAATCCATCCACCACCTATATTGATAAACTCTAGGTCCCTATTATGTACTTATGGTTGAGAAAGAACTCACTCCCCCTTTAGATGAAATGATCAACACTTGCTTGAAGAGACAATTATCTATAATCAAGAAGTATTATGAAAACCATTTCTACATGATGTCATACCTTTTAGACGCCCTGATAGCCACCACCAAAGTTCCCAACATTAAAGAATGGTCACTTGAGGGGAAACAAATAGTCTCCCAATACTACTCAAAATTGCATATATTCAAATACAGGGACCATATTCAATTCATCTATGATTGTGTCTACCCAGCCTTGGTTGAATCCATCATAAGAATTGTAATGATTAAAGTCAACCCTCTAACCAAGAAATATGTTGAAGCCATTGGAGACATTTGGTTAAAATTAAATTGCACTATAATCAGAATTGAGGCAGCTTTGAGTTAACCCCTTAGGCTACCAATCTATGTGCCCATCAAGTTAGTAGAGCAAGAAGTGTCATATAAATTATTCCATTGCATAGATGGTGTGTGTAGAATCAAGAGGAAAGGAATTATCCATACCTTCCCCTTAACCATTGGTAAGACTATGTTCCAACAATGGAACAATGTAAAAACTATCTCTAGGCATAAGACCTCCTTTAACCTACAAATTTTTGAATTGAGACAGTGGGATCCCTTGGAAAAGGTTGTAAAGCACTTAAAAGCAAAAGGGATCAAAATGACATATAAGAACCAACTTGAACCATAAGACATAATGCATACCAAAGCTTCTTCATTCACAAAAGTGTGGGCAAGATTAAAAAGCACAATATTAAACCAAAGGCTAAATTGTTGAGAAAGCAGAAGCCAAGTGAGGATATATGATATATGGGACCCAAACAATACCATTTACTATCAAGTCCCTCTTCTAGACCACCTCTAGTATAGTCATAGATAGAAACACAAAGTCCTGAGGCACAAATTGATCAAAGGCTAGAGGAAAAGAGACCTAGAGAGGTGGCATCATCTTCGGCCTAGCTTGAAGAATCAAGATCATCAATTGAAGCAATTAACATTATAACATTAGATCATAAAAAAATAGTGGAAGATGCCTTGAAGATATTGGCTAGTGCCTATGAATCAAAGGAAATAGACAATAAAAGGGGAAATAAGTAGCATTAGACTTAGTCCCTACTGCTACCCCACCAAAAAGAAAATCCAAGCTAGCATTGGTTCTATCAAGAAAAAAGAGACCCAAGTTGACCTTCACTCATCCTTTAAGTGAGGTTAACCTTTTCAATGATGAGAACCCAATCCATGGTCCAACCATTCCTGAATGGTTTATATATGGGAATTCTCATAAAATCCCAACCATGCACCATCCTTGGGCCATTATAAAATTTGTCAATATCCATGTGTATGATGGTCTCAAACCTTGGATTGTGGCCTTGCGTAAGCAAGAAGAACAAAGGATGATGGCTCTAGGAGAGCCAAGTAACACACAAATGGAAACTCTAGAACCTCCAAAAGTGACTCAATCATGAATAGGAGTTCAATTTAATCTAGAAACTGCTAGTTTATAGAGGGTGATTGAAAATAAGGCCATGATTAGTGGTGAGGAATTCACCCTCCAAAAGATAGAGCCATTCACAGTTTTGACCCCTATTGAAAGTCAAAATCTAGGAGAAGATAAGATATTCAAAGAAAAGATCATTGATGTAGCCCAAGCCTGATCTTAACAGTTGTAAACCATGATCAAGGGCCTCTTACATCAAAGTAAAAATATTAAGGAAGTTGTTGTCTTATCAATCCATGAAGACAAATTCAGGAAGTTTGAGTACATCATGACTGCCCTATTCAATTCTTTGAAGTCAATAAGAACTAGGCAAGGAAAAATGGAGAAGTATAAAACTAAGGCTACAGGCTAAGTTGGCCAATGGCAGGCTTCAAGCTATCAAGTGAAATACTTGATCAAGGCCTTAACAAAGAACCTAGTCCTTGATTTTAGGACTACCAGCTTAACACATTTGAATATGTCCATGGCCACATTGGTAGACAAGATTGAAGTCCTAAGTAGATGGTCCAAAAGAATGGAAGAACTTGCCAAAGACTTCAAATATTAGGAAGGTGAAATGTTTCATATTTTGGATATTTTGATTAAGGAACCTATAGCCCTCAGCTCATTGAGTATTATAACTAATGAAGAGTTCAGGCACAAGACCTTTCAGTTTATGTAGAAGGTGAGAAGCCAAGGGCAAGGCCAAATAGTAGATCATAACAAGAGGACCATGGGTCTACTTCTGTCATATGAAGAGAAAATGGAAGATGTGAGGGGAATCAAACAAGAAATAAAGAAACTTGAGAATAACCTCAAAGACATGGAGGATCATGGAAAGGAACTCTTCCTGAAACTTGTTGTTGACCTCCAATTCATGAAAGAACAACATCATATGATGAAGATTCTTCAACAAAAATAGGGAACTACATCAACACAGGGACCTCAAGATAGTTAGGAATATTCTTTTTATATAACTTTGTAATATTTTGAAAATAGAATATTCTTTTTATAAAGGCATGTGCAACTTGTAAGCACATTATCTATATGTTAGTCCACTTAGAAAAGTTTAGTGTATTCTAGAACTTTTGTAGAAAGGACAACTGTCCTTACACTTGTAATTGGATATAACTGACCAACATACTTCCTTGAATTATATAAAAGGAGTATTATCATTTGTAAAAGAGGAGGGAGTTTTTAAGCTAAAAAACTTATATAAAATTTTGAGCAATTAATAGAAGCAAGGAATTCTACAAAGATTGTCCATATTCATTTGTGTCATTTGTTATTATGGTTTCTCTCTCACTTGCTTGTTCTCATTTTTAGATTTGAATGGTTCTTATGAAATATTTTTGTGCATCTTTAAATTATAGATTAGTTAACTTGTGCCAATGCTAGGTTGCTAGAAGATCTCAACTTCATTTCATTTCCTTTACTCTTCTTGCATTTGGGCTAATGTTGTTCACTTGTAGGGTAGATCTTTAAAGTGAACTGAGTTCTTATTTGAAATTTTCTATTTCATTAGATGTTTTCCTAGTGTGTAGTGAGATTTGAGCTGATACTATTTCCTATTATACGTTAGTTAAGTGCATGTTTGGAGGACATTTGAGCTTTGTCATGATGTCTGGGATGAAGACCATCAACATCTCTTTTCTGCCTTACCCTTTCTTTTGCTTATTTTTTAACCAATCACTCTAGTATAATTTCTATTGTAAATATTCAATTTAGATTAGTCTTTAGATTAGAATTTGATCATAATTCATTAATATCAGTTCAAATTACTTCACTCTCTACAAAGATAACTAGCTGACCATGATGGCTCCCGACCACCAAATTTTATAAATATTGTGAAATAGTCCACTTGCTTTGCCTCTATTTCACCACTGGATAACATGATTATCACAACCTACAACTCATTTTTTGAATTCTCTAAATTTTAAAATGAGAAGTGTTCTTTAAACACTCTGAGTACCTATGATACATATTAATGAATCAATAGGGAATAATGTTAAATTTAATAAATTAAATAAAATAGAGTAAATTAGAGTAAAAATTAGGCCAAACTCAATGAAATTAATAACAAATAGGAAAAAGTAGAGAAATTGGGGAAATTACAAAAAAATTATGAAAATTAGTAAAACTGATAAAAGTTAGTGAAATTACAATAAAATTTAGTAAAACATTGGCAGAATTATGCCAAATTGAAAAAATAAGGGAAATTAGAGTAAATTAGGGTAAAATTAGAATAAAACTAGGCCAAAATTGGACAAATTATAGATAAATAAGGAAAAATAGAGATATAGGGGAAATTAAGAAAATTAGTGGCAAAACTTAATATTAATTAGGCTAAACTTGATGAAATCAGTGACAACCAGGGAAAATTAGAGAAATAGGAGAAATTAGGGAAATTACATAAATGAGTGAAACTTGGGGAAATTTTAAAAATTAAAGTTAAATTTAGAAAAAATTAGTATATATGCCAAACTTGAAGAAATTATATCAAACTTATGAAATTAGGAAAACTAATAACAAATATGGTGAATTATGCCAAATTATAAAAATTAGAGTAAATTAGGGTAGGATTAGAATAAAAACTATGCCAAACTTGAGAAAATATAAAAATAAGGGAAATTAGGGAAAATAGTAAAACTTTGAGAAATTAGTTGTCATGTCTAGGATTAATTTCATCATATAACAATTATTGGTGCAAGCCAAAATTGTGTTCAAATTTTATTTGAAAGAGAAAACCTTAAAAAATATAATCCAAAATGGCTGTTCACTTCACATTCTCAAAGAGACTCTCCATATTCCTAAGGGAATGAAAAAATCTTATTGAATGAGACAAAAGACACTTTGGATAATAACTAATATATACAATATTGTTACATCCCACCCTTAATGTACAGGGGTCTTTGTCAGACCAAGCATTCCTCTAAACTTTTCAAACATTTCTCATCCAAGTGCTTTTGTTCGGATGTCTGTTGGTTTTTCTATTGTAGGGAAATGTTGAAACTTGACACTACCATATTTCACATAGTGCTGAATCAAAGGAAATTTAGTATTGATATGCTTGGTCTGGTCATGAAAGACTAGATTATTTTCCATTTGGATTCAAAAAGTGTTGTCAACCATGAGAGGTGTTGATGAAACCTTTTATTATCAGAAATTTGAAATAACCCTTCTAATCCACAACATCTCTCTAGTTACCTCTAAAACAAACATATATTCTAATTCTAATGAATAAATTATTGGTGATGATTTATTCTTAGATTTTCAATTGAAAACTGTTATTTTTAAATTCATCAAAAAACCTATAGTGGACTTTCCATCTTCATGATCACCAACATGGTCAGAATATGAATATCCAACTAGTTTTAAGTCTCCTTCCATGGAGTATTTGAGTATAAAATTATGTGTTCCTTTAAGATATCGAAGGACTCTTTTTGATGCTACCCAATGACTATCTCTAGGTTGTATGAATTTTGAAAAAACACCAACAATAAATAATATATCTGGTCTTATTATTTTCACATAAATTAGAATTTCAATGAGCTATCTATATTTAGTGTCATTAGCCAAATGTGTTGTATCTCCTGATGTTAATTTTACATTATATATCATGGGTATGCTGTGAGGCTTATAATATTCCATTCCAACTTGATCAAATTGTCACCAATGTATTTCTACTGAGTGATGAAGATATACTTTGGTTTATGAATTAATTCAATACCCAAATAGTAATGAAGATAACCCAAATTAGTCATTTTAAAGCCTTTCATTAACTCTAATTTGAATTTTGTAGTGTACCATTCATTGATCCCTATGATGATCAAATAATTAACATACACCACCAAAAATACAAATGTTTTGTCAACTATTTTGTCAAAGTGAGTTGTGTTGGTTGAATATTTTATCAATCAGCGTACTGATAAACAAAATAGGTTTGATCAGCCAAAGTAGGAAGATTAGTCATCCAAATGTGTAGATTTACCACATCAGAAGGGGACTGATCTCTCCTCTCATCAAGGGGAGGTTCCCTATAGGCTATATATATATATATATATAAATAGAAAATAATACTCAAGGGTAGGACAAACCATCCATCTCTCTTTCTTTAGAGATGATGTATGCAGATCACAGGTGAAACTCAAGGAAAATGACAGAAAGCACTCCTCTTCTTTCAAAATTACTATTCAGCAAGCCACACGAATACTCTAGGTAGTAACAACAAAATGTAGCAAAAGATGTAATAGCTAGCAAATCGAGATGCAGCACAAAGTCTTCACTTGGATTGCTCAAGAGTAAAATACGAAGGACAATGAGGGCACAAAGTCTTCCCAAAGTCCTTTACATAGAAATGAAAAGAAAACACACTAAAAGGCAATTATGGGGGCACAAAGTCTCTCCATAGTTGACTCTTCAGGACACCTTTCTGACTAATTTCACTAATCCTGCTTGTTGAATTAAAAGAACAAAAAATATATTGAAGAAAAAGACATAAGAACAATTTCCTCGACAACAAAGATATTACAGCACAAAGTCTGAAAAACCATTTGCTTTCTTATTCCAATAAAAAAATATGATAAACAAACTAAGCTCAAAGTCTTAGAAGTGCCTTTCAATTTGGGTAGAGTTTCATTTTGATTGTAAAAAAAAAGAGATCCTTTTACAATAGAAGAGAGTCCCTTATATAGCCATTTCAAGAAAGACTCAGGAATAGTAACACATCATGTTGTGTTGGAATCTATTAAGAAGACAGGCTGGAATTTACCCGTTTGATTTTATCAATGCAGGGAAATAAGTCACACTTATTGAAAGTTTGCAACTTTCGATGTCCACCTAGCGATCTGATCTTACCTTCATTGTTCCTCCTTTTTTGGTTAATTGAACTGGGTCCTAGATTCAATTTGCTATTTTGTTCCTTCCTTGCTTTCTACTAGTCTTGGCCTTGAAGTTTGTGAATGCATTCTGGTCTATAGGTTCAAAGGATCAATGGTTATTTTGTTGTCTTGAATTTGACGTTCCCACACCCGTCACTATGTTTTCAACGGTTAATTCACTGTGTTGAATTTGACATCTTTGGGCACGTCACCCCTTGGTCCTCTTTTGGCTCTCTGTTTGGCACTTTACCAGATTGAACTTGCCCTTTCAAGCCTTAAGAAATGACCTATTTTGGTTTGAGAAGAGTTTCTCACAAGGGTATCTACCCTTCAGGCAGTCTTTGAATGGCCTTCGAGCTTCTTCGGGTGACCCTTTAGCTTCGGGAAGTGTCTTCAAATTGGAAACCGAGAGTCCCCCGCAAGGGCACCTACCCTTCAAGGTCCTTCGGTGGCCCTTCACAAATTCCCCTAGGCTTTTCCCTAGGTATTTTCCCCATGGACAATTTTCACGGACAAATTGTCTGGGGACAAATTCCCACAGACAAAAAGTCTGCAAAAATTTCTCGTAGACAAAAAGTCTGTAGAAATTCTTTGTCTTGATTATTTCCATTTTATTTGGGCTCTTTCCATCTGCAACCACTTAGAATTCTTTCAGACTTTTGCCTTAGTCTTTTTGAAAAGACCCTTCTGAAGGGTATTTTCATTGATCAAAGGGCACTTGTCCTTCGAGAAGCCCTTTGAAATTTTGCATTTTGAACTGCTCCTTTGAACCAAGTTGTTGAACCAAGGCGATGAACCATTTGGATTAACTGAACGTTGAACCACTTGGTTGAACCAAAATGGTTCAAGCCGATGAACCCTTTGTTGGAACCAACCATTGAACCATGGCTTTGAACCATTCCATTGAACCACGGATTTGAACCTCTTGTTGAACCACTTCATTGAACCAATCGGTTGAACCAAGCTTTGAACCAAAATGGTTTAAGCCAATGGTTCAAATGAATGAACCAAGTTGATGAACTAAGCATTGAACCAAACGTTGAACTTACTTTTGAACCATGTGTTTGAACCAACCGTTGAACCAAGTTTTGGTTCAATAGTTCAAACAAAGCCTTGAACCATTTGACATTGAACCAAAGGATGAACCAAACGTTGAACCTAAAATAAAGTGGATGAACCAGAGTGAAATAAAGCATTGAATTGCTTAATTGAACTTGCCTTTGAACCATTTGACGTTGAACCAAAGGATGAACCAAATGTTGAACCTGCTACTGATGCTTGTCGATGGAGATTTATATTTGAACCAAGGCGATGAAAAAATCCTAAAAATGACCAATTGTTAGAAACTGATTCTTTTGATTGAACCCACCTGTAGAAGCCGTGAAGCCCGTTGAACTTGTAGAAATGAGCCTGTTTGCAGAGTCCATAGAAACTAAGTCCGTAGTTTTCTCTAACCTTGAAAGAGTCCATAGATTTTAACCTATAAAAGCCCAATGAACTTGACCTGCTGAGTCCATAGATTTCCTCTTCTTGTTGAGTCCGTAGATTCAAGCTTGCAGAGTCCATAGATTCAAGCCTGTAGAGTCCATATACTTAAGCCTGCAGAGTTCGTAGATTTAAGCCTGCAAAGTTCGTAGATTTTTGAAAAGCTTGAAAAATGAGGAATTTGAATGCCCAAGACAAATTTTGAAAAGGGAAGAGATAATTTTGGTATGTAGGACCAAAATAGTTCAAATGTTGTCATAAAAATAGTTGATATTTTTGGGGAACAACCGCTGGCTCTAGATGGGGAACTTCTGTCAATTGTAAAAAGAATTGAAAGGAGTAGAATCCAGAATCTCTAGTGTCTTCATGTGTACCATTGGGTTATGGAGTCATGCTACCTAGAAATGAAAGGCATCAAAAATGGAAACAAACAAAACAAAATAGGATTAAAAACTATAAAAATATACATATGTACAGATGATATGATCTGATACTTCAAGAATTGAAGTATTTCAGATACTACTTTCTCCTGGTAGACCATGAAAATAGTGTGCCATCTTGGTAAACCAGCATGAAAATAGTTTGCCCCTAGAAACAGTGATGGGCAAATGGAGCTCTCCACCAGGAAACCAATTTTTTGTGTCTTCTTCTTGGCCTTTTATTCTTCTTGTTCCAAGGTAGGATGTGGTCTTCAAACCGAAAACCATAACTCCTTACTCTCTTGGTGAAGGATTCCTTTACCTGATTTTGATTTACAGTAGCATGGTCCACCATCATAACTTGTTATTTTGTTGGTCCAGTCTAGCACATGATTGGATTGTCCATATCAACCTCCTAATAAATTGTCAGATTAACATCTCTTTTGATGTGAAGGAGTTTGACTTCTTCATCTTGAGCAATCTTCAATTTAAGAAACAAAGATTCATATCCAGTTGTGTTGTGGGTGTTGCTGACTTGCAAATTGCATGAAGGAAGAATATCTCCTTGAGGAGATATCAACACAGTTCTAACTTCATCATTGGTGGAAGAAATGTTGTCATCATCAGAAGCTGACCTCCTATCAGATTTCTCTCTATTAGAGATGGAAGATCCTTCCTTGTTTATATTGCACCCCACCAATTCTCCTGAAGTCTTGTTTAGATCAATTCTTAGATTGTCAGCTACAGGACTTTCATCTGTAGAAACATGAACATCCTCTATGGTAAAGAAATAATTACCCCTACCTGAAGACTCAAACAAAATTTGTGCTACAGGGGCTGATGTTTAGATGACCATGTATTTTGCCTCCTTTTCAGGGAGCAATCTCTTCATTACACCTTGGACAGGGATCCTTGCTTCAGATAGGTCCATGCTTAGTTCTCCTCCCATGTCCTTGTAGAAATTTCATTCAAGCAAAATGCCATAAGATGCTGGGATGTCAGCCACCAAGACAATCATCTTGATTCTCTTGTCTGGAAAGGCTGCAAATGCAAATTGGGCATCTTTGATTTGCCCCAGCAATGGTACTTGCTTGCTCTCCATGGAGAAACATCTCCCACATGTCTTGGTTAGTGTGAGACCCAGTGACTCAGCTACTTTAGTAGGCATGACATTATCAGATGCCCCAAAATCAATGATGCAATTATTAAGCTGATAACCATTTATCAATAAGGAAACATAGAAAGGTTCTATTTTCCCAGGGGTAGTTGGAGTAATAACAAGATTATTTGGGATGGGCATGTTCTTTGGGGAATTAAGAATTATCTTTTTAGATTTCTACCCTGTAGGACTGATTTGGTTCTTGATACATTAGACCAACTTATCCAATTGATCAGGATTGGACTAAAAGTATTCAAATTCAGACATTTGTATTTTTGTCTTTTTGACATGATCAATTATGTCAAATGGCTGAATTGGACTAGGAACAGAGGAAAGTATTTCAACCTTTTGGGTTTTAGGAGGGATGGGAGGAGGGATGGTTTGCAAAATGGGAGTAGAAGGTGAAGGTGAAATTGATGTACTTACATTTTGAGTGATCACCAGATCCTTTGACTGAAAAGGAAGTGGGGTTCTATGCTTAGCAATTATAACTACTGGTTGAGGTTGCTCCTCTGTCTTTCCTTTATTAGCTTGCTAGACTGATTGGTTATTGGATTTGGTAAACACTGCATATGATCCATAATAGCTTCTCCTTTGCTTCTGGGTTCATCCTGGTAGTTTAGGAAACTAATGTGGGAGTTGCCAGCTGATTCTTCTTGATCATCTTCAAGGAGGTCAACATCATTTTCTTGATTCAATTCAGGCTAGAAAGAGAACTTAGACTTTGTTTCAAGATATCCTATTGCTGAATTGGTTGGAGGAGCTTCCAGGGCAAGTTTCCCTTATGGGAGAGAAAGGTGATTTTGTTGACCTTGATTCTTGGCAGCATTGCCCTAATATGACTGATTTAGGAATGTCCTTCTGTATGGAGTAGAAGACATTCCTTGTGCCATTTGCTTTTTCAAGGCTAGCACTTCATTTGCTAGCTTTTGCACCATTGGATTAGTGGTGCCTGTAGATGCATATTTAGAAGATGATGAAGGTCTATTTCTATTTAGATCTCTTCTTATCTTCCTTGCTAAGATGAGATCATCTTCTACCTTAGTGGCCAAAAGTTGAGCTGTAGTAAGATCTATTTGACCAGCACGTCTCAAAAGAAAACTTACTTCAGGTAACTGAGAATTGATGAAAAATCATTTGAGATTCTCAACTATAGGTCAAGCTATTACTGGAATTCTATTTCTTAGTTTGTCAATTTTGGCTATAAAGTCTCTCATAGGTTCATGAGGCTCTTTCTTCATCTGTGTAAGTTGAGCCAGAAGTGTATGCGCATCTTCTGCAAGTTTGAATCTGGCTTCAAACTTAGCTTTGAGAGTATTCCAATCAGTCACTAACCGAGCCTATAGATGATAAAACCAATATGTAGTAGCACCTTGTAGTGTCTCCACAAAAATCCTGACTGCTACATCTTCAAATTCTACTCTGATTACTCCACAAGCTATGCTAAAGGCTGTAATGTGTTCATCAAGATGAACTTTCCCATCACCATAGAATTTGGGAAAATTCTTCTTAGAAATACATGGAAGCTCATGTAGAAGTGGAGTAAGATTGAGAGGACCAAAAGCATTACCCTAGGGGCCTTGAACTGCCATTGTAGGATTATGAAAAGGAGGGATAACAAATCTCAGAGGTGTAACTATAGGTAAAGTTTTATCAATAGCAGAAGTAGATACTTCATTTGGCAATATAGATCTGACTTTAGTAAGAGGAAAACTCTTGGTTCGTTGGAGATGAGATGGTGAAGGAAACATATCAAAATCACTTTGCTGTACTAACTTGAATACAGGATCAATGATACCTTTAGCCCTTTAGCTTCATGTATACCTTGAATCTACCAGATTGTGAAACAAAAATGGAAAAGAATTGACCTTGCTTCAGTTAAAGCTTGAGGCTTTAAATTGTGAATTATTTTTTGGTTAGTGTGGAGGTGAATGGATAGATTATAAATGGATAATGGATATCGATATCCCCAGCAGAGTCACCAAAAACTATTGCGCAAGGCTGGGAGGAAAATTTTAACAATGGGAAAACACTGGAGCAATTCGCTCTTCCACAATGGAGTACAATGGATAGGTTATAACAATAATGGATAAGACAAGTAATGGAGTTTCTAGAATCTATAATGGATAAGAGTTATAATGATAATGGGTAAAACACAGGTGATGTTTCAATCTGAAATTTGAGGTTCCAAATTGCACAAAATTATGTTTATCCCCAGCGGAGTCGCAAAAATTGTTGGTTGAATATTTTGTCAATCAACATACTGATAAACAAAATAGGTCTAATCAACCAAATTAGGAAGATTAGTCATCCAAATGTGTAGATTTACCACATCAGAAGGGGACTTATCTCTCCTCTCATCAAGGGGAGGTTCCCTATAGGCTATATATATATATATATATATATATATATATATACACTAATACTCAAGGGTAGGACAAACCATCCATCTCTCTTTCTTCAGAGATGATGTATGCAGATCATAGGAAAAACTCAAATAAAATGATAGAAAGCACTCCTCTTCTTTTAGAAGTACTATTTAGCAAGCCACAAGAATACTCCAGGTAGTACCAAAAAAATGTAGTAAAAGATGTAATAGCCAACAAATCGAGACGCAACACAAAGTCTTCACCTGGATTGCTCAAGAGTAAAATATGAAGGACAATGAGGGCACAAAGTCTTCCCAAAGTCCTTTACACAGAAATGAAAAGAAAACACACTGAAAGGCAATTATGGGGGCACAAATTCTCTCCATAGTTGGCCCTTTAGGACACCTTTCTGACTAATTTCACTAATCCTGCTTGTTGAATTAAAAGAATAGAAAATATATTGAAGAAAAAGACATAAGAATAGTTTCCTCAACAATAAATATATTACAACACAAAGTTTGAAAAACCATTTGCTTTCTTATTCCAATAACAAAATATGATAAAAAAAATTGAGCTCAAAGTATCAAAAGTGCCTTTCAATTTGAGTAGAGTTTCATTCTGATTGCAAAAAAAAAGAGATCCTTTTACAATAGAAGAGAGCCCCTTATATAGCCATTTCAAGGACTCGAGAACAGTAACACATCATGTTGCGTTGGAATCTGTTAAGAAGACAAGCTAGAATTTACCCATTTGATTTTATCAATGTAGGGAAATAAGTCACGCTTATTGAAAGTTTGCAACTTTCAATGTCCACCTGGTGATCTGATCTTACCTTCATTGTTCCTCCTTTTTTGGTTAATTGAATTGGGTCCTAGATTCAATTTGCTGTTCTGTTCCTTCCTTGATTTTTGTTGGTCTTGGCCTTGAAGTCTGTGAATGCATTCTAGTCTGTAGGTTCAAAGGATCAACGTTTATTTTGTTGTCTTGAATTTGATGTTCGTGTGCCCGTCACTATGTTTTCAACGGTTAATTCATTATGTTGAATTTGACGTCTTCGGGTGCGTCACCCCTTGGTCCTCTTTTGACTCTCTATTTGGCACTTTCCCAGATTGAACTTGCCCTTTTAGGCCTTAAGAAATGACCTGTTTTGGTTTGAGAAGAGTTTCCCGCAAGGGTATCTACCCTTTGGGCAGTCTTTGAATGACCTTCGGGCTTCTTCAGGCCACCCTTCAGCTTCAGGAAGTGTCTTCAAATTGGTAGATGAGAGTCCACCAAAAGGGCACCTACCCTTTGGGGTCCTTCGGTGGCCCTTCGCAAATTTCCCCAGGCTTTTCCTTGGGTATTTTCCCTGCGGACAATTTCTGCAGACAAATTGTCCGAGGACAAATTCCCATGGACAAAAAGTCCATATAAATTTCTTGCAGACAAAAAGTCCATGGAAATTCTTTGTCTTGATTATTTCCATTTGATTTGGGTTTTTTCCACTTGCGACCACTTAGAATTCTTTTGGACTTTTGCCTGTCTTTTTGAAAAGACCCTTTCGAAGGGTATTTTCGTTGATCAAGTGCCCTCTGCAAGGGCACTTGTCCTTCGAGAAGGCCTTTGAAATTTTGCATTTTGAACTGCTCCTTTGAACCAAGGTGATAAAGCATTTGGTTGAACCGAACGTTGAACCACTTGGTTGAACCAAAATGGTTCAAGCAGATGAACCCTTTATTTGAACCAACCGTCAAACCACGGCTTTGAACCGTTCCATTGAACCACGGCTTTGAACCTCTTGTTGAACCACTTCGTTGAACCAAGCTTTGAACCAAAATGGTTCAAGCCGATGGTTTAATTGAATGAACCAAGTCGATGAACTAAGCATTGAACCAAATGTTGAACTTCCTTTGAACCATGTGTTTAAACCAACCATTGAACCAAGTTTTGGTTCAACGGTTCAAATAAAGCCTTGAACCATTTGACATTGAACCAAAGGATGAACCAAATGTTGAACCTGAAACAAAGTGGATGAACCAGAGTGAAACAAAGCATTGAACCACTTGATTGAACCTACCTTTGAACCATTTGACGTTGAACCAAAGGATGAACCAAACATTGAACCTACTAATGATGCTTGCCGATGGAGATTTCTATTTGAAACAAGGTGATGAACCAATCTCAAAAATGACCAATTGTTAGAAACTGATTCTTTTGATTAAATCCACCTGTAGAAGCTGTGAAGCCCATTGAACTTGTAGAAATGAGCATGTTTGCAGAGTCCGTAGAAACCAAGTCCATAGTTTTATTTAACCTTGAAAGAGTCCATAGATTTCAACCTATAAAACCCCATTGAACTTGACCTGATGAGTTTGTAGATTTCCTCTTCTTGCTGAGTCCGTAGATTCAAGCCTGCAGAGTCCGTAGATTTAAGCCTACAGAGTCCGTAGATTTAAGCCTGTAGAGTCCGTAGATTTCTGAAAAGCTTGAAAAATGAGGAATTTGAATGCCCAAGACAAATTTTGAAAAGGGAAGAGATAATTTTGGTCTATAGGACCAAAATAGTTCAAATGTTGTCCTACAAATAGCTGATATTTTTGGGGAACAACAAGTTGCACCTTCAAATTCAAAATATTTGAAGTTCATGTTGATGAGGTTCTCAACTAGTTTGTCGTACCATGCTTGAGGGGCTTATTTTAAACTATACAATGATTTTTCAAGTTTTCACACCTTTTTCTCTTGGTCATTTATTACAAAACCTTCAGGTTGTGTCATGTACACTATTTACTTGAGGTCACCATTCAAAAATATAGTTTTTACATCCATTTTGTGAACTTTCCATTCGTTGTGAGCAACTAGATCCAACATGATTCAAATGGTAGTCTATTTTTTTGTAGGTGCAAAGCTTCCACTATATTAAATTCCTTCCTTTCTAGCATATCCATTTGTGAGAAGACTTACTTTATGCTTGTCAAGTGATCTATCAACCTTTTATTTGTTTTAGTAGACGCACTTGTATCCAATAAATTTGCAGCCACATGGAGGATCAACCAGTTTCTAAGTCCCATTTTTGACCAATGCACTGTATTCATCTTTCATTATTTTTCTCCAAGGTTCAAACTTCTTAGCTTGTTTGAAAGATATTGGTTTTGAATCAAACACAACATTGATTTATTCTTATATAGAATCATTCAAGGTGAGATTTTCAACATTATCTTGACTTTATTCAAGGAACTTGTTTGATTGTGATATGATTACATGTGCACTTCTAGTGTTTATTTTCCTAACTTTAATGGGTCTAACATTGTTTAATTTCTAAGTGGACCACTTAGGCATATTGTTATGTGGTTTAAGTTCTTTAATTTCATCTTCTAAAGTTACTTCATTTTAAGTCCTTTGTTCTTGTGGCCCTTGTTTATTGTATGATGAATTTGAACTTTTTACTTTAGGAGGAGTTTCATTTTCATTTATAGGAGTCAATAAATAATTAATTGATTCCCAATTTTATGTCCCACACTCATTTTTTGGAACATCTAAATAACTCTCCTTATAGAAATAAAACTTTGCATATTTCTCAATTCAACTCAATTATTGTTCAATGCTTGTTGTGTTCTTTATAATTTCACAAAAGATAACTTATCTTGCAATAATAAAATTCTTCACTTTCTCATCATATAGCCTATATGCCTTGGAGGATTAAAAATATACAAAATGAATGCATTTGAAAATACTATGGTCCATCTTATTTATCTTCTCTTTTGGAATCAATGGATAGAAAATGGATCCAAAAATCCATAAATGTTGTACAAAAGGAAGATGATCACACCACATCTCATACATAGTCTTGAATTCAAGAGTTGTTGATGGTGATCTATTGCAGATGTATACTATTATTTTAGATGTTTTAGCCCAAAAGTTTAGATTTACCCTTTTGAAGTACAACATAACATTAACCATATTCACCATAGTTCTCTTCATCCATTATACAACTCTATTTTTTTATGGAGTGGGAGGAATTGTGAGGTGGTGTTTGATCCCATTTTTCTTGAGATAAGATTCAAAATTATTTGAAGTGTATTAATCAACATTATCTATCATAAGTGTTTTGATGTAGGTTTTTAATTTATTTTCAATCATGGTTTGAAACTTTTGAAAAGTCTCGAAGGCTTATGCTTTTTTCTTCAGGAAGCATGTCCAAGTCATTTTGCTATAGTGATCAATGAACAACATGAAGTACTTATGACCACAAATTTAAAGAATTGGAAGAGAACACAAGTCTGAGTGAACCAATTGCAAATTTTAATTTTTTTTCCATTGTGACTTGGGTAATGGTTCTCTTTCATGTTAGGCTAAAATGGAAGCTTCAAACTTTTCATCCGACTTTGCAGTCAAGGTGAGTGTTATAGCAACACCATTATTTTACAATACATTAGTGTTGTTATAGTAAGTATGAAAAAATATAGAACATCGCAACATATTTGGAGACATTCCATATTCAATGAGATGATAATAATTCTTTGAATTTGATGGCTCACCCTTGAGTTTGAGTAATTTTCCTTCCTCGTAACTAGTTAAGATGATTGCATTATTACATTTTCCTCTGATAGTGACATAACCATTATCCAAAAAGATGAAATTTCATTATTTCCTAAGGATCACTAAGGACAATAAGTTATGTTGTAATTAATGAAGGTAGATAAAATTTTAGAGTTTAAAATTTGGAAGCTCTAGACACTTGAGTTGTAATGTACCTCTTCCTCATGATTACATACTTAATCTATCTGTAAAGCATACAAAAATACAAATTTATTTACTAAAATCCTCAAATAAGTCTTTTCAAAAATTAATATATAGAGTGGCACAAATAAAAATATCTTGAGCATCAAACCATGATGAATTGATTAAGATAGTGTTTGATTCATCATTTTTACTATAAAACACACATTCACAATTGAATTGAGCAGAGTTTTACTCTTTTGTTTGTTTCTTTAATTTTTCCTCTTTCTTCTTAAAATATACTTTAATTTTATTACATGGTGTTCTAGATTTATGAGTCTCATGGCTTCCTTTTCTATCACACCATTCACAATAGAGGTTTTCTTTATCATTATGTTTTTGATTTTGACCACCTTAATTTTCATTTTTGCTACCTTTTCCCTTATTTTTCCTTCTTGTATTTATTATTGCCTTCACTTTTGGAACATGGGGCCTTATTGGATGTTTTGTAATAATTTAGCTTTACATAACAAACACTTAATCCCATAGACCCAATTTTTCTTCCAAAGGCCTTTTCTCTTTCCTCCATCTTTTCAACCAATTGATCAAATGTGAGAGTCTTCAATTGATTGCTTTCTTATAGAAGCTCCAAATAGGTTGAATAGTTTGGAAGAAGGGATTTTATGAATGTGGTCATATAGATGTATATTTTGACACCTATGGCATCCACATCATGCTTGATTACATGTATTTTAAATCCAATATCATCATATCACCATCTTTCAACTTGAGGTTGAACAACTTTAATTATAACTAAATGAATTCCAGCTCTGAGTGGAAATCATATAGTTATTTCAAGTTGTGAAATGATTCCCATGGAGTACTATACTCATGAATATGATGAAATATCTTCATTAAATAAGGATCTTATCAAGGTCATGATTTCTATTATTTATGCTTCCATGTCTGAGTATCTTTCGCATTTCCTAGTGTTTTAACTAGTTATGTCTACCCATTGCAAATATCAAACTATAGATTTTTGAATGAGTATGTTCTCAATTTATTGATACCATTCTAACAAACTATCTTTTCTTGTAAATGTTTTGATAATAATATATTTTATTGAATGCATATTTTTTTGAGTTTTATTAACCCCAAGTTGGTCCCTTATCACTCTAAATGGCCCCTTTTTTATATACCACCATACCTTTATACCTACCCTTCCTATATACCTATCGGTACATGGAAGAATATTACCCTTTATATATACGTAGTAGTACATGAAAGAGATATTAAATCACATGAGTGAAGAGTGGTATGTGGTACCTAGGTGGCACACACAAAATATTTGCCCTATCATTAACATTGGCTTAACAAGAAAATCTCATACTTGATGATATACTCATTTTTTATTGATTTTTATAATTACATTTATCAACAAAAGTGAATGGGTAAAAGAGTAATTTTTATCATTTCTCCTTTATTTAAAAAATTTGGTTGTTTTCCACCAAATTTTCATAGAATAGCTTATGTAATTTTTCAAATTTGCAATAAGAAATAAAAAATTGCTTTATAATTCAAAAATGTAAATTATTTAGAATTGAAAAAACACTTAAAATTGAATTTTTTTCTTTTTGAATGAAAAAGATTAAAATTAAAATAACTCTTCAAGACTATAAAGGCTTCTCCTCTATTTTGTCATAGAATCAATATTTTAATACTGGAACATGAATAAAAAATCTACATGAATTATTCTTCCACATCCAAGTTTGAATGCAAAATGACTGACAATGTTCAATATTGGTTGAGATCCTTGAAAAGACCAATGCCTATTATTATGGAACCAAAATATACCAAAAGATAGAACACCACAATCTTTAATCATGAACTTTATATGAAACATCATGCCTTGTGTAGGTTTTGATAGTTTTGACAAGTAGGATCAAAGCTAATTTGAACAACCGCCATACCAAACATACCAAGACTGATGCCTTGTGTCTAGGCTGGGATTCTCAGAGATAACAACCATTTAAAAAATCTCTTTATTTAATCAATTTTAAAACCAGCCTACTGATTTAGTTAGTGGAATAAAATGGCGTAGTCCAAGAGATAATCAAAAGAAATAATATGACTGGTGTAAGCTATAAAAAATACAAAATTAATTGACTAAAACTACCAATTTATCCCAAAACTAGTTGACACATGACTTATAAATATGCTTCATTCACATAAATATTATCAAAGACTACATATCAAATACTTATTTTGATAGAATAATATATGGTTATTTAGCTATGAAGGAGAAAAAAATAAAGAATTATACCAATGAAAAAAATAGGCTCTAATACCATTATTAGGTCTAGGATCAATTTCATGATTTAACAATTATTGGTGAAAGGCAAAACTATGTTTAGATTTTACTTGAAAGACAAAAACTTAAAAATATATAATTCGAAATGGTTTTTCACTTCACTTTCCCAAAGATACTCTTCTTATTCCTATGAGAATGGAAAACAACTTATTGAATGAGACAAAAGACACCTAGGATAATAATGAGTATATAAAATATTGTTTAGATTAAAGTAATCCCAGCTTTGATTGGTGTAGGAACCATCTTGGTACCCATCAAGAGGCCCAAGTCTCTAAGGATAAATAACATAAAGAAACAAAGGGTAATTCAACCCATATAAAAATAAAACCCCAAAAAATGAGCTAACTGAAAAGAGAAGAAAGTAAATAGCAAATCAAAATTGGTAAATAGTTCAAATAAAATTTAGACAACAAAAAACCCCTCTAAGGGCCTAAGGGGGACTTTTAGTGGATTTTACTTGGGTCCTAGACTCGGGACCTTCCTTGGAAACATATTTCAAAACTTCATCAGCCGGGGGGAAATAACTCTTGCATGGGTCCTAAGATGAGATACCAAAGTATCCAACCCTCCACCTAAGAGAACCAGAGCTTTTGGATCAATAAGATCATCACTATTTCTATGGATATGGGTGATAGAGGTTGATATTTTACCTTTCTTACCTTCCATAATAACTTTTTTAAATAGGGCCCAATGGATCTCTTTAATCTCCTTTCATATTATTCTTATCTCTATGGCTTTGCTTCTTATTCTCAATTCAATTGAGCATAATCTAGTTTTGGGAGAGCTGACTTCTTGTCGAGCAGACTTATTCAGGCTAGTATACTCTTGTGAGCCCTATTTAGTAACATACATGGTTGGGTTGTGGGCCTCAGGGGAACCTAGGTCTGAGAGGATGACAAGGGGATCCTCCTCCTTCAGAGACTCATTCAAATCAACATTCAACTCTTTCAAAGCCTCTAGTTATATAACTAATTTTTTTGGGCTTACCAACTTTGGCCTTTCCCACCCCACCCCGCCCCCCCCCCCCCCCCATAATGACATTCATGCACACCCCTTTTATTCTTTTATTCACTTTTGTCCTATCCACCTATGAAATCAGAGACATTAGTAGCTCTTTACTCCTCTCTGGAGGGGAAAATTTTAACAAAAGAAAAATGAGATAATAGTGCACAAATGAAACTTTGTTATTTGATTTAAAATCCTTCACATAATAATCTAGAGAATACATAAGATAGAATGGGAGACTATTTATATAAATACTTTTGAAGTGATTTAATAACATAAAGTGATGAGACCTTGCTAGGCTGAACTTAAAACACAATGTGATATATAGCTTCACCTACCTGTAGACTTCTAGCCAAACCTTAGGGAGATCCATCCTTCCAAAGCTCTTATTTACTTATTTTTATTTTTATACAGACTTAAATAACTTTGAAACCCATTCATCCTTCATGGTTTTATCTTTTGAATACTTCAAGTCCTGCACAATCAGTCTAGTGGCTTCATCTATGGATTATTTAGACACCTCAATCCTCATGCCCATCATAATTACGAGCCTCTCATTTTAAACCTTAGAAAATTCCTTATCAAATTTGGAGTCATGGACATTAATTCATAGCATAAACTGAGTAAGACCTTCCTTATCCAAAATTTCCCAAAGTGTGGGGTTATTATTCTTGATAGTCAAATAGGACATGAGATCTACCATGCCAATTCCTAATTTGGGAACATCACCCTCAAGGGAATCATGTTATGAAGATGTCTCCTTTTCTTTTTCCATTAGTGATACTTGTAGTGAATCCATAGATTCAAAATAGTCAAGTTTGAGTCTTTTATAAATCTTAGTCAAAAAGGGGATTCTTAGTGATGAAATTAATGCCATGTGAAACTCATAAACCACATAAGGAGAAAATGTAATAAGTTCTCATTAATGTGGAAAATAATGAAATAGTAAGCCTTGGAAATTATGATATGAAAGGGAAAAGATAGTAATATAAGGGGGATGATGTGCACCTAAAAAAGGAAAGCCTCATCATTAAAAGATGTAGGGGAATGAGGTGGTAGAGTGATTTCCATGAGGGAAACAAGTGATGATAGGGGTAGGGAAATCTAATAAGAAAAGAAAAGAAATATAAAACACCTACATAGAATAACCAGTGTACACTAGATCAAGAGAGGAAACAATGAAGAGACCAAATAAGAATGGTCATAAAATAAACCTAGCTACCAAAAAGTTTAAAAGAAAATGAGACTGGGGAAAAGGAATGATCCTAAATCATATCACAAAACCACCCCAAACCCATGAGACATAATATATATATATATATATATATATATATATATATATATATATATATATTGACTAATAAAGACCCAAATAATAACCAACCCAAAAGGCCTCATAGAAATCATCAATAATAACCAGTGGCATTTCCCCCCCAAGTGGGTGATTTGTGTGCCATTAGTAATATCCATTTCAATTTACAATTCCAATTTTCCATAGGATGATGTTCTTACCCTTTTGTTATTAACATTTCCATAATTAATCTCTCCTTTTTTGGGGTTTAGCTTTTTATGATGGAACCAGGATCCTAAATCTTGAGAATAGTTCCCCCATTCATCTTTTTGGTTAGACCTTTTTTTTTTAGGAGTTAAAAACCTATGAAGATATTTTTAGTGTGATAGTTTGTCTTCAAGTAATTCTTTGAGAGCAATGAATGTGTCTGTATTCTCCTTAGGAGATAGGTTAGAATTTGGAATGGTCTATCTTCCAAAGCTAGAATTTTCACCGACTAACAAGGGCTGAGTTGAGTCATCAGTCATAACATTATGACTCAAAGGAGCCAGAGAGGTATACATGATCTCTAATTTTGGATTCATATCCAATTTAGTAGGGATATCAGGGATCCTAGTTGAAGGAAAAATTATAGTGGTCCCTCCTGGGTCACTAGACATCTCATTAAAGGATTCTAACTTAATAGTATTTAATAGTTTTAAAAGGGGATTATGAATCCCTTTAGAGCATGAGGCCTTACAATCTTCACTTCCCTTAATGCTATGTGGCTCCATTAGAATCCTATGGTCCCTTTTATCATTAATGTAAGCCATATAAATAGGTCAGGGAACTCTAGGGATGTGAATACAAGAACACAAGTTACAAAGGCATGAGAAACCATCAATTTTGAAGCTTTATCTCCACACACTGCACTTATTTATGATTAGAATGGATTATAGAAAAGGTTTAGTAGGAAAAATAGAAACATTCACCCTAGCCTTCACAAGTCTTTTCCTACCATGAGTGGCTAGTTCAATCAATAAAGGAACCTCAAGAGTCTGAGTAATGCCGAGGATAACATATTCATGCCATAAATCCAATGGGATTTCTAGAAGGGAAATCCATGCTAAAAAGTCTTGGCAACAACCCAAATTATAAGAAAATATTGGATTCCATTTTCAAAGGGAGACAAAAAAAATTCCCATAAGTATTAGACCATCCTAGAGTTTTTTACACAAATCATCCTTGTAAGAAAAGGAGATAAGAAAGTGATCCTTGGCCAAAGGAAAAATATCCATATGTTGTCTAGGTCTCTAGTTCCTATTGGCCCAGATCCTAAATTGATCCTCACTTGGGTTAAACCCATGGAATTTGGCCAAAATAGATAAGTCCCATCATTCCTTTGCCTTTTCCACCATAGAATCTAGGATTGATAAATAGATGCCATCATCCAAGACTAAAGGTAACATCATGTTCCTCCCTCTCTATTACAATTTATAAGAGTTTATGTTTGTTATGATTCCCAAATCTATATTATTAAATACAATATTGTTATATTAGTTAAATCAGAGTAAAATTTTGTGAAACTTTGTAAAATTAGGCCAAAATTTACAAAATTATGTCAAACTTATGAAATTAGGGAAATTAGTGATAAATCGAAGAAACTACACAAATTAGGGTAAGCGTACCAAATTACATAAATTAGGGAAATTATAAAAAATAGCGTAAAATTATGTCAAAATTGATTAAAATAGTGTTAAATAGGGGAAAATTAAATAAATTGAGGAAGTTAGGAAAAAATATAGCAATTAGTGAAACTTGGAAAAATTAGGGAAATCACATAAATTAGTGAAATTTTATTTTTTAATTTGATATGATTATTATTTTTATCTTACATTTTTTCCCTAATTTTCATTATTATTATTATTATTATTATTGTTGTTGTTGTTGTTGTTTTTATTATTGTTACCACATTAGTTTACATTTTTGGTTATATATATGTCAAACTTTAAATTAAGCTCAAAATTTTCAATTTTTTATTCCTCACTACCATTATAATCTACATATGAATATGTAGAAAGTATGGTAATGATAATAGATTATAAAGGAAAATGTGTTGAAGAGGAAGAGATCCGTAAGATTTACACTAGTGCATGGATAAATAGTAGGATGTCAACCAAATTGAATAAATTTTGTGTAGACAAATGGAAGGTTAAGATTAAAAGTTACGAGGAAGAGTCAAATGATGATTTTAAACTTCATAATGAGGATTTTTTGATATATAAATATGAATTCATCAATTGGCAATATTATGGGGTGTGGCTAATTCATAATCCACTACCAACACCCTATGCAATATTTAAATTTTAGAGGTAGAGTTATATGATACGTCTTTAAAATATATCTATATGAAGGTCTTAGGCTCTTCACATTTCCAACAATTAATATTAGGTCTAATACTTGACATAGTCAAGTGTGCTGATATTACCTTTTTACAACCTAATGTACAATTTCACAAAATGAATTTCCATGGTAAGTTACAAGATTAGTATGTAAAGTTATGTCATGCATTATAATTCAAAATAAATTAAAAGCATATTTGTATAAATCCCCAGAAAAATCTAATATATGCATGGTCTTACCTACATTGATGGGTGTCTTTATGCATTTAGATATATTTCTGATTTCATCAATAATACCTAGTGTGTACACATAATGCATCTCTAAATTATCAATACATAGAGTGTGCTAATGATAGATAGGATGGCATGCCTATAATTTTATCTCATTATGTCATGGTATAAGCAAGTATAAATATAAAATTTGGTGAAGAAATTTTTGTTGACTATTATTTTACAGGGAGAGCAAGACTTGAAAAATTGAGAAAAAAATGTAGTTGACAATGATGATTGATGTATATATTAATTTTTTGAAACCTAATTTTGATATTTTATATGGTATTTTGAAATAATATAATTTTATTGGGTTTTTAGTGTTATGTAAAATCTAGTTTATTTTGTAATATATTATTGTTTTTGTTACATTTAAATAGTTAGAATTTAATTTTATAATTACTCTTATATGAATTTGATGAACAAGAGGATTTTTGTAAAAAAAATTAAATAAATATTTATGTTGTGGCGCATCATTAACATCTTCGCATTATGATAAAGATCCCACATAGATTCATATTTCATCACCCACACCATCACTTCCTCTTACACTCCCAAAAACTCATAGAAGATCAACTGGAGCAAGAGATGAACATATGCAATCATCCACTTGCAATCCTCTAAAGCATTCATTTGTAGGGCATCCATTGGTATCTTATACATATCCTTTTCATATTACAAATTAGTTTCTTCAAATTATCCATAAACTAGGATCATCATGGGATGAGTTATTTATATAATAACATGAAGGAGTACAATCACCTGCACCTTAGTTAGATGAATATCCTCATTATATATATATATATATATATATATATATATCTGTGTGTTATATATATATATATATATATATATATATATATATATATATATATATATATATATATATATATATATATATATATATATATATATATATATATATATATCTGTGTGTGTGTGTGTGTGTGTGTGTGGCATGTAAAAATAAGCAACCTTATGATCATAACATGATTTTTTTAAAAGGACATTGAATAGTGTAGGGTGTGGTGAAATCAATGTTTGTGAAACTACTGCACATGATTTTGAGAGTGTTTCACCCCTCAATGCCACATCTATTGTATGCCTTGATGATCAAATATACATCATAATTAATATGTATATCACATCTTTGGGGTGTTTTGACAGTCTATAGGTGGTGAGACTCCTAAGATAACTTGTCGTATATTTTTGATTTAAGGGAGCCAAGGAGATAAATATTTTATTTTATCATATTTTAGGGGATTTTAATTTATTTTCTAATTTATTAGATTTATGGAGTTTTAAATTTATACTTATTGTTTAATTGTAGATCCTCCTCTTTTGTGTCATCTTCCTTATAGCATTATCCATATCATGCTCACCAAATTCATCAAAAAGAGACCACCCACACAAGCCTTGAGGAGGTGTTTTATGCAACATTGAGGGAGGCATATAGATTCTACACCTACTTTTGATGATGATCAACCATTTCATCTAACACTAGATGAGTACAAATATCAAATGTGGGGGAGTGCCAAGGTGAGATTGTATGCCAATGATGACATGAAAATATTAAAAGATGTGTAATGAAAGTAAATATTAATATACTTTTATTTTTTAGTTTAATAAATTATTTTAAAATATTAATTTTTTATGTTATCAATTTAAAAAAAAAATAAATAATTTTACTTTCATTATTATGTTTTAGGGACTTTAAAAAAAGAGTTATTATGTGAGCCATTTTTTTTAAATTTATATTTTAGAATTTAAATGTCAACCAATTAAGCATAAGTTGTTGTTGGTTATTTGTATTAAAAAAGAGTTTGGTTGTGTCTACTATGATGCAAGGATGATTAAATTTTTTATAATAGAGTCCATTAGGAGGATGAAACGACATATATGGGTATGACATCATAATTAATTCAAATATTTTTTTAAATTTTTTTATATGTTTATATTAATTTATAAAAATTTAATGTGCAGGAGAACTACAAGGGTACTATTCATAAGGATAGAGTAGCTAGCTAATCTTTGCACATGAATGTAGCTACATAGAAAATACAATTTGAAAAGTGGTGCAAATGGGATGCAAAATGAGCATCTAGTAATTTCAAAAAAAAGAAATATGGAATGATAGTTTTTTTTTATTTGTATTCATTTATTACAAGTTTTTTATGTTTTCATTTAATTAAAGGATTCAAAAATATATACGACGAATCACACCAAGAAAGAATGAATCAAAGGAAGTTGGTGACTCATTGTTTAAGACAATTGAATGTCGAATAAATTGGTTAAAAATTTGTAAGTTTATTTAAATAATGTAGCTTGTATATTTTAATTCAAATATCAATATTTTTAGCATTTAATTATTTTTTTAGGAGAATGTGTGTGAATTTAAGGCTAATAAGCAAGTATAGGAGCAGTTAAAAACTGTTGGATGTAACACTAATGCATTCAAAAAGTAGGTGTATTCTAGGGGTTTATGTCGATAAGATGTCATTATTTGTTATTTAGTATTTATTTACTTTATAATTGAAATTATCTACTTAACATGAATGAATTTGGAATATTTTAATAATTATGAAATAATGCCATTGTAAGTGACTAGATTGTTGATTTTAGTTGATGGTCTTGATTTTAGAGAGGAGAAGGATGGTGATAATTCTAACTACGGATATCACAAGCCATCATTGCATGAAGTGAAGTATAGTCCAAATATTATAAACTTTAGTTATTAAAATTTGATTATATATATAAACTTAGTATTGTACACTTGAAAAATACTAATCAGGACTTTAACCTTCAATTCTAGACTTTCCAGTTGCTAAAAAGATCGCATTCACCATCTCATTGTGCTTAATTGCTTATATTATGGTCTGAACATATGATTTATATCCCTCATTGTTAGTTATAGACCTTTAACAATTTTCTACCATGTCATACACTTATGTTTTGTGGAGGGACACTAGTGTCGACACTATCGTCAAGATTCCTTATTTGGTGTTCTTACCTCAAAATTCATCCAAATTGTAAAAAAATTGAAACATATGGATCAAAATATTTGTATTATCTAACCATTCATGGTATATTTTCAAAAGGTGTGGTATAAATATAAATCAAAGCCTACTCATTATTCATCTATAAAGTACTAATTAAGCACATATTCAAGCTCATTCAATAAATTACACAACTAAGTTGTATTGCCCTATTATTCCCAATTTATATATCAGTCACAGGACAAATAATATTATAGGTCTAAATCATTCAAATAAAAAATGATGAGTAATACTTTTCAAGTTACAAGTTACATCATTGCATGCCCTTTCATATAACATATTGCACCCTTATGCATGCACTAGCCCACACTTAGGGGATAACTACATATGTATGATTCCCTTCTTAGATTATTATATATGTAGGAAGTGCTCATTGACAAATGGGTCTTTGAGGTCAGCTCAAATTCATGATCCAACTAATCTAGTTTTGGCAAGGTGGCATAACCTAAGGTGAATAACTAGGGTTTGAGCTATATACATTCATCTACAACCCATGTGCATGATCTAGATACATCAATAAAAGGATGATAAAACACCCTAATAGGTATATATATTGCTTCTCAATACAAAAAATATTATGTATAATATTTTTTTTTAAACCACAGACATAAGCATTGGTACAAGTATCCAAAGATCAATATAAGTGGCCAAGCCTCTAGAAATAATATTGATAAAATTTGATGATGGGATCATGAATATCAGTCTACTTGTTTCCATACCTAAATATCTCACATCCACCTAATCATCTAAAAACAAAGTATTATATCTTCTTTTTGTTGTAATTATTAAAATATCAATTGGCATTTTACATTTCATGTATGGTAATTTTCTAGATTTAGCATATGGTGTTATTTAAATTAATTTAATTGGCCTATTTTAGAATAGTTTTATTCATCCATTTGATTAGGATATTATACTTAATTAACCCTCATCCAAATTTTTTAAAAAAGGTTAAACATTTGTTGAAACTAACCTTTGAGTCTTATATGTAACCATTGATTGCTCTAGGGTTCTTTAGCTTCCTAGTGTTTTACATATTATTGTGGATCACTGCCATTCTTTATTTTACCAAGAATAAAATGAATATTTCACCCATGATATTTTTGTGAAATCAAATATAACATATGAATATGAAAAATAATATATTTATAAAGTAAAATATATTGAGCACCAATAATTTCAAATGTTACTAATTGAATAAAATCAAGCATGTTTGACATGTTTCATTGAGCAACTTACCCTTCAAGGTTATAACACTCATCATCTAGCTCCCATTATTCATTTATGGCCTATATTAGGTTCCACGGTCCATGATATTAGTAACCAAAAATTTATATCATCACATCATGGTGATGGCCAAGATGTTCTTCCGACTCCTAAAATCAAATTGGATACACATGGGCCAAGTTTTCCATCATTTGATTGTGAAACTTGTTGACTATTTTGACCATAATTCAAAGTAACCCAACCCCCTATATTATAAAACTTGATATATGGGTCTATTAGCATGTAAAATGGTCTTCATGGTCAATTTTATGTCATTTAATATGCTTTTATGCTTGGTCATAGTCTAATTTAGTCCTTGTGTCATTTTGTGTCACTTGGGGGTCATTTTAGAGTCATTAATGAAGGTGGTACAATTTACTTGATGTAAAAGTATTATAAACTCACTTCAAACATCTAATATGTCATATTCATTTTTAATAATCTCAATCCTAACTAAAACTTGTAGGTTCCTAACTAAATTCAAGAAAATAAGTGAAAAAGAAGGAATTTTGGTAGTTGTACGACCTATAGAGGAGAGTGGCACATGGAAAAATATTTTACAGTGACCCTTAATTTACCATAACTCCATTTTCATGTTTTTTTAAATTTTTAATCATAAAAAATTGTTGAAAATCATTTCTCTTCTCTATCACTCCACTAGGCATACAAAATTAGTCAATAGGTCTTCTGATGGTATGGTCAGTAGGAGAGGTTCCAAGTCAAACGCTCTTGGTGGTGGATATTAAAAATTTTATAATTAATTTTTATGGTAGGATTTGGAATAATGTTTACCTATAATTTTTGAACCATTCTTAAGAACATGACTATCTTATTTTGTTTTTTAATCCCCACACCCTATAGGTTTTACTTTTATTTGAAATTATCTGTACAATATAGTTGGTGAATTTGCTTCTAGATGATGTGTAATTCCTTATATCATGTTTAAAATCTTTGGTTTCACATTTAAAGGTGAGTGTATGAGCCAAACAATTCAGTTTTCAAGATGAGAACACCATTAATAAGTTATAGACATATTTCACCATGTGTAGAGGTCATTTTTGTTTTATGGTTTCATAGGAATGTGTTATGTGGTGTTTCATGTTTTTCATGACATATTGATCTTCCTAATTTTAAAGTTCAGTTTCAATGGCTACCTTCATGGAGTTTCAGTCAAGAAGGACCAACATAGTTAATTTCTTGCATGGTTGTCATACACAGTCAGTTGAATGAAGTGTTGAGAATGTTCATGAGGATATAATAAAGTTTCCCAAGAGGTTTAAAACTTTATTATTACATGAATAGTCAATAAAAAATCTTAAATAACACATGAGGGACTGTGCCAATCAATGCAAACTATACACATAGTCATACACCATTGATATGCACCTACAGGTGCCCTCAGGAGATAATCACATTAAAAGGAAGTATTTTAATTGGGTTGAAGTTATTCATGGTGAAAATAATCCATTTAAAATTTGATACAGGGTATAAGACTTATTGAATTCTCACACTCAATGTAATTTTTCATGTCTTACCTTTACTTCCTTGTCTGCAACTATGTGCACACCTAAAGGTGGCTCTAACAGAAGCCTGAGGATGTTGCATAGGGAGTTTGAATGTGTTAGAGATATCCATACATGTTTTAAGATTTTAATATACCATGATAATCATGATTGAGGTAAATGAGAAGTAGGCAATATTTAGAAGCCATGTTCAAGTTGAAGAACTGAGTTCAGGGACAAGTTTCCTTAAAATATTCGAAACAGAGCTTGGGCTACTTTTAGTGCTATCATGAAATGTGTAATGGAAGGTCTAGATAGATCCCAAGTGTTCAATCATGAAGCAATAATGTAGGGTAACACCTTTAAAAATAGATTAAGTGATTTGGATAATATGGTTCTATATTAAAAGGCTTCAAATCCATGCATTTTTTCATTGCAGTAGGTTAGTACTCTCTATAGTAGCTTGACTCCAAATGACCTTATTGTCTAACATGTCATAACAAGAGCATACCTTAATATTAATAAATCCTATTAGGGTGAAGAATATATTTGTGTTTCAAGTAACATGAAAAAGGATTCAATTACAAGGTATTAACCTATATCACCATCTACATGTGTGCCTTGCCTTTAAGAAGTCCATATACAGTCTAACTATAGGTATTTGCAAGCCCATGATAGAAACTTAGACATGGAAATATGAAAACACAAACACTTGAAAGTTGGAAGTGCCTCCAAATACCTTAAAAATGATCCTAAACCATGTGGTATAGGTTTTAAGGAGTTAAAATGGATCTATAGGATCCCCTTTTGCTTCAAGGATAGACAACTATAGTTGAATGTAGTATGACAATGATCTAAAGAATGATTGCCTTGGTGATTGGCCTAACATATTCATGATGTGGCAATCCTTAGTGACTTTTAAGTGGTTAGATACTTCAATAATGATTTCAAGGTAGTGTATAAGGTACAATATACAAATGTTCACCTACATATATGGTGTTTTGGAGCAAGTAATACAGTCACAATTGATTGTAGTCTAGACCTTCCAAGAGGAAGGTAATAATTGAAAGGGTTTTGGCTAAGCTTGGGTCATGAACATGTTTTAAATATACCCCATAATGGTAATACCATTTTATGATACTCCAATCATGTGGATAAAAGTTAAGATTTGGTCCTCAAAAGCAACCTACAATCCATACTCAAAATCCTACACACAACCAACATTCTAAAGATCTGTCTTAGGTTTTAAAAAGTTTAGTGGTGCCAATGATGTGATCCAAACCTAAAAATATGTAAAAAATGTCCACATAACCTAATTAATCCTATCATATACTCCTTTTTATTGAGATAATAGGGAAGATGCCCTTTGTTTTGTCTTACATAGAAGGCACTCCCCGAGTGTTGAAACTTTGTAGGTTTAACAAGTAAGGTTAAGAGAATGACTTGAAAGGTATTTAAACCTTGAAAGAGGATTAAGTGAGATGTTTTGAACATGTATGAATAGGAATGGGGTTCCAAAATTCCCTGAGACCAAATAGGGTGTCCTAATCCTACATAGATGTAGATATACCTATTAGGTCTTAACTAGGCCTAATGGCCTAAAAGAGGTCTAACCTCACTTATAAGGCTAGGAGAGAATTGAAATGAATTGGAACACATTAAATAAGAGATTTAAAGTGTGTTATACCCTTCAATTGGTAGAAAAGACCACATATAAGCCAATTCTTGGATTATATCATAACAGGGTGCACAAAATGCCTTAAAGGACTCGAGAGGCCAGGTTTGGAAGTTCACAATAGCATGGATGCTTAGCATCAGAGTATGAGGAGATGGGATAAGTTGAAGAGGGTCCCAAACTTACATTTTGTGGAATTTTTTCACAATTTTAACGTCAAACCTTTATGAATAAATGTCAAGGGTTAGAAACACCTAAAACCCTCTAAAACCCTTACTAGGAACATGATAAAAAAGATGAATGAGATAAATCTAGATGGGATAGTTTGAGAATAAAAGTGATTTGATATTGAAGAAGACTCCCCAAGGCTACTTCCAATCAATTTGGTTTCCACCCTACTTATACAGATAGGGTGTAAAACTAGTTTTATTGATAGTTTTGTGTATTTTATATGTACAAAAAGTTTTAAAAAGATTTAATTCACTTTGGGAGGAAGAATATGAACTAATATAACTCTTAATGTTCATTTATTTCATCAGATAATCTCAAAAGTGCCTCTACTAACACCTTCATCTCAGACAATCCAAACTGGCATAGTGGAGGAATGACCACCAAGTGAGAAGGTGAAAAATATAAGTGAGAGGCCTTTTAAGGTATGCATAATGAATATAATGTCATGAGGACTCTTGAAAAGTGTTATACACTCCATGATATGGATTATATTAGAAAAATAAATTCCATCTTAGTGCCAAGTGTGAAGAGTGAGTGAAAGAAGAGTGATTAAGACTACAAGCAGTTAGAAAACTTGGCCAGAAAAATATTTATGATTAGGGACACATAAAATACATGTTGGAGCATGTTTATAATCCATCCCTAATATTTAAATTATATCATCTATCCCTAGTCTACTATGAAACACTCATGGAAGGCTAAATGATGAAGAGAGTTTCTAGGCAAACAATTGAAGAGTCCTACACCACATTTGAGGAGTTTCATACCCTTAAGGGAAAATTTTTCAAGTAGACCTCACATGGTCTGTCTCATAATATAATATGATTTTAAATATTTTTATTAGTTTGATACATGTTCTAGTGACTCTTTTACTTCATTCTTCTCTCTCCTCTCACATTCTATAAGTACTAGCCATTTTGGCTCTTGTTGGTTAATTCCACACCATGTATGGTGAATCCCTACTCATTTGATGTTGTAATTTGCCTTTTAAAAATAAATAAAATATATTTTTGAGTTCATGAACATTTTTTATAAGTGTTTGAATTGATGAATGGTGAGGTTTGATAATAAGTTCTATCCTTGCTTCCCCTTATCCATTCATGTTTATGCAAGAGTTCTCATTCTACAAATCATATAGAGTGTATCTAGTGTGTTAGGCTCCTTTCAAGTGGAAAAGTGTCCTTAGATAAAATGATATAATCTATGGTCTACTTACCTTGAGTTATCTCATGCATGTGACCTCTATATTGAAACGCTTATATTAGAACATCTTAGGGCTTGAAATCTATTTTGTAGGTTTTATTTCTTAGTGAAAGAAGTATGATAAAATTATGGAAATATTCATGGTGTATCACCTCCTTAGATTAGTTTCCTTTCATGCATATTTATTCCCCCTTTCCCATAAAAAATTAGTTAGAGTAGGTGATAAGCATTTCAAGATCAATTCAGGGAGCTATCCCTTAGACCTAGAGGTCTACTTCTACTATAGGTAAACCCACGTACTTATAAGTATTACCATGTTACCCAAATATTAGTGTAGGAATTAATAACCTCCTCTAGGTTGAAAGATTTTATGACAAATTTTTTGGTACACCTGGTGGGACTCATTGTCCTCAAGACAACTTGTCAAGGTGAATGTTGGTCTTGACAACATCAACTACATAATTGGTGTGCTACTTAGAATTTAAGGTAAAATATAGTTGTAGACCATTTTTTTTCTTATATTTTCTCTCATAATTCATGGTAATTTATAGTTCATCTTCTAGTAGAGTGTTCAATCCTATCAATCCACCTATTCAACTTGAACATCCTCTTGAAGTTTGACACCCTCAGGTTATACTTCCCTTTGAAGAGTAAGAGGATTTTTCTAGCCAAGAAAGTGAAAAACTTAAAGAAGTCATAGATAGGAAACATGCCTTCCTAGCCTTCAACACTAATAATATAATCCATATTGATGAATATGATGCCATTCCCCCTAATTCTATAAAGAGTGTGCCTACATTCAGTGGTGAAGGTCATGTCACACCTAGTGAACACATCAGGGATATCTCCAATTTCTATAGTTTCCACATTTTCACTAAGGAAAATGTTTCAATTAGACTTATTTCCATTTCCCTTAGAGGGAAATCACTTGACTAGTATAGGACTTTGCCCAGTGGATGCATCATAATATGGGATGACTTTGGAGTGTTCCTAACTTCAAGATTTGAAGATGAAAGTGACCACACTTCACTCATACATCAACTCAATGTAATCCAAAGAGTTACCAAGGAAATAATTCATGACTTCAATGAGAGGTTTCAAAATACTTGGTATAGATTGGCTCATCCTATGATACCACCTACTATCTTTGTGTTCCCTTCATACTTGAGAGCCATTGGTACTGATATTTCCATCATCTTACAATCCATGGGTGGTTTCACTCTTCCCTAAGCATATGAACTTTCCATTAGAGTTGAGAATGGCCTCATTAAAGCTAAAAATATACCTCCTAAAGTGTATATGACTCTATTTCCTAATGTTCTAGCTGCTACTTTAAACATTTCTCAAATACCCAATGCTAATGCTAAGTCTAGGACTACTTCTAAGAAGGTAGATGATGTCATGGATAAAGATACATAAATTCAAATGTTGAGAGGTCAGATTAGGTAAGCCAATATGAAACTAGGTGATAATAAAATCCCTATCCCTATCTATAAAAATATGGTCAATAATATGGGAGAGGGAAAGGTCAAGGGAAACCTAATTTCAATAGGCTTACTAATTCATACAATCCCAATTCTACCTCTAACATAAGAGCTATTATACCAGTGCATAACAACTTAGTACAAGGAGAAGATTGGAAACAAGGCCAATTCATGTATGATAATTAAAGTTGCGTGAAAGCTCTAGTTTCCTAAGGAGGTGTCAATCCTCTACTATTAGTTGAAGATGAAGCCTTGATGCAAATAAGTGAAGGTTGGCAACCTCAAGAAGAAAGTTTCACCAACTTCCTAGTTGAAGATACCTTTGTGCTCAACCAAGTAAATTCTATTGAATAGAACACAAGAGATAAGAGGAAGGATTTAAGAGGTGATAATAATGTGCCTACAAGTTCATCTAATCATCCTACAAGGCATCAAGGCATGACTGCAAGCATGGTAGTCATAAATACTCCTACACCTTCTCAAAATCAGAATGTGGTAAGGTCTACTTAAGGTGCCTCAATTCCTCAAGTTCCAAAAAATTATTTTCCTCAAAAGGACTAAATATAAGGTAAACACTTTTTCTCTAAACATAGTAGATTCATTCAAGAATGCCAAGGCATCCATTTCCTTTTGGGATGTCCTTCATATGCTAGCCAAAAATAACTCTTGCAAAAATAGTTATCCACTATTCCTACTAGTCCTTCATCTTTAAGAAATATTCATGGTAATGTAGCTCTTACCAATTACCCTAAAAAAATGATGGTACCATATAACAAATCTAATAAGCCCCCACCTTTTTACCTCACTCTCATTGTGGGTGATAAATTAGTCCATAATTACATAGTTGATAGTGGTGCCTCTACATTAGGCATGCCCAAAGTTGAAGCTTATAATTTGGGACTAAAATATGAACTCCATAAAAAAGGAGTGATTCAATTATATGGTACACCTACCAAGATAATAGGGTTCATTAAAGGATTGAAGGTTTTCCTCCATGACTATCTTAGTTTCCCCATCCTTCAAGACATTGTTGTTGTTGACCTTCCTACTCATTTTGCAATCTACCTTTCAAGATATTTTATATCCAAGATAGGTGGCGACATCTAATCTAATTGGTCCTTCTTGGCCTTTAGGATAATATATGGAACCAAGGTGACCATAATAACTTAGCCACTTACAATATTCCACATTGAACCCTATGTAGAGGAAAGTTCAAACTTGAATTATGTTAACAATGAGAAGGAGGAGTCTAATGTGGATGATTCTGATTTTTTTAAGATTGAGAGCATAGATTACTTGTTTCTAGATGAGTATGGTATAAATTCTCATGAGTATGATCCTTATGAATTCTTTGAGAAAACTGACCTTGACACCTATTTCATCCATGAAGAACCATTTGATCAAGTTGAGGTAAGTATGAAACATTATTTCTCACAAGCTGTTGAGAGTAACTACTTGATCCATGTATATGATGATGATATATTAAAGAACACTATTGATTATGATAGTGGGAAGAATGATGCATTCCTACCTATAATTTATGAAGCTACCCTTGATGATTCCATTCATGAGGAAGAGGAAGGTGACTCATGGTAGCGTTTTAATGCCATATGTCAAGAATTTGATCTATTAAGTAATGCTACTTCCTCTCCTAAGAAGTATATATCTGATGTGTTTTCTAATGAGTCTAACAAACATGATGTTGAGTGTTTCATCAAGTATGAAAGTGTATATCAGTATGTTTTCCAAGGATTTGCATTCATAGATGAGTCTCATGAATACAAGGTCGATTTTGTTATGCTTTCAGAACAATCAAGATCCCAACTTGAAGTTGAACCTTATTTAGAGGTATTGGAACATGATGATAAGGGACTTGATGAGCATACACATCAATTACATCATGCCCAAGAGGATGGAAGGATTGAGGCAACTATCATCACTATTATTCTATAAGTTGAGGAGTGTAGATAAAATATGAAAAATATAAACCAACTTGTAGCCCCAATAAAGGTCTTTGGAGAGTATAAAATAACATTCATGAAGCTTTTGAATAGTCCACTTTCAAACATGAGGAGATCCAAAGATGGTAAGCTTATTGACCATCTACATAGTCAAGTGGTTGATGATGAGCATGATTCACATGCTATATTTCCTTCATGGAGTGACAAGGATGCAAGAGGAATCATATTTGACCCTAGTTGAAGTATGGTAATACGTTGTTCACCTCAAGCATGAGTTTTCGTAAATATTATATTAGGTGTGTGTGTCTTTTTTTCAATTGTGTGTGTATTCCATAAGTGTTCTAGTTGAACACATATATGTCTCCTTTGGTATGTCTTATTTTGTGTGTCTTTCCTTTGTGTTTTTTATGGTTTAAAGTGAAAACTAGTCTTGGCATAGCAAGCATACCACCCCTAGGAAATCACTAAGAATGTTGACTATTTTGACCACAAGTCAAAATAAGTCAACCCATTATAGTCTAAAACTTGATATAGGAGTATATTAACATGTAAAATTTTGTTTCATGGTCAATTTGATGTCATTTAATATGCTTTTAGCCTTGGTCATAGTCCATTTTAGTCTTTGTATCATTTTATGTCACTTGGGGGTCATTTTAGAGTCATTAATGAAGGTGGTATGGTTTCCCTTGATGTAAAATGTTCTAAACTCTCTTCCAATGTCTAATATGTTAGATTACTTGTCAAGAATGGTAGTCCTAACTGAAACTTGTAGGTTCCTAACTAAATTCAATAAAACAAGTGAAAAATAAGAAATTTTGGTAGTTATATGGCCTATAGAGGAGAGTGGCACATGGGAAAATATTGTACAGTGACCCTTCAGCTCCCTTAACTACATTTTTAAGATTGATCTACTTTAGAATCATAAAAAATGGCTAAAAACCATTTCTCTTCTCCATTGTGCCACTAGGCATACAAAATTGGTCAACATGTCTTCTGATGGTACAACCAATAGGAGAGGTTCCAATTTAAATGCTATTGGTGGTGGATAGTAAAATTATTCTAATTAATTTTCATGGTAGGATTTGGAAGAATGGTTGATATACTTTATGAACCATTCTTAAGAAGCTAACTATCTCATTTTACTTGCTAATCCCCACACCCTATAGGGTTTGATTTTATTTAAGATTGTTCATACAATCTAGTTGGTTAAGTTGCTTCCAGATGAGGTAGAATTAATTATCTCATGGTTTCAATATTTTGTTTCACATTTTAAGTTGAGTACATTAACCAAATAGATTAGGTTGCAAGATGAGAACACCATTGATAAGTTATAAACATATTTCACCATGTGTAGAGGTCCTTATTATTGTAATGGTTTAAAATGAACATGTTATGTGGAGTTTCATGTTTTTCATGACATATTTATATCCATCCTTGTAAATTTTAGTTTCAATGGCTATCTTCATGAATTTTCAATCAAGAAGGACCAACACAATTAATTCCTTGCATGACTGTCATACACAATCAACTGAATGAAGTGTTGAGAATGTTCATGAGGATGTAATGAAGATTAAAAAGAGGTTGGGCACTTTTTTATGACATGAATAGTCAATTAAAAGTCTCAAATAACACATGATAGACTATGACAATTAATGCAAACTATACACATAGTCATACAACATTGATATGCACCTACAGGTGCCCTCAAGAGATCATCACATCAAAAAGAAGTATTTGAATTGGGTTACAGTTATTCATGGTGAAAAGAATACATTTGAAATTTTATAGAGGGTATAAGACTTATTTAATGCTCATACTCTATGCAATTTTTCATGTCTTACCTTCATTGCCTTATTTGTAACTGTGTGCACACTTACAGGTGGCTCTCACAAAAGCTTGAGGATGTTACATAGGGAGTTTGAACATGTTAGAGATATACATAAAATTTTAAGGATTTAAATATACCATTACAATCATGATTGAGGTAATTGAGAAGTAGGTAAGCTTGGGAATCCATGTTCAAGTTGAAGAACTAAGTTCAAGGATAAGTTTCCTTAAAAGCTCTAAAACAAATCTTGGGTTACTTTAGGTGCTATCATGAAATAGTGTAACAAGAGGTCTAGATAGATATTAAGTATTCCATCATGAATCTATCATATAGGGTAAAACCTTACAAAATATAGTGAGTGGTTTGGCTAATAGGGTTCCATACTAGAAGGATTCAAATCCATGTTTATATTTACTGCAATAGGTCATTACTCTCTACAATAGCTTGACTCCAAATGACCTTATTGTCTAAAGTAGGATAACAAGAGCATACCTTCATATTAGGACATCCTATTAGGGTGAGGAATATATTTGTGTTTTAAATAACATAAAAAAGGATTCAATTACAAGGTATTAACCTATATTACCATTTACAGGTGTGCCTTACCCTCAAGAAATCCATCTACAGTCTAACTGTAGGTATTTGCAGGCCCATGCTGGAAACTTAGACATGGAAATATGCAAACACAAACATTTATAAGTTTTAAGTTCCTATAAATACCTAAAAATAGATCATAAACCATGTGGCATAGGTTCCAAGGAGTTAAAATGCATCCACATGATCCCCTTTTGTGTCAAGGCTAGTCAACCATAGTTGACTGTAGTATGACAATGATCTAAAGAATGATTGCCTTTGTGATTGACATAACATATGCATGATGTGGCAAGAGATAGTGACTATGAAGTGGATAGAGAATTCAATAATTATTTCAAGGTAGTGTATAAGGTTCAATATACAAATGTTCACTTAAAAGTATGGTGTTTTGGAGTAAGTAATATAGTTATAGTTGACTGTAGTCTATAGATGCCAAGAGGAAGGTGATCGTTGAAAGGGTTTTGGATAAGCTTGGATCATGAACATGTTTTAAAGAAACCCCACATTGGTATGACCATTTTATGAGACTCCCATCATGTGGATATAAGGTAAGATCTGATCCTCAAAAGCAACCTACACTCCATACTCAGAATACTGCACATAGTCAACATTTTAAAGGTCTGTCTTAGGTTTTGGAAGGTTTAGAGGTGTCAATGATATGATCCAAACTGAAAAATAAATACATAAGGTCCCCATAACCTAATGAATCCTATTATACACTCTTTTTGTTTAGGATAATAGGGGAGATTCCCTCGATTCTATCTAAGATAGAGGGAACTCCCAGAGTGTTGAAACTTTGTAGGTTTATTAAGTAAGGTTATGAGAATGAATTGAAAGGTGTTGAAACATTGAAAGAGGATGAAGTGAGATATCTTGAACATGAATGAGGTTCTACAGGTCATTGAGAACAAATAATGTGGACCAATCCTATATACATATAGACAGACCTATTAGGTCTTAACTAGGCCTAATGGCCTAAAAGAGGTCCAACATCACTTTTAAGGCTAGAGGAGGATTGAAATGAATTTAAAAACCTTCATGGGGATGTTTTAAGTGTGTTAAAACCTTTAATTAGTAGATAAGACCATAGATAAGCCATTTATTGGCTTAATATCATAATAAGATGCATAAAATGCCTTGGAGGACTCCAGAGGCCAAGTTTGGAAGCTCACAATAGCATGGATGCTTAGCATGGGAGTATAAGGAGCTATGATAAGATGATGAGGGTCCCAAACTTACATTTTGTGGAATTTTTTCATAGGTTTACCATTAGACCTTTATAAATAAATGTTAAGGGCTAGAAACACCTAAAACACTCTAAAACCCTTACTAGGGACCTGATTGGAAATATGAAGAAGGATAGACATCCATATGAGATAGTTTGAGTATGAAAGTGATTGTATCTTTCATAATAATCCCCAGGTCTACTTCCCATCAATTTGAATTCCACCCTACTTATAGGGATAGGGTGTAAAATTAGTTTTATTAACAATTTTATGTGTTGTGTAGGTACAAAAAGGTTTCAAAAGATGAAATTCACTTTGGAAGGAATAATAAGACATAATATAACCCCTCATGTTCATTTATTTCATTATATAAGCTCACAAGTTCCTCTACTGACGCCTTCATCTTAGCCAGTCTAAACTAGCATAGTGAAGAAGGAATGACCACCTAGAGAGAAGGTGAAAACTCCAAGTGGGAGGCATTTTAAGGTATACCTGATGAATTTAAGGGAACAAGGACTCTTGATAAGTGTCATAAACTCCCTTTTATGGATTATATTGGAAAATTAAAGACCATCTTAGTGAGAAATGTGATGGGTGAGTGAAAGAAGAGTGATTAAGACTATAGGCAGTGAGAACACTTGGCCAGAATAATATTAACGATTAGAGACACATCCAATGCATGTTGGAGCATGTTTATAACCCCTAATTCATATTTTAATGATATAATTTATCCCAATTCTTTTGTGGAACACTCATGGAAGGCCAAATGATAAAGAGAGGTTCTAGGCAAGAAATTGAAGATTCTTACTCCACATTTGAGGAGTTTCATACCTTTGAGGGACATTTGTCCAAGTAGACCTTGCATGGTCTATCTCATAATTATTTATCCTATGGGTGTAACTCTTTATCTTAGGTTGATACATGTTCTAGTGACTCTTGGGATTAATTATTCTCTCTCCTCTCTCACATTCTATAAGTACTAGCCATTTTGGCTCTTATTGGTTAATTACACACCATATAGGGAGAATCCCTATTGGTTTGATGTTTTATTTTGAATTTGAATAATAAATACAATCTAGTTTTTATTTTATGAACATTTTTTCTAGGTGTGTGAAGTGATGAATGGTGAGCTTTAGTGATAAGTTTTATCCTTATTTCTCCTTATTTTTTCATGTTTATGCAAGATTTCTCATTCTAATAGATCATATAGAGTGTAACTAGTGTGTTAGGATATTTTCAAGTGTAAAAGTGTCCTTAGATATAAAAATCTCATATATGGTCTTGTTGGCCATTTTTTGTCCCACATACCAATTTTTGCCTGAGTGTCAGAAGATAGAATTTCAAGTAAGAAATGGCAAGTCTTTAGAAGACTTTAGACTTTCAGCAACCCATGACTTAAATGGTTTTATAATTTAAAAAGTTACAAAGCTCTAAAGTAGTAATTAATAAGGTGTTAAAGACCTAAAATGACCTTAAACATAAGGATTGGGCTATCTCATTGGGAAGTCTTTGGGTTTTCCAAAGGAAACAACTTCGGGTTTCCTACGCAGCACAACTTATTTCACTTCATGAGTAATCAATAATGATAAGTTTGAAGTAAGTAAGTAGTGGGGCTTGGAAAGATTTATTTGGTCTAGGTAGTGTATTTAAAGTTATCCAAGGAGCACTACTTAATTACTTCATATGTTTTGAGTAGTCAAAAACCCAAAATAAGTAATGGGACATCAAAATCCCAAAGCAAGTTGAGCAGCCATGAAAGCTCAAAGTCATGATCAGACAAATGAAAGGTTGTCACATGGCATAAGCTGGAGAAAAAAGGGCCAATAAATAAAGAACAAGTGGCACAAGGATGAAAAATGAGCATGGGATAGTCCAAGTGGCTAGTAGCTAGAAATTTATGAAGGATCTCATCCTTCAATATGGTTTGCTCTTGATAAACAACCGTCCAAACGTAGGAACAACATGGGTCAGTTTGAACTCCCAAGAATGGAGACCCACATCCTTCTTTAGATAGGACATGAAAAATTAAAATATGCCATGTTATTTAAATAAAAAGATAAATATAGTCATGCCAAAAAGAGATATCTAGTTGCCTACAATGTGACTTCTCTCAGCTTTACGAAAAGAGATTTGAATGCGGGAGTGGTTCAAAGAGGTTATGTAGTGATATTAGACGACATGTTTCATGGAAAATGAGGATGATAAAAATGATGATCAGTGATTTATTCTCTCTTTCCATGTATATATATATCTCTCTCTTCCTATTCTCTATATATCATGTGACTTGCCTTTATAATGCCCCATAGTTTTTTATCATTTTGTCATCTTGTTGGGAGATGAATGCCCATTGAGATGATTTCAAAAGTGTACTCCTTTTAATAGGATAAACCCTATCAAATTATTTTAAGAACTACCTCTTGAATTTAATTAGACTTGATTTCCTTATCTATTTCATGTCTTCAATTAGTGCTTTAGCATGCTTGTCGCTTGGTGGGTTTGTGAATGCATTTATTCCTAGTCCATTAGCCTGTTGCTTGCCTCTTTAAAGTATTTTCAAGTTTTGCAAGGCTAGATTAGTATTCTGATTGAACCTCTTCCATCATGTGTTAACTTGACCCTAATATCATGCAAGCCCAAGTCACCTCATGACTGATCTAGTATGGGTTTGAGCGTAGATGAGTGTCCATTTATTTCTAGTGCATCATTTTGTTAGCCCTCTTAGGAGACCTTATCTCCCTTCTAACCCTTTTCCCTATGAAGTTTCATTTTAGTATTAGTTTAAGGTGATCCAAAAAGAGGAAATAGCCTCTTTAAAAATCCTAAAGGCTCAAACTCACCATAGGACACCCACATCTTGAGGTTGTTCCCATGCTTATAGCTGGAAGTGGGAGAGCCTAAAAAACACTCCCACAAGGCTGTAATTCCATCCTATAATAGTTTTGGCATGATCGATGGGACCAAGGTACAAAGTAGTAAAAGGAGTTTTGATGTTGTTCTTTTACATATCAGCCTTTGGAGGTATTCAACAAACATCAATGGTGACTTTGAGCATCTATCAACTAGTTTAAGCAACCCAAGTGCTTAATAATCATTATTTGATTTTGAAAGCAAGTATTAGTGCCATTGATGACTCCAAATAAAAGCTCCTAGTTATGAGCATACCAAGTTCATCTCTTTGAAGTTTTAATCAACTCTGACTTAACTTATGAGGCTAATATGAATAGCTAAGTTAAATATTCCTATTATTCACCTCCTTATCAGTAGCCCCAGTATGATCCTCATGATCCATATGAGCTTAATCAACCATACCAATATTTTTATCAAGGCCATGATAAACCTTGGAAAGTTACTCATGGTCCATATATGTAGGAGTATTACCCTAGTCATCCATATGAACAAGACCATCAAAATAATGCTCCTCATCAGCCCTATCATGAGCCATCTATACCAACACTTAGGCAAACTTTAGTGAGCCTTGACAAGCATGCACTAGAGTTGTGCTAAAAAAAGTGTTATGGAAAAAATGTCCCTACTCACTAGATCTATTATGTGAGGGATTCATTGTAGTAAGTGAAATCAGAATGGGCACCTATTGAGAGAGAAAATTAGAACAACCTCACTAGTGACATGATGGATATATGCGGTTACATTTAGAGTGTTGAGGATAAGTTAGAGAGACTTGAAGAATAGTAGGACCAACCCCACCAACCTATGGTGCCTATGTACACACCTTCATAGCCTTCTTGTGTATCACTCATTCTTCCTAAAGAGAACATTTCAAGTACTCCTTTGAATCTTCCAAGTTCATCATATGTTCCATAGTCTTTTCCTACTTGGAAATCCATCCAAGAGGGATGTTAAAAAAATGAAGTGCTTGTTTATAACAGTTTGTTGTTTGGACCCAAGACTTCATCCCTCTTTAAGAGCCTTCTTGTGTTCCTAACCACCTTAATGAGGATCTATTTCAAGATAATATAGAAAATTAAATTAGAGAGTTGGAGCTAAAGGCAATTAAATAAGAAGAAAGGTAGAATCAACAAATGAAAGTAGAACCACTAACTTTCCCATCTTGGAGCTAAGTCACACAGCTAGGTAAATCCAAGGTCATTCAACCCCTATCCCTCCTTCCTTAAGAGCCTCTATCTTTTCCATCTTGGAAATCCATTTAGATCAATGGGTTGAAGGAGGTGGTGTTTCCTAAAATTAGACAAGAAACCTTGCAGCCTCCATTCTTTTCCGTTTAAAAGCTTAAAGGCTTTCCTTTATGGAGAGCCATTAAACAAACAAAGAATCAAGAAGAGGAGGTGAGGGTGATACAAGTAGATTAGCTTTAGGACAAAAATTAGGAACATATGGTAGCTTCCCTGAACCTTTCTCACCTTGTTGAGCATTTTCAAGAGCCTATTATGCCACTCTTTGAGAAAGAGCCTCTCTTCTATGAGGAAAACCAAAGAGATGCATCCAAAGAGGCTGAGGAGGAGGATATAACAAGTAACTATGAGGAAGAAATCACCATAGGGTCCCCCCTTGGCCAAAAAAATATCAATGTAGACTTCTTGAATGAAGGAGAACATATTGAAGATTCTTTTGTAGTTGTGCATGAAGTGGATTGCACTATTGAGGATGCAAAGCTGCCACTTTATATGGATAATGAAGGGGTCAAGGATATCAATTCCATGAATAAGCTGCCACATGTTAAAAGTGATGAGGAAATGAATGAATTAGATGATCAAACTAATGAACTTATGGAGCATCTAGAGGTTCCCAATTAGTTGAAGGGCTCATTTGAGGACTTGTTTGAGATTTTGAGGGCTAGTTATGTTCTTCTCCATGGCAACTATGGTCTGGTTGCATCCAAGAAGAGCCATTTTTTCATGAAAATCATGGGGGATGGAGTGGGCAGTTTTCTAACTCTGCCACCCCAAGAGTGCATTGTTGATATGGACTTGTTTCAGATCTTTTGAATAGGCTATCAGCTCCTTGATGAGCCTAAAAAACATAGAATAAAAGATAAGCCCAATCTTTTTCAAGAGGCCATAGAAATCAAAGAGGTTTCCCTTATTAAACCACCATTAGAGGTTGTAATTAGGGAGCCATATGAAGAGTTTGGGATTGTCTGGATTCACATAGCTGACCTATTTAGAGCTACTTGGTTCTCATCGAGCATAATGACAAAGAAGCTGATAGTTGCAACAAAGAAGAGGCAGGCATCAAGGAAAAGGGTCAAGAAATTATATGCCTTATTCAGTCCCCTATCTCATAACAAAATAAAATTATCAAACTATCCTTTTGATCTAGGAGGAAATGCTACATATAGTTTTAGGATGTATGTATTAGATTAGTTTTGTTCAAATTCTTCCAAGTGCTATTTCAAGCACATTTTTTTTGTTTTGTTCTAGGCTAGTTTCTTTTCATTTGGTGCCTTAGGGACTTTGTTTTGTGTTTTTGTGCTATCCTCATTACTTCAAGAGGCATTTCTAGAAATGTTTAACCTTGTATCTAGTTTTAGACCAGCCTAATTACAGAGGTTGATGACTCCATACCTAATGGACTAAGCAAGGCAAGTGGTTGGGTTCTCAATCATAGCAAACATGATTCCTTATGAGTCACTAGAAATGTTGGCCATTTTTTGGCCCACATACCAATTTTTGGACCATGAATTAAATGGTTTTATAAGTTGTAGAGTTACAAAGCTTCAAAGTAATAAGTAACAAGGTGTTAAAGACCCAAAATGGTCTTGAATAGAAGGCTTCGGGTTATCTCATTATGAAGTCTTTGGGTTTTCTAAAGGAGACAACTTCAGGTTTCTTGGGTGGCACAACTTATTTCACTTCATGAGTAATTAGTAATGATAATTTTGAAGTAAGTAGTGAGGCTTGGAAAGCTCGATTTGGTCTAGGTAGTGTATTTTGGGTTCTCCAAGGAGTACTACTTAATTAATTCATAATTTGTGAGCAGTCAAAAACCCAAAATAAGTAATGAGACATCAAAATCCCAAAGCAAGTTGAGCAGCCATGAAATCTCAAAGTCATGATTAGATGAATGAAAGGCTATTACATGGCATAATTTAGAGTAAAAAGGGCAGATCAACAAAGAATAAATGGTACAAGGATGACTAATGAGCACAGCAGAGTTCAAGTGTCTAATAACTATAAATTTATGAAGGATCTCATCCTTTAATATGGTTTAATCCTAATAAGTAACCATCCAAATGTAGGAATAACATGGGTCAGTTTGAACTCCCAAGCATTGGAGACCCACATCCTTCTTCAAATAAGACATGCAAAAGTGAAAGATGCCATGCCATTTAAATGCAAAGATAAGTGCATTCGTGCCAAAAAAAGACATCTAACTACCTATAATGCAACTTCTCTCAACTCCACCAAAAGTGATTTGAATGTGGGAGTGGCTCAAGGAGGTTGTGCGATGATCTTGGGTGACATGTTTCATGATAAAGGAGGATGACAATAGTGGTCATCAATGATTTCTTCTCTCTTTCCATGCAAATCTCTCTCTCTCTTATTTTTCTCTCTATATATCACATGAATTGCCTTTGTAATGCCCCCCCCCGCCAATTTTTTAGAATTTTATCATCTTGCTAAGAGACAAATGCCCATTGAGCTATTTTCAAAAACATGCTCCTTTGACCAGGATAAACCCTATCGATGTATTGTAAGAACTACCTCTTAAATGTAATGAGAGTCAATTTCCTTGCCTATTTCATGTCTTCAATTAGTGTTTTAGTATGCTTGTCACTTGGTGGGTTTGTGAATGTGTTTATTCCTAGTCCATTAGCCTATTACTTACCTCTTTGAAGTATTTTCAAGTTTTTAGGTTTAGTTTAGTGTTCTAACTGAATCTCTTCCAACGTGTGTTAGCTTGACCCTGAGATCGTGCAAGCCCAAGTCATCTCATGACTGATATAGTGTGGGTTTGAGCATAGATGAGTGTCCATTTATTTTTGGTGCATCACCTGATTAACCCTCTTAAGATCCCTTATATCCCTTATAAACCTTTTACCCATGAAGTTTCATTTCAATATTAGTTTTAGGTGATCCACCAAGAGGAACTAGCCTCTTTAAAAATCCTAGAGGCTCAACCTCACCATAGGACACCCACATCCTGAGGTTGTTCTCATGTTTATAGCCAAAAGTGGGAGATCCTAAAAAAATCTCCCATAGGGGTGTAATTCATCCTATAAAAAGTCTACTTACCTTGAGTTATCTCATGCATATCACCTCTATATTGAAACACTTATATTAGAACATCCTAGAGGTTGGAAGTTAGTTTATAGGTCTTGTTTCATAGTTAAAGAAGTATGATAACATTGTGGAAATATTCATGGTGTATCACCTCTCTAGATTAGTTTCCTTTCATGCATATTTTTACCCCTTTTCCCACAAGTAATTAGTTAGAGTATGTGATAAGCATTTCAAGATCAATTCAAGGAGCTAGCCCTTAAACCTAGAGATCTACTTCTACTATAGTTAAACCTAAGTACCTATAAGTATTCCCATGTTACCAAAATATTAGAGTAGGCCTAAATAACCTCCTATAGGGTGAAATATTTGGTGACAACAATTTTTTTTGAAACATTCATAAAGAAATCATGTCTTCCTTACAAACTCTAAGTAATGTGTTATTACTCGAATTCTAACATTTAAAAACAATGCACCATTACCTAATATTCCAAGGTTTTCAAATGAGGTCCAATTACCAAATATTATAAATTTTTTAAATGATATATCATTACCAAAGGTTCCAAAATTTACAAAATATGTACCATTACCAAAATCTCCAAAAATTTCAAATGAGGTTCAATTACTAGAGTTCCAAACTTTTCACATCATGCAAATCTCAAAACATTTTCTCATAATAATGAGACATCCATTATTCCTATGCTATAAATAGATAGTGAATTAAAAATAATTATTACATTTTTTAAAACCTAAAAAATTCATACTAATTATCTTATGTCTATGATGAGTACTATAGGAAATTACAAAGGCATTTTTCACTCATTAAAGTACCAATGTTATCCTATAATGCTACTACTAATGACAACATCATAAAAAATCAACCTCTTTCAAGATGTGTATTTGAATACAATTATCCACAAGAGTTTATCATGCTATTATTACATTTATTTTGGGGGCATGAAGATCATTCCAAACATATTATTTAATTTGTACATTATTTTGATCATTGGGTTAAAGATGAGTGAATATTGTTAAAAGCATTCCATGGAAGGCTCACACAAAAAGATTAGGATTAGTTCCATAATTACCAAATGGTTCCTTAAATACATTAAATTAATTATAATTTGTTTTATTCTTTGCATTAAATACACATATTGTACCTAGTTTACATTGGAACATTTTTAAAACTTTAAACAACATGATGATGAGTCTATTCAAGGTTATGTTATTTGATTAAAAAATGCATCATTTTCCTTAGCATATCAGTCTTTAGATTTGGAATTAAAATTCATATTTAATATAGGTATTAATTATAAACTCAAAGAAAATACATTACATCAAAGTTACACCTCATTTAGCCACTTATATATAGATGTGCATATACATGTTTGTTTCTTACTCAAATATAACAAATGATTAAATACATCTGCTACAAAGTACAACTTTGTCAAAGATACATATGATGGGAATGAATTTCCAAGTGAATATAATGAACAAATATGTGTCATTAAAAATATTTATATGACACATTTTCAAAATTTACTCAATATAACACCAATACCAGATAGACATACTCTACAACCACTTCTAAGTACACCAAGTAAAAAATACCCTCGTCAAAAGGATTTAACAATTAAATTATTCATGGGTGGAGATTATTTTCACCACAACCATATTAATCCTATGGAAAAATAAACCTACTATAATGAAATATGTTTTTCATAACTTGGCTATATTATCAAAGACTTAAATCACAAGGGAAGTTGGAAACACAGCTACATAATATTACAAATTATTTGAGGTCCATGTGTTTTCCAAATGAAAATTTGGGTCATGCCTCATACATATAAATGAAATTTTACATTGAATTTTTTTTGGATATATCAAATGGAACATAAAATAAATCCAAATCAATATATTATTTCATTCTCCCACAATATAAGATTAGTTCTCATAGCACATGATAGTGATGGAAATTCTACTAAGCGAGTAAGGAGAGATGATGATCATGCTATGAGTTTTTTCACTAAAAATTATCCAATCATTACAAACATAATTAATTTAATGCACATTGACCAAAATAAATCAAATATTATAAAAATCCAAAAATAAAATAAAAAATTCCAAACATACAAAAAGATTGAAATAAATCAGAAATATAAAAAATTATTCAGCATACACATGTTTTCTAACTCATTGGCATTTATGATTTTTAATTTATGTTAGTAGATAGAATATTATTTATTTAATATAAAAATATATGATTTTTAATTACTTGAGTGTGATATAATCATACATGAGATCCATTATACATGCAGATATAAATGTTGGACCTTTCCTCTTCCCATGTGACACACTACATTAGACCTTTCCTCTTCCCACGTGACACACTACATTAGACCTTTATAATTGATCATGATTGATTTAGATTATATTATTTTATGATCACTTCTAAATTATCATGTTGAGATTATATACTAACACTTGCACATGCCTATACTCATGCTTACATCTTATATTGTGTACTTGATATGTTATGTTACATGAATTTTTTTTATAACACATGTATGCAAGGACTAGTATGATATGCTTGTGTTGGTTGTAGACATCAAATTCCTAATGACATTATGTTTAAATTGTCAATCTTACTTGAAATGCCCTCAAAATCACAATTTACACCAAAATCACTTAAACACACTAAATGATTCGAGCTTGTTGTATACAAGTGTTGATTTAGGCCAACATATACCTAAATGGGGAAATGCATTTTATGTTATTATTAAATTTTTTCAAATTATTTTGAATAAAAATGATGAAAATGCAATTTGACACTTAACCACTAAATTCTTATAATTCGGAAGCACATGACATGTGCATGTGTTATTTTGTTTCGATAATATCCTAAATGGGATATTGGTCTGTATGAAGCTAAAATCTTCTTCTAATTCCACTCCAATCAAATTATAACTCAGTAATATGACATTTTGACTAGTTTGATCAATAATGTGCAACAAATTTCTAAAGAATTGCATCAAATTTGATTAATCTCACTTAGGCTAATTAATCCAAATTAAGGCCTTAAGTGGAAATTCCATAGAATTTATTGAATATTTATTTATTAAAAATTGATTGTTAATATCTACATCATCAAGTGACATCATTTGTGTGGTGGCATTCATAAGTCATAAATACAATGAGTATCAGGTTTAAGGCATCCCATGCTTCTTTAATGCTCCTTCCTTACAAATATTTATGGATATTACTTCCAAACTGAATTAATTCATAACCACACATCTTGATCTCAAGATGGATGATCATGGTTGATTCTGATCAATCTCAAAAATATATAAATAGGAGGCCAAGGCCACCATTTTTAATCTTCATTTACATAAAGTTATTATGCAAAATTCTCTCCATAACCTTTCTTTGTGTAGTGTTATAATGCTTAAGCTGTAATAGGATAGTTTCATTAATAGGCATACATTTGATTTCATATCATGAGCTTAGTTGCATTGGTGCACTTGAGATGATGGAGGAGCTTTGCCTTGCATCATTAATGAGGACTTGAGAATCAAATCAAGGAGAAATCATGTTTTGAGCCACATTTGGGTGATGGGATGATCTTAGGAAGGTATCATGTATGTGCTTTCTTTCAATAGCTCTTAATTGTCATTTTTAAAACCTCATCAAAGGAGTTGGCTTAGCTAATTATGTTATTATGCATTTTCTTGAGTTTTATTGACTAATTCTTAATCTAACTATCTTTGGATTCCATATCTACATCTTGGCATGCTTGGTGAGACAACGCATCCCATTCAAGTAAGGAAGACACTTTGGCAATCTTAGATTTGCTAAGAAGTCCTTAAAAATCAAATTTTTATCATTATTTTCCCATGTTTTTAGATTTTTTGTTGATACATAGGTCACACAGTGATTGATATCAATTTTGTGTAATCGGCATCAATCCTAGCTAATCGACATTGATTTTGGTATAGGGAATAACATGAAGAAAAATTTGATTTTTAAGCTTTCTTTCAAAGTTATAAGTTGATAAATTGGTTTTTAACTCTTTATCTAAATTTTTTATTGCATGATCCAAAAATTTGTTGGAGATTTTATACTAAGCTTGGGATAAAAAAAGTTTTTTGACCAAACATTTTTTGCCTAAGGGATCATAGGTAACCAGCATTAGTCTTTATCGATCGGCATCAGTTCATTTATGATTGACATCAGTTCGTTTATGACCAACATGAGTTTATTTATGATCGACATCCATCTTATTGTAACTGACATCAGTAACTATTTACCGATGTCAATCTCTATGTAATAAAAATAGAGAACCTAAGAGCAAGGTTTCAAGTCTTGCTTATTTCATTGATAATTTTTCTTCAAAGCAAAAATAAACTCTCTAATATTTGCAAGTCCTGCATGGAAAAGTGCCAAATTTTAACATACTTAAAGTCTTGAAAATTTCTATTTGGTGCTTAAAACAAATTTGGATGGTTTATTTAATTATTTTGTGAAAGTTTTTCAAAGTTTGCAATTAAGGCCAAGGGTCCAAAAGAACTTCATCAAACACTTCACTTTTGGTGCTCAAAACTAACACTCACTTAAAATTTCAAAGTTTTTAAAAGTGTGTTATTTTATGCTAGATCATTTATTACTTATTTGATTTTTTTTGTACAAAATGAAGAGTGATTGTATGTTCCCCCGGTCCCCTTTAGGGAACTTGTGTGACCAAAATCACCTTTTCTTTGTAATTTGTGCCTTGCCCAAGGCATGGAAATAATGTTGTCAAGGATCTCCCCAAAACCCATATGGTTTGGGTGATCTAACAATAACCTTTAAATTCTTTTAGTTTTATTTTATGCAACTTGGATTGAAAGGGGGAGTTCATAGCTTCTTCTCAAGTTCTTTAGGGAAGCTTTGAGATGGGGTTTCATCTCTTGACATTATTTCAACCCCACTCCATAGCGGGGTATACAAATTAGGGAATATATAATGTGATTGATAGGGGTTTGAACATATAACCTCTCCAATCATAATGAATATTTGAGTCAAGTCTAGTTAACCAAAGGATTCCACTAGGCAATACACCAATGGAATCGATATGCAAAGGAATAAACCCTTGCATAGTAAGTTAATCGGTATGAAATCAATTAATGTGAAGCATATCTAGTGTTAATCACACTTGGGACCATCTAGATGGTCAAAAATTTAAGTTTTAGAACAACCCCACTTGTCATGGACATATTTTTGATGCAGGGTGAGTAGCTTGAAGGTCCATGTTGCCATAAAATATCTTGGGAGAAGGGGGGTGTAAAAACCCTACTACATGCACTTTTATTCTTATATTAACACTTAGAATCCTCCTAAGAGCATGTATATAAATGGATTTCAACAATATGTTGCAACCTTATCATTTTTAGAGCTTTAGATGATTTACTTAGTTATATTTTGGTCTTTTAATCCTTTATTTACTTGGTTTTGTTCAATTATAAAACTTGTTTATAAACAACACGTCATAACCAAACACATTTTTATCCACCATTTCTTAAACAAGGAGGTGTTACGCTAGTCAAATCTAAATCATCTTTTACCTTATTTAAAATCCCCATTCTAAACATTGTCTTTGTCTTTGTCTAAGAAATGTTGTTATGCTGACCATTTGAGTGTAGACTACTTTGTAAAAATCTCCAAGACCTTCACTTTTTAATTCAAATCCAAAATCTCACCTTTATAAATTCTAGGCCAATGTGTTAATCATTTTTTCTATTTGCACTTAGTTTGAGTTAGCTTGGGTACAATTCCCAATTTAGGTTGAAGGCCATTTATAGAATCATCCTCATCATTTGATCATTTTGAACTTAGGTTATCTTGCATGTCACTTACACTCTAAGTTTTAGAACACATTTTATTCTACCTCCTATTACCATGTGGTGGCATTGTGTTTCCCGTTTGGTTCTAGTTTTATACTTAAGAATTATTGTATGTTTTCACAACTTGAATTTCTTATTTCACCTTATTGCCTTCCTAATCCAAAGGAAATTCTTATAGTTTTCTAGTAGAAATTCATCAAAGTTGAACTAGATTTTATAATATTGACGTATCTTTTAAACCTAAGTTTGTTGTACTAGTTTACATTTTAGGTTTTGAAGTTATCATACACTATTCTAATTTGATGATTTTAACCCTACCAAATGTTGAGTAATTTCATGAACATTTATTCTAATTGTGTGGTACTATGCCATATTTATTTAATATAGACTATTTTTACCTTGTCACTTGTTTGGATAAAATTAAACACACTTTTTAAAAAGTTTGCAAACACTTTCCAAACATATAAAACAAGATTCTAGACATGATGCAAAGGTACACTTGTAGTGGGGTCTCTTATGGCCCTATCTATGAGAATGAGCACTTTTATTATGGATACAATAGTTTTGTGGTCTTTGAAGACATTACCACAACCATAGGATTTGAGGAAGACTATTTGGAATATTAACCCCAAGAAGACAAGGATGAATCACTCTTAAGGTTGATTGAATCTTGAAATAGATTGCCATCAGTCTTTCCTATAGAATAATTACACACTTTGGTTAGAGAAGGAGATCAATAGCAAGAACAATCCCTCATACATATTACAAAATCAAACGTTTCTTATTCTAGAAAAGGAAAGGAAGCACTTACAAAGTCAAAACCTAATGATCAAGATCTTGTCACTAAGATTAAAAAAATAAGTCAACAATATGCAAACCAACTTATTACAGACTTAATTGACTCTTTACTTGCCACTTCAATACATAATGATGCTTCCAAGGAATAAGGGAATATAATAGAACCACCACAAAAAAATAGTTTAGAATAAAACTAGGATGGATCAAGGTGTATCAAATGAACAAAACAAGACACGAGGTTTCACATCATGCTTTGCTAGACACAAAGCACACTTTTCTCAATCATCAAGAACCTTTTGTTCCTTCACAAAACCAAGGAAAGAAACAGTCGGTACATATTGAATAAATTATTCAAGATAATTTGGAAAGTTAATCTCAACCAACACGTACTTTAGTGAATAGACCATGGACTCCTAAAAACAATAAAACACATATAATTCAAGGCAAAAACTTTTTGGGAATGTTTATCAACCTAGGTATCAACAACTCACTTACTCGACTCAAGGAGCAAATCAAAACAAAGATGCAGATCATAGGTTGTATATCCCTAATAAATCTACACAACAAGGGCACATACTACCCTGATAGAATTATATTCCACCCATAAATGCACCAAACATGTAAGAGTGGAATTCCATGAAGGAAATTATGTCATGATTGGAGACAGGCGATAGAGTCAAGAAGTATAAATTGGATGAGATATGTCCATATATATATTTTTTGATTATCCTCCAAGTCCCCTTTCCCACTCATTTTGAGGTACCTAAATTTGATAAATATAAAGGAAATGTGATCCTCATGAACACATTCAGGCATTATTTGTGTTATGCCAAGAGGTATCTTACAATATCATTTATTTGCTTCACTTATTTCCATGAAGTTTATTGGGACAAGATTTAGATTGGCTACTTAAGTTACTCAAGGGATCGATTACAGATTGGAATGACCTATCTGAAAAATTCATCAACTATTTCTATTATAATATCAAGCATGATTGATTGTTATTGACTTGAGTAAATCCAAATAGTAGGATGGAGACAACTTCACAACATATCTATAGTGGTGGAGAGTGTTCGTTGGATGATTTCAACATAATTTTCCAAATAAATAGTTGGCAAACATTTTTGCACATAATTTACACCCTGAGTGGCACACAATCTATGGCTTGCTTGCACAAACACATTTGAAGAAACTATAGACAAGGGTGTGTAGATCGAGAATGAACTTATTACTAAAGGCTTTGTCAAGATTCATATGTAGGTTCAAATGTCAAATCAGACCCAATCACCAATTCAAGTGATTGCACAAGAGAAGCTTAAGGGGTTAAATAAAAACAAGAACATGGTAGGGAATGGAGTAATTGAATCAAGACACGTATAAATGTTGTAGGCTCTACCAACTCCAAATGTGTAATTAGCTCTCCCTAATCCACCAAACACTTTTCAAAGAGTCCCTCCACAAAGGGCATTCAACAAATTTAGAGTCTTTAATAAATTAGGAGAACCTATTAAGGTAATGTTCCAAAATCTCATAGTAGCTAATTTGATTGTATGGCCTATACCAAGGCCATTTCTTGAAGATCAACCAAAATCTGACTGGTATCAAGTAAATGAATTTTGTAACTCCCATTACGTTATTGGGCATGGTGATTATAGATGCATTCAATTGCATCACCTCATTGAAGATTTAATCAAAAGTGATGAAGTTGATATTAAACTTACTCCACATGAGACTAATCAAGATATGGGCATCTACAAGTATCCACTCCCTTGACATAATAAAAAATAACCAAGGAATAATCAAAACCAAGGATAGAATTAGTGGAAAAATTAGAACCAAGGTTAAACTCATAATCAACATGATCATAGTTAGGATCATAATACACATGCTAATAATGTAGGTAACAACAACATGCCTTATGACTATAATAATACTGTGGGATGCATTTCTGTGAACCATATTACCACTATCACTTTCAAATCTTGTGAACCATCATGTGCTTCTCAAAGTATTGGACCCATTATTATAGGTTCAACACCCTCTCCCTTAATTAATGCTACATTTATTTCATGTAATTATGTTTTACCTCCATTTACACAAGCTACTATTTCTAGACCCCATCCTTCCTCTAATTATAATGGCTCCTCATCAACTTAAAACAACTCAAATGCAAATAGATGCTCATGAGTTACCCTCCAAGTCCCTTTGCCTTCATCTTATAATTATAATGGCTCCTTGTCACCTCTATATTGTGCAATCGCATCTAGACACTCATGAGCTATCCTTTATAAACCTTTGCCCTCTTTTATTACTGAACCCAATGTGAACATTATTCCTTTAGATCTAAAGGTGAACACTATGCCAGCCAAGGATAAATCATCTCATCCTACTATTGAGAAACATTATAGTCTATTGAACCAACTATGTAAAACCCTTGCATAGATTTCTATTTTAGATCTCTTGTGTACATTTTAAGTCTATAAAACTATTTTGAACAACCTTATTCAATATCCCACTATTCCTAATGATATTAATCTTGAATAGTTCCAAACACTACTTGTACATTTGTCTTCATTTTTATAATTTAATTTTGATCAAAAAGACATGTCCACTCTTGATCCTAGCCATAAAAACCCATTTTATATTGAGGTCATCATTTAAAACCATAAAATCAAGTGGGTTATTATAGATAATGGTTTGGGGTCGAACATAGTATCTCTTGAAATCATATGGAGATTGGGTTACACTACAAAGTACATTCAACTGTAGATGATTAACATAAAGGCTTATGACAACATTGAGAGGGAACCTTTTGGTACCATTTGTTTGCCAATAATTGTTGGATTTATTTCCCATCATACATTGTTACATATTGTGGATATTGAGTTGCCTTATAACATACTTCTTGGTCATCCTTGGATCCATGAATTATAGGTCATCCCATCTACCTTGAATCAATGCCTTAAGTTCCCCCATGATGGGGTCGAGGTTATTATTCTTGCCAATCTATAGCCTTATCAGTATTGCAAACATTTGGAGGTTGAATTCCATAATTATAACTATTATCCTGGTTCTAAATTTTTTTCAAAGAGGAACAGGGAAATAGTTTCACATCCACCCACATCCAATTATGTCAACCCTAGTGACCTTGCTTCCACTTTGGTTGATTAATTTCTTGAAACTCTTGTAAAATAGGTCATTATAGAAGATGTGGGCATTTTCACGTACCATCTTAAGGATGCCTTCTATGTTGCTAAGTTGCTAAAGTCTCCCAAATAATTTTTTAGACACCAACCTTATAAAATCCCTAAAATAACCAATATGGTTTGGAAATATAAGAAAGATACATGAAAACCATGTATGGTATTTGTACCTACTACTTCACCAAAATAGGATCGAAAGGCTCTCACTGAAGGAGACTAGTTATATTCTGATGGCATTGCTGATTATTTTTAGAATCCCAAATATCCTATCCCTAATTGAATCATGTATAATTATGATTATACATGAAAAGGCCTTGTCCCATGAGGGCAAGGAATCTTAGAACCTTTATTAGCTATAACACCTAATTTTAATCATGGTCTCGAATTTACACTATCTAGGGGTGACCTCATGACTTTTGATAGTGATTATTTTGAATCAACTAATGATGAGACTCCTAGAAGTGATGTAGCATCCCATTATAATATTTTCAATGAGCTTGATGACACAAATTTATTTGATTCAAATTCCATTATGACCATAACACCCCATTGTTCCCTTTTCCTTTGCCATCCTGAACTCATTGATTGGGACCAACAAATTTTGATCATATGCCTTGATGAATTCTAGAATGAAGAATCTATTATAGAGTATATGGGACTCAAAGATTAAGTGATAATTGGCAATCATAAATAAGGCTTTGATTTTTCATTGGATACTTATGCCTACTTTGGAGAATAGGTAAACTTTCTTGGTCATGAAAAATATAAAACATCAATATCTTCAAGTGAAACCTCTTTGAGGTGCTTGTTGATCAGGGAAAAAGTAAAGAAAAAGACAAGCCCTTAAGTGAAAACCTATTTTAGGTTCTCTTGGATGGGAAAGTTTGATCATCCCTAAAAGATTCACATGATTCATCAATTTATAGATCACTATCCAGTGCTAACATCAAGTCAGAACAAGTCTTTGAGCATCTCACTCTTGTATTTCTTGAGATATTTACTAGTTGGACATTACCTAAATTGGTAGACTCAGATTCATCACATTATCTAAAGATTTAGGAGGAACAACAAGAAATTATAGTAGAATAATAAGATCATGATCACATATTTCCTACTATTCTAGAAGATGGTTCTACACTCCTTATAGAAAACATTATGGAAGTGAACCTGGGAACATATGATGATCCCAAAATTGTTTAACTTGGAGCTTCTCTCACTAATGAGGAGAGAGACCACATTATATCCATTTTGAAGGATTTTATTGACATATTTTCATGGGATTACTCTGACATGCTAAGATTAGACCCTGATTTGGTTGTTCATCAACTTTTTGTTCATCCAAATGCCAAGCTAGTCAAACAAAAATTATGGAAGATGCATCCATGCAACACTCTCTTGGTAAAAGTAGAACTAGAGAAATTATTAGAAGTAGGTTTCATTAGACCAATATACTATTCTAAATGGATATCGAACATAGTTCTAATTAGTAAAAATCCACAGGGCATACATTTTTGTACTCATTTCAAAGATATCAACAAAGCATGCCATAAAGATGATTTTACTCTACCCAACATTGACATGATTATCAATTATACTACTAGGTATGAGATGTTATCCCTCATGGATATATTTTTTGGATACAATCAGATCAAAATAGCCCAAGAATACCAGCACAAGACTGCATTCACCACACCATATGGAACATTTTATTATCAAGTCATGCCATTTGGATTTAAAAATTGTGAAGTTACTTATCAGCATGCCACGAATATCATATTTCATGACATGATGCATGATATTATTGAGGACTATGTTGATGACATCCTAGCTAAATCAAGAACATGTGATGGACATCCTGATGTTTTATAGAGAATCTTTGAGAGACTTCATAAGTATAAGGTCCATCTGAATCCCAAGAAGTGTGTCTTTGGCGTCACTTCAGGAAAATTACTAGGTTTTATTATAACATAAAGAGGGATCCTAAAGTCAAGGATATTATTTACACGCCTCCACCTTCAAATCTTAAATAACTCTGAATCTTGCATGAAAATATCTAGTTTATAAATAGGTTCATTTCACAACTAACAGATAAGTTCCACCCATTTACACATCTCTTGAATAAAGGTTCATATTTCATTGGTATGAAGACTATCAATTACCATTTAAAAATCTCAAAACCTATTTGACCAACCCACCAATTTTGAGACCATCAACACCTGGACAACCAATACTTCTTTACATTTTAGCAACTAAGCATCCCCTAGGGACACTTTTGGCCCAACATGATGATCAAGGTAAAGAGCATGAAATTTATTATTTGAGTTGCACACTAGTGGATTATGAACATAATTATATGCCTATTGATAAATCATGTTTATCTATGGTGTTTGCTTCCCAAAAATTATGACATTATATGTTGAAAAATAAAACCATTATTATTGCTAAGGTGGATCCTCTCAAATATTTATTATCCAAAGTAGCTCTCACAAGACGTATGGCCAAATGGGTCATGCTGTTAAGGGAGTTTTATGTTGATTATCAAAATTAGAAAGCTATTAAGGGGCAGGTTATTGTTCATCAACTTCCAGAAGCCCCTATTATAGGCACTTAACCACTCAAATTCAACTTATTAGATGATTTTATTATGCCAATAGAAAAAAAGATCGCAAGAACCTAAATAATGGAAGCTATATTTTGATGGATCATTTACATCTCATGAATTTGGATCTAACATTTTGTTGATTACACTACAAGAATATCTTATTCCTTAAGTGTTTCATATCAGTTTTCATTATACCAATAATATGGCTAAATATGAGGTACTTATTATAGGACTTCATCTTGAAGTACAATGGGATATCTAACATTTAATGTTCTATGGTCATTCCCAATTTATTATTAATTAGACCACTGATCAATATCAAACTAGATATGATAAGCTTTTTCTTTACAAGCATATTGTGGATAATCTCAAGCCTCAATTTAAATCTCTATAGTTTGAGCAAGTACCAAGGGCTAACAATAGGTATGTCGATGCAAACAAAATAAATGGGTCCATGATATAGATCTATAGTAGTGATAAAGAGTATTAGTTTCTCATTAAAAATCTCTTACAACTTGCTCATGTCTTGCTAGATTCAAAAAGGGTATGTGCCATTACTAGTCCCAATCCCCCATCTAAACTACCTTGGTTTCAAGACTATTATAATTATTTCTATGATCACATTTTTCCACCTGACCTTTCTGAAAATCATCAATTTTTTTTTCCTTCATTTCATAGCCCATTACACCCTCCTTAGAAACACACTTTATCATAAAGGCTATGATGGAACACTACTTTGTTGTTTATCTTTAGGAGAATCCAAGTTAGTGTTTCAGGAGGTTCATGAAGGCATGTGTGGGGCCCACACCAATGGTGTAGTATTATAAAAAAACATTCTTAGAATAAGTTAATATTATACCAAAATGGAGATAGATGCTTAAAATTATGTATGGAAGTGTGTTTCATGTCAACAACATGGAAATTTGATACACACACCTTCTTTTCCACTACAGTCGATCACTACACCATGGCCATTTTCTACTTGGGGCCTCAATCTCATTGAGAAAATAAACTGACATATTTTGATGGCCATAAACATATGCTCACTATAATTGAGTATTTTACTAAGTGGATTGATTTCATTCCTCTCACTTATGTCACTTGGAAGTATATTTCCAAGTTTATACATTACCATATCATCTATTGATATGGTATCCTAGCACATATTATATCCAATAATGGTGGATCCTTTGTAAATAGAAATGTTAAATAACTTTGTGTACAATTCAAAATCAAGCACAAGAAATACACACCATATAACCTACAAGGAAATGATTAAGTCGAGGTATCAAATAAAACCATTATAGCCATTCTCAAGAAGATTATTAATGATGTTGGTCGTAATTGACACTTGTACATTTTTCCTACCCTTTGGGCTTATCATATCAGTCATTGAGCCCCCATAGAATCCAATCCATACTCCCTTTTTTATGGCACATAATCTATTATCCTAATTGAGATCGAGTTACCTTCATTGTGAGTATCTTTGAATAACATTGAAGATGACAAAGATTATAGAGTCTCAATGTTGTAAGAACTATAAATCCTTGATGGTAAGAATTCAACTGCCCTAGAAAACTTGAAATTCAATAAAAATAGATTAAGATGAAGCTAAAAAAAATGTATTCTCCCTCAGGAGTTTGAAATTTGTGATTTGGTCTTGGAAGAGACCCAAAAGAACATAAATGTTGAATGCAAGAAAAAAGGTAAGTTTCAACCTAATTAGATTGGACCTTATATTATCACAATAAGTTATGGATTAGGGGCATACTAACTGGCCACTCTAAATGGTGAGGAAATTCTAGAGCCCATGAAAATTATGCATCTTAAAAGGTTTTATGATTGACAATTACTTGAACCATTGTATACAAGATCCCTTACTTGGAGGCAACTTGTGCTGAAGTTATTTTATTTTACCATTATATCTTGGACTATCCCATGATGGATTGTATTCATTTTATTTTGACCTACCCTAAATTATTCTCATGAGAACCATATTATTTTATGGCTTTATATAATTAAAGCTTTGGACTTTTGGCACAATGGATTGTTTATATTCCAACTTGACTCATTTTATCCTACCCTAGACCATCCTTTCTTGGACCACATTCATTTTGTTTTGACCTACCCTAAACCAGTATGTTTAGAACCATATTTTTTTCATGCCTTGGGCCATTGTAACCTGGACATATTTTATCCTTTGACCAATTATGATCATGATTATGACTCATAGGCATTCTAAACACATTCAATGCTAGTTCTACAAAGCATTTTATCCTAGATAGTATTTTGCAGCTTCTTCTTATAGACAAGTGAACATGGATACATCAGTGCATGATTTTTGATTATGGGATGACACTTTAGATTTATCTCATGATACATAATATTCTATTTTTTCTATTTTTTGATAGGCATTGTTACCTTAGTAAGATCTTGGTCTCACTAATTTGTGAGCATGGGTCATTGTAGTTGGTTTAACTATTATTTGAACTCTTACCTATGGACATGCATATCCTCAGCTGGGTAGTTCCCTAGACCTTTTATTAATAGTTTATTTTTGTTTTTTATCCTAAAAACACAAAAACATTGGAAAATAATTGATAAAATATACAAAAACATTGTCTTGCTCTTTTATTTATTCTACACATCCTATGCTTTCACCATTTTATGAGCCCATCTTCCCCATTTCCTCTATATGATCAACCATGTTTTCTTATCATCATTTTTATTCTATCCCATTTCCTCAAAGAACTACATTTGGCCTAAATTTCATGTTGAACCTTACATCTATGGAACTTGTTGACGCAAAAGATTGCACCCTTGGCAGGAGGCTGAGCTCCTGCCTTCTTCACGCAACAATGGAAACTCCTCTCTCACCTGTGGGATGGTGAAGCTGGAGAGGAGAGTCTCTAGATAAGGGATATCTCCCTTTGATGCATCGTGTTTATTCCAACAAGTGAAAAACACACACACACACAAAAACACACACACACACACACACACACACACACACACAAACAATAAAGCGGGGGATGAAAAGGGAGAGAGATGTAGGAAAAACAAACCTACTCTAAAAGAGGTGATGCACCAAAATAAGTCAACCTTCACACATCCACTCTCAGAATCAGACAAATACATACATACACTACACACTTGGTAGAAGGACCAGGCTGCAAAAGACTGGCAGGGAGGCTTTCATGAAAACACAGGAAACAAAAAATCACTGAGGCACTATGAAATGCACACTATAAGTAACTCCTTTTGTTTTGGTCTTCTCAAATGTCAGCTCTTCTCCTTTTAGCTGTAGAAATGGCACCTTGTAGATAATAGGTCTGCTGGTGTTGAACCTGTGAGAGCATCAAGAAATAATGACTGGACACAGACAAACACTCAAGACATACTCTAAAATATCTATCCAAATGGAGGTAAAAAACTATGTTTATTTGATTTAGGTGAAATTTTGCCAGGGCTATGCCTTACAAATGTGGAAGATCAGACCCTTCTCAAAAATGAGAAGTTACAATATATAGAAGAAAAGGAGAAAGAAACTTGGTGCTTCTTTGACAAGTTGGCCTGTCGCATCCCATTGGAAAGAAGAAAACACTATTGTGTTGTCATCATTCTAGAAGAAGCCTGCTGGAACCATGCTGTATAATCACCAAATTTGACTTTGGCATTTGAGCTTTAATGTGAAAGCATGGATCGCACCTCTTTTCTACCAACATATTGAAATTTGTCCCCTTTTAAATGCATGGGCCGTGTTACTTGATGTTTACACCATTTGGGGACTATCAGGCAATAAATCACCTACACTTTGCCACTTGGACCACCTTGTCTCTTATGTGCCATATCATTTCTCCTTGCTTGTCATCTGTAATTTGTCTTTTCTTAGTTTTGTCTTTCTCACTCTTTTAGCCCTTGGGGGTGATCTCTTGGCTGGTTGCTGCATTCCTTGGGCTTTTCCATGCTTGACGCTCAAAAAATTCAAAAAAAAATGGCTAGTTTATTGCATTAAAATTGACGGCCTCCTTGAACTAAACCCGTTAAACCAAAATAGTTCAACGATTCAATGGTTCAACCAAGCACACCGATGAGCCTTTGAATCGAATCTGATGAAATTTTCACCTTTGAACCATTAAACCCAGCTATGAACTAAATTCATTGAACCTGCTAAACCCAAAATAAATTGGCCTTAAACAGTAGGGGAGAAGTTGACCAAAATTTTGCCTGTGGGCAAAACTGGTCAATAGATTGGTGACTCACAAGGGAAGCATGCCTGCTATGCTTTAGAACTCAGTTGCCTTAAAATCCATTGGGCATGGAGTTAGATGCAGCTATAAAAGATTTAGCAACAGCCCCAAAGATTCGAGAATCAAACATGAAGCTTTACCCCACACACAAAGGTAAACACACAAGGCTAGAAAACACTACCTGTATAATTTCACTTAGGGAAAGTAGGAAAAGAAACTAAAAGCAAACTACTATATACAGCTAACCAGGAATGTTTGCCTCCCTCTTGGGTCAAAGGGAAAATTTCTTAAGTCCCCTTCCTGGCAAGAAGACTTATGGTGCCAGGAAAGTAGCTGAATGAAAAGGAGATTTGGTGACTTGCTCCTCTTGCCGGTCACCTGAGTTGGTTGGAATCTAAGTGGATCAAGTTTAAACATGCTTCCAACATATATATACTCTACTTGTCCATGGAAGCTTGTTGAATGCTGGTCCTTCAAATTGGTGCTCTTCACCAAGAAATCTGTGGCTGCTGGCTTATCACCGTTAGCCCTTTGATATGTATAGCTCCTCTGTAGTGTATCATGGTCTGACCCATTTCCTTCTGCTTCATTGCAAGCTCTGTCAGACTCATCCTCTACTCTTTCAAGGCCTTTCTCAAGGAAGACAGACCTCTCCTTTTCCTCTTTAAAGATCAGGATCTCTAGATGTTCAAAGATATTCTCCTGATCCTTCTCCAACTCAGGCTCCTCAACGTAGTCATCCTCATCATCAAAATAGTGAGGAAGTTCATCAAACAGAGGGGAAGAGAGCTCACCATGCATTTGTTCCTCCTCATATTGCTAGAACATCTGCATATGTGCAAGACTTGCATCTTATCCACTACTGATGGTGTCTTTACAAGAAGCATCAATGATGGTTTCTTCTTCATTGTCACTCATGACATCCTCTTGAAGGACTGTAGATTGGATATTTTGCTCCTCACTCACCTCCTACAGAATAGGTTCCTCCTTGAGAAGGGGTGAAGTGGAGAAAACATTTGGAAGAGGAAGCAGTCCTTGAGCTAGAATCGAATGATTCTCCTCCTTCCACTTGGTCAACACTTCATCTATATCAGGTGTGGCCTGATAGCTTTCTTGGAGGTGTGTGGATAGGTTAGGTTCAGACAAATCCACCACACATTGGCTGAGGAATCTCATTTGGGACTCCAACTCTGCAATTCTCCTAGCTATATTTTCTTGAATGAACCTTTCTTAGAGATCACTAGCATTATCCTCTTCAAAACTCTGAACTAGTTCCTGGCATTCCTTCCTCTAACTTGGAATCTGCACATCATGCTGAAAGATTTTTGGAGGTTGAGGAATGCAAGGAAGAGACTGTTGATGCACTTGAAGAGTCTCTAGAAGAAGGATCTGATGGCTGGTGGTATTCCCCCCAATGAAAGTTGCACAATATAAAGAATTGGGAAGATTAATCTCCATGGGGGGTTGCTCTGATGCCCTCTGGTGTTGGAAAGCCAAGCACACGAGATTGGGAGCAGATGCATTTGGTGAGCTAGAGTGAGCAAGCGCTATTTGATAGAAATGATTTGGCACAAAAGAAGGTGCTTTCTTCAAATTAGGAAGGGGTGCGCAAGGCTGACTACCTTGGACAAATGGATTTCTCCATTTTGTTTCCTCTTCCATGGATTATGAAGCCTGTGCTTGCCTAAACAAACACTCCTCTTTATACATCAACTCTTGCTAATATCTGTACTGCTCCTCCTATATGTTGATCTCCATTATCTGCCTCTCAAACTCTAGTGCCACCTCCCTTATCATTGCAGGGCAACTAAGAGAGCTGCTTGAGGCGATGCCATAAAGAGGCTGAGTCTGATCATGGCAATACGAAGGAATATAAGGCCCATGATTTTGTGCAAAGGGATTATACATAAATAAAGTAGATTTTTGATGGCACCAGGCTACTTAACCAACAGATTCAACTCAGAGTCGCCATTGGTGTTCGATGCAAAGCTTCTAAAGGCTGGTCGGTTGAAGAACACACCAAAAATTCTTCAACTCTTTGGACAAAACCTGTCCCAGTTGGTCCCACTGGGCATGCCAAAAACTATTGACATAAAAGATTGCACCCTTGGTAGGAGGCCGAGCTCCTACCTTCTTCACACAACAATGGAAACTCCTCTCTCACCTATGGGACAATGAAGCTGGAGAGGAGAGTCTCTAGATAAGGGCTAGCTCCCTTTGATGCATTGTGTTTATTCTAGCAAGTGCAAAACACACACTCACACACACACTCACACAGATATATATATATAATAATAATAATAATAATAATAATAATAATAATAATAATAATAATAATAATAATAATAATAATAATAATAAAAGGGGGGGATGAAAAGGGAGAGAGATGCAAGAAAAACAAAACTACTCTAAAAGAGGTGATGCACCAAAATAAGTTTACCTTCACACATCCACTCTCAGAATCAGACAAATACATACATACACTACACACTTGGCAGAAGGACCAGGCTGCAAAAGACTGGCAGGGAGGCTTTCATGAAAACATAGGAAATAGAAAATCACTGAGGCACTGTGAAATGCACATTATAAGTAACTCCTTCTGTTTTGGTCTTCTCAAATGTTAGCTCTTCTCCTTTTAGCTACAGAAATGGCACCTTGTAGATAACAGGTCTACTGGTGTTGAACTTGTGAGAGCATCAAGAAACAATGACTGGACACAGACAAACACTCAAGACATACTCTGAAATATCTATCCAAATGGAGGTTAAAAACTATGTTTATTTGATTCAGGTGAAATTTTGCCAGGGCTATGCCTTACAAATGTGGAAGATCCGACCTTCTCAAAAATGAGAAGTTACAATATATAGAAGAAAATGAGAAAGAAACTTGGCGCTTCTTTGACAAGTTGGCCTGTCGCGTCCCATTGAAAAGAAGAAAACATTGTTGTGTTGTCATCATTCTAGAAGAAGCCTGCTGGAACCATGCCGTATAATCACCAAATTTGACTTTGGCATTCGAGCTTTAATGTGGAATCATGTATCGTACCTCTTTTCTGCCAACAGACTAAAATTTTTCCCCTTTTAAATGCACGGGCCGTGTTACTTGCTGTTTGCACCATTTGGGGACTATCATCCAATAAATCACCTACACTTTGCCACTTGGACCACCTTGTCACTTCTGCACCATATCATTTCTCCTTACTTATCATCTGTGATTTGTATTTTATTAGTTTTGTCTTTCTCGCTCTTTTAGCCCTCGGGGGCGATCTCTTGGCTGGTCGCTGCATTCCTTGGGCTTTTCCATGCTTGACGCTCAAAAAGTTCAAAAAACAAATGGCTAGTTTATTGCATTAAAATTGACAGCCTCATTGAACTGAACCCGTTGAACCAAAATGGTTCAATGGTTCAACCAAACACACCGATGAGCCTTTGAACCGAAGTTGATGAACTTTTTGCCTTTGAACCATTGAACCCGGCTATGAACTGAATTCATTGAACCTGCTGAACCCGAAATGAATTGGCCTTAAATAGCAGGGGAGAAGTTGATCGAAATTTTGCCTGTGGGAAAAATTGGTCAACAAAACTATGTAGGCAATGTCCAATTATCTTACACATTTGGAGTCAGCTCAACCACTCATTTCCTTTTCTTCTTTTTATCCCTTTTTGATGTCTTATTACACTATTGTATAAAGTAAGGTTTCTACTCCATATGTGCAAAAAATTGTGAATAAATCGTGTTTGTGTGTGTTTATTTGATATTTATTGGTGTTTTATTGTGCTTTCAAATATCTTCTTTGATTTTATTTTGTTGGTTTCCTCCATTTATCTTCCTTTGTTGTTTTCTTCTTGTTTTTAATGGTATTTTGAGTTACTATTTGGTCTTGTTATTTTGATTTGTTTTCTAAGTAATTCTTTATTATGCACATGGGTCTTGATTATTTATATCTCACTTTCATGTTGTTTCTTAATTTGTTCTTACTTTGTTTTTATACATTCTTGTTCTTACTTAAATACTAATTGTTCATATGTTGATTTTAAGTTTGGTTACATTTATGTTTTGTTTTTATCTTTGTCTTTGTTTCTGTTTAAATGTAAATAGTTGTAACTTTGGTCTTGGTAGTTCTTATCATTATCCTTAGTTATAAATATTAACACTTGAACCAACTCATGTCATAATTGAAATGCAATGTCATTATAGGCCATTAATGCTTATGATGAATAATTTCATTTTGTTATAGTAAGCACCAAGTGCTTTAGATCCAAATCAAAAAGTCAATGCAACTCTAAAGATCAGCTTTTAAGTGCACCAATGAAATTATAAACACCAAAGGTTTCACACCCAAATCTATGCAAGACGTGCATCTCTTGGAATTTACTATGAGTCTACTCGAATAGTGGTCTATTTTTATTCATTCTTCATTCCATTTTCTCCTACTTCTAGGTGAACTACATTGGTTTGAGGTCTATCTAGACTATGTAGGAAATGCTTGGATACATTACTATCTTGGGTCAACTTGACCACCTTTATTCTTCTAATAATCTCTTTCATCACTTTGTGCATCCACATATGCTTGGTTTCTTGTGGCTTCTTCAGTCATTAGACCATTGCATCTATGTTTGCACCCACTCATATTTAATCTATGTTTTAGGTCATATCCTTGAGTTATGCTTGCCAATTTACCCTGTTAAGGCACAATCCTTGAACCAGTCATAAATCTAAATTAGTCTTATAGGGACACAATTAATTATTAGTGATCAGAATTTACCCTACTAGGGCACAATTGCTTTATCAACTGATCAAATTTTCTCTACAGGGGCATAATATTATTTCCTTTCTTTGGAATAATGCTCTCCTATTTCTTATAATTCCAAGATCTATGGGCCTTTTCCCTCATTCTGGTAATATTGAAAGTGTACAACTTGTCTCAGGATTGATCATTCCCTAAGTGTATAACTTGCACCCTAACTTTGGATGTGTTCAAAGTATGTCACTTATATTTTTGGATTGTATCCTTTCCTATTCCCCCCATACATAGGGACCATTATATTATAATTATATGTTGATAATTAAGAATCAACAAGTTCAAGCATTAGCTCAATACAGATATACTCTCATCCATGGATTAGTCTCACTTTCTCTCTCTTTTCGAGAGTCCATCCTTCTCTTTCATCCTTGTATGTCCTCTTGATGGAGCATTATGGGTTATTTCCTTTCAAATTATTCTTGAAAACTCTTTTATTTGAAAATATTTTGCTTCACTTAAATGCCTTGCTATGCTTTCTCAAATAGGGGCAAAATGAAGACATCCAATTCTTAACACCATTGTGTTTAAATTATCAATCTTACTTGAAATGCACTCAAAAGCACAATTTAAACCAAAATCACTTAAACACACTAAATGGTTTGAGCTTGTTGTATACAAGTGTTGATTTAGGCCAATGTATCCCTAAATAGGGCAATACATTTTATGTGATTATTAACTTTTCTCAAATTATTTCAAGTTGAAATGATGAAAATGTAATTTGATGCTCTGAACCATTGAATTATTATAATTCAAAAGCACATGACATGTGCATGTGTTATTTCATGTCGACAATGTCCTATATGAGATATTGGTCCATGCACAACTAACATCTTATTCTAATTCCACTCTAATCAAATTATAACCCAATAATATGATATTCTGACCAGTTTGAATAATAATGTGCAACCAATTTCTAAAGAATTTCATAAAAATTGATTAATCTCACTTAGGCTAATTAATCAAAATTAAGGCCTTAAGTGGAAATTTCATAGAAGTTATTAAATATTTATTTATTGGAAATTGATTGTAAATATCTGCATCATCAAGTGGCATCATTTATGGGGTGGCATTTATAAGCCATAAATGTAACAAATATTAGGTTTAAGGCCTCCCATGCCTCTTTAATACCCCTTCCTTCTAAATATTTATGGATATTACCTCCAAAATTGAATTAATTCATGGACACACATCTTAATCTCAAGATGGATGGTCATGATTGATTTTGATCAATCTCAAAAATCTATAAATAAGAGGGCCAAGACCACCATTTATAAGCTTCATTTGTGTAAACTTATTATGTAGAATTTTCTCCACAATCTTTCTTTGTGTAGTGTTATAATGCTTAATTTTTAATAGGATAACTTCATTGATAGGCATACATTTGATTTTATATCATGAACCTAGTTTCATTGGTGTACTTGAGACAATGGAGGATCTTTACCTTTCATCATTGACAAAGACTTGAGTAATAAATCAAGGGGAAAATCATATTTTGAGCCATGTTTGGTTGATAAGATGTTTTTGGGAAGGTATTGCATATGCACTTTCTTTCAATAGCTCTTCATTATCATTTGCAAAACCTCATCGAAGGATTTGGCTTAGCTAGTTATGTTCTTATGCATTTTCTTGAGTTTTCTTGACTAATGCTTGATCTAACTATCTTTGGATTCTATCTCTACACTAGTTACTTACACTTCATTTATTCACATTGAAACTTCCTTGGGTGTACATCTCTTTTGATATTGTCTTATTTGTCAAACATTTTTAATATGTTCCTTACTTGTGGGCCCTTGTACCATTGTGTGTTATTTATTTGTGGGTGGACATTTGAATATGTCCTCCCTTCAATTATGTGATGCTTGAACAAATCCCTTGTTTGTAGTCTCCTTAGACCCCATTTGTGTGACATTGAGTACTCCTAAGTGTGTATTTGATTATTTGTTAAGTTTTTACTATTAATTCATATACATTTATGTTATCTATATAGGGCTTGTTGTGATCACATACTATAATTTTCATTGATATATCTACTTATACATGTTACTCTTATATGTTACATGATCCATACAGAGATAATATAGTTGTCTTATCATTTCAAGGTAAGGTGACTACCAGATTCCATTCCACTCACCTTAAAATGTGGGGAATATTAGTGGGGGAATGCCATAGAGACATAACTCCACACATACATTGCTAACACAATTTGATATAGTTTACATGATTCATATATACACTTGGGTCAGAATCATATAGACTTGACACTAATTTTAATAGATTTGAGACAAAGTTTCTCATATTTGTAGCATATATTAACCCAATTATATATTGAATTTTAATTTTGATAGATAATTCAGATTGAGACACATTAAATTTTCATATGCCATGTACATGCACCAAAATTTTCAAATACATATTCAAAACATTTTACTGAGAAACATCATTTGTACCAATAATCATCATTTTGAGCCTTTCCTATATATAGTAGTTGGCTCCTTTGAATAGTGTGTTTGAGATTATATGTCCTCAATGGCCTTATCACTACTTCCATTTTGTAGGTTGGGTTGGTTATATGACTTAACTTGATTTTTTTATACATTCACTTGAGTTATGTGATTGAGATCTAGTGATCTTAGTGGTCATGTCACATCTCACCCTTGCACCATAATGGGGGAAAATATACCCTCCAATTTCCCTCTTCAAAAACTTCAAGGTTTAGATTTGAACCTCTCTCAACTTTGATGCTTCATAAGGAAACATTTATACCAAAGCAAAGCACCAAAGGGAAACATGGTTGTATTGACACACATGTGTACTCCTTCCTTGATCTCTTTAAATTTAAAGAATTTAAATTATTCAATTTTAGATTACATGCACTAATTATAACATGCTCTTAGTTATAGGTCATACAACAACAAAAAAATTCATCAATGCTCAAGCAAAGGAAAAGGGTATTTCACACACCTAGGTACACATTTATTTTATTTGACTTATAAATTTTATCCTTATGGATTACTAGATTAAAAGGGTGAACTGTAGATACTAAAATATTATTATATATATCATCTTAGTCTTTTATACTTTGAAAATACCAATTAGGGCTCTACCCTTTAGTTATAGACCTTTATGTTGTAAAAAAGCTCACATTTGCCATCTCACTGTGCTTAACTATTTATCTTATGGTCTAACCTTATAATTATAATGATGAAGATCACCTATACACTAAAAAAATATTAAAACATGATTTATATCCTTCACTTTCAGTTCTAGACGTTCAATAATTTTATACCTTGTCAGACACTTGTGTTTTTTTTGTAGAGGGACACTAGTGTCTAGATTCCTTATCTAGTGTTCATACCTAAAAATTCATCCAATTGTAAATATTTTGAAACATCAGGGTTGGAATATTTTTATTATATAACCCTTCTATTATATATTTTCAAAAGGTGTGGTATAAATACAAATCAAATCTTACTCATTATTTATCTAGAAAATACCAAGTAAACACCTATTCAAGCTCATTAAATCAATTTCACAACTAAGTTATACTACCCTATTCTTACCTATTTATATATTATTCATAAGAGTAGTTATATTATAGGTTTGAATCATTTAAAGAATAGAGAATGAGAAGTATTTTTCAAATTATAAGATAGATCATTGTATGCCCTTGTTTATATCATATTATACCCTTGTACGCACACAATCCCACACTTAGGGGAGAACTACATATGTTTTAGTCCCTCCTTAGAGTATTGGATATGTATGAAACACTAATTGAAAAATGGATCCTTGAGTTTAGCTTCATTATCCCACTAACCTATTTTTTGTAACGTGACATAACTTAAATTGAAGAACTAGGGTTTAAGATGCTAGGAAATTAGCATGAACATTATAATTATTATTTTATGGTGTGGTAAAATATCTAATATTTTTATTAGTTATAATATAATAACATTATCATATAGATCATGTGTGTGTAATCCAGACACATCAACATAAATGTGATAGAAAACCCTAATAGGTCCATGTGGTCAGTTCTTAAAACAATGAATATTCCGTACAGGATAAAAACATTAAACCATGGACAAAAGCATCAATGCAAGTGTCCATAGGTTGATGAAAGTGTCCAAGCATCCATAAATAATATTTTTATAATCTCATGATGTGATACTAAGTATCAATTTGCCTATTTCCATACCTACACATCTCATATCCCTCTACACATATGAAAACCAACTAAGTATTATCTCTTCTTTGTATTGCAATAATCATAATATTAATTAGAATTGTACTTTCCATATGTGATAATTTTATAGATTCAACATATTATGTTATATGGATTCATTTAATTAGAATTTTTTATAATATTTTTATTCATCCATTTGATTAGGTTATTCTACCCTCTTAACCCTCCTCCTAACAATTGAAATAGGGTTAAACACAAACAATGAGCTCATAAATGATGATAGTGAGCTCATAGATAATGATGGTGATGAACATTAGATGATGATAGCTTATAGTCATAGTTTTCATATAATTTATAATTCAAACTCATGTTATTATATTGTAGATGAAAAATTATTTATTTTCTCATTTTTTAAATGATAAGCTCATCATTATTATTAACTTACCTATGACATTAATTTTTATGTGAAATAATTTTATGTTAGTTTAATATATATAATTTTTAATAATAAGGGGTAAAAACTTTATCACTAAAAAAAATCAGGTTACAACCCAACAAAGCTATAGCAAGATAGAAAAACAAAAAAAATCAATACATCACCAAAATAGCTAACACTATGCAACAGCCATCACTCCCTGTTACCATCTGCATCCTCCATGAGAAGCCACTCTAAATTCTGTCACACCTCATTGGGCAGCAACGCCCACTCATCCACCTTTTTTCCATCCCCACCATTTGAGGCCCATCTCGCTAGACAATCCATAGCCCCGTTCCACTCCCTAGGGACGTGTGCAAAAGCCACAGATTCCATAAGAACACTAACCTATAAAATTTTGCTGTAGTATCAGGGATAGTTGCCAGCTCACATCATCTGTCTTCCTTTCCAGGAGCATATTGATCAAAATTTGTGAGTCAGCTTCACAATACACCTTACGCCACCCAAGCTCATAAGCTCTTCTCAGAGCATATAATAGTGCCAGACCCTCCATTCTATTAATCGTTTGCTCCCCCTGAAAGGCCAAAAAAATGAAAATCAAGGATCCAAAAGAGACACGACCAACCCCTCCAATCCCTGCCGGTCCAAGATTGCCTCTAGATGAGCCATCCGTATTAATTTTTAAAAAACCATTAGGGGGTGGCATCCATTTCCCTTTCCTTTGAATCTTTTGTTTCATGCCACAACCCTGCCTAACACCTGCATAGCCTGTGGAGATGTCCTGTATGCCCAACCTCATAGCCAACTCTGCATCTTTCTTTGCCAAAGGTAGAACTATAGCACTTTTAGCTAAAACCATCTACTGAACCATGGCCATAATTCTTCCCCATACCTACTGAAGCACTAACTTCTCCACCTTAAAAATCCTTCAATTTCTCTCCAGCCAGACCTGCCACAATAAAAAGATTGGCCCTGCATACCATGCTTCCTGTAAAAATTGAGTACCAGATGGCGGTCAACCAAATATAGACTAGAAGTCAACCAAGGAGGAGGCATGTAAGCAATGACACCCCCATGCATCCCACCAAGCATGCCACAAATGATTAGTAAAGGGGCAGCTGAAAAATAAGTGTGAGGACTCTTCCTCTGCAGCCATACACAGGACACAACGCGAAGGCCCAGCAAATCCCCTCCTCTTAATGTTCTCCCAAGTCAAGCAACGATTCCATGCTAGCATCCAGGAGAAATAGTTACATTTTGGCCAGGAAAATTTTCTCCAAACTCTCTTCCACCAAGAGACTTCCCCTCCTTCCTCCCATTATTATGCAACCAGCTTCTGATAATTGGCAGCAACTGTGTATTTCCCCTTAGGATGAGGCACCCAGGCAAGCGTATCCCTCTCCCCAAGAGTGCTACAATTGTGCCCCTCTAGAATGTTCTTTAGTTCTATGCATTTCACATCCATGCCATTAATCGGCCACTCCTCCAGATCCATCCATCACGCCTCCTTTAGTTGATCATTCTGGAAAAGAAGTTTATAATCACATACCCTGTTCCACCCAGCCTCATTGAACCTCTGCGCTAGGTTCCTCAGATGTGGATACTATGTAATCAGGGGGGAAAGCCATCCCAATAATCTAACCAAAATTGTGCCTCCTTCCCATCTTTGCAAATCCAAAAAAGTCCCTCCTTGATCAAAGCAGCCCCCTTTTTAAGGGTGGTCCATATCACCGAACCAACTCCAGTGAGGCTGTACCTAGGGATTTCCTTTGCCTGGACCCCAAAAAAATACTTATGAGAAATAATCTTGGCCCACACACGGTCCTTCTCCATGCACCACCTCCAGTAAAGTTTGGCAGCCAGGGCCGTTCTAGCAAGCACCAATTACCGAAGTCCCAGCCCCCCAAATCTCTTCAGGCTACACACCACTTCCCATCTAATCAAGCTCCACTTCATCACCATCAAATTTCCTACCCAAAGAAATTGTTTGGCTAGCCCATACAGGTCCTTCACAAAACTAACCGGTGCCACCTGAAGCATGCATCTATAAATTGGCAATGCCTACACCACCAACTGGATGAGTTGGACCCGACCCGCAAAAGATAGCCACCTATTGGTCCAATGGTTCACCTTAGCTCTAAATTTTCCAGTGATTCCTTTCCATGTTTCCTTGGCCTATCTACCAGTAGATATCAAAATCCCTAAATAAAGAATCAGGAGATTGCCGATCTGGAACCAAAGAATATCTGCCACTCACCGCTAAATGGCCATAGGAGTATTAAAAAAGAAAATGGATGACTTGTCCTCATTGATTACCTAACCTATGGTAGCCAGGTAGTCATGCAATCCCTTTCTAAAATTGATAGCCTCCCTCATTGTAGCAAAACCCATCAGCACCACATCGTCCATGAACTGAAGATGAGAAATGACAGGTAGCTCGCCACCCCACCTCCATCCCTAAATGACGCCCTCTGAAGTATTCTTTCTGATCAGTCATCCCAATCCTTTTGCTAGAAGTAAAAATAGGTACAGAGATAAGGGATCTCCTTGCTGTAATCCTCGTGTCTCACTAAAAAGGTGAGAGTGCTCCCCATTTACCAGGATCGAGAATGAGGTTGAGAACATGCAGCTCATTACCCAGTTAGTTTAATATATTATTAATATTTAAAAAAATACTATTTATTTCAAATTTTTATATGTCATTTTGTAATTATTTAGATTAAGATAAACCTACCTTTGACTAGTGTGAAATCCCATTCTGGACATGATAGGAGGCCCGAGTCTCCCCCTAATAAACTCCAAATAAGCACTAAGCAACTCTATAGCAGAAAAAGTAAGACTACCCTAGCTAGGAAAAGTAAACCAAATAAGAAAATTTGAGTAAACTAGAAAAGCTAACAAAATAAAATCAGATCCACTTTAGTTGGTGTGAGAACCAATTTGGACTCAAAAAGAGGAGGTCTAGGTCTCAACAGACTAATTTTGGTTGGGTTAAGAACCAATCTAGACATAGAAGGAGGTCCAGGTCTTTGAAGTAGAAGCATATGGGGGTTTTGAATATCCCCACTTCTAACCAAGAACCATTTTTGGATTCCAGAGGGATCCCAATAATAATCTTGGGAACTAGGGTTTTAAACTAGATTCTAAAAACCAAGAAACCTAGCCAAACTTATAGATTCCAAAATGAAACCTAAAAACCCAAAGGGTTCTCAAAATTAAATAAATAAATAAGGGTTTTATAATATACCCTAGGAATTGAGGGCACATAAAATTTAGGTTAGACCCCCAAAATTGAAAAGTTTCCTTAGAATAGGATTCCCAAGCAAATCTGCCTATACACTTGTGAAAAATAACCAACACAGAGAAGGGATTTGGTCCAACCAAACCCTTGCCAAGAAAGAACTTGAGAGAAAAACCAGATCCTAGGATTATAAAAACATCCCTTAAGCTTAAACCACACATAAATTTACAGCTAACACCATTAAAAAACATATTGAAAGAAGTATTGAAAATAATTTTTGTTACAACCCTAAACTTTCTTCTTATTAAAAAAGGTGAGACCTTCTTCCATTTCTTGTAGTTGGACCTTCCTTATAAAACTTGAAATGGGTCCTCTGACATTCTTGTTGTATCTTTTCTCTAGATCAACATTAAAACTAGCCAAGCCCCATCAATTGACTTTACTCCACCTTGAGAAGAATGTTACACTAGCCCCCACCACTAATGGAAAAATGGTACCAAAAGGGATTCCATAGACATATTTTAACAAGATTGGACAAATATGAGTCCAAAGAATAATATGAGCCAAAAAAAAAAGACTTTCCATCTTGGCATAAAGAGTAGAGGAGGCAAAGACCACCTCATCATCCTCTAAACTAAAAAGGGTTTTAACTTAACGAGCTTGGAACAACTTAAAAGAGTGGCCCCACCCACATATTGTTAGTAAATAAGGGATAATTAAGAAAAAAAGGCATGAATCTTTGTCGGATCTATAAAACATCAATTTATCTTTGTCCATCCATAATGTCTCATCCAAGAGCAACTTACTGCTTGGTATTGTAGGTCTTGCATAGAGAATAAGGCACCAAGAAATCCATGAAAAACTAGAGTAGAGGGAAAAGGCCTCCATCCTCCAATTTATAAATCAATAAAATCCGCAATTCCCCCCAAAAGGTCCCATAGTTGTTTTCTTGCACAAGATATCCTCTAGAACATAGCCCAATACAAGCTTGCCAAACTCGAATGTACATAGAGGTCAAAGAGTCCAAGGTAAAGGACATCTCATTCTTCCTTATCTCAAGGATAAAAGTGCCAAGGAATTAATCTTATATTGAACTACAACATTAGAGATTCTTTCGAGACTGAACCAAGCCCACACACCCCCCTTCTCATCCAAATTTGGTTCATCTTCATCCCCTTCCTCGCCCTATAAACTTGACCACCCATGGCCAATTTCAAAATTTCTCCCCTTGCTCATTTTTAAAATATTGTCCATTTCTATCATTTTGGAATTATTATTTATATTTAAAAATATGTTTTTTCATTCAAATTCTATATTTTTTTAAATTGTGAATATAATATTTGAATAATTTGTTTTGTGGATTTTTTTTTGGTATTGTTTGGATTTAAAAAAATATTTTGATGTTGTATTTAAAATTAATTATTATTTTTAAAATATATAATTTTATTTTACTTAAAAAATTAAAATGTGAATTTATATATATGTCTGACTATAAATTGCATATTTATAAAAAATTAAATATAATATAAAATTATTTATTTTTAAAATAATTATACTACATTTTTTTTAATTTATTATGTTCACACATTTATGGTTTTATGTTAAATACATGTACTCTTTATCCTATATAAATCTTCTTCCTTTGTTTCTTTAGGCCACTTGTCATTTTCCATATTTTCTATTTTTTTCAAGTTGCATAATACTCTGATCATAGTTGTTGCTTTTAAATGGAAAGTGCATGTTTTGGCAAGGAGTATTTTTTAGGGAACTCAAACCTTAATTTTGAAGTTGTTTGTAATTAAGTATTCCTAAATCCTTTCTATTTCCCTCAATTTCAACTTTGAAATGTCACTACCTATATAGAACCATTGAAGTAACAAGTAACTTAAGTAATAGCTAAATGATTATCAAATCCTCACAAAATCTTATAAGAAATAAAATTAACCCAAACCTAAATTAATAAAAATCACCTATTTGAGACCCAAACCTTTTATTTATTAAGTCATGAGAGTTTTCCTAGGTTCCTAATAATTCAAATTGTAAGAAACACAAAATTTAAACCTATAATTCTTGGTTAAGTAAGCTAGGCAAATGGTACGATATTGGTTTGTAAAAATATGATAATATAATTCATTTTGATTGATGGGACCATGGGGATTCATTTTATGATGTTATTATGGTATTGGGACTTTTGAGGTCCCTTATAATAGGTATGAAACTTCATATTACCTTCATATTTCTGCACTCGACACTAAGGGAGAAATACCAATAGGTGAGTAGGGTCCAGTACATGAAAAGATATTTAAGGATATGAGGCCCAAATTTTGAACACTTTTTCTATGAAAAGTAGGTGAAATTTTATTTAATTACAAATATATTTATACCCAATTATAATGCATTGATATTATAGCCTAATTCATTTGAAATCTCAAACTTCTACTCAAAATATTGTACTATTATTAGTACACTCCATTATAACCACACATACATCAATTTGAGATTTGTATGAATTAATATTAATATTGGGTTCATTCATATGAATTTTCAAATTTATTGTCAAATAAATTATATCTTTTCACTTGCAATCAAAATTCAACATCCTATCAACTTTATACTTCTACATGTATAAAATTTCAAAATAACTTGTCATATTCACGATATTTAATGTGTAAATATACATCCAATTTGTCAAAAAAAATTATTTTAAAAGTTAAAAAAATATGTGTTATTTCAAACCATTAACTTTATACATTTTGTCTTTATTTCTCCTTAGACCTTCATTAATACTCTAGTCGAAGTACCTGTATAGTTTAACATTGCATGTAAGGCTCACAAAATATTAAATACATATTGAAAAATTTCAAACAATAAATTATAATATAAAACTAATTATTGTTATTAATCCAATTAAGTACAAAAAAACTATTCCAAACAAGAATAAATGAACCAATGGGATATTTCAAGTCCACAAATAATAAGAGTTTTTGGGTTTTAAATATAATCTATCAGCTTGACTTTTACAAAGGATCTATAATGACACCTTGCATGACAATCATTACGCTAGCACCATACTGATGTTCCATACTCTAAAAATTATAATTAAATAATAGACACTTTAAGCTAACAATAGGTGTAAATTTTATGTATTGACATGACACTATTTAGGTGTCACGTGGGTGCTTAAGTTAAGTTTCACCACTTTTTGTGCTTATGAATTGTTATAATTTCAACTTGTGTTTGATACAGTTTTATAAAATAACTATGTTACAAAATAATTATCTTACTTTTTGACAACAATGCAAATTGAGAGTAAACTCTTAAAAAACAATATAACTTTGTTATAATTCAAACAATTTTTTTGTGCATAACATTTGGTAAAAGGATAATATTTTCTTATTAAGAATACACGCACGTACACACGCACATGCGTACATGCACACACAAGTGCACGTGTGCACACACACATAAGCTTATTCCAGTTAGAATAAAACATTTTATAAATTATTGGAAAATTAGAATAAATTATTGTATAGATTATAGAAAAATAGAATAAAACATTGTATAAATTTTAGATCTCTTCTATAATTTGCTTACACACCAAATGTGTTGTTTTCTCTCTTCCAAATGTATATGGAACTTGGAAGTTGAGAAATGTTGGTTCACTTGATTAATTGCCATGAAAATTTTAACAATATTCACTAGAAAGAGGTCATTGAATGAACCTATACTTGTGTTGTATCACACATAACTAGTTTTCATTTGTGAATGAGTTGAATGGGAAGAGAATATGTAGCATATTAGAAAGAAAAATTCACACAAAATACACATGAAAATAATAATTACATCTTTTAGCTAAAGACACTAGATAAAATAACCCATCCTGACATGCTAAACACCAACATTGACCACCTAAATTAAGGAATAGTTTAGACCATATTAGGATTAAAAATTTAGTAATTCCATCAATAATTGGAAGATTCCAATAATGTCCTTAAATTTTGAATGACAAAATAAGCAACCAACACCATTATTTGTTTTGATTGGTAATTACCACTCTAAAAAGTATCTTATACATTCATATTTTAATTACCATTCTAAAAAATATTATATATATATTCATATCTTAATTACCATTCTAAAAAATATCATATATATTTTGTATCTTAATTACCACTCTAACAAATATTATCATCTTTTACATGTAAATGGATATATTTGTAGAGGATTATTTACATGATTTTTTAGTGATTTTGTATTGTGTTCAAGGAGTTATGGTCTAATAAGTCAAGAGTACTTTTAAGAGATAAAATCGATATCTTTCAAGTGAATTATAAGAGATAAAATTGATATCTTACATTTTGAAAACTATAGAAAAGGAGAGTAAACTCTAGAAAAAATAAAATAAAACTTTCTTATAATTCAAATAGTTTTTTTTATACGACAAGAAGTCTTTGGGACATGAGAAAAAATCAAACAGGAGAGAGGTGATTTTTGGAGGAAAAAAATGCAGAGTCGGTAGAAATATCTGACCCTACTAATTACTATAGATGGCTCTCACTGTTGTTTGTTGCTGGTTGAGCTAGGGCGATCGTGCCCTAGCCTGATCCTCTTGTTCTTTCTTGGCCATGCTTGGGTGGGGAGTGAATGTGGTTTGGGGGTGGCCTAGGGTTACATTTTCATCAGATAAAGTTTTTTTTCATTAGCATCAGTGCTTCCTTTTCCTATGTGCATGAGGGTTTGTCCCTGGTTGAAGGTGTAGGTGGGGTTATTGTACTTGGTTGGTTGGGTCTATAGTTCAAAGCCAGTGCTAGGTGGTGGGATGGTTAAACCCTAGTGGCAGTTCCTTCTCTTGGAGACATGCTTGCTCACCTTGGTCTGGCTGAGTGTCAATGCCCATTGGGGAGTCTTCAGGGGCTTGTCCCAAGATGGATTATCACTCAGAAGTGGTTGGTGTAAATGCTACTTCGTATGCTTTGAAGGCTTCTAATAATAACTTGTTCTTACCAGATCTAGTGCTGGTTGGTTCAGGTTTGTCTGGTGGTACTCAGATTATGAAGATCAATGGTTGTCTTGAACATTGTGAGGAGAGGCCAAAATTGGTTATCCCACTGGAGATGATTGTAGAAGATATTGAATATTATTTGAAGCATGCTTTACTATGTAAGTTTATAGGGATGTGGGTTTTATTACAATTTATTGAATTGTAGGCCCAACAAACTTGGATAACTGAGGGAGAAATGGAGGTTATGATTTTAGCAAATAGATTTTTCATGGTTACATTCAATTTCTTGGTAGACCACAACAAGGCCTTCAAAAGAGGCCCCTATTTTTATAATCAGATTGGGTTATTTATTAATCCTTGGCATGTAAGCTTCAATCCTACTAAATAGCTTTTGAACCAGGTTTTGGTGTGGGTTTGGTTTCCAAGGTTTCCTATGGAATGTTGGCGGGAGGATGTTTTACATTTGTTGGCTTTGATGTTAGGAAAACTAGTTGGTACTTCACAATAGACTCAAGGTAAAAAGATGATGACTTTTGCTCATATCTGTGTTGAGATTGATTTAAGTAAACCTTTACCAAATTTAGTGGATATGTGTGCAGGTCCTTACTCTTGGGTGCAACAGTTGGATTATGAAACTCTTCCTTTTCGGTATCATCTCTGCCATGAATATGGTCATTTTCAAAGAAGATGCCCAAAGGCTAGGCCTATGGATTCCTAACCTTTTCAACCTCCCCGCAATCACCCTAGGGTTGAAAAGGGGAAGGAACCCATTCTTGGTGATGTGGATGGGGCTGATGGTTTCATTCATGTCAAGGCTTGAAATAGGAATCAAGGTCAAAAGAGGACTTTGAAGGAAAGGTAAGAGGAAGATTATTTCAATAGATTTGAAGTTTTAGATGATCTCAGCCATCAAGAAGTGAATATAGGCTTGATGAATCTGGATAAGGGTGCCTTAGGTATAGGATAGGAGGGCCTTCTTTTTGAAACTAATCAGGGTTTTTAGGATAATAGGGCTTTGAAAATGGACACTGATGTTCAAATAGAAGTCCAGGTGGAATCAGTTCCTATTAGAGTAGAGAAGAAGGGTGGTGAGGATAGATCTCCTCTTGTCTCAAATATAGGTACTGAGGGGGTGAAGATTCATAAGTCTTCTTCTTCTCATTTGGGTCTTCTTCAAAAGGATCCAAAAAAAGGGGTAGGGGAGAAGTCTTCCAAGTTTGGTAAAAAAAAGGATTTGGAAAATATTAAATTAACATGGGAAACTTTGGTAGAGTCAGGGTCTATTAAGACTCTTGATTCCCATTTTTTGACCCCCTTGAAATGATCGTTCTATCTTGGAATGTAAGGGGCTTAAATAGTGGCGCTCGATAAAAATTTGTTTGTGATTTGGTTAGAAGTAAATCTCCTGATGTTCTTTTCCTATAGGAAACTAAGTTATCAGTGGAGTGTATGTTTAGATTAGTGTCTAAGATATGGGGGAGTGGAGAGTGCTAGTGCATTGGGGCTCAAGGGTTGGCGGGGGGAGTGGCTTGATTATGGAATCCTCATAAGATTTGCCTTCTTTGGTGGTTATCCTTTTAGTCTTCTATCTCTATGATTGTGTCTTGTTTTAAGATGGGGGAGTTTGTTCTCTTCTCCAATATGTATGCACCTATTGATCTTCAAGGTAAATAAATTTTGTGGTCCCATATCTAGTTTGTCTGAAGCATGGTTCCTTTCCATCCATGGATAATGGCTGGAGACTTCAATGCTATTTATGAGTTGGCTGAGAAGTGGGGTGGTATTGTCAGGCTTGAGCCTTTTACATTGCTACTTCAGGATAATATCTCAGCTTTAAATCTTGTGGATATCAAGCCCATTAATGGCTAGTTTACTTGGAACAATCAAAGGATTGGGAATAACTACATTACGAAACGACTTGACCACTTTCTAGTTTCTTGCTACTGGGTTAGTGGGTTGTGGTGTTCTAGCTCATAAATTTTGGATTAAAGGGGTTTAGATCATTGGCCTAACAAGCTGGCTATTTCTTTAGCTTGTGTACCTAGATCTCCTACTTTCAAGTTCTAGCTTATGTGGTTGCATGACTCCTCTCTCAATGACTATATTGCTGAGTGGTGGAGGTATGGTAGACCTGCTTATGGTACAACAATGTATAATTTTGATAAGTTACTTTAATTTTTCAAGTATCAGCTTAAACATTGGAATCAATAGTGCTTTGGAAACATTTTCTGAGATAAGACTGCTACCCAGGCTGAGTTGGATGGTATTACGAGGTTCATTAGAGAGGATGGAGTGAATGAGGACCTACTACAAGAAGAGACTAGGGATTTGAAAGCACTAGAAGAGTGTAAGCTATGAGAGGAGGTTTTTTGGAAACAAAAGGCTTGAATTGAGTGGCTTCAAGAATGGGATAAAAATACTACTTTGTTCTTCAACTTGATAAAAGCTAGGAGACATGGAAATTCTATTTTTTCTCTAGTGAATGATAGGGGTGAAACTCTTTCTTCTTTTCATGAAATTACACGTGAATCTAAGCAATATTTTGCTTCATTATTTAGAGAGGACTCGCAAGGGGGTTTTGATAAGGAAGCAGAGGTCCTTTCTTGTATCCCTTCTTTGGTTTTTAGGGAGGAATGAGTAGCTTATGAGTAATATCTTGATTGAGGAGCTAGAGGGGATTGTTTTTCAAATGAAGAGGGGGAAAGCTCTTGACCCTGATGGTTTCCCGATTGATTTATTTCAATAATTTTGGGAGATTATCAAGTTGGACTTGTTGGCGATTGTTCAAGAGTCTCATAAGAATAAACAGATGTTATGGGCCCTGAATTCTACCTTCCTTGATCTCATCCCAAAGTATGAGGGGGTGGATAGGTCAATTCAATTTTGGCCTATCTCTCTTTGCAATGTGATTTATAAAATTATCTCTAAGTTGATTGCTGATAGGTTGAAAAAGTGGCTTAAAGTGTTGATTTTAGAGGAACAGAGTGGTTTTATGGTAGGACATCAGATTCTAGATGGGATTGTTATTGTAACTAAAACCATTCACTCTATGGCCAGCTCCAAGGATAAGGCAATGTTCATCAAGATTGATATAGCTAAGGCTTATGACCGCGTATGATGTTCCTTCCTTTGAAAGGTTCTTGGTGCTTTTGGTTTTGGGGATGAGTGGATTTATTGGGTTATGAGTTGTGTTACTTCAGTATTCTTCTCTGTGTTAATAAATGGTGAGTACTCTGAGCTTTTTGCTACCTCTCAAGGTTTGCAGTAGGGTGACCTCATCTATCCTTATTTCTTCGTCTTGTTGAGGGTCTGGGATGCTTGATAAGAAGGAATGTGGAGTTAGGTTTCATTCAAGGGTAGGGGTGGGGAGGTGGTTTACCTCCACAGTCTCATTTGTAGTTTGTGGATGACACTGCTTTGATAAGTATGGATATAATTAGGGAAAATTTGAATATACATAAGGTGTTGGATGTTTATCTTGTAGCCTCAGGCCAATTGATTAATGAAGATAAGTCTTCCATCTTTTTCTTCAATACTCCAAGTTCCATTCAGAGAAGAATTGCTCATATCTTGAGATTTCAGACTAGGGTTCTCCCTTTGACCTATCTTGGTATTCCCATCTCTATTAGAAGACTCCTTAGGGAGTCTTGGTAGAATATTATGGATAAATTTCATGTGAAAGTTAATCATTGGACCCATCGTTGGTTGTCTTTTATAGTCATGTTCAACTACTCAAGTCTGTGGTGTATGCTCTCCCCATTTATATATGTATGATTCAGGTGGCCCCTTTGGGATTTGTTAGGGGATTAGATTCCTTAGCAAGACAATTTTTATGGTCTGGTAGCTTATTGTCCTCTAAATGGAGCCTTGTCAGATGGGACATTGTTTGTAGCTCAAAGTAGCTTAGTGGCCTTGGGTTAAGGCAGTCATCATTGTCAGGGATGGTGTTGGTTGCTAAATTATATTGGTAGTGGTGTGTGGATCAGGATGAAATTTGGGCCAGGATATTAACATAGAAATACTTCTCAGGGGTCCCTCAAATTGATATTCCTTGTTATCCCCTAGTGGGGAAAGGCTTGGTGATTTGGAGTACACTCAAGAAAGGGGATGCTCTGATTAAGAATGGCTTATTTTGGATTTATAAAAGAGGGATAAAAGCTTATTTTTGGTCTGATTCTTGGGATGGATTTCCTCCCATTGTTTCTTAGTTCTCTAATTTGGTAACTCTGAGCCAGAGGTTCTGTGAGGTAGGATGGTTAAGAGTGAGTGACTTTAAGTCCTTTTCTTCTCATGGGCAGCTGGTGGTGGTGAGATGGAAGAAACTTGATGAGTGGCCTATTGCTAATATGGAGGAGGAGTGTGCTAAGCTCCATAGTATCCTTTCTCATAGATGTTTTAGCTCCCTCTAAGAAGGGGATGTTCTTTCTTGGTCTCTTAATCCTAAGGGTGTCTATACTATTGCATCTAGATATCAGGTGTTGTTATCTCACCAGCTAGATGAGGTGGAGGTGCACTGGTGGAAGAAAGTGTGGAATAAGATTTCTTAGTTGAAGTGTAACTACTTTATTTGGACTTTGGCTTGGAATAGGAGCTTGACATGGGATAAGATTCAGAAGTGAGGTTTTTAGGGTCCTTTTATGTGTGTTCTATGTGGATGTGGAGAGGAGGACTCCTCTCATTTATTTTTCCATTGTCCTGTGACTCTGTAGATTTGGCATTATTGGTGGGATGTTTGTAAAAGACCCTATGTTCATGCGTCCTCCCTCGAGGATTTTTGGAATAGTCTGGGTAGACCTCCTTCTATGGCTTCTTTCTTACAAGATGTGTGGTATGTTCGGCCTTCTTTCATACTCTGGTAGATTTGGTTGGAATGAAATCAAAGAATATTTTGATGAGAGAAGTTGTTGATTCAACAAGTTTGGCACAAAATTAGGGGTATGATTCAGGAGATGGTGGAAGCTAAGTGTGATGTGGTGTTCCCTTTGGAGAAAGGGGATGCTGAGTTAGTAGATAGATTGGGTATTTAGGGGTTGTCTCTAGCTTTTACTTGTGTTAGGAGAGGAAGGTAGGTGAATAAGAAATTTCAAAGGGTGGGGAGGTGGTTACCCCCTCTTACTAGCATTCTAAATCTCAATACTGATGGTCCTTCAAGGGGCAATCCTGGCCCTGCTGGGATTGGTGGGGTGGGCAGGGATTTTTCAAGATTAGTGGTTTTTTTCTTTTCTATTCATGAAGGAGTTCATAATAAAAACCTTATGGAAGGTTTGGTGATCCTCTATGCTTTGGAGAGGGCTTATGCTTTGGGATGACACAAGGTTATCTATGAGTCTGACTCATAGGTTTTGATTAACTTGCTAAATAAATAGAAGGTTTCTGATGTTAGTTAGCAGGTGGCTATGATAGTGCAACAAATTTTGTAGATAAGTTCTTTGATGGAGATGATGTCTTTTGTCCATATCCCAAGGGAGTGGAATAGGGCAGTAGATTGTTTGGCTAAGTGGGCCTCTGAACATTTAGATGGCTAGAAGACTAATGAGTGGGAGCAAGTTCTCCATGAGATCTGACATGTCTTGGAGAGGATTCTTACTAAGGATGGGAATGGTATTGGTGAAGGATAATGTTGTTTCAAGCCTGGTTTGATAGTTTCTAATGGATTCCTAGGGCCCTGGCCCTTTGATGTTTTGTAATGCTCTTTTCTAATTTTCAATAAAGTTTTTACCCTTCTTTTTTTTAAAAATAGATTTTTTATACATAACATTTGGTAAAAGGCTAACATATTTTATAAATTATAGAAAATTAGAATAAAATATTTTATAAAATACATAACACTTCTACATTTGCATAATTAGTGGAAGGAATATGATATTTTATTAGTCAACTCATGACAACTTAGTGTCATGTATTATATTGCATCATGTTCAATCTAAAAAATACAACAATTATACAAGTTGCATACCTAGGGGATTAGTGTTAGGATCCAATTTATCCTAATACTCTTATGCCCAAAAGGAAGATCAGATATGTTAACTAATTTATTATTTTTTTTAAAATGGAAAATTAAAACTTGAGAGCCCTAGTCTAATCAAGTGCAAGGGATTTTTACAAGACATTCAAGTCAAGTAAGTTTTTTGGGTACTATGTTAAACATTGATATGTCCTTATCAATCTTTATAGTAATCTATTCTTGCATTTGTAAAAAACCCTAAACAACAAAGAAAATATAGTCTCTGATCAAATCAACCAACTTGTAGTCACTCATTTTCAATTGAAACAAAAAAACTTTTACAATAATTGAAGAACCATGGTTAAAAGGGGATAACTTTCTCTAAAAATTTGCGGAGCTTTAAATTAATCAAATAAAAAAATGTACATTGAAGAAGAAACCATGTTTAGAAAAAATGACAAAACATAAGCTTCTGACCCATTTATAAAAGAAGGATTGTACAAAGATTTTAAAGTCCATTGGCCAGAAACCAACTACCATAATTCAATAAAATGACTACAAAGTACAACTATAAGTACATTCCATAGCATTGAAAATGGTGATGGCAATATGAGCATTGAAGGATCCATATGAATCTAAAGGATTAATAAATAAAATTGAAGGATTAATCATGTTTAAAAACACTAATGTGAATATGGATGTAAAAAAGTTGCCTGACTCAATGGGGAACTATGTTATATACCTAATTTCTTGCTCAAATTGATGGAGGTGGTGCAACAAAGGGGTAGAGTCCATAAGGCTTGTTCAATATGGTGTAATTGTTATTGCATTGTACATAATAACTCCACCATGCACATACACATCCTTGCATTAATGTCTTTGTGTTGAACACTGAATTTTCTCTTCCCCTTCAATAATAATGCAAATGCAAAATTATGTGATGCATCGCATATATGGGCTTATGTAAATACAAACTAGTTAGGTGTTATTCAGTGCAAGTATGGACTCTTTCAAAAATATATTTGTATGAATTGAATTCATGCAAATTATTCTTCTTAAAATATTAATCACACTCAATCAATTTTTTTTTAAAACCAAAAATAATTAACTCCAAACCAAAACTGAAGATTTGAGAAATGTTTGAAATGAAAAAAAATCATAAGACAATTTGGTGCATGGCTTTAGTGAGGTTCAAAAAGTCTCACCTATAAATCCATTGTTAATGACAATGGAAAGACAAGAAAATAAGGACTCATACAAATCTAAAGGATTAACAAATACAATCTAAGGATTAATCATGTTTAAAAACACCAGTACAAATTTGGATGTAAAATGACCACCTAACTCCTTACTATCTTACATGTAAATTAAAAGAACCAAAATTGATGTCTTACATTTTGACAGCGATAGAAAAGGAGAGTAAACTCTAGAAAAAACAAAATAGAACTTTATTCAAATTTAAACAACTTTTCTATGCATAAAATTTGGTAATAAACTAATATTTTCTTATTAAGAAGAGTTAAATATAAATTACATCTTATTCAATTAGAATGAAATAGTATATAAATTATAGAAAATTAAAATAAAATATTGTATAAATTATAGAGTTCTTCTACAATTGACTTACCTGCCAAATGCCTTATTTTATTTCTACTAAATGTAAATGGTAGCTAAAAAATGTTAGTGTATTTGGTGAAATACCTTGAAAATTCTAACAATATTCACTAGAAAGAGAGAATTGAATAAGTCCATACCTATAATGTATCACACCTAATCAATTTTCATTTGAAGGGGAAGAGCAGACACATGAAAGTTTGGATAAACGGATCCATTTTAGGTGTCCATTTGTGTAAAATAAATCCCAACAAAACTTTATCAAAAAGAGTGCAATGATAATGTGATAAAGGTCCCACATAGCTTCTCATGCCAAGGACCCTTCTTTATATACTTGAAGATAGAAGGAACTTCGACTCTTCGATTTGGGTTGTGTTGGTTAGATGTGAGGAGGAGAAAAAATGTATGCTCTTATGACTCAAATTTTAGAGGCTATTTTGGAGTTATCCATCCCCATATTGCCAAATACAAAGGAGGGGAATGGGGAGAAGCTAGTGAAAGGGAAGAAACATAGAGGCAAAAAGGAACTGGATTCATTAATTATGTCTCTCAGATCTCAAATAGAAAATTGAAAAAGAGAGACTCTCTTAAAATTAGTTTTGTTATAGTAGTTTTTGTTTGATCTATCTTGTTGGCCACTATTGTTGTTTCATTTTTAGGTTTGAGGGTATGTTCCTTAAAATCCCTCAGTGGGTTGTCTTTTAGCTGCTTTTGGGTTGGTTGTAGCCTTTAGGTTTACCTTGTTACATTTTTAGTCTAAAGTGGTATCTGGGAATTTTAGGCCCTATCTTGTTTGATTCTCCTCTAGGGTTTGGGGTCCCTAGTTCAAAAAACCCCCCTTTATCCTTAAAAAATAATAACCATACATTTAAATTAGAAGCATAGCTTCCACTTTCAAAGGGACATTTACTCAAATTATTTTATTGTTTTGATTTTGAATCCAATACCTATGGTTTGTAACTGAATAGATTTTCCCCTTCAGCCCCACACATTCATTTTTCTTTCCACTATTTTTTTACCTTTTCAATGGGCTCATCTAGGTCTTCTTCTTCTTCTTCTTCCTATTGGCTTAGCTTGGAGAAAATTTTCTATTAACATATTATCTGTATTTAATTTCCTTGTGAATATTGGTATCTAGCTCATTTATAGCACATTTGGTTGCTCCCTATTGGAAATTTAAATGTAAACTGGTGCGAAATAGCATGGGTACACATTCATGGAAATCCAATTAAGTGTGAATTAGCATAGGGATGGGCTTCTTCAATGGTCACAATAAGTTGTTCAATATAAGTTGGTGAGGTGGTGTTGTTTTTCCACCTTGAATAGGGTGCATGTGTAACATGGACTAAGTACTATTAACTAAAGTTTAAATGTCCCATATTTGGCTCCCACTACTATTTTTTGGGGAATTTTAATTATCACCTATTAGTTTGACTTTTAAAAAGTTTATATAGTGACATCTTACATGGTAATCATTATGTTGGCATTATACTAACATGTCACACCCTAAAAATCTAAAATTAAATAGTCAACACTTTAAGGTATCCATCGATGTAAATTTTAAGTGTTGACATGGCTTCATTTAAGTTCCATAGAGGTGTGAAGTTAGGATGCACCACTACTTGAATCTCTCCCCCATTTTTGATTAAAACATTTGATATTTTTTTATGCTTGAATCTTGTTGAGAATGCATATGATGTAAAAAATCCCAAAAAGGTACTATGACAAAGTATCCATGTGATTTATGCCACTAGATTGTACCCAAAAGTAGTCCACAATATGTTTATAATTTATTCTTATTTAACAAACACGTTTCTTAGGTTATGAGAAAGAATAATATCAAATGTGGTACCGATAAAGAGGAAACCACAACATAACCTTGGAAATCATTTTTTTCATTTAAATTTTAGTCAATTCTCTATTGTAAAAGTCTTCTTTTTTTTCCTATATGGGGATGCCTGTAAATACGCTCAATGTGGTAAACTATGTTGTTTATTCTTGGATCAAATTTATCATTAGTAGATTTTATATTCATTTTCAAAATCTAATAAATCTAATGTGTTGCTATGTGGGAGGAATGCCATCATATGATTCTTCATATCCTCCTTGGTTTGGCCTTAGATTTCATGTTTCTCCACATTCTTGAAAAACCCTAGAGACATGCTTCATGTTATCCCTATTTTTTATGGAAACCTTTATAAAATAACATTTCTATTCTTCAATATGGTCCTAATAAATGATCCTTAATTTAAATAAGTCTCACTTATGGGTTATGGAATGTGGAGAAGTCCCATTGTCTTTCGGGATGGTTTTCCTATCAAAGTATTAGGTTATCGTATTCCATAGTCTAATACAATATCTTTAAGTCCTAGTTTCTAGATTTATAGTGTGCAAAGTGTGATAGAAAAGGAGATCATCTTGGTGTTAGATTTTGTTCATGAAAAAGAGGTTATATAACTCTAAATTTTGTAGCATATGCAAACTTTGTTATGTATTACATGATACATATCAAGGAGTAGTGTTTCTATTATGCAAATATTCAAGCACATTAATTGTCAACCCATTCTACCACTGTCAGCTCTAGATATTACCTATAACATCAGTTTGAACTCACCAAATATAAATTAAAGCATGTAGTTTGAATTTTGAATTTTTTTATAGTTGTTTACCTGAGCGAGAAAGTAGGTAGGTAGATGAAGACAAAAAGAGAATAAGACAATAGAGTAGAATGCAAGAGAATATACACACATAACAAAAACCTATAGAATATAGAGAAGAAGATAAATAGAAATAATAGATTGAAAATAAATAACAACAAGAAACATAATAGAAGAAATAAGAATAACAAGAAGAATGTTTGTGTGACAACAGTTAAAGAACAAAATATTCAACATGATATAACAAAAATAATAAAGTTTAAAAAGTAACAAACTAAGTGAGTTATAAAAATAGAGTAGTAAGTTAAATACAATAGTTTTTTTAAAAATTTATATACAACAGTAGTTTTTCATAAAAGGTTTTTGTAATCAGTTTATGTATTAGTTTTTAATAAATATATTAGCATGTAGGGATTATAAATTTCTTCCCTAGTCTATGCTCAAGTTTAGGGCATGATCGATGCTTCTAGCCCTTTCTAGGTGAGCCGTGGGTCAACTTGATCTTCTCCTTCTATATTGGGGGTTCTTTGAATCAAATTTAATACCTGATATGTTATTTATAACAAAGATTTTTTGTGGATCAAAAACTAGGGCTCAGTATGCCAAAAACTGTCTTATGGATTAGCAACTGAGCACCAAGTTTTGCATCCATGGAGTCCTCCAGATGTCAAGATCATCTCTTCAAATTCATCAAGAGTTTGGTCATCCCTAGGTAGGGATTTAGAGGCTAGGGTTTCTATGGATGGCATAAATTTTTAATCATAGGCTTCAAATCTCGTAGTGGTTGAGTTTGAAGACAAAACTCTTACATAGATTATAGAGCATGAAACATGGTATTTAGAAAGAGGTTTGGTTTGTCATTTTGATAGGTTTTGGTCATCCCTTTCTTATCTACACAAGTGGATTTCAATTTCTTGGAAGCCATTATTGGTCGGTGATATGGAAATTTATCCATGTGGTAAGGGTTCTTTTATAGTGGCTTTTGATTATTTGATTAATAAGATTAAAATTCTTCAAGCTAAATCTTGGATTTTTGAAAATCATTTACTATTGATGAAACATTGATTCCTGAAGTTCAATCCTTTAATTTTTTTTTTTGTTCATCTGGTTTGGGTTAGGCTATGATATCTACCTTTGTAGTTTTGGAACAAAACTGGGCTTTTAATGATTGGTAAAGCTTTAGGAGATTTATTAGAAATCGATGTCACTTCGCTTAATTTCTCATAGATAATTTTTTCCAGATTGTTGGTATGTTTAGATATCTCTAAATTTTTACTAAGAAGATTGAATTGAAAGTGCAAGAGAGGTGTTGGTCTCAACAATTAGATTATGAAGGAATTTCTTTTAGATGTAAAAATTGCCTTTAATTGGGTCATGTTTCTTCTTCTTATCCCAAATCTTAGAGAAAACCAATTTCTTCCTAGGGGAAGGAGAATAATGAGGAATTGATGATAGTAAGTCTAGATAACAACCCTGGCTTATCTTCAGGTGATGTAGTAGTGTCTTCTATGGAGAGGAATTTAGTTATTGGTAAAAACTCAGTTGTATCCTCTTTGCTGATTACTAGAAATAGTGAAAAGAGAGAGGGATTTAAACCCTTAGATTAACGTAGATAAAGTTGAAAAAGTGGTTGATTTAAATAGCTCAGTCTTAATAAATTCAAAAAATGAAGAAGAATGGAAAATTGTGAGGAGCAGAAGGAAAGGCCACATCATTCCTAAGTCTCCTGAAAGGGCTTTGAGTTCTCGTGGCAGATAAATAATTGCAAAGTAGTAATTGTAAGTTATTTTTTTGTTATTGTGGCTCGAATTTTTTTTTTAAAAACTTTTAGTTGTTTATCACTTTTATTTTTAGTTCATATAGGAAGTCATATGACTTAACATGGATAAATGTTAAGCCATACCATATATGTTCTTTTTTGATTTTTTTGTTTATAGGATTAGGGACCCAGTAATTCCTTAGTATCGATTTAAAATATATAGCATATATTTATGTGCGTGTTTAATTTAAATCCCCCTCCCCTATTTTTAGTTAATTTTAGGCCTATTATTTACATTCCAAGCTATCTTATTTTTTGGCTCTAGAATTTTCTAGGATCCATCCACTCAATTTTTTTTTCATTTTATCTCCTTCCCTCTTGGTATAAGCATTTTTCATCTCAACCTCTTTTTCCAACAACTGGTATCAGAGCCAAGGTCCTTAGGGACTATTTAATATGGTAGCCAATAATATTAATTCATAGAAACAACCTCCAATGTTTGAAGGAAATAATTATGATGTATGGTGCATCAAGATGAAGATAATTTTTAGCTCACAAGAGCTATGGGAGCTTATAAAAGGTGGTTATATAGAAGTTATAGACCTAGAAGCATTTAATGCTCTCACTCAAACACACATAATTTTTTTGAAAGAGAATAGAAATAAGGATGCCAAGGCTCTAAGCTACATTCAAATGATATTGGTCGATTCGGTCTTCCCAAGGATAACAAAAAAATTGGGGTAGATGCAGGATAATGAAGGACAAAAGTGGGGCTTAAAGTGGCACTTTAAAAAAAAAATAGTTAAACTTGGAGATAACGTTAGAGACATTTAGAAAAATAATTTGATATTAGTGTAAGAATATCAATTGTGGCATATTGAATTTAATTACTAAGTATATAATTTTTTCAATACCCAGATGATAAAAGTGTGAAATTGATATATTTATAACAATGATTTGGTACATTTTTGTAAAAAGATGAGGAGACTACATGTGTATAGACAAACTTTTTTTAATAAATGAATGATTTTTTCTACTCAAATTCAAATATGTATAGAGGAAATGTCAAAGATTGTTGAGAATATTTTTTTTAATTTTACAAGTCAAGACAGCTGAAAATTTGAAATTATAAGTGTAAGAACATAACTTTTTGACCTTAACTCCATGATTTTTTTAAAGCATAGCCAATGATGTGTAGATTTTTAGATATTCAAAAACTATGTTTTCCCCTCTACAAACCCATTTTTTTAAAATAATTTTTTTTTTGAATTAAATGTATTGATAAAGACAAAAAAGACATAAAATTCATGTTGGCTGGTCCATGATAGGTTTTAGGCTAGGTCCAGACCCCTCAAGCTTAAAACCAAACCAATTTTGGAGGGAAAGTGGGAAATCTAAATGAAATACTTATTAAAAGGGCGTATGTCCTATGTAGTAGAAAGGGTGTACACCCTTTAACAAAGGGCATATTCCCTTTGATTTAAAAAATGTTTTGTAGTGGATTTTACTTGTTTGTGTTGTAAATATTTAGTATACGTTTACATATAATTTATATTACATTTTATATTCTTGTAATTTAAATTTATTTACTAAATTTAACAATTTAAGGTCATTTTTCATCTTCTAAAATCCATTCCAGAGTTGTAAGAGTTACCATTTAGAAGTTAGTTTTTCAAAATTTATTCTAGGGTCAATACTTAGTTTTCAAAATTTTAAGATTAAAAACTCACTAAATATTTGAATAATTAAGCTCTAAGCTTAGGTATGGATGTCACTAGTTGAGATAGAGATAGGGAACCATATATGGATGTTCCTCATCATACTTAATCACTCCCTCATCAACACTCATTATCCCTAGACACTCCCTCATCATCCATCATCATTCCTTGTCATCCCTAATCATCCCTAATCACTCCCTCATTATCCCTCATTATTCTTAATCACTCCCTCATTGAACATCATCATATTTCATCATCCTTAATCACTCCCTCACCATCCCTCATCATCCCTAATCACACCCTTATTGGCTCTCTTTGTCCCCCATCATCCCTAATCAATCCCTCATTGGCCCTCATCATCATGACTCTCTACCAAAATCTTTATCATGATCATGATCCCCATTAGGCCAAAATATCTATCATGATCGAGAAGATTGGGAATTATTATTAAATGCAAAATTGGTTGGGTGATCTAAGGTTTTGTCTATTTTGATTACCCCTCCAAGGTTAGGTTGATGTACACTACCCATCCCAAACACCTGATTGGAGTTGTTCCTAGTGTGACTAAAACTATCTAACTAAGTAATATATCCATGTAAAATGAAGTCTCAAGTTGACTGTAAATTAATGTCATAGTCATACGAACCAACCATTTTACTATTTATCTATGTGGTCACATCACTAATCAAGGTATTGATCATGGTTGAGCATACAAATGTATATATTCTATTGCATTCAAGTGCTCTCTAATATTTAGATAAATACTTTTGGTTTATGGACCCACTTTCAAGGTCTTATACTATGAAGATATACCTATTCTACCAAAAAATTATAGAGTAAAGGGATTCTATCATCTAATCCAAGAGTTGATCCAATCCTAGAGTTGAACCAATTCTAGATGTAGCCATCAATGGAAACTATTAGTGGGATGTTAGATTCCCCCTATATCTATATATATTTGATCCATTAAAGGATAGGGATTGAATCCAATACTCTAATTGGCTATCATTATCTAACACCCTATATATATATTATTAATATATATATTTATTTATTTATTTATGGGGATTTCTTGAATCTCCCCACAGACACACACACACACACACACACACACACACACACACACACACACACACACACACACACACACACACACACACACACACACACACACACACACACACACACACACACACACACACACACACACACAGAATTGAATCCCAAACCTGAGTGTCAAGTCAAGTACCAATCTATGGTCAATCATATCCCAATCCCATAGTCTAGTTCTCTTCTCCATCTATTATGATAATATTCAATCTTTTATCCTTATATTCAGAGTACTCTTACTTTCCTAAGAATAAAATGAAATCCCTATATATATCTAACCCAAATCCAATGGAATATATTAAACCCATATATATATATATTCCTACAAATTAATTTTGTCCTAGGGATCTAGATACACAATCTCTCCCCGGTCTAGGTAAGAATTACCATATAGATCTCTAAATCCCACCAGACAATTAGATTATATCTCTTTGGGCTACTAATCTATTTTAATGGGGGTATGGGATTCAATTATGAGGGTTGATGAGCCTGACTGATTAAGAATGATGAGGGATAATGAGGGAGTGGTTAGGGATAATGAGGGATGATGAGGGACAACTAAGGATGATAAGAGAGTGATTCAAGATGATTAAGGATGATGAGGAAGTGATTAGGGATGATGATGGACAATGAAGGTTGATTAAATATTTTTTAAAGATGATGAGGGACAATGAGGGATGATGAGGGTGTGACTAAGAACTATGAGGGATGATGAGGTCTGATGAGGGAAAGATTAGGGATGATGAGGGTTAATGATAGAGTGATTAGGAATGATGAAGGGTGATGATGGATAATGAGATATTGATTAGGGATGATGAGAGTCAATGAGGGTGTGTTTAATACAAATGAGGGCTAATGAGAGAGTGATTAGGGATGATGAGGTATAATGAGAGAGTGATTAGGAATGATGAGGGTTAATGAGGGAGTGAATAGGTATGATAAGGGATGATGATGACCAATGAGGAAGTGATTATATATGATGAGGGATAATAAGGGTTGATGACGGAGTGATTAGGGATGATGAGGGATGGTAAGGGATGATGAGGGTTGATGAGGTCTAATAAGGGAGTGATTAAGGTTGATAAGGAGTGATTAAGGTTGATGAGGGAGTGATGGAAAGAAAATAATGGCATTTTGACTCCTTTTATTTTGATTGGAGTGTACTAGGGTGATTAACCTCATTCATGTCTATTAGATTAGGTACAACCATGATGGATTACTCTAGGGATATTTCCATATGATTTACATGTTTAAAATAATATATTATCGAGTCGATCATGTTATTTAAGTAATAATAATTTGAGTGTTGACTATAAAATGACTCACTTATATCTCTCTCCCACTTCCTCAATAGTGAAAGATATATGGGTCTACACCAATGTTGAGGTGTAAAATTGACCTAAAGGTTTAGTCCACAACCCAACTCTTCCTTTAACTTTGCAATAGAGTAAGGTATAACTATTAAAATAAATTTTCCTTACCAATATCTATCTTTTCTTTACTTTTGAATTAAGGCATAATTATTAAAGGAGGTTTGCTTCCCTATAGACAGATTTATTGTTAACCTACCTACATAGCTATTCCCTACCTGATAAGGAACAGGGAGCTTTATTCTTGATATATAGCTTCAATATTGACCTACATACTTTCCCTTTCTATAATAGATTCTTATCTATTAGGGAAGATTTCTTCTCAATCTATAACTTAGATATATTCTTTCCTTACCTACTTAACTATGACATACCTACTCAGTTATGCCATACCTACTTAGCTTTTGTAATTGGCAAGGTAAGATTTATTATTTATAGATATAATGAAAAATAAATTTTGTAATCATGTTACATATGTAATATATATATACCATTAAATATACCCTACCTATTTTACCTAATTGAGTATGCCCTACCCACTTTACCTATTTGAGTATGTACTACTCAATTAAATACTCAATCCATATCTTTATCTTGACTATTCCCTACCAATCTTCTTGTACTTGAGTATGCCATACCTTATTTACCTAAGTCTTGAGTATGCCCTACCTATCTATCCTTCTTTCCCTACCTACTTGAGTATGTGCTACCTACTTGAGTATGTCCTACCCAGTTAAATACCCAAGCCATATATTAAATACCCAATACCAAATTGAATACCTAAGAAAAATCTTAAAATGATAAGGGGAATTATCATGTATGAAAATTAGTAGCGGGGGAATTATCGGATCAAGGGATAAAAGATAGGGGGCATTACCAAGGGATGCTTGAAAATTAGGAGAGGGGGAATTATAACCTATTAAGATAAAGGAGAGGGGGCATTGACTAAGGCATATCTTAGAAGGAGATTGGGGATTTATATATGCATATATTGAAAGGATATGGAGAATTCTCACCTATATAGAGAAAGGAGTGACTATGGATGATCAGTCAAAAGAATTGAATATATATTCAAGCATAATTCCTAAATAATTTGTGGTCTTTTTACTCAATGGTTTTATAAATATGCATAAATTATTGGCCTATATCATGCCTTTATTCATGATATAGTCACTCATACATGACATATACTACATACCTAGTACTATATATAGGTATGCAATCACTCATACATGACATCTACCTATAGTTGTGTTACAGTCACTCATACTAGACATGAATGTAGCTAATCACCCTAGTAAATCCATTTAGAATAGAAGGAAATCAAAAACCATTAAAGAGACATCATAAAAAGATATCATTCACTCTAAAATAAATTTCATATATATGGTTCAATCCATACATGCTTCAATTCTAATCTCAAGCATGCATTACTTGACTACTTTATTCCAGACTCACATAGAATAGAGTCATCTTATATCATTCTAAACTCACATAGGATACTAAAATTACCAAAACTACTACCATAGCTATTTATGGTGGATGGGAGTGATTTCAAACCCTATTTTCTCATGGTCATCAAAATCATTTGTATGGTTATGTCCTTCTCCCCAAACCATATAAAGATATGGGGATCAAGCACATAAATCATCATTCATCATTATCATTCTTCATCATAACTAGTATATCCAAATCTCAAAATTTCCCCACCCAATAAGGCAAGGGAAGCTTTCTCTACTTAATTCATCTATGCCAAGGAATATGAAAAGGGAAGCTTACCTTACCGATATATATCTTTACTTCACCCAAGATCATATCAAGGGAATGAGGGAGTTATTATGGATGATGAGGGATGATGAGGGTTGATGATGGAACGATTAGGTATTATGAGGGATGATAAAAGATGATGATGGATGATGAAGGATGAAGAGGGATAATTAGGGAGTGATTAGGGATGATGACAAAGTGAATATGGATGATGAGGGATGATTATGGAGTCATGAGGGATGATGAGGGACAATTAGGGTTGATTAATGATTATTTAAGGATGATAAGAGACAATGAGGGATGATGGGAGTGTGATTAGAGACTATGAGGGATGATGAGGTTTGATGAGGGAGTGATTAGAGATGATGAGGGTCAATAAGGGAGTGATTAGGGATGATGAGGGGTGGTGAGGGATGATAAGGGATTGATTAAGGATGATGAGGGATGATGAGGTTAGATGAAGGTGTGTTTAATGAAAATAAGAGATAATGAGGGAGTGATTAGGGATGATTAAAGATGATGAGGTAAAATGAGAGAGTGACTAGGGATGATGGTGACCAATGAGGGAGTGATTAGGGATGATGAGGGAGTGATCAAGGATGATGATATATGATGAGGACTAATGATAGTGTGATTGGAGATGATAAGAGATGATGAGGGTTGATGAGGGAGTGATTAGAGATGATGAGGGATGATGAGTCTTGTGTTGATAATTTTGACCTTATAGGTCAAATTGTCACCTCTACCATTCAAAACTTTGCATATCATGCTAGTTAAACTTGTGAGACAGTTATTGGTCCTAAAAAGTCTAAAGGAATTATTTAGTCTAAATGGTCACTTTATTTCAAGAGAATTGTCCAAGAAGAAAGCTTGAAAGGGATTTTCATAAAGCTCAAAGGGCATCTTCAAAAGCAAGGGTACTTTTCATTTTTTTGGAGGGTCCTTTTCAAATTTTTGAGGACCATTTCAATAATTATTTTAGAAGGTCCATTCCAAAATTTTTGAAAGGGAAATTACAAAAATCTAAAGGGCCTTTTCTTGGATGAAAGTCCATTTCAAAATTACTAAAGGGACACTTGCAACTTTGTCAAAGGGTCATTTTCAATTTTTCTAAAAAGGTCATTTTAAAAGAGGGAAAGATCATTTAATTTTTTTTGAAAGGTACTTACAACTTTTTTGAAGGAATTGGTCTTTTCAAAAATCTTAAAGGTATTATTATCAATAAAAAATGGTGTTTTTTAAATTTTTTGAAGGTTATTAGCAAAAATTTCAAAGGTGCTTTCTTTTCAAGAGGGTGTACTTGAAAAAAAGTTGAAGGTTCACTTAAATTTTTTGAAAGGTCAATTCTTTCAGGAAAGTGACAATCAAAAAGTCTGAGAGCTCTTTTCCTTTGGCTCTCTCATTTCCAAAAGGGAGACTCAAATTCATGAAGGGATCAATTAGTTTAGCATTGGATGGTTGTTCAAGGAATTAACATGGAGTTACTTGGAGTTGACTAGACAAGGTTTGTCATGCATTTTCCTTGTTTTCCATGCAAAGGAATTTATTTTGTTTCAACTCAGCTTCCAAACATATCAAGTGGAGTTTCTCTTTGAATATTTTGTGTGGCTTTCATGCATGGAGAAGATTAGTCCAACATGGGCCCACCATCTATACTTCTATGCCAACCTTGAAGATCCATGCAGGTTTGATGAATTTTGAAGATTTTAATAATGATTATTGTATGGGCTCTCTATCATTTTTAATGCCAAAGAGCTTTTCATGTATGACATAAGACAAAATAATATTATTGGAAATCTTGGTTATTTTTTGCTAGCTCAAGTTGGACTTGGGGTGATGTAGGAGTTGATCTCCTCTTCTATTTTTAGTGCCAATATCTTGGCTTTTATATGCTTTTCTATATAGGTTGGCTTTTCAACCTTGAATATAATCCTTCTTTTGGAAAGATCAGACTCTTCCAAAGTTTGATTTTTATAACCTTTTTAGATAAATATAATGACTTTTTTTAAGATTCTATAATGTTGGTACATTGTATTTATGTTAGTGATTTGCATATGTGATAGAATTTTCTTCCTTGTCAAGTCCTGATTCTTACCTAGTTACTAAGTTGATCAGATTATATAGGTCATGTTCTATGTTTGATGTCTTTTGGATAAAGTTACATCAAATGTAAGTGGTTGGTTAGTTCTTTGAATTAGGCCTATTTCATCATTTTCCTCAAGCTTTGATCACTAGATAAAACCTTTTGATGAAATATTGATGCATAGGAGTCAATTGGAGTTGAAAGTTTAGTCTTTTTATTGTCTAATCAATGTTTTTAGGATCTCAAATTGAGTGGATGAACTAAATTACAAGTGTATCACCATCATTAGATAATATTTTTCCTTCAATTTTCCCTTTTTCCCCTTTTCTTGGTGGTTTGTAACATAAAGTAGAGACCTTAATTGATACACCAAAGGGAGCTAGCCCTTAGAATCTAGAGATTCAATCCACTGATTAGGTAACACATAGCTTAGAATTGTTTCCATGTTTCATCAGAATGTGAAGGCATAAAACTACCTTCACAAGAGTGCAAGTATGATTAATAATAATTTTTGGCATGCTCAATGGGATATCAAAGAAATTCTTTGCATATCTAAAGAATTTTGAAGTTATGGAAAACAGTTGTAGCAGATGAGAATATTCATCTTCATCACAAGCTAAAGATTCTTTAGGCTTCAAGGTTCATAGCACCATTTAGGCAATCCTTTCAGGTTAAAAGTCACAACAAGATTAGTGAGTAAAGGTATTCCTTTTAAATTTATATCATATAAGAGATCAAGGTTTATGAGGGAAAATACATATCCTCAAAATAAATATTTGTCTCCTAGCTATCCTATTATTCTAGGCACTCCAATCCCCACTATCCAAATGGCTATCAGAAACTAGGTGTTTATTCCAATTTATAGAGGTAGTCCACTAAATCTAGCCTAGTTTGATGACATTCTTATGTCTTATATCAAAATCATCCCATTCTTCTCAAGATAAAATTAAATAACCCCTATTAAGCACATCCAAGACATAGCTAATCTCTATTCAGTCCATAATGTTGTTCAGGATAATGTTGTTATTAGATTATTTGTTTCTTCCTTCAAAGGAAAATAATTATAGTGGTATATCAACCTACCACTAAAATCCATTTCTACCTAGAATGAATTGGGTGCATCCTTAGTTAAGCAATTTGAGGACAAATCTGATCACCTATCTTTAATTGAGAAATTAATTGCCATAAATAGAGCTCCTCATGAGTTTCTATCTGATTTTAACCTTATATTCAAAAATACATGGACCAAAATATGTTGATTAGGCCATCCCATGAATATGCATTTTTTTACTATTTGAAAGCCCTTAACTCTGACATTAGTGTGATGATATAGTCAATGGGTAGTATTACCTTGCCAAATGCTTATGAGGTTGCAATAAGGGTAGAGAATAGTTTGATACAAGTTGGTAAGATTTATCCAAGACCTCCAATGCCTATATTCCATACCAACCCCTCAAATTCCTCATATCCCATCTTTAGCTCCTATTCCATCACCTCAAGCTCAAATTGTAATCCTTACTAGTCAAGCTAATGAGATAGAAGAGTTGAAAATCTTGTTACAATCCTTTGAGAATAAAATAGTGAAACTAAATAGACAATAATATCAACCTAATAGGCCCTATAAATAATAAAATCAGACCACCTATTAGCCCTTCAAAGATCAAAGGCCTCTTTATCAAGGTTTCAGAGAGAATAGACCACCTTATCAAACACAAGGAGACATAACCCTAGTTAGGCCATATGTTTCCCTTGATCTTAATTCTCCTTCCACTTCAAAGGCCATTATTCCCACCCCACCTCAAAACAAATTGATGCAAGATTCAAGTTGGTAGTCCTCAAATCTCAATGATGCTCAAAACCAAGCCTTGGTATCATAAAACATCACTATGCACAAATGACACAAGAAGAGTTTTATTTTCAAGGAGTTTAGTACCAAGATACAAGTTTGGCATCAAAAAAAGATACTAAACAAGTTAAAAGGTAGTCCGATTCCATTAATGTAAATTGGTAAGTGGATGATCATGTTGCTTTTACTCAAGGTGTTGAAACTAATAATACAAGTAGTCAAGTTACAGCTATAACTAGAGCTAAAATAAGATCTATTGATGAGGTGTAGGAGGTGGAAAATGCTTCAAGTAATCCTAATGTTTTTTATAGGAGTAAAAAATAACAATTTCTACCCCTAAAACTTATAAAAATCAGAATATAGAGGTTAGTAAAGTTCATCAAATACCTCTAGTTCATGAGCAGCCAATTATTCAAAAAGTGCAACCAAAGGTTGTCGGATATTAGTATAGTATAGTGGATCAGATGAATAAGTCTAATATTATCATTATCATGTGTGATTATCTTTCCATTCCAAGACAAAAATATATGCTCATCCAAGAGGTTTTAGCTCTCAAATTATCTCCAAAACAAGTTGAGAAAGGTGTTGTCTTAGCTAGTTCGGATCAGCCATCAGAGCAATAAGTACATCAAGTAAATAAGATGGAAAAATGGATAAAACTGAGGTAAAAACAAATAAAATTCCTCCTTTCTACCTTTATTTTATAGTAGGTGATACTTTGGTTCATAATTGTATAATGGATAGTGGAGCTAGTAGTATAGTCATGCCTGAATAGATTATAAACAAGCTCGGCCTTATTTATGAGACAAACACTAAGTAGGTATTAAAATTAGATGGGTTAATAAAAAATATGGTAGGAATCATCAGAGATATGAAATTTACATTACATGTTTGTCCCAATGTTACTATTTATCAAGATGTTGTTGTGGTAGACTTGCCTCCTTACTTTGCTATGTGCCTTTCAAGGGACTTCACCTCAAATATTGGGGGATATTTATTAGTTGATTGGACTTATTTATTGTTCAAAACTAGGTGTGGTACCAAGGTAATAGTTCATCTGAACCTATTGCATATTTCCATATGGATGCATATATGCCAAGTGTTGTGAACACTAACTATATCATTTCGGATGATATACTAGAAACTAGTGGAGTAGAAAATGGATCACCTTTGGATGGAGTTCTATATTTTTTTCTTGATGAGTAGGATTCCACTTTGCATGAGCATGATCCTTATAATCTAATTTAATAAGGACTTGGTGTGTATTGCCTTCATGAGAATAATGTACCAATTCTAGCCATGGTTAAGGATGATGAATCTAGTGAAGGTTTATGGAAATTATACTTTGATGGATCAAAGAATAAACATGGTAATAGAGTTGGAATGATGTTAGTTTCTCCAAAAAATCAAAGGTATTTCTCTTCTATTAAATTTTAGTTTGGTTATTCAAAAAATGTTGCTGATTATGAAGCACTAGTTCACAGTTTGTAGTGGGCTAAGAAGATGAAAGTCAATTCCTTACAAGTTTTTGGTGATAGTGAACTTATAGTTCACCAAGTAAGAGGTTTAAATGTAAGTAAATTTTTTTTATTAAATCTTATAAGTATAGAATATTGGATTTACTTGAATATTTTCAAGCTTTTAACATTCAAGTAATACCAAGAGGTAAGTATAAACACACAGATAGGTTAGCTGCCATTGGGTCACAATTTATCATTCCAACTGATATAAAGAGCAAGAAAATTTAGTCACATATAAAGGTGGTTGTAAGGCCTTCTATTCTAGATAATCATGATAATTTGCAGGTGTTTGAAGATGACAATCAAATTGTGAGATTCTTGCAAGAGGAGGCTGAGTTTTCTTCAAAAAACCAATCAAAATATTTACAACAGTATGGTGATCAAGGTGTGCAACTTAAAAAAAATAAGTTTCCCAAGGGATTGGTCACACTTGAAAATATTTTCAATGGTGATGATGAGTTAAGGAATGAAAAGTCATCCTTGTCAACAAAAAAAGAGCATTATGCCAATGTAGAGATTGTAGTTGGTAATTTTTTAAAGTTGGGTAATGTATGCACTCCTTCACAAAAAAAGTTTTAATTGAGTTATGCATAAGTTTTGCTGATGTATTTGCATGGCAATATAGTGATCTCAAGTAATTTGACCCAAGTTTAGCTCAACACACCATTGAGTTAGAGTCTGAAACTAAATGAGTGAGATAAAGACAAAGGCCCATTAATCCTAAGCTTGAGATTTTGATGAGAGCTGAGCTTCACAATCTCATAGAGTTAGTTATTATATTTCCAATTAAGCACTCAACTTGGGTGGAAAATCATGTTCTGGTATGGAAGAAGAATGATGAGATTATATTATGTGTTGACTTTCATGATTTGAATAGGGATTCACTTAAAGATCACTATCCATTGTCATCAATGGAACAAATTTTACAGTTGGTTGTAGGTTCAGAGAGGTTTTCTTTGTTGGATGGATATAGTGGATACAATAATATTTTAGTCAACGAAGAGGACCAATTTAAGATAACCTTCACAACCAAGTGGGGGACATTTGCATACAGAAAGATGCCATTCAATTTATCTAATGCTAGAGAAAAAATTTAGAGATCCATGGATATGGCATTCCAAGGCCTTCTTAACAAGCTTGTACTTATTTATTTGGATGATATAATAGTGTCTTCAAAGAGTGTAGGTGATCACATGGTGCATCTCAAGAAAGTGTTTAAAAGGTGTAGGCAATTTATGGTATCTCTAAATCCTAAAAAGTGTGTCTTCTCAATTCATGAAGGTAAGCTCCTTGGACATGTGGTTTCATAATATGGTTTAAGCATAGATTCTGAAAGGGTAGACTCCATTCTTTTACTCTCCTTGCCTAAGCATAAAAAGGCTATGCAAAGCTTCTTTAGGAAAATCAACTTCATAAGGAGATATATTTTAGAATTTTCCATTTTAGCTAAGCCACTTACATCCATGCTAAAGAAGAATCAGAGCTTCAGTTGGTCCAAAGAAGAAGTTAAAAGTCAAATTTTCACACCTCTGCATATCATCCTAGTTCATCTTGTGAGATAGTATTGCTCCTAAAAAGTCCAAAGGAATTGTTCAAGTCCAAATGGTCACTTTATTTTGAGAGAATTATCCAAGCATAAATCCTAAAGGGCATCTTCAAAATCAAGGGCACTTTTAATTTTTTTAGAGGGTCCTTTTCAAAGTTTTGAGGACCATTTCAACAATTATTTCAAAAGGTCCATTCCAAAAATTTTGAAAGGGAAATTACAAAAATCTGAAGGGGCTTTTGTCGGATGAAAGACCATTTAAAAATTGTCAAAGGGACACTTAAAACTTTACCAGAGGGTCATTTTCAATTTTTCTAAAAAATTCATTTTACAAAAGGGAAAGACCATTTCAAAATTTATGAAAGGTACTTACAACTTTCTTGAAGGAATTGGTCTTTCCAAAAATATTAAAGGTATTCTTCTTGGCAAAAAATGGTGATTTTCAAAATTTTTGAAGGGTATTGGCAAAAGTCTAAAGGTTCTTTCTTTTCAGGAGGGTGCACTTGAAAAAAATCCGAAGGGTCACTTAACTTTTCCAAAGGGTCATTTTTTTCGGGAAAGTGACAATCAAAAAGTCTGAGAGATCTTTTCTTTCAGGAAAGTCCATTGCAATTTTTTTGAAGACTATTTCATGAAGTGCTGAAGGGGCTCTTTTCCTTTTGGAAAAGTTAATTTCAAAAGTTTCAAAGGTCTCTTACCTTTGAGAAAGTTGAAAGGTGCTTAACAATTTTTTTGAAGCCCTTTGCAAGTTTTTTGAAGCCCTTTTCAACAATTCAGAAGTGTCATTTATTTTGACCAAAAGACCATTTACAAAAATCTGAAGGGACTTTTCCAAAAGTCTGAAGGTTCATTAAAACTTTTCCAAAAGGCAAAAGGGCTTGTCAATTTTTTTGAAAGGACTTTTCAAAAAGTCTGAAGGGCACATTCCAATAATCTGAGGGACCATTTTGAAAATCTTGAAGGTATGAATTCTCATGGATAATTTGTCTACAAAAAAGTGATTAACAAAATTCTGAGGGGAAAATCTTCAAAAAAATTGTCCATGAGAAATGGACCAAGCAAATTGTCCAAAGAAATAATTTTTGGAAAGTGAACAAAGACAAGGGTTCAAGGGAAAATCTCAAAGGAAATGAATGAAAAAATATTGTCCATAGGAATAGATAGAAATAACTCTAAAAGGAATACAAATAGAAACAAAGAGCCTAAATAAATGTCAAAGGAATACATGCAGAGCATGTAAAGTGACCTAAGAAAAGATTAGAGGCATCTAGGATAAGCATGAACATACAAAAAACCAATAATATATTGTTTTTCCATCTATAAGAAGATCTACAGTCTAAGACTACAGTAAAGAGCACACTAAATAATAAATGCAATAATCAAATTATTCAGACTTGGCAAATACATGTAGCTACCTTCAAGCATGGCTCTCTCAATTAAAAAAGGGAGACTTGAATGCATGAAGTGCTCAAGCATTTTAGCATTGGATGGTTGTTTAAGGAGTTAACATAAAGCTACTTGGAGTTGACTAACAAGGCTTGTCATGCATTTTCCTTGTTTCCCATGCAAAGAAGGACTTTCCTTTGTTTCAACTCAACTTCCAAACATATCAAGTGAAGTTTTTATTTGAATATTTGACATAGATTTCATGCATGGAGTAGATTAGTCCAAGATGGCCCACCATCTAAACTTATATGCCAACCTTGAATATCCATGCAGGTTTGATGAATTTTGAAGATTTAATAATGATCACTACATGGGATCTTCATCATTTTCAATGCCAAAAAGCTTTTCATTCAAGACATAAGACAAAATAATATTATTGGAAGGCTTGGTTATTTTTGGATAGCTCAAGTTGGACTTTAGGTAATGTGGGAGTTGATCTCATCTTCTATTTTTAGCATCAATCTATTGGATTTTCTATGCTTTTTCTATATAAGTTAGCTTTTAAACCTTGAATATAATCCCTCTTTTGACAAGATTAGACTCTACCAAAGTTTGAGTTTTTTAACCTTTTCAGATAAATAGGAATATATTTTTTTAGATTCTAGAATGTTGGTATAGTGTATTTATGTCAGTGATTTACATATGTGATAAAATTTTCTTTCTTGTCAAATCATGATTCTTACCTAGTTACTAAGATAATTAGATTATGTAGGTCATGTTCTATGTTTGATGTCTTTTGGCTGAAGTTATAGCAAATTTAAGTGGTTTGTTAGTGCCTTGAATTAGGCCTATTGCATCATTTTTCTCAAGCTTTGATCACCAGATAAAATCTTTTCATGAAATATTGATGCATAATAGTCAATTAGAGTCAAAAGTTCAATCTTTTTCTTGTCTAATCAATGTTTTTAGGAGCTCAAATTGAGTGGATGAAACAAAATATAGGTGTATCACCATCACAAAGGTGGAAGTCTGATCAACAATAGGCTATAAAGGGAGTGATGGAAAAAAAATAATGGTGTTTTGATTTTTAATATTTTGATTGGAGTGTACTAGGGTGATTAGCCTCATTCATATCTATTAAATTAGGTAGGCCCATGTTACATTACTCTAGGGAGATTGTCATATGATTTTCATGGCTGAAATAAGATGTTATCAAGTTGATTATGTTATTCAAGTAACAAGCATTGGATTGTTGACTATGGAGTGACTCGCTTATATATATCTCTCTCCCACCTCCTCACTAGTGAAAGAAAATATATGGGTCTACATTGATGTTTGAGTGTAAAATTGACCCAAAGGTTTAGTCCATACCCCAAATCTTACTTTACATTTGCTTTAATAGATGATAGATGTCCCTAAATATAGATAGTTAATGGTGAAAAAAAAAAGTAAATGTGAAGTTGTATTTCTATCAAGGTTTGGATGTATCAATAGAGATAGGCCAATACATTCATGAATGTTCCATCCCATCATATTATATAGATGTTGCATCCATGTTAGCATATGACCTATCCCTATCATTCATCCTTATCTCTATTTTGACAATCTCCCTTATCTCATTGAAAAGGGAAGAATTTTAGAGTGACGTGAATTGGAAAGCTTGGTGTCCTTCACTTTACCCCACAGAATATTATATAGCCCAGTTACCATCACCACTCGACCCACCACACTACAATTTCATGGCATTGCATTAAATTAACAATTATAAATTTTAAGTTGTTGAATTCACAAAAACCTTACTCATTTTTACATTGTGAATAAATTAATCTCAAAAATAAAAGGAATTGCTAATAAAAAACAAACATGCCCATGAATATGATCTGGTAAAGAATAATGGAGTCCATGATTGCTAAAATCATCATTAATAATGGAATGAATGCTGTGGCAAAAATAGGTCCCTTTATCCTCATGCACAATCCTTCAACATAATATGAAATCCCTAAACCCACCACTCCCTGCATACATTACATTTTTCTAAATAACACCTGGATATCCTATGCTCTTAACTAATGTTATGGTCAGACCTAAAAATCAAAGCTTATAGAGTAAATAAAAGTAAAAAATTTCATGTTCAATTCAATTACCCATGCAGATGGACTCTTTTCAATAGCCAACATGATTATAATTGACTGTAATGATCCCATTAAGCATATTAAAGTGGCCAACAAAATTTGTGCAAAGTAATGTTTAATTACAAAACCACATGAATCTATCATGACCTTTTTTAGATGCATCATTCACAAAATAATTGGTTCAGTAAAACATACCTAACCTAAGTTACAATTAGCCCACATCTTTTTAAGTGGCATATTATCCATTCTCCTTCCATTCTTCTATTTTGCTACAGGTATGGTTGACTTTTGTTTAGATCTTAAATCTAATTTACCCTATTATGTTGTGTAAGATCCTATCTATTGAGCTAAAAGGGTCAAATAAAATGTTTACATCTTGTAAAACTTAGAATCCAAAGGAGATAGTCAAGATTTGTCTGGAAAGGTAGGATCTAGAAATATTCATGGTAAATGAGATTGGATACTAGTGTGGAGATAAACCATCTTCAAAAGGTCATAATTCATTTTACATAAGAAGTTGTGTTTTTGTTATCCTTGGAGCTATGCTACATCATTATTGTAATTTTATGTTTGTATTTGTGAAAAATTCTCAACTTTAAAATATGTAGTTCATTACAACTAGAGTACCTTAAAAATTCTAATATTATTATATTGGTTGGTCTATTTAAATATTAAAGGTACAAAGCCCATTTGGAAAGACTATAAATGCAATTACAATATCCCTTTTCTTCTATAGGTCTATAACTATATATGATAAAATCTGATCTAAAATCCTAAGCCCCAAAATTGAATAGAAGATAAGGATTACATGACACTCAATATTTGCGGGTGAAGCACTGTCAGGGAATTTGGAAATCATGAGTATCACCCAAACTACAAATTCTAGGTTCAGTAGTTATCTATCTAAGCCGTGCTTTTAAAATTACATAGAAAATCTAAGCTAAATGATTATGTTTATGTGTTCACCCATAAGGGATAAATACTGCATATGAAAATATATGTTATGAGATGAAAACTCAATGATTGGACAATACATGAAGGGAATTTGGAACACTATTTGATTTATTGACATCCTTATATAGGCACATATGCAAAGTAGATTTTCATGGATGTCCTTGAAATCTACATCTAGGGGAGATTGAGGTTTTTAAATTTGGCTTCTCTATAGGTTAAATGGATGTATTTAAAAAATATGTTAATTATCTATATATTGGTGTTAATAATGACATGTTAGCTCTCCTTGTCTGTACTAGGAGAGGGCCCCTATGTAATTTATAAAGTGTTAGTTGTCATAGTGCTTAACGTAATATGGATTTGTGATGTAATATAAGATGCATGCCTTGGACAAAAAAACTATAAACTAAAAGGGAAAAGTGAGTTGGTTCCCTCCCCACATTACCATGTGTTAAGAGTGCCATGTGAATTGGATCTATCATATAAAGAAATAAATAGTCCTTAAGTAGGAGAGAGAACCTCTAGTGGAGAAATTATTTTTAAGAATGATGTCCACTCAATAAGCACAAACATCTCATCACTCAGTGTAGGAAAACCTAATCTAATTGAAGAACCACTAGTATGACACAAAAAATTAAGAAATCTAAATCAGCTATGTTATTCCTCTACTTCTTGTTTTGATAGTCTAAATGTGTGCACTGCATTTGGAGATAAATCTAGTGGCCTTAACACATTAAAAACTTGGAACATGTAACGTGTGTTGATTTTTTATAGTCAAAACCTCTATGCTTTATGAATTCTTCTCTAATAGTATATCTGACTCCATCAGCTTCAACAAGTAAATTATACGGGGAAGGTTCCTCATTTTTGTTGATAAATGTCACAGTGTGGGAATCAAAGTCTACCCAAACATAACACTTCTCAAAGTGAATCTATCAAATACATAGAAGCCTATTCACTAGAACTTTAAGATACAAAGAGTCCACATTTTTACCTAGATAATCATCATTTTGGTATCAACAAGGAGATATTATGATCTGGGTAAGTGCACAAAGTTAGGGGAAAAAAAGTGGCCTATCCATGGACATGATTTTTCTAAAATTTTATAAATCTAAACTTCTATAGATAATTTGAGATATCTACACTCCAAATTTGAAGATGGTGTAAGAACATGAAATGTAGAATTTTAAGTCTAGTTTCCAAAACACTAAACAAAAATTAAATGATTGAGTATAACTAGGTCAAACATCTAAAATTTGAAGAGGAAATCCTATTGTTTTTATAAAACATAGGAGATAGATGGTCGTGTTGTGCACCATTTTTTTTAGCAGGGTTTAATATTATTTGAAACCCTTGAGGGAAAATTTAGATAAGATCTCTTAGCAGGTCACATATATTTTTTTATATTTTTTCAATGAAAACTTTTTTTCATGAATTGTACAAGTAAATAAATATTAAAAATTGACAAAAAATGGATAACCATCTTTGCAACACACCTAACTACCTCAAAAAAAAATGAAAACCAATTTTTTTTTAATATGTGTAGAATTAGGCCTAGTTGGTTACCATATAACTTGTTTTTCACTTGGATCAATGAAAGACAAAGTACATGAACATGTATAGGCATGTATGTTTGTGGCATGTAGTGACCTAAAAAAGGCATAGTTAAACATCAACATAGTTTGAAAACTTAAATTAGTCCAAAAATTATCAAATCATATTTTTGGAAAGAGGAGAGTGTGTTCGTCACAATGGTATCAAGTTTTTGAATTTCCACATTCAAATTATTAGTGTATTTTGTAATCAAAATTGAAATTTGTTATTTGTTTTCATACCTTTCAAAACTCGGTTGTATATTGAAAATCCAAGCCTTTGGCTCGAGAATCCAAGCCATTCTTGAGCCAAAAGGCATGAGAATTGAATTCAAATTTAAAAACTATGAACACATTAGTAACTGTATTATTAACATGATCATGTTATTAAATGCATTATTAACATGATCATGTTAATAACATGATCACATTATATAATTGTAACACCCTAAAACCTAAATAAGAGCCATTAGGCCTAGTAGTCTTAAGATCAAATATTGGTTGATTAAGATTATTGTTTGGGACCAATGTTCTTATCAAGAATTGATAGCATTGAATGATAATTAGAGATGTATTAATGTATGAATCAATTTATTGTTCCTTTGATCTCAATATGGTGTGTAATTGGGCCAATAGATCCCAAATTAACATTATATGGACATATTTCCTTGGATGGAGCTTGGTTGGCCCTAATTACATATCAAACTAAAATAAATACTTGGTTGTTATACATTGGTGTGAAATTAGAGACCCAATTGACAAAATATGGAAATAATTCCTTTCTTAGGGCTCATTTAACCCCAATTATGTATTTGATTGAACTAAATATTCAATTAGTTTAATATGGTGTGCTATCAAAGGCCTAATTGACATTATATTGAAGGAATTCCTTACACGGGAACCAATTACTCTTAATTATAGATTATATTGAAGAAAATACTTGATTGGTTAAATATTCTGTGCAATTAGGAAAAATATTCACAATGAGCATTAGATGGACATAATTCCTTGCATGGGGTGAAAAATGCCTCGATTGATATTCTAGGTGGAAGCAGATAATTACGTAGGACTTTGTCATCCCCAATTGTGTATAGTATTGAAAAAAATATTAATTAACTTAACATGGTGTAATTAGATCCCCAAATGACATTAGATGGATGTAATTCCTTGATTTGGGATTGAGTGGCCCTAATTTCATATCATATTGAAACTAAATACTCAATTGGTTCAATATGATGTGTAATCAGGGCTAATGGAACCCAACCAACATTATATGGACAAAATTACTTTCATGGGGCTCAATTGGCCCCAATTATGTATAAAACAAAACCAACTACATGAGTAGGTGGATATAGTTTACAATCAGGGCCAACAAAGTTGTAATTGACATTAGATGTATTTAGTTACTTGTATGAGCCTTGGTTGGCCACAATTGCATATTCAACTGAACTAAATACTTGGTTGATTCAATATGTTATGTATTTAGGACCAATAGAGCCCCTTGTTGATAGTATAAGGATGAAATTTCTTACACAAGGCTTATTTGGACTAAATTTCATATCATATCAAACCAAATATTATTTCAGTTGAATTTGGTGCACAATCAGAATCCAAATTTTTATTAGATGGATGTAATTCCTTACAAAGGGTTCCATTGGTCTTGATTTCATATTAGATTTAATCAAGCACTTAATTATTTTAAAAAGGTGTGAAATTAGGGCCCTAATTAAAATTATGTTAACACAATTCCTTGGACAAGCCTCGATTGGCCCAATTATGTATCATTTAGAACTGAATTCTCAATCAGTTAAAAATGGTATGTAATCAGGGCTAAATAAGCCCTAATTTCCATTATATATGAATGTAATTCCTTGCACACAATTACTTTAGAGTGAATTGCATATCAAATTAAAAAATACTTATTTTTTTAATATGGCGATCACTTGGATCCCCAATTGATATCATATGGATGAAATTCCTTACACTAAGACTTAGTAGGACCTTAGGATCAATTTAGCCCCAATTAACATCCTTTATATATAGTAAGAATTAGGTTCACAAGGATGAACTTGGTTAAAATTTCATCACTCATTACCATAATTGAGTTTATAAGCTCAATCTGTGATGATGTGGGGGATAATTGATCCCAAATTTGCATTTTTACTCACATATTTAGGTTCAATGAACTCAAATTTGCCCTAGTCACCATCATGATTTTACCTTATATACCCTAAAATCTATACCCTAAGCCCTAATCCTCAAATTTCCTAATCCCTAAACTCTAAACCATAAATATAAACTCTTCAAACCTTGAACCAATCATTTTAGCCCAAATTAACATCATTTAGACTAAGAATTAAGTTCATAGGGCTTAGTTTGGCCTAAATCATGATTGATTGCCCCATTTAACTAAATCAATCAATATGCATGATGACATCCATGGTATAATGACAACCCAAAATAACATTCTATAGTCACAAATGGGTCCAAGTGATTCAAATTGTCCTCAATTATCTTTACGATTGACCATGTGTACCCTATTGGGTGAATATTTTGTCGACCAGCTAACTAGTGCTTAAAATAGGTCTCTTCACCACAGCATAGGGAGATTGGTCATCCAATGTTATAGGTTTACCACATCCAAAGGGGAAAAATCTCTCCTCTCATCAAGGGGAGGTTCCCTATAGGTATAAAGGGGGCTATAGACTATATAAATAAGCAAAAAATAACACTCAGGGGTAGGATATGTCATCCATCTCTCTTCTTTCAGAGATGATGCTCACAGATCAAAGGAGAAATCATGGGTGATTGGTGAAGGTGCTTTTTTCCTTTCAAAAGTAACATTCAACCAAGAGCCAAATCCCTTTTTGGATAGTAGAAATCCTAGTGAAATGATAGAAGACACTTCTCTTCTTTTAGAAGTGCTTGTTCTTGCAAAAAACATGAATCTTTTTGGTAACAAGTGACTAGTAACAGAGTATAGAGTGAACAACAATCTAAGATGTAGCACAAAGTCTCCACCTTGACTATCCAAGAGTGAGATACGAAGAACAATGGGGGCACAAAGTCATCCCAAGGTCCTTTACACAAAAATAGAAAATAAACACACACTGAAGACAACTATGACAACACAAAGTCTAAAAGTAGCTGGCTTTAGGAAACCTTCCTTATGACTTCCACTAGCTCTGCTTGTTAAATTGCATGAAAAAGAATAAATTTAGGAAATAGACATAAGAACAATCTCCTAGAATGATACAAGCTATAACAACACAAAGTCTAAAAGTAACTTGATTTCTGATTTAAACAAAGAAATATGATAAACAATTTGAGCTCAAAGTCTCAGTGATGCCTTTCAATTTGGGTAGAGTTTTGCTTCTAGTAATGGGAAGATATCCTTTCAAATGATACAAGAGATTACATTATATAGAGGCCAGGAGAGACTTGGCACTTTGTCCCATGGAGCGACCCATGCTACATAATTAATGCCTTAGATGCAATTTTGGTTCTGTCAGGGAGGGCCATGCTGGAGTAGGGAAGCTGCCTTAACTGTGGCATGCTAATTCATCTCCAGTGTTTACTCCCAAACCTGAATCACTCATTTCATCACTTACTATCCTAAAACTATCTACTCTATCTTTACTCTAAAGGGGACAAACAAGCTGCGCTTTCAATGTTTGTAGGCCCCAAATACCTACCTGACGAACTACTCCACCTATTGGGAATAACTCCCACTAAGATTTCCCTCTTGGTCTCTTCTTCCTTTGGCCCTAGCCTTAGGATCTTTGAATGAATTTGGGTCCATGTTTTAAGTCTACAAAGATCAATAGACACTTCATCACAACAAATTTGACATTTGTGGGCCTTTTCGCTTTTGAAGGTTAACAGCTAGCCAGTTATCCTAAATTTGATGTTCGCAGGCCTATCATTCTCCTTAGAAAATCCATTGTGTCTTTCTTTCTTGTTATGGTTGCTTTCTACTATGACATGGGTGAGGACACGTGGTGGCATCCATGGCTTTAAAATAAGCTTATTGGAATAAGCTTTGAAACTTGTTAAAGACCAGGAGCTCAGATGTAGACACTTGGTAGTTTATGCTGCACTTTGAGGCTTGACCCTTCCTAAAGGGAACTTGCCCTTTGGGGTCTTGAACAGGGTCCATTTCTGAGTGTCAAGTGTCCCCCTACAAGGGCACCTATCCTTTAGGTGGCATTTAGGCTCTAATTTCTTCAGTTAGGCTTGACCCTTTATTTCCTTCAGATAAAATGTCTGAAGGAATTCCTTCAAACAATTTGTTTTAAGGAAATATTTCCTTGGCTCTGCATCTCTATGTTGGGAGTGTTCCATTCTTTGACACATGACACCTTCCACTTCTTTTAACAAGTGATACGTGGAATATTCTACTGCATCGTATTGAAACCCTCCACCACTGACATGTGGCGCTTTCTGCTCTCAAGATTTTTTAGCATCATAGAAATGCTTGGGGCTCATTTGGGTTCTTGCTTAATATAGTGAGATGAAAGAAAGGGACTATAGATATTGACACTTGGAGGCTTCCAACAAGCTTTAAAAGGGACACATGGCAATATCTGCCGCTCTTAGAAATAAAGTATAATGTGTCTCAGTAGGTGACACATGGCAGCATCTGCTCATCCTTTTCCTTTGTGTGTAATTTGGTTTAACCATCTATTTGATACTTCTTTCCTTGATTGAGGCTGCCTTTGAACCTTTGAACTCGTGAACCTATGAAGCGGTTCAAGGTTCAATGGTTTGATCGGTTCATTCTTTTGATTTGGTTGAGTCTTTTTTTTTAACCAAGCGTGTTGAACTCTTTGGATGTTGAACCCATTGAAACAATGAACCAAAATGGTTCAAGGTTCAATGTTTCAAGCCTTTGAAACTTGTTAAGCGCTCAGAGCTGTGGAACCTTGAAATGGTTAAACTTTGAACCTTTGACAAATACGCTTAGCTCTTGCTGATGACGCTGAACCTTTGAACCCATTGAACCTATTGAACCAAAATGGTTCAAGGTTCAATGATTCAATGGTTCAATGGTTCAATCCTTGCTTAGATGCTTGTCGATGGAAATTTTTGATCGAACCAAGGCACTAAACTAATCCTAAAAATGACTAAGTGTTGGAAATTGGTTCTTTTGGTTGGAATCGCCTGCAGAAGCCTTTGACCCTATTGAACTTGCTAATCCCTTTACTAAAAAATCTTGAAAAATGAGAGGTTTGAAAGCTCAGAACAAATTTTGAAAAGGGAAGAGACAATTTTGGCCATGCAAGACTAAAATAGCTCATATGTTGTTCAAAAAATGAGTGACATTTTTGGGGAACAACAATTGGCTCTAGTTGGGGAACTTCCTTCAGATGAAAACTTGGAATAGCTAAGGGGAGTAGAAACCAAAATCTCAAGTGCCTTGAAGTGTGCCATTAGGCTACGGAGTCATGCTACCCAAAAAGAAAGGCTCTAAAAGAAACAAATGAACAACACAAAGTAGAAACAAAAACTATACATATATACATATGTACAGGTGAACTTATCTGATACTTCAAGAATTGAAGTACTTCAGATGTTGCTCATTGTGAGATAAAGAAAAGGGGATGCCATCCTGATAAACTAGTAGGAAACCATTTTGTCCCCAAAAATGGTGATGGGCGAATGGAACTCTCCATTAGGAAACTAATTTTTTGCATCTTCTTCTTGGCTCTTTCTTCTTCTTGCCCCAATGGTATGACATGGTCTTTAATCTAGAAACCATAACTCCTTGCTCTCTTGGTGAAGAGTTCCTTTTGCTGACTTTGGAGTATAGTACTATGGTCCACCACCATAGCTTGTTATTTTTCTATTATAGTCTAGCACATGCTTTGATTGTTAGCACCAAACTCCTGACAAACCATCAGCTCAACATCTCCTTTGGTGTGAAGGAGTTTGATATCTTCATCCTGAGTAGTCTTCAATCTGAGCAATAGAGATTCGCATCTAGCTGTGTTGTTGGTGTTGCTAAACTATGACTTGCATGAAGGAAAAATATCTCCTTGAGGAGATATCAACACAATCCCAGCTCTAGTATTAGTGGAAGAATTGCTGCCATCAAATTCCAAGACCCAAGCATCATCAGAAGCTGATCTTCTATCAAATTTCTCTTCATTAGAGATGGAAGATCCTTCTTCATTTATATTTCACCCTACCAATTCTTCTGATGCCTTGTTTGGATAAAATCTTGGATTGCCAGCTATGGGACTTTCATCAGCTAAGACATGAGCATCCTCTATGGTCAATAAGTAATTACCCCTACCTGAAGGCTTAAATAGAATTTGAGTTGCAGGGGATGATGTTTGGGTGACCACAATTTTTACCTCAAATAGGTCCACACTTAGTTCTCCACCAATGTTTAACTGCTCAAGATTGGCTTGTAGGAATTCAAATTCAATCATTTGAATTTTAGATTTATTGACATGATCAATTATGTCAGATGATTGAAATGGACTTAGAAGAGGGGATGGGAGTTCATCTTTTTGGTTTTTGGGAGGGGGAGGACTGGTCTGTGAATTTGAAGTAGAAGGTGCAGAAATGTTTGATGTACTTATCTTTTTGGCAATCGATGGGTCCTTTGACTGGAAAGGAAGAGGGGTTCTCTACTTAGCAATTGAAATTGTTGGTTGGGGTCACTCCTCTATCTTTTCTTTGTCAGCCTGTTGAGCTGACTGATTCTTGAACTAGGTGAATACTGCGTATGATCCTTCGACTGCTTCATATTCACTTCTGGGTTCATCTTGGTAATTTAGGAAACCAATGTGGGAGTCACCAGCTAACTCTTCTTGATCCTTTGTGAAGAGATCAACATCATTTTCTTACTCAAACTTAGGTTGGAAAGAGAAAGCATGTTCCGTTTCTAGATATCCAACTGTTGAGTTGGTTGGAGGTGCTTCAAGGGCAAGGTTCCTCTGTGGGGGAGGAAAACAATTTGGTTGCCCTTGACTTATGGCAGTGTTGCCTTGATATGGCTAATTAGGGAATTTCCTCCTTGGTACATCTCTATATGAAGGAGCAGAAGACATACCTTGTGTCATTTGCCTTTTCAAGGCTAGTAATTCATTTGCCATCTTTTGTACCATTTGATCAATGGTGGTTGTGGGTGAGTATTCAAAAGATGAAGAGGGTTTACCTCTATTAGGATCTCTCTTTATCTTTCCTGCCAAGATAAGGTCATCTTCAACCTCAGTAGCCAAGTCCTGAGCAACAACAAGGTCTATGTGGCCAACACACCTTAGCAAAAAACTCACTTCAAGTAGTTGTGAGTTGATGAAGAAGCATTTGAGGTTTTCAAGTGTCGGCTGAGCAATTGCAAGAATCTTGTTTCTCAACTTGTCAAACTTGGCAATGAAATCCCTCATAGGCTCATGAGGCTCTTTCTTCATCTGGGTGAGCTAGGCCAGTAAGGCATGGGCATCCTCTATGGGCTTGAACCTTGCTTCAAACTTGGCTTTTAGGTTATTCCAGTCTATCATTGATTGAACCTACAGATGGTAGAACCACTCTACAGTAGCACCTTATAGGGTCTCCACAAAAATACTAACTACCACATCTTCAAATTCCACCCCTAGCACACCACAGGCTATGCTGAAGGCTACAATGTGTTCATCATGGTGAACTCTCTCATCTCTAAAGAATTTGGGGAAGTTATTTCTTGAGTTGCATGGAAGTTCATGCAGAGGTGGATCAAGTTGAGTGGGCTAAATGAGTTACCCCAGGGGCCTTTAACTACCATGATTTAAATATGAAAAATAGGGATAACAAATCTAGGTGGAGTGGCCATATTGTAGAACAAAAATGGAAAAGAACTAGCCCTGCATTAGCTTAAGGCTTCAAACTACACACTCTTTCCTAACAGCTCTAGTTTTGTAGACCAGATAAAATAATGGAGATGGAGGAAAATGGTAAGGCTATAATGATCATGGGTAAGACACAGAATGGAGTTGCCAGAGTCTATATAATGGATAAGGGAAGGAACTAATTCAATCTAAAACTTGAGGCTTCAGACTACACGTTCATCCCCAGCGGAGTCGCCAAAAACTATTGGGTGAATATTTTTTTGACCAGCTAACTGGTGAGCAAAATAGGCCTTTTCACCAAAACATAGGGAGATTGGTCATCCAATGTTGCAGGTTTACCACATCCAAAGGGGAAAAATCTCTCCTCTCATCAAGGGGAGGTCCTTATAGGTATAAAGGGGGCTATAGACTATATAAATAAGTAGAAAATAATACTTAGGGGTAGGATATATCATCCATCTCTCTTCTTTTAGAGATGATGCTCACAGATCAAAGGAGAAATCCTAGGTGATTGGTGAAAGTGATTCTCTCCTTTTAGAAGTAACATTCAACTAAGAGCCAGATCCCTTCCTAGATAGTAGAAATCCTAGTGAAATGATAGAAGGCATTTCTCTTCTTTCAGAAGTGCTTGTTCTTGCAAACAACAAGAATCTTTCTGGTAACAAGTGACTAGTAATAGAGTACAGAGTGACCAACAATATAAGATGTAGCACAAAGTCTCCACCTTGACTTCCCAAGAGTGAGATATGAAGAACAATGGGGGCATAAAGTCGTCCCAAGGTCCTTTACACAGAAACATAAAATAAACACACACTGAAAATAACTATGACAACATAAAGTTTGAAAGTAGCTGGCTTCAGGACACCTTCCTTATGACTTCCACTAGCTCTACTTGTTAAATTGCATAAAAAAGAATAAATTTAGGAAATATACATAAGAATAATCTCCTAGAATGATACAAGCTATAACAGCATAAAGTCTAAAAGTAACTTGCTTTCTGATTCAAACAAAGAAATATGATAAATAATCTGAGCTCAAAGTCTCAGTGATGCCTTTCAATTAGGGTAGAGTTTTGCTTCTGGTAATAGGAAGATCTCCTTTTAAATGATACAAGAGATTACATTATATAGAGGCCAAGAGAGACTTGGCACTTTGTCCCATGGAGTGACCCATGCTGCATAATTAATGCCTTAGATGCAATTTTGGTTCTATCAGGGAGGGCCATGCTGGAGTAGGGAAGCTGCCTTAACTGTGGCATGCTGATTCATCTCTAGTGTCTACTCCCAAGCTTGAATCACTCATTTCATCACCTACTATCCATGCAACTGTCTACTCTGCATTTACTCTAAAGGGGACAAATAGGCTATGCTTTCAATGTTTGTAGGCCCAAATACCTACCCAGTGAACTGCTCCACTTACTGGGAATAACTCATGTTGAGATTTCCCTCTTTGTCTCTTCTTCCTTTGGCCTTGGCCTTAGGGTCTTTGAATGCATTCAGGTCTATGTTTTAAGTTTAAAAAGATCAACAGACACTTCATCACAATAAATTTGACATTCGCGGGTCTTTCCTCTTTTGAAGGTTAATGGCTAGCCAGTCATCCTAAATTTGACATTCACGGGCCTATCATTCTCCTTAACAACTCTTTTATGTCTTTATTTCTTGTTATGTCTACTTTCTACTATGACGTGGGTTAGGACATGTGGTGGCATCCACGGCTTTGAAATAAGCTTATTGGAATAAGCTTTGAAACTTGTTAGAGACTGGTAGCGCGATATAGACACTTAACAGTTTTCACTGCACTTTGAGGCTTGACCCTTCCTAAAGGGAAATTTCCCTTTGGGGTCTTGAAAAAGGTCTATTTCTAAGTGTCGAGTGTCCCCTCATGAGCGTACCTACCCTTCGGGATCCTCTAGGTGGCCTTCAAGTTCTAATTTCTACCGTTAGGCTCGACCCTTTATTTCCTTTAGACAAAATGTCTGAAGGAATTCCTTTAGACAATTTGTCTAAAGTAAATATTTCCTTGGCTTTCCATCTCTATGTTGGGAGTGTTCCATTCTTTGACACATGGCACCCTCTACTTATTTTAACAAGTGATACATGGCATCTTCCACTGCATCGTATTGAAATCCTCTGCCGCTAATACATCCCACTTTCTACTCTCAGGATTTTGTAGCATCATAGAAATGCTTGGGGCTTATTTGGGTTCTTTCTCAATACAGTGAGATGAAAGGGACTATAGATATTAACACTTGGAGGCTTTCAACAAGCTTTAAAAGGGACACGTGGCAGTATCTATCGATCTTATAAACAAAGTATAATGTGTATTGGCATGCGACACATGGTAGCGTCTACTCATCCTTTTCCTTTGTGCACTCTTTGGTTAAACCATCCATTTGCCGCTTCTTTCCTTGACTGAGGCTGCCTTTGAACCCGTGAACCTTTGAAGCAGTTTAAGGTTCAACGATTCAATCAGTTCATTCTTTTGATTTGGCTGAGTCTTTTTTTTTCATTTTTTAACCAAGCATGTTGAACCATTTGGACATTGAACCCGTTGAATTGATGAACCAAAATGGTTCAAGGTTCAATGATTCAAGCCTTTGAAACTCGTTAAGTGCTCGAAGCTGTGGAACCTTGAAATGGTTGAACTTTGAACCTTTGATAAATGAACTTAGCTCTTGTTGATGATGCTAAACCTTTCAACCCATTGAACCTGTTAAACCAAAATGGTTCAAGGTTCAACGGTTCAATGGTTCAATGGTTCAATCCTTGCTTAGATGCTCGCCGATGGAAATTTTTGATCAAACCAAAGTGCTGAACCAATCCTAAAAATGACTAAGTGTTGGAAACTGGTTCTTTTGATTGGACTCACCTGCAGAAGCCTTTGACCCTGTTGAACCTACTAATCCCTTTACTGAAAAGCTTGAAAAATGAGGGATTTGAAAGCTTAGAACAAATTTTGAAAAGGGAAGAGACAATTTTGGCCCTGCAGGACCAAGATAGCTCATATGTTGTTCCAAAAATGGGTGACATTTTTTGGGGAACAACATACCCTAACCATGTATATACATTAAAACCTAGAAGCCATAAATCATAAACCCTAAACACTATACCCTAAATTGTAAACCATAAAATTTCCCTATTTACCAATTTCAATTTAGTCCTAATTAACATAATTTATAGTAAGAATTATGATTGAACATGGCATAGATCGATTATACATTAATATACAGGTCATTAAAAACATTATTCCCTAATCTCTAATCCTTAAAACATAAATTGTAAGCCCTATGCCCTAATTCCCACTACATGCCTTACACTATAACTAATTTTATCATGAGATATCATAAAATGCACTATTTAAACTTATGGCCAAAACTTAGCCTTTGGAGTACCAATTTAGTTGTGTATCTAAATTAAATTAAGTCTATTTTGAGCCCCTTCAACCTAATTAACCAAAGAGGAGGATCTAGTTAATTATTTTAATTGAGGATGCATTTGAGTATAATTTTAACCCCTTAAATTTAGTAAGATATGGTTTGGGATAAAATCAAAATATTGATCTTCTATCATAAATTGATCCAATTAGTCAATTTGTGCGATTCCATACATGATCTAGGCAAAATTGAGCCCCTAAACCAAATTTTTTCTCAATCGATTGTATAACATGTATGCAACATGTACATAGCATAATTGACCCTACTTTTATTATAAATTCAAACATGAAGGTAATCAAGTCATAAATAGGTGAATAAGCATCTTAAATATTCTTCCATTACCTTAGTGATTGGACCTTATATGATATCTTAAACCCTAAACCTTGTACCATTTACATTAATCCTAAGCTATAATCCCTAAACCCCAAACCCTTTAGATTATAGACCCTAAACCAATAAATTTAACCCCAATTAACATCATTTATATATATCATAAGAATTAGGTTCACAATGATGAACTTGGTAAAAATTGCATCACTCATTACCATAATTGACTTCATAGACTCAATTTGTGATGATGTGGGGGGTAATTGGTCCCAAATTCACATTCTTTACGCATAGATATAGGTTCAAGGCTCCAAAAATTTCCCCAATTGCCTACATGATTGTACCTTATATACCCTAAACCTATACCCTAAGCCCTAATCATTAAAGTTCCTAATCCCTAAACTCTAAACCATGAATATAAACTCTTTAAACCTTGAACCAATCATTTTAACCCAAATTAACATCATTTACACTAAGAATTAAGTTCACAGGGCTCAGTTTGGCCTAAATTACATGACTGATTACCCCATTTAACTAATTCACTCAATCTACATGATGACATATAGGGTATAATGACAAATCAAAAACACATTTTATAGTCACAAATGGATCTAACTGATTCAAATTATCCTCAATTATCTTTATGATTGACCATGTGTATCCTAAACCATATAGACATTAAAACATAAGCCCTAAACCATAAATCCTAAACAATACACTATAAATTGTAAACCATAAGCTTTCCCTATTTACCAATCAATTTAGTCCCAATTAACATCCTTTGTAGTAAGAATTAGGTTCACATGGCATAGAGTGATTAGACAAATTATATACAGGTCCTTAAACCTAAACCCCATGTCCTAATCCCTAAAACATAAATTTTAATCCCTATTCCCTAATGCCCACTACATGTCGCAAGCATATATGCTTTACGATATAACTGAATTTATCACAAGATGTCATAAAATGCATTTTTAAAACCTATGGCCAAAACTTAGCCTTTGGAGTACCAATCTAGATGTGCATCTAAAGTAAATTGGGTCTATTTTGATCCCATTCAACCTAATTGCATGACTATAAAATTTGATTTGGGGGTTGATCAACTCCAATTGACCCTAATCACCATCATGATTGTACCAAGTATATACCCAAAAACCCATACCCCAAGCCTTAATGATTAAAGTTCCTAATCCCTAAACTATAAACCATAAATATAAACTCTTTAAACATTGAACAAATCATTTTAGCCCAAATTAGCATCATTTAGATTAAGAATTATCTTTGTGATTGATCTTGTGTACCCTAAACCTAAGCCCTAAACACTATACCCTAAATTGTAAACCAAAAACTTTCCCTATTTACCAATCGATTTAGTCCTAATTAACATAATTTGTAGTAAAAATTAGGTTCCCACATGGCATATAATGATTAGACCTTATATACACCCTTAAACCCAAACCCTACATGCCCCAATCCTTAATCCCTAAACCCTAAAACATAAATTGTAATCCCTAATCCCTAATCCATAAACCCTATACACTAAGGCCTTAATATCTAATCTATAATCCCTTATCTATATTAAGTATAACATGATCATGTTATTCTTAACATAGGCAACACTCAGTTCTCATCACCAATTATAACCCCAAAGCTTATATTGACAATAACATGATTGTGTTATTACATACTATGATCGCATTATTGTCAATATAATCTTATCAATGTGTTGGATGGGCATAACATTATACAACACATAATGTGATCATGTTATTATTATTTTATACTAAGCTCACTTATCAATGACTATTTTTAACCCAAATCAAGAATTCTATCCCAAAAAACATTCTCTACATACTTCTATGAGATTTGTAGTAATTGTGTACTTGACCCCACCTTTAAAAAGTTGTCAATTGTCCCTTTTGATGGGTGTCAGATCATGTTCAAAGAGGAAGAGGAAGATGTTGAAGAAAAAAACACCAGATGAATTAGAATATTCAAGAGAGAAACACAAGCTATGAACACAAAAACTTTGTGGTAGACAAGGTACAAACCCTAATCTTGATGAACCAAATGTCATAGTTAATTAGCTAATTGATGATAATGAATTAAACAATGATGAAATTGACCATAATCAATTGAATAATTTTGAAATTTACCATAATGAAATGAATAATAATGAAATTGAAAATAATGAATTAGTTAATGTTGGAAGTTCACATTCAAAGTTCCAAGTTTTTGATTTTGTTGATGATGAGTCTATGTATGATGCTTCACCCCCCATAAATGAAGAAAATTTGATGGAAATAAATGATGATGAAATTAACCATAAATAAAATTTCATGGAAACATATAATGAAAAAATTAACAATGAATAAAATCTCATCCCACCTCTAAACAATAAAATTAATAATGATTTTGAAACACCCTCTCAACAAATTCCACCATTACCAACACCTCCAAGAATTGTGTGTAGAAAAGACAAGTACTTAATTGAAGTCAATAAAAATATTTTAGAACCAATGCATAACAAAATGTCTAATCTCCATTTAAGAAGATTGGCTCAACAAATTTGAGATACTTTCTTTCATAATGTGGAGTACGATAGTCAAAGATGTCAATTATTTGTTTCATTGATAAAATTGATTAAGATGAGACCGATAATGTACACATTAGGACTAAGAACATCTAACATGGATGATGAAAACAATGAAATTGTTGAAAATCTACATGGTGCATATCATACTGTAGGCCCAAATTTATGCACCAAGGATTGTAATATTGCCCAACATATACTTACAACTTGTGCAGTAAGTGACAAAATAGGGAAAAAATGAATGGTTTCAAAAACAAGATGAAAACTTAATATAAATAGAAAAAAATAATGAAAGCAATTGAAATACATGAAATCCTTAATAAACCTAATACCAATGAGATCTTGGTATTGTCTATTAGACCTCCATGAAAGGACAAGGCTTTAGCTAATACTTTCAAAGAGTTACTTGCTCAATTTTGGAAAGATAATACAAGAGTTTTGCCCAATGCAAGAAATGTTGTGAAAAGAAGAGTTGGTTCTTATAATTGTTAACCACATCCAAAACATTTATTAGATATGACTCAAACACAATTCTACTCTAAAGTTTTGGAAAAATATCCACAAATTTTTATTTGTCAAAGATATTTTGATCTGGTAAAACCTTTTTATGTTAAAATAAATCACACATGCACCACTTCTTGTTGTAGACAACATGTTTAATTTTCAATGCACTATGATTTTTTTTGCCATATCCATTGTAATTTACATACTAACAACATTTTAAAGGAGTGTGGAATTGAATTACAACCAAAATCAGCCAAGGAATTTATTCCAACTACCTTTTGCAAAATATCAAATGGACAATTATTTTACAACAAATCATGTTTAAATGGAAATTGCAACATTTGTGGTGGATTGCCAAAATTAAAAATATATATCCATGAGGAGATTACAAGTGAAACTGGACAAAAATTATTTGGTTTAAGTAAATATAAATTAGTGAATCTGAAAGGTGTGAACTTGTTACAAAAAAGATACTTGTTTCTAAATTTTTTGTCAAATATAGGGAGAAGATTATTTATGAGTATGCAAAGCACACACATAGGGCCAGATGATTGGATAAACATTTCAAGATAAGCAAGGATACATTCCCACTTGGTTCAATTGTTTTAGTAGTTGATTTTACTAAAAATTACACATTCAAACCCCAAATGGAATTCTAATCGTATTATTACAACTCATCACAAGTTACCATATTCATACATATAGCATTCATGCATGCACCTGATAGCATAGAGCAACAATAAAAAATATTAAGGGAGTACCATTTATATATCAGTGATGATAGATTACATTATTCAGAGTATGTGCAAGGTTGTTTTTGGAAGTTCTCTAAACAATTGAGTCAGAGGAACATTACTTTCAATTAACATTACATTTGGTCAGACAATTGCACATCTTAATTCAAAAATGCACAGATATTTTATTGGTTGAGTAGGATGCACATTACCACTAGTGTAGAACACATTTGGAGTTTCACCAAGGTTGGCTATGGAAAAGGGGAGTATGATGGTGCTGGAGCATGTGTAACAAGAGCTATTGGGGAAGAGTTGAAATTTGAAGAGGGTGTTCATTTGATAGATGCAAAAAATGTGGTTGAATGGTGTAATGAAAACATGTGTCATGGTGCTCAACCAAATTCTACTATTCATAGACATTTTTGGTTAATAGAGGAAGAACACTTACAAAATTATGAGGATTTTATGAATCTAACAGGTTTAAGTGACCTCCACTCATTTCATAATTCAAATGCAAGTTCTTGGATTATTCATACAAGACACTTGGCATGTTTATATTCTATGTGCATGGACTCTATTTAAAATGAGTGAGAGTCACAAGAGTGGGTGGATGATTGGATTTCTAAACCTTTAATTCCAATCAACACATATCATGTTCCAATAGCATTACAACTTACAAATATGACATCATCGGATGACTTTGACCATGTATTTGATCTAGTGCAACTAGGTAGAATATTTTTCATTATGTACAGTTTATTATCATTAAATATATCTTCATATTATCAATAAAAATGTTTTTTTGTGATACACGGCATGTTTTTGTAGTTATTACAAATGAGGATAATGAAGAAGGCACTAATTACTACTTGTCTTGCTGTGTAGAGAAAAAGAAAAAATTGACTTCCCCAGTTATGGATGGAGAAAACATTGACTATCCCAATGGGTTAGTGGTAGTCATTGGAACTTGGTTTTGATGATATCTTAAAAAAAATTTAGATCAATAGTTGTTTAAAGAGTTTTAAATGCACAGGAAGATACTACACTATTCAAATTTGATTCTTGCAATGAATATTTAATTACAAAAATATCATGGGAGGCCATTAAATAGGAAACTATGAAAAGTTTGGGAGTCAGACCATGAAACTATTCTTGATATTATAAAGGTTAGATCATATCCTAGTGGTTCATTGGATTGAAATACAGAGGTATGTTGATTTTTCAAATGTAGATGTAATCAATTTTACCAAATGTTTTTTATTTTCTAGGTAGTACATATAAATTTCCTTTTTAATTACTTACTAACAATTTGTTGTAGGTTAGTGGTGCCAAATAAGCTTTCACCTTCACATGGTTGGCATTGTCAGTAAAGAATTATATATTATTGAATTTAAGAGAAGATTAGGTTGTACGTGATTGAAGCTCAGGTTAGACGTGATTGAAGCTTAGGAAATGACTTACAGGTTTTATTTCATGGGTATTTGAACTTAGGCTAAAAAATGCATTTTTTTTGTATTGGGAAGGGTGTTCTTGAGGTCAAAATGGGTGGTGGGTTTATCAATTAGGCTTGACGGGAGGCTAATAACCTAGTCCTAGACATTATCTACCCCCTAGACATATTGCTAGTGTTAGTTTTCACTTAGAAAGCATAAAAACTAGAGTTCTACAACCATAACTTAAACATTGACAACATTTTTTGCCAGTGTTTCTGCTCTCCAAAATGGTAATGAAAATGCACTTTTGGGTGGATTTGAATATCATGGCTATGTGATAACATGTAATTTGCCTATTTTTTGTAAGTGTTTCTGCTCTTAAAAATAATAGTGAAAATGCACTTACAAGTGGATTTGAATGTCATTATGGTGTGATAACATGTAATTTTCCTATCTTATATTTGATCAAAGTGATAGATTCATATTTCACGGTCTTAGAGGTAGAAATTCCAATTGGAGCTCAAGGAGTTGCTTGTTCACTACCAAATAGTTACATTTTTGACCCATCACTCTAACTTGTCTAATGGATTGATATCGAAGCTTCCACCTGAGTGCTATGGGGTGTAATTAGAGGGATTAAATAGGTATGGGAGGGATTAGATGGTTCATGGAAATGACTTACAATTTTCATTTTAATTTTATTTGAACTTAGGCTAAAAAATTACATTTTTATTGTATTGGGAAGGGTGTTCTTGAGGTTAGAATAGGTGGTGGATTTGTCAATCGGGCCTGATAGGAGGCCAAGAAATTATATCTAGATGTTATCTTCCCCTCTTAGATGTGTTGGTGGTGTTAGTTTTCACTCAAGAAGCATTGAAACTAGAGTTTTGTAACCACAACTTGAACTTTAACAACATTTATTATCAGTGTTTTTGTTCTCTGAAATGGTAGTGAAAATGCACTTTCAAATGGATTTGAACATCACAGTGGTATGATAACATGTAATTTTCCTTTTTAGATGTGATCAAAGTGATAGATTCATAGTTGGAGGTCCCAAAGGTAGAAATTCTAGTTGGAGCTCAAGAAGTTGCTTGTTCACTACTAAAAGTTACATTGTTGGACCCATCACTGCAACTTGTCTAACAGATTGATATCGAAGCTTCCACCTAAGTGCTCTAGGGTGAAGTTATAGGGCTTAAATAGGTATAGGATTAATCTAATGGTTCACATAAATGACTTATATTTTTCATTTTATGCATGTTTGAACTTAGGCTAAAAATTTGAATTTTTCTTTTTTTAGGAAGGGTGTTTTTGAGGCCAAAATGGGTGGTGGGTTTGTTGATCGAGCCTAACGGGAGGACAAGAACCTAGTCCTAGATGTTATCCACCCCATGGATGTGTTGGTGGTGTTAGTGTTCACTCAGGAAGCATTAGAACCAGAGTTTTGAAACCATAACTTAAACTTTGACAAATTAAACTAGAGACCTAGAAACTTAATGAGTAGTTTACCTATTGAATTATTGACAACTTTGACAATTTTGAAAACTTTGACAATTTTGACCTATTATTTTATTGACTTATTGACCTATTAGGTGGTAATTGACCTATTAACTTATTAGGTGGTTATTGACCTATAAAGTGACTTGTTGTGAATTCTCCATTTAGTGTATGTGATTGCATTAGTTTCATGTTATCCTTGAAGGTCCTTGAGGCCATGAATATGTTATCATTTATGTAAGGTTATAGGTGGATAAATGATTGTAGGTGGTAACTAAGAAGTGATTGTAGGTCAAAATCAAGGAAGGGAAATTGGAGTGATTCCACCAGGTAAGTAATTTTTGAGCCATCATGTTATTAGTTTTGAACATGTTGAACCTATATAAACCTATAGAGAAATGAGTAAGACATATACCCATATACCCTATTTTGCCTATGACAATCCAATATGAAAGTAAGTGGTTGTAGGGAAATTGACTTTGGTGTAGATAATGATATATAGATTGATAATGATTATTGATGTGGAAGGTTAATTGTTGTTTATACAAAATATAATGGTAAAGAATCAACATAAATTCCTCTAGAACAAAGAAACCCTGCCTATACCCTATATTGGGTTAACAATCACATTACAAAGGGAAACAAGAATTTTTCCTTAATATTGTCAAGTATTCCATTGAATATATGGACTTGGAAGATGGTCCCATCAAAAAAGGAGTTTTTTTGGCTCTTAAAAGATACATGAGAGATTTGAAATTGAACTAATACTCCATCTTATTGTCGCAGGCCTGTAGGGTGCCTCCTTGTGCACAGTCAAGATAGAGAGGAGAGACTTTTTTGGTATAAATGTGTATGATCATGGATATAATGGTTTGTATGGTTGGTGATAGGTGGAAATAAGGTAGTGATAATTGGAAAATCCCTTAAGAGAGTACTTGACACTCATTGATACACAAACCATGTTGTCACTGTCCTAAGTAGGATTCAAAAACCTGTGTTTTGATGGTTAGAAAAGAGAATAAAGAGAAATGAGATGTATAACTTATTTAATAATGTGTGTGGGGTGAAAATAGATATATATGTTTAATTTTTGTCCTTTGAAACTTTTTAAAATTTAATATATTGAATTATATAGCCCCTTAGCTTGTGTAGAAGCCTAACTAGGGTTTTGAGAGGAAAAAACCCATAAAAAAGTGTTAACACTTAAAAATTAATTAAACTTAATAATATGACATTTTTTTATGTATTTAAAATTAATAAAGTGGTTTTTTTGTGGTTCAAGTCTGTACAGTATGGATTTGGTGATTGTGGATTTAAGATAGGGCTAATTAGGCCTTATTGAAGGGTGGTTTACAAAGGAAGTGTGGTCTAGGAGTGGAGTTAGGTCATGAAATTTGACACACACATGTAAAGAGATAAAATTTGTCTATAAAAGGTTTTAAATATTAATAAGAGTTGATATATTTATCAAACCAAGAGAATTTTCACAAAAAAGGCTACAAGCCTAAGGAAACCATTATAAGCCCTATATATGGAATTGAATGTTGAAGTGTGTTTGAGTGCTTGTAAGAGGTTAAGGAAGGTGTGATTTGAACATATAAGATCATCAATGATATAATAATTAATCCTTGATACCTATATCAAGTTTTGGTATTTGAAACCTAAGAGGATTGCCTAGTGAGAAGATAGTGAAAGAGTGAGAGGTTGTTTGTGAATCGAATGTATGAAATGAGTTAGAGAATGAATGTGAGAGGTTTGTAAGAGGTATAATGAAACCAATAAGTGTCTCCAAAGTGTACAAGAATTAGGTACAAAGATAATAATTCCATTAATCCTAAGTGATAAGAGTGTCAATAGTCATTTCCACTACACACAATGAAATAAAAACTTCAGTTTAAAAAAATATGGGAGTTCCAAGATTTATAGCATTGAAAAGAATAATTTTTCAATCCTCATTTGTGTGTACAAAATTATATATAATATTTGATAGATAATAGTTTAGAAGATCAAAATAACACAATACAATAACACATAATGAAATAAAAATTGAATATAAATTAGATAGATTGTCATGATAGGCATATAATATAGACACATGTGTCCAATATCAATAATACATAGATTACCATGATAGGAATACAAAAACGTACATATACCAACATAGTATATAATGTTGGATGAATTTTATATGCGTATATACAATGCCAAAAATGCATAAATTGTCATATAGGCATACAAAAGTACATCTCATGTGTAAGACGACATATTCATCAAATAGCCTCCCTCTTTTTGCATTCTTCAAAGAATACTCTCCCTAGGATGCCTTGCTAGTAGATGGAGACCCCTCTAATGCCTTGGATTACTCTAAGGTCTAACTATGGGTCTTATGTTCATATCTAGCTTGCATCTAAGCCTATTCAAATACAAGAATTATTAAAAAATTAACATAAAATACATTCAAACAATTATTTGAAATTAATTTTAAACTACAATAAAAAAATCATTTAAACGTACACTTACTACAAGCTCACAATCCTGCTCAATCTATTTTTCATGCTCAAACAAGTCAATGGTAGGCTCAACTTTCTAAATAATCATCTCAAATATAGGAATAACATGAAAAGTTTCCCTACTCATCATCTAAATAGGACTATCATATGTCATAAGACAACCCTGCATATACAATACATTTACATAAGTTATCTTTGCCCCAAGTAGATGTACTAAAATTATTAAAACAAGTCTATTTTTACAATTCAAAATTACAATAACTAATATATACATCTATCAGCACATATATAGATTGCATTGTAGTAGCAATGCCTATGTCTGTCTTAGCTCATAAAGAGGGAGGATTGTCTACTCTAGCCATCAACTGTTCATGTAAACAAGGTCTCACTTACTTTTATATAAATTATCAAATCTTATATATGGAAACTAAAAGGATCAATAGAATCAAGTATATAAAATATTTGTCTATATAATTACATGAATGAAATGACACATTATAAGAAAGAAGAGGACAAGCATGCATGTGAAAATACAATTAGATCTAAATTGATAAGCCATCTATTGAAGTGTTAGAGCAATAACCTTGTACCAAAACCAAAATTAGAGGATTAGTGAAAGGGAATATATAATATACAAGTTTTTTTTTCCATTGATAAATATAAATATGCTTGGGTCAAGATCTTCAATTTATACTATATTACACATTAGACCATATTGGTTGTTGATTTATTACTTGTCTAAAAATAGGGGTTTGACTTAGGTAGGATCCTCATAACTAATTTCTTTTTTTATGGTATTACAAGGTCATTTGATCTTATTATCACTTTTCAAGGAAGGAGAATAAAGAGTAGGCATGCTTGACAATCATCTCCCCTTTTTGAGAAATTATTTGGGCAACCAATGGGTGGGTTTCGACACTCATGCTAAATCTTAGCCAAGGATGTATGTGTTGGGAATGGCATTGATGATTATAGTAGTTCCTCATTATTTGTTGGATATGGTTGTTTAAGTTAATTGATCCCCAAAATACTTTCAGGGTTATAATAGAAGGAATAATCAATAGAATCAAGTATCAAGTTTACATAGTACAATCAAAAGGATACATGGCCCCAGAGAGTGACCATTGGGTTTGCAGGTTTATCAAATCATTATAGGAACTTAGGAATGCTCCAAAAAACTATTAAAATAAAATAGGTCAGCACCTCTAAGATTATGGATTCAAAATAAGGCTTTCTGATATGAATTTACATGTCAAAAGTGATAATGATAACATAGTGATACTCATTCTCTATGTTGATGATACTTCCATCATAGGTAGTGTGGCCACTACACTTCAACAATCAGAAACTAATTTATGTTTTGATTTTGACATGAGTAATTTAGGCCTCCTACATTATTATTTAAGCATAGAGTTTTTAAATTTTATCATACTATATGTACGACAGATAAAAATATGTCAAAGTACTTTTGGAAAAGTTCATGATGACAAAAAATGATCCATCAACTAAAGCCATGGATGTTTATTATCTATAGGCAACATTACAAGTGGATTGGTGTGGGATATTTATTACACACACCTACCATTTTATATATATATATATATATATATATATATATATATATATATATATATATATATATATATATATATATATATATGGATCTTATACAAATTTTGGGTGCACAAATATAGATGGGAAAGAGAGAAAAGGGATTGTTTGTGTTTACCCATATCAAAGATGAGGAAGTAAATGCTACATGTACAATCATGTCAAGTTTGTGTCCTTATGGTTTTAGATGCAATATGGTCATAGGAATTTTAGTTTGCATTATTATTAAAGTCTTTGGGAAAGAGGTGTATGAATGAGACTCCCATTTAATAGGATATTATCACTTCCAAACTAAATTCCACTAGGAAAATGGGTGTTATTCATAAGGAAGCTTCAAATATTTTGTGGCAAAATATGCTTCATGTTTTATTCATAAATAATGTCCTATCCCTAGAAGCATGTAATACATTTCTTGTAAAATAGTGTATTGACCTTGGGTAACAGAAAGAGAAAATGTACCATATGGGTAATGGGTAGAAGATATGAATACAATGTCTACATCCTTAATCAGTGACCCTATAAGAGCATTATAGGATGTTACTCCCAAGGAAGCATGGTCCAACATAAGACCATTCATGACTTTTATGTTTTTTATTGTGTTATTTCTACATTAATTCTTGAGAAGAGAAGTAAATTAGATGCAAAGAGCAAAACATATATGTTTGTTGTGTTATGTCTATTGTTAATGATGCGCATTTGTTCTCTTTTACTTTAAATTCCCTTGCTATTATCACTAATTTTCAAGGGTAACATGTGGATTTATGTATAATGGTAATGGTGACATAAGTCAAAATGAGAATATGACTATATTGAGATTAACAACTTCATTTTCAAGATAGTGTTACCTAGAAGGACCCCTAGATAAGTGTTAGATTCATTTTATATAAGTATCCTCATGGTATTTGAAATACCCTTCCCTTATCTAATCTTAATAAGATTATTCATGGAATCTTTGTGGGATTTTCCAAAAGAAGTTATATAAACACCATTGATCCCATTCTCAAAGCTTGCAAATATTGTAAAGAGTAGAGCAAGGATGAAGAGAGAGAACATGAAAATAGAGAAACATAAATTTAACTTAAACTTACAAGGCAAATATATATAGAATAAATATACATAGAGCATAAGCTTATCTCAAAATTTTATCTTTGTATAGTCAAATGGTGTCATCCTAATAGAGGTAGATGTAGTAGTGAATGGACCAACAGTTGGATCTAAATATGTAAACAATGTCCATGATAAATCAAATGTTGTAAATGTTGACTATGATGATGAAGGAACTGTCACCTACTGTGACATAAAAAATGACTTATATATTATATTAAATTTCTATGTAAATTAATTGTTAGCTAAATAAAATTTACAAATATAAATTAAATTTAACATGACATTTATATAATATATACCTACATCTGTTTGGTGACTAATGTCTACATGCCAAATATGCATGACAAAAACTCATCACTCATAAGAATATGATCTAAGTCATCTAAACCACTGATGCCATCATCATCAAAAATTATTGTGCACATAGCTCCACACAAACTGCAAGGGTAGGGTTGGGGTAAAGTAGGTGGCATATCTATAACATCACTTTATGAAAACCTACTTTATATTGAACGAGTGTATCAGTGAGTGAACTAAGAGCATGGAGAGTGTCAATCTCCATGACTTACTAAACTACAAAGGGGATTTCAAACTCAAGAAGATTTTGGATATATATTCATGCAATCTATTTAGGTACATGATGTACACTTGGTTGATCTTGCATAGATCCTTTTCCTCAACCCTAAAAATCACTAAAATCAAAATAATTGGGAATCTCATTGAGGTTAAACTCATAGTAGAGTTTCTTTAAAAAATATAATGAGACCTCATGGTTGTTACATCATGGATAGTCAAAGACCATCCACCATCGATCTTAAAAATTGGCTATGATTAAGTTATGTACACAACGATAAATAGGAAAATGTTTGGTAGTTATAAGAAATGGGGCATTGGTGGTTGGGTTGATCAATATGGCACAAATGAAGGATTTTGAAATTTCTTTATTCTTGACTTGAAGGGATGACAACTTGTCAGCATAATATGCCCCAAAAGTATCCCTATATGAGGTCCATTGATCAATTTGACTCATTATAGAGTCAATTTAACCTAATAAGGTCTCTAGGGAATCAACTAGTTAGGTGTAGTGGGGATTGGCCGAAGTGAGATCCCTTATTTTGTCAATTAACTCTTCAATTTCAAGTTTATTTCCCATAATGTTGTCAATCAGAACCTCTTGACTTCCAGGGGGTTTTGGGGAACTATAGGAGGGATAGGTGGAGGGATAAGATGAACAAGACAGTTTTGTGGAGGGTTAGGAGGAGGAGCAACAAGAGGGTTCTATCATTATAGAGTCAATTTAACCTAATAAGGTCTCTAGGGAATTGACTAGTTAGGTGTAGTCGGGATTGGCTGAAGTGAGATCCCTCATTTTGTCAATTTAACTCTTCAATTTCAAGTTTATTGCCCATAATGTTGTCAATCAGAACCTCTTGACTTCCAGGGGGTTTTGGGGAACTATAGGAGGGATAGGTGGAGGGATAGGATGAACAAGAGGGTTTTTTGGAGGGTTAGGAGGAGGAGCAACAAGAGGGTTCTATCATTATAGAGTCAATTTAACCTAATAAGGTCTCTAGGGAATCGACTAGTTAGGTGCAGTGGGGATTGGCCGAAGTGAGATCCCTCATTTTGTCAATTAACTCTTCAATTTCAAGTTTATTTCCCATAATGTTGTCAATCAGAACCTCTTGACTTCTAGGGGGTTTTGGGGAAATATAGGAGGGATAGGTGGAGGGATAGGATGAACAAGAGGGTTTTGTGGAGGGTTAGGAGGAGGAGCAACAAGAGGGTTCTATGGAGGGTTAGTAGGATAGGATGTTAAAAATACAAATTATAATTAAAAAATAGGATTAAATAATGAAAATTATGAAAAATTAGGGTTAAAAAAGGAAGATTTCAATCACTTACCTCTCCTATATAGTGGCGTCATCAATCAGCATGTTCATGGGATGAATTTGGTAGCTTTCTTGCACTCTTTGGTGTATTCCATGTAAAATGTGATCATAGAAGCTAGGGGTGAGTGAGGAAACTCAAATGCAAAATGAGGATTTTCCATTTGGGTTTTTCTTTTCTTTTTGACACATAGGTAACATGGTTGTGTTATTATAAATGACATTAACATGTTCATATTAATAATGTGAACCTGTTATTATTTAACATACACAATTGTGTTATTTAATAATATGATCACGTTATATAATAATGTGATTATGTTATGGCTCAATAATCATTGAGCCTAAATTCAAATAATGTGATCACATTATTAATTAAGGTGATTACATTATCGATAATATCCATGGAATTATCCCCCAACTTCATGCACTTACCCATTTATCATGTTCAAAATTTTACTTAGAGAAAGATATTGTTACCTCTAATTGATCCTTTGGATATTTGCTCCTTAACTTAGAGATATGATTACTAGGTAGTTCTCTTTGATTTATTAAGAGAGATGGTTTTTGGGATTGTACTTCAAGGCACTACTTCCCATAGATTACCTACATGAGTGATTGCATCATGGCCTCTAGCACTCAAACCCACACGGTATTGTTGTCTCTTATACCTACAATAAATTCCAATAAAATCCATCTCTTTGGTATAAAAAAACTCTATGTTATATACTCAATATCATTAGATACAAAATATCATGTAGTTATCAATATATTCAAGATAATAATGACCCTATAAACATGAAACAAAAAGACCAATATGTAGTGGTCACTTCTAAAAAGTCATGTGAAGACCAAGGAAGTCCTAAATATTGACATTTGATTTGCTAAATAATATGGATTTTATTATATTATATCATCTTTATGGTCCTCCATTTTTACCCTATGGATAATCTTGATTTTTTTCAACAATACCATTACCTAAAATCTAAGTTGTGTTACTTGCTAATTCTTGTCAGTGATATATTCCCCTCAACTAAATTTAAAATATGGAATGGCTTATAAAAGCTTAACAAGGTCAAAATTCAAGAAATAGATTCAAATACTCAAAATTCATTCCATAAAATACCCCTTTTATCCTTACCTTCCTCAGGTGGCAAGGGAGCACATCAATACCTGATTTGCATATATACTATTTAGTAATTATCAGTCTAGTTAGTCAAAGAGGAACATTTTATCTTTAAAGCTAGAGTATAATACCAAAGCATATATAAATTACATCTATTAGATTAGATTGAATTTAAATTAGAATAAGAGTGCATCTATCATATATACATAATACATATGCTATAATTATACTATAGATTAAGGTGTTTCTTACCTGAAGAACAAACAAGCCAACCCATGTAAGGGTTACAATAGTTAAACACAGGCAACCTTTAATCATATCATTGTTAGTGCCATGATAAGTAACAACATGAAAGGAATGATGGTGGCCATTTGAGGACCAAGTCATGGGAACCAGAGAACCTTTGTATAATTTCATCACCATCACCCCAACTAAACAGACTAATGTCCCCATTATCTTTGCTTGACTATGTATCTCTCGAATCTTTACTATTTCCATTATATATGACAATACATAAAATATGCATTTGTAAGTTTTTGGATTAAATGAAGCTCATCAAAAGGTAACAACATATTATATTGTTTTATTGTTACTCTTTCAAAAGAAACAACTTTATAACACTTACAAGGTTGAGTAATAAAAACTACTTACTCAATAATTTATTCATAAATTTGATAAGATTAGATGATCAAAAGTAAATAACTAGTATATTTACATTAAATAATGTATGCTAGTTAACACTCCATTCTACATAATAATATAACATATATGTATTCATAAGTTTTTGGACAAAATAAAGCTCGTCAAAAGGTAATAACATATTATATTATTTTTTATTACTCTTTCAAAAGTGACAACCTTATTACACTTAAAATATTGAACAATGAAGACTAATTAATCAATAATCTATTCATAAATGTGATAAGATTAAATGACCAAAAATAAATAACCAATACATTCACATTGAATAATATATGTTAGTTAACAATCAAAAACATATAAAAGTGTAAATACCTTTAGAGGTGAATGCACCCCTATCTATGCCTCTCTAAATTAGAGTCCTACCTATATAAAATAACATGGATGTCATGTAGTAGTGGGCAGATAATTACTTGAAGATGAGAGAAATTAAAAAAGGTATCATGGAGGTCATGTTCTTTTGTAGAAAAAAATTTAAGCATATCACAAGGTAAAAGCCCACATAAACCCATGAGGAGGCTATAAAACTTAGAAACAACACACAACATGGGCCAATAAGTGTGTTAAATGAGAATTTGATGTGACAGAGTGTATTTGTTTAATAGTGTCTTAGTTTTACCTGATTTGTGTTGACTACATTATAGCATTAGGCATACCCAAGTTAAAATTCCCAATAATTTTAACCCTGCAACCTCAATTTTCTTGCCTATGAATAAATAATTTTATCATTACACCATCATGGCACACATTTACATAAGCACATCTAGCATGGATGGATTGTTTATTATTGTAACTTCTTTTGTCAAAGAGCATATTATTTCAACTAAATAGACATATTGATACTCCCTGAGATTAGGATCTTATAATTCTATTTCTATGTGATTCTTTGTTCCATATTCACCCATATCGAACTTCAGAAATTTGTACATTAGTTATGTAAATCACAAATGACTAAGATCTATGTCTGTCAGGACTCTTGTGTAGGGCAATGTGACAAAATTGGTTTGTTTTGGGTTCAAAAAGGCTTGACTATTACATTAGTACTATTTTTGGATAAGGTCACAAGTTTGCATCAATACTCATGGGTGATATTTGAGTAAAAATATGACATGGAATCAAAGTAATTATGTGAAATGAAATTGTATAAAAAATTCAAGGGTAGAGGAATAGAAATGGCTAGCCAACATATAGTTGCAAATAAAGTGAGGACCATGGAATTCATCATATGTGATTTTTGGTCCAAAAAAAAGACTGGGAGACTATATCATATAACATAATAGATGTAATGAGTTAAAAACTTACCCACCATTGCCTAAAATGATAACTTTGAGTAATACCTGATTTTGAGTGGCCATGGATGTTATGCTTCTTCAATCTCATGTAATAACATCTATATAACCAACTTTAGTTTTGGTGTACAACAAACCCAATAGGCCCAAGACAATATCCAATTAGAACTGACTACTATAAAAAAGATCTACCATGGATTTATTTTTGAATTTTATCATGCATGCCATCTCATCCTCTATTTTTAAAATCAATTTTCACTACCTATCTCACATTTTTATGATTGCATAATGGTGGCATGAAATCCTTATTGGCCCTAAAATTTTTCTATGCTTTTACCAATATTTGTTTCTTCCTCTTGATATTTAGTTTCACCTACCTAACTAATTGAATTTACAATTGTGTTGAAGACATACTTTGACCAAAATTCCTAGGGTAGAGCATACATTTTGATTGAAACATTCACAATGTTTACATCCATGTTAAACATTCAATCGGTTCTAAAACTACCATTATCTAGGGAGGAATTTCATGCATGGGATGAGAAGAATTGGAAAACACATGGTGAGTATGAGATCCATACTTGTCTGAGCAGATACTTCATTGTGATATTTGCTAATGAAGTGGACTGAGAGATAAGTTTTGGAGGGGGTAAATATTTTTTTCAAAATTTTGGTCTCTTCATGAATCAATAACATATAGATTTCAATCCTATAAATTAATTTGCATGTATCAATTGGTGCAGGTCTATGCTAGGAAAGTCCTGATGCATATGAATACAAATTGGCACAATGAGTGGTGGTCGACTGCTACCATTGAACTGCTGACTAGTTTGGAAACAAAGTATAATTTTGAATCTATACTCTCAACAATAATGTTGACACACAATTGGCCTTGCCATTTTGATCTAAAAAGATAAATCTTTGGTTGAAAGATAATTCAAGAAACAAGAATAACACAACTGTTATAGTGCTATCTCTGAGAAGAGATGTTTTATTGATCAAATTTGTAGACCCAAACATATGCCTATCTCTGAGAAGAGATGTATGATTTCCATTTCAGGTTACATATTCATTTATACATGTTTTAAATATAGGAGGAATATTTGAAAGGTCATCAATCTTGAGGGATATTAAGTGGTTCGATTTCCATGATTTACAACAATACATAATTTGAGGAATTACTATTTTTAGAAACTTACTATTTCTAGATTGCACTAATAAATTTAAAATTTGGGGCACTTACATTTGTTTTTATAGGGTAAAAACCCATTGATCAAATCTTAGTGTTATCTCATGACATTCCCATCATTTATATATTTCCAACGATTCAAATGGGGAGTCAAACAGAGCTATGGTGAAAAAGTTATGGCTCCCAAAAGTTCTACAACCAATTGGGGTAGAACCATTGCCCAAATTGTCCCCTGAAATGTCGCTCAAATCATTCCTCCCTCCTTGAGAATAAAATGGCCCCATTATATCAAAATTTGTCATCAAGTGTGGTAGTTATGTTTTTATTTGATTCCTGATGCATACTTAGAATGGACTATACTTTATGGAGCTATGTAGGACCTAATTGTTCACCATTTCTATCTAACCATTAGTCTATGGATAGAAGGCCATGAAATTCTTCATCTTATTATCTATTGGCTTATGTTGTTGTGTTGTTTTTGTAGTCAGGGTTGTAACATTAACCTTTTTGGATTCTTGTGGCTTGACCACCATGAGAAAAAATTTCTTAGCACTAATTAGGGAGACAGATGTAGGAGGTGGTACCTCTAGTACCCTATAGTATCATGTTCCAAGAGTGAGAGTGATCCTTCAAGTTCTTGATTCATAGATGCCATGTTGATCATACATGAATGGCTAACCAAAGAGTACATCACAAATATCTAGATTGACCACATCACATAAGACCTCATATTGGAAAGGTTTTATTACATATGAGAGAAGACATTAGTGGGTGATACAGAGGTTTCTCCCTAGACTCAACCATCCAATACTATATGGCTTTGGGTGAGGCTTCATAGACAAATGTAGGATTTTCACAAAATTAGCAGAGATTAAATTCTTTTGACTCCCACTATCAAGAATGAAATGTAGAGGCTTACCTTTCACCCATAACTTAGAGTGAAACAACCTTTCCTTATTGTATGGCCCCTCCTTATGGGTCCATGATGAAGCAATGATGGCATCGAGCTCAACATCTACAATCTCTTCTTGATCCTCTTTCACTGTAGGGTGTGTATGAGGTAGAATAGTAGATGTTGAGGATTGTGACTCAAAAATCAAGGACTTGATGGCTTGACATTATTCTTTGGAGTGTGTTCCAGATTTATGGTAATCATACCATTTCCTAGTCTTCCCTTCCTTTTTCTTCCAATTTTGGCCTCGTGTTTGACCTTCTTTGTCACCTTTCCATTTTATAAGTTGACTCTTTGTATTCATTCTTCCATGCTTTTGCTCAATCTTCATCATGAATTTGTACACCTCATCGAGGGTTTCTAGATTGAAGAGTTCCATCTCTCCCTATATATACCATTGTATTCCACCATGATATTTAAGAACCTTGTGTTTCTCACTTTTCTAGATGCCCAATTGTTAGGGTGTGGAGCTAAAAGCTTCAACTATGCAGACAAAGAAGAGGAGGTTGCTAAAGTTCCAGAAGTACCAGTGTCGACAGGATAATTGACGTCAGTCAAGATGAATGCAGAAGGCAACTGGCGTCAGTCATCACCAGATAGATAGGGACCAACGTTGATCGCTTGTGGTGGTTCCAGAACTGTTGTTGACGAATAGTCAGTTAAGTGAAGCGAGTGTTTGCATGTTAAAGGGCTAATTATAGTCTCGAGCTGCATGTCTAATTATTGTAATTAGAAGTCTATTTTTGTATGCATGGGATCCTATTTAAAGACCCATGAGGCATGTATTGTAATCAAGCAGGCAAGTAAAGCATTGAAGCAAGGAAGCAAGGTCAAGGAAATCTACAAGCAAGTAAGGTCAAGGAGATCAGCTGAAGCATTCAAGGAGGGGATAACAACTCAGGTTGTTGAGTTGGTTGTGGTTGAGCAAAAGAGAGAGGGAAGAAGGTATTGAGGTGTGGCAAGCCTTTGAGGTGGAAGAAGAAGTGGCATCTTCTTTATTGTATTTTCTTCTAAGAGTATTTAATACAAGATTGTGTATTGTCTCTCAAATTCTTTGTTGTTTCAAGTTTCTAGTTAATCATTTTGGTATAATTTTGTGTTTAAATTGCTTATAAGAAAAGTAATCAATTGTGCTTCCTTGGAGGGGTTCCTAACAGTTGGTATTAGAGCTACGGTTGCAGGAAGCAGGTTATTATTTGATTACAGGTCATTCACAGGGGTTTCTATTTGAGTGGGAGTATAGCAATGGTAGAAGAAAGTAAGTTACAAATGGAGAAGTTTAACGGCAAGAATTATCAACATTGGAGGATGCAGATAGAGGATTATCTGTATCAGAAGGATTTGTACTTATCATTGGGTGGGGTTGCATGCAAGCCCACAGATATGAATGATGAAGAATGGAATGTTCTTGATCGGAAGGCTTTGGGTTCCATAAGGTTGAGCCTTGCATCGTCTGTGATCTCCAACTTATCACAGTGCAAGACAACGGAAGAGTTGATAAAATCTTTGGCAAATTTATATGAAAAGCCCTCAGCTTCAAATAAGGTATTTCTTATGAAGTAGTTATTTACTTTGTAAATACAGGAATGTGGATCGGTACATACTCATCTTAGTGATTTCCATGGTTTGGTAAACCAGTTAGCTTCAGTCAATATTGTTTTTGATGATGAAGTAAAGGCTCTCTTAATTTTATGCTCTTTACCTAAAAGTTGGGATAGTTTGGTTATGGCAGTAAGTAATTCTGCGTCTGCTTCTAAAATCTTAAAAGTTGATGATGTTGTGAGTGTAATCTTGAATGAATAAATATGCAGGAGAAGCACAGGTGAATCATTAGGGAATGCTCTAAGTGCAGAAAGTAGGGGAAGGCAAAGAGAGAAGGTCGAGCAAGGGAAATCAAGGTCGAAGGTGGGAAGGAGATCCGAATCCAGAGGTGTCACCTACTGGTTTTGCAGAAAGAGAGGACACACAAAGAAAGAGTGTTGGTTGAGGGATAAAGAAAATCAACATGAAGGTAATGAAGAAGCAAAAGATGTAGGTATTGTGGCATAGGACGCTCTCATACTTTCTTTGGATAGTCAGGTAGGATCATAGGTTTTAGATTCTGGTTCTTCTTTTCATGCATCCCCAAACAGAGATTTGTTCCATGAGTATGTCCAGGGAGACTTTGGAGTGCTTTATTTAGGGGATGGTACGCCTTGTCAAATAGTTGGCAAAGGGAAAGTGCAGTTGAAATTACAGATGGACAACACATGGGTGTTGAAGGAGGTTATGCATGTCCTAGTTCTGAAGTAGAGTTTGGTTTTTGTAGGAAGGTTGGGTGATGAGGGATGCATAGTAACCCTCATAGCGGATTCTTGGAAGGTTACCAAGGGTGCACTTGTTTTAGGAAGAGGTAAGAAAGTAGGTACTCTTTATCTATCTACTTGTATTACTGATTCTACTTCTAGTTTATCTACTTCAGCTGTAGATTCAAAGATGTGGCTTAATAGGCTTGGTCACATGAATAAGAAGGGAATGGATGTTCTTGATTCAAAAGGTATGAGTTCAGATTCAGAGGGCAGTGATCAAGTTCATTGCAGGAAAAGGAAATTTGATGTTTTTGACAAGAACAGGGAAGCCTTGGTGTTTATGGAGGAGATGAAGGACAAAGATCAGTCACAGGGGCTAAATAATTTTGATTAGGGTAGTATGGATATGGGTTTGATCCAAGATGAGCTCACGGGTGAAGAATTCATCACTTACAGGAACACACAGACACCGATGTCAGTCACTTGGAACAGACGTCAGTCAGGCAGATACCAACATCAATCATGTGCAGACCAGCAGGGTCGGTAGAGTCAGGCAGGAGAAGTTCGATGTTGGTTAGGTAGGAATCAACGTCAGCAGATGGGACATCGGCATCAGCCAGGGAAATGATGTTGATAGTCAGGGTCAGTGTAGGGAACTAAAATCGATCGAATGCAGACTGGGAGATGGCTGAGATCGGTCACTGGAATGGATGTTGGGTAGACAGCAAGCTGTCAAGGAGTCTCAAATGCCCATATGGAGGTCAAAAAGGGTAATTGAACCTCATATTCATTATTCACCTTCTTTATATTGCTTATTGATGTTCAATAACTAGGAATATGTGAGGAGGTAATGCAGGTAGAATCCAAAAATAGTGGGAGCTTGGCATGGGTGAGGAGTGTGAGTCCTTGGAGAAGAACCAAAAAGGTATTTGTTGGTGGAGTTGTCAGCTGGAAGAAAGCACTGGATGAGGGATGGATTCCCAAGTTAGAGAAAAGAGTGGATGGACACGTGAAACAGAAGGCTAGGGCATATAGTCTTGAGTAGGCTGTAGGACAATGGAGGTTTGACCATTGTATTTATCTTTACCAAGTTGGATAATATTAGCTACATTATCTTGTTACTGTATTGTGTTGCTTGTTGCAGGGTTACATATACATGGAGTTTCTGAGCTAAGGGTAAAGTTAGTTCAGAGGTATGTCATGAAGAATTTGGGAGTAGCAAAATTCTTTTGGCATAAGTGACAGGTATAACATCACAAGTTTTGTGGTGGTTGGTCTTCAAGATTGATTTTGAAGAGGGATACAAATCCAAGGGAACAAACTAGATGGTGTACAGGTACAAGTATAGTTGCATCTATTTATCTCCAAGTGGGAGATTGTTAGGGTATGGAGCTAAAAGCTTCAACTATGCAGACGAAGAAGAGGAGGTTGCTGAAGTTCCAAAAGTACCAGCATCGGCAGGATAATCGATGTCGGTCAAGATGAATGCAGAAGGCAATCGGCATCAGTAGGGAGTCGGTCGACGTCAGTCATCACCAGACAGACAGGGACCGATGTCAGTCACCTGTGGCAGTTCCAAAACTACTGTTGATGAACAGTCAGTTAAGTGAAGCGAGTGTTTGCATGTTAAAGGGCTAATTATAGTCTCGAGCTGCGTGTCTAATTATTTTAATTAGAATTATATTTTTGTATGCATGGGATCCTATTTAAAGACCCATGAGGCATGTATTGTAATCAAGCAGGCAAGTAAAGCATTGAAGCAAGGAAGCAAGGTCAAGGAGATCTACAAGCAAGTAAGGTCAAGGAGATCAGCTAAAGCATTCAAGGAGGGGATAACAACTCAGGTTGTTGAGTTGGTTTTGGTTGAGCAAAAGAGAGAGGGAAGAAGGTCTTGAGGTGTGGCAAGCCTTTGAGGTGGAAGAAGAAGTGGCATCTTCTTTATTGTATTTTCTTCTAAGAGTATTTAATACAAGATTGTGTATTGTCTCTCAAATTCTTTGTTGTTTCAAGTTTCTAGTTACTTAATCATTCTGATATAATTCTATGTTTAAATTGCTTATAAGAAAAGTAATCAATTATGCTTCCTTGGAGGGGTTCCTAACACCAATCTCACAGATAGAGAATGAAAAATGTTAGTGTAATATTGAATAGGCTATTCCTTACCTTGGTGAAGTTGTTGCCACTCTATATACAGATCATCATATGATCCAATGGGGTAGTATTCTTCCTTTACATCTTCTATGAAATCATCCTAGGTAGGTTTCACCTCAAGGCCAATATCATCTGTACTGAATATATTCTTGTACACTTCTCACCAATTTTTGACAGGTAATGATGCTTTCAAAAGAGCAAAAGTGATCTTCTCTTTATCAGTGAATTTATTTATATAAAAATAGGAAGACAATTGATCCAACCAATTTTCTACTACATCAAAATTGATTTTGCCTTCAAATGTAGGGATATCAAAATTCACCTAAACCTTGAAGGGTGTTGGGGCACTAAAAGGATGTGGGGGTGCAGATGAGGAGCTATAATTTCCTATCAAGATTTGTTGGAGAATTTGGGAAAATTGTTGTAGAATCTATGTTTACTACTGTTGGAGGGATTCATTCACCATTTCCTTGAAAGGATTGAATGTCTTAGTGTTGTCCACCATTTGAGGTTGTTTGGAGCGAATATGTGGATAGTATATTGGTTCTATTTTCCACCCAAGATTTTTTTAATCTGACCTCATCTTCAGGATCATACACTCTAAAAATAAACCACTGATCTAAAATTCAAAAACTTTGGTTGAAAGATAATTCAATAAAAAATAACAACACAATTGTAATAATGCTATCTCTGAGAAGAGATGTTTTATTGATCAAATTTGTAGACCCAAACATATGCTTATCTTTGAGAAGAGATGTCTAATTTCTATTTTAGGTTAAAACTTTATTTATACATATTTTGAAGGTAGGAGGAGGATGTGGAAGGTCACCAATCTCGAGGGAGATTAAGTGGTTTGACTTCCATGATTTACAACAATACAAAATTTAAGGAATTACTATTTTTAGAAACTTACTATTTTTAGACTGCACTACTACAATTTAAATTTAGGGAACTTCTATTTTTTTGGGGGGGTTCAAAACCTACTAATCAAAGGTCATTTCTAGCTCATGATATTCCTATCATTATTAGCTTTCCAACGGTTGAAACAGGGAGTCAACTAGAGCTATGGTGCAAAAGTTATGGCTCTCAAAAGTTCTACCACCAATTGGGGTAGAATCATCACCCAAATTATCCCCTAAAATGTTGCTTGAATCATTCCTCCATCCTTGAGAACCAATGGTCCCCATTGCATCAAAATTTGTCATCAAGTGTGGTATTTGTGTTTTGATTTGATTCCTGATACATACTTGGAATGGACTATGCTTTGTGGAGTTGTGTAGGGCCTAATTGTTCACCATTTCTATCTAAACATTAGTCTATGGATGGAAGTTCATGAACTTATTTAGCTTATTATCTATCGGCCTATGTTGTTTTTGAAGTCAAGGCTATAACATTAGCCTTTTTAGATTCCTATGGCTTGATCACCATGAGAACAGATTTCTTGGCACTAATCAGGGAGACAGATGTAGAAGGTGGTACCTCTGGCACTCTATATCACCATGTTCCAAGAGTGAGAGTGATCCTTCAAGTTCTTGATTCATAGATTCCATGTCGATCATACATAAATGGTTGACCAAAGAGTACATCTCAAACATCTAGATTGACCGCATCACATAAGACCTCATCTTAGAAAGGTTTTATTGCATATGATTAAAGACATTAGTGGGTGACACAGAGGTTTCTCCCTGAACTCAACCATCCAATACTATATGGCTTTGGGTGAGGCTTCATAAACAAATGTAGGCTTTTCACAATATTAGCAGAGATTAAATTATTTTGATTCCCACTATCAAGAATGAAATGTAGAGGCTTACCTTTCACCCATAACTTAGAGTGAAACAACCTTTCATTATCATATAGCCCCTCCTCATGGGTCCATGATGAAGCAACGATGGCATCGGGCTCAACATCTACAATCTCTTCTTCATCCTCTTTGACTACAGGGTGTGTATGAGGTAGAGCAATAGATGTTGAGGATTGTGACTCAAAAATCAAGGACTTGATGGCTCAAAATTCTTCTTTCAAGTGTGTTCTATATTTGTGGTAATCACAACATTTTCCAGTCTTCCCTTCGTTTTGTTTCCAATTTTGGCCTTGTGTTTGACCTTCTTTGTCACCTTTTCATTTTGTAAGTTGAATCTTCATAATCATTCTTCCATGCTTCTACTCATTCTTGACTATGAACTTGTACACCTCACCGAGGGTTTCTAGATTGAAGAGTTCCATCTCCCCCCATATATACCATTGTAGTCCACCATGAAATTTAATAACCTTATGTTTCTCACTTTCCTAGATGACCAATCTCGTAGATAGAGAATAAAAAATGTTAGTGTAATCTTGAACAGACTATTCCTTACCTTAGTGAAGTTGTTTCCACTCCATATACAGATCATCATATGCTTCAATGGGGTAGTATTATTCCTTTACAACTCTATTAAATCATCCTAGGTAGGTTCCACCTTAAGGCCAATATCATCTGTACTGAATCTTTTCTTGTACACTTCCCACCAATTTTTGACAGGCAATGGTGCTTTCAAAAGAGATAAAGTGATATTCTCTTTATTAGTGAATTTATTTATAGAAAAATAAGAAGACAATTGATCCAACTAATTTTCTACTGCATTAGTATTGATTTTTCCTTCAAATTTAGGGATATCAAAATTCACCTAAACCTTGAAGGGTGTTGGGGCACTGAAAGGATGTGGAGGTGTAGATGAGGAGATAGAATTTTCTATCGATATTTGTTAGAGAATTTGGGTGAATTGTTGTAGCATCTGTGCTTGTTGATGATGGAGGGATTCATTCACAATTTACTTAAAAGGATTGGATGTCTTAGTGTTATCCACCACTTGAGGTTATTTGGAGCGAATAGGTAGATAGTCTACTAGTTCTATTTTCCACCCAAGCTTCATGTAATCTGACCTCATCCTCAAGATCATACAATCTAAAGATAATACACTATGATACCACTCATCCAAAACTTAAAATATTTGGTTGAAATATAATTCAATAAATAAGAATAACATAGATGTAATAATGCTATCTCTGAGAAGAGGTTTTTTATTGATCAAATTTGCAGACCCAAACATATGCCTATCTCTGAGAAGAGATGTTTGATTTCTATTTCAAGTTACATCTTCATTTATACATGTTTTGAAGGTAGGATGAGGATTTGGAATGTCACCAATCTTGAGGGAGATTAAGTGGTTCGACTTCCATGATTTACAAAAATACAAAATTTGAGGAATTACTATTTTTAGACTACACTACTAAAATTAAAATTTGGGGCACTTCCATTTATTTTTCAAGGGTTAAAACCCACTAATCAAATATTATTTCAATCTCAAGACAATCCCATATTATTATCTTTCCAACGGTTCAAATGGGGAGTTAAACAGAGCTATGGTGCAAAAGTTATGGCTCCCAAAATTTCTACCACCAATTGGGGTAGAACCATCACCCGATTTGTCCCCTAAAATGTTGCTCAGATCACATTGTGCCAATGTTGGTGTTGTTTGGTATAAGTGTTGAGTTAGTCATTGGATGCTTTGATTTTGAATTTTTTTTCTATGAGTCCCAAAATATCAAACTGTAATGCAGTAACCTCAATATGTACCACTATAACTATAAGCTTATGAATAGAGTTTATTATCCCAAATTTCAAAAAAAATTGCTTAAGACTGATAAGTCATTATTTTTAAACTATCAAATTAGATTATCATAATAAGATAACATACAGAAACCAATATTAATGCATTCCTAAAGGACCAATTTGTGAATAATCTTTTTCAGTGTTCCTCTATCATTTCCCCCCTTGTCATCTTGTCTCCCATTCTAAACTACACTTTGAGTCGTATCATCTTGATCTGCACCTGCCAGTTGATCATTAATCCCCTGAGTAGTGTTCACCATGTTATTTAATTTATCTTTAATCAAAATTTTCAAAAAATACAGGGAAGTAACCACCCATAATGCCTACTCCAAGATAAATTGGTATGTCTTCCATTGAAGAACTAGAAGAAAATGTGCATGTTGAATAAGAGCCACTAGCTCTGCCCCTACTGGTCTACTAATTTAGAATATATTGTTGCCTCCCACACACTCTATTAGATATTTCTTGTAATCCCTATAGGATAGCATCAAAATCACTAACATATATTTGAGTCCTCTCATCTAATTGAATAGCCTTCTCTAAATCAACAATGGCCTCATCAACCAGCAGATTCTGATCTTCAAGAACATTTGTGTAGGCATTATTGGTTTTTTGTTAGAATTATTGATCATAAATACATGGTTCAACATCTAGCTACCAATACTCATTAGGGACTATGTTCCTCCCATCCTCTTATATAGTTTTCATAAGTGGTGCCTCATTTGGAGTCTTGAGTTAGGCAGAGCTAGAATCCTTAGAAAAGATACAATATCAATCAAGTATTCAAGATCAAATTTTAGGTATCTATTGTTTAAAATCTTCCCCAGAGTAATTTTAATGCCCTTAAGGTGAATATGGACCTACAAAGCAACATGTAAAACTATGACTTTATTAATGAAGTGGGTATGCACCCTTCTTTCTTGTTGAAAAATATCAAAGTTTTATCTCTTCCATGGAAACAGAAAAGAAGAGTCTGTATTTGTTTGAAAGAACCTATAACTCTAGTCTATATATCCTCCTAAGAGAGATTTTTTAGCACACAAACCAACCACTTAAAACCTTTTTCCAAACACATTTAGCAGATGGACAATCAACAAATGTTTTCAGACTTTTATAATCCATACTAGTTAAGAAAACACCATTTCAAGGAACAATTGTTTTAATTAGTTTAAACCAATTTTATACACATTGTTTACTCAAAGCTTTGTTTACTAAAAATAAAAGGATGCAACATGGTTTCTTTCTAACCTCAAATAATGATCAACAAAAAATTCATGGACATTTTGGGCTTAAAACAAGATGACCATAAAATAACAAATCTATTAGTGTATGTTTTAGGGGAACAATTTACTCCCCACTGATCACTAAGGTTATGACATAACTCATTGTTTCCATCTCATTTATCATAGTTGTTTAGAAGTGATTTAAAACAAAGGAGTGCCTCTTAGCCACTTGATGTTATCCAAAACTTCAATGTTAAAGTCCATTCTAAGACCACTTATAGGAGTTTTCAATACTTTACTTTATTTAGAGTAATTTTGATAATTTGGGTGTTAGGAATTCTATTATATTTTTTTATTCTCGGTTAGGATAAATGCTTACCCATATAAATGATAATTGTAAATGGTTTTGGTGCCTCTACTAGCCCAAATCCTAGCCAAACATCTCCTAATAGAAGCTAGGGCTATGTTGTTCATATAAAATTTCCACCATAGAGATCTAAATCCTTTGCAGACATTATCAAACCATGAAAAAATAGGTTGCCTAACCACATGGTGTTTTAAAGACTCCTATGCCTTCCAAAGAGAACCAAAGATGGGAGAACCATCAGACTTGAAAAATAAAGACCTAAACATCAAGTTTATGGGATGCAACCCTTTCCATTATGGTTTACCAAGAGGACATCCTTTAACAAAGTTGTAAATCATAAGAAATTTCCAAGGAGCATCACATTTTAAAGCTCTAATAATCCAACTCATAGCCAAAACTATCCCATGAAGTTTGAAATTTTTTATTCCACGTCCCCTAACTCGCTTTGGTCTAGTGCATATAGCCCAAGACATTGCATATATTTTTGTTACCTTTACCATCTAAATAAAGAAAGTCTTAAAATTTTTGTGCTTATGTAAAAATAGAAATTACTAAACAAATAATAGGAGGAATAATAAATAGTGAATGAAGACAATAATTCCTGACACATTTGAACTTTACTACCCTTTGAGAGCTAATTACCCTACCACTTGTTAATGTTCTTATTTTATTTTTATTTTTAGAACTCACTACCATGTATTTTAATGGACTAAAAAAAAGTGATTCCTAAATATTTCATAATCTTATTAGGGCACAACCATGACCAAACTTATCTTAAGTTCAATCAAGGTGGTTGTTACTCCCAACCAAGTAAGAAGGGCTTATCTTCCTTTAATTGACTGAAAAGGGAAGTATCATAAAAAAATTGAACTTATAAAGTTCCAAAATTAGGGAAAAGTATCCCTATGATAGGAGGACCCAATGAACAATCTATAAGCAAAAAATGATAAGCCTCAACAATAGTAACAAATAATGGAGGGGCCATGGAAAATCCCTTTCTGATAAACCTCTATAGTTGAAAGGACTTAGTGAGTTCCTTGTTTACTCCAACTTGAGTCGATGCATCTTTTAATAGGATCATTATCATTCTAATGAAATTTTCCCCAATCCCCATAGTTTTGAGCATCAATTCAATTAACCCTCACTCAATTCTATCATAAGCCTTTTCAATCTCAATCAAGGCCATGCAACCTTTTGTCTAGATGAATCAACCCAATTCATTATCTTCCCAACTAGTAATGAGATTATTCTAACATATACCTTCCTCCCAAAAAGCTTGTTCAAGTTTCTATGATAATATTTGGTAGAACTTTACTAAGTCTATTCACTAGGACGTGTGCAAGGATCTTGTAAGAGACTTAGAGAAGTGTGATAAGCCTCCAATTCTTGATCAAATATTTATCCCCATATTTGGGATTTAGTTTCACTATACCCCTATTGATGCCAGGGAGTTCTATATGTAAGGCCTCCTTATATATATGGAGCAGTTCTGATGGCATCCAATCCTTGTTGATTTTATAAAATTTAGAAAGGAACCTGTCATATCCTATAGACTCCTCATTCTTAAGTAAATTAATGACACAATTGATGTCATCAAAGTGTAATGAGCCCTTCCAACTTATTGGATTCATTCCAAGAAGTTGTTTAGGGTAAAAATCCAACACAAATATTTCTATTTTGGTTTACTTCATCTAAGGACTCGTAAGAGGAAAACAAGCCCTTGTAGAAAGAAACTAGAAATTTTCTCTCTAACATGCTTCAACTTTCAATAAATGGCTTCAAATTTCTCTCTAACATGCTTATATTTCAATATTATAAATAAATGCAACATGTCTTTATCTCCTTTGATCCAACCGAGTCTTCATCTAAGCCTCCCCCCTAAGTAATGTAGGTTTGATGAGACTTGATGTTATGTTTGACCTTCATAAGATGTTCCTATAGGTCATAAATACTAGTAGTGTGGAAATTAGGTGCATAGATAAGGTGGTCATTGGAGTGAGGTGCAATGACACATTGTGACGAGTCTATTATAAATCCTAATCATGGGTACAACAAAAAAAAAATTCTAATTCTTATAATTTATAATGCATGAAGGGTTTCCTGGAGCCCATGTTAAGTGGAACATTGGTTGACCAAGCACAAAGAGAGAATGGAGAATTACAATGAACATAATCACATAAACATGAACTAATCTAAATATCATTTTATTAATAGAAGAAATGAGTATAGAAAGTACATGGGGACAAGGTGGCCATTAGAGAGGTGTGATGCCTTCATTGTGATGAATCCCTAATGAATCCTATTTCTAATCATGGATTTAATTTTCTTCCTTATAGATTCAAGGTCCTCTATGACATACACAATTATCATGAGTAACCACTGACCATCCATTTATTTCTTTTAGTTGCCTTGCATAAAGTGAGAGATTGTATAATATTTGACTTGGTTTTTTGGATTTCATAGTCGATAAGTAGGATTTAGATTATAGTAATTATAGTATTTTATATAATGGTCCATTTTTTGAGCCAAAGTCTCATGGTCCCTATACATCACATGTAATCAAAGATTTTGTTCTTTATTTCATATGTTTTGCTTGGTTGGTCTATATGACATTTTAGCCATGTTTCAATTTGTTCTTTTGTTTTGATAGTTCTGAATTGGTCATTCTATGGGAGGCCCCATCCCATCTAACCATAAACCAACCTCACACAACATATTAAAAGATTGATATTACATAGATACTTAACAGATAATCATCTATAGACCCCATAATATTCCCTATTCATCAAAAATTATTGTAACTAAATATGAAAGTAACCATGACTAGAGAACCAAAAATGACAAATTAACAATACAAAAAAGGCCACGACACATGTATTCATCCTACTAAATGGTTCTATAAGCTCCATGTTCATAGTGAAAAAAAGGAGTCAGAACTTAAATAATATAATTGAATTTGGAGACAACACAACAAGAAACTATTAATGATCTCAATATCATTAAGGCCATGGAAGAAATTATAGTTTTATAGAGGGAGATTTTGTACCAAAATTCAAGAAATAATCTTGTAGAAGATTAAGTTATGCCATAGCTAATACAACTATACTTGGCAAGGCTAAAACATCACCTAGGTCCATGTCATCATCTCAGAAGAATGAGTTGATTTATTTTTGGTTATCAGGAATCTATATTCCTTCCCTTTCCAAAAGCAATCATAAAATACCATCAATGGTGTTTAACTTTGCTTCAATATGCTTATTATCAGTTGGAAAAGTGGTATACTCAGCCATTCCTTGAGATTTATAATAATCAATTGCAAAATGAAAGATCCTTGCCAGGTTATAGAGATTTGAGTGAACCATTGCGTGTATTGTCCTTATCAACAAATATCTACTTCATGTTGCCCACTTAGCATTTTTTGTCCTCAACATTCATCTTGAAGCACTCCTTTACCATTTTTAAAAGCCACTTTCTAGCTGAGTTAATGTGTATGCTCAAATCCAAATACTATAAAAAATTATGCTCCATGGCCCTAGCTATCTTATTCCTAGTTCTTTCATTAACATTTACAGCGTACTAATTAGTCCTTGTTCTCCACATGAAGCCACCTCTCTTCTTTTGCTTAATAGAGAAACTAGGTTACTTGTTGGTCCTGTCTACTCCAATCCTTTTAGAATTTCATCTACTTAAATATTTTTCTTTAGATAGTTTTATCCATTTAAGTTAATCCCCTGCATCCTCATTGGTGTTTTTAATTTCTCCATCTAAATAAAAAGTAATAGTAACCACACCATGAGAAATAACAAAAGTAATTTCAAAATAGTTTTGCCTCTAAATAGGTGAAAATATAGCCCACCCAATTAGGGGAAATATATAATCTACAGGATGTAGACTCAAGAGTTAAATGCCCTGTATCAATGATGTGAAATTATTCCTAAAATTATGGACAAGACTAGCATGATTGATGTGGGGTCATTCTGGGGAAAAATCCAAAGCACACTACCTGTATCATGTATGAACTTGGTTTCTCTTTACTGAGTAAGGTTTCTCATCAGTATGAATCATTTTTAATAGCAAGATATATGTCCCACAAAATGTAAATTTTAACACAAGGGTTTCTAAAGACTACTAAGCACAAGCTAGAGATATCCAAGCTGGATATATACCTCTTTGAGTGATTGATCAAAGGCAGCATTGAACATGTGAATCTTCGATGTCAATGAAAGAAGAGGCCCTCAATTTCCACATTAATATCAGATTTTTACCCCTAATTTCAAGATTATGATAGTGTCATGAATTTTGAGGATATTAAAGGCATTCAAAACAATGTATTTTTCTTAGATCACAAAGTTGTGGAATCGAGGACAAGTGGGGCCAATAGCAAAGTGAATGTGAAGGAACCCTAGTTGATCATAGAGTTTTTCTTGTATTTCCTCAGGGAAGGATATAAAAATAGCGAGATAATAATTTTGACAATGTACAAAGATTAAATGAGTCAACTGTGAGATTAAAAAAATCTCAAGCACCATACCATATTATTCACTGGAGTAACGCTGAGAGGATTTCCAAAAATATTTTAATGCCCTTACAAGCCAATAACCAAACACTCCAAATACTAGGGCTCTCAAAAAAAACCCACCAAGTAAATCTCCTACATAAAATTTGCATCATTATAAGGTGTTGAGTTTGAATCATGGGGGATGGTGGTGTTATGAGTTAGGGTTGTGAGGGGGTGGGTTTTTATCTATCGACTGCATCATGAAATTATAGTAAAATTTTTTTTTATAAACTTAAAGATCTATAAATTTTGTTTAAAGAAACAACCAAAGAGAAAGAATATGTGATGCCATTGTTAAGGCTTACAGAGTAAAAATACCAAGAAATTATGAGGTGACAAAATGAAGTGGAAGAAGAGATTCAAGCAATGGTGGAGAAGTTAACATCATTTGTCACAAAGTTGAACAAATTATCATGCAAATGAGATGAATCCGTCCAAGAGATTGAATAAGCACGGTAAAAGATCACCACGATGGAGAATCAAAACTATCGCATCTTATAATAAAATGATGCTAAAATTAAACAAATTCAAAATGCTTGCACTCTAGGCCATTCATTGAAACCCCAATCTCCTCCTACTCATCTAGTAACCTAGAATTCTATGAATATTCTTTCTATGACATCAAATCAAATCCACAACCTGCAAATTTTTTGATAATTTCAAACTCAAGTTAAGGAACTCTTTCCAAAATCAAAACTAGACAAACAACCATTGTAGTGAAATTTTTTGAGGACACATGATGTGTATTTTAGATGGTAATTGGGCTTTCTAGAAGCTGAGGATCGATTATTTAAAACTCTATGAATGTGAAATTGAATTGGTTGAAGTGAGCGAGTGCTTGAAATTCTTCATGGGCTCTGTTCTACTTTAAACTTGTAGTGTTCTTTATGAAATTAGGGTGCCAAACAGTCATAGGGATTGGAGCTTAAAAATATTGTGAAATATATCAAAAAATTAAGATGATAATAAAAAAATAAAGTAATTACTATAGAATTTACAATAACAAATGGTTTATTGGAAGATGTCAGGTATACACAGTAGTATGTAAAAATTATTTAAGTGATCTAATCAATGTGGAGGAAATGTAGTTTTCACTTTTTCCTAATTATTTTCTCCATCCTAATAAAAGAGGACTATTTTTTTTATTATATATTATTTTAGTATACATATTTTTAAAATATATATTATTTAATTACATTAAACTATCATAATACTATATAATTGATAGTTGATATAAAATATTTGTGGACGAATGTAAGATTTGAAGAGACATTTATGATAGCATAACATCACTTTTAAAGATCCATTCTTCAATTGCATAGGCGAATTTTAGTGAATCTAACAATATTTACTATCTTACCTATTTTATAAATACCTTTTTTGTTCTTATGTATATCTTATGCATTGATTTGGGCTAAGCCGATTATCAAGTAATTAGTGTTGTATTTGGTCCTTATTAATGGTTAGAACTCATCTATTATGCATTTTCATCTACACAATAGAAGTGGAAATAGGTATGTCAAAGGCAAAATAACTCATATTCAAGTTAGTCATTGTGTGCCAGTCTAAATATGTACAAAAATTATATAGAGTGACAAGATTTAAAATTTATTTTTTTATTTTCCTTTTTTTTAATTGTTGGATGGGGCATTTTTTTTTTCATGTTAAATATTTTGATGGGATATAGTTTTATTGCAGACTTACAACTTTACTACAAGCGCTTGATTGGTTCCATACTAGTGGAATTGGGAAAATTGAAGAGGGTAAGTGCATAAAGTTTGGGGGCTAAAAAGTGGACAAAATTTATGTTCAAACTAATTTCAACATTTTTGTGTACACAATTTTGAAAAGTGCATACGTGGTCTTAGCACATAGACTATGGAGTTTTAGTCTGTAAAATTATGTACACAATATTGTTGTTAAAAAAGTGTGTATGCAGGAAAGTTTACTATTATATTGCATGCATTAAAGTTTACATTTATATATGGACATATAGTTTCTTATACATTAAGTTATATTTTATTTATATACTTTCAGGATGTTTGAGAGTGGTTTTGGACTCTAGGAACTATAATGCAAACTCTAGGTTTTGGAGGATCCTATCATATTTTAGACTTTAGTCAGATTCTAATGTTTCAAGGTTTTAGACATAGCCATATTTTAGGGTTTCAAGATTTCAAGGAGACATAATAGGAGGTATAAATGTTGCATGATGGAATGTAGGCATGATAGAATAGTATGAGAGCATCTCTCACAAAGTGTCATAAGTTGATCCCACCCCATTCCCTGTGCACCCCTTAATGCATATACTTTGGGAGAAATGCATCAGTGAACCCCTAATGCATTCAAGAACTATCTAATGCATAAAATCATACACAACATGATTTATAGTTATGTAATATATTTATAATAACTATCCCATATAGAAAACACACACCTCACTTCTTTTATTTCATGGATTGTGGATATTTCTACTAGATTTTGATAAATTTAAGTAATTTTTTACTTTGTTAGTTATTCCCAATTAATTGACCACCCATGTCGATTAATATCCGATTAAAAAAATCCTTGTCATTTTGATTGAACCCTATACCCTAAATCATAAACCCTATACCCTATACCTTAAAGCCTACACCCTAAACTTTAAATGCTAAATTGTAAACCCTAAACCTTAAACCAATATATTTAAACAAAATTAGCATCATTTAGAGTAAGAATCAGGTTTACAAGGCTCAATTTGTCCCAAATTTTATCAATAATTACCTCAATTTACTAATTGGATCGATCTATGATGACATTGGGGCTAATTGGGCCCAAAATCATATTCATGATTTAACCCTATACCCTAAAACCTAAACCTTATACCCTATACTGTAAGAACTAAATCTTAAACCTTAAACCTTAAATCAATTGATTTAGCACTAATTAATGTCTTTTAGAGTAATAATTATTTTTTGGGGCTCAATTTGGCCCAAATCACATCACTTATTGCCCTAATTGACTAATTAGCTCAACTTGCGATGACATTAATGTTAATTGTGCCCACAATCACATTCTATATTCACAAGTAGGTTTAACGAGATAAAATTAGCCCCAATTGCCTTTACAATTGGATCCTATACCCTAAACCCTAAACCATATACCTTAAACCCTAAGCCCTAAATTGTAAACTCTTTAAACCTTAAACCAATCATTTTAGTCCTAATTAACATCATTTAAATAAGAATTAAGTTCATAGGGATTACTTTGGCATAAATTACATCATTAATTTCTCTAATTGACTAATTAGCTCAATCTATGATGACATCAAGTCTGTAATCATATAAATTTCAAAAATTGGCAACTTGAGCATGGCTAATGACACCCAACCCATAAGTCCCTCTTGCTTGCTCTCATGACCCATTTAGACACCTTTTCATTGATTACCAATCACCCAAAGGATTTCAATACCTCATTCTAGCTTAATCAAGACCCATTTTCCATGGTCCTTCCATCCCCCCAGGTCTCAAACCTCTAAGATAATAATACCTAGGTTGGACTGCAACATTGGAACCTAGGGTGTCCCCTTTCTTTCACTCTTATCCAATCAATTTTTGATCCAAAATGATTGTTTTTCCCTAAATCCTCTTTGTCATTATGTTGGCCTAGCATGATTTCATTTAAACCATGACCAATAAATCCTTATAAAATCCCATTAAAAGATCATTTGGAAAGAGGTTGGCAAATATAATTCAAGAAAGTAAGAATACAAGCAAGACCACTCAATAAATCTTTCGTATTCTCTGCAGATAGTCAGCTTATACACTTTCAAGCCAATTCAAGTCCTTACACCAGCCCCTAGTTATCTCAAACACACCAAGTTTTTGTATTTCTTGCATTTTCATTCACTATTGCGCCAAGAACTCTTAAAGGGACAATTATATATGGATTGATCCCTCCTCAAAGTATTGATATGTAGGGAGCATGTCCACACACAAGGTGTGAAGCATTTATAGTGCATCTTACAAACACTAACCCCTTTTCCCTATTCACCAAAAAAATTATTCAAGTGAATAGAAGACACAGACAAAGAAAATCAAATCTACAAGGAATTATGTCAACAACAAGGCTCTAAAATTTGGTACACAAGCTCACACTGACTAGGCAAAAAAAACTTAAAAAGCTTAGATCCTCAAGACAATAGTGCTAGGAAAGGACTACAGCATCAGAGCCTAGAGTGTCTAGTTTTGGCACTCCTATCTAATCAAGAAACAAAAGCCAAAATCTTGTTTGTGACAATGTCTCAGGCTTGCACACAAATTTAAAGACCCTATCTCAATTAGGTCAGCACAGAATAAGATAATTTTAATTTTCTCTCTCACTATTATTTTTAGAAAAGGTTAAATTGTAATTAAATTTCACAAATTAGTAGCTTTAATTTAGAATATGATTTATTGATTTTCTCTTACTCAGACCCTTTTATTATTTAGGAATTAAACACTACTTTCCCAAAACATAATAAAACATTTGGTAAACCCGACTTACTTTGAGTTGTGCATAAAAACCATACAAACCCTAGGGTAAATTCTTAGCTGATTTTTCTCATAAATTTTTGAATTTTTCCTTGAATATTTTAAGCAAAAATTCATCCCAAATTTTAAAATTTAGTATTAAATTTTAAAATAATTTTATTTCAAACCCTAGTTGCATTAACTAACTCCTAGTAATTTTCTAATCATTTTCTAAATTTTTACTAGCATATTTAAATCATAAAATCCATTCAAAATTTAAAAATCAATAGTAATTATCAAATTTTATTTTTTCCAAACTTTAGTTACATCTACTAGGTCCTATTAAATCACTAATTATCCAATAAATTTCTAATTGTTTTTAGTTACATACCTAACTCAGAAATTCACTTTCAATTTTAAAATTTCATAGTACATTTTCAAAATAATTATATGTTAAACCCTAGTTGTATATACTAGCTCCTATTTTGCTTCTTGAGGTATCACCTTATATTTACAATCAAATTGCAAAAATGGATCTCACTTATTTACAAATTTTACTTACATTTCTTGTAAATAACAAGAAGACCATAATTGGTCCTATCATGTACATGAATGATGAAGTCTATCATATGCTAGTACAAAGCTTCATTCTTTGCATCTCATGCTTACTTTTCATAATAAGAGATGATATTAAAAACTTCATTGCCAAACATGCACAAGATTACAATATTCTTTTTACATACTCCCTTTTGCTCATATGGAATAATTACCAACTCCATTTTGTTAAACACATTAATAATATTATGTTACATGTCAAAATTTTCCTTACCTCTATGCAAAAATTCATGTTCTCTATCCTTTGCTTTCTATTTCTCATGTGGAAAAAATTTCAAGTTTATCATGTCAAACACATTATAAATGTCATAGTGCATGCCAATGTTTCTGATGCATTCCTACACAAATTTATGCTTTATATACATTTCTTGTTATTTATCATATGGAATGTTTTTTTATAAACATATTATGGCATAACTCATTACTTTTGCTACATGCATTTCATTCCACATACATGGTTTCTACATAGATGCATATCACTCATTGGCTACTTTTGAGTATTTCCCTATCACTACTAGACATAAGAAAACAATAGCGATTATATCTATCCCTCCTCCCTTCAAACTTGTTACATCTAGTTCTCATCCTATACCTACTACTAGCTCTATACCTATAGCAGGGCATGCGGTCCATGCTATCACCTAATTTTATGAATATAGGAATGTTGATTACACCCATGGCTATAGCTTCATCACTCAAGATATCACCCCTTCAGATATAGTTTTTATTATTGAGCTCCTTCAATGATCGGATGTCTACAAAGATGTGTTGTATACAGTCATTCGTAATACTAGAATCAATGTTTCAATTGAAGAAACTTATGTTGCATCTATCCTCAACACAATGCAATGGATTGAAGAGAATATTTCTTTTTAAAAAGAGTATTTACCTCTGTAACACATCATTGAACAACACCTACCTCTATATATTCAATTAATAATTAATGATGTGGGGGTAAAAGGAATGTTAGTTGATAATGGTTCAAGACTCAACATTTATAACATTTATTTTCTTAAACATCTTAATATACAACCTCATGACCTAGACCATTCTAACATTAACATTAGAGGTTTTGACAACATCCCATAGAAAGTCATGGGTCAAATAACACTCAATCTTACCTTAGGGCCTAAGACAGTACCAACTACTTCCCAAGTCATGCCAAATGAACTTAAATATAATTTATTACTTGGTCGGCCCTGGATTCATGATATGCATGTAGTTCCTTCTACACTCCATGCTTGTCTAAAATTTAGTCACAAAGGCTATATCTACACATGTCTAATAGATAAGAAACCTTTTAAATATTGATAGGTTTTTAAAACTACATAGAATTATATTCTACATTTGAATCTCGAGAATCTACCTACGTAACTTGGGTTTCATAATATACCTTTAGACCATACAACACATCAACAAACTCCAAGTTTCATATGGAACTAATAGAAAATCACCAGTTTTCCTCTCCTTTCACACTCAAATATATTACTAAGATGAGATATCATGTTAAAGGTCTTGGAAATTATGAATAAAGAATCATCAATCTATCGAGGTATCCATACAACATGGAATGCAAGGGCTTAGATATCAGTTTACTTGTCTTCATAACAAGCCTTCTTCCACTACATCCAAACATATAAAGTTTTGTCCACTTGATACACTAGTGGATGACATCATTAATCATACTTCAACCCTATCATTGATCTATCATGATCTTGTTGATGACATGGTATCACCAGCTATGTATACATTAGATGAATTCTCTAATGATGAATCCCTCTTACAATTTCTCAGAGAATATGAGGACCTCCCATCTTGATATCATAAAAATATATTTCCACATAACGTGAATGCCCATACATACTTTGGAGAAAGTATACATTCTCCACAAGACATACCAGTTGATTCAAATGATACTATTCCTACCACTCCCTACACACTTGATCATTCCACATTGCTTAACAAAGAAATAGTTAATTTCAATTTTGGAACCAACCAAGATCCATACATTATTTTATTAGCCACTGCTCTATGAAAGGAAGAAGATATAGATGTTCATCAAACATTAATAGATTTCCTAGAACTCTTTGTGTAGTCTTACTTAGATCTGCTAGGAATTGATACATCTATAGCAGTCCATCGGATGACCTTATACCCAGATGCTAAACTAGTTCAACAAAAAAATTGTGAAATGCATCCTAAGGTGGATCCCTTAGTCAAAGATGAGATCCAATGCCTTTTAGATATCAATTTCATCTTACTAGTAGCACACCCTGAATGGGTTTCTAATATAGTCCCCATGGTCAAACCCAATGGACAAATTTAGTGTTATTCAGATTTTCAAGATTTAAATAAAGCATGCCTAAAAGATAATTTTCTTTTACCTAACATTGACATGATCACTGATTCCATAGCTAGATATGAAATGTTATCATTTATGGATGGATTTGTAGGATACAAACAAATCAAAATTGTTGAAGAAGATCAAGAGAAAACATCTTTTACAACACCTTGGGGTACATTTGGCTACATTACCATGCCTTTCAGATTAAAAAATGTCAGAGCTACATACCAGCATACCATGACACATATATTTCATGATTTGATTCACCATACAGTTGAGCATTATGTCAATGATATCTTAGTTAAATCCAAGTAATGACAATGTCATGCTATTGATTTATGAAAGATATTTCAAAGACTCAAATAATAAAATGTTTGATTAAACCCAAAGAAGTGTGTGTTTGGAGTTACATTAGGAAAAATCTGAGGTTTCATTATTTCTCAATGTGACATAAAGGTTGATCCTAAAAAATTCAAAGCAGTCATTGACATGCCACCTCCTATAAACCTAAAACAACTTCAATCTTTATAGGGCAAGATACAATCAATCTGCCACTTTGTAGCTCAACTTGTTGATAAAAATTAGGCATTCACTTGATTACTAAAGAAAGATACAAAATTTATATGGGACCATGCCTGTCAAGAAAGATTTGATACAATCAAACAATATCTTCTAAATCCACATATCCTTGATAGGCCTTTCCTACTGTATATTTCAACAATAGACCATGCATTAAGAGCACTTTTATCACAACATGATGATCAACAAACCAAATGATCAGTTTATTACATCAATCGTACATTAGTTGATTATGAAAAAAATTACTCTGTAATAGAAAAACTATGTTTAGCAGTATTTTTTGCCACACAAAAACTTTGACATTATATGGTCAATAATGAGACTCAAGTTACCACAAAGCAGATCCCTTGAATTTTCTCATGATAAAACCACATCTCTCTGATCACATCATAAAATGGGTCATGTTATTAACAAAATTTGACTTAAAAATCATTCTTCAAAAATAAATAAAGGGCCAAATCACTACAGACCATTTGGCAATGGCACCACTCCTGAACACTAATCCTATTAGTGATACATTTAAATATCATTTCACTACCTATTATACTCATTCTAATACTTAGACCATGTTCTTTGATGGTTCTTGATGTGCATCTGGTGCAAGCACAGGCATTGTCAATGTTGACCTTTCCAGTCACACAGTTCCTATTGCATATCACTTAAGTTTCTCCTGCACCAACAACATCATTGAATATGAAGCACTTATTTTAGGTCTATTTGCCACCAAAACTCTCCAAATTAGATCTATTCAAGTATTTGGTGATTCTCAACTTGTGGTCAATCAATTCAATTATGGTTATCATATAAAAGAACAACTTATCCCATACCGAAACATGGTACAATGTTTATCATCACAGTTCTACTACTTTTCTATAAAAAGTATACCAAGAAAAGACAACTAACATGCAAATGCAATGGAAAGTGTCACATATTTGATTCCTATAGACATTCATGATGATCAAGCTATTTTCATAATTAAACATTTACAATCACCATCAATATCCAATGCATATTTAATCACATTATTCATCCTAGCCACTACATGCAGTTTCATAACTCCAAAATAGTTCTCTGATATTTATTACTTCCTAAACAAATCTATTACACCAGACACTTTTTCTCTAAATGACAAATGTAAATTACACAAACAAGCACTCTATTATGTAATCATTGGTGGATACATTTTTAAATGATCCTTCAATGGATAATTACTTTGATGTTTAACTTTAGTAGAATCCAAAATTGTTCTTACACAAATCCACAATAGTGAGTGCGGTGGTCACTTCAGTGGAAAAGCCATGTCACACAAATTAATTTGACAGGGGTATTATTGGCCCACCATGGAAGATGAATGTTTACAATATGTAAAATTATGTGATAAATGTCAATGACATAGTAACTTACTGCATGCACCATCACAATAATTGTAGCTTATCATTTCTCTATGGCTATTCATGTTATGGAGATTTGATCTTACTAGAAAAATTAACCCTAAATTAGCCAGTGAACATAAATTCATAATTACAACCACATAATAATTTACCACATGGTTAGAAGCCATTCCACTTCAATCTACTACAAGTGAGGACATTTGTAGCTTTCTCATGACTCATATTATTTCATGCTTTGGCTTGCCTACGGCATTATTTTTGATAATATAACATCATTCAGGAATGAAACTATCAAGAATTTTTTCACAAAATATAAGATTAAACACACATTCTCAACTCCATATTACCCATAAGAACATGGTCAAGCAGAGGATACCAATAAAACTATCAACAACATTTTGAGCAAAACAATAACCAAATTTGGAGATGATTGGCACAATCAACTCATCTTTGCATTATGGGTTTATCTCACAAGTATCTACATAACCATAGGAGTCACTCCTTATTCTCTTGTTTATGTCATAGAAGTAATTCTACCATTGGAATTAGAAATCCCATCTCTTCATGTCTCTCTAAAAGGTATTCTCACTGATGACCAATATTGTGAAAAGCATCTACACCAGCTCCAGCAGTTAGACCATACACATATTTAAGAAATAGAACATCTCATAACTTATCAACAATGTATACAATGATCCTACAATGAATGAGTTCACACCAGAGAATTTGAAGTTAATTATCTCACTCTCAAAGAAAATCTTCACAATGTCAACACCAAAGAAGAAATCAAAGGAAAATTTAAACCAAACTGGCTTAGGCCATCCATTATTAGAAAAAAACTTAGCCTTAAAGTGTATCATCTATCCTCACTTGATGGAAAGAAAATCAAAAATCCAATGAACATCATGCATCTATGCAGATTCCATATCTAGCATTGTATTTCACACATCATATTATACATTAGTTTTCAAAATTAATTGTACATAGTTTTTATTGCTTGATTGTACATAGCTTTAAAAACTTTCAAAAATCCAAAAACATTCAAATATATTCAAAATATAAAAACATAAAATACAACAAAAACACTTTGATTGTATGCATCACCAATGCTTTACATTTCTACTATTATGATAGACTTACATTTGTTGTTTTATGCTATTGTTTGTCAATATTTCTACACTATCATGCTTTACTTGATCTTTTTTGAGTGTGTGCAATGACATCCAGCTCTTTGATTACTTCATTCTACCCATTGAGGGGGCATCCTAATTCTACATTGAGACACACATTGATATACATACCCACTCGGGGCATATCTTCTACATGACTACACCATCTAGGTTATGTCATTCCTGCACCACACACTTTAGTTATCATGTTGATGTACATTAATTACTTGATTACATAAATTAGTCTATTGATACTCACTAGTATTTAGCACTTGTGTATTTCTTAGCATATACGTAGTCTTTTAATAACATGTCTTGCATACTTTCACTCTTACTTTGATTAGTTAGATGTGCTTATATCTTCTATAGCCTTACATGCTTTCTTTTCTTGCTTAGCATAACTAGATTGTTTGCATTTTCTTACTTCCTACTTATTTCTGGTATGTACTTTAGGAAATTTGCCAATGTCTTTTGCTTCTATTCATTTGTGTGCCTTAGGACATTTGCCAATGTCCTTTGTCTATACTCTTCTATGTGATTGTGGCTTCTATGTCAACTTTATTGTTTCAACTGTATGTGTATGTGGCATTTGAACATGCCGTGTATGCTTTCTTTCCAATTTTTGATACATGTGCCCATGTCCCTTATTTTCTTGGCCCCTTGTCCACTTTTATACACTTCTTGCCTTATGTGCTTGTTTATTGATTGATTTTGATTATTTACAATGCCATGATCCATAGCATGCATTATTCATGTTTTTTTGGATGCCATGATGGACATCATGCTCCATCTCTCCAACTAAAAACTAACAACTAACCATATTTTAAATTCTAGTTCAGTACTTTTGCACATGTTATTACATTCCTATATCGATTGAGGCATACACCTATTGATATAATAATCCTCACTACAACCCATGTTATATCTTGAGATATCTTATTGATTATCATTGCTATATCATGTATCTATGCATCATAACACACTTGTAAGGCTCTCTATTCTAAGGGAAATCATTGTAGGGTCTCCATTCCTACCCTCAAAAGAGGGGACAATAAATACGGTTTTTGTCATAGAGAACAGAGCTCCTATCAACTAAAATATCCAATTTTAGAACATCCAAAATAATAACTAGACATTAAACCAGTCAGAAAAGACTAGATAGATAGTCAAGAATCTAGAACAGTCATCAAATTTAGCCCAAGACAACAGTGTCAAGACTAGACTACAACACCAGTGACACTATTGTCCATTTCTAGTGCTCCTATCCAAATAGAAAAAAAAAATTCTATAAATAAATAGTTATAATTTTGTCAACTATTGTTCAAACTAGAATCAATAGTTTTAGTATAGTATTGCTTAGAGAATATAGATATAGGGGGCATCATGCTTGGCATGATGGCTCTCACTTATACTTTAAGATAGGGTAGTTGGTACATATTTTAGATTAGAATCCATGTTTTAGACACTAATTATTAGGGGTAATATACATGTCACATTTGTTTTATTTCTTTTCAAGTTCAGCATTACCCAGGCATTCTTAGCAATTGCATACCTTACTCCATCTACAGGTGGTTGGCATCATTTTGTTTTGGCTTGCATACAAGCCTTACTTTTGATTTCCTGACTTTCTGAGTTCCTAACTGGCATCCACATAAACTAGATTATTATTTTTAGAGTGGCTTTCATATAAACCTAATCTTCATCTTTCAGAATGGCCAAGAGTGGCCTATTTTCCATCATACATTCAAATATTTTTAGATAACAATATAGTCATGGCATTTAAGAGCCATCTCATATGACACACATTTCATACCAGTATTAGTTTACAACTTCACTTCATGGGGCAATGATGGAGCCAAAGGACTAGCTATACTTTGTCTTCTTGAGCCATTTATTTAGAGGGATTGGACACAATCCAAACATCGATCAACACACACATGACCACCTAACTTTACTTAGTGGGTGATGATGGAGCCAAAGGGCCAACTTTTACATTCTTGAGCTACTTCCAAAGAATTAAACACTCATCTTTGTTCATGATATTACTCCTAGTACATCACCTTCCATCATTACTTAGCATTACTCACCATCACAACAAGTTTTGTATTGGTTTGCATACCTAGTAAGGTGTAATTGTTCCTTTCTCTTCCTCTCTCTCTTTTACCCAACTTTGTAAATTCTTATTTTAGATATAGTATATCTAGTAAGAACTAATCTACTCTTTATTTTCTCTTGCATATTCGCACTTCACAGTGTGTTCTCTCTGTGCACACCTAAAATCATACAGCTTCATGGGCTTCACCCTTGCAGGTAAGTTCAGGTATGCTTTCTATTTTTCCTTTATCCTAGTATTTCACTTTACTACATTACTAGAATAAGGGGTGGGGAATATAGTAATATAAAATGAAAAAATTGGTAACTTGAGCATAGCTAATGATACCCAACCCATAGGTCCCTCTTGCTTACTCTCATGACCCTTTTAGATACTTTTTTGTTGATTCTTAGTCACCTGTAGGCTTTCAAGACCTCATTTCAGCTTAGTCAGGACCCGTTTTCCATGGTCCTTCCATCCCCCTAGGTCCCAAACCATCAAGACAATAGCAACTAAGCTGGATTGTAGTGTTGGAACCTAGGGTATCCCCTTTCTAGTGCTCCTATCTAATCACCTTTTGAGCTAAATGATTATTTTCCCTTGAATCTTATTTGTCATTATGTCAGCCTAACATGATTGCATTTAACCCATGACCAATAAATCCTTATAAAATCCCATTAAAAATCATTTTGAAAGGGGTTGGAAAATATCATTCAAGCAAGCAAGAATACAAGCAAGACCACTCAGGAAATCTTCCTTATTATTTGCATATAGCTAGCCTATACACTTTTAAGCTAATTCAAGTCCTTACACTAGCCCCTAATCATCTCAAGCATACCCAAATTTTGCATTTCTTACATTTTCATTCACTATTGCACCAAGAACTCTTAAAGGGAGAACTACATATGGCTCGATCCCTCATTAGAGTATTGGTATATAGGAAACATTCCCACACACAGGGTGTGAATCATGTCCAATGCATCTTACACACACTAACCCCATTTCCTTATTTGCCAAAATTTCTATTCAAGTGCAAGAAGACATAGACATAGAAAGTCAACTCTATGAGGAGTTCTATCAATAGTGAGGCTCTGAAATTTGGTACATATGCTCACACTAACCAGGCAAACAAAACTCAAAAATATTAGATCCTTAGAATAATAGTGTCAAGTTTTAATGCTCCTATTCAATCAAAAAATGAAATCTAGAATCTTGATTATGATAGTGTCTCAGGCCTACACACAAATTTTTAGACCCTATCTTAGTCAAATCAGCATAGAATAAGATAAGTTTAATTTTCTTTCTCTCACTATTATTTTTAGAAAAGGTCAAATTACAATTAAATTTTACAGATTAGTAGCTTTAATTCAAAATATTATTTACTAATTTTCTCTTACTCAGACCCTTTTATTATTTAGGAATTAAACACTAATTTTCCAAAAAATAATAAAACACATTTATTAGTAGTTTACTCTATATGATGGAAATTGGGGCTAATTTTAATTTTATCAGTAGTTTTGTTCAACCTAAGCTTTCTTTATATGATGGTAAAGGTGATCTAGAGACACATTTGAGAGCTTTTCACATAACATGCTTGGACTATGTACCTAATAATTGGCTACTTACCAAGTTATTTCCATGAAGCCTAAAGGATTATGCTTTACAATGGTTCTATAGTTTACCAAATCAGTCGATCAATGCATTCAATCCTTTAGCTGACATGTTCCTACCTCATTTTAATATTAAAGATGGGTGATAAATTTTCATATGCTCAAGTTGCATAACAAAAACAAAGGTCAATGAGCATCTCACATATTATGTTCTTTGATATAAGACTATCTTGGCTAAGATGGCTAGCCCCATGGCCAATCAAAAGTTACAGGATCTCTTCAAATAAAGTCTTCTACCAGATTTACATGAATAAATTATGTTCAAAATATTCTTTTCCTTCACTTAATTATGTCACACACTAAAGGAAAGAGAAGTCAAGTTAATTTCAAAGGGAAAACTCAAGTACACAAGTATCTCAGACACAACAATCAAATGTAACAAAAAATTCCCATATAAATTAAAGGTTAATGATAATAAAAATCAAAATAAACCCATAGTTAATACATCTTTAGATCCCCCTTAGTGAGTAGTTTTATCAACACTTTCTTGACATACATTTACCAATCTACCAATTTCTCTAGCCAGAGTTTTATAGTAGCTATTAGATGTTAACATCATATCTCTCCCTCATATTCGAGAAGTTGACCCAAAAAATCCTCTTCCATAGGGATATGATCAGCATGCATTTTGTGAGTTTCATAGGGTACCAAGCCATACAACAAATAGATGCATCAGTTTGAGACACAAGATATAGGATTCAATAGATGACAACCATATTGATCTTGGCACTTCAGTTGAGCCTCCTCAAGCAAAGACAACATAGGATAAAGCAATGAAAATATTTTCAAATCCTTTTACACTACATTCCAAATAAGAGATTGGGACACATTAGGGGTTCACCATGCATATCATGCACATCCACCACCATATACATATAGAGCACCTTCAGTTGATACACATCCTTTGAGCAACATGATTGGTGTATACAATTCTAGAGTTCCAGCTAGACCTTCCATATCCTTCTTAGAGTAGGAGATCATCGAGGATGATTCAGATTATCATGCACTCTTTATTAGAGATTAGATTCATAATCATCCTATTCATAGTGTTCTTATCAACAATGCATCTAGTGTAAACATGTGCATTATGACATAACTGTAGTATTTGAGATATTTTGAGTAGGATATTACCCTAATGAACATAATTATCAACAAATTTAGTAGGCACATACATAGTTCATTTGGTGAGATTGTACTTCCTTTACAGGTTGGTCCAACACACATGGCCACACTATTCACTATTATTCCTAGTGTAGTAGTTTTTGACATGTTACTTAGTTGACCATGGATTCAAAAACTTCAAGTAGTACCTTCTATATTTCATAGATACATGAAATTCATTCATGCTAATTAGGGTATTACAGTTGGTGGAGTTTCATATGAGTTACCACTCCCCACTTTAGAGTCATATACTATTTCACAATCACTAGTTTTAGTTTTTCCACCAGTTATAATTCCTCTTCCAATTTTAATTTAGACATAATTGAGGCATCTATCACTAGCACAGAGAGTCCATACACCTCCATAACTTCAAAATTCTAGACAACTTCTAGCTACAGTGTTCACACCCAGGGTAGTATCATTGAGATCTCATGCATCTACTCATAGATCACATGTTCATAGAGCTTCTCCTACTACCAGATGGGTCCCTAAGAATCCTAAAATTGTATCCACTTTTTAGAGTCATAGGGGAACCCCACACTCAATTTATACTTCAAATATTTCAGAGCATTTATATTATATACATCTCTCAAAGCCATAATCTTAGCATTTCCATCATGCTTCACAATCACACATGATTCATTTCCTTGATATAGGACACCATGATAGGGATTCTCCTATGAGACTCATTAGTTAGTAACATCCTTTCCTAGCTTACTAGTATGTAATTTTATAAGTATTACCTCTACATAGTTTTTATTGCTTGATTGTACATAGTTTAAAAAACTTTCAAAAATCTAAAAACATTCAAATATATTCAAAATATAAAAATATCAAATACAAAAAAAGCATTTCAATTGTATGTATCATCCATGCTTTCCATTTATAATATTATGATAGACTTAATTTTTTTGTTTTATGCTATTGTTTGTCGATTTATCTACATTACCATGCTTCACTTGATCTTCTTTGAGTGTGTGTAGTGACGTCCAGCTCTTTGATTGCTTCACTCTACCCATTGAGGGGGCATCCTACTTCTACATAAAGATACACATTTACATACATACCCACTAAAGGCATCTTCTACATGACTACACCATCTAGGTTATGTCATTCCTATACCACACACTTTAGTTATCATGTTGATGTACATTAGTTACTTGATTACACAAATTACTCTATCGACACTCACTAATATTTAGCACTTGTGTAGTTATTAGCATATACCTAGTCTTGTACTAACATGTCTTGCATATTTTCACTCTTGATTTGATTAGTTAGATGTGTTTGTATCTTCTAGCTCCTTACATGCTTTCTTTTCTTGCTTAACAGAGCTAGATTATTTGTATTTTCTTAGTTCTTTCTTATTTTTGGTATGTGCCTTAGAAAATTTACCAATGTCCTTTGCTTTTATTCATGTGTGTGCCTTAAGACATTTGCCAATGTCATTTGTCTATACTCTTATATGTGATTGTGGCTTCCATACCAACTTGCTTGTTTCAAATGTATGTGTATGTGGCATTTGAACATGCCTTGTATGCTTACTTTCTAATTTTAGTGACATGTGCCCATGTCCCTTGTTTCCTTGGCTCTTTGGCCACGTTTGTACATTTCTTGCTTCTTTCCTTATGTGCTTGTTACTTGTTTACTTCTCATTGTTTGCAATGCCATGATCCACATCATGCATTTATCTTGATTTCTTAGATGTCATGATGGACATCATGTTCCATCCCTCTAACTAACAACTCAAAACTAACAAAACTTTGAATTCTAGTTCAATACATTACACATGTTATTATATATATATATATAGGCATACCCCTGTTGATATAATAATCTCTCACTACAATCCATGTTATATCTTGAGATATCATGTCAATTATCATTTATCCTTGTAACATAACACACTTGCAGGGCTCTTTATTTTGAGGGTAGTCATTGTAGGATCTCCATTCTTACCCTAAAAAAAGGGGGAAATAAACATGGGTTTTGTCACAAAGATCACAGCTCCTATCAATCAAAAAATCTAATTTTAGAACACCTAAAACAACAACTAGACATCAAACTATTCAAAATAGACTAGACAGATATTCAAGAATCTAGAAAAGTCATCATATTTAGCCTAGAGCAATAACACTAAGATTAGACTACAACATTGGTGGCACTACTATCCATTTTTAGCACTCCTATCCAAACAATAAAAAAATTAGATTTTCAAAAAACAAACAGAAAGCTAAGTTCAGTTATAGTTTTGTCAACTATAATTCAGACCAAAATCAGTAGTTTTAGTATAATTTTACTCAGAGAATCTAGATATAGGGGCATCATGTGCGACATGATGGCTCTCGCTTCTAGTTTTAGATAGGGTAATTAGTACAACTTCCAAATTAGAATCCATGTTTCAAATACTAGTGATTGGGGGCCATGTGTGAAAAACATTTGTTTTCTTTCTTTTTGAGTTCAACATTACCCAAGCATTCTTAGTAGTTGTATGTCTTACTCCATTTGTAGGTGGTTGGCATAATTTTGGTTTGGCTTTCATACAAGCCTAGCTTCTGAGTTCTTGAGTTCTCGAGTGAATTCCATATAATCTAGATTCTTAGTTTTGGAGTGGCTTTCATATAAGCCTAATCTCCATCTTTCAAAATGGCTAAAATTGGCCTAGTTTCTAGCATAAATTCAAAAATTGTCAGATCATAGTACATTCATGGACTTCAAGAGCCATCTCATATGATAGAGATTCCATACTAGTATCAGTTTATAACTTCACTTCATAAAGCAACGATGCAGCCAAATGACTAGTTATTCCTTATATTCTTGAGCCACCTATTCAGAGGGATTGGACATATAGTCCAAACATCAATCAACACATGCATGACCACTTAGGTTCACGTAGTGGGTGATGATGGACCCAAAGGGCCAACCTTTTCATTCTTGATCCACTTCCAAAGAATTAAGCACTCAGCTTTGTTCATGATATTACTCTTGGTATAACACCTTCTAGCATTACTCAACATCATAATAGGTTTTCTATTCATTTGCATACCTGATGAGGTGTATCCATTCCTTTATGTTCCTCTCTCTTTTACCCAACTTTGTACATTCTTATTTTAGATATAGTATATCTAGTAATAATTGATCTACTTTTTATTTCCTCTTATAGATTCACACTTCACAACATGCTCTCTCTATGCACACTAACATCACACAGCTTCATGGGCTTCACCCTTATAGGTATGTTCAGGTATGCTTTCTATTTTTCTTTTATCCTAGTATTTCATTTTACTGTATCACTAGAATAAAGGGGGGCAAATGTAGTCATATAAAATGAAAAAATTGGTAGCTTGAGCGTGGCTAATGACACCCAATCCACAAGTCCATCTTGTTTACTCTCATGGCCCTTCTAGACACATTTTAATTGATTTCCAATCACCATAATCATTCAAGACCTCATTTTAGCTTAGTTGGGACCCATTTTTCATGTTCCTTTTAGCCCCCCAGGTCTTAAACATATAGGACAAAAGCACTCAGGTTGGACTAAAGTGCTCAAACCTAGGATGTCCCCTTCCCAACACTCCTATCTAATCACCTTTCAATATAAAAGGACCATTTTCTCTCAAATCCTCTTTGTTATGATGTTGGCCTAGCATGATTGCATTTAACCCATGACCAATAGATCCTTATAAAATCCCATTCAAAGATCATTTAGAAAGAGGTTGTCAAATATCATTTAAGCATACAAGAATACAAGCAAGACCATTCAAGAAATCTTCCATATTCTCTACTTACAGTCATCTTATACACTTTCAAGTCTATTCAAGTCTTTACACCAACCCCTAGTCATCTCAAACACACCTAGTTTTTGCATTTATTGCATTTTCATTCACTATTGCACCAAGCACTCTTAAAGGGAAAACTACATATGGCTTGATCCCTCCATAAAGTATTGGTATGTATATGATGTGCCCACATGCTGGGTGTGAAGCATGTCCAGTATATCTTACACACACTAACCCCTTTCCCCTATTTTCCAAAATTTCTATTGAAGTGCATAAAGACACAAACATACAAAATTAACTCTATAGAGAGTTTTGTCGATATCAAGGCTCTAAAATTTGGTACACAAGCTCACATAGACCAAGTGAATAAAACCCAAAAAGCTCAGATCCTCAGGATAAAAGCACTGAGGAAGGATTATAGCACTAGAGCCCAAGGTGTCTAATTTTAGAACTCCTAGCCAATCAAGAGAGGAAATCCAGAATCCTATTTGTAATAGTGTCCCAGGAATGCACACAAATTTCTAGACCCTTTATTACTTAGATCAACATATAATAAGATAAGTTTAATTTTCTCTCTCTTACTATTATTTTTAGAAAATGTTAAAATGCAATTCAATTTCACAAATTAGAATCTTTAATTCAAAATATTATTTATTGGTTTTCTCTTATTCAGACCCTTTTATTATTTAAGAATTAATTAATAATTTCCAAAAAAAAAAAAAAAAAATTAAAATGGATTATGATTTATCAATATTTTGATCACATATATTATTTAGGAATTAAAATTAGCCCCAATTGCCTTTACAATTGGATCTTATACCCTAAACCATATACCTTAAACCCTAAGTCCTAAATTGTAAACTCTTTGAACCTTAAACTAATCATTTTATCCATAATTAACATCATTTAACTAAGAATTAAGTTCATAGGGATTACTTTGGCATAAATTACATCATTAATTTCTTTAATTGACTAATTGCCTCAATCTGTGATGACATCAAGGCTAATTAAGCCCAAAATCACATTATATAATCATAAATTGGTTGAATAATCTCAAATTATCCTCAATTTCTCTTTGCAATTAGACCCTATAACCTAAACCCTAAACCGTATACCTTAAACATTATGCCTTATTGGAAATATTGTCATTGATGTTAAAGGTTTAACATTATTGGTGACAAAGGATCCATAGCATTTATTGTCTAAAGGTGTTTTTAATGTTCATATTTTGGCTAAAGTATGTTAATATTTATTTAATATTAATGAATATATTTTTGGTTGTATAAATTCAAGAACGGGCCCATGAAGAAGTCAAAGAGTCACGAGGTAAAGACAAAAGAGGGAAAAGATGTATTTTCCCATGAATATCTTGAGGAATTCAAAGAGTCACCAAGTGAAGACAAAAGAGGAAGGGTGCATTTTTTCATGAAGGGTCACCTTGAAGAGTTCAAAAAGTCACCAAGATAAAGACAAAAAAGGAAAGTATGCATTTACTCATGAAGGGTCACCATGTGAATTTTCAAATGAAAGGATTCGAAGGGTCATGCAAGTTTGACACCATTTTATATGTGAATTGAAAGGTCTCAAAGGGTGAATGCTAAAGGTCATTTGGAAAGATATAAAAGGAGGATTGGGAAGCCATTTGTAATATGCAAGAGTGCATGGTTTAGTAATTGTTTATCTTTAGAAAATAAAAGAGAATGAAAAGAGATATTGTAGAGTTCTATCATTTGTTAAGAAAGCAACATTGAGAGATAGTTGTCATTTATATACAAGAGAGGTTAGTGCTCCTATGGGTTAGTGCTCATAAATCATTGTTGTGTTGGTGCTCAGCAAAGGGGTTAGTGCTCCTAGAAGTTGGTGTATTTAACCTTTATAATTTGAGTTGGTGGTCATTCATATACTTGAGATTGTTCTCTATGGTTTTTTCCACGTTGGGTTTCCACATAAAAATTTGGTGTCTCTCTCTCATGTGTGGTGCTTATTATTATTATTATTATTATTTTAGTTTTATTACATATCTTGAAAGTATGATTAAGTGAAATTTTATAATATATATGATATACTGATTCACCCCCCCCCTCAATATATCCTATGCTTAACAATTAGTATCAAAGCAGGTTCCTTTGGAAAAAGTTTTACAACTTGAAGGTAGATCGGGGAAAGCACGATGGCCAGATCACATTAAGATTTTTATACAAATAAGGCACCTTTATTTGATGGGATAAATTATTATTTTTGGAGCATAAGGATGAGGACTTATTTGATGTCTCTTAGATTTGACATTTAGCAAGCAATTGTGGAGGAATACAAAGAGCCACAGACACTTGTGACTACTCTGACAGAAAAGAAGACAAGTGAAAATAATGATAAAGCTTTAAATGTTATTTTATGTAATTTATATGAATTAAAATTTGTTAAAGTTTTGTAATACAAATATACTCATGAGACTTGGGTAAAGCTTGAAAATATTTACAAAGTTGATGCAAGGGTTCAACAAGCTAAGCTCTATACTTTTAGAAGATAGTTTGAGAGTTTGAAAATGGAAGAGGAAGAAAATATAGTGACTTATATTTTGTGGGTTAATCACATAGTTAATAATATTCAAGGCCTTGGAGAAAAGTTAAAAGAATCAATGGTGGTACAAAAAAATTTGAGATCTCTACCAATGAGATATGATGCAAAGGTTTCAGCAATAGAGGAGATGAAGGATCTAGCCAAGCTAAAGATGGATGAACTACAGGGTATTCTTATGGCATATGAGATGTGGACCGAACAAGAGAAACCCTTAAAGAGGGGAGTTGTTTTCAAAACATAAAATAAAGACAAGGCTAATATTTAAGAATCAAGTGATATCTCTAGCGATGATGAAGATGACAATGGAGCTCTATTCATCTGCAAGCCCAAAAAGGGCATAGGTAAATATCAAGGAAAATTACCTTTTAAATGTTTTAATTATGGAAAGATTAGATATTTTGTAGAGAAGTGCCTAGATAAGAGTAATGGTGATAATGAATAAGGAAGGTCTACATACAAGAAGAATTTAAAAGGCAAATTCAAGAAGGGATTTGAGATGAAGAGTTTATACTCTAAAGATCCTAGCTTAGTCAAAGACAATAGAGTCAGTGGTTTAGATAAAGAAGAGATTCAATTTATGACCATACATGAAGATGCCTTTGAAATTAAAAGTATAGATGATCAAGAAGAAGAACAAGATGAAGCTAAAGTTAATTTAGAAGGATAACTCATTTGTGCCTTAGAAGAATTACAAGCTCTTGAAAAGAAGAATCGAAGATTGAAGCTCTAGATCAAGAAAAATGAAAAATAGTCAAAGGAAATAATTGAAGATCTACAAGCACACATTGAATAAGCCAAAAATATTGAAGAAGATATAACAACATAGTTGTAAAAAGTAAGTGAAGAATGTGAAATGTATGTTATTGAAATTGCTTATTTAAAAGCAGATCTTGAGAAAATAAATAAAGCAGTCAATGATTTAAAATTTGAGAATAGCACTGATATATTGAATAAGATATTAAAAAGTCAAAAATAAATATCAAAAAAGATAGGCATTAGATTTGAGAAAAAAAGAGCTATGTTGAAACTTTTACAAAAGAGGAAACAAAAAGGGAAGAAGTTAAGAATACACAGGACATCTCAAATAAAGAAAGCTAGAAGGAACAGAGTTACAAAAGGCAATCAGGTCAAAGATACATAAATAGATTCTATTTTTATTATTACTATTTTTATTGTAATGGATATGGTCATAATAAAATAGAATGTCAGAAAATGGATAATAATTTTAAAAATAAGGAGAAAAAAACTCATACAGAGTCAAGTAGAAGCCATAATTCATTTTCTCCTCTATCAACCTTTAATGAAGAGGCCATAATATGTTACAAGTGAAATAACTTTAGACACATAGCTCAATACTATATAAGTGTGTTCGATTCAATCAAGAAGGACCAGAGTTTTAAGGATACATTCATCAAGAAGAAAGTTTAGATAGGTTCATGGCAGAAGAAACAACCTAAAAGTTTATGTTGGTCCAGACAACTTTGCATGCAAGAAATGAATAAAATCCATGGTTCATTGATAGTGGATGTTCGAGGCACATGACAAGAGAAAAGAGAAAGTTCATAACCCTAATGAAGATCAATGGTGTCATAGTGAAATTCAAAGACAATACTACTGCTATAATTACCAAAAAAGGTACACTAAGTTTAGATAATGGTAGAACTAAAATTAAAAATGTTATGTGTGTAGAAAGTCTTAATCATAATATTTTAAGTGTAAGTAAAATTTGTGATCAGGGGGACACACTAAATTTTATCTAAAAGGTTGTGAAATTAGGATAAAATATTTAGATGTGTTGGTTGTAGATGCTCAGAGAATAGGCAATAATTTGTATATGTTATTAGATATCAAAGGTCAAAGATGTTGTTTGAGTCAGATTGAAGAAAGTTGTCTATGGAACAGGAGAATGGGACACATAAATTTTGATAATCTTGTCAACATCAAAAAGAAGCAAGCAGTCAAAATTATTTCAAAGATTACAAATCCCTCCAACACACTTTATGAACCATGTCAACATGGGAAGGTTGTCAGAAGATAGTTCAAGACAAAAGAATACTCGACCACTCAGATGTTAGAGCTTATTGACACTGATTTGTATGGACCTATGAGAACTTAAAGTAATAAAGGTGAGAAATATTTCATGTTTCTCATTGATGATTTTACACGTATGACTTGGGTAATGTTTTTTAATAAAAAATTAGAAGCTTTCAGCCACTTCAAAGCATTCAAGGATTTTGTTGAGAATGAAACTAATTTGAAGATTAAGTGCCCTAAGATCAGATCGAGGAGGATAATTCATGTCAGATAAGTTTATTGAGTATTTTGAATACCATGGGATCAAGAGACATTATTTAACAACCAAAACTCCATAGTAAAATGGAGTAATTGAGTAAAAAAATAGAATAGTTCAGGTGATGGTAAGGATATTGCTAAATAAATCTAAGATATTAGATAAATATTAGAGTGAGATAGTAGGTATAGCAGTGCATATTTAAAATATAGCATTATTGAGATTCAATATTGATAAGACTTCCTATGAGCTATGAAAATATAAACTAGCTATAGTTGATTACTTTAGAGTCTTTCGCAGTAGATGCTTCATAAAGAGAATCGATAAAAAATTGGATAAGTTTAAATCTAGAACAGATGAAGGCATATTTCTTGGATATTCTAGTAAAAATAAAGCTTATAAATGTTATAACAAAAGAACCAAGAAGATTGTTGAAAGTGCAAGTGTCAGGATAGATGAAGATGTAGCACAACGAGCCAATGATCCAGTGGACACTCCTAAAATCATTGAAGAAGAAGATTTTGAAGAGTTAGATGAAGATGAGAAGGAGAAGCAAAAGGACACCAAGACCCCATCCAAATATGTTTAGAGAAATCATAATAAGAGTGACATCATTGGTAACATAAATGAAGGAGTTCACACAAGAAGGATGATGGTAAGTGAATTTGAGCAAGTAAATTTTTCTTTGTTATCCAAAATTTAGCCTAGAAATTTTTTAGAAGCTAGACATGATGAGCATTGGGTTAAAGCAATGGATGAAGAATTAAATAAAATATAAAAGAATGATACTTGGAAATTAGTGCCTAGACCAAAAGATCAAAATGTGGTAGGAAAAAAATGGGTATACAGAAATAAGTTGAATGAAGATGGTGAAGTTACCAAGAATAAAGCAAGGTTAGTATGTAAAGGATATGCTCAGATTGAGGGTATAGATTTTGAATAAAATTTTACACCATGGCAAGGATAGAGTCTATTAGAATGTTTCTTACATATGCAGTGTTTAAAAATTTCAAAGTGTTTCAAAAGGATGTCAAGTCTGCCTTCCTTAACAGGAATCTAAAAGAGGAGGTCTACATTGAGCAACGTAAGGGAGTTATTCTCTCAAATGATAGTATCCATGTATGTAGATTGAAGAAAACATTTTATGGATTGAAATAAGCTCCCAAATTTTGGTATGCAAGGATTGATAAGTACCTATAAGATCAAGATTTCAAGAGAGGTTTTGCTTATAGTAATATCTAAATCAAAATAGAAGGTGAGCATCAATTGATTGTTGTGGTATATGTTGATGACATAATTTTTGGAGGAAATATTGAAAAGATGACAAAATAATTTTTTGATAATATGTAAAAATAATTTGAGATGTCTATGCTTAGATAATTGTCATATTTCCTAGGGTTGAAAATATTTCAATCAGATAAAAGAATTTTCATATCACAAAGTAAATATGCCAAGAAGATGTTGAAAATTTTTGGTTTTAATGATTGTGCACTAATTGGCACACCAATGGGTATAAGAAACAAGGTAAGTAAGGATGAACATTTACTTGTTATAAATAAATCTGTGTAGATCTATGATTGGTAGTCTTTTATATTTGGCAGTATAAAGGCCAGACATCATGTATGCAATAGGCATGGTTACGAGATATCAATCAACCTCGAAGGAGAGTCATGTTCAGTTGGTGAAAATAATATTTAGATATGTTAAGGGGACATTAGATTATGGATTGTGGTATCCCACAGGTAGATATTTCACTTTGGTTACTTATACAAATTTAGATTGGACAAAGTGTTTGGATGACAACAAGAGTACAAGTGGAGGATCTTTCTTTCTCAATGATAGCTTAGTATCATGGCTAAGTAAGAAGAAGAACTTAGTATCACTTTATATATTTGAATTAGAATATATTGTAGTAGTGTTATGTTATGCTCAAGTGCTTTGGATGAAGCAAACTTTAGAAGACATCAAGGTAAAATATGATGAACCTATATTTATTTTTTGTGACAACACAAGTGCTATTAATATTTTTAAGAATCCAGTGATGCATTTAAGAACAAAACATATTCCTATTAGATGTCACTTTTTGAGACAGCAAGTTGTAGATCAATAGGTTAAGTTGGAATATATCAGTAATATAGAATAGATTGTAGATATTTTCACAAAGGCATTACCAAAGGCCACATTTGAGTATCTATGAGAGAATTTAGGAGTAATTTCATTTACTTCCTACCATTGAGGATCAGCATCAATTGAGGGGGACCTAAGTGGTATCTCTAGAATAGGCCTTTTGACATTGATGTTAAAGGGGGAGAAGTACATGAATAGGAATAAGTACAAGAACATGTATAAGATGATACAATAAGGGGGAGTTATTGTATATTTTTTAGTTTGGCAATATGTGTAGGTTGGCATGTGTGGTATACATTTTAGAATGTGGCAGTTTCAATTTGAGGTTGTCATCAATGACAAAGGGAGAATTGTTGGAAATATTGTCATTGATGTCAAAGGTTTAACATTATTGGTGACAAAGGCCCCATAAAATTTAATGTCTAAAGGTGTTTTTAATGTTCATATTTTAGCTAAAGTATGTTAATATTTATTTAATATTAATGAGTATATTTTTGGTTGCATAAATTCAAAAGAGGGCTCATGAAGAAGTCAAAGAGTCATGAGGTAAAGAAAAAAGAGGGAAAGGATGTATTTTCTCATGAAGGGTCATATTAAGGAATTCAAAGAGTCACCAAGTGAAGATAAAAGAGGAAGGGTACATTTTTTCATGAAGGGTCACCTTGAGGAATTAGAAAAGTCACCAAGATAAAGATAAAAATGGAAAGGGTGCATTTACTAATGAAGGGTCACCATGTGACTTTTCAAATTAAAGGATTTAAAGGGTCTTGGTGCCATTTTTTATGTGAATTGAAAGGTCTCAAAGGGTGAATGCCAAAGGTCATTTGGAAAGCTATAAAAAGAGGCTTGGGAAGCCATTTATAATATGTAAGAGTGCATGGTTCAGTAATTGTTTATCTTTAGAAAAGAGGAGAGAATATAAATAGATATTGTAGAGTTCTATCATTTGTTGAGAAAGCAAAATTGAGATATAGTTGTGTTTTATACACAAGAGGGGTTGGTGCTCCTATGGGTTGGTGCTAACAAATAGTTATTGTTTTGGTACTCAGCAAAGGGGTTGGAGCTACTACAAGTTGGTGCTTGCAAACTTTGTAATTTGAGTTGGTGCTCATTCATATACTTGAGATTGTTCTCCATGGTTTTTTCCAAATTGGGTTTCCATGTAAAAATATAATGTCTCTCTCTCTCTCTTGTGTGGTGCTTATTATTATTTTAGTTTTATTACATATCTTGAATGTATGGTTAAGTGGAATTTGATTAAGTGAAAGTTTATAAGATATATGATATATTGATTCACCCACCCCTCTCAATATATCCTATGCTTAGCATGCCTTAAACTTTAAATATTAGATCATAAACCCTAAACCAATCTATTTATCCCAAATTAATATCTTTTAGAGTAATAATGAGGTTCACAAGGCTCAATATATCCCAAATCATATCACTAATTACCCTTATTAACTAATTGGCACAATCTATGATGACATTGGGGCTAATTATGACCAAAATCATATTCTATAGTCATAAATAGGTTCAAAAACCTTAAATTGGACCTAAATGACTTCATGATTGGACCATATACCCTAAAACCTAAACCTTATACCCTATACCCTAAGCACTAAACCCTAAATCATAAACCTTAAACCCTAAATCAATTAATTTATCCCCAATTAACATCATTTAGAGTAATAATTATTTTTAAGGCTCAATTTAGCCCAAATCACATCACTTATTACCCCAATTAACTAATTGGCTCAACCTGTGATGACATTGGGGATTGATTGTCCCCAAAATCACATTCTAGTAGGTTCAACAAGCTCAAATTGGGCTTGATAGCCTTCATGATTAGACCTTATATGGATATGTCTATGGAGTTGGAGATAAATTCCATGGACATACCCTATAATGCATACACATTATTCATATTATGCATTGGAAATTATCGAGCCATAATGTGTACATGTTAAGTGATAATGCATACATATTACCTCTATGTTTTTTTAAAAATCCACAAACAAACACTACCATTTCAAATTTTTACAACTCCTAAGTATCATTTTATGTTCATATTTATCCTTCAAAGACCTCAAAACTCACTAGAAGTCTATTAGAAAGATCGACACATCTTGAACTTTACAATGCCACCACATAAATAAGGTAAGTGATTAAAAACTACACCTATTAACCTTGTATTTTACCAATTTTTTATTTTTTGCATTGTGTAATTTGTAAATTTTTTGTTTTAAATAGGCCAATCCACTATAAGAGACCATAACTATCCTCCTAACCCTCCACATGACCCTGTTAATCCTATGGTTAACCCTACACCTAACCCTCTTAATCCTCTGGCTAACCCTCCACCTAACCCTCTTACAATTCCAAAAGATCCCCTAGATAGCTAGGAGGATCTATCTTCACACATTATGGAAAATAAATTAAAATTGAACAAGTAATCAAGAGAATGAGGAATCCCACATCCACCAACAACTGTTGCACTTATATAACCAATAACCTATAGAGTCAATATTGGGTCAAGTTGACTTGATAATGATTCAAATTGATATATGGACATCATATCAAGTTAATTTTATGGATTATTATGTTGAAAAATTATCAACACATGAGGTCAAAAATAAAAAATATTAAAAATGACTGTTTATGCATTATTCATTAACCCAGCCACCAATGCACCATTCTAGTAACTGGTAAACATTTCACAATCCATAAGTGCCAACACAATTTGATCAAAGCCAATTTCTGAGACCAATAGTGGATGGTGTTTGATTATCTACCATGTAACAACCATGAGATCCCAATGTATTTTTTGAGAAAACTCTACTATGAGTTTATCCTCAATGAGATTGTAAACTATTTTGATTATCGTGAGTTTCACAGTTGAGGGAAAGGCTCTACACATAATCGACTAGGGGCACATCATGTGCCTAATTGACCTACAAGGATTCCTACCCAAAATCCATTTCATTTTGAGATCCCATCTATTATGAAGGAGGTCATGGATATTGACACCATATATGTGTTTAATGTGCTTATTGATATACTCACTCCACATACAAGTAGGTTTTCAATGACTAATGTTGGAGATATACCACCTAGTGTGTATACTCGATCCCATCCTTACAGATCTTATGGAGCTATATGTGTTGGACCTTCTGATGATGATATTTTTGGTGGTTCAAATGGGTTAGATGATATAGTCTTGAGTGAAGAGTTTTAGCACACATATTTGGTGTACAGTCATTGGCCACTACATGGATGTAGGTATCTTTTATATAAATTTCATATCAAATATAAGCTATATTTGAAAATTTAAAATCTAACAATTAATTTATATAGAAAATAAATAATATATGTGTGATTTTTTTTGTTTCAGTAGGAGATAATGCCTTCATCATCACAATCCATGATTGTAGGATTTGATCTTAGGTAGCCATTGTTTACATATACTGATCTAGTTGTTGGCATGACACCTTTTATTTATATAGAGGTAAAATTTTGAGTTAATATTACACTCTTAGTTTAATAAAGGAGAAAAATTGTCATATATCTTCGATACTTTATATAAAACTAAGTGAGACCTTATTTATTCAGTTGATGTCTCGAGTAGACACTCTTCCATCAATATGAGTGGAGATAGTTTCTGACCCATCTACTACTGCATTTTTCTATGTCATTAAGACCCTTTTTACTTATACAGAGGTAAAATTTTGAGTTAATCTTGCACTTTTGGCTTAATAAAGGAGAAAAATTTGTCATAAATCATTGATACTTTATAGAAAACTAAGTGAAATATTATTTGTTTAGTTGATCTCTCGAGTAGACACTCCTCCATTATTGTGAGTGGAGATAAACATAGGCATTGTTACAATAATATCATCAGCATAAGACCTCACAAAGGTACATATTAACTTGTAATTTTGAATTGTAATATAGATTTTTTAAAATAATTTTACTACATACTTGCCTGATAAATATAAATTATGTGAATGCATCATGTATGTAGGTTTGTTTCATGACATCTAATAGTCCCATTCATATATTAGTATGGAAAATTCTCATGTTTATTCCTCATTTTAGATGCTTTTTCATGTAGTTCAACCTACCACTAACCCAATCGAGCATCAAAATTAGATTGAGCAGCACCATGAGATTGTAGTAAGTACATGTTTAAATGTTTTTTATTTTATTTTAAAATTAAATAACTTGGTTTCATGTATTTTATTTTAATTTTCTAATAATACTTGTATTTGAATAGTTTTAGATTCAAGTGAGCTATGAGTGTAGGACCCATAGTTAGACCTTAGAGCAATCCAAGGCATTTAAGGGATCTCCATCTACTAGTAGGGCATCCCAAGGAGGGTCTTCTTTAAGGAAGGAAAAGAGAGGGAGATTATTTGATGATTAGTTGATGTCTCACATGATGTACTTTTTTGTATTCCTATATCGTAATCTATGTATTATTGACATTGTACATGGGCCTACATAGAGTTCACCTAACATTCTATTACATTTTTATTTTGTAAGCCTTTATGGATTTCATTATTATATTATAAAACTAATTTATGAAAAATGAGTTTTTTTTTTTACTTCCATTATCAACAATTAAGTTTAATGTTTTACCATTGATCCACGTTTGATAATTTTAGGTGTCTAGAGCACCTATGATGCCCCTGAGTCTATCCAAAGTGCCCCTAAAAATATAAGACCTTTATTTTAGTATTCACCAAGTCAATATGCACCTATTATCATGTTCCTTATTTTTCACTTTAACTCATTTGACGTCAATTTTAGCACACCAATATGGTCCTATTGAAATAAATTGTTTATAATTATACAAGCATTATAGTTCATTTAATACAAAGAATGACTAAAAAACACATTGAGCATTCATAGATAATTATTGATAACTCACAAATATTCTTGAGTTATAGGTGTCGTTATCCCTTCATTTAATTAATTTCATGGTTGATTCCATATCAAACTAGGGCTCGTGTCTAATGGCTATCTGCAATAAGGTGTAATGGTGATGGGCTAACAATTATGTTTCAAAAGGTTTTCTAAATGATCATCTACTTCTAAGGTACTAATCTACTCAACTAGTATTTAATTTATCTAATTTATTTAAGGACACACACTTGTAGAATTTGAAATAACGCACTTTCTTAAAAGGAAACATTCTTGCTCAAGAAAGAAACTTCTAACTAAACACACTTACTTGTAATGAAAGTTGTTAATCTAAAGAACATGTTTAAATCTGATTGTAGAATTAAACTTACATGATAATTAAATGCTCTTAAAATTTAATCTAGGATTAAATAATTGAATTTACTTGATAATGAAATGTTCTCACAAATGAAATCAATGCTAGGAAAAATAGTTGGAAGGTAGATGTACACACAAATAGAAATAATCAATTCATGCTTGCAACATAAACACTCTTATTAAAGTTTAAATGAATAATGAAATGAAAAACATAAATAACACATAAATCTTGGCTTCCTTGGGTGAATGGCTCTTTCTCTCCCTTGGATGAGGATGAAATTAACTTAGAATTACTAGAACTGGGAAATCTTCATTAATTCATGCAAAAGTTACAAACTAGAACTAGATCTGATATCTCTAACTGTCATGGTAAATTTGCTAATAATAATCACTTAATTCCCTTGGGATAGTAAGAAAATGATACTTTATTCTTAAATTCCTTCTAACTACTATCTCAAATTACATCTAACAAATTAACAACGTAACTAGATCACAATGATGATCAAACAAACTTGCAAAAATAGAGAGATGCATTACAACTGCCCACATCCCAAGGAGGAAAATTAGAATGGAAGGTAATGTAACTACATATAATTTTTTTCAATTGGTTACATCATTTTGTATTTACATCAATAAATTTGGTAACCCAAAACCTCATGCAAATACAATGGTGTTATCTCTGATATTCTAAAAATAGAAGTACTATGATAGAATGCCTATAGAAAGTACGTGTATACACATTAATAAAAAATATATTTAGACATTTTTGACATATTGTATATGCATCAAAAATTTCTTATACAAGTGTTGGATCAATACTGGAGCTTTGTTGATAGGTTAAAGAGCTTCATGGTTCACTCATAAGACACCTCCAGTATTCTGAAACTTGACTATCTAGAGCTTCATTGATAAACTCTAGAGTTTAGATGTAGGATTCCTCTTGCTCTAAACTCATCTCTAATAGTTGATTTACTTCAAAAAAATATTTTGTCACTAAATTATAGTCCATGGTCCTTATTTTACATGAAAAAATTGAGGATTAACCATGCCAATTGCTAGAACATAGTGGTAAGAGTGAGAACACAAGTAAGAAGGAATAAATAATGAATGGGGAGATAATTATATCATGATATCCTAAGTAATAGGCTTTTAATAATTTCAAACATGATACCCTTATGACTTGAGCAAGAAAATAAACATTTGATGGAGGCAAATAAGCATCGAATGTATTTCAAAATACCCTATAATAATGCAACTACTTTATGGGAGTTGAAAACAAGTTGGTTGAAGAAGAAGTGAAGCGTTGAAGGCAAGGACATGGTGAGTTAAGATCAAAATAGAATCAAGGAGACCACCATACCCAAATATAGATCAACTCACAAAGGCATTTAACCACATTAAACACTTCAAATAACCATGATGCTCCTTCTATGCATGCGTTCATTCAAGGCAACCTAATTTCAAGGATAAATTCTAAGTACTTTTAGTAAACTTCTCTTAGCTTCAAGAATATGAAATTATTTACTAACATTTCCAACTGCATGAAGGTGGAAGCTTATATAGCACCACTAACCTACAAAAAATTGTTAGTAATTAATTAAAAATGAAATTTATATGTACTACTTACAAAATCAAAAACATTTTATAAAATCGATTATATCTACATTTTATAAGTCAACATATCTGCACATATCAATCCATAAAACCACTAGGATCAACTCTAATCTTGATATTAATAATAATTTCATGGTTTGACTCACAAACTTTCCATATATTCCTATTTAATGGCCTCCCATGATATTTTTCAATTTAATATTCATTGCAAGAACTAAATTTAAATAGTGTAGTATTTTCTTATGTATTTCAAAGGCTTTAAACAACCATATATCTAAAAAAATTATTGGATATCATCGAATCCAAGTTCCAGTGACTACCACAGACCCAGTAGAATACTCAATGTTTTCTCCATATATGAATGTGGAAGTTAATTTTTTATTTTCCTCTACACACCGACATATGTAGTAATATGTCCCCTCTTCATTGTCTTCATTTGCAATAACTACAAAAAAAATCCCTATATCATAAAAAATAATTTTTAATGATGTTATATGAAGATAGATAATGGGATTGAATAGTACATAGCAAATAATATTCTTCTTAACTGCACTAGATTATCTACATGGTCAAAGTCATGTGATGATGCCATATCTATAAATTATAATGCTCATAGAACCTAATATGTGTTAATTGGAATTAGAGGTCTAGAACTCCAGTCATCTACCCACTCTTGTGACTCACACTCATTCCAAATAGAGTCCATGCATGCAGAACAAAAACATTCCAAGTGTCTCATATGAATAGTCCAAGATCCTGCATTTGAGCTATGAAATGAGTGCACCTCATTTAAACCCGTTATAGTCATACAATCCTCATATTTTGTAAATTTTTCTTCCTCTAGTAACTAAAAATATTTAGTTGAGCATCATGGCACATGTTCTCATTACACCATTTAACCACACTTTATGCATCAATTAAATGAGAACCCTTGTCAAATTTTAACTCCTCCCTTGAAACAACTCATTTTACACATGTTTCAACATTGTCATGCTCCCCTTTTCCATGGTCAGCCTCAGTGAAACTCTAAATATGTTCTAAAATAGTGGTAATGTGAATGTGAAATTATATGACCAAATGTAATATTGATTTAAATGAATGTTCTTATCAATAAATTATCCATATAACTTTTTAAAACAATTATGCACATACTCTATAGAATGTGATCAGTCATCACTAATATAGAAGTGGTACTCTCTTAATGTTTTTTTGGTCGTGTTTGGTATTATTAGGTGATGCACAAATTATATATACATGAATATTATAACTTGTGATGAGTTGTAATATTATGACTAAACTTCCATTTGTGGTTTAAATATGTAATTTTCAGCAAAGTCAACTACTAAAACAATTGAACCAAGTGGGAATGTGTCTTTGTTTATCTTAAAATGTTCATCCAACTATCTAGCCCTATGTGTGTGCCTTGCATACTCATAAACATTATCTCCTTGAGTTTGACCATAAATTCTAAAATGGGTATCTATTTTGCAACAAGCTCACACCATTTAGATTTTTTTCCATCTTTTACTTGATAAGTCACATATTTATATTTGGTCAAACTAACTAATTCTTTTCACACTTCACTTATTTCATCTTCATGATTATAATTTTTTATTTTTGGAAATCCACTGAAAATGTTACAAATTCTATCCAATCATGCTTTGTTATAAAAAAAATGTCCATCCGATCTTTCACAAAAAAATGTTGCAATAATTTCCCTAGCTGATTCTAATGGAAATTCTAAGTGACACACTTGTAAAATATTGTTAGTATGTAAGTACAATGAAAATGATGTAAAACATCATAGTTCATTACAAACCCAACTTGTTGCCTACAACAAGAAGTGGTGCGTGTGTGATTTATTTTTATATAAAAAGGTTTGGCCATATCAAAATATCTTTGACTAATAGAAATTAATAGATATTTTTCTAAAAATTTGTAATACAATTGTGTTTGAGTCATGTCTAAGAAATGTTTTGATTACGGTTCACAGTTTTGAGAACCAACTCTTATTTTGACTGCATATCTTGCATTGAGAAAAACTCTAGTATTATCCTTCCAAAATTGTACAAGTAACTCTTTCAGATCATTAGTTATAGCCTTGTACTTTTATGGAAGTTAACTAGAGAATGCCCAAATCTCATTGGTATTGGGTTCATTAAGTCTTTTACATATTGAAATCACTTTCATTAATATTTTTCTATATATATCAAGTGTTCAACTTGTTTTTGAAATCAATTATTTTCCCCTATTTGAATACTTACTGCACAAGTTGTGATTATACATCAGACAACATTACAATATTTATTGCATGATTTAGGACCTACAATATGATATGCATCATGTAACTTGTCAACAATTTTTGCATTTTCATCATCCATATTAGATGTTCTTAGACTTACATTGTACATGATAGATCTAATATTAATCAATTTCATGAATGAAATAAAAAATTAACATCTTTTAGTATCATGAATCAAATTATTAAATAAACTATCCCAAATTTCCTAAACTAGTCTTCTTGAATGGTGGTCAGACAATTTGTTAGTCATTATTTTCAAAATATTTTTATCAACTTCCATTAATTACTTACCTTTTCTACACACAATTCTTAGAGGTGTTGTTACTAGTGGAACTTGTTTAGAGGGTGTTTTAAATTGTCATTATTTTCATTGATTAGTGATGGGAAAATATTTTCTTCATTTTTTCTTTCCTCCTTATGTGCTTCCATGAAATTTTATTCATTTATAATTTCATTATTATTTATTTCCAATAAAATTTCTCCATTGTTGTGGGGTAAGGCATCATGTATATAGTCATCATCAATAAAATTAAAAAACACTATACTTTGAATGTGATCTTCCAACATTATCTAATTCATTATTGTCAATTTCATCATTATTCAATTTAGTATTGTCAATTCCATCATTATTGAATTGATTATTTTCAATTTCATAATTATTCAATTCATTATTATCAATTATATCATTGTCTATGGCATTTGGATCATCAAAGATAGTTTATGTACCTTGTTTTAAATAAAGTGCTTGCATTCATACCTTGTTTTTTCTCTCACCTCTTGTATTTGCTCAAGTGAAATGTTCTTTAACTTGTTTCTCTTTCTTGAACGTGATCTATCACCCATTAGATAATTGATATCTTTTCAAAGGTATGATCCAAAAAAGCACTTGATGGCTCTTATTCTCAATTTTAAAGTACTATAGAAGTATGAAAAGAATGCTTGTGGGGATAAATTTCTCAAATTGGATAAAAAATCCATCTAAAAGTAAGTTTTTATCTATAGCAATAATAACACATACGCATTATGAAACACGTACGAGTTATAGATTTGAATTTAAAATCCAATCCTTTTGGCTCAAAAAAGGCATAAATTCTTGAGCTAAAGGCTTGGACCTGTTAATTTACAACTAAATCTGAGAGATTTGATAGAAAATAACAAATTTTAACTTCCATTGTCAAATACACTAGGAATTTCAATAATAAAATTCAAAAAATTATTACCATGATGACGAACACACTCTCCTTTTTTCAAATATATTATTTTTATAAATTTTGGACTATATTAAAGTTACAAACTATGTTGATTTCTAACTATAGATTTTTTAGTTTGCCACATGTCGTAAATATACATGCCTATACATGTTAATGTAATTTATTTTTTCATTCATCCAAGTGAAAAATAAATTATATGGTTAAAAAATAGGCCTAATTCTACACACATTGAAAAAAAATCCATTTTCATTTTTTTTTTGAGGTAGTTGGGGGGGCACATGATCACCTATCCATTTTTTGGTCAATTTTTAGGATCTATTTACTTACGAAATTAAAAATAAAAAAATATTAATTGATAAAATATAAAAAATATAGTTCACAATCTAGAATATCTTATCAAATATTCAACAAAGGTTTTCAAACAATATTAAATGATTCTCAAAAAATGGTGGGCCAAATGGCTGTCTATGCACTCTGCTTTCTTGAAAAAATAAGAGTTTTGATTCAAATTTTAGATGTTTGAACTAGTTATACATAATCATTTTTTTTTAAATAGTGTTTTATAAAATAAACTTGAAGTGTTACAATTCATGTTCTTTTAACATCTTTAAATTTTGAGTGTAGTTATTTCAAATTATCTATACAAGTTCAATTTTCCCAAATTTTAGGAAAATCATGTCTATGGGTAGCACTTTTTTGTCTCCCAACTTTGTGAACTTACCCATACCCTAAACCATATACCTTATACTTTAAAACTTAAGTCTTAAACCCTAAACCCTAAATTTTAAACTCTTTAAACCCTAGACTAGTTGTTTTAACCCCAATAGCATCATGTAGACTAAGAATTAGGTTCACAAGGCTCAATTTGACCAAAATCACATCACTATCTACCCCTATTAACTAATTGGCTCAATATGTGATGGCATGTGGGCTAATTGAGCCCAAAATCATATTCTATAGTCACAAATAGGTTAAATAAGCTTAAATTATCCATAATTTCCTTTGACATTGGACTATATTACCTAAACCCTAAACCTTAAACCCTAAGGCCTAAATCTTAAACCCTAAACCCTAAACCAATTGATTTAGCACAAGTTAACATCCTTTAGAGTTAAATTTAGGTTCACGGGGCTAATTTGGCCTAATTTACATCATTGATTGCCTCAATTGATTATTTGGTTCAATTTGTGATGGCATTAGGGTTAATTAAGCCCAAAATCATATTTTCTAGTCATAAATAGGTTCAATGAGCTCAAATTGGCCCAAATTGCCTTCATGATTAGACCTTATACCCAAAAACCTAAACCTTATATGTTATACCATAAGCCCTGTCAGGTAATCTAGAACAACAAATTGCTCTGATACCACTTTGGCAAGAACTACTGCCCACTAAGGGCACACTTGATTACCTTTGTATTAGCAACTAAACATGGAATTTAGCCAGAATGATAAGTAACTAGAAATATGAAACAACACAGAATATGAGAGACAATACCCAATTGTATTAATACTCAATCAGAAGAAAATACAATAAAGAAGATGCCACACTTCTTCTTCCCACACCTCTAGAGCTCCCACACTTGTAGGGTTCACCTGTAATTCTCCTTCAACAGTTCACTCTCTCAATTACGGTCACAACAATCAACTCAAACACAGAGTTGTTGTTCACCTCCACCTGTCAGTAACAATGCTGCTAGTATACCAAGTACACAACCGTACTCCAAGTAGATCTCCCTTCTCTTGCAACAACCTATAAAATAATAGACCTTACTTACCATGTAGATATCTCTACACCCTGAAGAACCCTTGTCCTTGCCTCACCAAGTCCTTATGATTCTTCAACCAGTACCCTGGTGGATCTTCTACCAGAATTTGCACAACCTGTAACTCTCCCTGATCATACACACTCAGCACCCCTTTGGAATTAGGAGGAGCTAATCCCTGCTCTCTTCTACAAGCCCTCTTGGCTATCTAGCACTCTTGCTCTCTCTCTTCTGAAGGAGCTAATCTTTGCTCTCTCACTCTAGTACAATTTTACAATACAGCCCATGAGTCTATTATATATATCTCATGTATACAATAATTAGACCTCTTAATTACAATAATTAGACACGCAACTCAAGACTAAAATTAGCCTCTTAACATGCAAACAACTGGTTCGTTAACAAACTATTCATGAACTCATAGTTCCAGAACTACACAGGCGACCGATGTCGGTCCCTGTCTACCTGGAGGTGACCGACGTTGGCCGATCCCTAACCGATGTTGGCAGCTTCCTGTCTTCTCCTGACTGACATCGGTTGGCCTAACCAACACTGGTGTCTATGATACTTCAGCAACTCCTCCTGTTCACATCCTGGTGAAGCTTTTAGCTCCACAACCTAACAAGCCCTAAACCCTAAATCATAAACCTTAAACCTTACATCAATCAATTTAGCCCTAATTAACATCCTTTAGAATAATAATTATTTTTATAGGGATCAATTTGTCCCAAATCACATCATTTATTGCCCCAATTGACTAATTAGTTCAACTTGTATGACATTGGAGCTAATTATTCCAATAATCATATTCTATAATCATAAGTAGGTTCAATGAGCTCAAATTGGCCCTAAATGCCTTTATGATTAGACCCTATACCCTAAACCATATACCTTAAACATTAAGCCCTAAACTCTAAACCCTAAATTATAAACTCTTTAAACCCTAAACTAATCATTTTAGCCCTAATTAACATCATTTAGACTAAAAATTAGGTTTAAAGGGCTTAATTTAGCCCAAATCACATCACTAATTGCCTCAATTAACTAATGCTTAAATTTATCAAAATGTAGTTAAAATATCCATGATCTATAGAATTTAAGAAGTGATGCATGTGTTTTCTTTGTGTAAGTACTATTAGAAATGTACCCCATAACTAGAAATCATGTTGTGTATGCCTTTGTGCATTAGATGGTTCTTGTATGCATTGGGGACCCGTCGATGTGTTTCTCTTAGAGCATATGCCTTAAGGGGTGCAAAGGGAATGGGATGAGATTGACTTGTGGCACTTTATGAGAGATGTTATAATATTATTCTATCATACCTACATCCATTCATGCAACCTTCATACCTCCTATGATGTCTCTGTGAAATCTTGAAACCTTGAAATATGGCTAAGTTTGAAACCCTGAAACCCTAGAATCTAACTAAGTTTAAAATATGATACGATCCTATAAAACCCATAATTTGCATTGTAGCTCTTAGAGGTTTGAAACCACTCTCAAACATCTTAAAAGTATATAAATAAAATATAACTTAAAGTATAATAAATTATATGTCCCTATCTAAATGTAACTTATACTTAAATGTTTATTTTATTTATATAGTATGCATGCCAATGTAATAGTAAATTATTCTACATGCATGATTTTATAACAATACCACATACGATGTTTTAATAACCAATAGTAAAATATTCTACATACGTAGTAAATCCACATATGCAAGAATTCTACATATGCGATTCTACTTTCTAACATTTGAAACACATGCCTCAAAACTCAAGAATAGCTTGGATTTTGGAGCCTGAGGCATGGACCTACAAACATAGTTGAATGCATGTTTTTTTACTAAAAATGACAAAATGCAACTTTGGCCATGCTTAACACTATGACATTTATCAAAAAAAATCTTTAAAATATGACTACAACATTGAATACACTCTCCCTCCTCTTTCTATATATATATATATATATATATATATATATATATATATATATATATATATACACTTTAAAGTTGTTATCTATATTTATTTCTAAATATGTCTTTTTATAGTGTTGTATACTAAAACTATATATGTTTATATTTATTTACGTACCTTTTGATTCATTGATTCACACACAAAAAATTATATGGTTTCAAACTATACCTAATTCTATACACATTCAAAAAAAAAAAAATTCTATATTTTTTTAGGTAGTCAAGGGGTGCACTGTTAGCTATACATTATTGATCATATTTCAGGCTCTATTGACTTATGAAATTAATTAAAAAATAAATATTAATTAATTAATTTAAAATATATATAAGTTGCAAACTAGATGATCTTATATAACTTTCCATTAAAGGGTTAATAAAAACTAAACAATGCTCAAAAAATGATGGGCCACACAGAAAGTTAAAGGCTTGGGAATGGCTTAGATTTTTGAGACTGAGGCATAGACCTATAAACATAGTTGAATGTGTGTTTTTGACTTAAAATAACAAAATGCAACTTTGGCCATGCTAAACACTTTGAAATTTATCAAAAAAAATCTTATAAATATGACTACAACATTGAATACACTCTCCTCTTTATATATATATATATATATATATATATATATATAATATTTTTTAATTACTTTAAAGTTATTATCTATATTTATTTCTAAGTATGTCTTTTTATAGTGTTATATACTGAAACTATAAATGTTTATATTTGTTTACGTATCTTTTGATTCGTTGATTCACACACAAAAAACATTTATGGTTTCAAATTAGACCTAATTCTATACACATTAAAAAAAAACTAATTTTCTATATTTTTTAGGTAGTCATGGGGACCACACTATCAGCTATACATTGTTGATCATATTTCAAGCTCTATTGACTTTTGAAATTAGTAAAATAAATAAATACTAATTAATTTATTTTAAAATATATATAAGTTGCAAACTAGATGATCTTATCTAACTTTCTACCAAAGGGTTTTAAAAAACTATACGATGCTAAAAAATGATGGGCCACATAGAAAGCTATCTATTCTATTTTTCTAAAAAAAGTACTACCTCTTTAAATTTTGGATGTTTGACCTACTTATACTTGACCATTTCAAAAAAATATAGTTTAGAAACAAGACTCAAAATGCTACAATTCATGTTCCTATGACATCTTCAAATTTTGAGTTTATGTGTCTCAAATAATCCATACAAGTTGAGGTTTCTTATTTTTCATGTAAGACATGTCCACTTAAGACCCTCTTTTGACCCCCCAATTGCATGCACTTACCCTCTAATTAACATTTAGTGCTAAAATAATGCACTTGTGACCACTCCTTATACACACTTATACTATGCTCAATTCCATGGTTCTAAACCACTATTCCTCTACTTTTATGCAGATGATCCTTACCCTTGAGAAACTCTAATACTGAATATTCATAATCCTCATTCCAAGAAGCCCAGGCTCACTATTATACTAATTCATGCTTATAATTTAGTTGTCTCTACTCCTCAGATGAGGTCACTCCATAATAATTTCATTGACTGGTATTATGTGAAGCCACTAGTTTTATCTTCCCACCTAACATCATCTAATTTATTAGATTAAAATTCACCTAACAAGTCATACCATAAATTTCTCAAGTCTCATTTAAGGAAAATCTAGTTATTTCACTATATAAGCACATTTATATTCATTTATTAAGTAGTTCAAAAGAGGCTTCCATATAGTCAACACCAAAATTATTTTAACTACACACTGAGAGGAAAACATTTTTTTTTCTTAATTTTGATTCCATACAGTCCAAGTAGCCCTGATCTAAATCTGGATACACCTCCAAGGTCACAATTCTTTGTTGAAGTATATACTATACTAGGATTTCAACAACATATAACATTACACCAGTATTTATTTCACATCACCATAGAATGGGAGAATTACATGGACTTTGATCCCTCTTCAAAGTATTGGTAAATAGGCAATGCACAACACATTTGGCCTAAAATTTGACCCCTAACTCATTTTCCCATTTTACTACATTTATTATTCATTGTCATCGAGCTAGTGCTCAAAGTGAAGAAGAAGGCACATAGTAGATCCCACAGCAAATCAAATAGATTTGATCACACACATAAGACCTACAAGTGATGGCACATCGATCTAAATCTACATAAAAGGAAAAAATCCTAATAGACATTGGTGCATTGTATAGGTGACAACACAGACCAACCTTGTTTGAATAACATAGCCTTGTCCCAAATCAAAATAGAGACATGTTCCTAATTCACAACGACTTAAACAATCCCAAAGTTGATCACATAGTCTCTATTGCAGTCTTTAAGATATGAGTGTCAACTAAGTTATTTGTCTTTTATACTTTCCCCTTTGAGCATATTTTTATAAATATCAAGTTCCAAATTAATCTTGTGTATTTATTGCATATCTTATACATTCTAATTTTACTCAATAGTTCATCATAATTAGATTAGATTATATTTATCCTAATCCCCAATTTTTATAAAGCACTACTAAATTTTACCAAACACTAATGTTATAATTATGATTGTTCATACATTATCTAATTATGCCAATTTTAAAATGATCCATATAACCAATAGCTAAAGTAAAAATGACATACATCATGTAATAATTTACAACGAAACATTTATGTTACATCCACATAAAAGTATGATATTAATAAAAAAAATGAGTAATATGGGAATAAAAAGAATCTACACTCCTATTGCCAGTATAGAGACTAATCAAAATAGAAGAATGGCAAAAATAACAATGCAGTACAACTAGCAGAAGTAAAATTGGGCATTACAATGCAAACTTTAACATGTTATCATGTGTATTGTAATGGCATTGGTAACAAGATTAAATCCATGGGGGTGATAGGTTGTAAGTGTCTATCACCTCTTTTCCTTAACCTTCACAAAGAAAATGTTCATCACCCAACATAATTTTTCTTATTTTTTACAAACTAGCCCTAAAAATTGTAAAATCACCACAATATTCACAAACATCACTTCAAGGCCTGGAATCTGATTGCACAAAGAATGTATTACCAAACTTTAAATGGTCATATATTTCACCCAAGTATAGCTTTGCTGATGAAACAAAAAGATTCCCCCACTAAATTTATTACTCTAGACACACCAATGGCATCAAAATTTTATAAGGAAACTTCTAATAGAAACTTTAAAATAAAACCTCAAATATCTAAATCTAAATAGATCAGAAAACTGACCCTAACCAGAATTAGATTGGAAAAAGGGGTCAATGTAAACTCAAAGGAATAAGGTAGAGAACTACAATTTTATCATAGAGAGCACCTATGCTTCAAAAATATCAGGGAGAAAAATGTATTAATACCAATCATAAAGGTCAAAAATTCAAATAAACGATCAATCCTCCCAAGAACAAGCTACATAGTGGTCAAGGGTATGTACACTAGGCATCAGAATAAGAATCCTTGTAAAAATAAACTATAAGCTTTAATGTGAAATGAAATTTTCACCATTTCAGCTAATTGTATTAAAAAATTAATGCCTTTAAATAAGTTTCTACTTGATAACTATTCTATAATCTAGAAGTCTCACTTTTCCCTTTGTTGTGAATTTGAATGTGAGAAATGGAAATGAGATAATACATCCCTAATGAATAGGGAAACTCCTATTAAATATCCATGAAAAACTCTCCTAAGCTAATCTAAAACTAACCATCTAGCAAATAGATGTGAAATTATTTTGTAGATTTTTCAAAATGAATAACATATATAGGGTTAATTATTAACTATATGATAAATGCCTATCCTAAGTACCCTAGACATCCATATCATTTTGCGTTATAGAAACTAGTCCATCCCAAAATATAAAGATGCAAAAGAGGCATGGTTAGCATTTTCAATCACTTGATGGTTTTTTTAGAGATGAGATTATTCATGCTACTATCATCAATTAGAAAATCCAATAGTTGCTTTTGCATCTAAATCTATGAATGGAATAACCATTATTCTTTAACATCTAGTGTTATTTTTGTGTTTTTTGTTCTAAGATGAGTAGATTCTAGGATTGACTCAAATTTGATACCCTCTACTTGTACATGCATAAGCAAGATTTTCTACCCATGGAAATTTAGATTGGAGTAGATATTGGTTTTATGTTTATCACACCATTTACATGTCTTAAAAAGTTTTAATATGTGTCTTATTTGGCATAGGTTTTACCTTCATATTGGACTCTTCCTCAATTATTATCACATAGTGATAGGCTTCATATAGTATTTGACCTTAAGTAGTTTCATTTTGGAATGGATAAATGGTCTTAAGCCTTTATGGTACTTGACAACTCTATGTTGCTTTGAATCGAAGAAGCATATTTTTACATATAGGTCATGGAAGGCATCAGTGTATGCTTGGAATAATTGGTTGTCTTTGACATAGTTGTTTCCACTTAATGTAGTAATCACCATAGATATCTTTCAGATAATATTCATACTTGAATTCTTCTAGGAAAATTTCATAGGTTGGGTAAGACTTGTCTTCTATCTATTCTTTCTCCCATAGAGTCCAGGATTTACATCACTCTTAATGGGTGGATAAACTTTCAAAATGCAATATTTATCTTCATTATAAAATTCATTCATAGGAAAATATGAATCTAATTCATCTAACCAATTATCTATTGTATATGCATTTATTTTTATCTCAAACATAGAAACGTCTAAATTTACTTGAAACCTATAAGGACCCAACCACCAAAATATTTACTTATTTTTTTAGCTAATAGAACCACATATTCAAGCAATTTATCAAACTATTTCAATAATTATATCTTATGTTCTTGAAGAACCTTTGTAATCTCATTATTAATCATCAAATGGATTCCATATTAATTTTAGTTGTCTCTAACCATTTGAACTTTACTAAAACAACATGGTATATATTCTAAGATATCTTGTGGTTTTAAATCAAGCTTAAAATAATTTGACCTAATTATTTGAGACATAAAATATTAATCACTCTGATGTCAATGATATAAATCCCAAGAGATTCAGGGGACAACACTCTAAATGAGGATTTAGATGAGTTGTATTCCTATGTAGAAGAAATATTAAATAAGATGGAGAATAGAATTGAAACCAAAAAAAATATTAGTATGTGTGTTATGTACATGCCATACCTTTGAGAAATATGTATGTTTTTTGAATTTATACTATCTAAATGCTATCTAAAGTTACAAATATACATACATATAACACAATGTTGGGAAGGCTAAACAACCATCATTGAAGTTGAACCCATTCTAATTTCATGTTTGACTCTTCATCTTCTAATTGTTATATGGGTTGACTAAAAGGTGTGAAATATGATAATAAATTCTTTGGCATAACATGAGCTTTAAAGTCCCACTTGTCATGGCGTAGAATCATGTGGAGTATCTGCATGGCTATTATGAGTTTTATATGTTTTCCATAGAGACTAAGTTATGTAGCATTTTTAAAAGTGTCATGTATTTGGTTGATGTTTTGTAGAGGTTGTGCCATGGAGTTTGTTGGTGAATTACCATGAAGGCTACATATATTATTCATATGTTTGTTGCATAAAATGTTGAGTTATGTTGAATTGTGTTAAAATTGATCATAAAAATTTGGCACATAACATTACTCCTCAACACAATGGCTAAACACTTTATGCTTATGTGTTTTTCACCTATCGGGTGAAGTGTATAATGTGGTTTTATGAGTTGTGGGACATATTTATTAGTGTTTAAAAAAATGTGCATGATGTTGAGAGATATGTGGAGGTGCTTATACATAGATTTGAGAAGAGTTAGACAAGTAACCAATCCACTCAAGGTAATAGCATAGTTCTAGGTGGATCTGCATTGGGCATCAAAGAAAATTAACTACACACAAACCATACCAAGGAGCCTACCCAAAAAACCTCTCACAAGATGACCAATAACTTAGGGGTATATCACCCAAGAGTACACAAGGGAGGTTCTAGGTTTGGGTCTTAACTAGTTGATGGAAATTAACATAACATGCTCTACAAATTAGATCAACTTTAGGTACTAAATTAATCTTGAATTCAATATCTCACTAGGGGTTATTCTAAGTAACTTTCTATGGAAAACAACCATGGAATCCTAAAGGATAGGGAAAGTATCAAGGGTAATCTCCTCCAAATCTCCCTTAGAATTATCACTCACCATAATGGAAAATAGGTAACACCCATTCCATGTAATTTTATTAAGCTATATAGTAGATATAATCTGAAATGAAACCAACCTCTTAATCCCTAAAAGGAACATTTCAACGACAAGGTCATCAAAACACTCAATGACCTTGTTATAACAATGCACTTCATATTAATGTTCCTATAAATAATCCATACATATAATGACATCATAAGAACCAAGTAGTAAGATGTTCAAGTCCAAAGTGGTGGCAAAATATCCTAATTCTAGCACACAATATCTCATTAACAATCCAACAAATTGCTTCACCATTATGGCCATCCAAACCTTCTAACAATCTACATGCCTATATGTCACTAGCCTACATCGATTCAAAATTAATGGGGAAATAAATGAGTTTCATGATCATGGATCAAACAAAAAAAATATTGAAATGCCATTGATCATACATAATGACTCAACTACAATGGCATGGTGTTATACTTGGAGAATCTTGATCATTGCATAACTTATGTGGTGGGAACCTATATTACCCACTGTCTACTCTGAATTTAGTCTATTATACCTTTCTATAGCTACATCCATTTGAGGGAAATATATAACATAATGGACATGTGCTCTACAAACATAACAAGTAACTAAATACAAACCTTGCAATATTTATGACACACTAGCTCATTGATAACCTAGACCACTAGAGCTCACAAAAACTACCATGCTTGACTATTGGGTCCTTGTAGGTCCAAAACCATGTCTCTATGGTCTCCTATCACAACCCTCTCCTTTGACTACCACATACATCCTCTCTTCCTTTGAATGGCTTGTTGATTTTGGAACCACTTGATCTGGGGCCTAGGAGGAGACCCAATGGGCAACCATACTAAATGGATTAAATGGGTTATTTCAGAAATGTATATTGAATGATAGATACTAAAAGATATATCAAAGTGTAGTAATACAAGGGACATAGAAAAGAAGAGAATGGAAACTATAGTATAAATTTAATTTCAAAGTTGTAGTCAATATTTTTTACAAGATCTAAGGGGTTGGATGTGTGACTTTTATACTTACTTATCTATATCTATTTCATTATCTTATTACAAAGAATAAAAGAATTTATTGATATAAATAAAGGAAGATGATGCATCAGTTGAATCATTATAAGAGTTGGTAACAATTGATTCATAACTAACCATTTTATTTTGTTTTCTTATGATATCTTCAATATTTAGTGATGTGTGGTATAGTACTAACACTCTACTAGTTGTGTGGCATCGTAAAAAAGGAGTTATAACTTCACAGTATACACATGTATCCTTGGGATGATGTTGAAGTTTTTGGTGAAGATGACATATATCATACAGTAACTAAATTGTGCCATAAGTTGATCAAAGGCTTAGATCCTCCCAGATCAATCTACCCTCCTTGAAAAGTAATGGCCCTTATTGTTTATTTGTAGTTACAGTACAAGATTTGGACTTGACCTGCTTTGACAATATAAAAGAGAGGGATCTATTTTTAACATTTTTGTTTGAATATAGTCTCATTTACTTGATCTTATTATGTTTGTATGTTTAAATCAAGATTAATCTATATTTTCTTAAGTTTTTATTTAATATCTACAATTATCAAGGTTTTTTTAGTAGTTTCAGCTTCGACACTAAAGTCTAGCTCAATGAGCTAGCATGCTAGCCCATTCACATGAGGGTTAGGTCTTGCATTGCTCACCCAAAGTGCATAGAAAAATATTAGTTCCCATAGGTTTTGAGGCATAGTGTTGATGTCATATTCATATTATTCTCTATGTAATTTTAGACATATTTGATTCACAGATATATTACCTTGATCCTTATTCTTGGGTTGATTAATACTATTACATTGATTATTGCCATCTTATAACAACATTAGTTACTATAAAATAAATGGTATAATGTATATATATAACTTTACACACAGTCCACACTATCATTCTTCATAACACAAGTTTTATCAATCCTGTTATATATATTATGCTCAAAATAAAAGGCGCATTACAATATCATTCAAAAAGGGTAAAGATTCATCATATTGTTCTACCAACAAGGATTCATCCTTGAAAATATATTACTATAGGGGTATTTATACTTATTTTTCCCTGACCAAGTGTCACAATTATTTATGGCCTAAAGAATTGATGCATGAACTCTTAATAGACTAAGATTCATGGCACTTACAACTAGTTCTTCCTTAAAACCCAAGCCTTAGTGCCCCTAGATCCTCACTCTATGCTAAAACTTGGTAGCCATGTGTTCATTTCCTTATGGGAACTTCCAATCCATAAGGTTGAAGTGACCCATGTGAATCATTCTTCCAATTGCTTCCCACTTTCCATGTACTCCCCTAGTCTTCCACTTTTATTCTGAGTCCTATGTTTTTAGATTCCTTGTGACTTGTTCTCCTCTGACTGGGTCCTCTCACACTAGTTCTCCCATGACATTGTCCTCTTTTACCCAATAGGTTCCATGCTATGATGTTTTTGTGTATATTATTTATGCACCATAGTTCTCTCATACCATGTTCTTTCCATGTCATGCTAGTCCTATGCCAAAATGGGAAAATGGTCCTTCTACATTGTGTTGGTCCTAAGCCAAAATCAAATAACACTTAGTCAAAATTTAGGGGCCAACATCACCCCATATTACACTCTTAGTTCATCTTGGACTAAGTCACTCTAGCATTTTTCAAAAATTTGGGCCCCTTCTGTTTGAGTTCCTTCTTCAGATTGTCCCAATGGGATAATGCCTCAAGAAACTTCGTAGTTATTCTCTCTATGGCCTCCTTTGATGCTTTTATCTCCTCAAGTTGGCTCAAATTCTCACTGATCTTCTTCACCTATTTGTTCAGGGCTGCGATGGCATCCTTTTGTACATCTTTGAATGTAGATACCTCTTTTTCAACTTATCCTCAGAGGGATACAAAACTAGATTTAGTTATTGATGATATTTATTAATGATGTCCTCCATCATCTATGCATCCCTAAATTCTTCAGCACGTTAAATGCAATCCTTTATTAAGAGTGTGGCATCAGTTTCATGCTACCTCAAGTCCTCTTTAGCTTAGATTTGAGCCTCTAAGACTTTATTCAGGCATGTGAACTGCATAAAAATTCCATCCAAGATGGGGATAACTTCCCAACTCTCTCCAAAGTTTGATTAAATATGTCAATAACCATGGTGAACTATTTAGTTAATTCCATTCCCTCATTTCTCAGTGCAGGTCACTCCTTGAACTTATTGAGTAATAGTTCCACTAGGGTCTCCATCTTTCCTATGGCATCCCCATCAAGAGGTACACCATCTACAAGCACTGGATCTTCTTTCAAAATTGTTTTATAAAGGGTTAATACCCTTAATTTTACCTCTATGGCCTCTTAGATATTTTGTTTCATTAAAGCCACTTCCTCGATGAGCGCTTGCTTTTCTGCAAGTATTTTATTATACATGCTTAAAACCTTGGCATGTTTTTTATCAATCATGCATGCTTCAAAATCTAAAAAAATATTTTGGTGTATAAAATCCATTCCTAGTTTCAAAAATTCAGCACTTGTTATAAGTGGGGTGAGATTTATTAGATCAACCCTCATTGATTCTGGTAGTGCTGAGGCATTTGGGTCTAAAGCGAGACTATCTTATGAGAGTTTGAACTCACACTCCTCATTGTACATCTTGAGCAGGAAAGACACATGCATCCTGGTTTTAGGAGTCACTTTCTTAGGATGGAAGTATAGCCAAAGATAGAGTCTTTTGTCTTCAATGTCAAGCTGGTAATGTTCATGTGTAATGCCCACCATTCCTTCATCATCTTGCCCTTCTATCTCAATCAGATCCTTCCCCTTATTTGAGTTATGCTCAAGCTTAGCCTCCTCATGGCCACTAGTAGCCATCTCACTATCTTTCTCATATTCCTTGTCATTATACATTATTTTAGCATTAAGAAAGGAATCATTAGATGTGGCCTTATCCTACACTAGGGAGGGAGTTTTATCAAAATATAAACCTGAGCTATGAATCTTCACCTCAAAAATGTCTAGTTGGGGTACTTGCCTTGGGGGATGCTAGTAGGTAGCTCTTGCAGTAGTACTTGGGTGAAATAGTGGAGGTGGAGAAGGTGGCGGAGATAGAGGAAGAGTCAAATGAGGAGATGAAGGTTGGGGAATCAAAGAGTGTGGAGGCATAGAGTTTGAAGGGGATGGAGAAGTGTGAGGAGGAGATGGAGAAGTGTGGGGAGGGGATGGAGATGGATGAGGTGGTGAGGGTAAAGGATGAGGTGGAGGTGGAGGTAGAGGTCGCATGAAGGGATGGTAAGATGGTTTAGAAGATTTCACCTCTACCATATTTTATCACTTTTGGGGGCCCTATTGCCCACTTGTACTTGCACCCATATATGGTCACTTTTTCTTCTTCAAAGGTGGTGTTAGAGGGAATTTTTCCTTAGGGTCTCCACCCTATGGGTTCTTATGGGGGTGGAGCATGTAAAAACAACGTATGAATTTGCTCCTTGACCAAAGTTTACTTGACCTAGATGTTAGTCAGGTCCATCTCCAACCTTTCCACATAGGCCTTCTTACCTGGATATACATAAAAATTTTGAAGAGTGTGAATCTTCATGTCTATACTCTCAACCTAAAAATAGATAGGCTGCACATCATATATCTAATTGATAGAGTCTATGAAGTACCATGTGGAGAATGCATAGGGAAACTTGAGCCATGTTAAAATCTCTCCATATGGATTCATACATATCCATGCAAGGGAGAAGTGTTGCTTTATAGTGAACTATGCCTAATTTATAGCCAAAGGGGTAAGTCCTTTGAGATGTGCCACTCATTCTCAAGAGTTTCCTTCATCCCATAAAACTAGTACCTCATCTTGATCTTATATGAGGAGATGATCTACTCAGGTCACATGAATGCCTTGTAGCACTCGGTGGAAGACTTTTGTGTGGGAGGGTATACCCACTTCAACACTTCTAAACTTTAATCTGGTACTCTAGTCTCATTGAAGACCAATAAAAGGAGGATTACCCCCTAGGTGAACTTGTACTTCAATTTTTGATGGGCTCCCTCCACATCATAAATAATCTTATGGATAAAGTACAGGGCCCAATTATACTTTAGTCCCTACGAGCCCTAATGGGTAATGTAGAGGTGCACTGTGCCCACCTCTATCCATTGATCTATCCCTCCATTCTTGGTTGAGATGATCCATGCCATAACTTAGAGGGTGAGATCTTACAGGTTCTTGATGTGCATGGTATACCCATGTTTTTGATACATCAATGTTGTGGTGGTATTTTATATCTCCTCAGTGTTGGCCAAGTCATCAATGACCCTTAACCCCAAACACTATAGCCCCATGACCCTGCTAATCCTTTTAGGGGTGATCTTCATACTACACCCAGTGAAGTAGATATAGTCTTCATGGATACATGAAAGGAGGGACTATATCACCTCCATGGGCTTACATAAATAGGGTAATTTAAAGAGATAGAACAATCTTATAGCATCCAGCTAGTTGAATATTGTTAGGGCATAGACCAATTGGTTCCTTGTGTTGGTAGTTTTGACCTAGTAGTCATTTTGGAGCTTGGCCTCATTCCTAGGATGGTGGTGATTGTAATCAAATATTATATAAGTCAAGACCTTAGAGACCTAGTTCTTCACATGTAAGACTGAGTTTGGGTACTACATCTCTTTTATTAATAGAGATGTGGGTAGGAATGCTTGGGCCTTCTATGCTTCAAACATCTGTGCTTGCTTTCCTTTTTGCACCATTCTTTCCTTCTCTTCTTCCACACATTGTCCCTCTTCTCTTTTCATTCTTTGGGTTTGTTCTTTCAGGTGTTGCACTTGTTCCTCTAAAGTCTCTTCCCTAATGAGGACCTAGTCTCCTCTACTCACCTCTTCCTCTTCTAGTATCATTGGTAATCTCTCAAATCGTTAGGCCTTTTTCTAAGGCCGTATTACCCTTCAAGGAGCCTTAAGGTTAATGTGTAATCATACCACATTCTCAAACAAATACATGGTTGTAGGTTATTACTTTAGCTTCTAAGCTTAAACCGTATTTAATGGTAGACCTACAACCTATAACTTTTTAAAATTAATTTTTTTTCCACTCAAACCTGACTCTGCATCTCCCTTCTCAACCTTGGTGATGACCTGCATGGTTTTCTAATGATTTGAAAACTCTTTTCTTTTCTCTAGATGTGATTAACTTGGCTTTATTTTTTGCTTGATCTCAACTCTGATAAATGCAAGTTAAATGCAAAGTTAAGTGTGAAATGTGTTTAAGTTACCTATTTACAGGATCCAAGAGGGGTTCACCTTTATTAAATCCCCTTTGTCACCCATCACTTCATGGTACTAAATGCAGATCTTTCAACAGCCACTACGTTTAAATCCTTGCATTTTACAATTAATGCCTTAACGATATTATCACATCATGTCACTAACATGCTTCTCACCATAACTAACCTAGTCACATTGATGGCACATCCCATCTCGTGCCTTTCTTGGAAGTGGGTGATAGTTGTATCCTACCATTTTTTGTGTGGTGGAAGATATCTATTGCATTTAAATTTTTTAACTTATGGCATGAACCTTACCCCTTAGTACCTTTAATGACTCATGTACCCTTATGACTTGTGCAGCCACATAACTTATGTACCCATATATCTCATGTGCCCAAGTAACTTGTGTGCTTTTAATTTTTACCTTTTTATGCATGACTTCTTACCCCATGCTAAAATTTTTCATGGTCCTCCATGAAAACAAAAAGAACTTGACAACAAATTTTTAAAAATTAACAATAAAAATAAGTTGTGTGCAATAAAGGTGGTACTTTTATTGAAAGGAATAAATCCTAATCTAATGCCATAAGCCTTATTGATTTACAAAAGTTTAGCTATTTTGAAGTGATTTATAGCTGAAGTCAACTTCCATTATAGTGCCCTAGGAGGAACTAACCATCTATCCTTTATAACTGACATGCCCTGATAGGTCAAATGCTATGTATTATAAATGGACCATCCCAATGGATGTAGAGCTTTCCAGGGTGGTGCACGAAATTAGATTCATACAATAATACCTTCATTCCTAGAGAAAAGAATTTGTTCTTTATATGTCTATCATGTTATGCCTTCTACATATGTTTCTCTACATCCTGGCTCTAATAAACAAGGAACAGGGTCTCATCTAGTTTCATTAAAGTGTCTAAATGTGCTTTTAAGCATGCCTCATCTTCTAGTTGTCTTACATGCATGATACAAAGGGATGGCACCAATAACTCTAATGGCATCATTGCTTCCTTACCATAGACCAAGTTGAATGGCATGTTATTATTTAGGTGCTTGTAGGTGGTTTGGTAATCCCATAGTCCTACAGATACCCTATCATTCCAATCAGCACAACCAACATTATAAACTTTCTTTAAAGTGGTACCTAGGATCTTATTGAAAGCTTCAGTAGTTATATTGGCTTGTGAGTGGTATGGTTTTGTCTTGTGGTGTGTGATCATGAACTCACCAATAAGATGTGAATTATTTTATATAAAAATTGGGTACCACAATCACTAGTGAAACTTTGGGGACATCCAAATTGAGTTATAATGTTCTCTGAGATGAACTGCATAGTATTAGCAATAGTATAATCCTTAGTTGGTGTAGCTTTAGCCCAGTACATAAGGTAGTTATTTATTACAATAATGTATTAAGAACCCATCCATCATCTCGTAGGAGTGATGGGACTAACAAAATCAATATCCCATTTTTCAAAGGGTTTCTGAGAAAGGATTACTCATAAAAGCATAGCATCTCTTCAATTAGGATTACCTATGCACTGGTAAATGTCATATTTCCTAACATATACCTTAACATCTTAGAATAGAGTTGGCCACCATAGTCCTGCTAGTAGAAACTTTCACGTGGTAGTTTCTCTAGCATAGTGTCCTATAACAATAACCTCATGAACTTCTCAAAGTACATCAAGGTGATCATGTTACATTAAACAACATCAAATGACTTCATCATCATCCATTTTGTAAATATCATTTGCTATGAGTTTGAAGAGTGAGGTGCAAACCACAAGTTGTTTTTTTCCTGTGAGGTAAGAGATTTGAGCGTGGAGCCAGTGGTCAAGAATGTTGCAATGTTTTCCAACCCTTTAGGTACCCATGTAATGTAGAAGATCTATACATTAAGAAGACCATCATATATGACATGTGGTGGTTCTTTGTTCTTGATTCAGGATAGGTGGCCAGGTCCATATTTTTCCTTTCCAAGTTTCACCATAACTAAGAATTTGAATTCTTTGAATAATACAATCCAGTGATAGATGTGTCCATGCAGTACAGGTTTGTTGATAAGGTACTTCAAAGTCTCAAGATCTATATAAAAAATAAAAGCAGTGGTTAAAATACACTCCCTGAACTTCTATAAAGCATAGACCATTGAAAGAGCTTCACACTCTGTAGTGGTATAGTTTATTTCAACTGGTGTTACCTTTCTACTAATAAAGTAAATTAGGTGATCTAGGTGACCTTCACCCGATTGTGTAAGGATGGTGCCAATGACCATGCTAGATGCATCAACATGGACATGAAATGGCTTCATCTAATCAAGGAATTAGAGAATAGGAGTAGTGACCAACTTTTTCTTTTAGTGTTTCAAAGGCTTCCTTACAAGAGTAAGACCAGATGAAATGTTCATTATGTTTGAGAAGTTCTTCAAAGGGCACGAAAATCTTGGCATAACCCTGAATGAACTTTCTATAATAACCCATGTGGCCCAAGAAGGCATGTACCTCATACTAATTCTTATGTGTTGGAAGGTGAAGAATCATAGATACCTTTTTTAGGTCTACTAGGAGTCCTTCCTTACAAATAATATACCCTAGGAGTGTTGGGTGAATATTTTGTCACTAGCTGACTGATGGAAAAATAGTTGTATCAACCATAGCATAAGGAGATTTATGCAACAAAATGGGTGTGGTGACAATAGCCAAAATGAGATAAATCTCTCCTTTCAGTAAGGGGAGGTTTTGTATAATTTATATTATACTATATATATGCTGAAAATACACACAGGGGTGAAATCATACCATCCATCTCTCTTTTTTCAGAGATGATGTTCACAAAATAGAGGAGAATTTTAGTGTAATTATTGAAGGCATTTCTCTTCTTTTAGAAATGGTATTCAACAAACAGCAGGAATCCTTCTTGGGTAGTAACAAAAACCACAAGAAACCAACAAAAGCACAAAGTTTTTAATTGTCTCTCCTACTGATTAGGACAAAGTAACACAATTGGATTAAATGCAGCTCAAGGTCTGCACCTAAAACTAAGATAGAGTAAAGGATAATGAAGGATAAAGAGAGCTCAAAGTCTCTCTAGTATCCTTTACACAAAACACATACTGAAAACAATTATGGTAGCACAAAGTCTCCCACAGTTGGCTTCAGGACATCTTCTAGCTTACTTCCACCTGTTTTGCTTATTTGATTAAAAGGACAAGACTATATTTAGGAAATAGACATAATAAAAATTTCCTATATGACACAAGCTTATTCCAACACAAATTTTGAAAGGTCACTTGCTTTCTCATTCATTTAACAAAATATGATTAACAGTCTGAGCTCAAAGTCTCAAAATTGCCTTTTAATTTGGGCAAAGCTTCACTTCTGATAACAGAGAGATCTCCTTTATACAAAATGGGATTTTACAATATATAGCATTCCAAGAAAGACTTTGGGTGCTTCTTTTCATGAAAATGGCCCATGCTAAATTGAATGCCTTAAATATCTATGAAAGGGCCATGATGGAATAGGTCATCAGACTTAACTTTGGCATTATGAGTTATCTCAAATGTCCCTTCCTCAGCATGGGTTGTCTGGTCTTCTTAATGATACTTACATAGCTATCCATTCACCTTTAATCAATGAAGAAAAATGGGCTGCATCCTTGAATGTTTGTGTTCCCTGATGTCTACTTGGTGGACTGTTCCACCTACTAGAAATAACTCCCCTGTAGATATTTCTAAATTTTTTGTAGTCATTTCCCCCTTCCTTGCCATGTTTTGTCTTTCCTTGGAGATCTAAGCTCTCGAGGCTACCTTCTCACTTTCTACTGGTCTTTTGGCTCCTTTTTGGGCTAGTCGTTGAACTTGTTCTCAAGTCTTTTAAAAATCAATGGCTATTCCATTACCCTAAATTTGACATCTGCGGGGATGTCATTGGTCACTTTTAACCTCTTTGAACCTTGAACCTTGAACTCTTTTGGTTCAAAGTTCAATGGTTTAATTGTTCAATGTTTTTGTGAAGGGCCGCATTCACTTTCTTTTTCTTCTTCGATTAAACCATTTCTTTTAACTTCTTTCTGGAAAATTTCATTTCATCTACTCGCTCGAAGCTTCCATTCAAACTTTGAACTCTTTAAAACCTTTAAACCATTTTGGTTCAAGGTTCAACGATTCAATGGTTCATTCTCTTTCTTTGAAGCCTTTTATTCTCTAAGTCTATCAAACTTATTGAACTCATTAAACCTTGAACCTTTTGAACCATTTTGGTTCAAGGTTTAACAGATCAATGATTCAATCTTATTTCTTTGATTTCTTTGAAGCTTTGAAATCTCTGTATTTTTTAAGTCTGTCTAAGTCTTTTGAACATTTAAACTCTTTGAACCTTTGAACTTTTTTTGGTTCAAGGTTCAACGGTTCAAAAGTTCAATCTTCGCTCTTTGATTCCTTCTTTTCTTTAAGTCTTTTAGACTTATTGAACTCATTGAACCTTGAACCTTCAGACCATTTTGGTTCAAGGTTCAATGGTTCAATGATTCAATGTTAACTCTTCAAAGCCTTCTTTTCTTTAACTTCATCGAAGTCGTTGAACCTTTGAACTCATTAAACCTTTGAACTTTGTGTAGGTAGGGTTCAATGGTTCAATGGTTCATAGTGGTTCATTTTAATTTTTTGAAGCCCTCCATTAAGTCTTTTGATTGAACCTGGGTGTTGAACCATCCTCAAAACATGAAAGAAAAGTTTTAAGTGTTTTGAACTTCTTTTAAAGAAAGCGTGCCTATTGAACTTGTGACTTCCTTAGCTAAAAAGGCTTGAATATTTAAAAAACTCAACTGCTCAGAACATTTTTAAAGAAAGAAAGAGAGCATTTTGGCTTGCATGACCAAAATGGTCAGTATGTTGTCTACAAAAATAAGTGACAAATTTTGGGAACAACAGCTAGCTCCAATTGGGGAACTTCCATTGATTGAAAACTAAAGTAATTGAAGGGAGTAGAAACCAAAATCTCAGTGCCTTCAATTTTTGCCATTGGGATATGGAGTCATGCTTACCCAAAAATAAAGGCGCCAAAAACCAATGGTGCCAAAAAAAAATGAAAAACACAAAACAAAGAAAGACTATACAAATATACAAATGGACTTATCTGATACTTCAAGGATTGAAGTGCTTCAGATGCTGCCCACTATGAGGCAAATTAAATGGCATTCCATCTTAATATCTCAGCAAAAAACTATTTTCACATTTAAATGATGAATGGCAAATGGGCCTCTCCATAAGGAATCAAATTTTCTATGCATTCCTTTTGGTTCTCTCCTCTTGTCCCATAATAAGACTTGATCTCCAATCTGAAAATCATGGATCTTTGCTTTCTGGTCGAAGAGTCTCTTCACCAAACTTTGATGTGCATAAATTTGGTCCACCACCATAGTTCATTGCTCATTAAGCTCAATCAAGCACATGATCCTTTTGTCGATAGAACTTTCAAAAGTTGAATCTTCCACTGCCTTTGCTAACTTTAACACTGGTAATTCTAGGGTGATTGGTATCTCTGCATTGAGACCATACAAAATTTGGAATGGGGACATACCTATAACCCTCTTGGGTGTAATTATTTCTACCCATAAAGCATCAAGCAATGTTTTATGCCAAGTTTTTTGACTGTCATCTACCAGTTTCTTGATAATGGTCACCAGGTTCTTGTTGCTTGATTTCACTTGTCCATTTCTTTGCAGATAATATTCAAAAGAGTGGGAGAGAATAATTGCATAATTGTATCAGAACTGGGTGATCTCATGAGAAGAGAAATAGGCTACATTGTTTGTTATAATATTATTTGGGTCCCTAAACTTGGAAATGATGTTTTCCTTGAGGAAATTACATACCACCTTTGAAGTGGCATGCTTGACTGGAATGGCTTCCACTCACATGGTAAAGTAGTCTGTGGCTATGAGGAAATAATCATGTCCAACACTTGAGGATGGATTTACAGTGCCAATAAAATCAATTCCCCATTATTGAAATGGCTCTTCTATTACCATAGGCTTGAGAGGTAATGCAACCAGCTTGGGTTTGCCAACAAACTATTGACACAGCTCGCATCTATGCACCTAAGCGTATGAATCTTGAAATAGAGTAAGCCAATAGTACCTAGCTTGTAGAATCTTATGGGTAGTCATAGGTGCAGAAAAATGTCTTCCACAAGCCAACTTGTGGAAGGACTCCAAAAGTTTGTTTTGTTGCGCTTTATTCATACAACGAAGGAATACCCCATCAAGATTCCTCTTATACAGACCATTATCCCACAAGACAAAATTGGAAGCTTTCAACTTAACAGTCCTCTTTTATTTACAAGATAGGTGAGCAAGACACTCATCATAGGTAAGGAAATGAGCAATATTTGAATACCACTCATTCATAGTGGTGACAAAGAGAACTGTTGGCATGTCTTCAACTCTTGTTTCTTCATACTCTACTTCTTTTGGTATGTTATCAGCAATTAATTGATAGAGGCCTCTTCCCCACACAAGCTTCATTAGTTTGATAACAAGATCAAACTCCTAGATTTTGGTAATCCAATTGCCCCTTTTGGTCCCAAACTATTGCTAAGTTAGTATGGACTTGACTCTTGTATCAGGAACCAAAGCAACAGTGTGTGAGTTTAGGATATAAAAATGGAAGTGCTTTACTACCTTTACTATATCATAGGCATGCTTCTCCATGATTGAATAATTTAGCTCATGAGCTTTGAGAGGACAACTCATGAAAGATATGGGAGATTCTGCACCTTCTTTTTTTTGTTAAACCAAGATGGCTGAAAGCATATGTTCAGAAGCATAGCTATACATCATGAAGTTTTTGGTGTAATCAAGACAAACCAAAATTGGAGTGCGGGTGATAGCTTCCTTGATATCTTGAAATGTTGACTTGCCTTCTTTAGTCTAGCTAAAAGTGGCTTTGCCCTTCATCATATTTATAATGTGACGAGTCTTCTCTGTGAATTCAAGAATGAACCTTCACAAAAAATTTACCTTTCCAAAGAAAGAGTGAACTACAGTCTTACTATTAGGAAGAGAAAGCTCTTGAATTGATTTGACCCTTTCTAGGTCGATCTTTATGCCTTCTCGGGACACAGTGTGACCGAGAAGTTTCCCTTTAGCAACCCCAAAAATTGACTTCTTGAGATTAAGAGAAATACCATTTTGCCTACATCACTGTAGCACTTGTTGTAGATGATGCACATGATCAAGATGATGCTTAGAAAATACTATCAGGTCATCAAGATATACCACAATGAACTTACCCATTTCATTTCTAAAAGCAAGATCCATTGCTCTTTGGAAAGTAGTGTCAGCATTGATCAAGCCAAAAGGCATTCTACGATATGCAAAGGTGCCCAAAGGTGTTGTGAAAGTGGTCTTATGCTGGTCTACTTTGCCAAATTCTACTTGATTATATCCTAAAAATCCATCTAACACTGATAACATCTCAGTGCCAAGCACTGTTTGCAGTAGTTGATCGATGATGGGCAGGGGATAGTTGTCCTTTAAAGATGATTGATTCAAATTTTTGAAATCAACACATAGGCAAATTTCTCCATTCTTCTTTCTTACAAGGAATATATTCGCAATCTATGTGGAATGATGGATTGAGAAAATAATCCTTGCATTCAACATTTTTTGTATCTCAGACAAAATTGTGCCTGATATCCTGGGGTTATACTGCCTTTGCTTCTGCTTATGAGGTAATGACCTAATCTTGAGAGGAATTTTGTGCTTGATTTCTTCAAGTCTAAGAGATTTTAGATCATCATATGAATATGCCAAAACATTAATGTAATGGTGAAGTAGTGTAATGAATTTGAGTTTCTCATCAGGAGTGCAACAATTCCCAATGTTGACCATTTTAAGATTGTCTTCTATACTCAAATTTATTTGATCAAAATCATTGGAGGATTTAGAATCCATTTGTTGTTCCTTGATAAACATGTCATACTTGTCAAACAATTTCTCAAGAGAAACTAATCCTTTGGGAATTTTATTCCCTTTGAGTTGGAGGAACTCTTCATCAACTGTTGAATTTGTCTCAAGAGCTGATTTCTGCAGTGGAGATTCAATGCCTTCAAATTGAAACTTTTCAAAGCTGTCTCTTTGTTCTATAAAATCAATGATTTGGTTATCACCATTGAACACCTACCAATGGTCAGCATTATCAGGTACACTTGGTCAAAATACCAACTTGCTAGTGTATATGTCTTCTTTGAAATCTTGGTGAGGGACCAAGAGAGTCGCAGAGATGGCCAATGCATCTGCATGACTGTTGAATTATATGGGCATGGTAGAAATATTGAAAGCATCAAAGCTTTCAATGTAGTCCCACACCAAATTGTGATAATATCACAATCTTTCATTCTTAGTTTGGTACAAGTTCCTCACTTGACAAACCACCTGCTCAGTGTCTCCTTTGGCATGAAGGATTTTAACACCTTTATCTTGAGTAGCCTTTAATCTGAGCAGTAGCGATTCATATTCAGCAATGTTATTGGTGTTGTTGAACTGTAACTTGTATGCATAGGAGAATATATCTCCTTGAAGAGATATTAAAACAACTACAGCTCTAGAACCAATTGAAGCATTGTTGCCATCGAATTCTAGAATCCAAATATCATTAGACTTTGATCTTATTTCAGATTTTTCTTTGTTAAGAAGAGAAGATATTTTTTTATGTGTATTGCACCCTACCAATTCTTCTGATGTCTTATCTGAATATTTTGGATTGTCACTTAGTAAGCTTTCATCTGCTGAAATAGAAATGTCTTTATTAGTCAAAAAGTAATTACCCATGCCTAAAGACTCAAACAAAATTTGAGCTTCAGGGGATGATGTTTGGGTGATAATGTAGTTTACCTCCTTCACAGGAAGTAGCCTTTGCATGATGCCCTTGAAATGGATCCTCACCTTAGATAGGTCCATGCTTAATTCTCCACCAATGTCCTTACAAAAAAATTTCCCAAGAAAAATGTAGGAGGCTGAGACGTCAGCCACCAGGATTGTCATTTTAATTCTCTTATCTGAGAAGGCCACAAATGCAAATTAAGCATCTTTGATTTGTCCCAGTAGAGGCACATATTTTTTTTCCATAGATAAACATCTCCCAAAGGTCTTAGTCAATGTGAGATCAAGAGATTCTACCACCCTGGTAGGCATGACATTGTTAGATGCACCAAAATCAATTATGCAATTGTTTAGCTGATGGCCATTCATTAGTAGGGAGACATAAAATGGTTCTATCTTTCTAAGGGCAGCTGGAGGAGTAATCACAAGATTATTTTAGGTAGGTGTGTTCTTTGGGGGAACAAGAGTTACTTTCAAAAAAAATTGTCCTGCAGGGATGGTTTTATTCTTGACACATTGAACTAACTTATCCAACTGCTCAGGGTTGGATTGCAAGAATTCAAACTTAGACATTTGAATTTTGGTCTTTTTAACATGGTCAATTATATAAAATGACTAAAATGAATTTGAAACAGAGGAAGGTAGTCTATCAATCTAGTTTTTGTTGGGTGTAGGACTGGTCTCCAAATTTGAAATAAAAAGTGAAGGAATATTTGAGGTACTTACTTTTTTGTTGCTCACTGGGTCCTTTAATTGGAAAGGCAAAGCAACCCCTCATTTAGTAATTGAAATTGCTGGTTGAGATTCTTCACCTATTTTTCCTTTATCCTCTTGTTGATTTGACTAGTTTTGGGATCAGATAAATACAACATATGATCCATCAAATGCTTCACCTTTACTTCTGGGTTCATCCTAGAAATTTAGGAAACCAATGTTGGAGTCACCAGATGATTCTTCTTGGTTCTCTACAAAGAGATCAGCGTCATCTTCTTGGTTCAACTCAGGTTGAAAAAAAAATTAGATTCAATTTTAAGATAACCAACTACTGAGTTAGCTGGTGTTGCCTCAATGGCAAGCTTCCCTAGTGGGGGAGGAAGGCAGTTTGGTTGCCCTTGATTTCTAGCAGCATTGCCCTAATACGACTGGTTGGGAAATTTCCTCCTTGGTATATCTTGATAAGAAGGAAGAGTAGACATCCCTTGTGCCATTTTCCTTTTGAGAGATAGTAATTCATTTATTAGCTTTTGCACCATCAGATCAGTGGTGCATGTAGAAGAATATTCAAAAGATGAAGAAGATTTATCTCTGTTAGGATCTCTCCTTATCTTTCCTGCTAAGATATGGTCATCTTCAACCTCAGTCACCAAAATTTGAGCTGTATTAAGATCTATTTGGCCAGCTCATCTCAACAGGAAACTTACTTCAAGAAGTTGAGAATTGATGAAGAAGCATTTGAGATTCTCAGACGTCAATTGAGCAATAATAAGAATCCTATTCCTCAGCTTGTCAAATTTGGCAATGAAGTCTCTCATGGGTTCATGAGGCTCCTTCTTCATTTGTGTAAGCTGAGCTAGCAGGGCATGTGCATTTTCTGCAGGCTTGAACCTGGCCTCAAACTTGGCTTTGAGAGTGTTCCAGTCAGTCACTATTTGTGCTTACAGATGATAAAACTAGTCTACAGTAGCTCCTTACAATGTTTCCACAAAAATTATGAATACAATGTCTTCATATTCAATGCCTATTACACCATAGGCTATGAAAAAGGCTGAAATATGTTCATCAAGATAAACCTTCCCATCACCATAGAACTTGGGGAAATTTTTCCTTGAGCTACAGGGTAGCTCATGTAGAGGTGAGGTTAGATTCAGGGGACCAAAAGTATTACCCTAGGGGCCTCGAGCTGCCATGATATGGCTGTTAAAATGAGGGATAATAAATCTCTATGGGATATGTATGGACAAATCTCTGCTAGTAGAGGAAAGAGAAACATTGCCTAGTATTGGAGACCTCATGTTTGAAGGAGGAAAACTCCTGGTTCACTGAAGGTGAGTTTGTGGAGGAGAAAGATCAAAATTATTTTGATACACAAGCTCAAATACAGGGTCAATAATACCTTGAGATCTCTGGCTTCATGTGTATGGTGGATCTACCAGAGTGTAAAATGGATAAGGAAAATAAATGGAACTACTTCAATTTGAAGCTTGAGGCTTCAAATTTCTTGTTCTTCCCTAGTGGAGTTGCTAAAAATTGTTGGGTGAATATTCTGTCACCAACTGACTAACGGTAAAATAAGTGCATCAACCATAGCATAAGGAGATTTATGTGGCAAAATGGGTGTGGTGACCACAACTAGAATGAGATAAATCTCTCTTCTCAGCAAGGGGTGGTTCCCTATAATTTATATTATACTATATATAGGCTGAAAATACACACAGGGGTGAAATCATACCATCTATCTCTCTTTTTTTAGAGATGATGTTCACATAATAGAGGAGAATTTTGGTGTAATTACTGAAGGCATTTCTCTTATTTTAGAAATGGTATTCAGCAAATAGCAGTAATCTTTCCTGGGTAGTAACAAAAACCATAAGAAACCAATGAAAGCACAAATTATTTCATTATCTCTACTACTAATTAGGACAAAGTAACACAATAGGATTAAACATAGCTCAAAGTCTGCGCCTAAAACTACAATAGAGTAAAGGATAATGAAGGATAAAGAGAGCTCAAATTCTATCTAGTATCCTTTACACAAAACACAGACTACAAATAATTATGGTAGCAAAAAGTCTCCCATAGTCGACTTTAGGACATCTTCCAGCTTACTTCCAGTTGTTTTGCTTGTTTGATTAAATGGACAAGACTGTATTTAGGAAACAGACATAAGAACAATTTCCTAGATGACATAAGCTTATTCCAACACAAAGTTTGAAAGGTCACTTGCTTTCTCATTCATTTAACAAAATAAGATTAACAGTCTAGGCTCAAAGTCTTAGGATTGCCTTTTAATTCAGGCAGAGCTTCACTTCTAATAACAGAGAGATCTCCTTTATACAAAATGGGAGTTTACAATATATAGCATTCCAAGAAAGACTTTGGGTGCTTCTTTTCATGAAAATGGCCCATGTTGAATTGAATGCCTTGAATATCTATGAAAGGGCCATACTAAAATAGGTCATCAGCCTTGACTTTGGCATTCTAAATTATCTCAAATGTCCCTTCCTTAGCATGGGTTGTCTGTTCTTCTTAATGCTACTTACATGGCTATCTATTTATCCATTCGCCTTTACTCAATGAAGAAAAATAGGTTGCATCCTTGAATGTTTATATTCCTTAATGTCTACCTGGTAGACTATTCCACCTACTGGAAATAGCTCCCCTATAGATATTTCCAAATTTCCTATAGTTGTTTCCCCCTTCCTTGCCACATTTTGTCTTTCCTTGGTGATCTGAGCTCTCGGAGCTACCTTCTCGCTTTCTGTTGGTCTTTTGGCTCCTTTCTAGGCTTGTCACTGAACTTGTTCTCAAGCCTTTTGAAACTCAAAGGCTATTCCATTACCCTAAATTTGACATCCACAGGGACTTCATTGGTCACTTTGAACCTCTTTGAACCTTGAACCTTGAACTCTTTTGGTTCAAAGTTCAATGGTTCAATGGTTCAATGTTCTTGTGAAGGGCCGCATTCACTTTCTTTTTCTTCTTCGATTGAACCATTTCTTTGAACTTCTTTCTAGAATATTTCACTTCATCCACTCACTCAAAGCTTCCATTCGAACTTTGAACTCTTTGAACCCTTTGAACCTTTGGACCATTTTGGTTCAAGGTTAAACGGTTCAACGATTCATTCTTTTTCTTTGAATCCTTTTATTCTCTAAGTCTATCAAACTTATTGAACTCATTAAACCTTGAACCTTTTGAACCATTTTGGTTCAAAGTTCAACGGTTCAATGATTCAATCTTATTTCTTTAATTTCTTCAAAGCTTCAAACTCTCTAGATTTTCTAAGTCTGTCTAAGTCTTTTGAACCTTTGAACTCTTTTTGGTTCAAGGTTCAACGGTTTAACAGTTCAATCTTCGCTCTTTGATTCCTTATTTTCTTTAAGTCTTTCAAACTTATTGAACTCATTGAACCTTGAAACTTTGGACCATTTTGGTTCAAGGTTCAATGGTTTAATGATTCAATGTTAACTCTTCGAATCCTTCTTTTCTTTAACTCTGTTGAAGTCATTGAACCTTTGAACCTTGCGGAGGCAGGGTTCAATGGTTCATAGTAGTTCATTCTAATTGTTTGAATCCCACCGTTAAGTCTTTTGATTTAACCTGGGTGTTGAACCATCCTCAAAACACTAAGGAAAAGTCTTAAGTGTTTTGAACTTCTTTTAAAGAAAGCTTGCCTGTTGAACTTGTGACTTCCTTAGCTGAAAAGGCTTGAATATTTGAAAAAATCAACTACTCAAAACATTTTGAAAGAAAAAAAGAGAGCACTTTGGCCTACAAGAACAAAATGGTCAGTATGTTGTCCACAAAAACAAGTGAAAAATTTTGGGAACAACAAGGAGCACACCAAAAGGTGTCACAAATAGGGACTTCTTCAAGTTTAAGGAGATTTGCAATACCTGACAGTACTCAAGCATGAGTCTGAGATTAGCATAATGTTCCTTGACCAAACCATATACCATACAATCATCAAATAGACTTGGAGGAATTTGTGGATAAAGTCCTTGAAGGCTTCAACTACTATTTATGAAAACACTATTGGAGCATTTTTTAACCCAAAGAGCATAATGGTATAGGCAAATGATCCCCATTCTGTGGTGAAGGTTTTCTTAGGATGGTCTTCCTCAGCTATTTGGACCTGATGGTACCCTAAAAATCCATTTGTAAAGGATTATACTTCACAAGGGGTTGCACCATCGATAATTTCTTTTGTGAATGGCATTGGAAAGGGATTTCTCACACAAGATGCATTGAGTACTTGGTAGTCCACATAGATACAAATGTGTTCATCTTTTTTGATACTAATCACTATGGGACTAACCCATTCAGATTTAGTAATGGGAGTGATTACTTCAATATAGAGCATACTGTCAATCTCCTCTTTAATACATGCCTAGAGATTAGGGTTCATCATGTATGGTCATTTTTCACTAGTCAAGCATCATCGAATAGCTTGATGTGCATATTCCCTAAGGATGGGTGGACTCCATTTAATTTTAGTTCCTTTGGAAAACATCTTGATATTATTTTAGCAACTCAAATATTTTTATAATCTTTGTGTTAGTCTAATAGTTTCTAATTTTGGATATCTTTGGCTCTTGTTCTATGTCAATTTTGCATTGAAAAGTCTGAATAGGCCCATGATAGGAGTTGTATATTTTAGCAATTATGTCCTAAATAGTCCATGTACAAACATTCATAGAAACATCTAAATGGTTGGTTAGGGGGTTGAGTGAAGTAGATCCTTCACCTTCATCTACTTGGAAGATAAGCTTTTGCTTTCCCAAGTGAATCTCTTCATGTTGATCTTCATCAGGGACTGGTGTAGGTGCAGGAACTCAATGTGTTAAAGGCTCATTAAAGAAGTGTAAAGGTTCCTTAGGGTCCTGATGGATATGCCTCAAGTGGTCCTCCATGAGACTTGGGTCTTTGAGAACTGATTCACGTATGGTCTAGAGAGTGAGGTGCAAGTCCATCCTTGGTGATGAATAGGAGAGTGTCAACATCATACTCTCCTTTAGTAACTACCAGAACCTAGTTCCCATGTGTCACTCTTCATGAATATACTAGGCCCATGCCTATGTGCTTAAAGCTCCATAGAATGCATGCACCCATAAATACTCTGGTAAGTATGTTTCCTCATTTATCCATATTATCTCACAAGCTTCAATATGAGGTTCAGGTGCTTTCATGCCACTATAACTAATTGTTCCCCTGACCTTATTATTGTAATGGAATCTATGATGTATATCAGAGCATACTTGATGCTAATATAGAAGGTGATCTTTATGGGTATGCCACCATCTTGTAATGGTGCCATCAAAAAGGTGATCGAATGACCTCATCTAATTAGTTTTGGTGTCATATAATTCATAGAGATGATAGACAAAGTCACGTACCTACATTTATCCTTAAAACCATGGGGCTTCATCAAGTCTTTCCAACAGTGGTCCTTGCTAATCCAGTAAGGTGAACAAAATTGTGACATTTAAGAAGTTGGCACAAGAAGTTCTCTTGATTGTTGATGGTGATACACATCCTCCTAGTGATATCATAGTCACCATGGGTCCAATAGTTAAAAGCATTACTTGTAGTATCAAAAATAAACTGGTTATCAATCCATCAAAGAACACCATCTGGGGTGGGATCATGTTGTTTATCATTTTTGGTAGTGATATTATATATGCGGTTGATGTCTTCATCAACATTGATGGGCTCTATATAAGGGGGTCCTTATGCTTGATCTAGTGGGATTATGACACATTGATTTGTGTTCTCAAAAATAATGTAGTGGTTTTTAAAGCTTAAGTCTACATTGTTCTCATAACACCAAGGTCTTCCTAGTAGAGTCGAGTAATCATCAACTTTAACTAACTCCAACACCTCAAAATGTGATTTGAATGGCACTCTAAGTATGTCAACCATGGCATTCTTGAGAACCCCAATAGGCTATGCACGAGCCTTATTTTTCATGAATAAGACATGAGGTGAAGGCTGTAGCATTATACTAGATATTTTTCACTAAGCATCCATAGTGAGGACATTGACTTTCATTTCAATATGTACTAACATGTCCTAGATTACCCATCCATTAATGGCAACATTAACCAATATTTCTCTATCTTTTGAGGGAGTAGATGAAATATGAGTGTTTGGTTCCTCCTAATCCTCCTTTAATACCTCCACTTCCTCTTATACCACCACGTAGTCCTCCTCCAATGCCTCCGTTAGTAGTGTCATATAATTACAAGTTAACTAAGGTTGGGCTTATATTTTATCCTTGAAGATTGGGTCCTCCAAGCATTATAAGTTGTGCCATAGAATTCCCTTGAAGAGGGAAAGATAGTGTTAAATCTAAATGAGCATCAAAAGGCTCAATTTTAGTATCCCTTATCAATTCAGCTTCTGACTCCAAATTATCTAATCCCAATTTCAAATATGTACTCTATCTAACTCAAAGGCATGAGTGTGCACGATGTTGGGGGAGTTGAGTTGGTTCAAACTTGGTTCCTCAGCTCCTACCATCTAGCTTGTTTCTCCTTCATAGGATAGAAGTGGCATAGAACATGGTTTGAAAGTAATGGGATCCTCACATGTTTCTAATTCCCTATAGCTCCTAACAACACTCCTTGAGTTCTCTTGGTCTCTTACCATGCTGCTAACTCCCATGGTTCTTTATCGAGCTTCATCATACTTTTGTTTCCATAGTGCATGCTAGCTAGCTACCATTTTGAACCCACAATCCTCTATTAACCCCTATTATCCCCTTCCACATGTGAAACTCATGCACAAGAGGATATATCCTTATATCGGTATAGTTTCCAGTTTGAGATCAATAAATAACTTCTTAATTTCATAAGTAAAAAGCTTAAGATAATGACCCCATGATTCTTGAATAAATTAGAACTTGGCCTCTTTAGGACATGAATAAGTAGTGATAGTTTACTCTAAGATATAGCTATTTGGAACTCCTTTCCACAAAAATTTGACTACTCACATGCATGAAACTCCAAGTCATGATAAAACCCTTTGTCATTCTAGCATCCAAGACTGCCTCCATGCAAGATTCCTTGATCGTCCTTGAGCATATGTTATTATCCAAGTATGTATAAGAACTGAGACCCCTAAAAAGAAAGTTTTATACAAAGGACTATAGATATTTTTCTCCACCCACTATCTTAAAAATATTCTTGGCTCAAGATATCGAACTACAAAATTACCTTCAACACCAGTAACCCATTCTTCTATATTTTCCAACGTAATACATTCAAACATTTTCCCATGATTATGTTTCAAGTGCTTCAAGTCCTGGAAACAAAACTAAAATTTTGGGGTTCTTTTAGGAGTTTCAACTCTTGCACTGAAGTCTAGCCCAATGAGATAACATGCTATCCCTTTCATGTGAGGGTTAGGTCTCACGCACTCACCTGAAGCACATAGTAGAAGACTGGTTCTTGTAGTTTTTAAGGCACTGTGTTGATGTCATATTCATATCCTTCTCTGTGTAATTTTAGATAGGGATAGTGCATATATAGATTACCTTGATCCTTGTTCTCATGTCAATTAATAATATTACATATATTATTATCATCTTATAACAACATTAGTTACTAGAAAAGAAATGGTATAATGCATATATATAACTTTACACATGTCCACACTACTGTTCTTCATAACATAAGTTTTATCAATCCTGCTATATATATTATGATAAAAATAAAAGGGGCATTACAATATCATTCAAAAATGGTAAATATTCATCATAATGTTCTGCTAAAAAGGATTCATTCTCGTAAATAGATTACAATAGAGGTATTTATACTTGTTTTACCTTGACCAAGTGTTAAAATCATTCATGGCCTAAATAATTAGCGCACAGACTCTAAACAAACTAAGAGTCATGGTAATTATAACTAGTTCTTCTTAAAAACTTGAGCCTTAGTGCCCCCTATATCCTTACTCTATGTTAAAACTTGGTGTTCATGTGTTCATTTCCTTGCGGGCTAGTGTAAAACTTATGATCCATAAGGTTAGAGTGACCTATGTGAATCATTCTTCCAACTACTTCCCACTTTCCACATGCTCCCCTAGTCTTTTTCTTCCATTCTAAATCCTATGTTCTTAAGTTTCTAATGAATTATTCTCCTTTGAGTGGGTTCTCTCATTCTAGTTATCCTGCAACATTGTCCTCTTTCACCCAATAGATTCCATGCCGCAATGCTTTGCATCTATCAGTTATGTGTCATGATTCTCCCATGCCATGATCTTTCCACATTGTTTTGGTCCTACACCAAAATGGGACAATGGTCTTTTCACACCATGCCAGTCCTATGCCAAAATGGGACAACACTTAGTCAAAATTTAGGGGCCAACAAAGGTGGAAAATAATGGTGCAAGAGTTATGCATCAAAGATGAGGTGAAACCCAATAAAGTAAGGAATATTAAGCTCAAAATATTTATCTCCTAACTTTTTGGTGATGGTATAGGGCTCACACCAAATTTTATGAAGCTTGTGGAAAGGCCACATTATTCTTTCCTTATGAAAATGAAGCCACACTTGATCACCAACCTAAAAGGTGTGTGGTGTTTCATGTTGATCATGGTGTTGCTTGTACTTAGGATTTTACTATTGGATAATGGTCTCCACTATGCAAAATATTTTTAATGAATTGAACAATTTTTTCAACTTAATTTTGAGTTGGAGTTAAAATTGTTAAATCATATATAAAATAAACTACATTAATGGATGCCAAAGCTTTTTAAACCCAAGAAACCCTGAAAAGGATTATGTGGTAGAGTTGTGAAAAGATTTATTGTAATGGTGCAGATGAAATGAATAATTTCATCCCATATGTGCTTCTTATTTTAGTTTTACATTCTCATAAGATGCATTGTCATCATACTTACTACTTTCATTTGTCCATCAGTTTGAGGATGGAATGTAGTAGATTTATTCAATTGTGTGTAAAACATAGACCAAATTACTTTCCATAAATTTCTCAATAATATTATGTCCCTATTAGGAAAGTTATTTTATTGTATTCCAAAATGGATTCATATATGTTGAAAATATAATTGAGATTTTTCTAACGCTGATATTGCTTTCTTAAAATGTATGATAATTGTCATCTTTGAGAATATATAAACTACTACATAAACACACTAATTACCATGTTTGATAGTAAGTTCTAAGATAATGTTCATGAAAATATATTCCCACAATCTCTTTATAACTAACAAAGGTGTGTACATACCATTCTTATTGTTGAATAGTTTGGCAATTATACATATGGTACAAGACTTGACATGACAACATATAACATGAGATGTGGCCAAAAAAATTAATTATGTAACATCATAAGAGTATTTCCAATTACGAAGTGACTTGAAACCTTGATGAAATGATATTAACATATGATTTATCTTTACCTTGTGTTGTACCTATAACTACCTAAGATAAAATAGGATCCTGTCCCATAAGTAGAAATGTGGAACTTAATTTATGAAATGCAACTTTTGATATATATCTACAAATTATGTGTTATATGGATACAATTATAATCAATTTTTTATGTTATGACCAAATGCTTCAAGCGTAGTAAGGACAATTTGAACAATAGGTTGGCTTAAAAAAATTGCTACTAGATTGTCACTTCCCTTCTTATACTAGATGTTCAAATGGTAATGTTAAAGATAATAATACCATTAATGATTTGATCTTATTATAGCTGATTTTGAGTACACAAGAACTAAATTAGCTTGTGATTTATGTGGATCACAACCTCATTTCCAAAAATTAGTGCTTCTAATGCTTACATTCCTAGACAATGGCATAAATCTTATAATCATATGTGGCATAGTTCCTTAATGGTATAATGAATGTTTCACTATGGTAAACAATTGGGTGACCATGTTGAGTGAAAAATTATCCAAGTGTATAATCAGATGCATCAGTCTCTATCTCAAATGGTTTAAATATCATTTCAATTATCCAATTCTTTTTTATGTACAACTAACTAGATGAAACTTGCTTTGGTACAACCTTTATTAACTTGGTTTAAAGGCCAAGTCACATGGGAGAAACCAAGTACAAATATATTATATAAATTTTATAACCCAAAGAAGTTGTGATTCTATGTTAAATTCTATAGTCAAGGCCATCCCTAGATGAATTTAATTTTGGTCGAGTCCAAATGAACTCCTTGTCCATCTACAATGTATCCTAGATATTATATCTCTCGCATAGAAAATGAAAATTTATCCATATTAGAATAAAAATTATGTTGACACAAAGTGCGAAACACTTGTTTAATATGACACAGATGTTCATCCCATGTTTTTCTAAATATTAGGATGACATCAAGGTAGAATACAACAAATGAAGTGATATAAGGCATGAGGATGTCATTCATCATCTGTATGAATTTGGTAAGTGCATTATTTAAGTTCAAGGCATAACTAACCATGAAAAAAAAAGTATGTTTGTACCCCTATATTACTCATATTAACCTATGCCTCAATGTATAAGCTAAATACAATTTATCCTTCGTATTGATATTATCAGAATATCAAATATTGTACTTTTTATATTTGGCATATACTTAGATTCAATATTTCTTATCAGAATATTAGTAGAATATAAATTCATTAATTGACCTAATTTTTTGAATAGATTACTCATTATTTGATTAGGCTACTCTTTCATATATTAATACTTGTTTTTAAAAAGGCTAAACATAAATCTTCAATTCATAAATTCAACAACTGCACCCCTTTTGGTTGGAGAAAAAATATTACAATTTTATTGGTTATGCCTTTTTCAAAAGAAGGTTGTTGTCAAATAAAACTCTTTCTCTTGTAAAAAAACATTAATGCTAACCAACAATAGGATACACCTTTCTTGGGAAGAGGAATATGGTTGGTTCCATCTAAAACTTAGATTAGAAAATTGTTATAAAATAAGATAGAACACATTTATTAAGGGGAAACATGTTTTTTCGTAATAGGGGAATGACATTTGCTAAGAAGGAGATAAATCGTCTTGTTTATAAGAGGACAAAATTTTGTATATTAACCTCTCAAACTAAAAAAATGCCCACCCCTCCCACTCCCCCTCCTCCTCGAGAAAGGATATGCCATATAGAGGAGGAACGATGCCTTGTTGGATGCTGGCAATGAATTGAAATAAGGTCTTGGGAGCTAAAGATTGTGTAGGTGAGATGACATTATAGGATGAATTAAAATTAGACACAAGTTGGTTTATTATTTACCTTATGTTCTATTAAAATATTAGGTTGTGTTTGAGCTAATGAAGTCATCCAATACTTATCTTTTTTTAAAGTCTTTATCTGCTTATAATAGTTATTAGTTTTATTATCCTCTCATGGATAGAAAAATAAGTTATACTTCAAGTTTAAGATTTAAAATAGTGGTTGTTCTTGGTCTATGTTAGTTCATAATCTGATATACTCCATCAAGGAAGTCAAATTCATGTTGATTGGGGGAAATTACTTTTAGTCTCTGAGTTTCTTGTGTAATAGCGTTAAGCCAACTCGACACTACCCAATTATTGTGCAATGGTTTAACATCCTCATAATTTGAATATTAATTTGCTTCGCTCATGAAATTATGAATTAACTGTAATTTATGAATTAAAATATTAAGAATATGAATAGAAACATGGTTCAAATGACATAAAGTTGCTCTAAAGTTTGGATTGAGATTTTATTTTAAAATTGATTGGAAGAAAATATGAGTGTCTCATATGCAATTCAAGTTGTCAAATGTACAACAAAAAATAAAATATAGAGAGCAAAATTTGAAACATAATTTAGGCTATATGACTTTAAATAAAACACATAAATACTTAAATTAGAAGCCACATCTTATTTTTAATTAGAGAAAAACATAAATGAATATCCTAATATCTGTCTTAGTCCAACGTAACTGGTCATACCTTTAGCCAGCCAATATTGACTTATTTTTTTATCTTAATAGTAAACTTATTAAAAAAAACCACCCTATATATAATATGCTTTCCCTTTAATAGATCATACATCAAATCCTATATATTTCCAATCGGAGTTAAAATAATACGCCATGGGAACATACAATTTGAAGTATCTAAGTAAAATTTGAAGACATTATTTTTAGCATATGCAAACCTAAAAAATGTTGAGCCATAACATTGACCTAGTTCACTTTTCCTATCCTTCACAATGTTATTGTATAGTCATCCTAATCCCAAATGTTCTCATTTCATGCACCATTAAAATAAGAATGTGGTTTAGAATTTACACCGATGTATACAATTCTGTATATACTCAATAGGTTGACCCTATCATGTGTTCTTCTAGGTTGTTGACATTCAGTTAAAATATGAGAGAGAAAATATCATTACATTTTATCAATAGTTAACATAACTTCTATATGGTTCAACATTTTGCATTACATCTATCAAGGAACTTACAATTACAATATCTAAAAAATATCCAATGAATTTTGTTATACACTGGAAGTATGTTGGAAAATGTTAACTAATCTTATAAAACATATTTATTTACATGATTGATTGGTGTATCATGAATTATTTGATGACTATTATTTATTCACATTATCCGTCAAATTCTAATAAAAATTTGTAGTTGAAGGAACCATCAAATAAAAACATATATAGTATAATATTTTATAGATTTCGGCAGTCTATTTAAATGGTGTTATAAAGGCAAATAACCTTGGGTATTACATTTATAGGTTTTTATGATTGATTTTGTCACATTTACATTTTTCAATCTATATATCTATATTGTATTTGTCTTGGATTTCATAGACGTTATTAAAATCTCTCCCTATCTAGTTTTTAATGGACAAACCAAATAGTTAACAAAGTTGTGGCTTTGCCATAGTACTAAATAAGATTATAAATGCCTCTTTACATCTTGAAACAAATGAAGAATTAGTATTTGAGAAAATTATACATGATTATTTAAGAAGGAATGTCACATTGATAAAATTACATTTTTTAGAAGAGTCTTTTGGAAGCCTTGATCTGTGACAATATATAAAACTAAATCAGTATAATCCTCATTCCAATAAGAGTGATGGCACAAAGGAAGTAGGGCTTCTTCTAGTATAATGGTTGATTGGTTTTGGATAAGTTTTTTTGCTTACTCAACCTCCTATGTCTTCTTATGTGGCTTCGAGATTCTTTTACAACAAACTTGTAAAAATGCCTTTCTACCTCAAGTTGGATACGTCTATTCTATGCATCTTGAAATTTCTTCTATAACTATATATCCTCGTATCATACTTAGGAATGATATATTATAAACGAGCAAATTCCTTAAAATTTTTAAAATGGTTTGATAAAATGTTAAGTAGTCACCACTATAATCATGAAGTGGGTTCTAAATAAGAAGTTAATGCAAATAAATTATGTTGTGTCCTCTGAAACTTTTATCTTTTGTCAAAAGGCATGTACGGATGGTATCTACCATGTGTTTCCTAATCAACAGATTTCATGAGATATATGTCATTTGATGTTGATTGTTTGCTTTAAAAATGCAAAGAAGATGTATGTTTTTTGATTTCTTGAATGTTTTCATTGGAATTAAGAATGTCTAGGTACTTTCATTACTAAAATTGTATAGGCTGGTTAAAACCTCATAATAAGGTCTTGATTTTATGATGTATTAAATAAAGTGATTTGATATTGTGGTCTACATAGGTATGTATAAGATATTAGTAATGAAATTCTCATATGATAGGTATGTGTAAATTGGTGTGTGTGTGTGTGTGTGTGTGTGTGTGTGTGTGTATATGATTACATATACCAAATGATCCAATTCGTTATGTTAAGACCTATTGTGAAAATCAATCTAGCTGAAATTGTATAGTCATACTATTTATTTACCCTTGATTGATTGGATGTCAAATGAAATAGAGGTGGACCTATTCTTTGATCTTGCTACTCAAATGAGGATAGTAAGAATGAAAAAATGAACAATGGGTTTTATAAAATGGGATAAATGTGTTCTTCTTGGAGAATAGTTTAAATATGTTACTCATTAATGCAACTTACATCTATCAACTTGTTTACATGTGAGAATAAATGGATAAAGAGCCAACAGGGAAGCTTGAGTTATCATTTATAAACATGAATCTAACCTAATACTTAGAATTTGCTTGGATAATTGTTCAAGAGTCAGTAGGTGGTCAAATGATAACTACTCTTTTTTGTTATTGCCAAATTTTTATGTTATGCATATTAATCAGATTGTGGAATGTGTTTTGTTCAGAAACCCATCTAGTTTATGCTCCTCTAAGGAGGGTTGTATGTTAAAATCGCATAAGAGATGAAAATACTTTGATAAAATACCAAATCATGGTGTTGAATCCTATGATAAATATGGGTACTCATTAAGACAACAATGATATTTGTTTTTGGAAACATTTATCTATGTTTGGGAACAATTAATCTATGTTTTGGATTTAGATAAAATTAATCATTTTTGGTTGATTTATATGCATTGTATCTTTGATAAAATGATACCTCACATTTAATGAAAAACCATAATATTACACCTAGGGAACTATGTGTTTGGACCTATTGGTTTCCAGTTATACACCTCATACACTCGACCTTGTACACTTGAAAAAAAAAGACAAACAATAATGAAAAGTATGCTAGTATGTCATTGTCATTGGGGAAGGGTTTGACATCAAGATTAGACCGCATGTAGAAAATGACTAAGAGGCTCCTACAAAAGGTATGGTCAGCTCCTTACTACTTCTGGATCTACCTGAACCAAGGTGAGAGGACCTATGGGGTAGCTTACTCACATGGAGAGATTCTACAATTCAACCTCCATGGGATTTTTTGGCACAATAAACAAATATGATTAGGGCATAACCAAGTTTACAAACTTAACCCATGAGGGGTTGTCACACGAAATGCACAAATGCTCTAAGTCATATACAAGCTACTAGAGAAATATGGTAAAGTGCATGAAACCTTCATTCTAAAGAATTTTCAACAATAAAGGGTTGAATAAAAGATTGCACTACTATTCTTTAAAACATAAACTGCAAACACATGCTATATAGGCAAGATATTATGTATTTGTAGGGAAAATAACACTTATAGTATGCAAAGGGTGTATTATTTATAGGGTAGGACAAATTAGTTAATCATTAAAAAAAAGGAAGGTTGCGTGTGGTGGCCTTACAACAACATGGTATCTTGAAATATTAATGATATCATTCCTTAGCACAGATGTAGAAAAACTCAAATGCAAGCTAGTGGGAAATACAAAAAGATCCTTGAAAGAATAGAACATACAATAAAACTAAACTTTCAAAAAACTCTTTCCTATCAAATCTATAAACCTAGTGTTCCCTAACAAGTTATTCAACAACATGTTCTAAAATAATGTAGAAAGGGTTTTAAAACCTAGATCCATGCTCAAAATGATAACTAGTAATGAACATAAAGGTACATATACAATCATAATATTTTCAAAATAGATTGTTGCACTTCATCAACAAGAAATAGCAAAGAACCACAAGCCTTTTCATTAACTTGAAAATAAATATTACAAACATCAATATTTCAAAATGATGCCATGGGGACAAACATGGTGAGATTTCTCTTTTGACAAGGGAGACATAAAGATGCTCTCAAATCTCACTAATGGTTGTGCATTTTCAACCACCTTATCAAGAGACACAAGATCTACACAATCAATTGATCCTAAAAATTCTTGCAGATATTAGACTTAGATAAAATGAACACCTAAAACAATGACCAACAACCTATGAATAGAGGATAAACCCCCTATTTTTATATTTTAAATCCTTTTTCAATACTAGTATTGTGGGTCATAATTTGCAAAATTGTATAACAACCTTTCCAATTTCACCAAGATGCTTCTAGCTGTAAAATATTCCATTCATGCCTGATATCTTCATCCATTTGCAAGAAAATAATCATTGCTCTAACTACCTCTATAATGAATGATGAAGATTTGCAAAAAAATTTTGATTTCATGGTTGGAGAATGTCTTTATACAAGATGGAAGGAGAATATTTGTTTGAGGATCCAAACAGACTTTGTCCTCATGTGCAACCATCTGTAAAAACTCTTGATCACTTGCCTACATAGTTAGAACTTCCAAGACAGTTGCCTTTCCTTTAATGCACACCATAGAACAACCTTGTTTATACAATGATGGCATGTGAATCATATATGGTCATGTTATAAACAAAAAATGATCCATGGTTATGATTTAAAAATATTCTCTAGAATGACTCATAGACCTCCTTTTGTGCTTTGAATCATTGTCCATCCATGGAAGAACAATTAATTTTAGCTTCTCATCTAAATTTCATCACATATTAACACTTGGCATGCCACATAAAATCCAATTGGACACTCACAAGGCTTAAAACTGACTAGGCCACATCATTGGCTCTAATTTGGACATGTGTCATTTTCTTATTGGTTTCGAGCCCTTTGAAAAGTCCATTTTGGCTCACACCATTAGATCTGCTCACTTGAGTAAATGCATGCCTTTGATCTTGATCCAAAGGACTAAATGCCATTGGTTTTCTATAAGTGTTGTATCAAAATGGTGCCACTTGGTAGCTCCACAGGCTCTCTACATCTTGATCTATCAGTCTTATCGATATTAGGCCCTTAATTTTTGGCATGTCTAAGAATGGGTGTGGCTGACTTGTGGCTTACATACCTCTTTTATATTCTTGTTACATCTCTCTATGTTCTTTGATAGGTCAACCTATGGAATAACCATGGATAATTAGACTATATATAAGAGGTCGTGGTTAGTCTTTGATCATCATGTTAAGTATTCTACTCTTATTGCATTATTGTGGAGGTTTCCCCCTTGAAGTGGCTATGCTATATTATCCAATATTTTTCTTTGTTGTCAATTATTGCTCTATGATCTCTCATATTTATTGATTTTATGCCATATATAATTATTTTATACAAAAACCTAAGTAATTTCATTACAAGTGGTATCAGAGCTCTGATTTGGGCAAGTTTTCTATGGTATTTTTTTTAGATCTGGTGAGGCGTGACTTTTGCAAGTGGAAAGAGTGAAAAAACATAACTTGTAATCTGGGAAGAATTATTTTTTTCTATTGATGCAATATTGTTCAAAATACTTTTTTGAAAAAAATATTTAAAAAAATATCTAGAAAAAAAATATTTCCCTTTGCACAATTGCAGTCAATGGATTCATCTTGGCAAGACGCTCATAATGGTATATTTTATCAATACACTTTTTTTGTGACAAAATTTTTTACCCTAGTTTTCAAAGGTAGTTGTTGGATTTTTATTGGTGAGGTGATCATAATAATACCATCTCTTCATACACTTTTTTTGGGGTGAAAACCCTCCTAGGGTTTGTATATGGAAGGTGCTTCTACTCGAGGAAGAAAAAGGGGCAAGAAACTCCTAAGACTCCTAGTGATGACATGGAATTTAAAACTTCAAATCCATTGGTTTCTCAACTTCAAGATGACATAAAGGGCATGGTGTGGCATGATGACTTTGTTGTTAAAATTAATTTTTTAAGGAATCATGGAGAGATTATTAGGGTTCACACTTAATTGCATCAGATCACTACATAATTGGTTTCCCTTTCATCTCAATTATAATCAAACACCCCTCCACTTCATCATTAGGGTCCTCCTCCTCTCAACCCTAACAAATCCAATTCTGGTGTGAAATCAATGTTTCCAAAGACATGCATAAGTTTGATGGTAAGGATATTCTCACTTAGATTACCCAAATTGAGAATTTATTTGATCTACATCAAACTCCTAGTTCTCAAAAGGTGATAGTGGTGTCTCTGTATCTAGAACTTGAGTAATTCATTTGGTATCATTAGTTGTGTGCTCAAAAGAAAAAGAATGGTGCTCCTGTTACATGGTCTATTTTCAATAATGAGTTGTTGGCTCATTATCGTAATAATGTCTTTGAGAACTAATTCATCTAGTTATCTAAACTATGATAAATAGGAATTGTGAAGGATTATATTCATCAATTTTATAATTTATCCTTATGGGTAGAAGACATCACTAAGGAAAATTTGACTGGTCTCTTTTTGGGTGGTCTCAAAGATAGAATCTAATTTGAGGTTCAGATGTTTAACCCAACATCTATATCAGAAGCTATCCTAAGAGAACACATGGTAAAAGAAAAAGATATGGTCAAACAAAAAAGTTTTACTACTGGTCATGATCACACCTTTCTAGCACCATCATTTGCTCAACCCACCAGATTGACATCTAAGCAAATTGAGGAAAAGAGAGCCAAAGGGTTGTGTTATGGTTGTGACATAAAATGGAGAAAGAACCATCATTATGTTGAAAAGAAGTTTTACATATAAGGTGCTAATGAGGATGAAGATGATGAGGAGGCAATTAGTGTGGATGAAGAAGGCCTTGAGGAGGATTCTGAAGACTCTTAGCCACTATTTCTTAGCATGCCCTTTTTGCTATTAGTCCTCCTCAAACTCTTAAGGTGGTGGGTTTCCTTAAGAAATAGAAGGTCATTGTATTGATTGATTCTAGGAGCACACATAATTTCATCAATAGTAAGTTGGCTAATCATTTAAATTATTTTGTTTATCTAGCTCTAGAATTTTAGGTCATGATTACAGATGGTGGTATTATTAGCTATTAAAGAAAATTCCATAGTATTAATATATCCATGCGAGACTACAGGTTAGACTCTCCTATGTTTGTTATTCCCATGGGGGGAGCTGACATTTTTTTTGGGAGTACAGTGGCTCACCACTTTGGGTACTATTCAGATGAATTGCCAAGAATTATTCATGCACTTTCATTCTAAGGGAAGGACATTTGAGCTAAGGGAATTAAAGGCTAAATCTCCATAACTTAAAAGCTCCCATCAAATGATAAATATTCTCTGAAAGGGTGTTGAAGGATTTGTAGCTCACTTATTTTCCATTGAAGTTCAACCAACTCAGCCATCTACACCTCTTAATCTACAACAAGTGATTGACACCCATTCTATTATTTTTGGTGACATGCCAAAAGGACTTTCACCAAACTGCATGCATGATCATGCCATCAAACTTATTTTTGGTAGTACACCACCCAACATCAGGCCATATAGGGATCCTTATGCCCAAAAAAGTCAAATTGAAAAGATGGTACAAGAGATGTTGGACACAGGTATCATTCATCATAGCCAAAGTGAATATTATTTGTTAGTTGTCATGGTGAATGTTGACCAATTTTTGGTCCTATAGGCCAAAAATTGGGCACCCCTTTTATTTTTATTAAAAATAATCTTTCAATCCAGGTTCTAGCTAGTTCATCCCTCAACTACCTTGTGCAAATTTTCTCTATCAGGCCATTTCCCTTGAAAAACTAAGTGTTTTCCTCTTTTTCTTGCTAAGTGCTTTTTGGGTTTGATAGGTGACTTTACCTGTAAAAATTCATAGGTGAAGCCACCTGTAAACCTTGATTTAGTTTTGGTAGATCAAATCAGGTTTTCTAAATGGCTTTACTCATTTGTCTTATAAGCAAGAGTCGACATGAAAATCATTTTGGTCTCAGATGCTTCACAAGGCAAGTAAACTACTTTAGAGGGATTTTTATCAGGAAAATAGACCAAGTTCAAAAGGTTGAAGGGTCATTTTTAAAAAGTTTGAAGGGTAATTTCCCTTGTGGAGGGCACTTAGGCAGCAAGCAGGACTTTTATAATTCTTTCAAAAGGCAAATTTGGAGGCTAAGTAGCCCTTGCAAGGGGCAGGTGATGAGCAAAGTGGATCTTTTGAAAATTCTAAAGGGTAACTTTGGGCATGAATTGCCCTTGCAAAGGGTAATCAGTTGGAGCAAAGGGGCAAGACAAAAAGTATGAAAAGAACTTGCCCTTCAAAAAAAGTGATAGGCCAAAAGAGAATTCCTTCAAACTTTTTGTCTGAAGGAAATCCAAGGAAGAAAATTCAAGGAAGAATTATTTCAGACAAAATGTCTAAAGAAATTCCTTTAGACATTTTTTCTAAAGAAATGTGACAGTCGCAAGAAGTCCAAAAAAATTTGGAAGACCAAAAGTCTGAAGGGTAGGTGTCCTTGCAAGGGATACTTGGCTTTGAAATAGAACCTTTTCAATTTTTTTGAAGGGTCACTTTCCCTTCATAAAAATTCATTTAAAAAATATCAAAGGAATTAACCTAGTGGGTGATAGGCTTGTGAACATCAAATTCAGGATAGTAAGCTAGCTATTAGGATTTTAATGTCTGATGACAGGCCCACGAACGTCAAATTCAAGGTAGTAGGTTAGCTATTAGAAAAGATCAAAAAAGAATTCCTTCAGACATTTTGTCTGAAGGAACTCAGAATGAAATCCTAAAGGCTCATCAAAAGAAGGAAAGTAATGAGCCCAAAGGAGAATTCTTTCAAACAAAATGTCTGAAGGAATTCCTTCAGACATTTTGTTTGAAGGAAATCAAAGCTTGAGATCCTAAAGAATGAATGAGCAAGAAATCAAAGAAGGGAGCCCTAGGAAATAATAAGCACTAAGAGCCCAAATTACCAAGAAAATAAGGAGAAAACAAGGTGATTAACCCATATTTGGCCATGTGCACATAAGACTAAAGCTCAAAATTCTCTAGGTGGTGTCACAAGTCAAAGCGTAGACACACGAATGAACCAAACCAAGGCAAGTAACACAAGATTTATCAGCAGGAGAAGGAAATGCACTTAAGTGAAATAGTCTCCACCAAAAACTATTAAAAGGATTGGTTAGGAACATTGAAGGGAGTAGCCCATGTTTTCTTGTTTTACCATTAATGAATAGCCAATTGTGCTCAGCATTGAAGAGAGCATGGCCTAGTCAACATAAATTGAGGATGACCTTGTCGGTTACTAGGAGGAGTAACCCATGCTTTTATAGGCATCAACATCAAGGGAAGTGACTTAAGCACCTATAACATGGATTTCTCATGCATAATTAAGAATAGATGGTATCAACATGGGCTTGTGGTCGCTATAGGAGTGTTTAATATAGCACATGTTTCATTCCCTTGACTGGTGAATGATTTATTTTCCAAACTCTCTATATAATTATAACTTCTCATTTGGAGAAGAAGATCTCTCAACATTTGTATGGTGAAGCTCTGAAGAATTTATCTTGAATCAAAATAATTATTTATACCTCTATTTGAGCTTGCAATTTTGCATATGTCTATGGTCTTCTCTTATGTTCAGTCATTTCCTTTAATGCTTTCATAAGTTTATATCAACATATCTAGTGTATTGTGAATTCTTCTCTATAGGTCAACAAGAAGTGTCCAACTTAGAGTATAGGTGTAGGTGAATAGACTATCCAATAGTGTGTCTTAGAACACCTTTGGTGGTTTCTTCCTCCATGTATATCCATAGGATCCTCTATTGAAACATTGATGTAGGAAAGGTTTTCATCCGAATGAAGTGTATGTTTGCTTCTCTCTGGTGTAAAGTGTAGGTCAAGGCTGAGTAGATCAACTAATTTGGTGCATCACCACATTAGTTAGGTTATATTTTTTAGTATCTCTCTCTCTCTTTTCACCCCCCCCCAATTGTTAACAATAGGAAATCTAGGGCCTGAAGGTGCATTAAGGGGAGTTATCCCCTAATCTAGAGATTCATCCCTCAATTTTTCCACCCACAGCAAGAGGAATGTTTTTATTGTGCCACGTGGAGGAAGGGAGTTGAATATCCTTTCATAAGGTACAATCCATAGCATTAATAGTTTTTGGCATGCCTAGTGGGACCAAATTTTTGGGTCCTACAAGTTTCAGGATTGGTGTTGGTCTTATTATTGTAAAAATTCCAAAAGAAAGCTATAACCCAGCACTTAGTGACTCCATTCAAGAACTCAGTCTCTGGTTCAAGATCATCTTGGCATCCCATGCCAAAGGTCACTACAAGATCTTCTTCTAGGGCTATCCCTTTAAAATTTATTGAGTTGCCTTTGAACTCAAAAAAAAGGCTAAGGTTTGTAACTACTCATCCTTATGTAGCAAGCCACTTTCCCAGACTAGCCATAAAATACACCTACTCAAGGAGACCCCTATTGAATCCTTTCATAGCTATGGCTTTCCCTTTTGTGGCCTTCAATGGTCAGAGTCCCTTAAACTTTCTGTAGTATGATCCAATTCTAGGGATAGCTCTCAAAAGTGTTCCTCCCTTTAGTGGAGAGGGCCCAATCACTACTATCGAGCATATCATAAATATAGCCAACCTCTGCAACATCCATAATATCACTGAGGAAAATGTAGCCATTAGATTGTTGGCCTTGTCCTTCAAAGGGAAAGTTTTTGACTAGTATGGGACCTTGCCTATGATCTCAGTTGGCTCATGGAATGAGTTAGGGACCCTCTTAATAAATAGGTTTGGGGAAAAAGTGACCATTTATCTCTAGCTGAGCAATTGACCACTATGAAGAGAGCCCCACATGAATTTATGCAAGATTTCAACACTAGGTTCCAAAAGACTTGGGATAGAATCCTAATTCTTGTGAGGTCAACCCCTAGCTATGCCTTCCTTTACTACGTGAAGGCCCTGAATAGTGACATTACTATCATGATACAATCGATGGATGGACATATTCTAGTTGTTGCTTATGAGATTGCCTTAGCTGCTAAAAATTTCCTTGTTTAGGTAGGAAAGCTCTTAGACCTCATATGACACTCTTTTTTAATTTACAGCCCTTAGTTCAGCCTACCATGTTCACTCTATCTCCCCTGCCTAATCAAGAGAGGTTGACTACTACCCCTACAAATTATCTCCATGAAATTAAGAGCCTACTGTAGGGCATTACCAATGATTTAGTTGCCCTTAAGAAGTAACAAGCTTAGAGTTATAGGCCAATTCAAGGCTACCAGTAGTTTGGGCAGATAAATAAACCTCCCTTTTAGAATTAAAATCAAGGGCAGGGTCAGATTACACAAATAAATCCTTATTAGAGCTATAATCCAAATGCCCCCTCATCTTCCAAGGCTCTCATCCCCACTCAAAATAATTTGGTGTAGGAGCAGCTCAATTATCCACCCTTGGGGCATGGTCAAGAGTAGGTTGCTTATGCTAATGAGCTACCAAATCAAATCATTATTACACAAGATGATCAAGTAGCCCAATTCTCAAGTTTTGAGATGTCAACACAACTTGGGATGGGTAGCAGGCAGGTTCAATCTGATTCCACTCTTTTGAATCACCTGGAAGGAGATTTCTACATAGTCAACTATGTGGGAACACAAGTGACCAGAATGATTATGTTGTAGCCAACACCAGGCCCAAAAAGAGAGCTATGGATGAAGTTAAAGAAGCTACTCAATTACCTACAACGTCTATTTCATCACAAGTAAATCAAAAGTTTTCCAATTATAGACCACCAGTTGTAGCTTCAACTTCTCAAGTTTTACCACAAGTTACAAATCTACCCAAGGAGAGCTCTAAGGGGGGAAATCCTTCAATCAATGTAGTGGACCAAATGAAGAAGCTGCACATGAACATCTCATTGTGGGATTCTTTAGCACTACTAGGGCAAAAGGATATGCTCCAAAAGGAATTGCATGGGCTAGGTGAGCGAGTTGTCCCAATAAAAAATGATAATGTGTTGACAGTAAATGAGGTTCCTCCCATGGCAGGTCAAGCAAAGAAGGATGAGAAGGTCCCTCCCTTCTATTTGTCCATAATTATTGGTAATTTCTTGGTCCATAATTACATCATTAATAATAGAGCAAGCACCTCAATTATGCCCAAATGCATAGCTGATAAGTTAGGCCTCAAATATGAGCAAATGACCAAAGGAGTTATGTAGTTGGATGGATCACTAGCCAAGACCTTGGGAGTGGTAAAAGGCTTGAATCTGACTCTCCATGCTTGTTCAACCTTCTCAATCCCCCATTATATGGTAGTGGCAAATGTTTCTCCTTATTTTAATATTTACTTATCCAAGGATTTCATGTCCAAGATAGGTGGATACTTAGAAACCAATTGGTCTTACATGGTTTTTAGGACAAAGTATAAAACTAAGGTGAAGATTGAGTCAGATTCCATCCATAAAGATCACTTAGAGCCATACTCGCCCAAATCAATGAATGCCAACTATGCCATCATTGATGAAGAAGAGCTCTAAGTGGACCAATTCCATATTCTTCCCTTGTAGGAGTTTCTGAACTACTCCTAAATGAATGGGGAAATGATAATTTTGAAGAATTTCATTGAAGAACTTGGCCTTTTATTCTACTGCATGCATGAGAAAGATGCTTTCATGCTAAATTTGATGAAGGCAGACCAAAAGGACTATGGTTTTTAGCAATTATTATTTGATGGATCTAGAAGTAAGTTGGGAGCTGGTAATGGAGCAATGTTAGTTTCACCTTCAAAAGAGAAATACTTCTCAAATTTTAGGTTTTAATTCTCCTACACCTACAATGTAGCATAGTATGAAGACCTTGTTTATGGCCTAGAATGGGCAAGGAAGAGAGGAATCAAATAATTGTAAGTATTTGGAGATAGTGAGTTGATTGTGAACCAAGTGAGGGGTCAAAACATGACCAAGAAATCCCTACTCAAGTCTTACAAGAAAAGATTGTGGGACCTTGTGGAGAGCTTTATTGCTTTCAACATCACTTCCATCCTAAGAGAGGAGAACAAGCATGCAGATAGACTAGCAGCAGTTGGTGCTCAATGTTATATCCCAAAGGGGGTGAGACAAAGCAATAATTAGAACCATTTAAAGGTGATAGTGAGGCCCTACATACTAGACAATGTCACCAATTGGTAGGTGTTTGAAAGTGACCAACAAATAGCACTTTTATTGTAGGAGGAAGCTGAGCTCACTTCTAAAAATTAGTCTAAGTTGCAGTAGCAGTATGATGGGCAGATTGTTCAGCTAAAGACCAACAAGCTTCCCAAAGGTTTGGTAACTCGTGAGAGCATCTTCAACAAAGATGACCAAATCAAGAAGGATAAATCAAGCATGTCAACCAAGAAATAAAATTATGAAAGGGTAGAGATCTACAAGGATAAGCTACTTGTACTTGGGAAGGTATGTACCAATGAAGAAAAGCATGCTTTCATTATGTTATGCCAAGAGTTTATATATGTCTTTGCTTGGGAGTATGGTGATTTGAAGGGCTTTGACCCAAGCTTGGCCCAATATACCATTGAGCTCGAGGAAGGTGTTAAACCCATCAAGCAAAATCAAAGGCCAATCAATCTAAAGATTAAGCCTCTCATGAGGAAGGAGCTCACCAAACAAATTGAGTCTGGGATCATCTTTCCTATCAAACACTCTTCTTGGTTGGTCAATTTGGTCCCCATTAGGAAGAAGAATGGAGAGATCAGATTGTGTGTAGATTTTAGAGACCTGAATAGAGTCTCATTAAGAGATCACTATCCCCTCCCAAGTATGGAGCAAATTATTCAGATGGTGATAAGTAGTGAAAGATTCTCCCTCTTGGATGGCTACTCTAGATATAATCAAATTCTAGTGTAAGATTGTGACCAATACAAGACAACCTTCACAACCAAGTGGGGAGTATAGGCATACAAGAAGATGCCATTCAGATTGTCAAATGCTGGAGCTACTTTCCAACGTGTTATGGATATGGATTTCCAAGGTTTGATTAATGACATTATCTTAGTTTATCTTAATGATGTGACAATTTTCTCCAAAGAAGTAGGTGAACATCTAAAGCAATTAAGGCAAATCTTTGAGAGGTGTAGAGAGTTTAGCATCTCTCTCAACCCAAATAAATGTGTGTTTGTTGTCCACGAAGGTAAACTCTTGGGCCATATCATTTCAAAGGAAGGCTTCTCCATTGATCCAAAAAGAGTGCATGCCACCTTTGCATTGTCCTTGCCTAAGCACAATAAGGGCCTACAGAGTTTCTTTGGAAAAATCAATTTCATTAGGAGATTCATTCCTAAATTTGTTGAGTTGGTCAAGCCACTAACTTCCATGCTGAGGAAGGATAAGACATTCACATGGATAGTAAGGAGAAGAGAGAGCTTCAAAGGAATTAAACAAGCTATCACCCAAGCTCCTACCCTGACTAGTCCAGACTTCTCCAAGGACTTCAATCTCTACACCTTTGTAAATGAAGAGGTAATCTCTACTATGCTCACTCTAGCGAATAGTGAGAATTTAAAATAACCTCTCTCCTTTTTTATCCAAGGTTTAGAAGGATACGAGGTTAAATACAGTATGTTGAGAAGTAGGCACTTGCAGTCATATGAAGTTTGAAGAAGTTTAGACATATGTTGTCTAATAGCAAGATTCACATCATGGTACCACATCCTAGTGTAAAAGACTTCTTGCTTAGCTGAGACTTAAATGAGAAAAGGGCAAGGTGGATCACCAAAGTAATGGAGTACGATGTAGAGATCAAGACCACCAAGATGATAAGGGGAAGAGGACTATGTGAACACCTTGATATAGGTTAAAAAGAGTTGAAGGAGGATATTTTGGTACTCCATGATGAAGTTACAGAATAAATACTTGTAATCATGAAGAGTTGGGCAAAAGACATGGTTCATTTCCTTCAAACTGGTGAGTGTCCACAAAGTCTTGATAGGACCAAGAAGACATATTTTAGACTCCAATCTCTTTCTTATGTCCTAGTTAATGGAGTGTTATTTAGAAAGGACTTTTTATGGGTACTCTTAAGATGCATTGATTTAGACCAAGTCAATAGGATACTGTCCAAGTTCCATGATGGACCAGCTAGTGGACACTTTGCTCCCAAGGCCACAGCTGCAAGGATAATGAGGGTTGGAAAATTTTGGCCTAGTTTGTTTAGAGACACTCACACTTAGGTGAGTAAATGTCAAAAAAGTCCTTTTTTTTATGGGAAGTAATGGCTAGCTACCATGCCTCTTCACCTTATTCAAGTGGAACATCCATTCATGTAATGGGGGTTGGACTTCATAGGGTTGATCAATCCTCCTTCTAGTGATATCCACAAGTGGGTTTTGACTACTACAAATTATTTCACAAGATGGGTAGAGGTTGTCACTTTGAAAGAAGCCAATGAGAGTGCAATTCTACGCTTCTATGAAGGCATAGTGATGAGATTTGGGGTCTTAGCCACAATCATTTTAGACAATGCATTGAATTTCTAAGGAACAAAGATAAGTGAGTGGGCATTAAAGTATGGCATATATCTTATCACTTCTTCCAACCACTACCCATAAGGGAATAGACTGGCTGAGTCCATAAATAAGACTCTAATTAGGATCATTAAAAGGACAATGGAAGAAAATCAAAGGACCTGGCATGCCAAGTTGAAGACAACTCTGTGGGCAGACAAGATCACTCCAAAGAGGGTGATTGGGAATTTACCATACACACTTGTGTATGGAAGGAAAGCTAGACTTCCTATTTCACTTGAGTTACCAACCTTGGATCTTGCCAATCAGCTACAATTGATGGAGAGTGATAGCCTAGAAGTCAGGTATTGTGAGCTAATGGAGCTTCAAGAAGCAAAAGATCAAGCCATGGATGCAATGAGCAGCCACCAACAACAAACAAATAATAATCTTGATAAGAGGTCTATACCACGGAGCTTCTTAGAAGGTGACATTATCTTGAAGTGGGATGAGGACTGAGCCAAACCTAGAAGGCACATTAAGTTTGACACCTTGTAGAATGGCCCATATGTCATCACCCAATGCAAGCAACATAATGCTTTCCAACTCTCCAAGTTGGATGGTGAAGAGCTACATATCCCAGTCAATGGGATGTATCTGAAATATTGTCACTAGCATTCTTTTATCATGTACATAGTTTCCCTATCTTTTCCTCATTTCCCCTAAGTGATGTTATGCATGTCTGTAGTGTTTTTAGCCTTTGTGTGTGTTTTCCTTATTGATTGGCATAAAATATTTATTGGTTATTAGGAACTTACACGGTTGTTTCCAAATTTTCAAGCTGCATCCTGACTCCATTCCCAATGGACTTTTAGGCCACTGGTCTTCTCAAATATAACAGGCATGCTTCCCCTATGAATTGCCAAATGTGTTGACCAATTTTTGGTCCTACAAGCCAAAAATTAGGCACCCCTCTTCTTTTTATTGCAAAGAATCTTTTGATCCAGGTTCTATTTAGTTCATCCCTTAGCTTCCCTATGCAAATTTTCTCTCTCAACCCATTTCCCTTGAAAAAACCAAGTGTTTTCCTCTTTTGCTTGCCAATTGTTTTTCAGATCTGACAGGTGACTTTACTTAAAAAATTCATAGGTGAAGCCACTTACAAACCTTGATTTGGTCTTGGTAGATCAAATCAGGTTTTCTAAATGGCTTTACTCATTTGTCTTATAAGCAAGAGTTGACGTGAAATTCATTTTGGTCTTGGATGCTTCACAAGGCAAGTAAATTACTTCAGAGGGATTTTTATCAACAAAATGGACCAAGTTCAAAAGGCTGAAGGGTCATTTACAAAAACTCTAAAGGGTAATTTCCCTTGCAGAGGGTACTTAGGTGGCAAACAAGACCTTTACAATTCTTCCAAAAGGCAACATTGGAGGCCAAAGAGCCCTTGAAGGGGGCAGGTGATGAGCAAAGTGGACCTTTTCAAAAGTATTAAGGGTAAATTTAGGCTTGAATTACCCTTGTGGAGGGCAGTCAGTTGGAGCAAAGGGGCAAGATAAAAATCTTGAAAGTAACTTGCCCTTCAGAAAAAGTGGCAGGCCAAAAGAGAATTCCTTTAGACTTTTTGTTTGAAGGAAATCCAAGGAAGAATTCTTTCAAACAAAATGTTCGAAGGAATTCCTTTGAACATTTTGTCCAAAGAAATGTAATAGTCACAAGAAGTCCAAAAAAATTTAGAAGACCAAAATTTTGAAGGGTAGGTGTCCTTACGGGGGACACTTGGCTTTGAAAGAGGACCTTTTCAATTTTTATGAAGGGTCACTTTCCCTTCAAAAAAGTTTAGTTTCAAAATGTTGAAGGAATTGTCCTAGTGGGTGACAGACCCATGAATGTCAAATTTAAGATAGTAAGCTAGCCATTAGGATTCAAATGTTTGATGATAGGCCCATGAACATCAAATTTAGGATAGTATGTTAGCCATTAGAAAAGATCAAAAAATAATTCCTTTGGACATTTTGTTTGAAGGAACTTAGAATGGAAGCTCGAAGGCTCATCAAAGGAAGGTAAGTAATGAGCCCAAAGGAGAATTCCTTTAGACAAAATGTCCAATATAATTCCTTTGGAAATTTTGTCTAAAGGAATTCAAATCCTGAGAGGCCAAAGAATGAATGAGCAAGCAAGTGAAGAAGGGATCCCAGGGAAATAATAAGCATCGAGAGCCTAAATTTCTAGGCAAAGAAGGGGAAAACAAGGTGGGTAACCTAGATGTAGCCACACACACATAAGATAAAAGCTAAAAATTCTTTAGGTGGAATCACAAGTCAAATCACAGACCCAAAGATGAACCAGACCAAGGTAGGTGGCACAAGAGTCATCAACAAGAGAAGTAAATGCACTTAGGTGAATATAGTCTCCACTAAAAACCATTAAAAGGATTGGTTATGAACATTGAAGGGAGAAACCTATGTTTTCTTGTATTTCCATTAATAAATAGTCAATTACACTTAGCATTAAAGAGATCATGGCCCATTCTACATAACTTGAGGATGGCCTTGTCAGTTGCTAAGAGTAACCCATGTTCTTACAAGCCTAGATAGTTAGGACAATGACTTAAGCACCTACAACACGGATTTCCCATGTGCAATTAATAAGAGATAGTAGTACCATGGGCTTGTGGTCACTGTAGGAGTGTTTAATACAGCATGGGTTTCATTCCCTTGACTGGTCAATGATCTATTTTCCAAACTCTTTATATAATTGTAACTTCTCATTTTGAGAAGATCTCTCAACATTTGTATGGTGAAGCCCTGAAGAATTTACCTTGAATCAAAAGAAGTATTTTACCTCCATTTGAGCTTTCAATTTTGCATATGTCTATGGTCTTCTCTTATGTTTAGTCATTTCCTATAATGCTTTCATAAGTTTATATCAGCATATCTAGTGTATTGTGAATTCTTCTCTATAGGTCAACAAGAAGTGTCCAACTCAAAGTATAGGCACAAGTGAACAGACTGTCCAATATTATGTCTTAGAACACCTTTGGTGGTTTTTCCCTCCCTGTATCTCCATAGGATCCCCTATTGAAACACTGATGCAGGAAAGGTTCTCATCTGAATGAAGTGTATGTTTGCTTCTCTCTGGTGTAAAGTGTAGGTCAAAGCTGAGTAGATCAACTAATTTGGTGCACCACCACATTATTTAGGTTCTATTTTTTAGTATCTCTCACTCTTTTCACCCCCCCCATTAGTAGCAATAGGAAATCTAGGGCCTCATGGTGCATCAAGGGGAGCTAGCTCCTAATCTAGAGATTCATCCCTCAAGTTTGTCACCCACAATAAGAGGAATGTTTCCATTATGTCACATGGAGGAAGGGAGCTGAGTATCCTTCTAGAGGGTGAAATCTACAATGTCAATAGTGAGAAATAAATATGACACTTGGAGGATGTGCCCTGACTACAGGGAGCTCAATAAGTACACTATCAAAGATAAGTTTCCTATTCTTATTATTGATGATTTACTAGATGAATTAAATGGTGATTTTATTTTACCAAGTTAGATCTATGTTCTAGGTATCAGTAAATCCAGATCCGTGATGAAGACATACCCAAAATAGCTTTTAGAACTCATGAGGGCCTTTACAAGTCTTTGGTTATGCCTTTTGGTCTAGCAAATGCACCATCCACCTTTGAGAGTTTGATGAATATTTTTTTTAAACCATTTTTGAGGAAAGTTATTCTAGTATTTTTTTATGATATCCTCATTTACAGTAAAAATTGGGAAGACCATTTGCACCTTGTAAAATAGGTACTCTCAATTATGGAACAACATTAATTTTATGCCAAACCTTCCAAATGTACTTTTGGAGCTTGTGAGGTTGAGTATTTGGGTCATCTAGTTTCACATGGAGTGAAAGTGGATCCTAAAAAAATCCAACCAATGGTGGATTGGTCAGCTCTTAAGACACTCAAGCAACTAAGAAGATTTTTGGGGATAATTGGTTACTATCATAGGTTTATCCAAAATTATGGTAGCATTGCATCCCCACTCACCTCTTTGTTGAAGAAAGACTCTTTTTACTTGACTGTTACAACTACTAGGGCATTTGAAAAATTGAAATTGGCTATGTGCACCACTCTAGTTTTGGCCACTCCTAATTTTTCCAAGACTTTTGTGGTTAAATGTGATGCATCTAAGTATGGTATGGGTGTTGTGCTCATGTAATAAGGTAGACCACTTGCATTTAAAAGTCATCAATCGAAGGGTAAAAATTAGCTCAAGCCCATATATGAGAAGGAAATGATGGCCATTTTATATGTAGTCAAACAATGGAGACCTTATTTGATGGTTTGTCACTTTCAGGTAAAGAATGACCATGATAGTGTCAAAAAAAAATTATAATAATGGTTATCATCTGAGTAACAATATAAATAGGTAACTAAGATGTTAGGCTATGGTTTTTAAATAGTCTACAAGAAAGGAAAGAATAATGTGGTGGAAGATGCACTATTTAAGAAGGATGAATTAGTTGAGGCATTGATATGTGAGATGTCCATTTTATAGGTAGATTGGCTAGAGAAAGCATGATCAGAATGGGAAAATGATAGTGGTACCCCTGATTTGACTCAAAATCTTTAGCAAGGTTTGGGTGGATTTTAAAAATTCACATGGAAGGATAATGCATTATGGTATAAAGACAGATTATACCTATGTAAGAATTCTCTTCTTAGACAAAAAAAATCCTTCCAAAACTTCATACAACTCTACTTGGGGGTCATTCAGGATGTTTGAAAAACTATCATAGAATCAAACATGATTTTTTTGGGAAGGACTCAAGGGGGATGTCCAAAAATATGTGGTTGAATGTATGATTTGTCAACAAAATAAAGGAGAAACCATCAAAACCCTAGGTCTTTTCCAAGCTTTATCCATCCCTATTCAACATTGGGAAGAGGAGTCTATGGATTTCATTATAAGCTTACCAAGATTTGATGGTCAAAATGTTATCACAATTTTTGTGGATCATCTCAATAAGTATGCTCATTTTTGTTCTTTTTTGCATCCATTTTTTGCTAATAGAGTAGCTTCTACTTTTCTTAATACCATTCAAAAACTACATGGTACCCCTAAGATCATTATCAGTGATAGAGATCCCATTTTCACTAGTAATTTTTTGATTGAGTTATTTGCATGTTTGCCACCTAGTTGGCTCATAATTCATCCTATCATACTCAATCAGATAGACAAACTAAGGTAGTCAATAAATGTCTAAAAGGATATCTCCATTATTTTATTTTTGATAAATAGGATAAATGGGTTCCATGGTTTTCACTTGTTGAATGGTGGTATAACACTTCTATCTATAGTTCTTCTAAATTGTCTCTCTTTTTGGCACTATATGGATACCACCCTCCATCCATCACTTTGACATTGAAGGTCCATCCTAAGGTTTGTGTAGTTTAATAACATATTCACCATCGACAGGAGGACCTAGTAAGTTTGCATGAAAATTTAGCCATGACCCAGAATCACATGAAGCAGTAGGTAGATCAACACAAGAGTGAGAGGTATTTTGACATTGGATATTGGGTCTTTTTTCACTTTCAACAATATAAGTAGATGTCTTTGAAGCAACAAAAAAAGGATAACAAGATGTCCCCTAATTATTATGGGCCTTATCATATCTTATAGAAAATTGGTAGTGTGGCATACAAGTTAGAGTTTCCTTCATCCACTCACATACATCTAGTATTTCATGTATCATTCCTAAATAAATTCATTGGACACCGAGTTGCTACTCAAAATAAATTACTAGAATTGGATGAGGAAGGAAGATTTATTCTAGATCATGAGGTGATCTTTCAAATGCGCACTAAGTAGTTTTGATCTAGATTAATTACAGAATACTTGATCAAATAGAAGAATTTTCCATGTGAAGATGTTATTTGGGAGGATGAATCATTTGTCTAGCAACATCAAAAGTTGACTCAATGTTTAGGATAACACTATTTTTAAGGAGAATGGCATGCTATGATCTTAATCATTAGCATATCTAGGAATGCGTGTGGCTGACTTGTGGCTTACATACCACTTTTATATTCTTGTTACATTTATCTATGTTCTTAGATAGGTCGGTCTATGGAATAACCATGGCTAAGTAGACTATATACAGGAGGTAGTGGTTAGTCTTTGATCATCATGTTAATTATTTTGTTCTTATTGTATTATTGTGGAGGTTTCCCCATCGAAGTGGCTCTGCTATATTATCTAGTATTTTACTATGTTGTCAATTATTGCTCTGTGATCTCTCATATTTGTTAATTTTATCTGATATATAATTATTTTATGTGAACACCTAAGTAATCTCATTACAGTTGGGCTAACATGCTCTTGTCAAGTTATGGTCCTGCTTTCATTCTAGGTTTTATTGAAAAGTCTTGACTTAATATGTGTCATAGATCAGATTGTGTACACTTGAACATGCATCATCGATCTTTGAGAATGTGCTCGTTCTTTAGCCTATGACCATGTATTAAATTTTTAACTATGTTGTTTGGTCGTTAGATATTTTTATCTGATCAAACATACATCATTAGATTGTAATCTATGAGATTGAGCATGATTTATTCCCTTTCATCTCATGTCATTGGATCTTGTTAGGATAGATCAACACATTCCATTAGATTTTGATCCAAAGGATTGAAGGCCATTGGCTGCTCAATACTCTATCTAACATGGTTATGATGTGTGTCATCACCATGTTTACTTTGGGCTAAATCTAAAATCTTGACTTAATATGCCCCATCGATCGAAAGGTGTACACTTAACTGTATACCATCAATTGATGGGAACATGCTCAAGCTTTATAATGCATCATAAGCTTAAACTTTTGAATTTAAACTCACACCATCTGATCTTGATTGCCTGAGCAAAAGAATGTCTTTGATTTTAATTCATTGAGTCAAATGTTATTGGTGCCTATGGATATTGAGAGAATAGCTAATTCAGAGCTAAAAAAATATATAAAACTTAGGCTACAGTCTTAGACCAATATTTTGACTTGTATTAATAAATACAAATTAAAACTTTAGGCTCAAGTTTAAGAATAAGCTTGAAATAAAATGGGCCTCTACTAAATAAAATGGACCATGTGTTAGTTTAAACCATGAGGAACATAGGTTGAGGGCTCTCAGGACCTAAAAGGGACCAAGCATGTATTTTTATACTAATATTTGGTCATGTAATAAACATGACCAAGCCTTAGTATAAAAATTTAACTAAGTCCATGGCATTTTTTTTTAAATGTTCCCGCATAAAATGTTCCCACCAATTTTGAATTCAAATGGAAAGACTTGAGCCAAGGTAATTGGAATCAAGGTTTCAGGGTAATCAAAAAATAAATTTAACTCAACTTTTGAAAAACTAAAGGTTAGTAAAAAACCAATATTGACATTAAATCATGAAACCCAAACATTGTCCATTTTAGATGGATTCCAATTAAGCATGTAATGTGAAGCACAAATATCCAATGTTAGAAAATTAAGATAAGATTTAAATTAGAATCATGAAAAAATATACTAATCAAACTAGTTGTAGATGATCTTCAAATAAAAATAATGTAAAAACATGCTAGTGACACCCTGATTAAGTGAATTTTTGTAGCAATATGTTTTAAAATTTAGAGACTTTGGTTCAGACTCATAAGTAGGTTATTCAATCTACTTGATCAAGCACCATTGTTAAGATCAATTCATGGTTAAAACAAGTCTTACACATGCAAAATTGGGATCAAACATCAAAATTTAATCATGTTGTGTGTGTTCTTTGATTCCACTTACCATTTCACATGGGATTTAGAGAGAAATTTATAGATTTCATATCTTGAACCATTGACATTGACTTACAGTATGTTGGATATTCATTAAAAACCATGCTTTAGCTTAGGGAAGGCTTGGGCATTTCTCTACTACTAGCCAGCCATCCATAACCCAGACAAAGATGCTTCTAGCTCCACTCAAGGCCTTTTTCCACTACCAAATAGAAATTCATAGCCCCAGTGGAGATTACCCAAATCACCTTTGCTTAAAAATTTCATTTTGAGTTTTACAATGAGCTCTTATTTCTATATTTTTTGCTTTTTATAGACCATTTCAGCTTTCTAGCAAAGGTTAAGAACCAAGTTAGCCAAGTTTTGAGATTTAGTCAAGTATCTGATCTTCAGGCAATCATACTTGGTTACAAACTTTACCCTAGGAAATAAATTTTATTTAAGTGTAAGCATGATTGTGCTTCAATAATTTAAACTTTCATCGTGCATATGCAATCCTCATTAAAATCAAGGTTAAATCAAAACAAAGGTCAAGATTTTAGGGAATAACTATCCTATTCATTGGTCTTTATGATTCTCCCCAAAATTAAAACTTCAAGCTCACATGTCAGACCCATAGTCAACCACACTTATATCCCCAATTTGAGAAGTCCCCTTTTTGAGAAACTGAATGAAACCTGAGCTGAGAACTATCTTGAAAAGACTCATTAAGAGCAAAGAACAACACAAGATTGTTATCCTTGAATTTTATAATTCTCAATTCATGGGATAACCCCTATGAAACTTGTTTGTCTCATATTCCATAATCTCTAAGCTCACAAAATAAGGCCAAACATTGCCTCCTTTTATTTTTTCTCTCAAAAAAGATAGTTTTTTTAGGGAGTTTTTCATCCTGTGTAGTTCAGAGAATTTTCTCTGAATTACACTAAGTTAAGTTATGCAAGTCAGAGAGTTTTCTCTGGACTGCACCATTACATGCAAAATTAAAGAATTTTTTTGACTTTGCACATGTTGAGTCAGAGAATTTTTTTGACTTTGCACATGTAATGTCGAGATTTTTCTCTGATCTTGCATATAAGACCCACCACCTATGGTAATTAATATGCATTTATTACCATATTTTATACATACATACATACATATATATATATATATATATATATATATATATATATATATATATTACGCTTGGTAATTTTTATTTTTACCATTTGTTTTTAGTTTTCTTGCCATTTTTGAGCTCGTCAACACTTCCTCTGCCGCCATTGTCTCAGTTGTTTTAGCTTGCACGCGAATTGATCTTTCAAGCACACTTTTTAAGTAGGGTTCATTTTTGTCTTCTTTCCTTTTTGTATTTATTTATTATTTCTTTTTTTCCCTAGTTTTTCTGATTGAGTTAAATCCTTGCTCAATTTACTTTATTATTATTATTATTATTATCATCATCATCATCTTCAGTTTTGATTGTTTTTTTTTCCTTCCTTTCCCCCATTGTCATTTTGATTTCAATTCTTAGGGTTTTTATCTTAGTTTTTATTTTTTCCATCTTTATGTACATCAGAGAACTTTCTTCGAAGAATATTTTCTCTTTATGCACTTCAAAGAAATTTCTCTGATGTGTATAAATTTATCCATCCCTTTTTGTGTAGTTTAGATAAAATTCTTCGACATGCACAAAATGGTCAAGTTGGATGCAAGTCAGAGAATTTTCTCTAACCTACATCTAATTTTAATCTATCTTCATGTAAAGCAGAGAATTTTCTCTAACCTATGCTTAGCAAGGTAAAAATTAAGTTATGCAAATTGGATAATTTTATCTGACTTACATGAAATAAGTTTTGTTTCTCAAGTTTTGCAAGTCAGAGAATTTTTTTTGACTTACATCTTAGAACCTTCCAACTCCTATGCAATTTAGAGAAAATTCTCCAAACTACATAACCTCCACCATACCTCATGTGAAAGCATTATTTTTCATCAATCCTACATTTTTTTAAAAAGAATAAAAAATGCTAACTCTGGATGATCAAAACTTTCTACTTGCAGCTATCTAATCAATGTTAGACATCTCTCCAAGCAAGAATACAATGAAGTACAAGTATCAGTGTGTGTTCCCATCATCTAAAATCAATTCAAATGTGATCAAATTGGTGATACAAAGATTGGTCATGTGGATATGGCTGAGTTTTTATAAATATTAGGAAGAGAACCCATTGCACCTCATATGCAACTAGTACTTAACAGTAAACTTCATTTGGCTATTGCATTTCTAGTATCAACACATGATTTTGAATTTATCTTGACCATGGAAGCATATTTTGATAAGTAAAGTAGATCAGTCAAGGATTTATAGGGTAAGGTGATCATTCACCTCGATAAAGAATATTTTGATAAAAAAATTCACCTCTCTAAGATTGAAGAATATTATGATTTAACTATGGAATCAGCTCAAGAATACTATGACAGATATCTTGAGAAGTGTAAGAAACATATTAACTCCAAATGGATCAAGACTCCTTAGCCCACCATTGCTATATTGCCCAAGTATTTATATCGTGATGATTTTTTGGAGGAGATAGGAGATTTGATTACTCTCCTCAGTAGATTGAAAGGGTTGTCTACTTCAAACATTTTTCAAGAATGGATGTATCAATACATTCTAGTTATCAAAAGAAATAAGCAAATGATATTTTGGGGTAAACAAATTAGTGATGTTATTTGTCATCAACTCTCAGAGGTAGCTTCTTCACTCAAGTTTTACATGACTTCATATCTTGTGTATGTTACAGCCAATATGAATTCTTTCTTGGGTTTAAATTTTTTCGGTGAAAGGAAAAATGTTCCTGTATATGAGCATTATCCATAGATACTCTAAAGAAAGTGTCAAGCATTACAAAAGAGTTAATGATGCTTTCTTTTATAAATTCATTTAAACTTTTGAGAAAGAAATTGAAAAGAAGAGAGTTTCAGATCAGGCATGGGCATAGGTCAATAAGGTTGGATGCATTTTCTTATACTTTTTAACTTTTACATACATCAGTGTAGGAGGATTTGATAAACAACTTTACATGCTATCCAGATACATAAGTAATAAACTAATATTAATAGAGATGTGTAGACAAGTGATGAATGTGCATAAAAAATAATCAGATGCTCACAAGAAAGGTTTCAAATTTTTAATCAGTATTAGCTGGTACATAATTTCCACTACTCCAAAGGCTAAAACTATAGAAACTAAGTTGTAGTGGATTAAGCTTAAGAAATTCAAAAGTAGAGAAAACTTTGATTACAGAATGATGAAGGAGAAGTTCAAATGTAATATCATCCATGTGCATAGAATTAAAGATATTTGAGTAGATTTCAGAACTGATGAAGATACAAGGGGACTTGATTATAGTCACCTTACTACTGATCAAATTATCAATTTGGAATTGGAAAATATTCCTTGAGATTTGATAGATGATGGGAATATATTGGATTCTTCATATGAGTAAAATCAAGTGGCTTCAACTAATATCCCTCCCATCCAATGGTCAGTTAGAGAATCCACTTCTACTAGAGACAAATTACAACCTATTCTTGCAAGAACTAATGTTGAGTTGGAATCTAAAGGAATTAAGTTCAAAATTTTAAAAAATGGTTTTGAGGAAGAGTATGATGAAGAGACTGATAAAAAATGAGAGGAGCTGATAACCAAGAACAAAGAGGAACCCTCTACTTCCAAACAGAAGCTAAAATTTGTATTTGTCAGTAAAGGAAAGAGGAAAGACAAACAAGCAAGTGTCAAGGAAAGTACTCAAGTGGAGAAGAAAGAAATCCTAGTCACAAGTGAGGCACCACCTCAATCAAAAACATCACAAGTGTCTCAGCCAGTGCTTCAATAGACTATACAAATAGAGACTACTCAATCAGAGGTTCCTTTGACTGAAGCTTCTCAAGCCATGATTTCACAAATAAAATTTTACATAGTTCCTCCCATGAGTGACTCTATACAAGTTGATCATGTTCCTTCTCAAGTTGTGCTTTCACCACCACCTTCATCTCCTAGTGCCACATTTATTCAAGTTCCTTCACAAGGTACACTACACCAAGTTTTTGATTCATTGTCAAATCTACCCAGTCCTTCAAAGTGATTTGGATCTCCAACTAATTTATATTTCACCCAACAAGATATGGACAAATTTATGTTTATACCTTCTTTAAAGATCATAATTTAGGTTCTTATTACTCTAGTGTCCAAAATGTCAATAAGAACTAAAGTGATAGTTACTCGAACCCTAACTCCACCTATTATTACTACAATCCCATTGGTGTCAACCCCATTACCAAATACCTCCATCACACTACCTTCCATTCCACTTACTTCACAAACCATTGTCCCTCCCCAAGTATCCCAAGATTTAACATCCTCTACCCAAGGAGATCAATCTCCTCTTCCTCCTTGATTGACATAAAAAACACTGAAGAAGAAGAAATAAGTAGTGGCACTGGAAGACTTTGATTTTGGTCAGCTTGTGTCAATAAAGGCCAAAACAACAAAGAAGGCCAAAACTATGTCAAGGGTAATATTTGAATCTGGGCACAAGTATGTCAAAATTGTAGTTCCTCCTGCAGATAGAAACATTGAAGATATTCAAGTGTCTGAATATGTACTAGGATGAATAGATCTTGGAAAACAAACCCATGAAAGCGTGAAGGAATATTTTCAAGCAGTAATGGCCTCATCGATCGAGAGATATGATAAGGATAAGAAGATCAAGGATCAACTCAAAGTATAAGTAAAATAGTTGACCTCTACTTTAATAAAAATCACCCAACCTTCTGAGTCTATTGATCCTATTGTGCATGAAAATATTTAAAAAGTGATTCAATATGTAGAGAAAATTGGATCTCAAGGTCATGCAGTCAATGCCTGGATTGAGAGATTAACAACACAGGGTACTCAAAGGTTGTGTTCTACCATTGGATTTTTTAAGAACCTGAGTGAAGTGAAAATAGAAATTCAAAAAATAATTAAAACACTCACTCAAGATTTGGAATTGACTAAAAAAGATATTAATACATGGACTCAACTACACAAATTTAAACTGGAGATTTTGGTTGAGTAGAAGGTCATTCCAAATAGGAAAATGTTCATTGAATATAGGGAATCTATAAAGAATAAAAGATAATTTCTCAATAATCTAGTTAAATATATCGAAGAAGCTAAATATATGTGTGATAATAAGATGTTAGATCTTGTAGAGAAAATTGGAGAGCTTCCCTACCAAGTTAAAAATGATTCTCAAGAAATTCTTCTTGTGGAGACTATTATTCAAGAATTTACATCTTTGCTTCAAACAAAGATTGAAACAGGTACTTTCATGTTGGAATCCATTGACAAATTGATTTAATTTCAAGTTATTTTGAATAAATTACAAAGAATCATGGACAAAAGCAAATATTTTTTGATTAACTTAGAAGATTCAATCACAAGGGTACTTATCATATCCAAAAGTATATCTGGCCCAAATAATAATGAGGTTCAAGCTATATTGAAGAGATATGAGGAATTTTTAGAAAAGAATAAAAAGGAAAAAATTTCTATGTTTAAGGATACTTAGTTTACTTTTGTAATTTTCCATATGTTATTTTATTCAATGTAAATTACACATAGGAAAAGTACACAGTCCTAAATCAAATAAGACTTTGTCAATGAATAAGTCAATGTATTTATATTTTTCCTATTTTTATTCATATCTCCTCTCTATAAATAGGAGGATGCTCTTTGTAGAAAGGATCACCAATTTATTTAGAGGGGAAATGTTGTTGAATTGAGAAACAATTTTGAAACTTTGTGTTCATATTGTAAATCAAAAATTCATTCAATATAATAAAATCAAGTGATCTTTCAAACTTTGTGTTGAAATATACTTGTGGTGTATTGGGAATGTTCTTTTGTCTTTTTCATTGCATTTTCTTTTTCTTTGAGTGAATTGTGGTGTGAAATTTCTACAAGACAGAAGGCATCAAGAAGCTAATTTTGGAGTCTTTGAGCTACTTTTTAGTTAGTAGGTTTATGTTCACATTGAAAGTGAATTAGTGAGAAGACTTTGGGCTTCTAGTTATTCTTCCATGATAATTTTAATATTTATTGGAAATAATGTGAAGACTTTGGGCTATACTTTATTCTATTTTTTAAGTTTAATCTACTGGTATTATTCTTGTTAATCTATTGGCTAACAAATCTGAATATCGGTTATATTTGGTTTATCAAGTGATCTTATATTTTAAAAGTATATCACAAAGAATGGAAGGAAGTTTGTGATTGAACATGAATTTTGAAAAAATATAATTGGATGATATGAAAACACCCACTACGATAAAATTATTGTAAATAAGTGTAAATAATTAAGTGTTGTGTTAGCTAACAATAAAATGGAGCGTCCCCTTTCATTAAGGAAATATTTGATCTCATCACACTATGACTAAAATAAACATTTTGCTACCATTGTGTCGATAAAAAAATATTCACCCAACAAAGACAAATTAAACAAACAATGTACAGGCACTACATATAAATGAGGATATGAAAGGAAGAGTAAGAAAGAAATAAACCAAAGCCCTACACTAACTCCATAAAGAGCCTACCTCCAAGATCAAATGGAAGATTATTTAATCTATGATAGAACCTTGAAATGTGGTTGCTTCCATTCAATGGCTCCTTATGGATAGGATAATTTGTACACTTGTGTCTTCTATATGATGTAGCTTGGCTTCCCACCTCCATTGATCCCTTAAACTTAGGACTTAACGCAGACCATTGATCTTTATTTGGCTCATCTTTGATGTCTACGTGACTATCAATGACATATGTATGACCATCAAAATTTAACCTCGATGGTTTCTGACCCAAGATTAATTTTGACATCCTCGTGACCATTAATGACATTTACATGACCATAAATAACATCTAAGAGACTGTCAAAATTTAAACCTTTGTGGTCCTTGACCTAAGCTTAATTTTGACATCCTCACGACTATTAATGACATTCACATGACTGTCAATGATGTCTATGAGATCATAAAAATTTAAACCCTTGTGGTCCTTGACCTGGGCTTAATTTTGACATCCTCATGATCATAAATGACATTTACGAGATCATCAAAATTTAAACCCTTGTGGTCCTTGACCTGGGCTTAATTTTGATGCCCTCACAATTGTTAATGATGTTTACATGATTATCAATGGCATCTACAAGACCATCAAAATTTAAATAATTTGCACAAATTTATTTGGATCTTTTGGTCATTGAGACTTTTGTCTTTAACAAATAGGTCTTTGGGATTTTCGTGAACACTTTGGCTGAAACATTGAATTTCTACAAACTTTTTGTGTGAACACTTTGCTTCATAGAAATAAGTCTTTATAATTTTTGTTTGAGATAAAAAAAACCTAAAGACCTATTTCCATTAGGCAAAGTGTTCACATAAAAATCTAAAATAATTCTAAGGGATTAATACACATGATAATAAAGACCAAATTAAGACAGCCAATTTAACATGAAACTTGACCTTTGAGTGAACATTTGAAAATAAAAATTGGGTTGAGGACTTAGTCACTTATACTCGATAATGGCTCAATTGCTTCAATATAATTTTGAGCACTATTGATGCAGTGGATTGCACCGTGGACAAGAGGCCAAGCTCCTGCCTTCCACACGCAACAATGAAAACTCCCCTCTTGCCTGTGGGTATGGCAAAACTAGGGGGAGAGTCTCTAGATAAGGGCTAACTCCCTTTGATGTATCTTTTAGGTCCTGGATTTCTTACTACTAACAAATAAATGAAAAAGGGGGGTTGAAAAGGGAGAAGAATGTTGAAAACAGAACCTAAACCTAAACCTAAACTAAAAGGTGATACACCAAAAAAGTTGATACACTCAGCCTGAACATACACTTTTCACCAAGAAGAAGCTATCATACACTTCATCTGATGTGGGAAACTCTTCTGTATCAGTGAGTCAGGGGTCTATAGAGATACAGGGAGGAAGAACTATCAAAGGTGTTCTAAGACACACTTTGGCAACCTATTCACATGTGCCTATATTCCTGTTGTAAACACTTCTAGCAGACCTGCAGAAGAAGAAACTTCACAATGCACTAGACATGCTAGAATCATTCTGTGAAAAGCATAAAATAAAATGACTTAACAAAAAATGAAAACATAAACACATGCATGAGTGCAAGTTCAAATGGAGGTAAAAATTGCTAAGTCTTGATTCAAGGTAAAATCTGGCAGAGTTCTGCCTTACAAGCCCGAGAGATTTTTGGGTAGAGCTTTGCCTTATGGGCTAATAAGATCCCTTCTCAAAATGATAAGTTTACAATATATAAAAAGAGGAGAATAATTAAAGGCACCCCTTTAGAAAAGACTTTTGGTGCCCTTTTTACAAGCTGGCCCATGTGCATTGAGAGCACCAGGAAGAGGAAGTTAATGTTGATAATATCATCCTTCTAGAAGAGGCTTGCTAAAACCATGTTATGTAATCACTGGTCTTGACTTTGGTGTTCAAACATTAATGTGAACACATGGGCTGCACCTCTTTTTCTGCAAACAAGACTGCTCCTTCTAGATATTCACACAGTTTGTCTACTCATAAATGCAAAGTGGAAAAAATAGGCCATGTCGCTTACTATTTGTGTTGTTTGATGACCACTTGGCAAGCACTATTCCAACTACAAGAATAAATCCTTGAGTTGACACCTCTCTTTGCCACCTAGATTGTTTGTCCATTTCTACACTTTGTCTCTTCCTGGTTTTGTCTCTTTCTGGCTCCTTCGGCCCTCAGGGCTATCTTCTTGGTGGGTCGCTAAGTTCCTTGGGCTCTTATTTAAGCTTTTCAAAATCAATGGCTACTTCATGAGCCTTAAATTTGACGTCTACACACCCATCACCACTTTTGAACTTCCAATGGCTAGTTCACCGTGCTTGATTTTGACATCTTTGGGCCCATCACCCCTTGGAATTCTTTCAGTGTTTTCCTTTGCTTCAGCCTTTTTGTCACTCCCTTACCTTCAGGCTTTTGCTTTGGACCCTCCCAAAGGGAAGATGTCCCTTTAGCTTTGGATAAGTTCCTTTCGGTAGCTAAGAGTCCCCCGCAAGGGCACCTATCCTTCAGGGTCCTTCAATGGCCTTTTCTCTTTCACTATTTTCCTACAGACAAAAAGTTTGCAAGAATTGTCTCGTCGCTTCTTTTCTTTGGAGATTTTCCTTGGGTTTTTTTCTCGTGACCACTTTTCTCACAAATTTTCTCTCAACCACTTTTCCTATGGACAAAAATTCTGAAAGAATTATTTTCGACCATTTTGCTTGACCTTCAAAATTTTCTCTCAGGCTTTTCTCCCACGACTTTTCCCAAATGCTTTAAACTTTTTGTCCGAAGGAATTCCTTCAGAGAAAAGTCCAAAAGAAATCATTCTTGCCTTTGCCTTGTCTTTTTTGTGGTGGGATTTTCTTCTAAATAATTTTTTTAGATAAAAAGTCCGAAGGAATTCCTTCAGACATTTTGTCTGAATAAATTCTCTTCTTTGCCTTAAACAATTTTTTGAAGGAAACTTACCCTTTTGGTTTTCTCTTTGTCCTCTTTGCAAATGTTCCCTGCCCTCTGCAAGGGCACTTGAGTCCAGAACTACCCTCCATAAGGACATTTTAAATGGTCCATTTTGCACCTAAGTGTCAGGGACTCATCTCTTTCCTATAGAGTCCGTAGTTCTCTACCTATCGAGTCTGTAGAAATGCCTGCAGAGTCCGTAAAAATCCTTGCAGAGTCCATAGAAATCCCTATAAAGTCTGTAGAAATCCCTGTAGATTCTATAGAAACTTCCAAGACTTGTGAAAAAATCAAAAATGTACTAGCTCAGAACAATAGGGGAAAAGGGGGGCCAATTTTGGCCTATTGGACCAAAAATGGTCAACAAATTGGTGACTCCCAGGGGAAGCATGCATGTTATGCTTAAAAACTAGTTGCCTTAAAATCCATTGGGCACGAAGTCAGATGCATCTTTGAAAGAGTTAGCATCAGCCCCGATAGATCCAAGAATCAATTATGAAACTTTTACCCCACACATAAACTAAAACACACACAAGGCTAAAAACACTACCTATGCAAATAGCACTTAGGGAAAATAGGAAAGGAAACTGAAAGCAAACTACTATATACAGCTAACTAGGTATATTTGCTTCCCTCCTAGATCAAAGGGAAAACTTCTTAAGTCCCCTCCCTAGCTAGGAAACTTATGGTGCCAAACAAGTAGCTGAATGGAATGGAGACTTGGTGACCTACTCCTCTTGGCTGCCACCTGGATTGGCTTGCATCCGAGTGGATCATAATCAAACATGCTCCCAACATATATGTACTTTTCTTGTCCTTAGAATATTTTCAAATTTTGGTTCTTCATGCTAGTGTGTTTCACCAAGAAATCAATGGTTGTTGGCTCATCACCATAAGCCCTTTGATGTGCATAGTCCCTTTGCAATGCATTATGGTTTGACCCGTTCCCTTCTGTTTCATTGAAGATCCTGTCAAACTCATCCTCTGCTCCCTCAAGGATTTCTTGAAGAAGGGTGACTATTGTGATGTCTAAAAAGGAATCACAAACTAATTTCTCATCCCACAGAACATCACCTCTTTGTTCAAAACTCTCTTCTTCAAGGTTTTCCTCAAGAGAGACCATCCTCTCCTTTTCTTGCTCAAGGATCAGAGTCTCTAGTTGTTCAAAGACATCCATATGATCCTCCTCCAACTTAGTCTCCTTGGCATAGTCATCCTCCTCATTGAAGCAATAAGGAATTTCATCAAACAAAGGAGGAGAGAGTGCACCATGCTTACGTTCTTCCTTGTATTGCTAGAACATATGCATGTATGCATGACCTACGTCTTCTCCATTGCTAATGATGTCTTCTATAGGAGCCTTCATGATGATTTCCTATTCATTGTCACTCATAATAGCCTCTTAGGAAGCTACGGATTGGATATTTTTCTCTTCACTTGCCTCTTAAAAAATAGGTTCCTCTTTGAGAAGGGATGAAGTGGAAAAACCATGTGGAAGAGGAGGCAATCCTTGAGTTAGAATCAAATAATTCTCCTCTTTCCATTTTGTATCACTTCATCTATATCAAGTGTGGCTTGATAGCTCTCTTGGGGGTGTGTAGATGGGGTGTGTTTAGACATGGAATCTGTTGTTTGGTCTGAACCATCCATCACACATTGGCTGAGGAATCTCGCTCTGGATTCCAACTCTACAATTCTCTTGGCTATATCTTCTTGAAAGAGCCTTTCTTAGAGGTCACAATCATCATCATGATGAATAGGAGTAGCTTCATCTTCTTCAAGGTTTTGAGCAAAACTTTTCTCCTCCTCCTTCTTTCCCCATGATTACATTGTTTGCTTCTAGCTCATGACCTTGGGATTGGAACTTTTCCCTTGGGAATAAGTAACAACTTTGTCTTCTTCAAGGTCTCAAGCTAGTTCATGATTTTCCTTCTTCCAACTTAGAATTTGGAGATCATGTTGAAAGACTTGAGGAGGTTGGGGAAGATTTGGGAGGGTCTGCTCATGTACAGGAAGAGTTGCATGAAGAGAGGTGTGCTAGAAAGCTAGGCACATAGGATTAAGAGTAGGATTGATTGATGCATCGAATGAGCTAGAATGAGCAAGTGCTATCTGATAGAAAGGATTTGGTGCAAAAGAGGGGGTTTTCTTTAGAATAGGAGGGGGCGTGCAGGGCTGACTACCTTGCATGAATGGATTCCTCTATTTTTCTACCTCCTCCTCCATAGATTGCAAGGCCTGAGCTTGCTTGAATAAACACTCATCTTTATAAATCAGCTCTTGCTGATATCCATACTACTCATCTAGTCTGTCAATCTCCATTACTTGCTTCTCAAAATCTAGTGTTACTTCCCTTATTGTTGAAGGGCAAATAGGAGAGTTACTTGAGGTAATTCCATGAAAATCTTGAGCTTGATTAAAACCATATGAAGGAATACAAGGCCCATGATTTTGTGTAAAGGGATTATACTTACAAAAAATAAGATTTCTTGATGGCACCAGAACTGCTTAACCAGCTGATTCAACTCAGAGTCACCATTGGTGTTGATGAAAAATCCTCCAAAGTCTGGTTGATTGAAGAACACACCAAAAATTCTTTAACTCTTTGGACACAACTTGTCCTAGTTGGTCCCACTGAGCGTGCCAAAAACTGTTGACACAGTGGATTGCACACTAGACAGGAGGTCGAGCTCCTGCCTTCCACACATCAAAATGGAAACTCCCCTCTTGCCTGTGGGTATGGCAAAACTGGGGGGAGAGTCTCTAGATAAGGGCTAGCTCCCTTTGATGCATCTTTTAGGTCCTAGATTTCTTACTGCTAACAAATAAATGAAAAAGGCAGGGGGGTTGAAAAGGAGAAGAATGCTGAAAATAGAACCTAAACCTAAACTAAAAGGTGATACACCAAAAAAGTTGATACACTCAGCCCAAACATACACTTTTTACCAAGAAGAAGCTGTCATACACTTCATTTGATGTGGGAAACTCTTATGTATCAGTGAGTCAAGGGTCCATAGAGATACAGGGAGGAAGAACTATCAAAGGTGTTCTAAGACACACTTTGGCAGCCTATTCACATGTACCTATATTCCTACTGTAGACACTTTTGGTAGACTTGCAGAAGAAGAAACTTTACAATGCACTAGACATGTTGGAATCATTCTGTGAAAAGCATAAAAGAAAATGAATTAACACAAAAGGAAAACATAGACACATGCATGAGTGCAAGTTCAAATGGAGGTAAAAATTGCTAAGTCTTGATTCAAGGTAAAATTTGGCAGAGTTCTACCTTACAAGCCTGAGAGATTTTTGGGTAGAGCTTTGCCTTACAAGCTAAAAAGATCCCTTCTCAAAATGAGAAGTTTAAAATATATAGAAAAAGGAGAATAAGTAAAGGTGCCCCTTTGGAAAAGACTTTTGGTGCCCTTTTTACAAGCTGGCCCATGTGCATTAAGAGCATTAGGAAGAGGAAGTCGATGTTGTTGATATCATCCTTCTAGAAGAGACCTGCTAAAACCATGTTGTGTAATTACCGGTCTTGACTTTGGCATTCAAACATTAATGTGAACACATGGGCCTCACCTCTTTTTCTATAAACAAGACTGCTCCTTCCAGATATTCACACAGTTTGTCTACAAATAAATGTAAAGTGGAAAAAATAGGTCATGTTGCTTACTGTTTGTGCCATTTGATGACCACTTGGCAAGCACTATTCTAACTATAGGAATAAATCCGTGAGTCAACACCTCTCTTTGCCACCTAGACTATTTGTCTATTTTTGCACTTTGTCTCTTCCTAGTTTTGTCTCTTTCTGGCTCCTTCAGCCCTCAGGGCTATCTTCTTGGCGGGTCACTGAGTTCCTTGGGCTCTTCTTTAAGATTTTCAAAATCAATGACTATTTCATGAGCCTTAAATTTGATGTCTACACACCCGTCACTGCATTTGAACTTCCAACGGCTAGTTTACCATGCTTGATTTTGACGTCTTTGGGCCCATCACCCCTTGGAATTCTTTTGGCCTTTTCCTTTGCTTCAGCCTTTTTGTCACTCCCTTACCTTCAGGCTTTTGCTTTGGACCCTCCCAAAGGAAAGATGTCTCTTCAACTTTGGAGAAGTGCCTTTCTTTTGGCAGCTGAGAGTCCCTCACAAGGGCACTTGTCCTTTGGGGTCCTTTGGCAGCCTTTTCTCTTCGGCTATTTTCCCGCAGACAAAAAGTTTGCAAGAATTGTCTCACCTACTTCTTTTCTTCAGAGATTTTCCTCAGATTTTTTTCTCGCGACCACTTTTCCCATGGATTTTTTCTCGACCACTTTTCCACCGGATAAAAATTCCACAAGAATTATTTTCGACCACTTTGCTTGACCTTCAAAATTTTCTCTCAAGCTTTTCTCCTGTGGCTTTTCCCAAATTTCTTCAAACTTTTTGTTGGAAGGAATTCCTTTAGACAAAATTTTGAAAGAAATCATTCTTGCCTTTGCCTTGTCTTTTTCACGGTGGGATTTTCTTCTGAAGAATTTCTTCGAACAAAAAGTTTGAAGGAATTCCTTCAAACATTTTGTTTGAAGAAATTCTCTTCTTTACCTTAAATAATTTTTTGAAGGAAACTTACCCTTTTGGCTTTCTCTTTGGCCTCTTTGCAAATGTTCCCTACCCTCCGCAAGGGAACTTGAGTCTGGAACTACCCTCCATAAGGACATTTGAAATGGTCCATTTTGTGCCTAAGTGTCAAGGACTCTTCTCTTTCCTGCAAAGTCTGTAGTTCTCTGCATGCCGAGTCTATAGAAATGCCTACAAAGTTCGTAGAAATCCCTGCATAGTCCATAGAAATCCCTACAGAGTCCATAAAAACTTCCAAGACTTGTGCAAAAATCAAAAATGTACTAGCTCAGAATAGTAGGGGAAAAGGGGGGCCAATTTTGGCTTGTTGGACCAAAAATGGTCAATAAGCACTAACACTGGCTCTCACCCAAGGATGCATGCCCCCTATAAGTGTGCAAAGAACCCTAAAACATAAGACTAGGTGTCAATACAATGGGCCATAGAGTTAAGACTTAACAAATTGATCAATAATCAGTCATGGAGGCTCAACAAAATATGAAGGACTAACAAAAATAGATCAAGAGGATCTAAAAATGAACACATGATAAAAACATGAAAGGAAATTGTGTAAATAAATTCCAAAATAGAGGGGTGATAGAACATAAAATAATAGAAAGACAAAACTATACACTATATACTAATGTACACAGGTTATGGACTCAATCAAGGAAATGGTTTAGATGTTTGCCATTAACTGGAAGCTTTAGTGTTTCAACATCTAAGTCTCTAAAGAAGAAAGCATACTCCTAAATCTAGTAGTTAATGGAATAGGGACCCATCCACAAGGCATTAAATTTTCAATGCTTACCTTTCTCCTCATATCTGTTATCCCAAAGTAGAACCAAATAACCTACTTGGAAAGCTCTTGGAGTGACCTTCCTATTAAATATCTTCTTTAGCTTTTCCTTGAACTTGAGGTGTCTTTCATGAGCTTGTCTTTTAATTTCATCAAGCTCAATAATTTGGTTTGTCTTTCTTTCATATAAATTTATTTACTCATCATCCTCTTGTTGTTGCATAAGCTAATAAGTTGGTAACTATAAATTCATAGGTAAAACATCTTGAGCTCCATAAACAATCTCAAAAGGGTTTTTGCCTATAGTTCTCTTAGGTGTAATCCTATCAGCACATAAGGCAAACTTTAGCTATTCGCCCTTCTTATTTTCTTCTAAAATATATCTAATGATTTTGAGCAAATTCTTGTTACTAGATTTTGCTTGCCCATTCCCCTAAGGGTTGTAATTGGAAACATAAGTTAATTTAATCATATACTCTTTGCATAATGCCACTAAAGGTTTGGCTTTGAAGCTCATATCATTGTCAATATTAACTTTAATAGGCACACCAAATTTGTAAATAATTTGTTTTAACAAAAAATCCATAACTACTTGGTGTGTTACTTTCTTTGTAGGGACCACTTCAACCCATTTTATGGAGTAATCAGTTGCAACTAGTATCCATATATATCTAGTGCTTGACAAATAAATAATTTCTTCAATGAAATCCATTCCCCATTATCTGAATGGGTCTTCAATTATCATAGGTTGTAAGGGAAGAGAACCTGAAGCTTTCATCCTCCCAGCAAAGCACTAACATTTCTCACACTTTATGACTATCTAAGCAACATCTTTGAATAATAATGACCACCAATAACTAGCTCTCAAAATTTTGAGCTGTAATCTTAGGCACAAAATGGCCACCACGTACTCCACTATGGAATTTTTCAATTAGTTCAGCGCTTTATTCTTCTAGTACACATCTTAGGATAACCCCATCTGAATTCTTCCATGCTAGTCCATTTTTAGTTAAGAGGTATTTTGGGGAAACAAGCTTGAGAGTCATTCCTTGATTCTGATCTAAGTCAGGGGGATAGTTCAGATTTTGTAAGTAGTAAACAATATAACTATACCATGGAGACATGTTAAATTGACTCAAAGAATCATCAACATTAAGATTAGCAGTGTTTACATCAACAACTTGCAAATTGGTCTCAACCATAATCTTGACTAGACTCATCCCTCTTACTAACTTGGTGGTTTGAATATCCATGTCATACTCTTGCAACTTGTTGACCCACCTCCATATCTTGTTGGATATTTTAGTCTGAGTCAAGATGTCCTTCACTATGGTATATGGGACATAAGCAATAACCCTTAAACTCATAATAGAAGGCCTGAATGTTTTAATAACCTTCAAGAGAGTGAAAGCTTGTTTTTCCATAATGGTATAATTCATATCAGGACCTTACATAGCTTTGATAAATAAATTTAGTGGATGCTCGTGACTAGCTTCATTATTTTACAAAATAATAACAACAATAATATTATATGATGCCAAAGAGAATATCTAAAATAGCTTAGTGTAATTATGGCTAGCCAAAATAGGGGAATACTTTAAAGCTCCTTTAATGTCATTAAATTTTCATGTGGCCTTTTTTCCCACTTGATTATCTCATCCTTCTTTAGCATGGAATTAATAGATAGATCAATCTCTACAAAATTGGACACAAACCTCCTTATGAAATTAATTTTCCCAAAGAAGGATTGAATTCCCTTCTTAGACTATAGGATAGGCACTTTGTCAATGGCTTCTACCCTCTCGGGTTTGATCATGACACCATATTTGGACACTATACATCCTAAAAATTTGGCCTTTTCACTCCAAAGTGATACTTCTTGGGATTAAGAAAAATGTTGAACTCCCTACATATGATAAACACTTTGTCTAGATGTTCCAAATGTTCCTATCTAGTCTTTGAGTATATGATGATATCATTTTGTTACACAACTATAAACTTGTTAATCACCCCTACAAAAGCAACGTCTATAGTTCCATAAAATGTTGCACCAAAATTCATTAACCTAAAAGGCATCCTCATATATACATAATTGCCCCAAGGCATTGTAAATGTGGTCTTGGATCTCTTGGATTCCTTCACCACAACCTGGTTATATCTTGAGAAATTATCTAATATGGATAACATCTCTGATCCTATAACACTTTGAAATAGGTTGTCCATATTAGGAATAGGATAATTATCTTTTAAATAAGCTTTATTCAAGTTTCAAAAATCCACACACAAGTGGATGTCACCATTGTTTTTCTATACAGGGACTAAATTTGTAACCCATGATGAGTACTTGATGGGATAAATGATACCATTGTCCCTCAGCTTCTTTAACTCATCCCTCATCTTGGTGGCTAAGATGGGGTTAACAAGCCTCTATTTCTACCTAAAAGGCTTGCTATTAGGCAACAATGGGATGACATGCTGAAATAAATCTTCCCTATATGCTTTCAACTCAGAATAAGACTATGCTAAACAATCTTGGTACTTTTTTAGTAGTTGCATATAAACTTATTTCTCAGTTACACTCAGGTGAGTACCCAACCAAACCTTTCTTGGATTCTCATGAGAACCCAAATTACACTCAATCGTATCCTTTAAAATGAATGCATCTCGAGTCTTGATTTTATCTACTCCATCAAAAGACACTTTTAAACTTACCAATTCTCAAGGGAGAGTGTTTGTCTTTAGCTTAAGAATGTCCTTCCCAAAAAAGGTTTCCTTTTTAACACAAACCTTCACCATGGACTCCAAGTCTATGAGTTGATCATGGAACTCAACTTCATAATTTAAAAACCTCTTAATCTATTCATCATCATCAAACACCTACCAATGGTGAACATTGTCTAGGATTAAAGACTGAACAAGCACCCCAACTTGATATTGAAAATAAAAGCTCATATCTATAATAGAAAATTGAGCACCTAACCCTACAAGTTTATCAACTTCTTCATTAAAACTTATATCATGATACAAAGATTGAATGCATTAAAGAATTCAATCAAATCCCACATAGCATTCTGTATTGTTTCAACCTTTTATTTTTGTGGTAAAAGCATTGTGGACTTACTTTACCACTAGCTTAGAATCACCCTTGACAATAAAGATTTTAATTCCATGTTCATGAGAAATCCATAGACCAAGTAAGAGTGTTTCATGCTCAATAGTGTTTTTAGTGCAATCAACATACATCTTAAAAGAAAACTTGAAGCACTTACCATTGGGGTCATAGAAGAAAACCCTAGCTACATTTCCAAGATTGGAGTAAGCCCCATCAAAGCACATCCTCCAAACTACACCTTCATTGTCAGGTTCAACATCAAGAGTAGTAGGTTGTTCATTAGTGTCAATATTCTTGATAAAGTTACCCAAATCAACATCCATGTACAACATTTCATTAAGAACATGTTTTGGATCTTCAATTACATGTAGCATATTTGGCTCTCTATAAAGTTTGACCATCTTATCCTATAATGGAATTGTGACATAAGACAAGTATATCTACACACTTCCACCCATGTTAGTATCCCACTTTCATGATAGTAGCATCCCCTACTTATGTGGGAAGTCTAAAACTACCATATTTGTATTCAAATACTTGCTTGAATGTACTATTAACTACACTACCAACCCCTTAACTTGTCCAACAACTAGAATTTCTTGTGAGTCCATGGTGTAACACTTATCACAGGTTAATTTAATCTTCACCTTGAACTCATTTAGGACACCCAAGGGCATCACATTACAAGAAGCACAAGCATCAAACATGCAGTTGTGAATAATCAAACCATTAATTGATAGGGTTGTATAAAATGGATCCAAATTCAGTTGAGTTTCTACCAATGCAATCCCCAAATTAACTTTCGAAGCAGATTTAATAATATTTTTTTTATTCTTCATCACTTTCCAGGGGTGTTTAGGGTAACTCAATTTCATTTTTAGTTAACTTCTCAGGAAATTACAAGTACTCAAATGCCCTCTTCTTATGCTCATGTATTCTTAATAATTCAATAAGTGGCATGGTGACTTTCATTTGACTCAGCACTTGGGCCATATCACATATGTTCTACTGAGGAAGAGGAGTATTAGGTGGAAGGGTGACAACATCTTCAACTGGAATATAGTCACTCAAGGTCTGAAGTGGAGTAGGTTCAGATGGATTTGAATCTTTGATAGCAACCTTCAAATGTGGATTTTGTTTAAATGCATTAGCACCCTTAGGGATACTAAACAATATGGGTACCCTATTCTTGGCTAGAGCACCTCTAGGCTTAGTAAATTGGGAAATGAGTACTGGATTGGAAGCTTTAGGGACTATTATGATTCTCTTATCCTCCTTATTATCATCCCTTACCTTTGGATTTGTAGGGGTAGTGTCTTAAGGAACAGTATCCTGATATTTGCTTCTCAAGTGATACTCCTCTTGGGAAATTATTGTATTGATTAGTTTTTACCTATCCACAACTGATAGAATTCCCCCATCATATTTATTAATCATCATAGAACATAAGAAATCAAAATCATGAATGGGCAATTCATATGTTTGTGCCATATTAACATCATAAGTAAATCCAGGAATTGGACACTTACCTTTTCAATCGCACTCCAAAATTGCTTAATAGTAATATCACTCAACAATTCTATGGAGGTAGTCAATTCACTTTAGGGGATTTGATAATTAAACATCAAGATCTCATCATCAAATGATACATACTCAATTTCATCTACATCTTTATCAATCTTTTCAATTGTATCACATGGGGGATGTGGAAGGAAGCACTTGTCACACCAAACAATATAAATTTTAGAATTCACCACATTCACTTTGGCATTAAATAGATTAGGCACTTCTTTTTCAACCTCTCTATTCTAATTTATATCCATTTTTCTTCACGTGTATGTCTCTTCCCTTTATCATTGTCTCAATTATGGAAATCAATCCCCCTTTGTGCTTGATATAGATTTGGAGGCCTTTCTTGACTGGTAGACACATTAGGGGTCCCCTTATCAGCTCTAGCTAACTTGTATGACAATTCTTTGACAATAGAGGCCAAAGTTTTAATAGTCTCCTCAAGATTGGCAGTTTTTGTGGACTGTGTCTTTTCCAGATTGACCAATTTTACATCAACTTGATTATTCATGGCTTTCCCATATCCTTTATGTTGTTCTCAATTTGGATGGCCATATTTAATGTTAATCATAGCTTAGTGGGATCCTTGTCTCTCAATTAATATGTAGCTTTCTTATCAAAGGTGTCATAATAGTTTATCAAGCATGTTGTATCACTAGGCCTGATGTTTTTGGGCAGCTACATCATAACTTTGTTAAATCATGTATTGAATTCCTACACACACTTATTAGGATTATTTTTTATGTTCTCAAATTTTTCCAAAAGAAACCATGGATCAATTATATCACCATATTGAATTGTAAAAATATTCTTCATTTCTTACCACAAATCAATGCATCCACTGGGAAGAGAATTACACCATTCATGAATATCTTCCTCCAACATGTGCATAAATAAATTAATGCACACATCCTCATGATCAACCTCATAATTTTTAATAATATTTTGAAAATCCCTCAGGTGCTGATCACCACTCACTACATTGTTCCCTTGAAATTTTGGAAGGTATTTCCTTACTTCATTCAAAACTTCATTGGGATAACCTTCCATGTCATTAAAATTTATAGGCCTAAATCTGAGGATGGGGGATGCAGGATGTTCATTCTCATTTGGGTCCCATGCCTCATTATTGGTTCAATGGGAGGTTCAAGAACTAGTGGAAAAGTGATGTGAGGGGGTGAATGAGGTGGACTTTGTGGTTCACACCTAGGAGGGGATTCAGCTCGCTGAGAAGGAGCTAGATAATAAACTGGACTATAAGTATTATAGTTGATAGGAGAGATATGATAATCCTCAATAATGGGAGGGTCAACAAAGATTTCAAGATTATCAAAATTTTGACAACCTTCAAAAGTTGAGCTTTGCCCTTCAACAAGCTTCCAAACTTATCTCCTTCATCTTTGATATAAACTTAATGATGAGAAAAGTTTCTTAGATAGGTCACCTTTGAAAGATTATCTCAATCCTTCTAGCTTTTAAAATAAGAATATACTCAAAGATAAAACTTAATAAAATATTCAAAATAGGTATTGATCTTTCTTGAAATTAGGTGATAAAAATTGGAGTCACCACTAGAATTAAAGTTTTAGAATATAATAATTAATGAACTGATAGTGATACATGCTGACAACATACTTTGCTAAAGTTAATGATGAGATTAAAATCAAAGACACTAAAATCTTTATAAAAATGTTCAAAAGGGAAAAAACACCTTCCAACATGTGATCTTAATAGTCCTTTGCAATGAACATAATAGAAGTCAATTATCAAGCCTCAAGAATTCATGGCACATCCCTAGTGGAGTGTTAAACTTGTTGCTAACCAAGATAGCTAAATCAGTGTAGTAACATTAGATAACTTTACAACATTAAATACTTACAGCTCTCTATAAGAGTCTTTGGTAATGCAGGTAACCAAGATTTTAATTTAGTTCCTAGTAATGATGCCAGTTGAGTGGTGATATTGACAAACTAAAGATAGTCAAAATAGCATAAATAGGTAAATAACTTTAAAACCATGAATTACTTACATCTCTATGAAAGATTCCCTAGCAACACAAATGCCATAGGTGTCTTTTCTTTCCCCAACAATGGTGGTAGTTGAGTGTTGGTTCCCAATTGTACACCTTGTACACTTAGCTTTGCACACTTGAAATAAAATGGCAAACAATGATGAAAATCTCGTTAGTATGTTATTGTATTCGAGGAAGGGTTTGGTATCAAGATTAGACCGAATGTGGAAAATGACTAAGAGGCACCTACAAAAGGTATGGTCAGCTCTTTGCTACTTCTAGCTCTACCTAAACCAAGGTAAAAAGACCTAAGGGGTAGCTTACTCACATGGAGAGATTCTACAATTCAACCTCCATGGGATTTCTTAGCACAAGGAACAAATATGGCTAGGGCATAACCAAGTTTGCACACTTCACTTGTGAGGGGTTGTCACCCGAAATGCATAAATGATCTAAGTCATATATAAGCAAGTGAAGACAGATGGGAAAGTGCATGTAACCTTCATTCTAAAGAATTTTCAATAATAAAGTGTTGAATAAAATATTGCACTACTGGTCTTTAAAATACAAAATACAAGCACATGTTATATAGGCAAGATGTTATGTATTTGCAGGGAAAATAACACTTATAGTATGTAAAGGGTGTATTATTTGCAGGGTAGGATATGGTTGGACAAGTTTGATCATTATTAAAAAAAAGGAAGGTGGCTTGTTGGTGGCCTTCAAATAGTAGGGTATCTTGAAAGATTCATGACATCATTCCTTAAGACAGATGTATAAAAAATCAAATGCAAGCTAGTGGGAAATACCAAAAGATCCTTGAAAGAATAGAACATACACTGAAACTAAACTTTCAAAAAACTCTTTCCTATTAAATCCATAAACCTAGGGTGCCCTAACAAGTTATTCAATAACATGTTCTAAAATAATGCAGAAAGAGTTTTATAACCTAGATCTATGCTCAAAATGATAACCAATAATGAACATAAAATTAGATATCCAATCACAATATTTGAAAAAAATATTATTGCACTTCATCAACAAGAAATATTAAAGAACCACAAGCCTTTTCATTAACTTGAAATTAAATATTACAAATGTTAATATTTTAAAATGTTGCCATGAGGACAAGCATGGTGATATTTCTCTTTTGACAAGGGAGACATAAAGATGCTCTCAAAGCTCACTAATGGTTGTACAGCTGCAACCACCTTAGCAAGGAAGACAATATCGACACATAGCAATTGATCCCAAAAATTCTTGCAAAACCTAGACTTAGAGAAAATGAACACCTTAAAAACAATGACCAATAACCTATTATAGAGGAGAAGCCCCATATTTATACATTTTCAATCCTGAGATTAAGGGTCACAATTTTTAATATTGCATAATATTTTTCCTAATTTCACCAAGATGTTTCTAGCTAGAAAAATTTCCATGCCACACCAGATATCTTCATCCATTTACAAGAAAAGAATCATCGCTCTAATTGCCTCTATAATAAATGATGAATATTTGCAACAAACTTTTGATTTAATGATTGGAGATGTCTTCATAAGAGCTAGAAGGAGAATATTTGTTCGAGGAGCCCAAAAGACTTTGTCCTTATGTACAACCATCTAGAGAAGTTCTTGATCACTTGCCTACATAGTTAGAACTTCCTGGATAGCTACCTATCCTTTAGTGTATGCCATGGAATAACCTTAATTTTTCAATGATGGCATGTGAATGATCCATGGTCATGGTATAAATAGAAAAGGCTGTGTGGTTATGATTGAAAAATATGCTCTAGAACTACTCATAAACCTCCTTCTATGCTTCAAATCATTACCCATCTATGGAAGAATAATTAATTTTATATTCTCAACTAAATTTCACCACATATTGACACTTGGCACACCACATTGGATCCAATTGGGCATTCATAAGGCTTAAAATTGATTAGCTCACTTCATTGGCTCTAGTTTGGGCATGTGTCACTTTCTTGTTGATTTGAATCCTTTTGAAAAGTCCATCTTGGCTCGCACCGTTGGATCTGTTCATCTGAGTAAATATGTGTTGTTGATTTTGATCCAGAGAATCGAATGTCATTGGTTGTCTATAGGTCTTACACCAAAATGGTGTGACTTGGTAGCTCTGTGGGCTCTCTGCATATTGCTCTATCAGTCTTATTGGGTTAACACACTCTTGACAAGTGTCATTCCTATAGTCATGAATTAATATACATCATAGATCAAATTATGTACACTTGAATGCATATTTTTTATCTCTAAGAACATGCTTGATATTAAACTTATGACCATGTATTAGCTTTTCAACTATGCTCTCACACCATTAGATCTTTTCATCTGATCAAACATGCATCATCAGATTTTAATCCATGAGATTGAGCATGATTTATTCCCTTTGATCTCATGTTATTGGATCTTTCTAGGTTAGATCAATGTGTTTCATTGGATTTCAATCCAAAGGATCGAATGCCATTGGTTGCTCAATACTCTATCTAATGTGGTTATGATGTGTTTCATCACCACTTTCACTTTGGGCTTAGTCTAAAATCTTGACTTAATACACCCTATCGATTAGAAATTGAATGCTTAACCATATACCGTCGATCGATGGGAACATGCTCAAGCTTTATTATGCACCATAGGCTTAACATCTTGAATTTAAACTCACACCATCCAATCTTGATTTCCTGAGCAAAAGTGTGCCATCAATTGTAATCCATTGAGTGAAATGTTATTAATGCTTATGGACATTGAGAGAATAACTAAGTCAGAGCTCATAAATAATATAAAACTTAGTCTATAGTCTCAAACCAAGATTTTGATTTGTATTAATAAATATGAATTAAAACTTTAGGCTAAAGTTTTAGACTAAGCTTGAAATAAAATGGGGCTTTACTAAATACAAGGACCATGCTTTAGTTTAGACCATGAGGAACATAGGTTAAGGGTTATCAAGACCTAAAAGGAACCAAGCATGGATTTTTAGACTAAGGCTTGGTCATGTTAATAAACACAACCAAGCCTTAGTATAAAAATTTAACTAAGTTCATGGCATTTTTTTTAAATGCTCCCATGTAAAATGTTCCCACCAATTTTGAATTCAAATGGAAAGACTTAAGCCAGGGTAATTGGAATCAGGGTTTCAAGGTGATCAAAAAATAATTTAGTTTGATTTTTGATAGACCAAAGGCTATTAAAAAACCAATATTGACATTAAATCATGAAACCCAAACATTATCCTTTTTTGATGGATTCTAATTAAGCCTAAAATGTGAAGCACGAAGATCCAACATTAGAAAATTAAGATCATATTTCAATCAAAATCATGAATAAATATGCTAACCAAACCAGGTGTAGATGATCTTCAAATAAAAACAATGTGAAAACATGTTAGTGACACCCTAATCAAGTGAATTCTTGTGGTAATATGTTTTAAAATTTAAAGACTTTGGTTCAGACTCATAATTAGTCTATTCACTCCACTTGATCAAGCACCACTGTTAATATCAATTAATGGTTAAAAAAAGTCTTACACATACAAAATTAAGATCAAACATCAAAACCTATTCATGTTGTGTGTGTGCTTTGATTCCACTTACCATTTGCCATGGGATTTAGAGAGAGATTTCTAGACTTCATGTCTTTAACCATTGACATTAACTTACATCATGTTGGATATTCATTAAAAACCATGCTTTAGCTTAGGGAAGGCTTGGGCATTACTCTACTATCAGCCAGGCATCTATAGCCCTAACATAGATGCTTCTAGCTCCACTCAATGTCTTATTCCACTACCAGCTAGACATTCATAGCCTTGATGGAGATTACCTGAATCACCTTTGCTTAGAAAGTTCCTTTTGAGTTTTGTAATGAGATCTTATTTCTATATTTTTTTCTTTTTATAGACCATTTTTTATTTTTAGCAAAGGTTAAGAACCAAGTTAGTCAGGTTTTGAGTTTGGTCAATTGTCTGATTTTCAAGCAATCATCCTTGGTTGCAAACTTTACCCCATGCAATAAATGTTATTTAAGTGCAAGCATGATTGTGCTCCAATAATTTAAAATTTCTTAATGCATATGCAATCCTCATCAAAATAAAGTTTAAATCAAAATAAGGCTCAAGAGTTTAGGGAACAACTAGCCTATTCATTGATCTTTACCAGTCTCCCCAAAATTAGAATATCAATCTCACATTTCAAACCCATATTCAACCACACCTATAGTCATGACTTGAGAAGTCCCCTTTTTGAGTGACTGGATGGAACCCGAGCTTAGGACTATCTTGAAAAGACTTATTAAGAGCAAAGAAAAACATAAGACAAAGAAAATAAACAATGTACAGGTGCTATATATAAATGAGGATAGGAAATAAAGAGCAAGAAAGAAATGAACCAAAGCCCTACACTAACTCCATAAATATCCTACCTCTAAGATCAAATGGAAGATTATTTAATTTATAACAGAACCTTAAAACATGGTTACTTCCATTCAAGGGCTCCTTCTCATGGATAGGAGCATTTGTACACTTGCAAATTTTGTATGATGCATCTTGTCTTCCTACCTCTATTGATCCCTTGAACCTAGGACCAAACACAAACCATTGATCTCTATTTGGCTCATCTATGACGTCTACATGATCATCAATGACATCTGCATGACTGTCAAAATTTAACCTTGGTGGTTTTTTACCTGGGATTAATTTTATTATCCTCATGATCGTAATGATATTCACACAACCATCAATGATGTCCATGATATCATCAAAATTTAAACCCCTATGATCATTCACACAGGGTTAATTTTGGCATCCTCACGACTATCAATGATGTTCACATGACCATTAATAACATCTGTGAGACTGTCAAAATTTAAACCCCTATGGTCCTTGACCTATACTTAATTTTGACATCCTCGTGACCATCAATGAAATTCGTGCAACTGTCAATGATGTCTGTAAAATTGTCAAAATTTAAACCCCTATGGTCCTTGACCCAGGCTTAATTTTAACATCCTCGTGACCATCAATGACATTCATGTGACTATCAATGATGTCTATGAGACCATCAAAATTTAAACAATTTGAGAAAATTTCTTTGGATATTTTGGTCATTAGGACTTTTTTCTTTAACAAAAAGGTCTACGAGATTTTTGTGAACACTTTGGTCGAAACATTGAATTTCTTCATATTTTTATGTGAACACTTTACCCAATGAAAATAGGTCTTTGGGATTTTTGTCCTAGATTAAAAACCTAAAGACCTATTTTCATCAGACAAAGTGTTTGCACAAAAATATAAAAAAGTCTAAGGGACTAATACACACGCTAGTAAAGACCAAATTAAGACTTAGTTGATTTGACATGAAACTTAACCTTTGAGTGAACCTTTGAAAACAAAAAATGGGCTGAGGACTTAGGCACTTATACTCGACAAGGGCTCAATTGCTTCAGTGTAATTTTGAGCACTAATAGGACCTTTATGATCATTCATAAGATAATTATGGAAGTTGATCTATAAATGAAGTTATGTATCACAAGATAAAACTTTGAGATTGAAAACCTATGTCTTACTTTTATATGACTTAGGATAATAAAACCTAGGTAATGGAAACTTATATTAAATAGTTATGTACCTAGAAGGAAAATACTTTAGAATAATGACCATTTTTTATAAAACATGGTTTTGATCATGTTCTTGGGGAATGCCCTGACATGGGTGATACAGTTATGCTTGTCTTACATAAACCTCACTATTGGAATTATCGATAGGTCCTAGTTTGGACTCATAATTATAATATCTCCATATGTACATAAAAAGAGATAAACAAGATTTTAAGCCAATGAGAATATTCTACTTTATTAAGTAGTATGAGAAACCCTTTTACTACGTAAAATGATATTCTAAACTATTTTATTGTGTGGAGCGATGTGCTAACTATTTTAATATGTGGATAAATATGCTAAACTATTTTACAAGTGGCATGCTAAAATGTTTTTACCTACTGGGATTCTCTATGCTTTGTTAATTGTTTATATCTAACACTTTTTTGGAAGGGAAGGACCATTCTCAGTGGATGAAATGAATGCATAGGATTCAAAAGGTTTTCTCGATGGAGGAAAACCCTTCAATTATGTTTCCCTCTTATGTTTTCTATTTGGTTTTTAATGACAATAATGGACTATGGAACATTGGTGGATTTCATTATGAAGACATCCTCTTATGATTGATTAGTGATTATATTATTGAATGTTATATTGTTATATGAAAAAATTAAAATTATGTTTTAGCAATAAATGTTGTAAACAATTGTAAGTTGTTATTTTTGGATTTTATTGTATATTTAATCTAATTTATAAAGCTTACAAAAGATGAATGTTTTTTTGTCTACTTACATATTATTGCATTGTATTTATAAATATGTATCCTCAGTCATGCCTACTTCAATTCTAGAAAGAAATGCAAAAATGTGTTATGAAACTATCTTTATTTGTTCACTCAAAATGATAGTACATTTAATTATGCATGCCTTGATTTTAGCATTAAAAATGAGTTCTGATTACAAAGCATATGCACATAGTTAATTTATCATGATGAAAACCAAGAGAATGATTGACCTAAAAATTATTACGTAAATAGAATTATAAAAATAATTTGATTTAGTTATCACATATGATTGGTATATGTCAAACATGCTTACGTAATTTTTACTGAGGAGTGGAATGAGCAAGAAACATTTTGGTATGATAACGTGTTTTAAAAAATTACATTTTTTTGATACACAATCGGAGGGTTCTTATAAGAACAAGTTGCTTACAAAATCGTATGTTTACTTAAATAATGTAGCTTACAACTTTTAACTCATACCTCAATATTTTTAACATTAATTATTTTTACAAGTGAAAATGTGTGACTTTAATGCCACTAAGCAAGTGTGGGAGTAGTGAAAGCCCTTGGATAGAACACTAATGCATTGAATGAGTAAGCACATTATAGGGGGTTTATGTTGATAAGATGTCATTATTTATTATTTAGTAATAATTTAATCTGTAATTGAAATGAGCCACTTAACATGATTAAGTTTGGAATATTTTAATAATTATGTTTAACCCTAAAATGATCTCTCTCTAGTCTTGGAGAGGACCTAGATTTGAATTAAAGGGATATAAAGAAATGAAATTGCACAAGGGTGATAATCAAATCTATATCAGGCCAATTAGGTGCTAAACTCAAATATAAACATATACTAAATTCATAAAACATTGGTAGTCCAAATATGGAAAATACAACTAAGTTAACTATGAAATGACAAAGAAAACAAAGTACTTAATTGGTCCTAATGATATAGCAGTTATTGGATCTGGGACAAGCATAAATCAAGCTGGAAGATAGTTCTAAAATAGTTGTCAGATTTTAGATCTTATAATTCTAGAGCGGTGAACACTAATGTCAGCCTTGAATGGGTATGTTGATGTTATTATCTAGGTTTGATATAAGTGTCATGTATGGAATACTTGTAGAAATAAGATGTGACCACCTAGATGCTTTTGTTTTTGGATTTGCCTTCGCTCTGGTGCATTCAAATCTAGGTCATGGATTGTCACTCCTTATGAAATGACAAAATCCTAGTTCTTCATTTCCATAGTGACCTTAGATAAAAATGGGTTATTTGGCACACAATGTTGAGCTAACCCCAAATACCCTATTATCAGTTTGCACTACCTACATAGCTAATACTCCAAAAGAGGGCCTTAGATTCAGTGTAGTTATCTCCTATGTGTTTGATTGTGTGGGAATCATGAAATATGTGTAAATAAAGTACAATAGTGACCTAACTTGTGATTTGGTAAATCAGGCTCTTGAGTTGCTCCTTTATTACTTTAGATCTGTAGATGTGATGTACTAATGATTGATATGGAAATAGGAATTAATAGGGAAGTTTTTAATCAATTGAATGCTCTTTAGTATGATCGCTAAGTGAGGAATAAATTAGGGCTGATATAGTATTTATATCAATCCTATATGAAGATAACTCACACTAAAGCACTTAGGCTGACCATTGAAATGTGTTTTATTTGTAAATTGGATGAGTTTAGGGTATTGGACACTTATTTTAGGGAAGGATTGTAATGTCAATGTTACTATATATCCTAGATGTTAGTGTCAATAGAGTATCAAAATAGGTACAAACATAAAACTTGCAAAGGTGGGAGATAAGTACAATTTTGGCATTCTAGTCAAATAAAATATCTATGTCATCAATATGATATTGATTGGACTAAGAGATAGGCCAAGGGGCACAAGATAAAGTAGATGTGAGAATTTCAAAAGCAAGGAAGGAAAGAAGGTGTAGGACTAAGAGGAATAGCCAAGGTCTAAATTTGCCAAGTGTATAAGACTAAGGTGCTATATAAGCATAAAATAGTGTCTACATTTACCCCCCACTTTAATCTAGTAATGAAATTACTAATTTAAAAGAAATAAATGTGTACTTGGGTGTGTATGCACACCTTGTATTTGTGTGTGCCCAACTTGAGTGCTTTGTTGGTGACTGACCTATAACCAAAAGCATGTTATAGTATAAAATCAAAGCATATAATCTAGGTTGAAAGTACTTGAAATATATATTGAAATTAAAAGTAAGGTTTAAGAGTACCCCTATGTGTCGATATAATTGCCTTGCCTATTATCAAGTTATTTTACAAAATATATATCATTGTAAGGCTCTGAAACTAAGATTAGGACATAATAGATAAAGAAGTAAATTACATTTATCCAAGGATTTAAAGAGATAGAGAGAGAGAGAGATTAGAAGACCCATGCCCCCAACCTTGAATAAAAGATAAGTTGTGACCTAGTAGTTGAGATTAGCTCAATCGTACAACCCTATGATACTTATAACCTAGTGAGGTTGGCTGATACTATCAATCCCAACCTAAAAAACTTGTCAAGATTGAGTGATTTAATCACCTCAACCATACCAAAAAGGGAACCATCTATTACAGTAGACTAGTTCAATAAAGTCTGTGGGGTGTCAATACATGAAATAGTTTTGGAATCTAAAACTAATTTGGATTTTACAATATTAGACACATGTTGCATAGTGTATGCACCTAAAATATGTCTCATGTTAAAATTATGTATAAAAATAGTACCAATGTATATAATTCTACCATAATTATGAATCAAAATCATATAAATGTGTGTTTTGGCCAGTTCAAAAAACTAAGTGTGGAGAACATGCTTCCAAATCATGCCCCCACTATATATGGAGAAATATGAAATTGATATAAGTACCAATGTGGATAACGTGTTTCCAAAACATGCCCTCACTATAAATTGAAGATGTTAAATACTAAATAAATGTGGAGAACATGCTTCCAAAGCATGCCCCCACTGTATCTAAAAACTGAGAATGTGTGTGGAAGCCATGCTCATATGAGATTCCACCACTGAATCTAAAATTATGCCAAGTGTGTAGAACATGTTTCTCAATCATTCCCCCACTGATATTCCCCCCTCTTTGAGGTGATGGAAAGATATGAATTGGTAGTTACCTCACCTCAAAAGGATAAAATAACTATATAATCTATGAATGTAACCATATAGCATGTAGAATAAATATGTATAGGTAGATATATCATTGAAATGCATAGAACCAAAGTGATCATATGAATTCATAAGATGCATGATAAAGATCATAAAAACATTAAAGTAAAAAAATACAATATCAATAAATAAACATGCACACACATAAGAGAACTCAAAATCAAATCAAAAGGTAATGTTCCAAGGAGACCACAAGAAAGGGGCACGTTCAAATGTTGTACAATTGAAGGGACATGACTTAGTTAAATGTCCATGAAATTAATAAGGACATATTCAGATGTCTATACATAAACAATGACATATGCAAATGTCAAATAAAACAAGGGGGTCATAAACAAAAGAACATATTCAAATGCTTAAACAAGCAAGATAATAGCAAGGTAAGATACTCAAGGAAGTGCATAAATGAATGTATAAAAAACCAACATAAACATGTCATAGTATCCCATGGATCATATGCGTCAACAAAAAATGTCAAGTATATAGCATATTAATTACCCTATGTAAGATATAATCATGGATAAAGGCATGTGTAAGTACATATATAAGCCCAAAAATGATGATAGAATGTGATCATAGAATTGTATAACCTGTGTATATAGATATAATGTAAGATGGATGCCCCCAACATCCCAGTGACGTGAGTAGAGGTAAAACCCAACATCTAGCATATGAATGTATCATTTATGTGTGTATGCTTGTGTCACACTTCAAGTACAAATATGAACCATGTGTGTATGTAGAAGTATAATAATATACCATCTATTAACATGGAACTAACATAGATGCCAAGGAGTTAATAAAACATGTGGGTGTAGAAAATGTTTTTGGATTTTTTAATGTTTTTGATTTTTTTGGTATTTTTGGAATATGTTTGAAATGGAAAGATCATCCTATGATGTCATCCAATGGATGGTCATATATACCTCCCCAATATGAAATTAGTGTCATAATTCATTTCCATTACCAAAGAGGTTGTGTGGGTGCAATATCTATCATTTTAGTATTTTTAATTCTTTGTGTATGTAAAATAAGACTTTATGGTCTAGAATAAATAGTAGGAGTAGCAGGAGTGGGTGTTCTTGGAACCCATCATTGAGTTTTTATTTTATTCTTTGGAATAACATTAATAATAACATGTGTAGGTGCTCTAAATGCCTGAATATGATGCATAATAGATGAGAATACCATGTAATCCACTATATGTCTTTGATGTAATGGTCTCTCTAGTACTGGTTGCCTAGTAAAGGGAATTTCTTGTTGTTTACCCTTATGTGGTGAATTAGCCTTAGTAGGATTGATAATTATTTGTTTGTGTATAAGTTTATTTTGTTTAAGAGGATGCTCATATGGAATTCTTGAAACTGTAATTATCCGATTAACATTAATATATTTAACACACCCATGCACTATATAAGGTACTGCTCAAAGAGTGTGTATTCAAAGTCTTCCCAATAACATATCAAACATGCATGTGCAATGGATAACTAAAAAATTAGTAACCACATGTGTGAGACCAACCTATAATGGTAGATCAATCTTTCCTAGAACTTTATGGGCGGTCCCATCAAATGTTCTAACTAATCTAGTAGAGGGGTGTAAATCATGACAAGTATGACCCAAATGCATAAGTAATGTCATGGTGCAAACATTTTCACTTGCAACATTTTCAATCATAACACCACATATATGTTTTTTATTAAGGTATGCTCGAATAAATAGGGAATGGAGATCAGATGCATTATCCTTAATTTCATTGTCATCAAAGGAAATAGAAGGTCTCTAGAACATAGGAGGTATGTGCCATGTGTAAGTACTAATAATCCCATTTAGTGGGTGCCCATATTGTGATGGAGGAGGATGTACATTATATGCCATTTGTAATTTTGGTTCCTTCTTGGAATGTTCTTGTAAAGGGTTGCTAAATATTTATTGCTTATGGTGATCACTAGGTTGTGAACTTGATTCCTTTAGAGGATCCTAAAATGTAAGCTTTTGGTCATCAATAAGATCCTATATCTTGTGATTCAAAGTATAGCATCCATTTGTGGAATGCCTTGGTCCTTGATGATAATCATAATAAGCATTTTCACCATCTCTTTTGGGTATAGGTCAACTTGTTTCAACCTCAATAGGATGAAGAAGAGATATAAGATGACACTCAATTAACCGTGGGAGTAATAAAGTTACGGACTTAGGTAAATGGGAGAATTATCTCCTTGGTACATTAGATAAGACAAGCCAATTAGGTTGTTGTGAAATTGTGTTAACTATAGTGGTTGTTTCCTTTTTAGGCTCAAGAGGTTTTACCTTATAACTTAGTTGATTGTATTTTTATTAGTGTATGTAGATGCAACTATTGAGTTTACTACATACTTGAGCTTAGTCAATAAAATAAAATTTATTTCACGGTCCCGTGAAACATGGCATAATTCATCAAAATATTGGAACTTTTTGAAAACAATGGATTTATGCAAAGGAGCAAGAAAACTTTGCTTGAATATGTCTTGTAGTTCTTTATCTACCATACGATTGGTCATTTTAGCTAACATTGTTTTATATCTTGAGACATATTAATTAATAGGTTCATTGGTTCCTTGTTTGATTTTGGTAATTTCAGCATAGAAAAAAAAATTATAAATATTAATTAAAAAGTGTACCAAAAATTAATCTGCAAGAAGTTTGAATGCTTTCATGGATTGAAGAGGTAAGTCATAGAACCACCTCAAGACATAGTATTTAAGAATTATGGGAAATATTTTGGTCAAAATTTTATCATTAAAGGCAATAGTCAAGGCCTGATGCATGAAAGGATCAAAGATGTTGTTTAGGATCACCCTTCCCATCATAAAATGGAAAGTTAGGTGCATCAAATCCAATAGGCAAAGGGTGTAAAGATATCTCAAGTGCAAGATGATTATGCAACACATATTGAGAATCAGTAGCATGAGGGGATTTTAAAGCAATTTATTCAATGTTTTTAATATTTCCTCTAAATTCTTTATAACTTTAATGAACATTTGAATTTTAGACCCATTAGGATTTAGATTAGCAAGTTGATTAGTCACCAAAGGGGATTTAAATGTGGTTTAAGTAATAATAGGTATTGAAACTGGTATTAGGGTTGAAACGATAAGCATTCTCATGGTAGATGTATAAATATTGATAAGAATAGAATTGGTTATAGTACCTTATAAGGATTCACCATGACTAGGTGAGGAGGCCTTAGTTTTATCATGTTTACTAATTTCATCTCGTGTGACATACAAAAATGCATCTATTAAGGTTTTGTTTTTATTTAGAATAGTGATCAAGGATTTTTTGTCCTCCATTTGAAAATGAATTTTTACATTAACATTTTCCATTGCTTCACAAATGAAAATTTTAAAATTTACAATATAGTACAATACTTAAAACTTAGTAATAGAAAAATCAAGAAATGCCAGTGAACCTAGAGTATGGTGTTCACAGATCGAGTTCACCAAATATTTAACCTTAAAATGATATCTCTATAGTCTTTGGAATGACCTAGATTTGCATTAAAGGGTTATATAAAAGTGAAATTACATAAGGATGATAATCAAATCTATAGTAGGCCAATTAGGTGATAAATGCAAATATAGACATTTATTGAATTCATAAAATTGAAATAATATAAATATGGAAAGTACAACTAATCTATGGAAATGACATAGAAAATAAAGTACTTAGTTGATTATGATGCTATTGTAGTTTTGGATCTAAAACAAGTAGAAAGTAGGTTAGAAGATAGTTCTAGAATAATTATCATATTATGGATCTGATGCTTCTAGAGTCATAGACACTAACATCAATCTGAGATAGTTACATTGATGTTACTATTTGATTTTAGCATAAGTGCCCTTTATGGAATACTTGTTAAAACAAGATGTGACTGCCTAGATACTTTTGTGTTTAGCTTCACCTTTGCTCTAGTGCAGTAAGATCTAGTTCATAGACTATTACTCCTTGTGCAATGGTAAAACCCTAGTTCTCCATCTCTATAGTGACCTTGGATAAAAATGATTTAGTGGGCACATGGTGTCAAGTTGACCCCAAATACCCCGCTATCAGTGGGTGTTGCCTACATAGCCAATACTTCAGAAGAGGGCCTCAAACTCATGTAATTCTCCTTTAAGTGTTAGCTTGTGTGTGAATCATACAATGTATGTAAATTAAGTACAATAGTGACCTAGCTTATAACTTGGCAAATTGAGCTATTGGGATACTCCTTTAGTACTTCAAACATAAAGATGTGTTGTACCTATGACTAATATGAAAATAAGAATAAATAGGGAAGCTTTTTCTCAATTTAATGCTCTTTGGTCTGATTGTTAGGTGAGGAATGAATGAGGGTTGATATTATATTTATACCAATCCTATTAGGAGATAACTCACACTAAAGCACTTAGGCTAACCATTGGAATACATTTCATTTTAAAATTGGATGAATTTAGGGCACTAGACACTTGCATTGAGGTAGGATAGTAACATTGAAGCTACTATTTATCTTGGACATTAGTATCCAAAGAGTAGCAAAACATGTATAGATGCAAAACTTGTAGAGGTGGAAGATAAGTACATTTTAAGCATTCTAGGTAAGACATAATATATGTGTCATCAATATGATATTGGTCAAACTAAGAGATAGGTCAAGGGGCACAAGATAGAGAAGATGTCAGACTCATGGAAGTAAGGAAGATGTAGGACCAAGAGGAACAACCAAGGTCTGAGTTTGCCAAGTGTACAAGACTGAGGTGCTATATAATCATAAAATAGTGTCTAAAAATTATTAAATAATGTCTTTGTGGGTGAGTAGACCATCAATTTTAGTTTATGATCCTGATTTTAGAGAGGAAGAGGAGGATTCCAACTACGACTATAACAACCCGTCATTGCATTAAGTGAAGTATAGTCCAAACAATACATACAATGAGCTTATAAATAATGATAATGATCTCATAGATGATGATGGTGACAAGCATTAGATGATGATAACTTGTAGTCATAGTTTTTATATTGTTATAATTAGAACTCATGTTATGATATTGTAGATGAAAAATTATTTATTTTCTCATTTTTGACATTATAATCTCATCATGTTATTAATTTCCGTATGACATTTATTATTATGGAATTTTTATAAGTTAGTTTAGTATTATTTTTAATATTTAAAAATCGATTATTTATTTCAAATTATTTTATGTGTTATATTGGCATTCTTATATATATCATTTAAATTCTATATATATTTTTTATGAATATAATAGTTTAATAATTTATTTTTTGGAATTTTATGGTGTATTGATTTGATTTAAAAAGATTATTTTAATATACTATTTTAAATTACTTATTTATATTTTGATTTTTTTTCTTTCACTTAAATAAATTAAAATATGATTTTGTATATATATATATATATCCATAAAATATGTTTTTATAAAAAATATAATATAATATAATTATTTGTGTTACGATTTAACGCTACTTTTGCACACATTGAAAATGACAAAAAATTAAAAAATTAACTATAATATAATTATTTGTCTTTCAATTAATTATATTACATTTTATTTTTATTTTTTCATTCTTGATTTAGTGTAAAAGTGGTGCTAAATCATGGCACAAATGTCAAATAAACATAGTGCGAAGGTGACAAAACCAAAAATGTTTAGTTACTTCACTTTTGCGCCACCTTGGTGCCACTAAAAATGGCATAAATTCCTCAAAGTTTCTCCATGAGAAACATATAAAATAGTCAATTTTTTTACATGAGTATGATCTAATTTGTGGCACAAATTGCATTTCATGTTATAGTGTACATGTCTCACATCTAAGCCTATTAGAACTAGTTATTATCTAATTATCTTCTCCTTCTATCTGATTTTTGCCCTTATGTATACTTTTTCATGATATTCATGGGTCATGTCGAATTCTATAAGACAATGTTGGTTCCTAGTTATTTTATTTCTCCATATGACTATTCTAATATTTTCAGTTACATAAATTTTTATTTCTTTATTAAGATTTGGATATTCATTTATATCAATATCCCATTTGTTCACCAATTTGCAATTTTGTGTTATCCATGTACTATTTCTTTTATCTAACTCTTTTTCCTTTGTTGTTTTAATCCATTTGTCATTTTCCATGTTTTCTATTTTTTTTAAGTTGCATAATACTGTGATCATAATTGTTACATTTAAAGGGAAACTGCATGTCATTATAAGGAGTATTTCATAGAAAACTCAAACCTTAATTTTGAAGTTGGTTGTAATTAAGTATACCTATTCCCTACTTTAGTGTCCCATATATCACATCCATATAAAAAATTTGGGGTAATAAAATAAAGGCACAATGCGTTAAGTCCCTATGGGAGCTAGTAGATTTTGTTGTTATTTTTTGTTGATCGAGATTGCCTTAAAAGTAAGTGGATGTAAAACATGTTCAAACCTTGAACAAGAAATAGAAACATGCTGATTGGTTAATCCTAATTGCAAAATCTGATATAATTTTTTTTATAAAAGTCAATGTGAAAAGATTAGTGTATCCATATGTGTTTTAGCTTTAGATGGGGTTGACAGGTTGTGTTGATGGTGAAGTGGATATGTGTCTGGCATATTTTTTATTATCATGTGACTTGAGTACATGTGGTTTCATATCATTGCTCTGTAGGTGTGTGGTCCCTACTAATTATTATTTGTTATCATGGTTGTAGGTAAGGGAAATTATGACATTTTATAAGATCCCAAGCATCCACTAGCCCATTGCCTAACCTTTGTGCTTACATGTGTTAGATGTTGGGTTAACGAGATTGTTACACTTGTTAGGATCTTGGCAATTACTTACCCAAGGTCTCTGTATGATATAATTTTGATGTGTCAGTATTAAAAAGAGTAGGATCATGACATATAGATGGTTATCACTACTCTAATTACCCAAAAGACTTTATAATTATTTCAAATGATTAATCACAATGGGTTAACAAAATGAGGGAATGTGTGATGATCCTAGCGATCCACTAGCCCAAAACTTCCATAATATGAGAATTTGATGTGTTAGTCTATGGGTGAACAGGATTATGACACTTCATGAGAACCTGAAGACCCACTTGTTTAGGAGAATTTGGAATATTTTAAGTGCTAGAATGGCTACAGATTAGTGAGTGAGTAGCACCTATCATAATCTTGAATAAATGGAATGAATTGATGACTTGTCTCTTCACCAGGTACTCCAAGTGAGTAGGTAAGAATCATGTGGTAGATTCATCTGAGTTGGGATATGTCTAGGTGCAAAATAAGAAACATTCCCAAGTGTGAAACTGCTTGTGGGAGACAAAACCAAAATCAAAAGATGAAACAATAGTTTTACTTTTCCTTGCTCTAGCTTTGAAGTGTGGATTTAGAATTTGGAGAAAACCTTAGGGTCATACATGTAGATTTAAAATTAAATTTAGTTAAGGTTAAAACTAACTCTTCAACGAAGATTTTGTGATCAAAATGGGTATTTTTAAATGAGGTGTGTTGGGGTACAATAGTTTGCTCTTTCAGGCCATTTTACTTTATGTTTAGGTAAATTATTTGATTATTTCAAGAAATTTATAGTTTCTTTTCTTGATTAATTTTATGTAATTTATACTAATTGATTAAATGTTTGCATGGATTTATTTTTCATCTTAGTCGATATCTTTGAAATGGCAAAATATGGCTTTATGTGCAGTGAAAATCTATGTTTCTTAACTAAGTTTGGGTTTGGGACTTAACATTGTTATTTGAACTGTTTAGTTGTTCCTTTTTGAATGACTTGGCCATTGTTTTTATCGATTGTGCATTTATATACATTTTTAAATACTCATTTTTTCTCTTAGATTAGCTTATTTAGATTTCTATCAAGTTTTTTATGTATTTTTTGATTTCATTTATGCATTGATACCCAATTTTATTTGTTTATTTTGTAAGTTAGAAGTTCATGTCAATAATCCCAGATGACACTACAATTTATCTTTGCAACATAAGGTCTGGAGGCTCAGGATGGTGACAAATGCAATAATATTAGGGTCCCAAAACATCGAAAAGCCTGTACAGATCTTAAAAAACATGAAAATCTCTAGATTCTTGGGATGATAAAAAGTTTCACAATCTTGAAGTCTTGGATAAACCATACAAATTAGAGAAATAATGGAAGACTCTAGAGCCCCAGGATGGTGGCAAGTGCCATAATCTTGAAAAACCAAAGCAGAGAAGAGTTAGACATTCTTCAATCAATTTAAAGAGATGGTATGAACATGCGATAATCTCTACATAGTAGAAGCACAAGGATAAAAGGACTAAATCCATAGACACAGCATAGATAAACAAGTAAAATAGCATAAAAAGGAAAACTCACATTTAAATGTAGGGGCATTAATACATAGACGGTTCCAAACTAATGGATAAGTGACAGGTGATTTTGAGCTTTGCTATAAAAAATTCTAGGAAGCCCAAAGTGTCGAGATCATATAGAATATGTGAAATACAAAAGTTAATATTGTGATAATTATGGGCAATAAAATATGCCATATTGAAACTTAAATTTGGGGGCGTTTAGAAAGACAAAACTACATTAGTAAACCATTTATTTCAAGACAAAACTCAAAGATCAAAAAATAAATGAAAAACATGAGTAAAATTCCAAGTAAAGTATTAAAATGCATGGCAATTTAATATATAGTAATTGTCTAAAAAAATAAGTGCACATTTATTTAGGAAGATGTGTCCAGTTTTGGTTGTGCACATATACACTGAAATTTTACAGAAAAATAATTTAATACATTCAAACAATTGAAATATATGATATCTATTGCAGTGTACAAGTAAATATAAGAGTTAAATGTAATATCAAGTAAAATATTATGTTTACTATGTAATGCAGATTGCAATGTACAAGAAGAGCTAGGAATTAAATCTAACTTAATTAAAACATTATGTTCAATATGGAAAATAAATGCAAATTTTAATAAATAAAAGGATATCTATTTAATATGGCACTTATAGTTTTCATGTCTAGTCAATGTTTAAGAATTTATGTTACCTGTGGGTTGTAGAAATTATTCATTTTGCCTGACAGTTAATTGTCTTTGGATTGAGCTCAACAGTTAACAAGTGACAGGTGAATAGATTATATTTTGCAGAAGTTTATATATTAAGTGTTTATTGATGTTATTTAGATATAATTTTTTAATCACTGCATTTGAATAGTGGGTTGTATGCTAAGATTGTGTTTTCTTCACCAAGAATAATCAACCCAAGCAAGTAACTATTATGTGTATATTGTTTTGTTAGTTATGAATAATTCAATAATGTTATTTTCTTTTCTTCATCTATTCTTATGTTTTTTTCCATAGTAATTATTTGTCTAGAATGTTAGCAGGCATATCCTTTTGTTTTTTTAAATATTTTCATCATGAGGTTTGTGGTTTTTTGTTAGTTGGCTTTGGAAGAAGACTTTTTTTTAAAAGTTTTTTTAAATAATTTTTTTTAGTGACTGTTCATTTGATTTATTCCAAGTCTAATTTCAGGTAAACATGTTTGGAAAAATCAACAAAAGAAAAAAAATTGGAATCAGAAATAAAATCAAGTAAATAATCAACAATGACTTTATCCAGTGCCAATGAAATGGATTTTGCTCAACAAAAAGTACAAAAACAATGATGCTTGAATCATTTTTGCTTATTTTCTACTGATTATGAAATTTTTTTTTTTGGTGGAAAAATAATTAAAAGACTAATTTTTTGACTTATAATCTTGTCATTATGTTGTTAAAAAAAAAATCTTTTAGGATGCAAACATAAATAGTTCTTCTACATACAATATTGGACATCTATGTTGGTAAAGTTGTTAGTGCTTTTTAAGGGGATATTTTGACAGTTTATGGACCTGCTCATATTACAAATCATGCTTCCCCAACCAAGGCAGAGATAATGCACATTGATTTGGTCATTGTGCATGGATAGATGATAATAACAATGAACATCAACAAAAAATTAATCCAAAAATTTCAAACATACATTGCTCTAAGGAAAAGTATTCAGGATTCAAAACTCTTGATCAAGTAAAAATAAAATTATGAAAGAGGAGATGTTTCCCTTTGCATTGTGTTGATTATAAAATCAAGTATGGAAAACATATCTATGGTTTAAAAAATATATAAACTCATACCTAATAATACAATTTTTGATATCATAAGATCTGATGATTTATTTTTAGAAGGCTCATTTGGAGCCTTGACAACAAGTTGTCAACAAACAAATAACTAGTTTAGCTTGTATGTTAAGAATAGAGAAGTCAAATACAATAATATAGTTATGAGTCTATATTCAATTTCACTTTGTTTTTATTTTCCATCATGTTTTTATTCGTGTACTAATTAACTGTAATTATTTGATTTTAGATTTAACTTGGTGAACAACATCAACAAGTTTGCCATATAGTGTGAGACCAATTGGTGTTCAAGAAATAACCTATGTACATTTTCAAAAATATTATATGCAAAGGGTTGAAAGATTCTCAAACACTATGAACAAATTATGCTTCATTTGTTAAACCATTGGTTGATGAAATCACCAAAAAAACATTTGCAGACAATCATTGCAACAAACATTCAAGCAAGTATTATTTGTTTTTCTGTGTTAGTTTTTTTTGGTAAATAATAAAAACTTGTAATTATGTTTTTTTATGCTTGAACAAGTTGAGGACAAAAATAATTATCTAATAGTAACATCTCTAGGTCACGGGATCATTAAAAGCAAAAAACATATATTTAGTGTTATTTTAACCAGTATACAATTCTTGTCATCATGTGATTCTACAAGTGGATCTCGAGCACGATGGTTTTTTACATTGTCCAACATGTCCACTAAATTCAAGACATTATTTTATTCATGCATTGACATGTAATATATATACAAGAGATGGGAAGATTGAATGCATTTTTAAAAAACCTTTGCTTGAGAAATTACAGCCAAAGTTGATAGTAATATCCTCTGAGAAATATAAAAAAGACATCTCAGCAACTATGCTCCTATTACGCAAATTTCAGCAAAATAGTAATTTCAAAATTTCAATGGATGACATAGTTTCTATCATTGAATAAGATTAAATCATCTTGTTGAATCAACAACGTTCTCACAATATTTACTTGTATATATGTTTTTAAAGTTGAAAATGTTTTTTTTGAGCTTTACTAACTCTTTTTTTTTTGCATTGTAGGATAAGAGAAATCTTACAAGACATTGCATAGTAGTTTATTTTGATATTAACAACATGCATGACAAGCATTTCTATTGTCGATGTTGTATAAAACATTACTATAAAACTGTGTTTTAAAAAAAAATTGTAACCAATACTTGCTTTTGGCTGACATGGTTGATATATAGAACTAGTAAACTAATATATTTTGACATTTGACATAATAATTTTCTATATTTACATGAATGTACAAAAATAACAAAAACAAAAATATGTGATTTATATTATTATATAGCTTGAATTTTTTTATTTAAATTTATTTATAGTCATGTTATTGCAAAACATTTTACAAGATTATGCATGTTTTGCATATAAATTCAAGTAATATTTTTTTCATCTTCTTTTCTTCAAGACTTTGACCCAACATATGTACTCAATCCTTTCATTTTTTCATCATTGTATGCACCCTTTTTTTAGAATCATATTTTTTTTATCACTATAATCTCTTATCATTTTATGCTTATACATTTATAATATATTTACCACTGAAAGAATGAGTTTCTATCTTTGATTTTAAAGTATATTAATATGTATTATGATTTGGTGTTTGTCTTGGTCAAATAATATAGTATTATCCCTTGATTTTTATTTGTTATAATCTATGTAAATTTTTTTCTCCATGTTTAGAGAGTTCTGGGAATTATATGCTTTCATGGTGACTAGGATTAGTGCATGTGTTTACAAAAACTTGACATATATTTTTTTAATATAGAAAAAAGAAAATGTTGTTATTTATAGAAAAAAAAATGGTTTCAAAATGATAGATACGGGGGAAGATTTAATGATTTTCAATTAATTAACAGACTTTATTTATTCCTTGTCTAGAGTTGTATAGTATTTGAAACTTGCTTATATAAAATATTTTGTATTCCAATTTTTAAGTTTTATCTCTTGTTTATAACTTGATTACATGGTTAAAAAAAAATTATTCTTTTAGGCTACATGGTCTCTTGGCATCTAACATTGATTGTGATGCCCTAAGTTATGGTGCAGATCTTTATTTTTTTAAATATGGTGCCTGCTCACAATGATAAAAAGAATAATAATGATGAAATGAAGATATTATTTTAATGTCTTACTATGAACACAATTATTACTATGTTAAATCAAAGTATTTTTGAATTCACTACTATATAAATGTCACATATTTCTAGGTCTGATCATCATAATAAAATCAAACTACTTCAAATAATAACTCAATAGAAATTGCACGTGATCTTCTAGTTTTGCACAAGATTTCATGAACAATCAATTATATGTATTACTAAGTTCAATTATTATGAAGGGGGGAAAATTTTCAATGTAAATTGCACATGATATTCAAGTACGAAACAAGATTTCTATTAAACACATGAGAGTTGAACTAGTTTCTAACATTAGGTTCATCACATTACAAGCATGACTAATTCGAATCTCTTTAACTAAGAAAAACCCTAGACAATAAATATGAAAAGCAATACATGAAAATAAAATGATAATCACTTCAATTATGTTGGGTCTAACATGATCCATATGCATAATTTCAGATGTGGACCTGATATATTGACCATAAAAAAATTAAATCCTTTTCATTATCAAGGGTCACCTCAAAATTAATTTAGGTGATATGTATTAGACAATGTTAGGATATCAATGTATATATGTCATGTAATAAGTCTTTTTTTAATACACATAATTTTTAAATAATATTTATTTCTAAATTTATTGTTGATGGATACATTATAATCATCATTTCAGCTATTGATAGTTGGGGGGTCTCTTCTCCCATTTTAGTTTGGTCTCTGGTTTGAGAAATTCCTAGATGTGAAGTTCTATAATCATCATTTCATCAGTTCTTTTTTGATAAGTTATATTCCTTTGATAATGAAAAGGTGATATGTATTGGATAATGTTAGGATACCAATGTATATATGTCATGTAAAATAAGGATTTTTTCCATACACATAAGTTTTAAATAATATTCATTTCTAAATTTATTATTTATGGATATCTTATAATTATCATTTCAGTAGTTGGCGGCTAGGGGTTCTCTTCTTCCAATCATTTATTCTTCTTCATTTCACACACTTTAGATGTGTGGGAGGTGATGCGAGATGGATTTATTTACAAGGGTGGTGACATTTATTTTCCATTAGACTTATCATCTGACTTAACTGATTTAGTGAAGATTGAAGCTGGGGGTATGGTGTGTGTTTATTTATGATGGAATGACTTGTCCAAATCACTATTAATGATCCCTTACTCTATGTTTTAGCTAATAAGAAGGATATGCCATTCAAAGGGAGTGTGAGTGAGGGTAGGTTAAAAATAATTTTCATGCTAGAATTGGCACCTATCATGGATGTGGTTAAAGAGCTCAAGGACTTGATATATCTTAAAAACCCCTATAGGGTAAAGGTAAATGTGGACATCATTTCCATGTTTATCAGTAATATACTCCTTATTATGGAAGATAAGGAACTGGTTAGGTTAGTGACTGATTAAACCTCAGTTTATGATCAGATGATAGGAAACGATTGCAACATTTATGGTCAAGAGTGTGAAGAAGCTACCCTTTACTGTATGGGAGGTCTATGGCATCATTACATTGTCCATCTTCTATGAGCATTTTCTTTTTCCCTTTGTACAAATTTTATTAATAACAACTACAACTTTTCTATAATATTATGATCCATAGGAAGTAGCAATTAGAGGTTTAACATGATCTCCAACCAGATATTTGATCGTAAAGTGGGTAATATCCCTAGATTCGATCATAAATCTAATAAGACATTACTTCATTATTTAAATAAAAAAAATTCAAAAAGTATCAATCATTGAATCTAATGATAAACAAAATAATAACTATATATAATATGAGGTTCACTGGAAAACTAGGGATTCTTATCACAAAGAATCTCTAAATTACAATGTTCACTTGAATATTTATAGTGAAGTGATTTACTTTTTGCTTAGATTTTGAATATATCATCCACACATTGTGCCATGAATTCTTAATTTGTGCGAATTCAATTTGAATAAGAGATTTTGATTTTGTCACATTCTAATTAGAATCCACCAACCATCTTTGACATGTTTATTTGTTTGCCAAATGGCAACTTTTCATTTAATTTATGTGTCTAATCATTCTATTCGAGACAGTTGTCAAATTCTCACTTATTTTCTTATTTGCTTTGTTGTCAAATTCATTTATGCATACTTTGGGCATGAATCTATTGAATTGTGATACTTATTTGTTTATCACTTACTTGGACATTTAGATTTGTAACTATGACATGTGAAGCAATCTTGGGCTTATGGGGGCTCAGCGACTGTGAGGCACGACCGTTTAAACCTTTTGAATAATGCATGACTTTGTAAATGCTTTGGGTAACTAGATTTTAACACATGGTGTGATGTCAAGGCCTCAGAGGCACAGAGTTTTAGTGCCATGGGACCATTAGGCCCTTAATTGAGTATTTCTTATTTGAATTTTTAGACCAATGGAATTGTGTTAACTATCATCTTCTTAAAGCTTAGAAGTTCAAAGGTATTAAATTACAGGGCTCAATCCTTTTATGATTATGGGTTAATATAATTATATCACCTATCAAGACCTTATGACTATGGGACATCAGAACCATTAGATCATTGATTTTATTTTTTAAAGCTTCTATGGTTTCGAGTTCACGTAAATACAACATGTAGCATGTTATTAGAGATCAGATACTTTTAACTCTTAGAATTTTCTTTAAATCTTGAAGGGTTCCCCATAATGACGTGATGACATCTATCCAACTCTTGGAACTTAGGATCTTTAAGGACTTAAAAACTTTTACAAAGGCTAAAGGTTTCAGGTGACGTAAGAATGTCACATGTCCTACTCTTTGAAAAATAAAGGTAAGTCCCAAATGTGAATGATTTAGAGAGTCTTTGCCCATGGTTTTGTGAATATGTAAAAAACATAGGAAACTAGGACAAAATACATTAGTTCACTTAGTGTGGTCCTGTAAACCTTTGGATATTTATAGTTTCTAATATTTGTGATCATAATCAAGCCCTTAAACTTTTAAACAAATGTTTGATATCTTTTAGTGCAATTATTCACATAAACTTAGAAATATCAAAAAAATAATTTAGGGTTAAGGAATGCTAACATCATTAAGTTCCATATGGTAGTCCTTTTAGTTGGGTCTTTGGTCTAGGCACTCAGAATGATGCCACATAGCATCCTCTAGGGGCCCTAGGCCTTTGGCTAGATGTTACAATCGATCTCGCACTCGATGTTGCAGGTTTACAAAAAGTCATCAAGTGATGGATTCTCAAGATCTCTCAAATTTGGGGCCTCAAATCCATTAGGCCATTAGACCTATAGTAAGGCTTTAATCATTTTGAACTTCCATGGTCATGGGAAAGCACCACATGGTAGCTTTTTGGGACCTTGGAATCTCAGAGCCTTTAGAATATTGAGATTTAGGTTAATCCCTCTATGGTTTTAGGCTTATATATTTTTTCCATGCGGCACAATTACAGAGCATGAGTTCTCAAAAATACAAGATTTCCTATAAGTATATAACATACATATCTCCACACACACACATATATTTGTGTGTGTGTGTGTAGATATAGCTATATATATATATATATATATATATATATAATTAAAATAATGATTTTTTATCTTTGATTTGATTGTATATTAATATGTATTACAGTCTAGTTATTTTCATGGTTAAATAATATAGAGGACTTCTTCTCGATGAATCTGGAGTCAAACCTTATACAAATTAAAGCTTTGATATTGAATGAAACAAGGGCCTCGTCATCAAAATGAAAGTAATTTTATTTTCTAGTTAAAGACCAGATGCATATGGAAACATTCGAACATTTATAAAGCTAATTTATAAAAAATTTGCCTTATCATAGACCTTGATCACCATTCACTGTGCATGAAGTTGCATAAAGTTGTATTGTACAAAAGTATGTTAAAATATATTAAAATTGATGTAGTCTATATAGTTTTGTAGATATAATTCCAGTTCAAAAGACCTTAGTGAATGGGGATCATTTTTACTTAAACAGTTTACAACATGCTCTATAGCTCCTTCACATAGCTCCATTGATGTGTATGGAGAATGAAATAGAACATGAAAAGCATCAAACAAGTAATCACATGCATTGTATTTCAAAATATGACTTCTAAAAAGGTTATTTGTATCCAGGGCAATATCTGTGGCATCTCATTAAGTTTTTAACAATGGCATGTATTCTTCAATAAAAATGACTTGTTGTCTACTATACATATGCATTGCTTTTCATTTTATGTTTTTCAATTCCATTTTACATTCACCAAACAATCACCAACTCTAGAAGTTATAATTGCCTCGTATGATATTTTTTTAATACAATTAGTGTGTGTGTTTACAAGAAATCTGACATATATTTATCTGCTATTAAAAAAAGGTGATGTTATTTATAGCAAAAAATAAAATATGTATTTGGTTTCAAAATGGTACATATGGGGGGGGAAGATTCCAGGATTTTGAAATAATTAAGAGACCTTATTGATTCCTTGTTTATAGTTATGTAATATTTAATTTTTTTTTATATAAAACACTCTGTGTTCCATTTGCAAAGTTGTTGTCTCTTATTTAGCACTTACATACATAGAATATTTTATATTTTTATAGGTTGTATGGTATTTTGGGATCTAACAATTATTATGATCCCCTGGATTATGGTACAAAACCTTATTTCAAAAAGTATTGTGGCATGTTCATAATAAAAAAAATAATGGCATAAAGATATTATTTCAATGCCTTATAACTCCATGTTAATCGCACGTGATCTTCTAGTATTGCATAAGATTCTATGAACAATCAATTGCTTATATCAATAAGTCCAAATATTGGGAAGAAAAAAATAGTTCAATGTAAATCACATATGATAGGGTAGTCATGGCACAAGATTTATATTACACACATCAGAGGTGAACTAGTTTTTGACACTATGGTTATACAATTAATGATAAGAATAAGTTTTTACAACTCTCCATTTAACATTTATGTAACATTTGATATGTACAATGGTAAAAAATATCAATGGTAGTGTTGACCATTTTTGGTCCCATGGGCAAAAAATCGGTCTCTTATTTTCTTTTCTTTCATTTCTATGCCTAGACATGAAGGATAATGCAGAAATATGCTTCTACAACTCATTTTTCCTCTTGGCATGCAAAAGGCTCAACTTCAAGCATTTGGTACAGAAAGTACAGGTAGGGTTGGAAGGAGTGATTATGCAGGAATTTGTAAAAGAGCAAGCAAATCTACTTCAGAAGGCTTTTTACTGGCAAAATAAACCAAGTTCAAAGGGCCTAAAGATCACTTTCAAAAGCCTAAAGGGTAGGTGCTCTTGTGGGGGGGGCACCCAAACGACAAGCAGGGCCTTTGTAACTCTTCTAAAAGGCAATTTTGGAGACCAAGCAACCCTTGTGGAGGGTGGAAAACACTTAAAGAGGGACCAAAGAAAGAGGGCCGAAAGGTAAGTTTTTCCTTCAGAAAAGGTAACAAGGCAAAGGAAGGATTTCCTTCAAACTTTTTTCAGAAGGATAAATCGGAAGGAATAAATCCAAGGAAGATCAATGTGAATTCCTTTAGACAAAATGCCCGAAGGAATTCCTTCAGACATTTTGTCTGAAGAAATTGACAAGGCAAGGAGCTAAATGAAAGATTACCCTTCGGAAGGAAATCCATGGAAAAATGGAAAGGCAAATTCCTTCGAACAAAAAGTCTGAAGGAATTTGTCTGAAGAAAATTCCGACCAAAAGAAAGAAGCACTAAAATATGAAGGAAACATTTCCTTCAGGCAAAATGTCTGAAGGAATTCCTTCAGACATTTTGTTCGAAGGAATTGAAAAGCCAAGGCAGCCTGAAGGAGCCCAAAGGGCAAGTGCCCTTGCGAGGGACTCTTGGCTGCCAAAAGGGGGACCTTTTCCAAGCTCTGAAGGGACACCTTCCCTTTGGGAGGGTTCAATGACAAAAGCCTGATGGGATTGCAGAAAGTTGAAGAAATTACCAAAGGGGTGATGGGCCTGAAGACATCAAATTGAGCATCGTAAACTAGCTGTTAGAATTCAAATGTTCGATGACATCCCCGCAGACATCAAATTTAGGACAATAGAATAACCATTGGCTTTCAAATGGCAACAGATGTGTGAACGTCAAATTTACTGTAATGAAATAACTATTGATCTTTAAATGCTTGAGCATGAACCTGAAGGAATTCAAAGGCCTTAAGGCCAAAAGGAAGAGACCATCAAGAAAGGAGCCTAAAGAACCAAGGATTGACAAAAGATAGCCCTGAGATCTCAGATTGCCAAAAAGGGCCAAGAGATGACAAAGGACAAAATCCAGCAAAAGACAAAAGCCAAGAAAAGACAAAAGCCAAGAAAAGACAAAGCTAAGAAAAATACAAAAGTCAAGAGCAAGCTTGGTGACCTGTAATGAAAGGATCTTGAAGAGCCAAGAATAGACATAGATAAAATGGCCCAGGTGGTAGGAGAGACGTCAATAGAGGAGTTATGCCAGTGGTTAGAACAGTCTTTACAAAATGGTAATCAAGGAGAGCAAATAGTGAATGATGCAACCTATTTTTCCTCATTTTGCATTAATGAGAAGACAACCACGTGAACCTCTTTAAGGAGCGGTCTCATTTTCATCTTGATAAGGCACGACCCATGCTTTCACTATGATGTTTAATATAATTTAAATGCCAAAGTCAAGACTGACAACTGTCATAGTAGGGCTTCATTCAATGGACTTCCTCTTCCCAATGAATTCAATGCAGCATGGGCCACTTTTGAAAAAGGGCACCATTGCTTTCTCTTCTCTATATATTGTAAACTCTCATTGGAGAAAATATCTATCTCTCATTTTTTGTATGGCGCAGCCCTGCCAAAATTTCACCTTGAATCAATAGAATGCATTTTACCTCTATTTGATTGGTTATATCTTTGAGTGTGTCTAAGTATTAACCTTGTGTTCATTCATTTTGCATGATGCTTTCATAAGTTTTACACCAACATACCTGGTATAGACAAAGCACCATTTCTATAGGTAACAAGAAGTGTTATATCGGGAGTGCAGAGACAGAAGAGGGTTATCAGATAGTGTGTTTTCTACAGCACCTATGGTAAGTTCATTTTTTGTGTGTCTTCATTAAGCCTCCCTATTAAAGCTCCCTACAATCTGGTCTTTTCATTAGATAAAGTGTATGTATGTCCTCTTTTGGTCTGAAGTGTGAGTAAATGAGTAGATCAAACTTGTTTGGTGTATCATTGTCTTAGGTTAGTTTTTGTTTTTAGTATCTTTCTCTCTTTTCAACCCCTCCTTTTTTATTATTAGCAATAGTAGTGAAAACCCTCAAATATGCATCAAAGGGAGCTAGCCCTTATCTCGAGATTCTCCCCTCAGTTTTTCCAGACCCACAGGCAAGAGAGGAGTCTCCATTATGTTGTGTGGAAGACAGAAGCTCAGCCTTCTGTTAAGGGTGCAATCCATAGCATCAATAGTTTTTGGCATGCCTAGTGGGACCATTTTTGACACTCAAAAAAGTTCTAGGATTGATGATGGTCTTGTTATAGTAAAAAATCAATCATTAATACAGCATCTGGCAACTCCATTATTAAGAGCATCATTCTTTGATCAATATCACTCTGACATCCTATGCGTAAGGTCACCACACGATCTGCTACTAAGGGTGTCCCTTTTGAATTCATTAAAATACCTTTAAACTTAGCAAGGTGACTAAGGTTTGTAAGGACTCATCCTTATTCAGCAAGTCATTTTCCCAGACCTGTTATAAGATACACTTACACAAGAAGGCCCTAGTTGAATCCTGTCATAGCTATGGCTTTACCTTTTGTGGCCTTTCATGGTTAGAGTCCTTTAAACCTTCAACATTATGACCCAATCCCAAGGACATCCCTTAAGAGTGTTCCTCCTTTTAATGGAGAGGGGCCTATTACTACTATTGAGCACATCAAAAATATTGCTAACCTCTGTAATATTCACAATGTCACTAAAGAGAACATTGCTATCAGATTATTGGCATTGTCTTTTAAGGGAAAGGTTCTAGACTGGTATGGGACTTTGCCTATAAATTCAATTAGTACATGGAACAAATTAGGCATTCTATTAACAAATAGATTCAGGGAGAGGAGTGATCAGCTCTCTCTTACTAAGCAGCTAACCACCATGAAGAGAGCTCCACATGAATTCATGCAGGATATCAATACTCAATTTCAGAAGACCTAGGATAGAATCCCCATTTTGATAAGCCAACCCCAAGCTATGCTTTCCTCTATTATTTGAAAGCATTGAACAATGACATTATTGTCATGATACAGTGTATGGGAGGACAAGTGCTACCCACTGCCTATAAAATAGCCATAGCTATAGAGAATTACCTGTTGCAAGTGAGAAAGATAACCCCTAAACCTCATATGTTGATCTTCCTTAAATTGCCACCCCCAATCTAGACTACTCCACCCACCTTAGCTCTTCTGCCTGGCACAAAAAAGTTGGCTGCTATTATGCCCAATGACCTTCATGAAGTTAAAAGCTTGTTGCAAAGTGTGACCAATGAACTAGTGGCTCTCAAAAGGTAGTAAGCTCAAAGCTATCAACCAAATCAGGGATATCAGCAATTTGGGTAAGCAAATAGACCCCCTTTCTAGAATTATAATCAAGGACAAGGTCAGTTTACATAGGCCAGACCTTATCAAGGCTATAATTCAAGTGATCCTTCATCTTCCAAAGCTCTAGTGCCCACTCAAAATAATCTGGTACAAGAACAGCCAAATTGTTCACATATGGGATATGGTCAAGATCAGGCTATTTATACAAATGAGATGTTGAGTCAATACATGAATGCACAAGACAATCATGTAGTTACCCAATTCCCAAGCTTTGATACATCAATACAACCCAGCATGGGCAACAGCTAGGGTCAGCCCGATTCCACTCTCATGAATCACTTGGAAGGTGAATTTTGTGCAGTCAACTACATGGGCAGTGCAAAAAATCAAGGTGATTATGTTGTAGCCAACACAAGGTCCAAAAGAAGAGTTATGGAGGAAGCTTAGGCTACTATTTAAAAATTTTCAGCATCTTCTTGATCACATGAAAACCAAAAATTTCCAAAATTCAGGCCATCGATTATACCCTCAGCTCCTCAGCTTGCACCTCAGGCTACAAGTAACCCAAAGAAAATTTGAAAGGGGGTAACCCTTAGATCAATGTGGTAGACTAGATGAAGAAGCTACACATTAATGTCTCCTTGTGGGATTCATTATCAATGTTAGGATAAAAGGATATGCTCCAAAAGGAATTGCATGGGCTAAATGAACAAGCTATCCCACCAAAAGCCAATAATGTTTTGATCATGAATGGGTACCCTTCCATAGTAGGCCAAGTAAAGAAAGAAGAAAATATTCCCCCTTTCTATCTGTCCTTAGTCATAGGAGATTTCTTGTTGCACAATTGCATTATTGACAATGGGACAAGCACCTCAGTAATGCCAAAATGTATAGCAGATAAACTAGGGCTCAAATACGAAGAAATGACTAAGGGAGTCCTGCAACTAGATGGAACACCAAAAAAAATAGTAGGAGTGGTGAGAGGCTTGAACTTGATGCTCCACACCTATCCAACTTTCTTGGTTCTTCATGATGTGGTGGTGGTAGATGTTCCTCCCTAATTTTCCATTTGCTTGTCCATAGATTTCACATCCAAAATAGGCAGATACCTAGCAACAAACTAGTCCTACCTAGTTTTTAGAACCAAATATGGGACTAAGGTCAAAACTGAGTCAGAGCCAATCCACAAAGATCATTTAGAGTTGTATTCACTCAAGGTAGTGAATATCAGCTACGCCATTATTGATCAATAATAATTCCAAGTGGATCAATCTCTGCCCTCTACCCTTGAAGGAGTTGCTGACCTGCTCTTAGACGAATAGAGAAGTGATAACTTTGAACATGACCCTTACAAGTTCATAGAAGAGGTAGGCCTTGGGATTTATTGCATGCATGAAGAGGGTAATTTTGTACCAAATTTGATGAAAGCAAGGCAAGAGAGCTCAGGTTTATGGCAACTTTTCTTTGATGGCTCAAGAAGCAAGCTAGGAGCTAGTGGTGGAGTGGTGTTAGTTTCCCCTTCACAGGAGAAATACTTTTCAACTTTCAGGTTCCAATTTTATTGCATGTGAAATGTTGTAGAGTATGAATCTCTCATCTATGGTTTGGAGTGGGCAAAGAAAAGAGGAATTAAAGAGCTGTAGGTTTTTGGTGATAGTGAGCTAATCGTAAATCAGGTGAGAAGCCAAAATTTGACCAAGAATTCCTTGCTAAAGTCATACAAGCACAAGGTGTGGGACTTAGTATACAGTTTCCTTGCTTTTAATATTACTTCCATCCCAAGAGAGCAGAATAAGTAAGTTGATAGACTAATAGTAGTTGGTGCTTAGTACAACATCCCCAAGGAGATAGGCTGAGATAGTAGTCTATACCATTTGAAAGTGGTAATCAGACCCTCTGTGCCTGACAACATCACCAACTAGTAGGTGTTTGATAGAGATCAACAGATATCACTCTTCTTACAAGAGGAAGCTAATTTTTCCTCTAGAAACCAGGCTAAGCTACAGCAATAGTATGGCAGCCAAATTGTTCATCTGAAGAATAATAAACTTCCTAAAGGCTTGGTCACTCTTGAAAGTATCTTCAACGAGGATGACCAATTGAAAAATGATAAAACAAGCATCACAATGAAGGAGAACTATGAAAAAGTTGATATATTCAAGAATAATCTGCTTGTACTTGGGAAAGTGTGTACAAATCATGAAAGGCAGGCTTTCATCTTGTTATGCTAGGAGTTTGTTGATTTATTTGCTTAGGAGTATAGTGACTTAAAGGGTTTTGACCCAAGTTTGGCCCAACATACCATTTATTTAGAGGAAGGTGCCAAGCCCATCAAACAAAAATAGAGGCCTATCAACCCAAAGATTGAGTCTCTCATGCAAAAGGAACTCACCAAATTGATTAAGTCCAAAATCATATTTTTGATCAAACACTCTTCTTTGCTGGCCAATCTTGTTCCTGTATGAAAAAATAATGGGGAGATCAGATTATGTGTATATTTTAGAGACCTTAATAGAGTCTCATTGAAGGACCACTATCCTCTCCCAAGTATGGAGCAGATCCTCCAAATGGTGACAAGCAGTGAGCGTTTCTCCCTCTTGGATGGGTATTCAGGGTACAATCAAATCTTGGTGCAAGACTGTGACCAGTACAAGATAGCATTCACTACCAAATGGGGGACATTTTCTTACCAAAAAATGCCATTTGGACTATCCAAGGCTGGTGCCACTTTTCAATGAGCCATGGACATGGCTTTCCAAGGCCTAATAAATAATATTGTACTAATATATATTGATGATGTGATAGTGTTTTATAAGGAAATGGGCCAACACATCAAGCACCTCAGGCAAATATTTGAGAGGTGTAGAGAATTTGGTATCTCTCTCAACCCAAAGAAATGCATGTTTGTTGTCCATGAAGGTAAACTCCTTGGCCATGGGGTTTTGAAAGAAGGCTTGACCATTGATCTAGAAAGAGTTCGCTCCATCCTAGAGATGTCCTTGCCTAAGCATAAGAAAGGTCTAAAAAGCTTCTTTGGTAAAATAAATTTCATCAAGATATTTATCCCAAATTTTGCCGATATAGTCAAGCCATTGACATCCATGCTAAAGAAAGATGAGAAATTCATGTGGACAATGCAAAGGAAGGATAGTTTTGAAGGGATCAAGTAGGCTATCGCCCAGGATCCTACCTTGATCAATCTTGACTTCACCAAATATTTTAACCTCTACACCTTCAAAAATGAAGAGGTAATCTCCGCTATGCTTACCCAAGTAAATGGTGAGAACCTTGAACAGCCGCTTGCATTTTTTAGCCAGGGTCTAGAGGGTTTTGAGATCAGGTATACATATGTGGAGAAGTAATTCCTTGTGGTCATATAGAGTCTAAATAAATTCAAACATATGTTGTCTAACATTAGGGTTCACCTCATGGTGCCACACCTCAGCTTCAAATATTTCTTGATCAGTTGTGATCTAAATGAAAAGAGAGCGGGATGGATAACCAAAGTAATGGAATATGACGTAGGCATCAAAACCACCAAGCTGGTAAGGGGAAAAGGCATGTGTGAACACCTTTTTGTAGACCTTAAATAGAAGAAAGAGGACAATTTGCTAATTCATGATGAATCCACAGTAGAAGAACTAGCTATCATGAAGGATTGGACATCAGACATGAGACATTTCCTTCTCACTAGTGAGTGCTCACAGGGCCTTGATAAGACCAAGAGGAGATATTTCAAACTCCAATCTCTCCCTTACATCTTGATTGATGGAGTGCTATTCAAAAATTATTTCTCAAGAGTAATTTTAAGGTGTATAGACCTAGGTCAGGTCGACAGGGTGTTTTATGAGTTCCATGATGGGCCAACTGGTGGTCACTTTGCTCCTAAGCCTATAGTTGCAAGAATTATGATAGCTGGCTACTTTTGGCCCACTTTATTTAGAGAAACCCATGCATAGGTATGAAAGTGCTAGAAGTGTGCACTCTTTGATGGGAAACAATGGCTGGATGTAATGCCTCTACAACCTATATAGGTGGAACAACCATTCATGCAATGGGGCCTAGACTTCATAGGGATGATCAATCCTCCCTTCAGTGTTGGCCAAAAATGGGTGACCGCCATAGAATACTTCATGAGATGAGTAGAATCTATCACTTTGAAGGAGGCCAATGAAAGTGCATTCCTAGATTTCTATGAAGGCTTGGTGACAAGGTTTGGAGTCCTAGCTACCATCATATCAAAAAATGCATTGGCTTTCTTAGGAACCAAAATGAGTGAGTGGGCATTGAGATGCAGCATCTATCTCAGCACTTCTTCCAACTACTACCCACAAGGGAATGGGTTGGCTGAGTCCACCAACAAGAATTTGATCAAGATTATAAAAAGAACAATGGAGGAGAATCAGAGAACTTGGCATGTAAGTTGAAAATAGCCCTGTAGGCAGACAGGGTTACCCCAAAGAGGGTAGTTGGAAATTTTCCATACATGCTTGTGTATGGAAGGGAAGCTAGACTTCATCTTTCACTTGAATTGCCAGCTTTGGACCTTGCTCATGAGCTACAATTAGAAGAGGGCAACAGCATGGAGGTCAGGCTATGTGAATTAATAGAACTTCAAGAGACAAGGGACCAAGCTATGGCTTCTATGACCAGCTATCAATAGCAAATGAAGAAGCACTTTGACAAGATATCCTCATCAAAATGTTTCTCTGAAGTAGACATCATCTTGAAATGGGATGAGGATTGAGCTAAGCCTAGAAAGCACATGAAGTTTGATGCCCTATGGAGTGGTCCATATGTCATCACTCAGTGCAAGCAGCATAATGCATTTCAACTCTCCAGGTTGGATGGTGAAGAATTATGTATCCTATTTAATGGGATACATCTTAAGCATTATCACTGAGCCTTTTCCCATCATGTACATATTTTCCTTATTTTTCCCTATTTTCCCTAAGTGCTTTTGCACATGTTAGTAGTTTTCTTAACATTGTGTGTGTTTTGTTTCCCTTTTGGGGTAAAAGCTTCATGATTTATTCTTGGATATCTCAAGGCTATTGCTACTCTTTCAAAGCTACATCTTGACTCCATGCCCAATGGACTTTGAGGCTACTAGTCTTCTTCAACAAATTGTTGACCATTTTTGGTCTCGTGGGTAAACAATTGGTCTCTTTTTTTTTTTTCTTTCATTTCAACATCCAGACATGAAGGATAATGTAGAAATATGATTCTCTAACTCATTTTTCCTCTTGGTATACAAAAGGCTCAACTTCAAGCATTTGGTACAAAGAGTACAGGCAGGGTTGGAAGGAGTGATTATGCAGGAATTTGCAAAAGAGCAAGCAAAACTACTTTAGAAGGCTTTTTATTGGCAAAATAAACCAAGTTCAAAGGGCCAAAAGATCACTTTAAAAAGCCTAAAAGTTAGGTGCTATTGTGGGGGGGGCACCCATACGACAAGCAAGGCCTTTGTAATTCTTCTAAAAGGCAATTTTGGAGACTAAGCAGCCCTTGTGGAGGGCAAAAAACACTTAAAAGAGGGACCAAAGAAAGAGGGCCAAAAGGCAAGTTTTTCCTTTGGAAAAGGTAACAAGGCAAAGGAATGATTTCCTTCAGACTTTTTTTCTGAAGGATAAATCTGAAGGAATAAATCCAAGGAAGATCGATGTGAATTCCTTCAGACAAAATGCCCAAAAGAATTCCTTTAGATATTTTGTCTGAAGAAATTCACAAGGCAAGGAGCCAAATGAAAGATTACCCTTCGAAAGAAAATTCATGGAAAAATGGCAAGGCAAATTCCTTCAAACAAAAAGTCTGAAGTAATTCCTTTGAACATTTTGTCTGAATAAATTCATCTGAAGAAAAGACTGACCAAAAAAAAGAAGTGTTGAAACATGAAGGGAACATTTCCTTTGGGCAAAATGTCTGAAAGAATTCCTTCAGACATTTTGTTTGAAGGAATTGAAAAGCCAAGGCAGCCTGAAGGAGCCCAAAGGGAAAGTTCCCTTGCAGGGACTCTCGGCTACCAAAAGGGGGACCTTTTTCAAGCTCCGAAGGGACACCTTCTCTTCGGGAGGGTTCAATGACAAAAGGTCGATGGGATTGTGGAAAGCCAAAGAAATTTCCAAAGGGGTGATGGGCCCAAAGACATGAAATTGAGCATTGTGAACTAGCCTTTGGAATTCAAACATATGATGATGTCCCCATAGACATCAAATTTAGGATAATAGAATAGTCATTGGCTTTCAAATGGTGACGGGCATGCGAACGTCAACTTTACATAATTGAAATAACTGTTAATCTTTAAATGCTTGAGCGTGAACCTGAAGGAATTCAAAGGCCTTAAGGCCAAAAGGAAGAGACCATTGAGAAAGGAGCCCAAAGAGCCAAGGATTGATAGAAAATATCCCCAAGAGCTCAGATTGCTAGAAAGGGCCAAGAGATGACAAAGGACAAAAGCCAGGAAAAGATAAAAGCCAAGAAAAGACAAAGCCAAGAAAAAGACAAAAGCCAAGAGTAAACTTGGCAACCCACCGAGAAAGGAGCTTGAAGAGCCAAGAATAGACATAGATAGAATGGCCCAGGTGGCAGGAGAGACATCTGTAGAGGAGTTATGCCAGTGGTTGAAATAGTCTTTATGAAATGGTCATCAAAAAGTGCAAACAATGAATGGCGCAGCCTATTTTTCTCATTTTATATTAATGAGAAGACAACTACGTGAACCTCTTTAAGGATCAGTCTCATTTTCATCTTGATAAGGCGTGACCCATGCTTTCACTATGACGTTTAATATAATTTAAATGCCAAAGTCAAGACTGACAACTGTCATAGCATGGCTTCATTCAATGGACTTCCTCTTCCTAATGAATTCAACGCAGAATGGGCCACTTGTCAAAAAGGGCGCCATTGCTTTCTCTTTTCTATATATTGTAAACTCTCATTGGAGAAAATATCTATCTCACATTTTTGTATGGCACAGCCCTACCAAAATTTCACCTTGAATCAATAAAATGCATTTTACCTCTATTTGAATGGTTATATCTTTGAGTGTGTATGAGTATTAACCTTGTGTTCAGTCATTTTACATGATGCTTTCACAAGTTTGACACCAACATACCTGGTATAGACAAAGCACCATTTTTGTAGGTAACAAGAAGTGTTGTATCAGGAGTGCAGATAGAAGAGGGTTATCAAATAGTGTGTTTTCTACAACGCCTATGGTAAGTTCATTTTCTATGTGTCTTCATTAAGCCTCCCTATTAAAGCTCCCTACAGTCTAGTCTTTTCATCATATAAAGTGTATGTATGTCCTCTTCTGGTCTGAAGTGTGAGTAAATGAGTAGATCAAACTTGTTTGGTGCATCACCATCTTAGGTTAGTTTCTATTTTCAGTATCTTTCTCTCTTTTCAACTCCCCCCCCTTTTTTTATTATTAGCAATAGTAGTGAAAACCCTCAAAGATGCATCAAAGGGAGGTAGCCCTTATCTAGAGATTCTCCCCTCAGTTTTGCCAGACCCACAGGCAAGAAAAGAGTCTCCATTATGCTGTGTGGAAGACAAAAGCTCAGCTTTTTGTCAAGGGTACGATCCAGCGTCAACAGGTAGGAATCCTTCCTAGTGAATCTAGAGTCAAACCTTATACAAATTGAAGATTTTTCATCTTTGGAATATCATATTGAATATAGCCCAAGGGAGATTACAAGGAAATAATATCGAACAAAAAATTATATCAAAAATTCTTAGAGTGATCCATCGAGCAACCCCTTGCACATCTTAAATTTGTACCTATAAATGAAAATTTTTCTCTGTGCTCAACTCTATTAGTGTAAGTTTTTTCATTTTTGGTTTACCTTTATTTTTTTTCTATCAACTTGCTTAGGTGTACACTTGTCATGGAGGAGTTACATTCTAAGTGGGAGTCACCCTTGACTAGTTACTCTAGGTATGGGAATCTTTTAACCACCACCAATTTTCATGTGACCTCTACCACTTATGTGAGAGTTACACATCCACTCCTTTGTGTACCTCTCTTTTGTGAGCTATTATATATAAGATTTGACTCATTTTATGTATTTTTGCTTGATGTGTGCAATTTTTGGCTCTCACCTACTACCTAGGGTTTCATGCATAAATGATTGGTTAGAGATCTTGATGATTCTAGTATGGTATCAAAACCTTACTAACAATGTTTTTCTACCATTTCAAATCCTTGGGGAGATTCTTGCATTATCAATCATTATTTTTTTGTTCTTCATTTGGCTATTTTTTAGGGTTTTGGGTGCATTTTCTCAACATGCATTGAAATTTGTGTCAAATGGCTTAGATCATAAAATAAATTTTGGATTCTTTATGGGTTTTTTTAGTTTTGTACTAGGTCTTTTATTGGGTTGGGAGTTATTATATGGATTTATGAAAATAGGGTTTCTATGTAGTTTTATTTTTCTATACATGGGTGTTTTCTATAATAGGGTTTTTCACAAATTTATAGGGTTCATCAGACTTCTATGCTAGCTATAATTTCTCCTACCATTGGGTTTTTTAGTGTATTTGGACCAAACTTGGGCTTTGAGGCCCCTCTACACAACTCTCAATTGCCAATGGGTCGATTCCTTTGAATATGTCATGATCATCTAACAGCCAACAAAAGTATTTAATCAATGCATGTTTATAAAGGGACCAATATCTAGGTTGTGAGCACTATCTGAGTTTGCCTCAGCCTCGTATAAACTCTACAAATCATGTAGACTATGTGTTGTGACTCCCTCTACATCACCCTTGGAAGCACATTCTGATAGGTTATTATTGTCACATGGCTCTAAGGCTCAAATTTTACCATCTCCCTCATCCTTCCTCTACCTATTCTTTATTTGAAAGATGTTTTCATTTTAAACTACTCATGTGCAGTTGGTTTGAAGATTCTTTAAATGGATTAGACATAACTAGATAGTCTCCATGTTACATGTTGGTAAAACAAACATTTTCATGCATGCTAGTCTACTTGTCATCCTGAAATCCTCTACATATGGTTACAATCCTCTATTGGTAAGCAAGCTACTTATCCCACCAGGTGCATTAAGATGGTTATGCCAATCATGGAATAATGGTAGGATTTGGTGCATCAATCCATTAAATTCAAACATCAAGCCACTCCTTTTGTGAGTGTATTGTAGACCAACATTCCCTTGTGGATGACGAGTATGGAAGCCTATTTTGTTGAGGAAAACAACATTTGGATAATGACATCTTGAGTTTTTTTTCTTGATTAGAACCTCCATTCCTCCAATGGATTGCCCCTGGTCTCCCTCAAATGGCGTACTAAGTGGCACCCTAAGCATCTAGTCTTATTGATCTTGTTGGAGTCTTTTCTCTTATGATGGTTTCATACAATTTCCTTTCTCATAGCTAAGTCAAAAATATTTTAAAAAAAAAATCTGTCCTAAAATCATTTTTTTAAAATTTAGCTATTTTTTAATTATTAATTTTTTTATTAGATAAGGGTGAATGATTTTGAATCTGGAGCTATGAACCAATCAAAGGAGAGTTTTGATAACTGGACCCACATCTAAAGGGAGGGTTTTGATCAATGGACCCATAACTAAGAGGGTTTAGAGGATCCCACAACCTTTATAGAGCATAACAAGAGGGTTTTAAGGGTCCCACAACCATAACCAACATAGCAAGAGGGTTTGAAGGATCCCACAACCTAGGAAAATCAAACAGTAAGAAGGTTTTAAAAATCTCACAACCATAACACTAAGAGGGTTTGAAGGATATCACAACCATAACACTAAGAGGGTTTGAAGGATCCCACAACCTTAGTACAAATAATGAGGTTAATTCTCAACAAAACCTAAATAATGGATGCACTTCAACATAACTTCCTTGGAACTTTTGTTATAGAATAAGATCCCACCAAGAGCAGAAGGTCTTCTACCTATTTAGAACCTCTGCACATCCTCCATGTATTTGAAACACAATAAGTGGGCTTGCCCTCCCACTGAGTCAAACAATAGCTAAATCATAACAAAGAACTATCCAACTCATCCTCAATAGTCTAGTCACAGCTTGATACACAACATGACTTTTTATCCAAGCATAATCAATACCCATAGATTCTAGGACAAATCCCATAAAATGGAAGAAAAAAGGGTAGAATCCTCTATCATCCACTCTAATAAGACAAGTTTTGGTGTGGTTTCTTCTATCCACCACAATCAAAACTAATTGAAAGCTTTGGTAATTGACCAATAAAACTACTCTAGCCTTAAAAAACTAGCCCAGAGGAACCATGCCTTCTCAGTCCAAATGTGCATAGGGTGGTAAATTAGGCTGGCCAAAATGCACCTCCTTTTACATCATCTATGAAGCATTTGGTATACCTACATGCAATCCCCCATAGATCTGGTCTTTAGTGAAGTTTATGCACTTCTTCCATAGAACCTGAGTATAGCAAGTGAGTATACATACCCACTCAACCTTACCATAGCCCACAAAGGGGGCTCATAAATATCAGACCAAATTCCATATAACCTTGTGAGGATTCCTCTATCATCCCCATTTACCTAAAGTCCCAAAACTAGTTGGGCAAGGGTTTTAACAGTATTTTTATAGGAATGTAAACTTAGAAACCAATCCAAAATAGTGGATGAACCCTCACAAAAAGTGAAAATAGGTGAAAAACATTTATTGTCCTCACCTATTTTGAGAACAATGGTGTGGATTCCTCTATCTTCCACACAAACAAAAAATATTTTGGTGGGGCATCCTCTATCCACCACCATTAACCTCCACTTGAAACAATAACTTCCCAAACTCCTAGAATGTGGTTGAAGCTTCAAATCATCAACCAAACATAGTTTTGAGCCCACATATTTGTTGTCTATCTTCTAAAAATCTTCCACTCTAGTTTTTATCGACAAACACTACTTAACATCTATCATTCCATCATTTAGGGTATACCAGCCATTTGCTTTACTTCTTCCCCACCCAAAAATCAATTCAAACTTATGAGGGATAGCCCTAGTGATGCATAAGACCCCCAATCCTCTCGAATTTGGACCATCTTCATCTCCATGACCTTCCTATCATCCTTTCTAGCTGCAACTTGTTGGAAGTTCCCTGCTCTTGCTTATCTATCAAGCGTAATCAAACCAATTGAGGAAAGCATGCCCTGAGAGGATCCTCAGCCTATCTTCTAGATCTGGGTTAGAGTCATCCTTGTCTTCCTCCTGGTTCTAACTTGAGTTTTCCTGCCCATGGGCTGAATTCAAAATCATTCGTCCACTCCTCTCCACCCATGTGCTCTTGTCTACTTTCATCAAACTTGTTCTAATGAAAAAATATATGATTTTACAAATTCAAACCAGCCACATACCTTCTACATATTTTTTAATTATTAATTTCAAAATGGCTTTATTTTTTTATTTAAAACCCCATCAAAGAGGATTATTTATTAAAGTGCATGCATGGGTGTATAGGCAGGGTGTTTTTTACTTTGGTTGAGTTGAGGAGGACCATGGTTCGGTTCTGGTTCCAATGAGTGGCTAGAAGGCTATGTTCACTCCATCTCCACTTGTGCATTTAAACTTTTAGTTCAAATTCATTAAATAGGCCATTAATGATGGGAAATGTAATTTGGTATAAACTTTGATTTGAGTTTCATCTTTTCTAAAAGTGTATATTTTTTTGTCCTCTTTCTATTGGTCTAATTTATTTTGTAAAATTCACTAAATTTATAAAGTGCCACTTTTGGGAAGGTTACCTATGCTATGGACCCTATTACTTTTTGCATTATATCCTGTGCACTTATTTCTCACATGTGGATGTATTTTTGGCTATGCTCGGCATCCCTATTCTAAGCTTGCATTATCTGTATTGATTCATGTACTAGATACTCACATTGACATATTATTGGTTGTGTCCAACATCCCACTCTTAAGCGTGTAGAATTTTAGCATCATTGCAGAGTTTGTTGTGTGGTCTTGCAATTCCTCAGTGTCTTTTCTTAGTCATGAAAAATCCATTTGAGAGATTTCAGATAACGAGAGTTGATCTTACACCATTGGTTCTTCTTGACAAGACCAACCATGATTCTTAGTGTGCATATATAGAACACTTACTCAAACTCAAGAATCATAATCCATTTTTATATGGATAGTTTCTTATTCCCACTAATCATGTTCAGTTTGATAAGTGGGATAAAACTTGTGATAAGGTTCTTGGCACCATGTTGTTATATGTTTCCACGGATCTTTGTTTCCATGTGGAGCATACGTAATGTCCCTACAATGTTTGGAGCATCCTACAGTCTCTTTATAGATATCCCACTGAGATTTACATCACACATCCTCCTTGACTTCCTAGCATCTCTTTTGAGAATATATTACTATCTCCTCTTACTCATATTTCATGTGATGACACATCCATGGTGGACAGTGTTCTTCCTTCTGTAGAGCCACCACTATAACATAGGATTCTGTTAGACCTTAGTTGTCCAATTATAAATTCTAATTATATTCCTATTAATGATATTACTCATCCAAAGCTATCATAGATTAGTACTATAGATGACTCTAATGTTTCTAGAGATAATACACCTTTTGAGAGCATTGATTACTCTTCTCTTTTTATGGATATTAAGACTGTAGATCTGTGTGATTCATCTGCAGTCTCTTCTTCAGCTTCAAGAGTTGTTGAGATGTGTTTTCCATTTCCCATGGACATTCTTTCAAAAAATGTTCCATGTCATTCTTCTTCATCAGACTCACCTATACTTTATGGCACTTTTGAGCTTGAGTAATGTGAACACACACCATCTCCTTATCATTTTCTAAATATTGAGGAGTTATTTCTTGATCCACCTACATTTGGTCCACTTCAGACAATACAAGGTGTAGTTATATTAATCCATGACTTATCAAACATCGAGTAGTCGATTCTAAAGCTACAAGACACTTTGTAGTCCTTCATCACCTTTACTTTTATTACACCCTCATTGTATAGAGTAGTTGGCCCTCTTATTATACATGAGGAGATAGTTCTTTGTATATGAACCACACCTTGGTTGGATATCCATCAGGGATTTGGCAAACACCTTCATTACTCTAGGGTGATTTATTCTTCATTACACCTACTTCTGATAGGTTCACTTGAACCTATGCCACACTTTTATTTTGGACCACACTCAGAGTTCTTTGCACCACTTCCTCCATATTCCCTTTTGGAATGGGAAGACTTTCAATACACAACTCATGTTCTTCCTTTGACAAAAGGAAGAAACATTGCTCAATGCAGATGGAGCTTTACAGTCTTCAGATAATGGATCTCATTACCAATATTGGGCATATTATGAGCTATGATTGGAGTGAAAACTTATTCAACATCATCTTTGGGGGGATTCTAGCTCTCTCTTCTTCTTTTCTCTCTCTCTTTTTTTTTTTTTTTGGTGGGGGGGGGGGGGGGAGGGGGGGGGCTGTGTTAGTGTGGTTTTTTCCATTTTTAGTCTACCTTCACTTTTGATCTGTCAGCTTGCTTAAGTGTAGACTTATCATAGAGGAGTTACATTCCAAGTGGGAGCCACCCTTGATCGGCTATTCTAGGTATGGGAATATTTTTACCACCACCACTTGTCATGTGAGAGTTACACATTCACTCCTTTTTTTACCTCTCCTTTGTGAACTATTCTAGATAGGACTTGACCCATTTTATGCATTTTTACTTTGTGTGTGCAACTTTTGGCTCTCACCTACTACCTAGGGTTTCATGCATTAATGGTTGGTTAGAGATCTTGACGACTCCAATAAATTCCAAAAAATAATAAATCTATAATCCAATGCCAAACAACATATAATATTAAAAAATAATAACAATGTAAGTACTAAATATAAAATTCAAGACTTTAACACATTGGCCTAAACCGCTTCATCTACAAAACAATTAACCAAGCTTCTTACAATTATTAATGATATTGGCACCAAAAAAACATTGTAGCTATCAACAAGCAACACTTACCATTTTCTATAACTATCAATGTTGTATAGCAAATCAATACCATGCAGTCCATATTTATAATTGGTTTTAGCCAACATCACTAGAAATATTGTTGCAAGAAAACGTTCCAAGATAAATAAATAGATAACAGATAAAGAACATTAAAAAAATAGATATAGACCATTAAACAAGGAATCAAAAACAAAACAATGGTGTTTATGGACAATAATTTGTCTTTCCAATGATAATGCCAACAACTTTGTCTTTGGAGGATTAGTGAAAACATAACATATATTATCTAAAATACCCTGTACCAAAAAAAAACATGATTTTTATTTTTCCAATTAAATGTGTTGGGATTGAATTTTTAATTCTAATGTTGTTATAATTGTTTGAATAAAAGCAAGAAAAAGGATATTTGAATGCAATGTTGTCATTTTTGTTGTTGCATTCATACCATATACTGAAATGAAAAAAATGACTTTAAAACATTTAATATTAAACTACAAAAATAGTACTTATATTATATGCATAAATAATCATAATACCTTCTAGCTATGCACATAGTTTTTTGCTTTGGGATGTAAGTATTGTTATTTATAACTAGATAGATAACATCATGGTCAGTCTAGTAAGTGTTTATTATTATAAGTTGGATATGTTTGCTTCTAATGATTGACCATAAATGATCTAAGATTTTATTTCTATATTGGCTATGTTTTTATGGCAAGAAATACATGCCTAATATTGACATATGTTTATCGGTAGCATAGTAGATTTGTTGGAGGTGTCCATGTCAATATTAAAGTCCCTAAGTATGTAAATTTGTATCGATGCATTTGCATTTGATAGTATTTGTTCCAGAATATTTATGATATCCAAAGGAAAATTAAATAGAGATGCATAGATATTGACAATTATAAATTCATGATTATGTATCACAATGTTTGATGCCAATGCTTTGACTCCATTTATAATGTATTGAATTGGATTTGAAGTGGTAATGTATTTTTTGCACATATCATAATACCATGAACATTATGCACTAAATTACAAGTAATATATGTTGGAATATGATTATTAATATTGGTACCTAGTGTGTATATTTCTTGTAAGCATAATATGCTACACTTCATCAAGTCATGCTCATTGATAATGTCTTCCGAATGCGAACAAATACTATGAATTTTCAATGAACATATTGCTATAGTCTATGCAGAAATGTATGATCTCAAGCTATATTGTAATTCCCACTTTGAATTTGATTCTAATCTAGACATCTCTATTGATTTTTTTTGCTTTGAAATTTTTCTATGTGAGTAGACCTAGAAAGTATAATGATTCCATGTTATTTACATGAGAAAGTGTTGTATATACTATTCCATGTCTATTAACTCCAAATGGATTGAATGTAACACCTTCGATGGTTAAACCCTGGGACATATGTATTACATGTGCACAAGCCAGTTGTATTGGGAATTGACTTCGTATTGTTACTATTTTTTTGTAAGTATGATTTGGAGTGGGTCTTGAAACACAAAAATTAGGGGTCCACTTTGATTCAATATGGATTTTGTACAAATGAATATGTTTTTCTCTTTGAGAATTCCCCATATTATTTTCATTAAATTTGAACCAAACAATGTCTTTGTTATCTTCTTTGGTGTACAGTTAAAGATACCATTTGAACCATTAACAAGACCACCTTGTATATCATAATTTCTAGCAAATATTTTAACTAACATGTTAGGCTTTAAAACATTTTTTTTTGTAGACAGATAGCTTTAGCATATCCCTATCCTTCACTATATGCATCATCTTTCTTTGTCAATTACATCAACAACAATTTATTTATCTAAAACAAGCATTAACATTTTGTCATTGTGCACGTCAACATCATCATTCAATTAAAATATATAGGGAACTAAAGGATCATTGGGTGTTAGATGTAAATAATTATGATTAAGATATGTTATATCATTTTCTATATGTGAACATGTACATATTCTGTTCAAGATCCCCATAAATATTTCATCTTTTTGGCTCATAGTTTGATGTAGTTAGAAACATTTTATATTATCTTGTTAAAAAACATATGGGACTATCTCATCATTGATTTTTGAATATTCAAATATGACACAATCATGTATAGGCTATGATTGGTAAAAGTCTCCACAAAAGATCTTGTCAATATTACCAAAGCACATAATCGATAACTTCATAATGTCATGTAAACGTCTATCAATATAGTATAATGTTCTTAATCCCACAAGTGAGATTTCATCAATTAGAACTATATTCAATTATTTATAACATTTGGATAATGTATCAAGTCATTCACTACCAAGTGGAATAAGCTCTGACTCATTAAAAGGCAATAAAAATGTTGAATGCAATGTTATTCCATTTACATTATATACAGCTTTGCCTGTATATGCAAGAATAAGGCCTTTTGGCTTGGACGAGTTGTTGTCAATAGATTGTGCATAAATGTGAACAAGCATTTTGAGTATACCTTTTGTTGTAAAATTCATTTAAGTGCATGCTCTGCTTATTAAGAATAAATACAATGGTTTGTTCTTATCTACACATTTTTTAAAAGAAATGTCTTTAACAATTGCTTCTTGTTCATCGTTTAGCATCCATCTGTGTTTATAGTATTCAAAAAAAATTAGTAATAAATGGGTGGTGTCCAATTTCAAATAGTTTTAAATTATTTTTCCATTATAAATTTACAAGTGACAAGTCCATCTGCACATCATATTCTTCATGCTTAGCGTTGTCTTTGCTTGAACAAAATCTTGTATCGGTTATGTTTTCAATGTCAAGTTCAACCTAGTAAATAGCATCTTGCATGTCTCTCCACATAGGATTAATGTCATGGTTTAACTTCACCTTATTCAATTTTATTGTTTTTTTTGTAAATTATATGCATTTTCCATGTTTAAAGACTTTGATTCAAATTGGTTTTATTATTTTTGAATGGAACATGTAACAATAATCGTTCATGGGAATAATTTTTAAGGTTAACATGTTTATTATAATTAATAAAACATATTACATTTGGTCTTTTTCTCTTGAATGGATTTCCTATTTTGGTGTTGAGAAACAAAATCAGCTAAATAGATTTGATCAATCATTGCACATTGTGCAATGTAATAGTCTATAATTGATTGACACATAACATTTTTGGATTCATCTTGTTATTTCCTCAATAGAATTGGAGGCTTCAAAATAAATGTTCATTCATGAAATGAAGATGTATTTATGAAGATACATATTCTTGAGCAATGATTTAATGGTAATGATAACATTAAGTGAATGACTTGTGCATACATTGGTTGATTATTTAGCATTGCATTTCCTAGGCTTTATAGCATCTGAATAACATCTATGTTTGTTTCCACATGTTTTTATATCTTTTTAAAAGCATGTATAATTTTTGGATTCCCTTTTGTCATATATGAACTACAATATGTTGTTGCAGCATATGCATTTAAAATAAATTGTGTGTTTGTGTTGGCTTGCCATATGTATAGCAAGTTTTTAATGAAAACATTATTCCACACCTGAGATGGCTTGTGTTCAATAAAAATTATGGGTTGTTAAATTTTTTTTTGTATTGTTGTCATGTATTGAGACTTGTCTATTTGTAGATTTTGAAGAAAATTATCAAAATTATTCAAAACATTATATTGTTTTGTGCTTAATAAAAATTAAATTTGCTTCGATATCATAGTTGAATGCTTATTTTTTGTTTTACACGGTTCAAGTATTTTTGTTTGTTTCATGGGGAATTGTGTAAAATTGTATCTACATTATTTTTATTTCTTTTTTATAAAACTACTGGTATGATGATGAATATACAATTTTCCCAAGTTAGTATCCAGAACATTAGTATTACAAGTTATGTATCTATCTATAAAAGTTATTATTTATGATTTCTAGTTTTTACCATATATCGGTGCATCTTCGATACATATCAGCCAATGGTCATGAGCATTTCCTTTGCTCTAAAATTTTATCACACAAAAATAATTGGTGATATTGCCTAGCAATAATTTATCTTTACATAACATTTGTTTCAATGCATTGGTACGATGTCTATAATAACATGTCAAGTGACTAGATCCATTCTCACAAGGAAATAAATGTCATTTGCCTTATTCAAATCATTTAACTATGAATTTGACTTTTTGTAATGTTTTCGATGTAATTGTTTCAATGCATTTGTTAATGGTTTCCAAGAATGTTCAACACTTGTGAAAGTCAAGAAAAATGTTGGAGGCCCTAATTGACATATAATTTTAAAGACATTTTTTTAAGACCCTACATGCAATCAGGTGAAATACAATTTTTTTTGAAATCAACATATCTAATTTCTAATCTGAGCAACTTTTCCAAATTTGGCTTGTATTTGACGTCTCTAGCTAAAAGACTTATTTTTAGCTAACTTTTTTCTAATTTAGATTCACATTGTCTTTCCCACTTGGTCTATTATTACTTTGAAAAATAAATTTATAACATGACACACAAAATAACTATTAGTATGCAAAATCTCCCATTGCGATATTTTTTGATATGAAAAGCTTGTCACAATGTCATCATCGTGAGGATTCCCAAAGAAAAGTATTGGAAAATTCATTTTTATTAAATATTTGTCTTTGAAAATTCCAAGAGGACAATTTCATTCAATTAGTGTTGTTACAATTAGCTTATCCTCCAATGAAACAATACATATTGAGTTCACAAAACCATGCACCAAAGTGTCATTAGACACGTTTTTATTCATGTCAGAAGACACATAATTTTCACTATCACCATAGCTTTTAGATTCACTAGACATGCTAGTGGTATTTTCATTTTCAATAACATCTGTCGATACAAAGGGTTTCCAATCAGACTTAATTTGCACAGTATGATCAATTTACAATCTCTGTGCACATAATTGTTGTAATGCCTCCATAATAAATTTTGGATTAAATCTTCATGTTTGATATGTAATTATGTACTCCAATCGTCTCTTTAAATCTATTGTAATAATTTTTTTTTTCATCTCTGGATCGAGGTATCACTTTTTAAATTTTATAAACTCTTGACAACACATTAATAATTGTCCCTGACAAACCAATTTATGGCTTGTTGTATCCTATTGGGTTTTTTAATCCTTAGTTATACACAACTAAGTACGAGTCATGCACCCAGAGGAAAGAAAAAGACAATGTGCTAGCATGTTGGCATATCACACGAGTGACCTCACGCGCTCACCTGAGGCATGCAACCTAAACTAGTTATTGTTAGTTATACCACGTGATGGTGAATAGACAAATGTTATTTGGGTGCTTGAGTTAACATATTCAATCATTTTTACTACACATTATCCTAGATTTAGTCATTTAACACATTCACATAGTGCGTGTACTTATCTAATATCATAAAATAGAATTAACACCAAAGAGACTAAACACCTCAAGGTTCACAAACAAAGTATTAGTATCATTGATATCATTTGATAAGTTTACAAAGGTACTTCACTTAGTACACAATCTCTCTAGATATATATCTTGATAGAAACAACACATCTACATTTAACAACACTTTATAATCAAAGCTAAAGGGGTATTTATATAAAACCGAACCCCTTCTTGGGTTGTATCATTAATACATTATATATGACAAGCCAATGACTATATTAGAGAAATAAGTCATGATAAGTTGTTATAATTAAGTTTCTTTTGAACCAGGCCCAATAGCCCCTATATACTCTCTCTGTGCTAGATATTTGCTTTCGTATTCCTCCTCCTTCACGAGTTGGTGTTAGATTCATACTCCCATTAATCTATGATACTTTTGTGAATTACTTTGTAACTGCCCCCACTTCCTAATGTGCCTTTTTGAATTCTATATCTTATGTTCCTTATTCTTTATTTCTTTATCTTTCACAACACACCCATTTGTGTCAAGGTCTTCTACATTGTTCTCCCATGTTTCTCTCTTATATGTCATGGTTTTCTATGTTCCTCCTATGTCCTTGCTCTTTTGTGCTTGTGGCTCTAAAATACTTAGAACATATTACAAAATTTGGGTTCAACATCACCTCAGACTAAACCGATAGTCCATCCCAAACTATGTTGGAATCTCCTCATATAAAAAAAATTCAAGGCCAGCCTACTACACCTGGTGCTTGAACTCTTACCACTAGTAAAGGGCTATCTAAAAATTGGAAGTAATAACATCCACTTCACCCTTTAATATTTTCATCTCCTTACACTACTCCAAGAAACTATCTACTTGAGTTATCAAAATCTCAAGCTAAGTAGTTACAACTTTTTGATTGTCCTCGAGGGCCCTGACCTCTGCCAAAACATGTCCTCAAAGCAATGAGAAACTAACATTCAACTATTGTTGATGGGTACTTTTTTTTATAAATTATTCAAAATTTTAGAGCACTTTCATGCATTGAACCATGGCCTTGATATTCAATGCATTCTTATCCAATTATTGGCACTATTTTTCCTCAAGTAGTAGTTACACTTCAAAAATTTTACTTGGTCAATCAAAGTTGACAAAAACCCCATTGGTGATGGGAATAGTGGCACTTGGTTTATTCAAATATTCATAGCATATATCCATGACCTTGATGAGTTACTCAGTGTCCCATAAATTTTCCTATTTAGGATCCACCATGTTTTTATATTTCTTTAGTAAGAGGTCTACAATCATCTCCAATTTATTAATGGCTTCACCAGTAATGAGAATACAATCCACAAGCATTGGTTCACTCCTCAAAATTTTTTGGTAAAGGCCCAAAGTCCTAAGTCAAGCTACTTAAGTGGCATCCAATCAACACTTGAGTTCTTTAATTTCTTCTCTCAGCTTGTGCCTCATTTGATGTTCTTCCTGATATAGCCGAATGAACTCTCGATGTTGTTGGAAATATTGGCATTGATGTCAAAGGTCTATAATTATTGGTGATAAAGGCCCCATTACATTTAATGATGTGTGTAATAGTTATATCTTGGATAATGTGTGTTAATATTTATTTAATATTAATGAATATATTTTTGGTTGCATATAAGACAAAAGAAGGGCCCATGGAGAAGTCAAAGAGTCACAGGGTAAAGACAAAAGAAGAATGGAACGCATTTTCCTATGAAGAGTCATCTTGGGGAATTCCAAGAGTCACCAATTGAAGACAAAAGAGGAAGGGCATAATTTTTCATGAAGGGACACTTTGAGGAATATGAAAATTCACCAAGATAAAGACAAAGAAGGAAAGGACGCTTTTGCTTATGAAGGGCCACCATATAAATTTTCAAATGCAATGATACGAAGGGTCATGCAAGTTTGGTGCTATTTTTCATGAGTATTGAAGGGTCACAAAGGGAGAAGGCCAAAGGTCATTTGGAAAGCTATACATAAAGGCTTGAGAATCCATTTGTAAAGTGTGAGAAAGAGCATATTTTGTAATTGTTATATCTGGCTTAGAAGAGCATAGGAGAGAGAGGAAAGAGATATTGTAATGAACTATCATTTGTTGAGATATCAACATTGAGAGATAGTTGTGTGGTATACACAAAAGGGGTTGGTGCTCCTATGGGTTGGTGCTCATGAATATTTGTTGTGTTGGTGCTCCTATGGGTTGGTGCTCATGAATTGTTGTTGTGTTGGTGCTCTGCAAAGGGGTTGGTGCTCTTGTGGGTTGGTGCTCATGAATAGTTGTTGTCTTGGTGCTCAGAAAATGGGTTGGTGCTCCTAAAATTTGGTGCTTGTGAATATTGTATTTTGAGTTGGTGCTCATTCATATACTTGAGATTGTTCTTCATGGTTTTTCCCACATTGGGTTTCCACATTAAATCTAGTGTCTCTCTCTATCTTGTGTGGTGTTTATTATTTCAATTTTATTGCATATCTTGAATGTATGTTAAAGTGGAATTTGATTAAGGGAAAGTTTATAAGATTTATGATAAACTGATTCACCCCCCCTCTCAGTATACCCGTGCTTAAAAATTGGTATCAGAGCAGGTTCCTTCAAAAAAGGTTTAACAGCTTGAAGGTAGATCAAGGAAAAACACAAGATGGCCAAGCAACTAAAGAAGGAAAATCAAGAGTTGAAATATGTGGTTGAGGCTCTTAAGGAACAAGTGTGTATCTTGGATTTTAAGTTGGCTATAGAATTAAAATAAAATAAGCTATTTATTCAAGATCTTAAGAATCAGCTAGAGGTTGAAAATTCAAATTTGAAATTAAGAGAAGAAGAGTGTAATCAGTTGAAGGTTGAGTTAGGTTATTTAAAGGATAATCATGAGATGCTCATAATCAAGGTTGAGAAATATCATGAAATATTAGTCCAAGGTAAGAAGGATGCAAGTTTTAAAGGCAAATTAAAGAAGCCAATCAGGTAGCCCAATGCTTTCAAGTTTTTAAATTCTTTTCATGGCCATTGTTTTGTTTGTCATCATGTTGGTCAAATGGCAAGAGATTGTATGAGGAGAAGCAATCAGTCAAAGGGAGATCTTAGTCACATTCAAGAAGAAGGTATGAGAAATGTTGTTTGATTTTATTGTCATAAGATTGGTCATATTGCTAAATTATGTCCAAATAAAGTGAAGAGATCTCCAAGGTATGTCAAAGGATATAGAGCCCCTAGAAGATATGAGAAGAGCCAAATTCAGGTTTGGAGACATAAAATAGTAAAGGTCGATCAGGTTGAGTTTAAGAGTGAGAATAAATTCCTTGTTATAGTAGATAAAGAATCAGATAGGAAGGATAGTGAAAAATCTCTTGATACATTTGAGCATGAGCCTTGTCAAGATAAAATAGTTGTAAGAGTTGAGAAGATGAAAAACATCATAAAAGATGAGGTTAGTAAGTCAAATAAGTTAGACATGCTTAAACATATTCTAAGAGAAAGACACAAGGAAGTAACAGAGGAGATGTGGGAATCTCGTGAGATTTATTTCTAGGACCCTTTGTGTGGGGTGTCTCTTCTAGGCTTCAAGGAGACACTTTTAAGAAAAATTGAAGCATGGTGGATGTTATTGGGTCTTGGTTATGTTGCATGACAAGAAGGTGAGTTGGCAGATTAATTTGTATATCATTTGAAGGAATATATTTTGAAGAAAATTTTGCATCAGTGTTAAGGTTAGAGGCTGTTAGAATGTTTCTTGCATATGCCGTGTTTAAAAGTTTTAAAGTGTTTCAAATGGATATGGTCATAAGAAATTAGAATGTTGAAAAAGAGCTAACAGTTTCTGAAATAAGAAGAAGGAAAGTCATGTAGAGTCAAGAAAAAGCTACAACTCTTTTGCTCCTCTATCAAGCTTTGATGAAAAGGCCATAATATGTTACAAATGTAACAACTTCAGACACATAGCTCGGTATTGCAAAAATGTGTTTGAGTCAGTCAAGAAGGACCAGAGTTTCAAGGCTCCATTCATCAAAAAGAAGGTTCAGACATATTCATGGTAGAAGAAACAACCTAAAGATTCTATGTTGGTTTAGATAGCTTTGCATACAAGAAATGAAGATCAGCCATGGTTCGTTGATAGCGGATGTTCGAGGCATACGACAGGAGACAAGAGTAAGTTCATAACTCTAAAGAAGATCAATGGTGTCATAGTGAGATTTAGAGATAAAAACGCTGCCAAGATAGTTGGAAAAGGTACTTTGAGTTTGGATAATGGTAGAACCAAGACTAAGAATGTATTGTATGTTAAAGGTCTTAAGCATAATCTATTGAGTGTAAGTCAAATATGTGATCAGGGATACACATTAAAGTTTTATGCAGAAGGTTGTGAGATTAGATAAAAATATTCAAATGAGTTGATTGTAGATGTTCAAAGGACAGGCAATGATTTATATGTATTATCAGATATCTTCTCAAAGGCATGATCAAAGGACACATTCAAGGATCTACAAGAGGAGTTGGGAGTAATTTCTTTTACTTCCTGCCATTGAAGTTCAACATCAGTTGAGGGGGAGCTAAGTGTTAGCTCCAGGTAGGCCCTTTGCCATTGATGTCAAAGGGGGAGAATAATAGGTACAGGTACAGGTGCAAAAATAGGTACAGGAAATTGGTATAGGTTACTACAGTAAGGGGGAGTTACTGTATGTTTTCAAATGACAGGATGTGGTAGTTTTAGGATTGAGGTTTCCATCAATGACAAAGGGGGAGATTGTTGGAAATATTGTCATTGATGTCAAAGGTCTAGCATTATTGGTGATAAAGGCCCCATTGCATTTAATGATGTTTGTAATAGGTATATCTTGGCTAATGTGTGTTAATATTTATTTAATATTAACAAATATATTTTTGGTTGCATATAATACAAAAGAAGGGCCCATGGAGAAGTCAAAGAGTCATGCGGTAAAGACAAAAGAAGAATGGGATGTATTTTCCCATGAAGAGTCATCTTGGGGAATTCCAAGAGTCACCGAGTGAAGACAAAAGAAGAAGGGCACAATTTCTCATGAAGGGACACTTTGAGGAATATGAAAAGTCACCAAGATAAAGAGAAAAGAGGAAAGGATGCTTTTGATTATGAAGGGTCACCATATGACTTTTCAAATGCAATGATACGAAGGGTCATGCAAGTTTGGTGCCATTTTCCATGAGGATTGAAGGGTCACAAATGGGGAAGGCCAAAGGTCATTTGGAAAGCTATAAATAAAGGCTTGAGAAGCCATTTGTAAAGTGTGAGGACATATTTTTTAATTGTTATATCTAGCTCAGAAGATCAGAGGAGAGAGAGGAAAGAGATATTGTAATGAACTATCATTTGTTGAGATAGCAACATTGAGAGATAGTTGTGTGGTATACACAAAATGGGTTGGTGCTCCTGTGGGTTGGTGCTCATGAATAGTTGCTATGTTGGTTCTCAGCAAAGGGGTTGGTGCTCCTGCAAGTTGGTGCTTATGAATATTGTAGTTTGAGTTGGTTCTCATTCATATACTTGAGATTTTTCTCTATGGTTTTCCCCACATTGGGTTTCCATGTTAAATCTAGTGTGTCTCTTTATCTTGTGTGGTGTTTATTATTTCAATTTTATTGCATATCTTGAATGTATATTAAAGTGGAATTTTATTAAGGGAAATTTTATAATATTTATGATATACTGATTCACCCCCCCTCTCAGTATATCTCATGCTTAATAGATGTTTATAGTGAATTTGGACCATGTCATGGCTATTGAGAATGTTTTACCTACAGACTTATAGGTCAACTTGATAAGGGTTGTACCTTCTTGCGTTGGAGATCAATTCACATGATTTACCCAAAGCATGTCTAGAATAACTACCACATCTTGGTTGATATCAGTGTTGGTCTTTAAAAGCTCAAATGTCCTTTATCATGATATACTTCCATTAGAAAAGACATCTTGCATTGAGTTTATTTTGTGGACTCATGTTTGGGGAAATAATATCGCAAGTACAATTGCTTATTTAGTGTGTCATGTTGGAATGCGATGTAAATGGGAGGTTCTTTATTTGTCTATTATTGTTACTCTACCTCTTGCATAGGTTCCTTGCCCTTTCAAGGGTTGTATTCTAGATCAATAACTTTGAGACTCTTTTTTCATTGTCTATTGGTATCGGTGCTAAGTTCCTCTATGTTGGGGCCTTCCCCTATGTCAACTTCTTCAGGTTTTGGACTTTCAATGTTCATTTGATACTCAATAGTAGGTTGTTCTTCACTAGGCTCAGTAGGTTTTTTTTGGAGCTTAGGAGTGGGCTCCTTTATAGGTTGTGTATCTAGAAATGTTTTACCTATGTTCATAATCACCATTTAGGGCACTTCATGCTCAAGCTCTACTTGGGTAGCTGGGTGTGAAGTAGCATCATCTTTTTATTCCATAGGTAACCATTGAGATCTTGTTAGTGATGGGGTTTGCCTTTATCATTTGGGATTGGTCCTGGGCTATTCCTCTTATGCCCTACTTATGTTGGTGGCCTCTAGTCTTGGCCTCTTCTCCTTTATTTGTTCCCTTTCTTTGGTGCATGTGTGTGGTTGAGGGGGGAGTGGTTCCTCTTTTACTTCTTGGCTTCCTGATGTTCTCTTTTGGGGATTGAGCATATAGAACATCACCTAGATCTACCCTTGCATGACTATATTGTAAGGGTTAATATCAATCTTATCAGTTTTGTGTTGCTCTACATTGCTTTCCTTCCTAGATAGACACAAATATTATGAAGAGTATGAATCTCAATGTTAGTCTTGTTTGCATCAATAGTTACAAGGCACACATCCTTAATGCGATTTATAGAGTTCATAAAATATCTGGTAGTGAATGCATAAGTTAATTTGAGCCATTATGATAAGTTATCAGTGCTTACCATCCATATTCATGTGAGATAATAGTGTTTCTTTATAACAAACACAACATAGGTTCCCAGTTGCATGGGAAATTTCTCTAGTTTGTGTCATTTATTCCTGAAGGCCTCCCTTGTGTCATCAAACCAACCCTTCATCTTTGCTTTGTATGAGGGTGTGTTGAACATTTCAATGAGGGACTTATGCTTTGGTGGGTATACCCACTTTAATTCCATACCAAAATATTTTGAGGTGCCAATCTCATCAAAAACTAGTAGCAACAAAATTACGCTCCAAGGAAACTTATGGTTAGGTAAGCAATGTGCCTTCTCAACATCTTGTTCAATTTTCTCAATAAAGTACATGGGTTAATTTTACTTTGTTCCTTTAGCCATTTGGTTGGTGACATAGAGGTGGGCCATATCCACCTATCTACACCTCCTAGCTTGGTCGTGACCAAGTACTCAGATACTCAAATTACAGGATCTATTAGACTAGTAATGTACATGGCATGGCCTTCCTTTTTATATTACAATGCCACTGTTGTTTTATCAATTGCTTCTTGATCCTCAAGATTTGTGCTGACATCAACTCTAGATCAAAATAACCCAATTACTTTACTAATTTTTTCATGGGTAATACTCATTTTGCATCTAAAAAATAGAGGTAATCTTCATGAATGCATGAAATTAGAAATAAAACCGCTCCTATAGTTTCCCAAAATATGGTAGTTAGAAGAGTTGGAGTACCCCTACATCCTATAGTAAGTTATATACCATGAGATCATAGGTGATCTCATTCTTGGGGTTCTATCTCTCCACCTAGTAGTCCCATTGCAAGTCACTTTCATTTCTAGTTTAGAAATGATTGTTATCAAGGACCTGATAGGCTGAAACCTTAGATTCCTAATCATCCATGCACATAATTATCTCTAGGTATTATATTTCCTCAATCAAAATGGGAGAAAGTGATGGTGTTATAATAACCTTTTTTCCTACGCATGCCATTTCTAGTGCCTTTCCACTAGATGTCTCTTCTCCCAGCTTTGTGGGGTCCTTGCCTCGTGTGCCACGTTCACTATATCCTTCTTCTTGAATATAAATGAGATTTAATTATTTTGTTCCCTCGTATTCTTCTACTTCGAGAATAATTGAAAGTGGATCTCTTTTCTTACCTTTCTACTTTGGCTGCATCACCAATTGGGGTCCCCAAAGGTTAACGCACGGTCGACCAATTATTCCAAATGATTATGTTTTGATTCATTTTTATAAACCCAAAACACTTTAGTTTCTTTATTCAACCTCCTCTAATGGTGTACTTAATGCATGCAACCTACAACTTTTCTCTCTTGCTTGACTGGACACATTTCCACTCATGTTTTCTTGAATACTCATCACTTTAATCTTTAGGTTTATGTAAATGAGAGCACTATATAGATGCCTTATTTATTACTTGTTTTTGTTTGTTTGAGATCTACAATTTTAAATATTTCAATAGTAAAAAATGAAAATGGGAAGCCTCACAATCTTTTATAGTCTATCATAATTATTTCAAATTAACTCCTTCACACCATTGTCCATCACTTTAACCCTTTAATGCTTTAAACAACATGTTTTGGTGTCCATTTGGCATGATTTCCATTTATACCACTTCATCATTTATAAATGCATGTCCCATCCTTTTCACCTTTCCTAGAGTGCATGTCAATTGTCTCAATTCAAATTTCCCATTTTAATCATAAGAAACTACCTTTTCTATTTTAACCCATTTTTATAATTGTATTTCCTTTATTATCTTTGTTCCACATCCTTGGGTTACATACCTCCTTTTTCATGCACCTCCTCTTGCACACCTCCTTTACATGCCTCCTTTTGTCATGATTGCCATTTATACCACTTTGTCATTAATAAATGTATGTCCCATCCTTGGTGCCTTTCAATATAATCCCAAATGGGTTGGAAAAGATACACTTCATTAGATTCAAGGAAATCTTAAGTTGGCGGTAACATTCGAGCACGAGGCACAAATTGTCACAGTGGTTTCACACTAAACCATACATAATCTAGTCATCCAAGTATACCTGAAGGAACTTATGGGTGTAATCCTTGAAACCTTCCACCATAATGTGTGAGAACACCACTGATGCATTATTGAGGCCAAAAGGCATACCATTATATGCAAAATAAACCCATTCAATTATAAAGGTCATGTTTACATTTCTTCTTCAATAATTTGAACTTGCTGATAGCCAAAAAATCCATCAATGAAGGTGTAGATCTTGCACCCGAAAATACCTTCCAAAATTTCCTTGGTGAAAGGCATTAGGAAAGGGTTTGTCACACATACTATGTTGAGTATCTTCTAATCCACACAAATTTGAATGTGACCATCCTTATTGATATTTATCACCATTAGACTAGCCCATTTAGATTCATCAATAGGAATAATAACTCAAGCGTGCAATAGGTTATCAATTTACTCTTTAACCCAAGCACATAGATTTGGGTTCATTCAATATGGTATTTCCTCACTAGTCGAGTGCCTTCAACAACTTCATGTGCATCTTGCCTAATTATGGATACACTCCTTTCATTTCCATGTAGTTATATGGTAAATATCCTAGTATTCATGTAATAGTTTGAATATTTTAGTTATATTAACATTAGACTAGTAATTTCCCACATCGGTTAGTTTCAATGCCTCATACATTCCAATATTTTGTTGAACTATTTGGAGTGACATGAAATAATATTTTTTATCAAACTACATCATATCTCAAACATCACACACCCCAAATTTTATATGCATATTTAATTAGTCGAATGATGGCTATGGTGGATCAAAATTAATACCCTCATCAACCTGGTATGCAACCTTTTGTTTGCCCTTTTGTATTTGTTCCCTATGTATATGGACTAGTTCAGTGTTAAAATCCAATAGAGCCATGGTAGGAATATTGGGTTCTTGAAGGATAGTTAAATTATAATTAGTTACACCATGCATGTGCTATATTCAATTTTCAACAGGTGCCTGATCTCCTCAAACTACCTGACGGATTACTTGCAAAGATAAATTTGAATCCATTCATGGTGAAGAAAATGCAAATGTGGTAAGCAAACCATGTTTGATTCAATGCTAGGTATTGATGTCTCTACATGTTTCTTAGTGAATGTACCATTCCATAGCTCAAGTGTGTAGAGTGTCATACAATGCATGCACCCATAATAATTTTGATAGAAATGTTTCATCGACACTCCAAAGGCTTTCACATTGGGTCATATGTTCTTCTATAGAAGCAATACCATTATAACTCAGGGTGGCATGAACATGGTTATCATGGTAGAAGTGATTATGTATGGTTTTATGTACCTGTTCCCATGTATCCAATTGATAACAATGAGTAGACCACCATTGAGTAGTTGTGCCTTGAAATAGAAAGTTGAATGCATGGAACCTTTCATCCTCATTAACATGGTAAGCCTCTAACTATTGTAAGTATTCCCAAACCTCCATTTGACCATGAAACCTAGGTGCTTAGTCCAAATGTAAGGGTGGCCTATCCATCAAGCATCCACCAATGAGGAAAACAATTTTGTGGTGCTAAGCTAGTTTTGGAGGGGAACATAATTGGTTATCCAGGATACCACATATGCACCTTGTTAGATCATATGCACCTTAAGCCCACTAGTCACATGCAATATTGGTAGTGTTAGACATAGACTCCACATTTTCCCATCATAAAATGCCATCAGGAGTGGGATACACATTTCCATGTCCTTGGGTAGGGATGTTATGAATTATATTGACATCCTCATTAACATCAATGGGTTCCACAAAGGGGGGTCTTTGGTCATTATTTAAAAGAATGACTACATGTTGAGTATCATTCTCAAAGCTAATATATCACTTCTTGAAATGCAAGTCAACATTTTTTGCATAACACCAAGGTTGACCCAAAATAGCAGGGAAGTCATTAGCTTCATTAAGCTTGATCACCTCAAAATCACCTTGAATGTGATTCCCTAGATGTTGATTGTGGCATCCTTGGGAAATGCCTTGGGAAGTGTGCAAGTTTTGTTGGCCATGAAAAATACATGTTGGGAGGGTTACAAAGTGGGGTTACCCATATTTTTCTAGGTGCATTTAGTTAGAACATTAACCTCCATGATAGTATCCACTAGGATGTCATGGATCATCCAACCATCAATGGATGCATTAATGAGAACCTCTTTGTCACATTCTAGATTTGGTTGAATATGGGTCTCTTGTCATCACACATGGTTCAAATGGTGATCCTTCAAAGGCTTTATCATTTATTATCATAACTAATTATTGAGGAGAGGAATGATGTCCTCATTAAGGAAGAGTTTGCACAACTCTTGGAACTCGTCATGCCCTGAGTCTGTGGGTATCGTATTTATTTGCATCTTAGCCCGCATGTTAGCATCCTTGTCCTTTAAGAACTTAATTTCACGTTATAGTTCCCAGACTAAGGCCATTATCTTATGAAAGACTTATTTTTGTCATTGGCAAAGTGTTGTGCACATGGCTTTTAATGTTGAACCTTTTTAGTAGGTGGATTTAAAATTGGTTGGGAATGAGTGCTACTCCGTATAGTAGTATTGACCTTGGGTATAACTAGTAGAGTGGTAGGGTATGGTCTTCATTGATCATTTGGAGTTTTCGAAACATGTATCATCTTGATGCCCTTCTCATTACATTATTTAGTAACAATATATAAATTGGGGCATTCTTCCAGGCAAGGCTCATTTTTACAAAAAGCATAGTTTGGATAGACTATGTAGTCAGCTAGTAATGATCTAGAGAGTTGCACTTATAACATGTACTAGGTGGTAAACAATCACCTCTGTATACATTTACATGCCCTTAAACTCTAAATATTAACCTCCACCAGCCTCCTAGTTGTTAGCTATGTAAGTTTGGCGCATAGCTCATGTGTGTGCTTCATGAATTTCATTAATGACCAAAAAATCATTGGTATTATGTGTATAAGCATCACATATTTTACAATATAGTGACACTTTATCTTGGGTTGTGTGTTGAAGCAAGGGATAACTCCTTGCATCATGGTTTTCATTATAAATCTCATAATATTGTTTCAATACAACATGAACATGCCTCTATGGACAAGTATTCCTATTATAGCCTTCCACTTCATAATCAACACACCATAGGCCACTGCAAGTGTCATGAGAATTATTGGCTATAAGATTCTCTATCTGAGAAGCCATCATAATGATTTGAGCCTCCATAAAGGGGATGATTCCCATATTTATACTTTCCATAGATTCAAGATGAAGGGCAACCTCCAGTGCCTCTTGTAGTTCATTAAAAGTCTTGTGGGATAAGGCTCATCGTAATGGAAGTAATAAACCTCTCACAAACCATTAAGCATGTTATGTCAGTTTAATCTCAAATGATAAATTTGAAAGAAGATTTTTGAAATGTGCATCATATGCACACATACTCTCAGTGAGCTCTTACTTGATATCCTATAAGACAATAATACTTTGTCTTTCAAATTAAGAAATATCAAATTCTTGGAGAAAAATAGTCTTTAATAATTCATAAACCACAACTGCTTGTTGGGGATCAAATTTTTGGTACCATTTATGCATGTGATCCAATAAAGTAGTGGCAAACTAAGTTGCCTTTTGCTCAAAAGAAGTTATACCTCAGACTCACCAAACAAGTTCACACTTGTGAACATGTTCTATTACATTCTTGACACCTCAATATTTAGGTAAGTGAAGTGTCATCTCATAGTAAACTATAGGTACATTGGGTGGTTGTAGTAGACCTTATTGTGGTGCTCCTCCAATTCCTCCTCAACCCCATGGTAGAGGTCCTCAAGTTCCTCCTAAGCTACCTTTTGATCCTCCAACTCTAGTAGAACCACCATCAATACTACCTCCTGCACCTCCTACAACAACAGGTGAACTAGAGATAATGGGCACTAAGGGAGGCTGAGTAGTTATTAGTGGGTCTGTATTCGACTCACTAGTTAGATTTGGTCCACTAGGCATTCTAAGGTGAGCCATAGGTATTTATTACAATGGAAATGTATAAATTAATGGTAAATTGTTATTTTGATATTACACTTCCAAAGATTCCTCTATGGTCTCGATTTCAGATTTAGCTTCATATTCTACACTTTCAGTATCCCAATTTCTAACAAGAATTTTGTCACACTCAAATGCATGAGCATGCATTATGGTGGGAGGATTGGGTCTATTTGGATTGGGTTTCACTATCAATGTTTCTCCTGCTTCTTCTACACACACTTATGCCAGTGAAGGGCACAAAACCATGGTTGGGGAGTACTCACCACACCTTTTCACCCTCCTGTAGATTCTCGTAACACTTCCAATATCCTCATGTTTACCCTTAAGATCACTACCTCTCATAGCCTTATGCCTAAATTTTTCACACTTAGGCTTCTACAGTTTTTATTGTTCAACTTCCATGCTAAACTACCAATCCCATACCAGTTCATACCCATCCATTTCCCCACCTGTCATATTGCTCATGCATGAAAGGCTTTAGCCATCCATGGGGAAGTTCTCAAGTCTAGAATCAACCATAAGCTTCTTAATCACTAAAGGAAATTATTTGAGATACCTCTTGTGTAATTCCCTTAGGAAGTTGAATTATGCTTCCTCCGAACAAGAGTATGTAATGATAACATATTCTAAGATGTAATTATTGATCACTCCCTTTCACCTCACGTGTCTAAGCTTTTAATTTCACTAAGGTTGTCTGATGCTCTACTGATCGAGGGGCCTTCCATCTGTAATTTATGGGATGGTCTTGTGCATATGTTGAAAGCCAAGCATGTAAGTAAATGGGTAATTCTATAGAGAATGTTTCATATAAAGAATTATATAATTTTTTCTCTACCCATGTGCACATATAAACTCGTGGTTAAATATGTTGAAGTGTAAATTTATCATCTACAACACCAACCCAACACTCAACATTTTCCAAAAATAATCGATCAAGCATCTTTCTATCATCATGCTAACAAATGCAATGGGTCCTGGCAACAGAACCAAACTGTTGGGTTTTTTAATCCTCAATTTTGCATGACTAAGTACTAGTTATGCGCCTAAAGGAAGGAATAATATAATGTGCTAACGCACTGGCATATCATGTGAGTGACCTTGCATGCTCACTTGAAGCATGTATCCTAGACCGGTTCCTATCGATTCTATTGCATGATGACGAATAGAAAAATGTTACTTAAGCACTTGAGTTAACATATTTAATCATTTTTACTACACATTATTCTAGAGTTAGTCATTTGATACATTCACATAGTGCATGTACTTATCTAATATCATAAAATGAAACTAACACCAAAGAGACACAACGTTCACAAACAAAGTATTGGTTCTATTGATCTCATTTAATAATTTTACAAAGGTACTTCATTCAGTACACAATCTCTCTAGATCTTTATCTCGATAGCTATAACACATCTACATCCAACAACACTTTCTAATCAAAGCTAAAGGGGTATTTATACACAAGCGAACCCATTATCGGGTTGCATCATTAATATGTTATAAATGATAAACCGATGATTGTTTCAGAGAAAGAAGTCATGACAAGTCATTGCAATTAATTCCTTTTTTAATTGAGCCTAACAACCCTTATATACTCTCTCTATGCTATATATTTTCTTTCATGTTCTTCTTCCTTCACAAGTTGATGCTATATTTCCACTCCCATTAATCTTTGATACTTCTGTGAATTGCTTTGTTATCACCTCTGCTTACTGCACCCTTGTCCCAATTTTGTGATTTTTTGAGTTTTGCATCTTATGGTCCTCATTCTCCATTTCCTTGTCTTTCACAACTCACCATTCACGCCAAAGTCTTATGTGCTCCTCCCATGCCCTTGTTCTTCTATGCTTATGTCTACAAAATACTTATAATATATTATAAAAATTGGGTCCAACATATCCCAAGTTTTTTATATGAAAAAATGCAGCTCTAAGTGTAACAAGCCTTTCTTTAAGATATTTTAGCATGTATACAAATTACAATCACTTGTTCAGTCTAATATTAATGGGTGTTGTAAACATAGGAACATTTCCATCTCTTAATGACTGATTGTATTTCAAACATTTTTTTTCTTCGAGTGGCTTTACAATTTGGCATCAATTATGTGCATGTGTTCTTTTTGGGCTGATGAAAATGCTTCATACTATGTTTGAATTGTAATTACTTGGAAACACCAAAAACATGTATGGGTGTGCCTGTATTTTTTTATTAAATATTTATATTAGCTTTCTTGTCAATAGCTTTTCCTTATTTGTTTTTTTGTTATGCGCTATGTCCTTCAATCAATTTAAAGAGATGGCATGAACACGTGATAATGTCTACAAAGTAGAACCACAAGGGTCAAATTATGTCTTTATATTCTTGTCTATTGTCAATGATTTATACTGCACATGTTTTATTTGTATTTCACATGCAATGTTCTTTATTCTATGTAAAAAGAGTCTATTTTGTTTCTGTAATATTTCTAAATAACCACTAATAGGATAGATCCTCGCTTTAGTATGATCTTGCACATATAACAATTCATAATGTACATGCTCTGTATTTTTTTTTTTAAATGATGCTATATAAGGCTTACGATCGAGCACAGTCATTATAAGTCTTGACTATTTGTTGGTTGGTTGATGACCATAGTCAAATGTTGACATCCAACTTATTTGAAATCTAGTATATGGTGAACTCATTGCCTTCAATACATCTTCTTCATAGATAAAACCCATCTCTACAATGTATGCTTGCCAATTTGCAATAGTCAGTATGTTTTTTATGACATTGTCTATTAGATTATCTTTCAAACAACTATGTGATTTTATATCTGCATAATGAAATGCATTAAAAAAAGATTGTGCCACATAGCATTGCAAATAACGTATGTCAAAAACATTTTTTGTCAAATGATAAACAAAGCTAAATTTGTTATCACCACAACAAGATGTGGTTTCCAACATTTTGAACAACCCGCATGATAGTAGTTTTCCTACATTTGTTTCCCAATAAAGAGAAATAAAAGAGCATGTTTCCAATGGATGTGTCTATGACAAAGGACTTTGATAATTGTTTAATTTTGTATAATACAATGGTTCATAATGACTAAAGATGGTTTTGATCATGAAATACTATGCAATATGGCAGTGCAAGGGCTTCCTTGTTAAAATGAAAATACTTTTATTTTCTAGTTAAAGACCAGACACAGATGGAAATATTCAGCCATTTAGAAACCCAATTTATACAAAAGTTGTCTCCCCATAAGCCATGTTCATTGTTTGGTGTGCATGAAGTCACAAAAAGTTGCATTCTATGGAGATATGTTTCAGTATCCTATACTTGATGCAACCTATACAATTCTTCAAGATCTAATTCCAATTCAAAAGACCTTAGTGCATGGGGATCCTTTTTCTCCAAATAGTTTACAAAATGTTCTATAACTCCTATATGTAGCTTTATTGATGTGTATCAAAAATGCAATAACACTTGAAAAGTATCAAACAAGTAATCATCTGCATTGTATTTGACATGATGACTTCTAAAAAGGCTATTTGTGGCCAGGACAATATCCATGTCATTGCATTAAGTTTTTAATAATGGTGTGTATTCTTTAACATAATTGCCCTGTTGTCTGCTATGCATATGCATTGTTTTTAGTTTTGTATTTTTCAATTCCATTCTACAATGCCAAGTAAATTGAAGATAATAAAAAACAAGATAAGTGGAAAGCTTAGAAAATACTCACCAAACCCTTCACAAACTTGTTGATTCATCGAACAATCATCAAATCTAGAAGCTACACTCGTCCCATTTGACAATTTTTTTAATACAACTCAATATTTCATCACACTATTTATTTTTGCTTAAACAACCTGCACATAAATTTGTATGTAAAGTGAGGATACAATATCATTATTGTATATGTTTTATTTGGCACAAGATAAAAGTAAAATAATATTAATTTCTTGAATAACCTTAAAAGAAAAAGATATACACATAGCATAATAAACATATATAATTACAAATTCAATGTAAAAACATCAAAACCATGAACCTTAAGAAAATATAATTAGTTATGAATTTTGTTTTTAATGTGGCCATGTTCTGTATGCAACCTTTTTTTTGTTAGCACTATATTGGTTTTGTAGGCATTCTTAAATAGAGTATGACAATGCACTAGCAACAAAGACGATCGCATAGTAACTAGTTGTTATGACAAGGTAAATATGCATTCAATTCTTAATACATTTATTACACAACAATTATGTGAAGCAAATGGTAGTTAAATATTCGCATAATGTTGTATTCTCCAACACATGTCTATATAGATTAATTCACCACCACCTTTGTACCTTTGCATGTGTGATGTCTTTTTTAATAACGTCCTTGCTCTGCCCCTAAATAAAATGTAAATAATTTTAACCAATCATAACATAAATAAATACCATTTTTTATGATTTTTGTTAAAAATGTACAACTTTTTATGTAAAAAAAATACTAAATTTTAATTGGTCCAAAAAAAATACTTTAATCGAGAGCAAAATGATTTCTTTAATTTACCCCTGCATACTAATAAGACTATAATGGATGTGAGATCCCCCATAATGTCTTATGAAAAATTAAATTAACCCAAATGAAATTTAATAATGAAGACTCATTTGAGTTTTTCCTAGGTTCCCTCCCTTTAGCCGTTCAAAGTGCAAGAAACAAAGGATTGAAACCGATAATTCCCTGTATTCCTTTGTTAAGTAAGCCACCAAATGGTACGAGATTATTTTGTACAAATACAAGAATATAATTCATTGTGATTGATGAGACCATTTGTTTCGATTCTTATGACGTTAGTGCGGTAATGGGACTTTTGATGTCCCTTATAATGGGTACAAAGCTTCATATTGCCTTTTAAATTTTTCTCACCCTGTACTATTTGTATTGTTGTTGATTAAACATTTGATGTGTTTTATGATTGATTTCTGCTGATAATGCAGATGATGTACAAACACCCACAAAGGTCCTATGAAAAAGGAAGTATCAATGGGCTTTCTGCCACCAGATTCCACCCAAAAGCAGTGCATTTGGCAAACACTTTTGGGAAATAGCTCCATGCAGATAGAAATTCCAACCTCGCTAGGAGGTAACACAGGGAATGAGGAAATAATAATGAGATTTGGGGAAGTAGGGACATCCAGAGACCTATGACAGAAAGGTTAACTCAGAGGGGGTTTATTATACCATTTAATCTCTCGTCGCACTTCCCCATTGATCCCTCAAGAAACCTCTTTTATTCCAACCTTTTTACTTAGGTAGGAGCAACTAGGGATGCTTGGGATTATGCGGTAGGGAACCATCATGCCAACATTTCAAGAATAGGAGAACAATGCATCTATGTAAATGAGAAGTAATACAATGGGATATTAATGCACCAAAAAAAAATCTGGAAACTTGCAAAAAAGGGAAATTTCACAACCATCTATCCCAAAAGTGCAATCAAGACCTTGGGAAGCACAATAGGAAATCAACAAACATGAGAAGAGCAAACTGAACAAGATAAAGGAAAAGGGAAGGAGAACCCAGTGTCTCAACTAGGAGAAGACACCAAGAAATTTGTAGACATAAACCAACCAGTAGGCTCTGAAGTTACGACTAAAGGTATTCATAATCATAATGATACTTACAGTCCTAATACAACACCACTAACATGGTCATCAAAATTGTATGTCAGTGAGCTAATGATCTTGAAAAAAAGACTCCAGACCCTTGAAAAAAGAAGCCAAGTCAAGGATAACAAGTGGAATGAAGTAATAGAAGCTAAGAGGATGCTAATTAGGAAAAATGAGATGCTTAAAGATCAGGTAAATAAGCTTCAACATTCCATGACAAGAGGTGAGCTAGAGCTGAGAGAAATAAGGTAGCTACTAAACCAAAGGAAAATAAAAGAGGAAGATAAGATACAAGTAGTGGAAGGAAGCAAGGACTGTCACTTAAAAGAGATCCAATCAGCGATGGCCGGCATGGAAATAAGAGAAAAATAACTACGAGAATAAATAGATGAGGCTAAATCCTGGTCTCAAGTGGTGAAAGGACCTTTAGACATGCAAAGAAAACTCATAGAAAAATAGGTTAGAAACTAGGTAAGGGAAGAGAAGGACAGAAATGATAGGGTTGACAATATCATTATAAAAGGACTAAAAGACTATGGTGAGAAGGAAATCATGAAGGAGTTGGCAAGAGACTTTCTTAATGATCAAATTCAATGGACATGAGTCATACAACAAGCAAATAGGATAGGAAGATGGATAGGAGGAGGAAAAAATAGGCATGTGAGAGTCACCTTGAAGAACATAGAGAACAAAAATAGGATACTAAGGAATAAAAGATTCCTTAAAGGCACACAAATTTACATTGATGAGGACCTTACTACAACAGGAAGAAAGGAGGAAAGAGTGGGAGAAAGTAAAGGTGGCAAGAGATGCAGGAAAATGGGCATGGCTACAAAATGACAAAGCTCAAATAGGTGACAAAGCATCACATAAGAAATAGGAATTTGAGCCCCCCCAGGAGTATTTAATAGTGGTAAGTTGGAACTGCATAGGGTATCCATGGAGAAGAGGACTTGGATTGGGGCTAATAGTAGAGGGAAAGGATGTCATCATCCTTATTGAGACTCATAAACATGATGGGTGTAGGATTCCAGATTTTGAAGGGTACAAAAAGACTTTAGTGTGGAATGAAAGAACTGATAGCGACAAGGGACATGGTGGAGTGGCAGTCTTAATTAAAGAGGAATGGGATAGTTTCATAAAAGTGGAGAAAGAAGATCCAAACAAGCAATTCATATGGCTTAAAATTATAGAAAATCAAGTCACAACAAGGATGAAAACATGCTACTTTGCTCCAAAGGGATCAAATTTTAATAAGAAAAGGAATCTAGACCGTGAAGATCCATTTGCAACTCTAAAAAAAGACATTTCTATTATTAGTAACATGGGAGAAATAGTAATAATTGGGGACTTTAATGCAAGAAATGCAAACAATCAAGCTCTCAATCTGAAAAGCAACAATATAGAGAAAGATAACTCCTAATGGTTAGAGGAAGAGAACGACCAACTTTGAGACAAGGTCTCATAAGATAGCAAAGGTGCAGTCTCACACTTCAGGGCTGAAATCTTAGGGCTTTGTAGCTCTTACAGCATGGTCATTTGCAACGGTATGAGAGCATTGCCCGAATCAAGAAAAATCACATGTAAAATGTACAATGGCCAAAGTGTAGTAGATTATGTCATTTACTCACAGAGCTACACCTCAAAGTTGATGGAGGTTATGATTGGGGACAATGTCTTAGAGCTGGAATCAGACCATAATCCAGTTCATATTAAAGTTCACATTCTCATAAGGAAAAAATAGGAAGAACAAGTCCACTTTGGCCAAAAGAAAGATACTCCCCAAGGTAAAATCCTTCTAAATCATGAGAATTAGTAAATCTTTAGAGCTACAATCAAATAACTGTTCAGAGATCATGAAGAAAAAATAACTAACATAAAGAATTAGTTTCTCAAAGAGAACATGCTGATTCCCCTAATGCACAAGGCCTTAAATGGTTGTAAGGGAGCTAGACCCAAGAGAGGAACAAGAAATACTTTCCCGGCAAACCCATGGTTCGACGAGGAATGCAAGATAGCAAAAAGAAATCTGTGAAAGAGAGGTATGGACAAAGAGCATAAGAAGGAGTACGAAAAGATGCTATGGAATAAGAAAGAGAAGTATGTAAATAGCAGAAGAATAGCGTTGATTGCCCTCAGAAAAAATATTCCTAAAAGCTTTTGGAAAGAGATACGTCAAAAGAAGAAACAAACAGAAAACAATATCACCATAAACCAATGGCTTGAATATGCAAAGTTGATAAATGAGAGGGACCAAGATAAATATAGACCCCTAATAATCTATGTGAATACAAAACTTTTCAACACTGAAGACGTCATTCAAGGCATAAAACAATTAGCAAGTGGGAAAGCTCGGGATATTGATGGGCTGCAAGCGGAGCACTTAAAGTGGGTGTTGAAGTATTGGCACCTTGTATCAAACATATCTTCAATAGGGTCATCCAAGAGGGCTTCTCGAAAGAGTGGACGACTAGTGTGGTTATCCCTATCTTCAAAAGTGGGGATACCAATAACCCATCAAATTATCGTATTATCATGGTTAATCCCCTTCTTGGTAAACTCTTTGAAAGCATGATAGAGTGCATAATCAATAGGTAGGTAGAAAAAGAAGGAAAAAGAGCTAAAGGCCAAGCTGGATTTAGACTGAAGCACTCTACTATTGGTCATGGGGCTACACTTAGGTTCTTGATTGAAAAAATATGAAACACTCAGGGAGATGAGGCCTTTTGTTGCTTTTTCAACTTCAAAAAAGCCTTTGACACGGTCCCCCGTGACAAACTTTGGAATAGGATGAAGGAGCTAGGGGTTTCGGATGAGCTTAGAGTTGTTGTCCATAGATTATATGAGCAAGTAAAGGCTAAAATCAGAACTAGTCTTGGAATGTTAGAGTGTTTTGGCAGCGATATAGGCATCAAGCAGGGCTGTCCACTTTCACCAACTTTATTTGGACTGTATATTGATAAATTGGAAGAATGGTTAAATAAAGATTGTGGGGAGGGGATTCAACTAGCTAAGTATGCTATAAAACTGCTTCTTTATGCAGATGACCTCATTTTAATCGCTAAAATAGCCAGCAGTTTGAGGGAACATTTGAGAGTACTTGAAACTTTTTTTCAAGAGGTTGGAATGCAGGTGAACACAAACAAAACCAAATTAATGATATTCTCTATGAAAAGAAAAAAGAAACAATATACCTTTACCTTTGAAGGCAACCCGTTATAGATAGTCAAGGAGTACAAGTACCTCGGGCTTGATTTTCACCACAAGCTCAGCTGGGAAATGTGTAGAGCAAAAAGAATTCAAGGAGGATGGAAAGCGTTGTACTATCTTCAAAATAGGTGCAGGATTGCAGAGTTATCAGATTAGAAGACCAAGAGAACACTCTTCGATTTGTTGGTTATCCTAATGATTCTCTACGAGTGTGAAATTTGGGGCAGCAGTATGTCAGATCAGAAATGGAAACAGACAGAGAGAATCCAGAAACACTTCATCATAAGTAGTCTCAAAGTCAAGAATTCGGTGTCGTATGAGATCTTACTTGCTGGAACGGGGTCCTTCCCTCTAGAGGCATCGGCGATGATACGGTTACTAAGCTACCTCAAGAAGATTCAAAACATGAAGAAACACAGATGGCCTAGACTAACTATGGAAGAAGAGCTAACTAGAAGAAAGAACACTTGGAGGAAGAAAAATGACAAATGGGTAAAGAGGTGGGATATTAGCATGCAGGAGTGCCCAAATACTAACAAAGAAATAAAAAATATGTGAGAAGAAAATTCAAGTGCATCATGTGGACAAAATAAATGGGCCGTAAAAAGGAATACTACCTCAAAGAATTCAACCCCAAAGGTGATTTTGAATAAAAAGCCTATATAGGAGCATACATTAAGTGGAAAGCAAAAATGTTGATTGCCCAACTTAGGATGAGCTCTCATCATCTTAGGTGTGAAACAGGTAGATGGCTAACTCCTAAATAGGATTGGGAGGAGAGAATATGCCTCTTTTGCAAAAAGATGTGGTGGAAATGGAACGACACTTCCTCTTACAGTGCGAGGCATACAATGACATCCGATATAGTTATGGTGAAACTTTTAAAATCGCCAACCTTGACGCCCTGTTTGAAGCAACAACGCTGGGTAATATGGTGAACCTCATGATCAAACTTCACAACAGAAGGGAAGATCTCAAGAAGGAAGTTCAAGCATCTTAGAGAATGTTTTGTGGCTGATGTCCCGTTTTGAAGGGGATGTGCACAACTGATGGGTCCCATAGGCTATTGCGGCCTCGTGAACGTTATTAAAATCCTTCATTCATTCAATCATTTTCTTGGGTTACAGGAAAAAATAATATAAATGTGGTCCTAAGAAAGTGAAAATCATAACATAAGCTTGGAGAAATGGGTGTCACTGTATGCAACTAAGTATATCTTTACAGCAAAGATGAGAAGACTGTGCAGCTTCCAAGCGTGAGGTGGAAATCATAACATAAGCTTGGAGAAATGGGTGTCTCTGTATGCAACTAAGTATGTCTTTACAGCAAAGATGAGAAGACTATAGATTCCAAGCGTGAGAAGGCTTGAAGCTTGCAGCTAAAGCAAAACCCACTTGTAAGTACTCATTCCCCCTCACTTAGGGTTACTTACACTAGCCCAAAGCTGATTTGTTTGATATAATTCTTTAGCATTGCAAGGTGCATTCATTATGTTTGCTTTTTAAAATTGGGCTTTCAAAATCTCTGTACTTGTTTAATCTTGTAGGTTAAGGGTCAAAAGTACATTATGTTAGGAACCCTCTCTGAAATCTAGGTGCTTCATAGGTATTTGAGGATCATATGTTAAATTTCATAAATTGTCCACAGATCAATGTGGTAGTGCATGACTAAGTTATTGTGAGACAAAATATAGTGTATGTCTCTGATGGTGGTCATTTTAATGCAGTTACAGCTATTGGGAACTTAGCAATGGGTAGCCATCGAACCATTCAACTATCAAATTTACCAGTACTGCAAGATTCTAAAGGACTAGTTAAACAGCTGGAAGATGTTACTGGGAAGGGAACTGTTTATGCATGTAAACTGAGGTCACCCAAAAATAATAAATTAAGTATGTATGCTCACGTCCAATTTGATAGCCATGAGTCAGTAAAGGTGGTTCACTGTTTGGCCAATAGTGGTAATCTTAGGCTAGGTGACAATAAACTAACAGCCCAGTATCTAGTGAGAGACATTGTATCCAAGCCAAAATCCATGCCAACTCGTCTTGAGGAAGGGAAGCTATATATGGGAAATTTAATATCTCAGAATGTATTCTCTTTTCTATGGAATTCTGGTAATTCTGCTGTTGCCGAGTTCAGCTTTGACATCAGGAAACTGAGCATATTCCTGAATGAGCGCTATATTGACTACAAGATGGAGCTTGCATTTAGAGATATTCGTCATATACATCTCCGCAATGCAAGAGGGTCAAAACTTCTTTTGGTTCAGGTTTGTTCACCAGGACATCTCTTCCTCTTCTTTTGATCTAATTTTAGGGATACTTACTTATATACATCATCCTTCAGTCAAATAGTTGTGTTAGGACCAGCACTAAAATCATGATGCTCATGCTTGTCATAATTTGAAGTGTTTAACTATCTATGGAGACATCTAGTGAGTTCTTATGTCACACAACAAAAACCTTGTTATGGCTATAACTATGTGAAATTATCAACTCAACACCTGCATGGTTTTGCTACCAAGGAATAGACCTTGCTGAACAATACGAGCACATAGTATTCCTTAGTGGTACAGAATATGACGTGTGTTTCTATGGAATCATGTTTTATCAGTCTATTCAATTGAACAAATTAAAGATGGATGCTTTTGTTAAGGGAATCTAGCCCCTTCCTGCTTGGATATTAATATATTTCATTTCATCACTTCCATGAAAGGGATTCTATAACACACCAATAATGTGCTAATGAATATTGCAGCGGAATAATGTTTAAATGATTCGAAGGAGAAGGACGAAGAGGAGCACTGCTCCAAGAAGGATGAAGACGCACCGCCTCAAGAACAATAGGAGTATTTGGCTAGCGACAAAGAAAATTATGCAGATACTACCACCCAAGTATTTTTCATATTGAAAGAATGTAATTCTCATTAGATGTTAGGATGCCAATAATAATGACAGTACCCAGCCCCCCTTTGTTGTAACCAGGCAGAGCACCATTTTGGAGGTTAGTGGATGAACCCTTGGGTAGTGGGCCTAGCCAATCTTTTTTGTCACTGGGCAGATCACTTCCAGTTTAAATGGGCCTCCCAAACATTTTAGGCAATGGATCAGTATGTTTAACTATTTGGTCAGTTTGTCTAGATTCAATGTATCCAAGTTGTTTGGTAGGATTTGGCAGGGATGAAATAAATAGTTTGTCTTATGGTAAAGTCTGTGAAAAGAGGCTTGTTCTCAATAAGTTGATGTGAGGTTATGTTTTCTGGAGTCGTATCTCTTTGGCAGTCTGGAAGACTGAATCTTTAGCTAACTGCAGCATCCATACTGTTGTTGAAGTTGTCCCAAGTTCATACTGTTATTGAAGTTGTCCCAAGTTCATACTGTTATTGAAGTCGTCCCAAGTTGGTGATCAAATCCTCTTGGGAAATTAGTAGTCTTATATTTTATTTTCATATGTATTATTTAAAACCTTAAGTTTTCAGTTTTAAGTTCAGATTTCAGTATTTCTGTTGTTTTCAAGTTATAACTGCACTTTCCAGTCAATTTAATATTTGCGAACGGTTTATGTTCATAACATTAAAGGATTAATATTAAATCTATTAATAATTATATGAATTTTTTAAACTAAAAATGCTTATTGCCTACATATATAAAATACTTGCCTTGACTACTCTTACTTTATCTCATTTGATCGACTCCACATTTTGGGGAGGACCACCCTAGTCTTACATTTATTGTTGCATCAAGAGCACAACATTCCATCCCCCCTATATCGCTTCGATCTTGAAGCTTGTAATGAAATTAGATAATATGAAATTCTTAAATTTGTGCTCAATTTTCTCCATGCTTGGTCATCCTTCCTTCCATAGTTGACTCTTATATCTGTTGTTCTCAGGTAATTATTTTGCATAGATTTTTGTTTTTTAATTCCATGCCACATACTTTGGGCATACACCTGCCCTTGGCCTACATTTGTTGTTAAATCAAGAGCACAAAGTGTTTTACTTATGATTATGCTCAGTACACATCCTTCAAAACCTACCAGACAGTACACAAAAGACTTTGCATGGAGACACCCTTTTAGTACACCAATTTATTCTGAGTTTACAGGTTTACCATGGTAAAGAGCGATTTTTTTCCTTAAACACCCATATTGTCTGAGATTCATGAATTTGGTTTTGTTAATTCTTCCCGAATTTGGTATTATTCGACTTGCATAAATGTTTTAGAGCATTTTTGTTTTTGCGAGGAGCTTATTATGGAAAATGGTAGAACTACCATATGGTAATGGCTGCCACTGTAAGTGGAACAATTGTTACTAGATAAGCTAAGTAATAAGTTGAAACAAAGGTTGGCAGCTAATACAAACTATATTGATGTGTGCGAGGCAATTCATACTTGTCCGTTACAAGGTTATTTTGATGCTTTAAAGTTTACATGGAAGATTTTGGGTTTTAAGACCAATCACAGAATATGGATAGTGGAGTATAAAGGAGCTAGATTGTTAATACACATGGCACTTTCTGTTGATTGACATGCACACCCCTTTGCGTTGACATGCCAATCACTTTAAGAGGGTTTGCGTTCCTGTTATTTGCAGCCCTCTTATTTTAGGTAATGGTTCTTTGGACAAATCTCAAATTGTGTAGAGATTCTTAGTGGCACTGGGTAGGGACAATTTTTATAAAATCTTAATGCTCCCTGGTTTATGCTTGTATCAAGGGCTGCCACATCTTAAGCTGCTGGAAACTTTGGTTTTTGAGACTACATAAATTTTCTCATTAACTTAAGACAATTATCATAATTTTCAGCAGATGATATATTTCTTTTCCTCTCCTATCTTATAATTGATATGCACTTTACGTAAACATCCCTTGGGATATTTTCCTTGAGCACATATATAGGTCTTAACACGTAAAAACAATCTAGATATATCTATGAGTTTTTGCAATAGACTTGAGGGAACTTTATGGTGCGCACAATATTGTTTTAGATGTTTTTTATTTGAATTATAGAAAAATAAGACAATGACAACTTTTGTTGAGAAACTAAGGTCATAAGACTAAAGGTTGTTTCGTATGCATAAATAAATTTATAAAATTTTATAGTTAAACTTTGTTCAATTTGTTTAGCATAGGATTTTTGTTAACAAATTCAATCATGATAAAGTTAAATTGATCAAGTAATAGACATATACAAAGTTCATTTTTTTGTAAGACACCTTGCAAGGTCCTTGGTAGAAATTTATTCTTGTTTACTTAGTCTTATTTGGCTAGATTGTATTCACCTTAATAAGCTTTAAATATGAATCTGTACCAAATGGGCGTGTTACCACCTGAAGCATTTGGGTGTTACCTTTCAAAACTTTTCATCACTAAGACAAAGGTCAAGTTGTGGTTATGTCAAAGGTCCTCAGATTGTAAGTCTTTCTTGATTCTGCTCAATGCAGTTTTTATTTTAAATGCCTGAGACTGAATTCAAAGTTTTAAAATGTGTGCGAGGGGTTCTTATTGTATGCCAAAACTTTGAAGAGCTTTCTCTCCCCCATGGTGTTATTGACCACCTCCAAGACGTCTCTGTATGCTTCTATTTACCCGTTTCATCTTTGTGATCCGCCTGAAAGGTTGGTATTCTTTGCGTTCCCTTCATTTTCATTATTTTTCTTTGTATCCTGGTCCATTTTCCATCTTTGTCTTGCTTGTTTCATCCCACCATTTTGCTTAGGATTTGTGACAACCTTGCCTTTCCTTTTTTCCCATTTTCACCATTGCCATTTTTCCATGTCAATCTGAGTGCCTACACTTCCTGTGCATTTTGCAACCTTTCCCACAAAATTTCACCGAGTTTTGAGTCCCCTGGTGCATTTCACACTTGGGAGGTGTTACGGGTACCCCAAATTTCTGATTGGACTACATGGAGCATAAAAAGAGTTTTAGAAGAAGATTTCAACATTGTTATGACCACTGTGGCCCTTGCTTGGCATCCACATAAACATTTCTGCCTCCTGATTCCGTGTACAAAAATTTGAAGTTGCTAGCCGACCTTGCATTTTACCTAACCAAGCCTCTATGGACAAAGTTCAGATACAAGGGGTATGAGCCCATTTCCACCTTGGAAACAAATATACTCAAAATTGAAGACATCAAGATTGGTCACATTGATCTCGAAGAATTCTGGGAGAGAATGCAAGAGGACAAGTGTTTTGCATTTGAACAACACATCTTTGATAGCGGGATTGCATAAGCCGTTGCGTTTCCAACATCAGTCCAATGCACAGACCTAGTACTTGCTTGTGTGAAGTGCTACAATCAAGAGACTAGGGAAATCAGGTCTGTTGACGATGCATTGATGACTAGGTTGGACGGCCATTCAATAAACATGACTTCTGGAATTGCACCACATGAGGAGACAGTGGAAATGAGCAAGGAAATTGGATGACAATACTGGGATCTGAATACCAGTAAAACCTTGAACATAGTAAATCAAGCTTGGTCGAAGAGTAATAGGAAGAGGAAGGGTCCCTCTAAGCTTCCTAAGTCTCTTTTTAGATGCGATTTTCATGAAGAGTTGTCGGATATAATCACACTACTGAACAAAGCGATGGGATGCCCTACCACAAATGGATTTTATGAATGGATGTGCATGTTCATAAATGTCATTTGTGAGGGAAAATAATTTATTGAATGGGGCCAAGTCATCAGTGATACCCTACACAAACAGTTGATAAATCTTGATATCACTCAAAGTTTCTATAGGACTTCATATTTGGTATGTTTAATGCAGTCTAAAGGGTGTGGCCTAGTCTCACTTGAGACGAGCAATACACCCTTGGAATATTGATCTATGATTTCCTTCCCTAGATCACTCATGAAAAAGGAAAGAAACATTCCAGAAGGGTCAATGATGCATTCTCTATGTTGGTAGTGAGGACTTTGGAAGGCAATACAACAGTGTGAATCTCAAATGAAGCTGCTAATCTATTCAAGCAATATGGGAGTTACTTCATCCAATTCCCAAAGTTCATATAATACAGGGTGCCCAGGTATGCAAATTACAAAATTGTTCTCATCGAACTCTGCAAACAGATAGGAGAGATTCACTAAAAGTGTAGATAGAAGCATACCACTGAAATTCAGTTCCCTGTTGGACTGAGTTATTATAGTTACAAATTTGCGCTTGATGGGCAGAACATTGAGACCACAATGGTTCATTTCCTAATGCAGTTTCATATGCATAGATTCGCTTTTGACCGTAATTTTTTTGTGAAGAACAATCTCAAGCTTGGTCCCGGCTACCAACATGAACCTAAAATTTCTGACCACTGGGAAGGTTGTGAAAATGATTTTGAAGTAAGGAAAAGAAATTACACAAGAATGACCTTGGATCAGTTGAAAGCTTTCAAAATAGAATGGATCATAGAGGGAATTGTTGATGACAGGGATGATATGGAAGATCCCATATACAATGGTGAAATCCAATTTTTGCCTCTGCCTACAATAGATTGGACCTTGAAGGAGTGCAGGAACCTGATTTGTCTTGTAAATATCAAAGATGTGGTTTGACAAGAAGTTGGCAGAACTCATGGGTGCAAGGATTTCCAAAAGTGCAGAATCTTCCAAAGGGAGGAGGCAAACATTCGTACTAACAATGAAGCCACCTACCACTAAGAGTGTTTCTAGCTCTCATGGTCAAGTGTAATAGCAGGTAGCGGAGGTGATGGGGAAGATCCCAACAAAAAGAAGCTACCTGATAAAACTTGTGGTGATGACTCATCATCGAAGCCCAAACTGCATATCAAATGAGCTATTGCTTCTTCAACTCAGCCAGGTGAAGTCCCTTCTTCACAAACTTTGATTCCTCCATGTTAATTGATAACACTACTCTGTAATTCCTAACTTCAGACCAAGGCTTGGCTTAGGGGCCCCTCATTTCTACTCATGCTGGCAAAAATCTACCATCTCCAACTCCTCACATTCCATCTACCCCTCACTTGCCATCTCCACCTCATTTACCTTGTCCTCCACCTGCTTCTCCACCACCTAAGTAACCTACTCCTTTGGCAGACTCTCCTTCTATTCTTTATACCCAAATAATTAGTTCTTCAAGTGATACAACATTCACTTGGGTTCATCAGCTACTAAATAAAAAGAAAACCAATATCAAAGTCACTGCCCCTAATTTTAATGCAGTGGCAAATCTCTTTCACAATCTTCCAGTGAAGTAGGCTAGAGTTACTTCAAGACTAGTATTTGATTTTTTAGGGGCACAATTTGTGGAGATTGCACAGCCTTTGTCTGACAAAAATGAGGAGGAAATGGCTTTGGCTGATTAAAATTTGAGCAGAATTTCTCTTGGGGAGCCAAGTCACGAGAGTGACATCCATAATGTCAAAGAATCTGTAATTAGATTGTTGAAGAGAACAGAGGAAGGAAAACTAACAGAGGAACAACTTGAAGAATAGGTTCTAGGCTTTCCACATACATCAAAACATTCCTAAATCTGAATGACACCCTTCTGGTATCTATTCCAAACTCTGCTTCTGTAGAAGATATTGACAAGGAGGCCATTACTAACATCTGCAAATACAACAACCGTGGGAAATTAATGGAAACCTTAGTTGAGAAACTGCTCATAGATGGGCTGAAATTTATTGATGAAAGCTAAAGGCCTATGGACTTTTGATAGCTAAGCAGGCCAAAGTGGTTTCAGAAATAAAAATAGTGAAAAAAGAATTGGGATTGTGGAGAGGCACGATCGGAGATTTGAAAGACATGACATATGTTGATGAGAAGATGCTTATATTGGAAGGTGTATTTAGCCAGGCTAAAGCAAACAATTCTTGCATACGGTCACATAGTGTTGGTTGGAAGATAAGTGCCTTGAAGGATGCTTTAGAAGACGTATGTGTGCAGAATAAAAGATGTGATGACATGAATTCTGAAATTGGTGCAGCTATTTGAGCCATACACTAAGAGCTATTGAAGGAAGAAGATTCTGAACCATGCACAATAGTGAAATTGAAGGAACAATTCCAAAAGCTGGTGAAAGAAGAGTTCTTTGGAGAAAGCACTTTTAACATGGAAGCCATGAATAAGCTGAGTGACATTCATTGTCCTCAACGAATTCTGCAAAATTTTCCTCAACTTCTTCAAAAGGATTGATGAGATGATAGAGGCCTTGGAAACATGGCTGGTTCGATTATCCAACACCATGAACTTGAAGCAGGAAGGAATTGTTGCTGCTGTGACCTGGTTCAGAACCTACAAATTGAATTCATCATAGGCTGAAGATTAGAGCGGACCTGTGCAAACAACTCAGAAGGACACTCAGCCAAGCCAACTTCTCTCTAGCTAAACTTACTAATTTTCTCTCTAGCTGGACAAAAAGTCTGAAGGAATTTAGAGAAAGGGCCGCAGAAAAAACCCAAAGAAAATAGGAATTCACAAGGATAGAGAAAGATACTGAGATAATTCTTGCAGACATTTTATCCACGGGAAAATGATGAGATAGAAATCTGAAGAAAATAGAGAAACGAAGGAAAAGCACCTTCGGTCAAAAATTCCAAAGAAATTCAGACAAAGCCCCTTCGATAAAATCTGAAGGAATTAATTCGAGATTCCCAAAAGTAATAGTTTTTGGACTGCAAAAGTGGAAATAAGAGAAGTCTGAAGGAAATTGCCAAATATAGAATCCCGCCAAAAATAGACAGGAATAGGCAGACCAGAACAGGGTAAAATTCATGCAAGTAGGGGCTATCTTCGAAGGCCATTCAAAGTTTTAGTTGATTGGTTATTAAAGACCCACTCGTCTCTAGATCATCTCACGCATCTGAGGGTCTAACTCAACTTCAACCAGAGTTCTGAATTCAAATGACGAGTTGATTGTTCCAAATTTAGAGTTGACTAGTTGTTAAATGCCACATCCACTAGGAGCTTTCCATGTGAAGGAGAATGATCTCTTCAACCAACTCAGCTGCCAAATAGTCAACTCAGCTTACTAAATGGCCAAGTCAGCCTTTCCAACGTTCCAATTCGGCATCAAGCAACTCACGTAGAATTCTAAAATTAACATTGGCATGGATTTCCATGCAAAGAGAGGTGGGTGGTTCATAACAAAGACAAGTTCACTTCCTCAAGCGCAAGAAGCTTCATGCAAAGACAAAAGAAAACATATTTTATTCAAAGGCCAAGTCAGCCTTGACTTAACCTAAGTGAATCCTTCTCTTCAAATTTTCAATGCCAATCTTTGGCTCTTGTAATTCTCTATATAATGGCTTTCAGCCTTGATTAAAAAAAAATCCAATCTCTCTCTTGGTTAGACCAAACTCTGCCATTGGTGAGTTGTGTAACCTCTTCGATCAATAGGACTGTACTTTTAGATTTCAACTATTGGCATAGTGTATATATCATTCAACAATTTGCATAAGTGGTAGATTTCTCTCCCTTCCCAACTTTTGGTTCATACCTAGTTGCTAGATTATCCTTATGCAGGGCATGTTAAAGTGTTATTTATGTCTTTTGCTGAAGCTGTAAGTGGACGTTAGGTGGCTTTAAAGTGTTTTTTATCAGACCTCTCTCCATCGTTTTCCCTCATGTTTTGGTCATTAGATTGAACCTATTCATGGAATATTTATGCATAAGTGGTTGATTGAAATCAGAGGTCTTCCTTTTCCCTTATTCGTTCAGTGTTCAAGGTTCCAAGTTGAATGGATCAAAATTCTGGTGTATCACCCCCTTTAGGTAGGATTTCCCCTTTAAGTTTTTCTTCTCCCTTTTCCACGGTAGTCTGCAGCATAGAGTAGAGATCCTAATTGATACATCATATAGGAACCAGCCTTCTCTAGAGGTTCTTCTCACCGTTGAGGCACCCACCCTCGTGAGAAGATCCCATTATTTCAGCCAGATAGAGGACTGGCCATTTCGTGCACGTCTTCGAATCAGGGCATAGCTTTAGGTTGACAATAGTTTTTGGCATACCCGGTGGGACCTATTTTAGCTGGTCTTGATGAAATTGTAGTTGTAGCAGGGTTCTTCAAGAAGTATTCAGTTATTCTAAGCTCAAGCAATTGCTCCTAATAGTTCAGGATAGTTTCCATATAAGTCTATTTTTATTGCATTATAATGAATGAATTTTGATGGTTGTGTATGAAGAGAATTCCTATGCTATGTTTCCTTATCAGCCCAATGATGGATCATACCAGCCTAGTCATGATACCTATGAGCCTTTTTATGAGCCTAATCAGCCTTATTAAGAGTATTATCAAAGCTATGTTGAGCCTTATCAAGTTTCTCATGATCCTTATTATCAAGAGCGTGAATCTTACCTTCCTTGTGAGCCATATCAGTCTCAGGACCGGATTTCATCTTACCCATGTGGCTATGATGTTGCATATGAGTAGTATCACCTTCAATAAAAAATGAATGAGATAGAGCTTAGAATCCTAGCATATGCAAGAAAGGTTTGTTCTAACTCTCAGTATGAGGAAGTGAATGGTCTATTTTGAAATGTGTCCAATGATCCAGAAGAGATAAATGGACTATGTATTCTTGCATTGGAAAAGATGGAGGCTTGGGAAAGGCAGAAAATCAAGTTAAACCAATTGTTTACAAAGAGTTATTGTGCTTCTTACTCTCATGAAGTTCTTAACCATGCCCAGTGTGTGCCAAGGGAGCTTCCTAGTTGGAGTCTAGAGCATATTCAAGAGCCTATTCAAGTGACTATTCATGAGACTAAACCTTCCTATAGTCCCCTTTCCTCACCAATCATCCCTCAAGCTCAGGTTGTCCAGGAAGACAAGCAGGTTCCAGACTTTGATGAGGTAATGGCCAAATGGAAGGAGCAAAATATAGACATCTTTAAGAGTTTCTCTTTCCCTCCTCTCCAAAACTCCCTAGATAATTCCTTTTCCCTCAAGATTCCAAAATCTGATCATGATCGACCTCCCATGCTTCATATTTCCTCTCAAACAAATGAATTTCATCACCCTCCCACCATCCCCCTTCCTCAGAAGGACCCTGTTCTTTGGAGGATTGAGAAAGAAGTTGTAGCTACATGACAAGTTCTTGCAGAGTGTGAAGAAGATGCTTCAGATGCGTTTGAGGAAGAATTTCCTATTGATACTTCACTTGAGGTTGTAGTTGAGCATCCAATTATAGTTGAGAGTGAGAAGACTGATTTTAATGTAGATGAACTTCAAGAGGAGCTGGTACAAATTGAAGTCATACATGACTTACATGTATCTCCTATTGAGAAGGATCCAGATAGCATGATAGTTGATTCAGTTCAAATAGATCAAAATGAGGAACAAAGAGATGATTGGCAGTTGTACCTTGAATCTCTACAAGAGATTGAAGAGCTTTGTATGGATATGATGGCTATTAAAGAGCATATTTATGAGAAATTTGATCAAGAATCACCTATTCAAGGTCGCAGTACAGATTGGGTTGCCTACTCAAAGCTGATTGAAGAGTTAGATGAACTTGTAGCAGTCAATAAGAAGGATGTGGTCACCAAAAAACCATGCATAGATGAGGTAACACTTGACAAGGTGGTAGATGATAAACAATCTAAAAAAGATCAAGAGGTACTTGATGAGTTTGTCCTTGTTACTATTGATGACCCATTTGAGAAGATGCTAATACAGTTCATGGACAAGGAAAATGCATCATCGAAGGTTATGATTAAAAAACATCCTGCTTTGCAACTTGTATCATCCCTTAGGAGTGAGTTCAAGAATTTCCCATTTGATCCAAGGGGATCTTGCTTTATCATGGTTAGCTAGGTTCTTTAGTTGTTTTTGCTTTCCTCCAAGTGTTGTTCAAGCACACTAGTTTGCTTCAGTTTCGTTCAATAAGTGCTTGTTTGCACATTTGCTTTTTAGTTTGTTTTCTACTTTCATGTCTTTCCCTTCTTATTTTGAAGGAGGAGGTTACTACAGCGATGATCAGAGCAGATTTTTAATCATAAATTAGGCTCACCATTAGGGAAGTCAAATAAGCATCTATACATGTTTGAGTTCTCAAGCATAGCAGACATGTTTCCTAGTTCAGTCGCCATAATATTGACAATTTTTCCCCAAAGGGAAGAATGGATTTATTCAAGCAGTTGAAGGGTTCACAAATTTTCTGAAGGGTCATTTTATCAGCCAAGAGACTAGTTGCAATTTTTCTAAGGAAAAATCAAGTAAGAGGCTGAAGGAAAGAGTCTATTACAAGAATCCCGAAGGGCAGGGTACCCTTCGAAAGGGTCACTTTCAACAATCCTAAAGGGCACCTGCCCTTCAGGAAGTTGAGAGAACAGATTTAGAACCTTTGCAAAAAGGCTGGGTGCCCTACAATTCTTTCGAAAAAAGGCATAGACACGAGCAACTAGCCCTTGTAGAGGGCACTTGGTCAGCGAGAGGACCATGGTGACTTTTTCGAAGGGCACATTTCGAAGGCACTCGAAGGCGCAGCAAAGGAAGATAACCTTAAGACTTTTTGTCTAAAGGAATTCCTTTGAAAAAAAGTCTGAAGGAATTTGGAAGACGCAGGAAAGAAGACCGAAGACAAAACACCGATGGCAAAAGACAAAGGCAATGGAGAATGAATACCTTTGGGCTTTTTGTTCGAAGGAATCCCTTCAAACAAAAAGTCTGAAGGAATTCGGAGAAAGGGCCGCAAAAAAAACTTGAAGAAAATAGGAATTCCGAAGGACAGAGAAAGAGACCAAGATAATTCTTGCAGACATTTTGTCCATGGGAAAATGACGAGACAAAAGTCCGAAGAAAATAGAGAAATGAAGGCAAAGCACCTTCAGACAAAAAGTTTGAAGAAATTCAGACAAAGACCCTTCGATAAAATTTAAAGGAATTAAGCCGAGACACCCAAAATTAATAGTTTTTGGACTGCAAAAGTGGAAATAAGAGAAGTCTGAAGGAAATTGCCAAATATAGAATCCCGCTAGAAATAGATAGGAACAGGCAGACCAGAACATGGTAAAAAAAAAAAAAAGTAGGGGCTATCTTCGATTGATGTTCAAAGCTTCAGTTGACTAGTTATTAAAGTCCCACTCGTCTCTAGATCATCTCACGCATCTGAGGGTCCAACTCAACTTCAATCGGAGTTCTGAATTTGAATGATGAGTTGACTATTCCAGATTTAGAGTTGACTAATTGTTAAATACCGCATCCACTAGGAGCTTTCCATGTGAAGGAGAATGATCTCTTCAACCAACTCAGCTGCCAAACAGTCAACTTAGCTTACCAAATGGCCAACTCAACCTTTCCAACGTCCAATTCGGCATCAAGCAACTCACATAGAGTTCTAAAATTAATATTGGCATGGATTTCCATGCAAAGAGACGTGGGTGGTTCATAACAAAGACAAGTTCACTTCCTCAAGCGCAAGAAGCTTCATGCAAAGACAAAAGAAAACATATTTTATTCAAAGGCCAAGTCAGCCTTGACTTAACCTAAGTGAATCCTTCTCTTCAAATTTTCAATGCCAATCTTTGGCTCTTGTAATTCTCTATATAATGGCTTTCAGCCTTGATTAAAAAAAAATCCAATCTCTCTCTTGGTTAGACCAAACTCTGCCATTGGTGAGTTGTGTAACCTCTTCGGTCAATAGGACTGTACTTTTAGATTTCAACTATTGGCATAGTGTATAGATCATTCAACAATTTGCATAAGTGGTAGAATTCTCTCCCTTCCCAACTTTTGGTTCATACCTAGTTGCTAGATTATCCTTATGCAGGGCATGTTAAAGTGTTATTTATGTCTTTTGCTGAAGTTGTAAGTGGACGTTAGGTGGCTTTAAAGTGTTTTTTATCAGACCTCTCTCCATCGTTTTCCCTCATGTTTTGGTCATTAGATCGAACCTATTCATGGAATATTTATGCATAAGTGGTTGATTGAAACCAGAGGTCTTCCTTTTCCCTTGTTCATTCAGTGTTCAAGGTTCCAAGTTGTGTGGATCAAAATTTTGGTGTATCACCCCCTTTAGGTAGGATTTCCCCTTTAAGTTTTCCTTCTCCCTTTTCCACGGTAGTCCACAGCATAGAGTAGAGATCCTAATTGATACATCATACAGGAACCAGCCTTCTCTGGAGGTTCTTCTCACCGTTGAGGCACCCACCCTCGTGAGAAGATCCCATTGTTTCAGCCAGATAGAGGACTGGCCATTTCGTGCACGTCTTCAAATCAAGGCGCAGCTCTAGGTTGACAACAATACCTAGGCAAGGTCTGTGAAAAAAACTAAAAGTTAATAGAGAAGGTTAATGGTCCCAACTTGATCAAGGATGGGTTAAATTAAATCTTGATGATGCTTCACAGGGGTACTCGGGCAAGGCAAGGGCTGGAGGGTTTCTTCATGATTGTCAGAAACAAATAATATCATGATACCTGATTGGATTGGGTATCTAATCCAATAACATTGTTGATGCTATTGGAATTTGGTAAGGTTTTTGGTGGGCAAAATGCTATAATCTTTAATCTGTCTGGGTATAAATTTATTATGTGCACCTTGCCCTACCTAAAATAAGATGCCCAATTGACTCCAAACAATTGATACCTTCATATTCTGGTTAGAGAAATATGCACTCTTAGTAGGTATTTTGAAAGATTCAAACTAACCCACATCTCACAAGAGCACAACACCATTGCTGATAATTTGGCCAAGCTAGCTTCAAATTTTCTAGTTGGAGAGGAAAGCATGAATAAGGATCCCCATACTTATGATGCTTCTTGCTATACCCACTTAGAGGGGCTACTCCTTGAGTAAATTGCTAGTAGATGACACCATAATCATGATTGATAAGGGCCAAGGGCCATGCTAGCATAATATAAATGCTCCCATGATAATAAGCATCTACATCCAACCTAGCTCTAACACCTTGTTGATTACCTATGCTTTTCCCTTCTCCATCCCTTCAGATAATTTCCTACCCCTCCCCTTCGCCATTGCCGATAAATCTCATCTTTTGATGATTTTAAAAATAATTGAGAGTCTCAAGGATGGGACTGATTTTGGATTTTCAAGACATGCACATATTTCTTTCAGCGGGTCTCTCATGTGTGACTTGAGGCGGTGTATTACTTCCCTAATGCCAATTCATGGCATTCATTTCCCTCATCCTCAACTCATTCTCAACACCTCGACATTCATTCTCCTTGGTTCTTGTTTACAATTAAAAAAAACAAAAATATATATATATATATATATTAATTCAAAGATTAATACAAATATATAAATTCTACCATGCCATGCATGAAAACTATTAGTCCAGTCCATGGCACAAGAAACACGTCTAATCACAACCGCCATATAGAGGAAATCAATCAAGATCTAGAATCTTCTGGATGTCTTCTTGTAGCTTAGTGGGCCACCATATAGGTGGTGAACCATAGCACACTAGATTATGATTATCTAAAGCCCAATTAGCTAAAGCATCTGCCACTTTATTTTGATGTCGAAGAGCATGGGTGAAATATATCTCTTGAAAATTAACTCTCAACTGGTGAATTTTTTCTATCTCTCTAGTTATTTGCCAATTCTTGTCCTTTTGTAATGTCAAATTGGATAACAAGGTAATAATTATTTGAGAATCAGATTCCACCTGAATCTTATTCCAACCAACTTTAATTGCTTCTTGTAAACCTCTAAAAACTGCCTTAATTTTTGTCAAATTATTTATTACATAACCTAATCTTTCGAAAAAGAGAAATGTCACTAATCCATCTAATAGTCTGCCTATTACACCCATTCTTGGCTGTCCTAGATTTCCTCTAGACTCTCCATCAGTGTTTAGTTTCCCATAGCCACATGGAGGGGTTATCCATTTACCTTCACCATAGATTTCCTATTTGTTTTAAAAGCACCCATTTGATGACTGTGTAGGTTAATAGATAATCTTGTGAGAAGATTAATCCATTGAGCACACATGATCCGAGGATGTTTGATTTTTTACTTGATTGATTCCACAATATTACTCCTGATTACTTCCCAAACAAAGGAGGAAGCCCTAGTTTCTTGTTGAAAAATTCTTTTATTTCTCTCCTTGCACACATTTCAAAGAAGTGTAATTCCATTCCATAGGACTGACTCCAAATTTTGGCCACTGTTTATTTGCTTCATCCATTCTCTGAAAGGTTGTTCTAAGGTTTGGATTCCATTCCAAGGAATTTGAAATAAGGCTGCCAAATTTTGCCACATTTACTACACCAAGGGACATTGTCTAAATAAATGTATAATATTTTCCTCATCATCTAAGCACATTGCACATCTATAAGGACCATGATATCCTCTTTTCATTAATTGGTCCCCTGTTAGGATTCTTCTTCTCAACAACAACCAGAAAAAAAAGTTGACTTTTGGCCATAGTTCTTGATGCCATAGAATTTTTAAATATCCCGTAAAGGATTAGGATTTATATTACATAGAGAAGCATATCTCTCTGAAACAATATATCCTCCTATAGAATTGTTCCCCCATGCCATTACATCCGATCCTGTAGAGCATGAAGAAGATCTACTTTGTAAGATAGAATCTACTATCCTTTTTTGATTTGTTTCTAATAAAATTGCCACTCCTTGGAAGGAATCCATCACTTTCCAATCTCCCAATGATACTTACATGGTTGATTGTAATGAGTGATCTTATTCCATCCTTTACTATGAAGATTGTCCATTAGAGATTTCAGATCAGAGAACTGGGTGATGATAGGTGGATGACCATCCTAAGAATCAGTCCAAAAATTGGTTGATTGACCATCTCTAACAATCCAAAAAAAATCTCTCTTTATTATTGCTTTGCCTATCCTCAAAACTGCCAAAATAGGGAACCTCTAGATGGGAGAGCCAATCCGATTATTCTTTTAGGAGGGTAATTTTGCCCATATTTGGCTCTAATATTTACAACCCACAAATTATTGGAATTTGCTAACATTCTCCAATAAAGTTTAGTAGCTAAAGGTTTATTTTGCTTTGAATAAGAACAAAATCCCAAGCTCCCTTTAGATTTTGGATGGCAAAGAATATCCCACTTCACTAAGGACTATTTTTTGTGCTCCTGAGCACCACTCCAAATGAATTTTTGAAAGAGAGTATCCAACTTTTTCCACACTCCTGCTGGAACATTGAGAATAGATGAAATATAAATTGGCATGCCCTGAATGACTACTCTAACCAGAGTCATTCTCCCTTCTGAGGATAATCATTTGCTTGTCCATTTATGTATTTTCATTTTCACTTTGCTTAATATCCAGTTCCAATCCTTTAATTGAGTATCTGCAAGTGTTACTCCCAGATAAGTAATCAAAAGAGAGCCCCTTCTGAACTTAAATATATCATGAATCAAATCTTCTTATCTCTTAGAGTAATGGAAAAATATAATTTTGGATTTATCTTGATTAATAAGTTGTCCAGTGGCTTTGGTAAAAATTTGAAAATTATTGTGCATCTGTGACAATTCCAAACATGTAGCTTTTCCAAGAAGTGTAGAATCACCAACAAATTATAAATGAGTTAGAGGACTTACTCCCTTTGCCAACTTTACACATGCTATCTTTTTCTCATTCCTTGCCTTAGTCATCAGTTGTCCCAAACATTCAGCTAGAATGATGCATAAGAATGGAGAAATCAGATCACCTTGCCTAATTCCTCAGGAAGCACCAAAAATATTTGAGGGATTTCCATTAATCATAACAAAATACAAGACTGATTGCAAGCAATCTTGAACCCAATTAATCCAGTCTTGAAAAAAACCAAACTGAGTCAAAACTTGACATAAAAATATCCAGTCTACTCTATCATAAGCTTTTGATAGATTCAATCTGATAAATATTGAAGGAGATTTCTGCATTTTCATGGAGTATAAAGCTTCTTGGGCCAAAGCAATCTCATCATGAATTTTCCATCCCTGGACAAATCCTCCTTGTTTTGGAGATACGATCTTTTTGCATTAAAAGTTTAAATCTTTATGCCATTAATTTAGTAATAATTTTGTATAAAACATTGCATAAAGCTATAGGCCTGAAACTTGATATCTCTTCCACTTCAGATGTTTTTCAAATTAGAGCTATAAAGGTTTTGTTTATTTCTTTTAGAATAGTTTTGGCCTTTCGTGCTTCCTCCACAACTTGAAGGAGCTCATCTTTAATGATGTCCCAAAATGCTTGATAAAATTCAATTGGAAAACCATCTGGGCCAGGGGTTTTTCCTTTTTTCATTATGAAAACAATTATTTTTAATTCCCCTTCCAAAACTTGAGTATATAGTTCAATTTTTATCTGTCATTGTTGGCTTTTATTTTATTCCTTGCAGTCCACTCTGTACCCCCTCATATTGCTTATGGTAAATGATATCCCAATTGACAAGCAAACCTACTCTTCCATAGACAAAAAAAATGGCAAAATGGGAAGGTGAGCAGAAGCTCAGGTATGATCAGGTGGAGCTTGAATGCCTCCAAGAATATAGAAAAAAGAAATAAAGCTCCTACCACGGCTGATAGTGAGTTGGAATTGGAGGGCACAAAGTGGAAATATTTGGCTAATAATGACACTACCACAGACAAAAACATGTTTATTAAAGCTACTATCATCAACGAGACTACTAAATTTATCTCCAGAGGAACTAATAAATTTTTGGGAGATAAAATTGAGGCATGCCATACTCTGACTGTGAAGGTCCTTGATGTATTGAAAGGAAGTTTGAGTGAGTGGGGAAAGAATATGTTTGTGGTGATAAATGAAGAAATTAGCCAGGTGTTACATGAGGACTTGCAACAAGCCCAAACACTCTCCTGCTCAAATTATCATTGCCATAATTTCCTCTTGCTCTTACTTCTACTTACCTTGGATTCTCTGATTATGCTAAATTATCCTTTGAAGCTTGGGGGGAATTTAGTTGAAAAATCTGTTGAGGGGCTTGTCCTATCTTTTAGAGCTATGAATCATTATGGACAATGTGATTTCCATGGAAGAGGAGATAACTGCCATTAAAAACCAAACTAGGGACCTCTGTGAGACCAAGACTACTCAAGAAAAAATGATCATGGTGTTTGGGGATAATATGAGAGCCAAAGAAACTAAAATTTAGGCTTTGGAGAAACATGCGACTAGTATGGAGAGGGAAAAAGTTGAGGCAAGGGCCTTACTCTCTCTTAAAGAGTATTTTGATGTGGCTAAAGCTTGGATGCGACAATCTATCCCCAACATTTTTAATATCATCAAGAAAATTGTCACTGAAGGCCCAAATAAAGTTAGCTGGGAGGAGCTAAGGGTCAATATTTTGCAGTTGGAAGTGTTTCATAGAGAGCCCTGCTAGTATTCTCAACATTCACAGATGGATTTGTTGACGCAGTGGATTGCACCCTTTGAAAAGGAAACTCAGCTCCTTTCCTCCACACGGCACAATGGAGACACTCCTCTTGCTGTGGGTAGCAAAACTAAAGAGTGAATCTCTAGATTAAGGGCTAGCTCCCCTTTATGCACTGTTAGGTTGTGGAGCTAAAAGCTTCACTAATGCAAAGAGGGGAGGAGGTTGCTAAGAGGTTGCTAAGTTGTAGAGCAACTGGCATCGGTCTAATCAGCCGACGTCGGTCAGATTAGTGAAGAGAAGCAACCGACGTCAATCAGGGATCGGCCGACGTCGGTCACCTCCACGCAGACACGGACCGATGTCAGTCGCCTGTGTAGTTTAGAACTGCAAGTGTTACGGACAGTTAGTTAACGAACCGAGTGTTTGCATGTCAAGAGCCAATTTTAGACTTGAAGCTGCGGATCTAATTATTGTTTGCATGAGATCTATTTAAGAGACTCATGGGCTGTATTGTAAAGTGTGCTAGTTTGAGTTGATAAAAGTTAGCTCCTTCTGTGTGTGAAGTGAGCAAGGGTGTTCCTCCTATTTCCATAGTAGTGCCAAGTGTGGGTGCTGGTTTTGGAGAATCAGAAGGGTTCTTCAGGTGTGTAGGATCTTGGTCAGCAGGTGTGCATGGCTACATTTGGAGATCTACATGGTATGTAAGATCATTGATCTGCAGGTGTATGTGTGTGCATGATCCAAATTTGCAGGTGTGCAAAACCAGATTGATTTGCAGGTGTGAAAGATTAGGGAGGACAACAACACAACAGGGAGCAGGATCAGGCAGGATCTACTTGGAGTACAGTGTGTACTCAAAAAGAGAGCAAAGAGGAAGGCAAGGTAGTCCCTTCTGAAGTAAGATCATTTGGGTTGCAGGGTGTTGCAATTCAGGGGAGATCTACTTGAAGTACGTTTGTGTACTTGCAGTGCATGGAGCACTGGTGTACTAGCAGTAGTGGATATTGACTGGTTGGAGGTGAACACCAACTCTGTGTTTGAGTTGTGTGTTGGGACCGTAAGAGAGAGAGCTTTGAGGAAAGAGTTATTGTACACTTGAAGTGTGGGAAGCCTCTAAGAGATGTGAGGAAGAAGTGGCATCTTCTTTATTGTATTCTTTTCTGGATGAGTATTAATACAAGTTGTGTATTGTCTCTCATATTCTGTGTTGTTTTTGGTTTCTAGTTACTTGTTACTTCTGGTTAATTCCGCATGTAACTTGCTTGTATATAGTAATCAATTGTGCTTCCATATTTCCCAACATGCACCATGAGGCCCTGGATTTTTACTGTTAACAATGGGGGGTGAAAAGAGAGAGGGATACTACCAAATCAAAACCTAACTAAAGTGGTGATGCATCAGAATTGATTGGTCTACTCATTTTTTTACCTACGCTTTGCACCAAAGGAGCGGACAAGCACTTCATTTGAATAAGAAACTAAACTACATCAATGCTTCAACAAGGGGTTTTATGGAGGTATAATGAGGAAGAACCTACCAGAGGTGCTCCAAAGGCACACTGTTGGATGATTTCTCACCTACACCTATACTTCAACCTAGATGCTTCTTGTTGACCTACAGAAGAGGATCTAGAATACACTAGATATATTGGCATCAACCTATGAAAGCATTTAAAATAAATGACTAAACATAAGACAATATGCAAGCATATGCAAAAGCGCCAAAATCAAATGGAAGTAAAACACTTCTTTGGATTAAAGGTAAAAATTTTCAAGGCTTCGCCCTACAAAACTGAGAGATCCCCTTTGAAAATTGAGAGGTTACAATATATAGAGAAATTGGAGAAAGATCCTTGACTAGTCAAGAGCAAGAGGCCCATACTACACTGAACACTTTTACAGCGAAAAAATTTCCCATACTGCTATCACTTCTCATTAAACGTGCATGTGAAAGCCATGTTGTAGGTGTCTCATATATTGACTTTACTGCTTGGGCATATTAAACACTTCTACAAGTTTATGGGTTGCTTCTCTCAGCAATTGACAAAACCATCTCTCCTCATGTCCTAGGCCATGCTCTCCATTGAAAGCTCGTGCAACTATCTACCTATAATTCCAAAACAAATAAAAATGGGTCGCTCCCTTGAATGCTTGTGCATATCTCTTAATGGTTATTCGGTGGAGACTATTCCATCTACAAGCATTTACTTCTCCTATTGACACCTCTTGTTCCACCTGGCGTGATCTGGTTCATCCCTGTATTTGAGTTACCATGCCACCTAGCAAGTTTTGAGTATTTGTCTTATCTATGTGTGGTTGTGTTCTAGATTACCCACTCTGCTTTCTCTTTTCTTGTTATTTCTTGTCTTTTTCTTGGCAATTTGGGCTCTTTCCTTGACGGGCGCTAAATCTCCCTTAGGGCTTCCTCCTTGGCGTGTCTTTGAATTTTTTTGAGCAAAATCCCTGAAGGAAATCCTTCGAACACTTTGTCTGAAGGAACTCTTCCTTCACGCTTGCCACTTGTGAGTTCTTTCGAACATTTTGTCCAAAATAATTGTTCTTTGGCCTCTCTCCAATGGTTAACCCATCGTCTTAAAATTGATGTTTGTGGCCCTGTCATCTCATTTGAAAACCAACAGCTATTTTTCTATCTTGAATTTGACATTCGAGGGCCTGTCACTAGACATTTGAACTCCAATGGCTATTTCACTACCTTGAATTTGACGTCTGCAGGCCCGTCACTACCCTTTAGCAATTTCCTCAGCCTTTTGCAAACAGACTTTTCTGAAGGGAAAGTGACCCTTCAAAAAAAAATGGAAAGGTCTTCTTATGGCCAATTGTCCTTTGAAAGGGCACCTACCCTTCAGGCTCTTGTCTTGTCAAATTTCTTCAGACAAAAAGTCTGAAGGAATTCCTTCAGACATTTTGTCTGAAGGAATTCCCTTTTGGCTTGTCATGTTCCCTGAAGGAATCCTTCCTTGGCCTATTGTAAGTGGACCTTCTGCTCTCCGCAAGGACACTTTGAGGCCAAGGCTACCCTTCGAGCCTTTTGAAAAGGTCATGTTCTGCACCTGAGTGCCCTCCACAAGGGTATCTACCCTTCAGACTTTTTTGTAAAAGACCCTTGTCTCTTTAAACTTGGTCCATTTTTCTGATTAAAGGCCCACCCGAAGTAATCTGTTTGCTCTGCTAAACATCTAGGATCCAAATGAGTTCTAAATCAACCTAAATACTTGCAAGACTCATAACACTTGGTTTTCAGAAGGAGGAAACACTTGGTTATTCATGGAAATAGGCCTGTCATAGAGAAAACCCATAAAACTGTTGTGGGATGAACTTGTCAGAAACTGGTTAACAGACCCTGCAAGGAAAAGGAAAGGGAGTGCTCAATTTTGTCTTGTAGGACCAAAATTGGTCAACAGGAGTGAGATTTTATTTATGTGCAGCTGGAATTATTTTGGTCATAGAAAGCAAGATAATGGGCTGTTTATGGAGCACTTTAAGAGCACTATGAGGTAGAGAAAACATTTCTTTCTTTCTTCTTCTTCTTTCAGTTCTGTCTAAGAACCTGTTGACCATTTTGGTCCTACAAGCCAAAATCGGTCTCCTTCTTCCCCTACTATTCTGAACTAGTTCAAATTTGGTTTACACAAGTCCTTTGGCAAAAGGATGAACCAGTTCAAAGAATGCAAGGCTTTTACAAAGCTTCTTCAAAAAATTTGTCAGAATAAATTCACAAAGAAAGAGAACAAAACTTGAAGGCACGTTTCCTTAAATTTAGAAAAGGTGGTTCAACGTCGGGGTTCAACGGCATGATCTTTCCAATAACTTTGAAATTTGAACCATTGTTGGTTCAATCTGTTGGTTCAAGTGGTTGGTTCAAGTGATTGGTTCAAGCTGTTGATTCAATCAGTTAGTTCAATCAGTTTGGTTCAAATTGTTGGTTCAATCGATTGGTTCAATCGGAAGGTTCAAAGAGGCTCCAAAGATAGAGTGCCCTTACAGAGGGCAGGCAAGTGTCGAATGGGGCTATTTCAAGTAGGTTCTGAGGGACATCTTGGGGTCCAATTGCCTTTGCAGAAGGCAAGGAACCCTTGCGGAGGAATCAAAAGGCAAGGCAAAAGAACGGTGAAGACAAAGGTTGAATTTCTTCGGGCAAAATGCCCAAAGGAATTCCTTCAAAAAATTTGTCTGAAGAAATTCACAAGGCAAAGAACAAAAAGGATTATCTTTCAAAAAAATTCCATGGCAGAAATTCACAAGGCAAATCCTTCGAACAAAAAGTCTGAAAGAATTTTGCCCGAAGATAAAACCCACTAAGAGAAACAAGCGACAAAATGAAGGAAAGATTTCCTTCGGACAAAATGTCCAAAAGAATTCCTTTAGACATTTTGTCTAAAGGATTTGAAAAGCTGAGGTAGTCCGAAGGACCCCAAAGGGTAGGTGCCCTTGTGGGAGACTCTCGGTGACCGTGAAAGGGACCTTTCTCAAAGCCTGAAGGGACACCTTCCCTTCGAGAGGGTTCAAAGACTCAGCCTGGTCAAAGGAACACTTTAGAAAGAAAGCTGAGAGCTAAGAAAGTTGAAGGAATTGACCAAGGGGTGACGGGCCTGAAGACATCAAAATTGAGCATCGTGAACTAGCCATTGGAATCTAGACATCCGATGATATCCCCGCAGACGTCAAATTCAGGGTAATAGAATAACTATTGGCTTTCAAATGGTGATGGGCGTGTGAACATCAAATTTATGGAAATGAAATAGCCATTGATCTTTAAATGCTTGAGCACGAACTCTAAGAAATTCAAAGGCCTTAGGGCCAAAAGGAAGAGCACGCTGAGGAAAGAGCCCAAGGAGCCAACAAAGGACGATAAGATAGCCCTGAGAGCTCAAATTCTAGGAAAAGACAGCCAAGAAGAGACAAAAATAACAAGGAAAGATAGGAATAACCCAAGTGGCAAAAGGAATGCATCGGCACAAGGAGTTATTCCAGTGGTTGAAACAGTCTCTGCCAAATGGTCATCAAGGAGCATAAACAATAAATGGTGCAGCCTATTTTTTCCTCATTTTGCATTAATGGGTAGACAACTATGTGAATGTCTTGAAGAAGGGGTATTTTTTGCAGATAAATGGCACGGCCCATGTTTTCACACATGATGTTTAATATATTTTAAACACTAAAAGTCAAAACTGGTAGCCGACACAGCATTCACTTTCAATATTTCCTATTCTTGATGTTTTCAACGCACATGGGCCACTTGTAAAAAAGGCACCAAAGTCTTTTCCAAAAGGGTGCCATTGCTTCCTCTCTCTCTCTCTCTCTCTCTCTATATATATATATATATATATATATATTAGGCATCTGTCATTTTTTGTATGGCGTAGCCCTGCCAAATTTTCAACTTTAATCAATAAAAAGTATTTTACCTCTATTTGGTCAGATATATCTCCGAGTGTGCCTGAGTATTAACCTTGTGTTCAGTCATTATTCCATAATGCTTTCACATGCTTGATACCAACATACCTGGTATAGACAAAGCACCATTCCTGTAGGTAACAAGGAGAGCTGTATCTGGAGTGCAAAGGTAGAAAAAGGTTACCAAGCAGTGTGTTTTCCTATAGCACCTATGGTAAGTTCATTTTCTGTGTGTGTCTTCATTAAACCTCCCTGTTAAGCTCTCTACAGTATGGTCCTTTTATCAGATAAAGTGTATGCATGTGCTCTTATGGTTTGAAGTGTGAGCAAATGAGTAGATCAAACTTTTTTGGTGCATCACCGTATTAATCTAGGCTCTGTTTTCAGCAATCCTTCTCTCTTTTCAACCCCACCTTTATATATATATATATATATATATATATATATATATATATATATATATATATATATATATATATATATATATATTAGCAATAGTATTGGAATACCTTAGAGATGCATCAAAGGGAGCTAGACCTTATCTAGAGATTCTCCCCTCAGTTTTTCCAGACCCACAGGCAAGAGAGGAGTCTCCATTGTACCATGTGGAAGAGAGAAGCCCAGCCTTCTCTTAAAGGTGTAATCCATAGCCTCAACAGAACCTTAAGCAGTACTATTTGTAGATGACATAGTTTTAACTATAGATTGAGCAGTAGATATTAACCCAAGGATAATCTTGATGTTGTTGGTTTGAAGTTGACTATTGGTAATACTTTTATGGCTCATAATTATGGCCTAGGTGGGTTTTCACAACCCATTTGGATTTATGTTTACTTTTTTAGGTTATGGATTTCAGAACCTCAAAGATCACCAAGCTGAGGAAAACTAATATTTTGGTGCAATTTCCTGTTATTAATATTGCTTCCTATTATCAAAAATTCTAACAAAACGTGTTGCCCATTTTAAACATAATAAATTGAAATCTCTTATTGTTAAATCACAATTATTCATCCATGACAAAATGAAACTTCAAAATTGAAATATGAATGTCTCATTGCTATAGAATCATAGATATAATTGTAACAAGAGTCTTAAGTCTCAAATAAAAAAATGAAAATATAGCAATTGAATTTGAGCCATGACAAAATGTTGAACTGGAAGATCAGTATTTTGAGTTTCCATTAGCCCCGTCTGCCATGAGCCCCAATAGCTCTTGCTCTTTCAGTTTGAATCAGTTGGCTCCTCCAACAGATCCCTAACCAATCTTTGCTTGCACCTCTTGTAAAATGCTTAATGTCTACTGAGATACTAGACTATTGACAAATATTGTACACAAAATAGTAATATGAATAATAATAGCTTATATTCCTAAAAGATAAGTCTCAATACAATTTGCAGAGTACATGGAGGAAATGATACAAGCTCCCATACCCTGCCATGCAATATGCTATTTTAATGACAAGACCCAGTGGTTGTTGGTTGATCCAACTATCACAACTGACATAACTAAGGTTCTTACTATATCACTAACTCAATACCTACACAAGACTTTGAACAATAGCAACTTGTATTCATAAAAGATAAGTCTCAGTAAAATTCACATAGTACAGGTAGGATTGCTACAAGCATCCATAACCTGACATACCATATGCTATTGAAAGGACAAGACCCAATGGTTATTGGTTAGCCTAACCATCACAACTAACATAACTAAGGTTCTTTTTATATCACTAACTAAATGCTGACACAAGAATATCAAAATAATGCCAGTGATCACAATACATGTTTTCATAATTGATAGTCTACACCTCTCAATCCTCATCTACATGCATTGACTCCTATGGATCCACATCCCATAATGCTGCTAGACTCTCCTTATACTCAGTCATCTTGCAATCCTGAAGATGCAAGGCACTTCGTACAACAACTACCTTCACCATTCTTCGAGAAGATGAAAATATGTGTGGATAAATATCTCTCAACAATAGTGGAACTAATTACTTAGGAAAAGGTGACTGGAAAGTGTTTATAGCATTATATAATGTCCCCTTTCTAATATTTATAGCATGATGTTGTCATTAGCCTATTTCCCTATGGTCACATAGGCTAACCAGGACATTAAAGGGACTTAGAGGCCATTTGGCCTAGACAGTTTCAGTTGCATATCTTTTTGAGGGGTTTGAGGTAGTTTTAGGCATACTTACTATTTATAGTAAGTCTTGAATGGACATGGCTGGACTTCTAGGGGCAGTGACATGTCAATGGTAATTATTTAAAATCGACAGGAAGATTTATTTATCATTGATATGATTTATTGGGCATTAATGAAGTTATTTTATAAAGTAAAATTTAAATATTTAACTTTATTAATGCATATTCTATAGTTTGTGGGAATTATTTAAATAAAAGAATCCCCTTTATTTTATAATTCATCAGATACATAAGTTACATAAAGGGAGTTATGTTTTATCCCACATTGACAAAATGAAGGAATGGACTCTTGTGAGAACTCTATAAAATAAATAGAAGAGCTTCCATTTAGGGAGTTTTTGGGGGATGAGATTAATGTTATGCTGTTGGATTTTCTTGAAATCTGATTTTCGAGCTTGGAGGACAAAATTCCTCTTTGCTAGCATTCTCTTCGCTGTTGAAAGACACAATCAGGAGGATTGATGGTGTTTTCATTCAAGAAACACATTGGGCTTATTGGATTTACAACAAGAAGGGAATAATAATCATTTGCTACAGGAGCCATGAATAGTGTTTTGCTACAGTGTGTGAGACTAGTGTTTTTTCGACAGTGTGTGTGAATAGTGATTTTAATACAGTAAACCATGAATAGTAAAATTGCTACAGTACCATGAATAGTGTGTGACCAGTGTTTGCATCAAGTTTACTTGTTTATTCTCGCTTATCAAAATATGCAATCCTAAAGATGCAAGGCACTGCATACAACAACTACCTTCACCATTCTTTGAGTAGATGAAAATATGTGTGGATCAATATCTCTCAACAACAGTGGAACTAATGACTTAGGAAAAGGTGACTGGAAAGTGTTTATAGCATTACTAGTTCTGCATGTAGCTGACACCATCCTTTAGGGTTCTCCTATGATATGGTGAGTCTATCCTCTCTAGATACTCTCTTGAAGCCTATGATACTAGAAAATGCTTGTTCTCTAGTTTATATTTTTTTAAGGGCCTTAAAGAAGCCTTTTTCCACTTACTCATTGTTTATGGGAGTTAATCTCTATGGCCTTTCCACATAACATTTAGTATTAATTGCATATGCTTTCATATGTAATGGGGTGTTCAAATTGTCCCACCTTTTTGAACTTGTCAAAATTTGCTTGTCATAGAAGGCCAAGGTTGTGTCTCTATTACAAATTATGACCTTCATCTATCCAAACATGCTATCAATTGTCTCATAAATCTCTCCTAGCTAGGAGATTCATAGTCATGATATCCAATGATAGTTTAAATAGGCTCTACAAAGGACAATGTACTTTTTGTATTTGGGCAAAGGTCATCTGTAATCACCACTTCCCATACTTTCTTATCCTGATCTATCTTGGACCCCACCCACCTAGTACACGCTTGAGTCATTATTATAAGTTGCAACCTAGCTTTTGTAGTTCAAGCATCCTCTCAAACAATATGAAATAGTAAGAAAACCTTCTATCCACAAGGTTGAGGAATGAAATCTTCAGAAAAGACCTAAATGGTGGCAAGGTGGTGTGTTAGTTGCTAATAAGCATGAGCTCCTCTCTAGCACTTGTCACCACCTATTTTACCCAATCAATCTTTCCAACATTTTTTAATGCCTTGTTCATTTCCAACACGAAACAAGGAGTCCAATAAATTTTCTTGCAGGTATCTTCAATCATCCTTCTGGCTTTCCTACACCCATAAGTTGCATCGCAACATCAGTAACTACCTACATATCATTGGAGGGTCCAATCTTCTCTATGGCATCCTTCAAAATTTGCAACTAAAATTTGATGTCCTTGTGTTTTTGATAACAATCTGCAACTCTTAAGGAAATAAGGACATGCATCACATTTGACAATGTTATTAACAAATGGATAGTGCCAAATGTCCATCCATACATCTATGATAATAGAACACCCTATCCCCACCCATGTTTCCTTCATCTCCTCCATCAAAAATGAACTTTTGAGCAGTTTTTATCAAGTATTTAGGTGCTACATTTGGTTTTTTTGGAGGCACATAAGAATTATCTCCAAACAATGCTTTATGAAATGCCTCCCTATAATGAGGAGTCATAGGCACATGGAATGAAATACCATAGGAAAAGAAGAATTTGCCAATTGCATCATTTGCCTCTTACATGTTTTCACATTATACTCTTTTTTAACTGTGTTTGCATCTCTTTTTTCTATCAAAGGCCCTAATCCTAAATCCACATTTGAACCTTAGTAGTTGTAGAAGGAATTCTAGGACTCCTAGAATTAACCCTATAAGGTGATGCAGGGGTACATTATTCAACCATAGAAGAAAGGTTTCTTTTTATGTTCTAAAACTTTGTCATTTTAGCCCCCTTCAAGTGTAATATTCTCAAAAGCCCTAACCTCACAACCTCGCGATCCTTCAATTCCAGCTGAAACTGAAAATATTGCATTTGAAGTGGCGTGTCCACCTCTGGGTTTTTTTTGGCTTGATTTTATCAAACACTATTACAAATTAATCTAGTGGTTTAGGGGATTGGATGGTTTGAAAGACACCCTTACATGTTGCTTGAAGGGTCACCCAGATTGGGTAACACTCCTAACTGAACTTCTTGTTTGAGTTCCTTTTTCACCGACCCTACTTTCACTCTTTGTTTCCTTGATTTGCATCCACTCCACACTCTTGTTACTCATTTTGTAGATTGTTGCAAAAACAAAAACTTAACAAACTATTAAAAATTGTGGTATACACACACACAAAAAATGGAAAATAATAACACAAGCATTATTAACTCTTGAATATGCTTCAAATTCCTTTCCTTGGGTACAAATTTATCTCACTTCTTCTTTTCCCTCTTCTTTCCTTTCTTTTCCTCTCATGCAATGTCAAAATGAAAAGATTAGGATTGAGGAAAGGGTGGGGGTCCTTGGTGAGCCTCCTCCCTTGTTTTTATTTTTTTGCCTAATGTTTTTTCTAAGTCCTTTTGCTAATTAATATTGCACCACTACATTTTTTTTATTCCCTCGATAGATGGAATGAAACTGGATGATGAGAATCTTGAGATGCTCCTTGGCAAAGCTTTATAAGTTAATGAGACTATGAACCAAGATCAAGAAGTAGAACCCATGGTATCCAATACTTTTCTATATGAAATCCTTCAATGTTTGCTTGTTGGATATGCAGGTTGATGATAGTTAAAATTTACCCTGATTGCTAAGCATTGTGGTGAATTACAACATAGATGTATCCATATTAGAATCTATTTATTTTTTATTATGTTTTTAAATTGAAAAGTAAGTTATTCCTCACTTTTTCTTAATATGCTATGCTCAACCTATTTTCTTATTCTTATTGACTGCTTTTGGCCTTTTGTGGACATCAGTTTTCCACTCTTCCTCTGTGCATTTTATACCATGTTTTGCTCAATTCATTATCATTTGGATGTGGTTTACATATGTCATCTTAGCTAAGAATACCTTTTTTCTTGTGCTTGAGTCCATATGGATTTTTATTTAGTTTAGTATTCTTAAATTTATATTGATGTGGGGTTGTAGAAAAACAATTAGAAAAATGGCCATAAAATCTCTTTTATTCACTAGGAAAATGTTTTCTCTGTGTGACAGATATTATCTTAAGGGAAACAATTGGCCCTTATGTGGAGTGGTTGAAATGCTATGTTCATTTAGCTTCAAAATGTGAATAAAAATGATCAAATCTAAAGAGGAATGCCTTATTGGTGAGGATCCCTCATGAAATTTCCCCAATGTTGAGATTTATTCAAATTATCATTTTATAAGCATTAAAACAAATTGTAAAGGTTTCAAACTAATGACTTCAATATTTCCTCTAAGTGTTTTTTCTAAGTGATTCAATGGGTAAAAGTCTTTTGTTAGGTTGTGGAGCTAAAACCTTCACTGATGCAGACATTGGAGGAGGTTGCTGAGTGTCACAGTCACCGGCGTCGGTCAGGCCAACTGACGTCGGTCAGGTGTAGACAGGAAGCTGCCGACATTGGTTAGGGATCGGCCGACGTTGGTCATCTCCAGGCAGATAGGGACCAACATCGGTTGCCTGTGCGGTTTGCAATTGCGAGTTTCACATACAGTTTGTTAACGAATCGATTGTTTGCATGTTAAAGGCTAATTTTAGTCTTGAGCTGCAGATCTAATTATTGTAATTGGATGTCTAATTATTATTTGCATGAGATCTATATAATATACTCATGGGTTGTATTGTAATTTGTGCTAGTTGAGTTGAGCAAAGTTAGCTCCTTTAGAAGGAAGAGAGCAAGGTGTGTTCCTCCTAGTTCCACAGGGGTGCCGAGTGTGTATGATCAGAGAGAGCTGCAGGTTGTGCAAGTTCTGGTAGAAGATCCACAGGGGTGCTAGTTTGGAGAATCATAAGGGTTCTTCATGTATGTATAATCTTGGTTGGCAGGTGTGTAAGGCCATGTTTGGAGATCTACATGTGGTAAGTAAGATCAGTTGATCTGCAGGTGTGTGTGTGCGAGGTCAAAGGAGTTCTGAAGGGTAGCAAGATCAAAGGTGACAGCAACATATCAAGGAGAAAGATCAGGTGAAATCTACTTGGAGTACATTTTGTACTTGGAGTATGATGTGTACTCAGATTTGGAGTGTGTGGAGCACTTGTGTACTGGCAGTAGTGATACTGACTAGTGGTACTGGCAGTAGTGATACTCACTGATTAGAGGTGAACACCAACTCTGTGTTTGATTTGTGTGTTGGGACCGTAAGAGAGAGAGTGAGCTCTTGAAGAGATTTATTTTTTATACCCTAGAGGTGTGGGAGCCCTAAAGGTGTGCAAGGAAGAAGACTGTGGCATCTTCTTTGTTGTATTTCCTTTTGGAAGAGTATTAATACAATTGGGTATTGTCTCTCATATTCTATGTTGTTTCTGAATTCTAGTTACTTGTGATTCTGGTTAAATTTTGCATTTAGTTTCTTGTACATGGTAATCAATTGTGCTTCCTAATCCTGACAGTGGAATCAGAGCATGTTTGTTATTCTAGATTCCTGACAAGTGGTATCAAAACTAAGGTTGCAGGGAGCAGGTTTGTGTTTGATTACAGGTCACTCTCAGGGGTTTCTGATTGAGTGGGAGTATAGCAATGGCAAAAGAAAGTACACTAAGAATGGAGGAATTGAAAAGCATGAATGGTCAATTACGGTGTTATGGAAAGAAAGATCAGGTAAAGAAAGATTGTTGGTTGGTAACAGATCAGCATGAAGGAACTGAAGAAGCAGATGTTGCAGGTGTTGTTGCACAGGATGCTCTGGGATGTTCCTTGGATAAAGTAGAATCTTGTTTTATAGATTCTATTGCCTCTTTTCATGCAGCCCGAAATAGAGTATTTTTCTATGTTAAGGTATTTGGAGACTTTGGAAAGATTTATTTAGGGGCTGGTGTGCTTTGTCAAAGTTTTGGCAAAGGGGAAGTGCGGCTGAAATTGTAGGCGGCCAACACATGGGTGTTGAAGGAGGTCATGCAGGTCCCGGTTCTGAAGATAAGGCTAATTGCTTCAGGAAAGTTGGGTGATGAGAGATGCATAGAAACTCTCACAGTGGATGCACTTGAATTAGCTAGTGGTAAGAAAGTAGGTATCCTTTATCTATCTACTTATATTACTGATTCTTTTTTTGTTGCGAAGATGTGGTTTTGTAGGCTTGGTCACAAGAGCAAGAAGGAGATGCATGTTCTTAAGCGGAAGTCAAATGTCTTTGACAGACTTAAGAACTGGAAAGCCTTGGTGTTTATGGAGGAGATGACGGACAGAGATCAGTGGAGAAGGCTGAGTAACTCTGAGCATGGTAGTTTAGACAGGGTTTTGATCCAAAGAAATCTCGCGGGTAAAAAGTCATCACTCACAGGCGAACACAGGTACCGACATCAGTCAGAGAAAACTAGTGTCGAACAGATAGGCACCGACGTTGGTCATGTGCAAACTAGGCAAAGTCAGTGGTGTCGGGCAGGTGGAGACCGATGTCGGTAGGATAACCGGTGTTGGTGACCTAGACAGTCGCATGGAACCGACGTCAGTCGAATGTAGACTGTGTGGTGACTGAGGTCGGTCACTAGAATGGATTTTGGGTGGATAACACGCTGTCAAGGAGTCTCAAATGCCCATATGGAGGACTAAAAGGGTAAGTAAGCCTTAAATTCATTATTCCTTTTCTTTATACTCGTTTCTCACTGCAGAGCAGGAAGGATCCAAGAAACAGTGAGAGCATGGCATGAATGAGGAATTTGATTCCTAGGATGCAGAACCAAATGGGAGATTTGGTAGGGTTGCCAGCCGGTATGAAAGCACTAAAAGACGAATGGATACCTTATTTATAGAATAGAAAGAATGGACACGTTAGACAAAAGGCTAGGTCATATGGTTTTGAGGAAGTTGCAAGACAGTGGTACAGGTTTGACAGGTGGATGACAAAGCATGGCTTTAGTCAGTGTCATTGTAACCATTGTGTTTGTCTTACCAGGTGGATGATGGTCGTGACATTATCCTGTTACTGTATGTGGATGGTATGCTTGTTTCAAGTTCAGACATACAAGGTTTTGTTGAGCTAAAGGTAAGGTTAGTTCAGTGGTTTGCCATGAAGGATTTGGGAGCAACAAAATTCTTTAGCATGAGTAATCCTAGAGACAGGTAGATCACAAGTTGATGTTGTCACAGGATGATTGTGTGAAGGTAGTGCAGGATGCAGAACCAAGCAGCACACCTATGGATGGACAGTTCACATAATAGGGTCCCCAATCACATGATGAGGTTGAGTACATGTGTACTCCCTAAGTTTGCCCAAGTAGTGGGTGCTGTCAGAATTTTTGTAGTCAATCCAGGAAGGAAGCACTGGAAAGCGGTTCAGTGGGTTCTCAGGTATCTGAGAGGGACCAGCAGCAGGGATTAATGCTATGCAGGGTCAAGTACTTCAGATTTGGCAGGTTACTTGGATGACAGGTGTTGCACCATAGGATGTGTGGTGGTTGGTCTTCAGGATTGAGCTTGAAGAGGGATACAAGCTAGAAAACAAATTAGACGGTGTACAAGTACATGTACAGTGCAGCTGTTTATCTCTAAGTGGGAGATTGTTAGGTTGTGGAGCTAAAAGCTTCACTGATGCAGACATTGGAGGAGGTTGCTGAGTGTCACAGTCACCGGCATCGGTCAGGCCAACTGACGTCAGTCAGGTGTAGATAGGAAGCTGCCGACATCGATTAGGGATCGGCTGACGTCGGTCATCTCCAGGCAGACAGGGACCGATGTCAGTCGCTTGTGCGGTTCAAAACTACGAGTTTCACAGATAGTTTGTTAATGAACCAATTGTTTGCATGTTAAAGGCTAATTTTAGTCTTGAGCTGTGGATCTAATTATTGTAATTGGATGTCTAATTATTGTTTGCATGAGATCTATATAATAGACTCATGGGCTGTATTGTAATTTTTGCTAGTTGAGTTGAGCAAAGTTAGCTCCTTTAGAGGGAAGAGAGTAAGGTGTGTTCCTCCTAGTTCCACAGGGGTGCCGAGTGTGTATGATCAGGGAGAGCTATAGGTTGTGCAAGTTTTGGTAGAAGATCCACAGGGGTGCTGGTTTGGAGAATCAGAAGGGTTCTTCATGTATGTATGATCTTGGTCAGCAGGTGTGCAAGGCCACGTTTGGAGATCTACATGTGGTAAGTAAGATCGGTTGATCTGCAGGTGTGTGTGTGCAAGGTCAAAGGAGGTTTGTGGGGTAGCAAGATCAAAGGTGACAGCAACATATCAAGGAGCAAGATCAGGTGAGATCTACTTGGAGTATGTTGTGTACTTCGAATACGGTGTGTACTCAAATTTGGAGTACAAGGAGCACTTGTGTACTAGTAGTAGTGATACTGACTGGTGGTATTGGCAGTAGTGATACTAACTGGTTGGAGGTGAACACCAACTCTGTGTTTGAGTTGTGTGTTGAGACCGTAAGAGAGAGAGTGAGCTCTTGAAGAGATTTATTGTTTATGCCCTAGAGGTGTGGGAGCCCTAGAAGTGTGTAAGGAAGAAGACTGTGGCATCTTCTTTGTTTTATTTCCTTCTAGAAGAGTATTAATACAATTGGGTATTGTCTCTCATATTTTGTGTTATTTCTAAATTTTAGTTACTTGTTACTTCTAGTTAATTCCGCATATTTAGTTGCTTGGTAATCAATTGTGCTTCCTAAATCCTAATAGTGGAGTCAGAGCATGTTTATTGTTCTAGATTCCTGACATCTTTTGGTTGATTTAAACCCCCCATAGTCTTACCCAGAAGATTGTTACACAATTTCAAGATTCATATAGACATGGACTTGGAAGCAAACACTACAGTGTAACATTGCAAAAAAATCATAGTTTTAGTAGCATGCTTTGCATGAGTTATCGACAAGTGTATAGATATATAGAGCTTTGACATGCTCTTTAACTAGAAGACTAGCTGAAATTAAGGGGATGGATGAATTTTGAAATATTGTCTTGATTATTCGTTTCCTTTATTAGTGTTTTTAGGCTTCCAAAATCCATAATTAATAGATAAAAGCTTCTCAAAAATCTGGTGATAAAATTTTGAGTACATCAAAATTTTAGGTCACACTACACCATCCACCTTCTTGATGAGACATTTTTGATCACAATACATGATCTATCATCAGGATGAAGATTTGTTTGGATTACAAATTAGAGCTCCTAACAACTTAAACAAGGATTACAAATTGAGGGAGGTGGTGGGGATTGACAAACATCGTAACAACTTAAACAAGGATGAAGGCCTAAGTTTATGTCACTCATTTGGTTCCATCCTACTCAAACTTAGAGGAGCTCTCATAACCTAGAGGGAGTAACTAATTAGTTAAAATATTAATTATGTGGTCGGTCAAAACTAACTCGTTAACGACTAGTTTATAGAAACTGAACTATCAATTAAATAAAACAATTAATGTTCTCCATAGGTTTGACCCACATGGCATCTTGTGCATATAACAAAGTTATCTATATAATGAGCTCTAATTAGTGATCCAAACACATCTTCAAGCTAATAAGTAATCATGTAGTGTGGTCCAAAATGCTTCATTATGATGATGGATCACATATTGTGATCCAAAATGTCAATGTAATCAAAATTCTATTATAGATTTTTTCTAGAAGTTTATTTCCATTTTGTTTATGTTTGGGAGTAGATATCGGTGATTAATAGTAATCTTAATTTCTATGTTTATATACATCCATGTATTATTACTGATAACATTTTATTGATAAATTGTTTTGATTGTTGTGTTTCCATATCCATTTGCAAAAGCTTCATGTTGTGTTTATAGGCCACATATTGTAATAAATGAATATAAGAGTATTTATGATACGATGTACGAGAGTTGATAGTCATGGTTTAGGAGTGTTTTTTAATTTTTAGTTATATATATAGTTCCAATGGGGTGGGTTACTCCCTATCATTGCACCTTTCCTCCTAGTTTTCTTTGAATCATTTATATTGTATTGTGTACTCGAATATGAAGCATTTCATATCATCTTATTGTTAATTTTTCATATGAGATTGAGGACATGAGTACTATAATATGGATGCGATTAAAAGAAAAGGATCTATTTTTTATATCTTGTGTTTTATGTGTTATCTATACCACATGTTTATGTCTTATTTATGTAGGTTGAATTGTGTGGGTAAGTTTTATTACATACACTTTTTGCACCATCGTTCAAGAAAAAATATATGTAGCATGTGATGTTATTTTGTAAAGAAATATGAAAATGGGAATGGGAAGAGATTTTGACTCAAGTGAAGCCAAAAAGGAGGAAGAGTTAGTAAAGGACCTTAGTGCAGTCTGGGACCCATCTTAATTCCTTCAATGAGAGTCTATGGATACACAAACTCCTCTTGTTGATGTTGTCAACAACCTCACATGAAATGAATATGTTGAGAATATGTTTGTTAGTTCCCCAACATTCAATGCTTACAACTATCTGGAAGTGAAGAGGAGTTGAGATGCTGAGAGAAAGTACATTACCAAGCATGAGGACAAAGTACAAAAGAGAGGAAGAACAAGGGAGGGAAAGTGAGCAATGTTGTCAAGGTAATTTTATGTTGTGTATATAAGAACTTATTTCTACACATTAAGAAGAGTACTCCTAGATTGATAATTCTTCAAAACTCTACCAAGATAGCAGAAACATAGTAGATATGGAGATTGTCAAAGATAGAGTTGATGTGGGAATTAACAATCCTAAAATTGTTTGAACTTGAGAGAAGGGTTGAAATGCATACGACCTCTAGGATGGAAAGAATAAATGGAGGAAGACAAAAAAATTATGATTTAGGTATGGCCACAATCATCTAGGAGTGGGAAATCAAAGGTGGAAGTAAGGACGTTGGGAGGATTGTCGAAGAAGAGGGTGGACATTGTGATAGTGGGAGGATTGTCGAAGGGAGGCAAATTCATGATGAAGGTGTGAGAGAAGTGGGTGGTGAGATTGAATTAGGACCATAGACAAATGGTAATATGGAACCAAGAGACAACTTCGGGTCGGAGGTTTCACCTTCTTTTGGGGGAATTTTTGGATTGAATTTTAATACTCATATTGCAGATAGGGAACTTGCACTGGTATGGAAAATTTGATATTATCAGAGTAGACGGGTTGGGAAAAATGGAAGACCAAGAGAGGCTCAAGAGTCATAAGGTCTAGTTGATACAAAATAGGGGGATTCCACCAAGAAATACACCACCATCGCTACAGCAAGTACCAAGCAACATGAGGAGTCTGTTGCTAATGGGCGAGAGGAAACTATCCAAGTTCATGGGTGACAATAACTAAGACCTTGTGCAACATTGTAACACATTATAATTTGAATAACAAATGGAAATTGTATTAGTCATTCCTAGTGACCTCAAGATGGATTGGTAATGATTGATACATGGAGTAGGACAAGACTGAGATGAATACCTAGGAGACGTTAAGTAAAGCGTTTGAGAAAGAGATCAAATTACTTCGAGATGATAATCATTTTATAGTAGAATTCTACTATATGAAGCAATGGAAAATTGGCTTAGTGCGCATATATAGTAGGACACTGAAACATTCGATATCCAAGCTAGAGATTCCTTTGGTTGATGGTCTTCAGAAGAGGTGGGTTGTTGAAGGTCTCAAACCAAAATTAAATACTAAATTGAAGATTGTGTTACCTACAAGACAATGATGTGAATGAAAGAGCTTATGAACTTGAAGAGTTTCAAAAAATGCAAGGACAAAGGTATCAAGAGATTCATCAAGGGAGGAGACCTCTCGACCCTTCAACATAATCACCATAAGAAAGAAAATGAGGAGAATGTTTGAGGAGTTAACGGATGAAGCAAAGGAAAGGAAACAAGTGTATTTGTGAGATGTGTATGGTGACTAAACATACAGTCAAAGATTTCCCCTAAAATCACAAACTTAAGAAAGAACAAGGGATGGTCACAAAATCATTAACCTTCAAGGAAGCCACAAGTCGTAGGTATCAAAATCTAGACAAGGAGGTGGTCGAACAAATCAAATCCAAGGAGGGCTAGGCATGGAAAGAAATATGAATGCATTCCTTTAATTCAATGTTACATGTGTAGATGATGTGGATCTAGAGATCATGATGACAATATCTATACTATGCATTGAGCCACAATTGATGTGAACATCGTAGATCAAGAATAATGCATTGATAACTAGTGCGCAAGCTAAAAATAAGTAGTACTTGGACCTTGTGGTGGAAAAGGAAATACTTGTAGATGTGAGGGACCAAGCCCAACAAGCTATGGGTGAGGATTCCCACATAAGAGAAAAATAATGAAGTACAAATGAAAGAATTATTCATCCATTAGAAATAACAAATTTTAGGTAGGTTACAGAGACAACCATTTTGGTCAAGATAGGAGAGTAACTATATACCATCTTTTCCTTACACAATGTGCTAGACACATCGCTCGAGAGGATGGAAATGGAGGTACCCATGGAGTAAGATAGAGTCCCGAATTCCATGACACTAATGATAAATATTTTGTCTTGGATAAATCTGCTTCTAAAGAGCACCTAGATAGTATTTAACAAATCAATGTTGTGGCCATGTATGTTCTAATTGGCAATGGAAAATCAATGCAGTATTGATCCTCTAGGATTCTTGGTAGCAAAAGAAGTATAGATAGGAGGATGTTATTTCATGGTTGACTTTGTGGTGATACCTTTTTTGAAACCAACCTTTGATGTCTTGTTAGGATGAACCATGCATGTAAAAGGCTAAGTTAAGATTGAGCATGAAGAAGAAAATAGTATTGTTAGAACAAAAGCGTAAGAAATTCAATATAGACATTAAGACTCAAACTATAATCTAGGAGGCTATGTCATCTGACTCAGAGGAAGATGAATACTTTGATGACATACCCATAAACTCAATAGATGATAGAGTCCTACATTTGGGGTAATGCTCCAAAGATGAAGAGCATTCAAGTAGTGGATTGTTGCATTGGAAAATGGGAGACTAAAATTTTCTCCTTGCCTTGTTGCATAGAAATGTACCCTTGTGAGAATGGGGAGCCATCCATATCCACAAGGATGAAATATGGGAAATAAGACTATGGGAAGATGAAACAAGTTATGATCAAAGCACTGAGTAGAAGTCAAGAGTTCCCACCATTCTTTACAAAGTTTGACTACATAGAATTTAAGATGGACAACACCCTAGCACATTCCTTTCCAACTAAATAGAAAATTCAGTATGTTAGTCCGAGGATAATGGAGGTGAACCTTGGGATGGATGAGACCCCACAAGTCATTCATGTGGGAAATGCATGAGACCTAGTATTGAAAGTCGATACTTTCTGAATTTATTCAACTAGATGGATGTATTTACGTGGATGTACATAGATTTGAATGGTGTTCTATCAAAATTATGTGAGAAAAAGATACACCTAGTATTGGGAGCTCAGCTTATTAGGAGGAGACCATATCAAATGAATCATGAGTACACAACAAATGTACAAGTGAAGATGGACAACATGATTAAAGGACTTATCTTCAAGGTGAATATGAGTGATAATGTATCACCCATAGTCATCAGCTTAGAGAATAATTTATAGATTTGAATGTGTGGATTTTCGTAGTTTGAATGTAGTAACTATTATCGCTCAGAAGTGTACCCTGCTGAGTACGTGTCCCCGTTCCCACTTCCATTGATACAATGGAAACTCTCAAAGATGTGGGAAATTATAATTAAAGATAATCTCCAAATGAAACATTGGTTCCCTTTGGTACACTCACCTACTTCTATCTAAACTATCTAATTATGTGCTTTCTTGACTAAGAAAAGGGTAGAAGAAGCTATGCAAAAGTTGAAAATGAAAATGAAAACTACAAATTAAGGTGATGCACCAATATTAAAGTAAATTATGCCTAAATTTGACACACTTTGGAATCCAAATAATTTTCACAAATTCACTTCATCTTCATACAATGACTCTTGCATAAGTATTTCATACACAGGTTTTGACAGACACTAGTTTGGGAGGAATGAACAATGGTTGAATTCACTTATGGATTAGGTAGAAATTAGATTTAGACACTTTATATGACCTAAAATAATTCTAATTTTCTGCATAAAAGTGAGATATTTAGACATAAACACAGGAAAAATAATCATTCACTAAGTTCCATCAATGAATTAAGAACACACTTCATGAACAACTTGAAGATGGAGGAAAAAATTTAGCTATTTATTGCTTCAAAGGTGAGGTAGTACAAAATTTTGGCAAAGTTTCAGTAATCCAAAAGCATAATCTCCTCATAATCATTCAAAAATGAATGTACATATAGAAAATAAGAAGAGAGAGAGAGAAGACAAGAAGTTCCAGATGAGTTCACATGCAAGTCCTAGTTCATTTCTGTTTCAACTAAAAATTCAATTCAAAATTGAACTCCACCTTCAACTCCACTTTTAATTCCACCTAAAATCTAAAATAGCATTTGAGTTTAAACATTATTTCATGGAATATGGCATTTTAGGAGAGAGAGAGAGGGTATTCTTGCATATTTGAAAAGTCCAATGGCTTTTCATGCATCTTGAATTAACTTGCTATTATCTTGCATGCAACTTTTGATCTTCTTTAGTTAGCTCTTTTTGGTTTTAAGTTAACTCCTCTTGGTATTTCATGCATCTTAAATTTAGACTTTAGTTACCTTGACTTGCATCTTGGAGTTTGACTTGAGCTTTGTGACTTGCAACTTGGAGTTTGTCTTCAATTATCTCACTTGCAACTTGCATGCAACTTGACTTTTCTAAATTTAGCCCAAATGGGGGCTTAATAAGAGAGAGATTGCAAGATGATGTTATAAGGAGTATTTTGCATGAAACTAGGACCTTACATATTGACCAAAACTCGATCTCAACTTCTTCACTTTTGCATGTTTTGAACTCCATTTTTCTAGGGTTAACTAAAAATTCTTGTTGTTAACTTTACCTTTTATAAATATAGTCAAATGGGGGGTAACCTATGTTTTGAAATTTTATCTCTCCTTAGGTACAATATATACATGAAACCACTTTGAAATATTCAAAGATATCAAAACACACTTTCATGTCAAATTTCATGAGATTTCATTCAATAAAACTCAAAATATGCACTTTTTGGTGTTAGTGTTGACGCAGTGGATTGCACCCTTCAAAAGAAAAATTGGCTTCTTTATTCCACGTGGCACAATGGAAACACTCCTCTTTCTATGGGTAGCAAAACTAAGGAGTGAATCTCTAAATCAGGGGCTAGCTCTCCTTGATGCACCTTAAAGTCCTGAATTTCTACTGCTAACAATGGGGGGGTGAAAAGAGAGAGGGATGTTATTAAAATAGAAACTAAGATGGTGATGCACCAAAATTGATTGATCTACTCATTTTTTATCTATGATTTGTACCAAAAGGAGTGAATAGACACTTCATTCAAATAAGAAACTAGACTGCATCAATATTTTAATAAGGGGTTTGATGGAATTATGATGAAGAAGAACCTACTATAGGTGCTCTAGAGGCACACTATTGGATGATTGCTCACCTACACCTATACTTCAACCTGGATGCTTCTTGTTGACCTGCAAAAGAAGATCTTGGATACACTAGATACACTAGCATCGACTTATGAAAGCATTAAAATAAATGACTAAACATAAGACAATATGTAGACATGCAAAAGTGTAAAAAATTAGATGGAGGTAAAACGCTCTTTTGATTAAAGGCAAATTTTTGTCAAGGCTTCACCATACAAAACTGTGAGATATCTTTCAAAGCTGAGAGGTTACAATATATATAGAAATTGGAGAAAAACCCTTGACTAGTCAAGAATAAGAGGCCCATATTGTTGTCGCTTCTCATTAAACATGCCTATGAAAGCCATGATGTAGGTGTCTCATATATTGACTTTGTTGTCTAGGCGTATTAAACACTCCTAAAAAAGTATGGGTCACTTCTCTCCATAATCAAAAAATCCATCTCTTCATGAAAGTTCATACAACTGCCCACCCACTAATGCCAAACAAAGAAAAAATGGGTCGCTCTCTTGAATGCTCGTGCAGCTCTCTTAATGGTTGTTCCATGGAGACTATCCCATCTGCAAACAATTACTTCTCCTGCCAATGCCTCTTGTACCACCTAGATTGATCTGGTTCATTCATGCACTTGATTGGTTGTGTCATCTGGAATGTTCCAAGTGTTTGTCTTATGTGTGTGTGGCTATGTTCTGAGCCATTATCTCTCTCTCCTCTCTTTTCTTGTTATTTCTTGCCTTTTCCTAATAGTTTGGGCTCATGGGGGCTATCTTTCTCGGTAGGTCGCTGAGTCTTACTTTCGGATTTATGCCTTTTGAATTTCTTCAGACCTGCACCCATGATTTCTTTCAGATGTTTTATCTGAAAGGCCCTGTTCTTTGGATTCTCTCCAACGGCTAATGCATCCCATCAAAATTGACGTATGTGGGCCCGTCACTACCCTTTAGCAATTTTCTCAACTTTTTATAAATGGACTTTTCCAAAGGGAAAGTGACCCTTCAAAAAAAATGGGAAGGTCCTCTTTTGATGGCCAAGTGTCCTCTGAAAGAGCACCTACCCTTTGGGTTTTTTGTCTTGTCGAATTTATTCAGACAAAATGTCTGAAGGAATTCCTTCAGACATTTTCTTGAAAGAAATGCATTCTTCAACTTGTCACTTTTCTTGAAGGAAATCCTCCTTTACAGATTTTTGGCCTAGCCTTTTGCAAACAGACCTTCTACCCTCTGCAAGGGTACTTTGGGTTTGGTTTCCCTTTGGATCTCTTTGAAAATTTCCATTTGTCATTTTCGTGCCTTCTAAAAGGGTACTTTGGCCTTTGAGTAGTCTTTCAGACGAATTCACAAAGGCCCTGTTTGGCACCCGAATGCCCTCTGCAAGGATACCTACCCTTCGGAGCTTCTATAAAAAAACTCTACCCCTTTGAAATTGGCCCATTTTGATGATAAAAGGCTTACTCAAAGTAACTTGTTTGTCTTGCCCAAACATCTAAGATCAAAATGAGTTCCAAATCAACCCAAGTATTTGCCGGACTTTAAAACATTTGGTCATCAGAAGGAGGAAACTTGGTCTTTAACGGAAACAGGCCTGTCATAGAGAAAACCATGAAATCACTGTGGGATGAATTTTTCAGAAATTGGTTAATAGACCCTGCCAAGAAAGGGAAAGGGAGTGCTCAATTTTGGCTTGCAGGACCAAAATTGGTCAACAACCAGTTTGCACAATTTTATTTCGAAATGCATGTAGGTCTACGTTTTGCCCTTTTTTTGAAATTTATGAGTTCTAGAAACCTAATTTTTTTTTTCATTAAGATCAATACAAACCCCTCTCATCATTACAACCATTTTATATGCTCAAACAATCTCTTAAACCTCTTAAAAATTACTTTTTCTGACTGTTTCTCTTGCTTGCTTAAAACTCAAATTCTTATACTTTTTTATTACTCCATTATTTACCCTTAAATTTTGATTTATAAAGGTGTATAAATGTCTTATATGCCCCATAAGATCTCACATCACCTTTATTTTGCAAAAAATAACTCAAAAATGCAAACATATTGCTTAAACCCGAGCAAATGAAGGTTTAAGAAGGGTTTTATAGCACTTGTTCTTGTTAACGATTGTTCATAAATTTAAGCCACTATAACCTACAACCAATGCATCTAATATTTAATATATAGGGGCTCCAAACTGCCCCTAAGACCATTTTAACCAAATCTTCTTCACTTTCATGTATCGAGCATTTGAAAATTGCCTTCACTAGCTTGCAAAATAACTAGTTAGAGGAATAAAAGAAACTTCTGTCAAAATTTGGATTTGTGCGTATTTCTTGAGCATGATTTTGGCTTGATTAATTTTTTATGATGTTTTAAAGACCTTTTTGGACCTTTAATTCATGAATGGAGTCTTATTGAAAATCTGCACATAAGTAACTTTGACCAATGGTGGCAAAGTTGTCAACATTCTTGGCAACTTTGTTGGGATGTTTTCCTGCTGAACACTCAATATTAGTAGCTCTATCCATTGGATTATGGATTCATGAAAATATCACGAAATATTAAACTAAAAATACTTTTTCAAACAACTCTGAAACTAAGAATTCCCTTAAGCAACTATGATACTTGTGCATAAGCACTTATTGAACTGAAAACTAGAACAACTACCAACTGAAAGATGTGTAAGATATCACTTAGATGAATGAAAAACTAAAAATACTAATGACATGTGCAAAAATCAAGATCCACTTGGATCAAAACAAAAACCTCTTAGGTCCTTTTCATGTGGTTGATGAAGATGACTAACAAGCTATTGTGTGAGTACCATTCTGATTGGATCATCTCTTTTTCTTACTGCCAACCTCTTTGGCTTGTCTCCAAGTGAATCAACTAAAGCAAACATATCTCTAATACAAACAAACTCATCATGTGGTTCAATACTCATGTCATGTTTCTATTTCACACTATGAAATATTTTCAATATAACTACATTCTGATTTACCTTCATAACCACTTTATCACTGTCTTCACAAGGAGATGTAGGCCTATAAAGTTTATCAAAGTCTTGAATCAACTCAAAGTACCATTGTCATAAGTCATCAAAACCTTATTGGTTCTCACTTGTAGCTTCTTGAGGTTCACTATGAGTCACTACATCTTTTTTATCTTTATTTAGCTCATTTTTAGGACTGTTACCTTGTGAAACCATTGCTGCAATCTCACTAGTTGCTATTATATCCTCTGGAACATCTTCATGATAGGCTTCTTGAGGCTCATTTCTGAAATTTGATTTTTTAATGACTCTTCAAGGGTTTCAACATGATCTTCTATGCCAAATTGAATCTCATTTGACCAACACAACTCTTGATCATCTTTTTTTGACAAATTCTTTTCTTCACCTGCATGTTCTTTTTCTTTTCATACAACAGGGTCTCCTTAAAAAAGGGAGATGGCAGGAGGACAAGAGGTTTCATTTGGTGGCATAGGAATATAGGTCATTATTGACTACTCTTGAATGGGTTTTGGGAATGAAGAGTCATTAAGAAGGCTTTTATTCAATATTTATTTGAAAGAAGGGGAAAAAACTTGTGTTAGGGCTTCATGCTTCAATGCTTCATACTTCTCTCTCCACTCAAAAATTAACTTTTCAAATTCATCTTTATGGACAACTTCAATTTGAGGAATGCGTGGAGGGCTCAATAATATTGGAAACTCTCTTGGTTTGGCTTCTACAAATTTCTTTATCTCTTTATTTTGGATAGGCATAGGAGAAGGCTCTTTCTCAAGAGTAGGCATGACATAATCAAGGGTATTAGTCCAAGAAGGTTTCCAAGATGGAATGGTTTTAGGCTCTTGGGGATGAGTGAGTAAATATTTCATAGCCTCATTATATCTCTTCAATGAATCTATTTCTTGCTAATGTATATAGGCCTGATATGTGAGTTCTTCTTGATGCCTATTGTATTCCTCTTCCTTATCAATTTTCATACATTGTCTCTTAAAGTTAAGTATTATCTCTTGCACACTTTTTTCAAGTTGATTGGAAAGAAAATGATTTTGACAAGGCTAGTTGGAAACATGATTAGGGGTGGGAAGGGAGTAAATATCATGAGAATATTGGTTCAGTGCCACTTGAGGTGAATCCATAAATATTCTTGTTGACATTGTGGATTGCACACTTGACAGAACGCTGAGCTTCTGTCTTCCACACGGCATAATGGAGACTCCTCTCTTGCCTATGGGTCTAGCAAAACTGAGGGGAGAATCTATAGATAAGGGCTAGCTCCCTTTGATGCATCTCTGAGTTATTCCAGTAGTATTGCTAATATATAAAGAAGGGGGTTTTGAAAAGAGAGAAGGATACTGAAAATAGAAAAAACTAAACTAAGATGGTGATGCACCAAACAAGTTTGATCTACTCATTTACTCACACTTCAAACCAAAATAGGACATACATACACTTTATCTGATGAAAATACTAGACTGTAGGGAGCTTAACAGGAAGGCTTAATTAAGATGCACAAAAAATGAACTTACCATAGGCGTTGTAGGAAAACACACTGTCTGGCAACCCTCTTCTGTCTCTGCGCTCCAAATACAACTCTTCTTGTTATCTATAGTAATAGTGATTTGTCTATACCAGGTATGTTAGTATCAAGCTTGTGAAAGCATCATGAAAAATGACTAAACACAAGGTTAATACTCGGGCACACTCAGAGATATATCCAACCAAATAGAGGTAAAAGTGCATTTTATTGATTCAAGGTGAAAATTTTGGCAGGGCTTTGCCTTAAAAAAATGAGAGATTCATTTTATAAAATGAGAGATTACAATATATAGCAGAAAAGAGAAAGAATTTTGACATCCTTCAGAACAAGTAGCCCATGCTACATTGAATGCCTTGGAGAGAGGAAACTTGCTCATGCTGGTGTCATCCTTCTAGAAACGGCCTGACAGAACCATGTTGTAGATATCGCAGGGCTTGACTTTAGTGCTTAAAATGTTATTAAATGCTACTGCAGAAGCATGGGTCACTTGATTGTTTTTTGTTTTTTTTGACAAGGACACCCCTCTTTAAGACTTATATGACTATCTGCTATCGACGCCCTCTTTTGTCACCTGGGTTGTTCTGTCTACTTCTGCACTTGGCTGGGTGCATCTTTTGGAACATTCCAAATGTTGTCATATGTGTGTGTGGCCATGTTCTGGATTCTCTATTTTATTCCATCTTTTCCTTGCTATTTTTTGTCTCTTTCTGGCAAACTAAGCTCTCAAGGCTATCTTCTCGATGGGTCACTGAATTTTCACATGCGGGCCCGTCTTTAAGCAATTTTAAGATCAACAACTATCTTATCACCGCAAAGTTGACGTTCGCACACCCATCATTAGACTTTCACCACCTTGAATTTGATGCCTTTGGGCCTGTCATTACGATGGTCATTTATTCGGCTTTCCATAATTCCTTCAGAGAAAATGTTTGAAGGAATTCTTTCAGACATTTTGTTTGAAGGAAATCTTTCTTCAAAGTCCTAGCCCTTTCCTTTGTAAATCCCTTCAGACAAAAGTCCGAAGGAATTCCTTCAGGATTTTTGTTTGAAGGAATTCTTTGTCTTGGTTATACAAGGATTTTCTTCAGACAAAAGTCTGAAGAAATCCTTGGTCTCTTTTGCCTTGTATTTTCTCCAAAGGAAAGCTTACCTTTTGACCTTCTCTTTGATCCCTCTGCAAGTGTTCCCTGCCCTTCACAAGGGCACTTGGGCCCCAAGATGTACTTCAGAACCTACTTGAATAGTGCCATTTGGCACCTTCCTACCCTCCTCAAGGGCACTTGCCCTTCAGAGTGTTTATAAAAGCCTTGCATTTATTTAAAATTGGCCCATTCCTTAGCAATAAAAGGCATGCCTGAGGTACTTTTTTGAAGTGAAACAAACCTCAGATCAACCCAAAACCTACAAGATTCAAATCACTCAGATCTTTCATAGAACAGGCCTTCGATAAAGGGAAAAATGATAATTGCAGCAAGATGAAAACATCAAAGACTGGGGTAGCAAGCAAAGAAAAGGGAGACCAATTTTTGGCCTATGGGACCAAAAATGGTCAATAATTTGGTGATTCCTAGGGGAAGCATGCCTGCTATGTTGAAGAAGACTGGTAGCCTCAAAGTCCATTGGGCATGGAGTCAAGATGCAGCTTGAAAGAGTTAGCAACAGCCTTCTAAATACATATGAACCAACAAAGCATTACCTCAAACACAAAGGAGAACACACATAACAAAGGCTAAAAAACTACACACATGTGCAAACAGCACTTAGGGAAAATGAAAGACACACAACTGAAAGAAAACTATTATGTATAGCTAACTAGGTACATTTTCCTCCCTCTTGAATCAAAGGGAAAACTTTTTAAGTCTCCTTCATGGCAAGAAAAATTATGGTGCCAGACAAGTGGTTGAATGGAAAGGAGACTTGGTGACTTGCTCTTCTTGTCTGCCACCTTGATTGGCTTCTATCCAAATGAATCAGGGTCAAACATGCTTCCACCATATATGTATTCATCTTGTTCTTGGAAGCTTGTCTAATGTTGGTCCTTCATGCTAGTGTGTTTCATCAAGAAATCAATGGTTGTTAGCTTATCACCATAAGCCCCTTGATATGCATCATGGATTGACTTATTCCCTTCTGCTTCATTGAAAACCCTGTCAAACTGATCCTCTACTTCATCATGGTTTTCTTGAAGAAGGGTGACTGTTGTGATGTCTAAAATGAGATCACAGACTGATTGCTCATCCCATAAAACATCACCTTCTTGTTCAAGGCTCTCTTCTTTAAATCTTTCCTCAAGATGAACAGGGCTCTCCTTTTCTTTCTAAAAAACTAGAGTCTCTAGTTGTTCAAATACATCCTCTTGATCCTCCTCCAACTCAGGTTCCATGGCAAGGTCATCCTCCTCATCAAAGCAACAAGGAAGTTCATCAAACAAGGGAGGAGAGAGCTCATCATGCTTAATTTCCTCTTCATATTGCTAGAAAATCCGCATGTATGCATGACCTGTGTCTTCTCCATTGTTGATGATGTCTTCAAAAGGAGCATCCATGATGATTTCTTCCTCATTGTCCTCCATGAGAGCTTCTTGATCAGCTACAAATTGGATCCTCTCTTCTTCACTTGCCTCTTTTAAAATAGGTTCCTCCTTGATGACTTCAAAAATATCATCTTCATATTCACCAACCTCTTTAAAGGATAAATCTGAAATCTTGCAGCCCCTTTGCATACTTATTTGAGTCCCAATGCTTCCTTCTCCACCCTTAGCCAGCTCATAGCCTCCTTGAAGAAGAGTGTAACCTGCCCTAATGACTTCAAACAAATCATTTAAAACATTATCAATAATCTATCCATGCTCCTCCATGACGTCTTACAAAGTGAGAACAGAGTCAAAGATCATCTCTTCTTCATTGAGGATAGAGGCAAAAACTTGTGACATGTCTTCTTGTTCGCTAAGGGGGGTACCTATGGCGGTCTCCTCCTCATCTGCACTCATGAAGTCTCCCTGATCAGTCATGAACTGAGCATACTCCACTTCACTTGCTTCCTTCATGATGGATTCCTCAACACAAGAGAAACATTCTTCATTTACCAGGTAAGGAGGTGGAACACAAGGATTGTCAAAATCAGGTTGGGAATGGAAAGTAAGAGATCTTTTTGAAAACTTATGAGAAAATGGGGGCAGACCTTGGGCTAAAATCACTTGATTTTCTTCTCTCCACTTGACCAACTTCATCAATATCAAGATTAGCTTGAGGATTGGTAGAAGGGGTGTCTTTTGGTGTAGGCTCCTCTCCAAGGTCTAAAACTTCCATCTCTCTTTCACTAAGCAATCTCACCTTTGCCTCTATTTCCTCAATTTGCTTAGCTAGATTTTCTTGAAAGAGTCTTTCTTGGAGCTCATAAGAATCATCATGGAAATGGGGAGTGCATGAAGGCTACCATGGAGTACAAGAAGCTTCTTCAAGAAGGGTGGGAGGGACTTGATAAGGAATAGCCTCATTTTGTACCTCACACTCTTGAATAATGCCTTTCTCCTCCTTGCTACTCCATGACTCAACTACTTTACTCCAGCTCATGATCTTAGGATTGGAAGTCTCCTTTTGGGGTGATGGGGTTGTGATGTGAGAGGGTAGTGAGGGTTTGGATTCCACTTCCCTTGTTGGCAACATAGACTGCTACATGTGAAAATTTGCCAATTCAATTTGCTTATCAAGATTGGCCTTAAACACAAGATTTACTATTTCAAAACTCTCCTCAACATGATTGGGGAAAGGACTTCGATAAACCTGACTTGGCTCATGAGTAGGGGCTGTGCATGGCTGATATGAAACTTGGGGCAGTAGGTATGCAAGTTGATAGACTTGGTAAGGTTGCCTCTCATGAATACTCAGCTTCTCTTCTAAAAATGCAATTAAACCATTCACATCCAGCATCTCATTTGTAAGCCTTTGCCAATTGGCTCTTTCAATAGGAGTCCATTCACTCTTAACCAGATCTAATGCATTTCTCACTTGATGGATGAAATGATCAGGAATTTATTGGCCACATCCCCTTCTAGTGTCAAGCTCCACTACATACTTTTCATATCCCAATAGTGTTTGTTTGAAGGTGAAAATGGGCTGATTGGAAAAAAGATTAGGTTGAGTAGGAGAAGTAACACATTGAGAAGACTGGGCATAAAACTGATATAGCTCATGAAAGCACTAAGATTGGTCATATTAGACCAAGTAAGGATCAACCCAAGGCTGGTAAGGATCATAGCCAGGCTGGCCAAGGGCTTGCTCAAACTAAGGAGGAAGAGGCAAAGCCCACAATGTTTCACCAACCTGCAAAGGGAAAAACTCATAACCGTATGCATCCTTGTTGCTTGAGGTGATTTCATGAACAACCTAAGCTTGATCAAGGTTATATAAAGGAAAAAAAGGCCCATGCTTCTCAGCAATGAAATTATACATACCAAAGTAATTTCTTGATGGTAGCAGGACTGTTTAACCAGTTGATTCAACTTAGAGTCACCGTTGGTGTTGATGAAAAAGCCTCCAAAGGCTGGTTGGTTGAAGAACACACCAAGATTATTCAACTCTTTAGAATAAAAACTTGTCCCATAATCACCTGATTAAAAGTTAGATGCTGGATTAGTGGTTCATTCTTGTTGTAATAGGATCAACACCAATTCTAAAACTTTTTTGAGCATTAAAATGGATCCCACTAGGCATGCCAAAAACTATTAACGTTGTGGATTGCACCTTTGACAAAAGGTTGAGCTTCTGTCTTCCACATGGCACAATGGAGACTCCTCTCTTGCCTGTGGGTTTGGCAAAATTGAGGGGATAATCTCTAGATAAGGGCTAGCTCAATTTGATGCATCTCTAAGTTATTCCAGTAGTAATGCTAATATATAAAAAGGGGATTGAAAAGAGAGAAGGATACTGAAAACAAAAAAAAAACTAAGATGATAATGCACCAAACAAGTTTGATCTACTCATTTACTCACACTTCAAACTAGAAGAGGACATACATACACATTATCTGATGAAAAGACCAGACTATAGGGAGCTTAACAGGAAGGCTTAATGAAGACACACAAAAAATGAACTTACCACAGGTGCTGTATAAAAACACACTATCTGGTAACCCTCTTCTGTCTCTGCACTCTAGATACAGCTCTTCTTGTTACTTACAGGAATGATGCTTTGTCTATACCAGGTATGTTGGTATCAAGCTTGTGAAAGCATCATGAAAAATGACTGAACACAAGGTTAATACTCAGGCACACTCAGAGATGTATCCAACCAAATAGAGGTAAAAGTGCATTCTATTGATTCAAGGTGAAAATTTTGGCAGGGCTTTGCCTTACAAAAATGAGAGATTCATTTTACAAAATGAGAGATTACAATATCTAGCATAAAAGAGAAAGACTTCTAGCATCCTCTAGAATAAGTAGCCCATGCTACGTTGAATGCCTTGGAAAGAGGAAACTTGCTCATGCTAGTGTCATCCTTCTAGAAACAGCCTGACAGAACCATGTTGTAAATATCATAGGGCTTGACTTTAGTGTTTAAAATGTTATTAAACACTACTGCAGAAGCATGGGTCACTTGATTGTTTTTTTTGACAAGGCTGACCCTCTTTAAGACTTATACGACTGTTTATTGCCAACGCCCTCTTTTGCCACCTAGGTTGTTCTATCTGTTTCTGTACTTGGCTAGGTGCATCTTTTGGAACATTTCAAATGTTGTCGTATGTGTGCGTGGCCATGTTTTGGATTCTCTATTTTTTCCATCTTTTCCTTGTTATTTTTTGTCTCTTTCTTGCAATCTAAACTCTCGGGGCTATCTTCTTAGTTGATGTTTGAGCACCCATCATCAGATGTTTGAACCTCCAATGACTATTTCACCGCCTTGAATTTGATGCCTTCTTGCCTGTCATTACTATGGTCATTTCTTCGGCTTTCCATAATTCCTTTGGGCTTCCTTGTCTTCTTAATTCCTTTGGACAAAATGTCTGAAGGAAATCTTTCTTCAAAGTCCCGGCCCTTTCCTTTGTAAATCCCTTCGGACAAAAGTCTGAAGGAATTCCTTCGGGCTTTTTGTCTGAAGGAATTCTTTGTCTTGGTTATACATGGATTTTCTTCGAACAAAACTCTGAAGAAATCCTTGGTCTCTTTTGCCTTGTATTTTCTCTGAAGGAAAGCTTACCTTTCGGCCTTCTCTTTGATCCTTCCGCAAGTGTTCCTATTGACAATTCTTCCACAGGGCAGATAGTCTCTTGCCGCTCAGAAAAATTGCATCTCCATCCAAGGAAAGAAAGAAATCATTAAGAAGAATACGTTGCTTTTCTTTGGTAAGGGGCCTTTGCTAAAATAAGGGAATTCTAAAGGAATGGTTCACCAAAAGGGTTTTACTTTAGAAAAGAGCCTTCGAAAAAGTGCTAAGAAGAAAAGTCTGCAAGGAAAAAAAACAAAGGAAGTAATTCCTTCAAACTTTTTGTTTGAAGGAATACTTCGAAGAAATTATAAGAGAACACCCACAGGCCAAATAGGGAGAGTCCAAAAGTCCACCCAAATAAGCAAAGAAAATCCAAGGTACCCTTCGAAAGGGTCATTTACAACATTCCCAAAGGGCACATACCCTATGAGAAGGTACATGAATGAATTTGAGACCATTGCAAAAAGTCTGGGTGCCCTAAAACTTTTCTAAAAATGGCATAGACAAGAGCCACTAGCCCTTGCGGAAGGCATTTGGTCGGCAGCAGAACCATTGCAAATTTTTTGAAGGGCATGTTAGGTTGTGGAGCTAAAAGCTTCACTGATGCAGACATGGAGGAGGTTGCAGGAGAGTTGCAGAGTGTCACAGAGACTGGCGTTTGGTCTGGCCAACTGACGTCGGTAGGATTAGACAGGAATGAAACCGACGTCGGTCATGGATCAGCCGGCGTCAGTGACCCCCAGGCAGACAGGGACCGACGTCGGTCGCCTGTGTCGTTCGACTGTGAGCTTATTACGGGCAGTTAGCTAACGAACCAAGTGTTTGCATGATTAGAGCTATTTTTAGACTAAGAGCTATGGATCTAATTATTGTAATTAGATGTCTAATCATTGTTTGGATGAGATCTATATAATAGACTCATGGTTGTATTGGAAAAGTGTTCTAGTTTGAGTTGAGCAAAGTTTGTTCCTTTTGTGTGTGAGGTGAGCAAGGGTGTTCCTCCTAGTTCCACAGCAGTACCTAGGTGGGTACTGGTTTTGGAGAGTCAGCAAGATTCTTCAGGTGTGTAAGATCTTGGTCTCAGGTGCATGGCCTTTATAGGAGATCTACATGGTAAGTAAGATCGTTGATCTGCAGGTGTATGTGTGTGCAAGGTCAAGGTTCACAGGTGTGCAGAACCAGGTTGATTTGCAGGTGTGCAAGATCAGATAGAATAGCAACACAATAGGGAGCAGAATCAGGCAGGATCTACTTGGAGTACAGGTGTGTACTCGGATAGAGCAAAGAGGAAGGCAAGGGAGTTCCTTCCATAAGTATGGTCTGTTGAATTGCAGGTTGTTGCAGGTTCATGGGAGATCTACTTGAAGTACCTTGAGTACTTATGGAGTACGTTGAGTACTTGTGGAGTGCGTGGAGCACTTGTGGTGTAAGTGGAGCACAGGAGGTGAACACCAACTCTGTATTTGAGTTGGGTGTTGGGACCTGAGAGGGAGAGCTTTGAGGAGAAGAATTACTATTCACTTGAGGTGTGGTGAGCCTCTGAAGAGGTGGTGGAGAAGAAGTGGCATCTTCTTTATTGTATTCTTTTCTGTATAAAGTGTTAATACAAGTTGTGTATTGTCTCTCATATCATGTGTTATTCTGAATTTTAGTTACTTGGTGAATCTGGTTAATTTTCGCATATTAAGTTGCTTGGTTTGGTAATCAAATTGTGTGCTTTCGGTTTATTCCCAACACGTGGTATCAGAGCTAAGGTTGCAGGAAGCAGGTTTTGTGTTTGGTTACAGGTCACTCTCAGGGGTTTCTGATCGAGTGGGAGTAGAGCGATGGCAGATCAAAGTAAGCTAAGAATGGAGGAGTTGAAAAGCATAGATGGTCACTCACGGTCCTATGGAAAGAAAGAGCAGGTAAAAGATTATTGTTGGTTGGTAGCAGATCATCATGAAGGAACTGAAGAAGCAGATGTAGCAGGTGTTGTTGCACAGGATGCTCTGGGAGGTTTCTTGGATAAAGTTGAATCTTGGATAAAAGATTCGGTTGCCTCTTTCCATGCAGCCCCAGGTAGAGGAGCTGGTGAGCCTTGCCAAAGAATTGGCAAAGGGGAAGTGAAGCTGAAATTGCAGGCGGCCAATACACAGGTGTTGATGAAGGTCATGCAGGTCCTAGGTTTGGAGATATGGCTAATTTCTTCAGAAAGATTGGGTGATGAGAGATGCATAAGAACTCTCACAGTGGATGCACTTGAATTAGCTGGTGGTAAGAAAATAGGTACTCTTTATCTACTTGTTTATATTACTGATTCTTCTTCTGTTGCAGAGACGTGGCTTCGTAGGCTTGGTCACATGAGCAGGAAGGAGATGCATGTTCTTAAGCAGAAGATGGATATATTTGACAGGCTTAAGAACTGGAAAGCCTTGGTGTACTTGGAGGAGATGGCAGACAGAAACTAGTGGATGGTGCTGGATACTTCTGAGCAGGGCAGTTTGGACATGGGTATTGATTCAAAGGAGCTCGCAGGTTAAAAGTCATCACTCATAGGCGAACACAGGTACCGGCATCGGTCAGGAGGAACCGGCATCGAACAGACAGGTGCCGATGTCGGTCATGTGCAGACCGAAGCCGACGATGTCGAGCAGGGTAAGACCGACATCGGTCATGGGACCGACGTCGGCAGTATGTAAGACCGATGTCGGTCAGGAGGACCGACGTCGGCAGCAGGGACACTGATATCTGAAGGGTCGGTAGTTAGGGACAGACGCATGGGAACTGACGTCGGTCGGATGCAGACTGTGGAGTGACTGAGGTCGGTCACTGTAATGGATTTTGGGTGGATAGCACGCTGTCAAGGAGTCTCAAACACCCATACGGAGGACTGAAGACGTAAGTAGGCCCTCAAATTCATTGTTCCTCTTCTTTATACATGTTGCTGATTGTAGAGCAGGAAGGATCTAGGAAACAGGTGTGAGCTTGGCATGGATGAGGATGTGATTCCTTGGAGGAGAACCAAACAGGTGTTTTTGGTAGGGTTGCCAGCGAAAGAAAGCACAGAGACGAATGGATACCTTAGTTGAAGAATAGAGTGAACAGATACGTGAGACGGAAGACCAGGTATATGGCCTTGTGGAGCTACAGGACAGTGGTACAGGTTTTGACAGGTGGAGGACGAAGCATGGCTTCAGTCAATGTCAGGGTAACTACTTTGGTTTGCCTTACCAGGTGGATGATGAGTCATGACATCATTCTATTGCTGTATGTGGATAGTATGCTAGCTAGCAGGGGTGTACATACAGGGTTTTGCTGAGCTAAGGGTAAGATTAGTTCAGTGGCATGTCAGGAGGAGTTTGGAGTAGCGAAATTCTTTGACATGGGAGACATGGAGATCACAGGTTGATTTTGTCTCGAGTGGGAGCTGATGTGAATCAGGTGTTGGCGAGGTTCAGGATGCAGAGCCGGAGCACACTAAGGGATGGACAGGTACAGTGTCTGAAATCACATGAGGTCTAGTATAGACTTGAGTATTCCCATGCAGTGGGAGCTGTCAGAGAGTTAGGAGCCAATTTGGGGAAGTGGATTCTCAGGTATTTGAGAGGGACCAGCAATAGGGATTCATGCTATGCAGGGTCAGGACTTCACTACATGTATTTGTAGGTTCGGATGTGGCAGGGTACTCGGATGACAGGAGGTACACTACGGGATGTGTGGTGGGTTGTCTTCAGGATTGATCTTGAAGAGGGATACAAACCAGGAAATAGATTAGATGGAGTACAGGTACAGGTATAGTGCATCTGTTTATCTCCAAGTGGGAGATTGTTAGGTTGTGGAGCTAAAAGCTTCACTGATGCAGACATGGAGGAGGTTGCAGGAGAGTTGCAGAGTGTCACAGAGACTGGTGTTTGGTCTGGCCAATCGACGTCGGCAGAATTAGACAGGAATGCAATCGATGTCGGTCATGGATCGGCTGGCGTCGGTGACCCCCAGGCAGACAGGGACCGACGTCGGTCGCCTGTGTGGTTTGATTGCAAGCTTATTATGGGCAGTTAGCTAATGAACCAAGTGTTTGCATGATTAGAGCTATTTTTAGACTGAGAGCTGCGGATCTAATTATTGTAATTAGATGTCTAATCATTGTTTGGATGAGATCTATATAATAGACTCATGGTTGTATTGGAAAAGTGTTCTAGTTTGAGTTGAGCAAAGTTTGTTCCTTCTGTGTGTGAGGTGAGCAAGGGTGTTCCTCCTAGTTCCACAGCATTACCTAGGTGGGTGCTGGTTTTGGAGAGTCAGCAAGATTCTTCAGGTGTGTAGGATCTTGGTCTCAGGTGCATGGCCTTTATAGGAGATCTACATGGTAAGTAAGATCGTTGATCTGCAGGTGTATGTGTGTGCAAGGTCAAGGTTCACAGGTGTGCAGAACTAGGTTGATTTGCAGGTGTGCAAGATCAGATAGGACAGCAACACAATAGGGAGCAGAATCAGGCAGGATCTACTTGGAGTACAGGTGTGTACTCGGATAGAGCAAAGAGAAAGGCAAGGGAGTTCCTTCCATAAGTATGGTCTGTTGAATTGCAGGTTGTTGCAGGTTCATGGGAGATCTACTTGAAGTACCTTGAGTACTTATGGAGTACGTTGAGTACTTGTGGAGTGTGTGGAGCACTTGTGGTGTGCGTGGAGCACAGGAGGTGAACACCAACTCTATATTTGAGTTGGGTGTTGGGACCTGAGAGGGAGAGCTTTGAGGAGAAGAATTACTGTTCACTTGAGGTGTGGCGAGCTTCTGAAGAGGTGGTGGAGAAGAAGTGGCATCTTCTTTATTGTATTCTTTTCTGTATAAAGTGTTAATATAAGTTGTGTATTGTCTCTCATATCATGTGTTATTTTGAATTCTAGTTACTTGGTGAATCTGGTTAATTTCCGCATATTAAGTTGCTTGGTTTGGTAATCAAATTGTGTGCTTCCGGTTTATTCCCAACAGGGCACATTTCGAAGGCACTCAGTTGAAAAGCAAAAGGGGAAAGGAAACCTTCAGACTTTTTGTCCAAAGGAATTCCTTCAGACAAAAAGTTTGAAGACATTTGGAAGACATAGGAAAGAAGACTAAAGACAAAATACCGATGAAAAAATACAAAGACAAAGCAGAAGGAAACCTTCAGACTTTTTGTTTGAAGGAATTCATTCGGATAAAATTTTTGAAGGAATTCAGAGAAAGGGCCACGAAAAAAACCTGAAGAAATGCGAAGCCAATAAAGAGAAAGAAAACCCAACTATGAAAAGGAGCCCGAGAAAAGGAATGTATTCCTTCAGAAAAAAAGTCTGAAGAAATTCCTTCAGACTTTTTGTTCGAAGGAATACTTCGGAGGATAAAGCTAAAGGAAAGAAAGCCGCAATAAATATATGCAAAGAAGAGGTTCTGAAGGAAATAAGAAGACTAAGGGTGATGTCCTGCAAGACGTCATATTTTTACCATGGGAAGTAACCATTGAAACAAAGGTAAAGCTAGAATTTTGAATGAATTAAAATCATGAGAGTTTGACCTCATATTAAGTGATGGGAAGTTAAGAAAAATCCAAATGGGAAAAAATATAGACAAATACATCTGAATATAGAATCTTGCCAGAAATAGACATGAACAGGCAGACTAGAGCATGATAAAATACATGCAAATAGGGGCTATCTTCGAACATCATTTGAAGCTTTAGTTAACTGGTTATTAAAGTCCCACTCATCTCCAGATCATTTCACGCATCTAAGGGTCCAACTCAGCTTCAACTAGAGTTCTAAATTTGAATGTCGAGTTGGTTGTTCTAGATTTAGAGTTGACTAATTGTTAAATGCTACATCCACTAGGAGCTTTCCATGTGAAGGAGAATGATCTCTTCGACCAACTCAACTGCCAAATAGTCAACTCAACTTACCAAATGACCAACTCAACCTTTCCAACATTTTAATTCGGCATCAAGTAGCACACGTAGAGTTCTAAAATTAACATTGGTGTGGATTTCCATGTAAAGAGAGGTGGGTAGTTCATAATAAAGACAAGTTCACTTCTTCAAGTGCAAGAAGCTTCATGCAAAGACAAAAGAAAACATATTTTATTGAAAGGCCAAGTAAGCCTTGAATTAATCGAAGTGAATCCTTCTCTTCAAATTTTCTACGCCAATCTTTGGCCTCTTATAATTTTCTATAAAATGGCTTTTAGTATTGATTCAAAACAATCCAATATCTCTCTTGGTTAGTGCAGACTCTGCCATTGGTGAGTTGTGTAACCTCTTCGATCAATAGAAGGACTATACTTTCAGATTTCAAGCATTGGCATAGTGTATATTTCATTCAGCAATTTGCATAAGTGGTAGATTTCTCTCCCTTCCCAAATTCTGGTTCATACCTAGTTGCTAGATTATCCTTTTGCAGGTCATGTTAAAGTGTTCTTTATGTCTTTTGCTAAATCTATAAGTGGATTTTAGGTGACTGCAAAGTGTCTTTTATCAGACCTCTCTTCATCATTTTCCCTTAGGTTTTGGTCATTGGATCGAACCTCTTCATGAAATATTTTTACATAAGTGATTGATTGAAATCTAAGGTCTTCCTTTTCCCTTTTTTGTTCAGTGTTCAAGGTTCCAAGTTGAGTGGATCAAAATTCTGGTGTATCACCCCCTTTTAGGTAGGATTTCCCCTTTAATTTTTCCTTCTCCCTTTTCCACAGTAGTCTACAGCATAGAGTAGAGATCCTCATTGATACATCATACACGAACTAGCCTTGTCTGGAGGTTCTTCTCACCCTTGAGGCATCCACCCTCGTGAGAAGATCCCATTGTTTTAGATGGATAAAGGACTGGTCATTTTGTGCATGTCTTCAAATTAGGGCATAGCTCCATGTTGACAATAGTTCCCTACCCTCGAAAAGGGTACTTAGGCCCCAAGATGTTCTTTGGAACCTGCTTGAACAGCCCCATTTGGCACCTTCCTGCCCTCCACAAGGGTACTTGCCCTTCAGAGTGTTTATAAAAGCCTTTCATTTCTTTAAAATTGACCCATTCCTTTTCAATAAAATGCATGCTTGAGGTAATTTTATGAAGTGAAACAAACCTCAGATCAACTTGAAAGCTACAGGATTCAAATCACTCGGCGCTTTTGTAGAACAGGCCTTCAATAAAGGGAAAAATGATAATTGTAGCAAGGTGAAAACATCAAAGACTGGGACAGTAAGGAAAGAAAAGGGAGACTGATTTTTTCCCTGTGGGACCAAAAATGGTCAACAATTCTCATCTTGATATGAGGGATATGAAGGGACAAAAGTTGCATTTTCAAAAAATAGAGGATTGAAATACATACCAACTGATGTTTTTAGGTATTTGGATTGCTCAAACCAATAGTATATAATTTTAAGTCACTAGATACTGAGTACTTGAGCAATGTTTTTTTTGTGAATTTCTAAAACCAACATCAATTTTTAGCAATTTTCTGTGCTATTGTTCCACCGGGCATGCCAGAAACTGTTATCACTCAAAAGTGCACCTTATTGAGAATGTGTTCCTATTTTCACTTATGTTGATACAAAATAAACTCTCCAAGGTGTGAGACCTTATAATTGGATGGAATATTTAGATGAAATGTCGGTTCCCTTTGGTACACACACCTACTTCTATCTAAACTATCTAATTCTGTGTTTTCTTGACTAGGAAAATGGTAGAAGCCAACTATGTTAAAGCTAAAAATGGAAGTGAAAAATACAAATTGGGCCGATGCACCAATAATAAAGTCAATTATGCATATACTTTATATACTTTGGAATCCAATTAACTTGCACACATTCACTTCATCTTCATACAATGACTCTTGCATAAGTATTTCACACATAGGTCTTGATAAACACTTACACTAGCTTGAGAGAAATGAATAATGATTGAATTCACTTTCAGATTAGGTAGAAATCGGATTTAGACACTTTATATGACCTGAAAGAATTATATTTTTTTTCATAAATGTGAGATATTCAAATATAAATATAGGAAAAATAATCATTCGCTAAGTTTTATCAATGAATTAAGAACACACTTCATGAACAACTTGAAAATGGATAAAAAAATCAACTATTTATTGTTTCAAAGGTGAGGTAGTACAAAATTTTGATAGAGTTTTAGTAATTCAAAAGCATAATCTCCTCATAATAATTCAAAAATTAATATACATATAGAAAAAAAAATAGAGAGAGAAGACAAGAAGTTCCAGATGAGTCCACATGCAAATCTTAGTTCACTCCTGTTTCAACTGAAAATTAAACCCCACTTTCAACTTTTCTTTTAATTCCACCTAAAATATAACATAGCATTTGATTTTACACATTATTTCATGGAATATGGCTTGGTAGGAGAGATGGAGGCTATTCTTGCACGTTTGAAAAGTCAAAGGGCTCTTCATGCATCTTGAATTTTGAGTTAACTTGATGTGATCTTGCATGCAACTTTTGATCTTCTTTATTTAACTCTTTTTGGTCTTTAGTTAATTTATCTTGTTATTTAATGCATCTTAAATTTATAATTCAATTACCTTCACTTGCATCTTAGAGTTTGACTTGAGCATTTACACTTGCAACTTGGAGTTTGTCTTAAGTTATCTCACTTGCAACTTGCATGCAACTTGACTTTTTGACTTTTTTAAATTTAGCCCAAAGGGGGGCGTAGTAAGAGAGAGATTGCATGATGTTATAATGAGTATTTTGCATGAAAATAAGACCTCAAATATTTATCAAAATTTTAACTCAACTTCTCCACTTTTGCATGTTTTGAATTCCATTTTTTTAAGGCTAATTGAAGATTTTTGTTGTTGACTTGACCTTTTCTAAATTTAGTCAAAAGAGGGGTGATATGTATTTTGAAATTTTATCTTTCCTTAGGTAAAATAAGGACATAAAATAGTTTTAAAACATTCAAGAACATCAAAACAGACTTTCATGTCAAATTTCACAAGATATCAATCAATAAAACTCAAAATATGCACTTTTTGGTATTAACTAGCTTGCACAATTTCATTTCTGAATGCATGTAGGTCTGCATTTTGTCATTTTATTGAGTTTTATAAGGCATAAAGACCTAATTATTTTTTTAATGGGACCAATAATAACCCCATTTAGTATTTCAACCATTTTATGTGTTCAAACAATCTCTTAAACCTCTCAAAAATTGCTTTTTATGTCTGTCTCTCTTGCTTGCTTAAAACTCTGATGCTTGTACCTTTTTATTTCTCTATTATTTGCCCTAAAATTTTGATTGAGGAAGATTTATAAAGGTATTATATCCCTATAATATCTCACACCACCTTTATTTTTCAAAAAAAGTCTTAAAAATACAAACATACTGCTTAAAACTGAGCAAATGAGGGTTTAAAAAGGGTTTTAAAGCACAACCTATTCTTCTTAACAATTGTTTATAAAGTTAATCCACTATAACCTGAAACCAATGCATGTAATATTAATGAATAGGGTTCCAAAACTTCCCCTAAGACCATTTGAACCAACTCCTCTTCACCTTCATGTTGAAAATTGTATTCACTAGCATGCAAAATAGCTAGTTAGAGAAATAAAAAAACCTGTGTCAAAATTTGGACTTGTGAGTAGTTCCTGAATATGATTTTGGCTTGATTTATTTTGTATGATGTTCTTAAGACCTTTTTGGACCTTTAATCCATGAATGGATTCTTTTTGAAAACCTGCACATAAGTAACTTTGACCAATGGTGGCAAAATTATCAACAGTAACCTCAGGATATGTTTGTCATTGCATTTAATGACACAATCTTCAAGGAAGTGGCTGCTCATGAGGTCTACTCATTAATTTATATGTTTATTATATATAATCAAATAATTATTGCAGAGGAAGATAAGTTGAAGACAACATCATTGAGAATGGTATCTATCCATACAACTGGATGTCATTCAAGTTATGTAATGGTTAGCGACATTCCAAATATTATGATTGACATCATTGTTGACGCTATGGATTGCACCCTTGATATAAAGTTGAGCTTCTATCTTCCACATGGCATAATGGAGACTCCTTTCTTGCTTGTGGGTTTGGTAAAATTGAGAGGAGAATCTCTAGATAAGGGCTAGCTCCCTTTGATGCATCTCTGAGTTATTCTAATACAATTGCATATATATATATATATATATATATATATATATAATGGGTGGGGTTGAAAAGAGAGAAGGATGCTAAAAATATAAATTAACCTAAGACGGTGATGCACCAAACAAGTTCAATCTACTCATTTACTCACACTTTAAACCATAAGAGCACATACATACACTTTATCTGATGAAAAGACTAGACTGTAGGGAGCTTAATAGGAAGGCTTAATGAAGACACACATAAATTGAACTTACCACAAGTGCTGTAGGAAAACACACTTTTTGGTAACCTTCTTTTGTCTCTGTGCTCTAGATACATCTCTTCTTGTTACCTACAGGGATGGCACTTTGTCTATACCAGGTGTGTTGGTATCAATCTTGTGAAACCATCATGGAAAAATGACTGAACACAAGATTAATACTTAGGCACACTCAGAGATATATCCAACCAAATAAAGGTAAAAAATGCTTTCTATTGATTCAAGGTGAAATTTGGTAGGGCTACGGCATACAAAAATGAGAGATCCTTTTAAAAAATGAGAGATTACAATATATAGCCTTTAGGAAAAGACTTTGGCACTTTCTAGAAAATAAATGACCCATGTTGCATTAAAAGCCTTGGGAAGAGAAAGTCACTGATGCTGATATCATCCTTCTAGAAATAGCCTAATAGAACCATACTTTGTAGTCGCCAGTCTTGACTTTAGCACTTAAAATGTATTAAATGCTATTTGTGAAAACATGGGCTGCCTGATTGTTTTAATGACAAGGCCACCCCTCTTTAAGACTTATGTGATTGTCTACTCATTAATGAAAAATGAGTAAAATAGGCTTTATCATTCACTATTTGCACTCTTTGATGACCACTTGGCGGATACTATTTCAACCGCTAGAATAAATCCTCTGCCGACGCTTTCCTTTTGCCACCTAGGTTGTTCCTATCTTTGTTATTTTTTGTCTCTTCCTAGATTTGTCTTTTCCTAGCTTTGTGAGCACTCAGGGATATCTTCTCAGTGGGTCACTGAGTTCACTTGCATCTTGTCCTTAAGAATTTCAAAATCAAAGCTATTTCACCACCTTAAATTTGATGTTCGTACACCCATCACTAGGTGTTTGAACCTCCAACGGCTAGTTCGCCATGCTAGAATTTGATGTCTGTAGGCCCGTCACCCCTTTCCTTCAGCTTTCTTTCCTTCAGCTTCACCTTCCTTTGGCTTCACCTTTCAGAGTATTCTTTTGGAATTACTCGTTGAACCCTCCCGAAGGGAAGGTGTCCCTTCGGGGCTTAGAGAAAGGTCCCTTCATGATCACTGAGAGTCCCCTGCAAGGGAACTTGCCCTTCAGGGTCCTTCGGGCTCCCTTGGTTCTCAAATCCTTTAGACAAAATGTCTGAAGGAAATATTTCCTTCATGTTTTTTCCTACTTGTTTCTTTTGGTCAGTGCTTTCTCTTTAGGCAAATTTTTTCGGACAAAAGTCTGAAGGAATTCTTTCAAAAAATTTGTCTGAAAGATTTGCCTTGTGAATTTTGCCATGGAATTTTCCTTCCGAAAGGACAGTCTTTTGTTTGGCCCCTTGCTTTGTGAATTTCTTCAGAAAAAATGTCTGAAGGAATTCCTTTAGATATTTTTCCCGAAGAAATTCAACCTTTGTTTTTTTCCTAACTTTTGCCTTGTCTTTAATTAAGGGCAAGTCCCTTTTGGGCCTTTTGACCAGCTGCCCTCTGCAAGGGTAAATCAAGTCCAAAGTTACCCTTTGGAGCCTTTACAATGGTCCACTATGCTCATCCCCTGCCCTCCGCAAGGGCTACTTAACCTTCAAGATTTTGAAAATAATCCTTTGGCCTTTTGAACCTGGTCCATTTTGCCAATAAAAAGCCTTCTAAAGTGGTTTTAGTTGCTCAGTCAGAGCTTAGAACACATCATCGAGCTCCTTGGATGTTTGAAACACAAACTTGCACTCAACTTTGGAACTCTCATGAAACTAACACCTTTTAAAAACTCATGTATAATCACTCCTTCCAACTCTGCCTTTACCTTCCGTACCAAGTGCTTGAAGTTGAGCCCTTTTATATGCCAAGAGGAGAAAATGAGTTGCAGAAGCATATTTTGCATTATCCTTCATGTCTAGGCATGGAAATGGCAAGAACCAAAAAGGGAGACCAATTTTTGCTCACAGGAACAAAAATGGTCAACAATCATCAAGAAGATGAAGACATGGAACTTTAAGGTGTACCTTTACCACAAGTTGATTTACAAGGTAGAGAAGACACACCTCAGAGCCTTGTAGGAATGCATGAATTTATGCCTCCAAGATAAACTTGCTTTGAACTAAAAGAATTTTTTTTTTATGGTTCGATCTGGGAAATTATTAGGACATACTATATGTTGAATCGGGTTGAAGTAGGATTGAGATAAAATTGGTGTGGTAGATTGAATAGAAGTTCCATAGGGCAAGGAAGTGATCCGATCATTCCTAGGACACACTAGGTATTACTAGAGGTTTATTAATAATTTTGTGCAAGTCTCATACCCATTGGATTTTTTAACAAGGAAAGGAATTCCATTCATTTGAAAAGATGAATAACAAAATGCTTTCAAAGAGTTAAAACTATGACTTATAAGTGTACCTATCTTGGCATACCTAAATTAGGGTGAAGAATTTCACAATGCATTGGTATAGGTGGGTGATCATAATCTTGACTACTTGGCATACTTCATGAGCATATATATATTTGAATGATCCTTGTTTTTGACCAGAGCTACGAATTGGTCTGAGACACATATGGAGGCCTAAATCCCTAGATGATTACCATATCAACAACCAACAGGGCTTGAATACACCACATATGGCCACAATTAGCCTCATGATTACCATATATATAATCAACAGGCTTCAAATACAATAGAAACAACCAAAACTTGCCTCACATGCCCAACGAGATTTGAACTTGGGTGGGGCTGGAAACAACAAACCCACTTTACCAACTCACCCGCATCTCATCATCAATACTTCGTGAGCATATTGATGTCCAAGGAAGAGATAAATTATAGCACAAATGAGAGAGGCACTTGGCATGGTGTATATTGTCCAAAAGTTTAGGCATTAAGTCCTAGCAAATCTTTTTGTTTTCTATGTTGATCGTCAATCATTCATGTACCTGGTGAACAAGCCAACAATTCAAGAAAGAGTGAGTAGATGATTGTTTCTACTCCAAGAGTGTATATTCAAGATAATTGTAAGGCTAGGAAAGCATTACTTAATTTTAGATCAATTATTGAGAATAAGGCTGGGTGAGCCATTCAATGAGGCGTCAAATGAGTTTTCAGGGTACTAGACGAGTTTCTAGACATTCAAACTATTTAATGGTTGAAGGGAAATAAAGTTGATAAAATTCAAAATGATGTGGATCGAATAATTATGAATACATGTGGTAAATGAGAATAAAACAATTGTTGTAGAGAATCTTCACTGCAAGGTAGTTAGAGACTTAGTAACTGCATTCGTTGAACTTAATCGAAGAAGTTCAAAATTTGCCGAACTAGAAGAAAATACTTAATATTCATTTTAAATTTATCTTGACATTTGCCAAAATTTCAAAAATTAATTTAATCAAAAAAATCATTTAAAATTGTCTAAAATCGTTTGAAATTCATGGAAATTCACCTTTTTAGGTTTTTTTTTGCAATTTTCTTCATTAGTCATTGCATTTCACTATTAGTGATTACTTAGTGATTTTTTTGGTTGTCGTTAGCTCTCGAACCTACAATAAACTTGAAACTTAGTGATTAGTGCATCCATTGTTTACTCTTGAAAGTCATCTTTCATCTTGCTGTCAAAATCACATGAAACTCACACAAAAACCTTCACGCTTCATTGTTTTTAACTTTGTAGACTTGTTGTCACATCATTGGCCAGAAATATCTTGTGTTAAGGTGTGGAAGAGTTTGATATAGAGTATAGGAGTGCCTCTTTGGAAAATGTGCAAAGGAAAGATGAAGTAAAGAATGTTGTGAATTTGAGAGGGATCTCTTTTTATGCGTCATATAAAAACATAGGCAATTGTGTTGGTTCTGCTGAGGAATTAGCAGAGGACAAATTCAGGACAATTGAGGTTATCTCTAATGAAGATGAATTTGTAGATAACACTGTGTACAACGTCACATTGCCATGCAAAAATGGAACCCTGCAAAAGAGTGTATTTGCTACATTAGTAGATTGTGTTACCTCAAGAGGTACTGACCATATGTTACTATTTGACTCAACGACATTTAGCCACAAGGAAAATGACAGCTATGAAGTTGTTGATACAGGGATAAAATTTCACTCAGTGATGTAAGATTACATAAAAAGTTAGAGTTCTGCTCCAAGGTTGAGAATAGAATTATTGAAATTTGATGTTGTTTGAATGGTGGATTGGTATATTTTAAAAAATAAGTATATTTCTATTAGCCGAATTTAATCTCAATATTTTTAGTTCCAATTTTTTTTTTGATTTTTTTCTTCAATGAATTCGAATGCGGTGACTTAGGTTAGAGATGTGGTAAATGTTGACCAATTTTTTGTCCTGCAAGCCAAAATTGGGCACCCTCTCTTTTTTCTTTGAAAAAGTCATCCAATCCATGTTTTGGTTAGATCATCCTTCTACTACCTTGTGCAAAATGTTCTCTGCCAGACCTTTCTCATGAAAGAGCTAGGTGTTTCCCTCATTCTACTTTGCCAAGTGCAAATTGGGTTTGTGCAGGTGCATTACTTGTCCACTTTTATAAGTAGAATCAATTGAAGAACCCGAAATGGTCTAAGCAGTTCACAAAAGGCAATGGATTTCCTTCAAAGGGCATTTTGACGGCTTGAAGGATGTTGCAAAAAGCCCAAAGGGTAAGTGTCTTTCTGGAGGGCAGTTGAGAAAAGAAAGAGGACTTCTTCACTTTTTCGAAGGATGTTTGCAAAAATTTTGAAGGGTATGTGCCCTTGCAGAGGGCAACTTGGTCGGTGGCAGGACCAAATCAAAAATTCTGAAGGGGTATTTCAAGGCATGAAGTGCCATTGTGGAGGGCACCTTGAGAAAGTGAAAAACAAAGATAAAAGGCCAGAGGGGCACGTGCCCTTCGGGAAAAGAAGCAATCAAAAGAAAGAATTCCTTTGGAAATTTTGTCCGAATGAAAGTGTGACAAAAAGCTTGAAAAAAAGAAGGCCCGATAAGTCAAGACAAGCCAAGAAAAAGCCAAGGCAAAGGAGAAGGCAAGGAAGAGACAAAACATGAGCAAAGTAAAGAGCAAAAAAAGACAAAGCGTAGAACAATTCTAGTAGTCGACAAGGTCAAAAGACAGAATCAATGACCACTCAGACCAAGACAAGTGGCATAGACAACTCATTAAGGAGAATTAATACATTTGGTGAAATATATCTACTGAAAACCAATAAAATAGATTGGTTTTTGAACTATAGAGGAGAGCAGCCTGTGTTTTCATGCTTCACCATTAATGCACAGCTAGTTGTGCCTAGCATTGAAGAGAGCACGGTCTAGCGACAACAACTTGGGGATGGCTTTATCAATTGCTAAAAGGAGTATCTTATGCTTTTGTAGGCCCAAGACAACAAGGGTGGTGACTTGGACATCTACAACATAGCTCTCCCATATGCAGTTGGAAGAATATGGCAACATGGTCTTTTGGTCTCTACAGAAGTGTTTAACTCAGCATGGGTTTCCATTCCTTGATTTTCAGCTATCTTGTTTTCAGTTCTCTATATATTTGTAACTTCTCATTTAAGAAAAAATATCTCAGCTTGTATGGCAAACCCTTGAAGGAATTTACTTTGAATCAGAAGACGCATATTTACCTCCATTTGAGCTTTCACTTTTGCATGTGTCTATGGTTTTATCTTGTGTTAAGTCATTTTCTTTTCATGCTTTCATAAGTTTATTCCAACATATCTAGTGTATTGTGAGTTCTTCTCTTACAGATCAACAACAAGTGTTCAGCTCAGAGTATAGGTGCATGTGAACAGGTTGTTCATAGTGTGTCTTAGAACACCTCTAGTAGTTCTTCCTCCCTGTATCTCCATAGGATCCCCTATTGAAACACTGATGCAAAAAAGGCTCATTTGAATGAAGTGTATGCTTGCTTGTCTTTGGTGTAAAGTGTATGTCAAAGATGAGTAGACAAACCATTTGGGTGCATCACTACTTTAGTTTAGGTTCTAATTTTAGTATTTCTCTCCCTTTTCATTCCCCCATTGTTAATAGTAGAAAATCCAAGGCCTCGCTAGCCCCTAATCTAGTGATTCATCCCTCACGTTTGCAACCCACAGCAAGAGAAATGTCTCCATTATGCTGTGTGGAGGAAGAGAGTTGAGCCTCCCTTCAGAGGATGCAATCCACTGTATCAATAGTAAATAGTTCCAAGTTAAATTTATACAAGGTATGAAATGACCCTAACACCAATACCAACATAGGTGCAAGATTGCGGAGTTATGGAATTGGAAGACCAAGAGAACACTCTTCAGTCTGTTGGTTATCCCGGTGATTCTCTACGAGTGTGAAATTTGGGGCAGCAGTATGTCAGATCAGAAATGGAAACAGATAGAGAGAATCTAGAAACACTTCATCATAAGCACTCTCAAAGTCAAGAACTCAGTGTTGTATGAGATCCTACTTGCTGAAACGGGGTCCTTCCCTCTAGAGGCATCGACGATTATATGGTTACTAAGCTACCTCAAGAAGATTCAAAACATGAAGAAGCACAGGTGGCCTAGAATAATTATGGAGGAAGAGCTAACTAGAAGAAAGAACACTTGGAGGAATCAAAATGACAAATGGGTAAAGAGGTGGGATATTAGAATGCAGGAGTGCCCAAATACTAATGAAGAAATTAAAAAAATATGTGAGAAGAAAATTCAAGTGCATCATGTGGACAAAACAAATGGGCCATAAAAATGAATACTACCTCAAAGAATTCAAACCCACAGGGGATTTTGAAGAAAAAGCCTATATAGGAGTAGACATTAAGTGGAAAGTGAAAATGTTGATTGCCCAACTTAGGATGAGCTCTCATCATCTTAGGTGTGAAATGGGTAGATGGCTAACTCCCAAAGAGGATTGGGAGGAGAGAATATGCCTCTTTTGCAACAAAGGCGTGGTGGAGATAGAACGACACTTCCTCTTGGAGTGTGAGGCATATAAAGACATCTAATACAGTTATGGTGAAACTTTTAAAATCGCCAACCTTGACACCCTGTTTGAAGCAACAAGGCTGGGTAATACGGTGAACCTCATGATCAAACTTCACAATAGAAGGGAAGATCTCAAGAAGGAAGTTTAGGGAACTTAGGGAACATTTTGTGGCTGAGGTCCCATTTTGAAGGGGATGTGTGCGAATGATGGGTCCCATAGGCTGTTGCAGTCTCATGGACGTTATTAAAATCTTTCATTTCATTTCATTCAACATGAAGGAAATTGAAAAAGAAAAGATTGAAGTGGATGAGACAAGCTAAAGGTTGCACTAAAGTTTACAAGTATTATTCATGGAGCAAGTACAAGGAGATGTTAATAAGGAACTGAGGGTGCCATCTATCATAACAAGGTGCAGTCCTAGAAAATTTTCAAGTGTGGAAGGGAAAAGGGAAGCAAGTAGAAGAAGATAGAAGTGATTCCAAGAAGATTGGAGATACATCTAATTTTAGACTTTCTAAAAATACACACACACCACCACAATTTTAAAAATATAAGGTGGTTCTATGTGGAGGAAAGTGAGAAATTGAATAGCCAACATTTGTGATTAGTTTTTAATGGTCTTGTCCCATGCTAATTTTGATTTTTTTTTGAGGAAATAATGAATTGAGAATTAAAAATTCTTGGAAAATATGAGAGATTTTTAAATGTTTAGTAGCCTTTAAAATGGTAATGGCCCTAAGAGGGGTTTATGAAATTGAAGACGAGATATTGAGATCACCTTGTTGTTCCTGCCAATGTTTACCAAAAAAAATATTTATACTAAAATTCCCCTGTTAGCATCAAAGTTAAAAAACCAAAATAATGAAAATTAAAATAAGTTAAATTAAAAGCATGTGCAAGTTTGAAAGAAGCAAGTCTGACAAGTCGGTGAAGAATTCATGATGGAAAGTAAAGATGAAGGCACATTGGTTGAAGCACAAAAATGAGGTCGCTTATCAAAGAAAAATTATTTTATCCCAAACACTTGGAGGGGGATTCTCCTAGACTCCTTCCTATCAAATTTCCCCTTGTAGTTTTTACCTCGCCTCTTCCCCGTCCTAGAACATCCCACACCCAATCCCAATTTGTGCATAGTGGTGAAATATTTGGCATGAAGACAAATATGTCTCTTTTACAACTGTGAAGGGGACGAAGTCCCTCCTCTATTCTAAGGGGAGGATCTCTTTATTGGAAACAAAGAAAACCAAAATAAACCTTTTTACAAGATTTACTGGTAGAATATGATATTGAGTTTTATTACTTTCCACCTTTAAAAGAAAAATGAAAAAGAAAGAAGATGAAGAGTCACACATGGACAAGCAAACACAAACTTTATCCTATGCATGACAAGAAATATTATAAATGTAGTTTGATAGTATGACAATGAAACAAGTACTGATTGAGAGTTGAGAGATATGCATTAAATGTAAGAATTTCCTTTGCATTCTCAATGGAAGAGTGAAATTAAAGTTTCATTATCCTTCCTTTCAAGCAAAATTACAATGAGAATCAAACAACCCTTGAATAACTCTTCTTTGATTAATTTTATGAATTTCTCTTTTATCTCGCCTATTGGGTATCGTCTTGAACCATCTTTTGATCAAATTACAATGTAAGCTCCCTACATTCGAGTAGGGCTCAAACATCTTCTCCCCTCTAATATTTGATTGCTTATTAAGATCTTCTATCGCTTTATTTAGCACTTCCATATTTTGCATAATGCTCTCCAACCAATCATATGAGAGATCATTTTCTCTATTATCAAAATTTCCTTCATTGACCAAATCCTCAACATCCATGGTTGACATCTCCTCGATATGCCCTTTCATGCTCTCCCATAGAGTGGGCTTGTTTTGGTGACATTTTATTTGTTGACTTATTTTATTTTACTTTGACTCAATTTTCTCACACAATTTTTCCATCTCTTCGATGTATTTCAATCCATCCAATAGAAATTGTTCTACTCAACCCTAAGAGTTTTTCCATAGTTATTATATTGGCTTATAGTTGAGATGGCCTCTTTACTAATCCTAGGTACTTGAGTTGGAACATCTACTTGGGAAGCTGCTAGAGAGTTTACATGATTAAAAAGGTAATTCACATATCTTGTGAGCTGTTGGACTTGGTCTTTCAACTACTCTTAGGTCAGCTCATCCTACTTAGACCTTTTGATCATTCTCTTAGTAGATTCTCAGAGGTTGTGTATGTCACTCTCTCAAGTGGCTATACCCAAAGGAATTCTTTTCAGGTTAGAATCTGACATGGTCATCTCTTCCTCATTATTTTCCTCATTCAGCTCGGCAATTTCTACAAACTGGGATATGGAGGAATTAGACACCAACCTAGAAGTGGTCTTGGCCTTCTTTTGGGGAGGAGTGAATAGAAGGTTAACTACAACATCGAAGTCGGGCAGCTATATATCCACCACTTTATTCTTTATTCTGAGCCATGGTTGCATCCACTGAAAGGTAGTGCAACTCGAGCTAACCATCTATGTACCTATGTTAATTGAAGTGGATGGTGGTGTAGGTTGTCTTGGTAGGTTTGAATGTGGTAAAATTAGAATTTGAGGAGAAGCTGAAAGAAGACATAGGTGCCTATGGTACAAAAATTGAAGTGACTCTTGTGGCTATTGGCTGATCCAATCCTTGATTGGAGGTGATATATTATTGTGTGGTTTTATCAATTAGCAAAAAGGTATCACCTCTTGGGGAAGAGGATGACTGCAATTGTACTAATTTCTTGGCTTGCAACTTTTTCATTGTAGAAGGGGCTTTGCCACAAGTCTTACTCAGCTGCTTTGACTGATTTAGATCCTTTCCACCTCCATCTTCTCTTACTGCTATTATTGGGTGGGATATAGTGTGAAAGCTGCCAGTTGCTTTGAAGACTGATATAGAAGTTTGTTTTTGTAGGGTTGTGGTTCTTGTTAGGATTGTGGAGCTAAAAGCTTCACTGATGCAAACAGGAGAGGAGGTTGCTGAAGGTTGCTGAGTTGCAGAGAAGTTGGGGTCGGTCTGATCAGCTGACGTCGGCGGGAGAGCATAGAGAAGCAATCGACGTCGGTCATATATCAGCCGACGTCGGTCACCTCCAGGCAGACAGGGACCGACGTCGGTCGCCTGTGTGGTTCGACTGCGAGCTAATTACGGGCAGTTAGCTAATGAACCAAGTGTTTGCATGATCAGGGCTAATTATAGACTGAGAGTTACGGATCTAATTATTGTAATTAGATGTCTAATTATTTTTTGGATGAGATCTATATAATAGACTCATGGTTGTATTGGAAAAGTGTGCTAGGGAGTAAGAGAGCATAATTATAAGCTCCTTCTGTGTGTGAGGTAGAGCAATGGTGCGTTCCTCCTAGTGCCTCAGTACCAGGTGTGTTGGTGCTGGATTGGAGAGCCAGCTGGGTTCTTCAAGAGTGTAGGATCTTGGTCACAGTTGCATGGCCTACATAGGAGATCTACATGGTAAGTAAGATCATTGATCTGCAGGTGTATGTGTATGCAAGGTCGAGGTTCACAGGTGAGCAGAACCGTTGTTTGATTTGCAGGTGTGCAAGGTCATATAGATAGCAACACAACAGGGAGCAGTATCAGGCAGGATCTACTTGGAGTACAGGTGTGTACTCGGATAGAGTAAGAGGAAGGCAAGGGAGTTCCTTCCATAAGTATGGTCTGTTGAATTATAGGTTGTTGCAGATTCATGGGAGATCTACTTGAAGTACCTTGAGTGCTTGTGGAGTGCGTGGAGCACTTGTGGTGTGCGTGGAGCACGGGAGGTGAACACCAACTCTGTATTTTGAGTTGGGTGTTGGGACCTGAGAGGGAGAGCTTTGGGGAGGAGAATTACTGTTCACTTGAGGTGTGGGAAACCTCTATAAGGTGGTGGAGAAGAAGTGGCATCTTCTTTATTGTATTTTTTTCTGTATAAAGTGTTAATACAATTTGTGTATTGTCTCTCATATCATGTGTTATTCTGAATTCTAGTCACTTGGTGAATCTGGTTAATTTCCGCATATTAAGTTGCTTGGTTTGGTAATCAAATTGTGTGCTTCTGGTTTATCTCCCAACAAGTGGTATCAGAGCTAAGGTTGGAGGAAGCAGGTTTTGTGTTTGGTTACAGGGCACTCTCAGGGGTTTCTGATCGAGTGGGAGTAGAGCAACAACAGATCAAAGTAAGCTAAGAATGGAGGAGTTGAAAAGCACAGATGGTCACTCACGGTCCTATGGAAAGAAAGAGCAGGTAAAAGATTATTGTTGGTTGGTAGCAGATCAACATGAAGAAACTGAAGAAGTAGATGTTGCAGGTGTTATTGCACAGGATGTTCTTAGAGGTTTCTTGGATAAAGTTGAATCTTGGATAAAAGATTCGGTTGCCTCTTTCTATGTAGCCCTAGGTAGAGGAGCTGGCAAGCCTTGCCAAAGAGTTGGCAAAGGGGAAGTGAAGCTGAAATTGCAGGCGGCCAACACACAGGGGTTGATGAAGGTCATGCAGGTCCCAGGTTTGGAGATATGGCTAATTTCTTCAGAAAGATTAGGTGATGAGAGATGCACAAGAACTCTCACAGTGGATGCACTTGAATTAGCTGGTGGTAAGAAAATAGGTATCCTTTATCTACTTGTTTATATTACTGATTCTTCTTTTGTTGCGGAGACGTGGCTTCATTGGCTTGGTCACATGAGCAGGAAGGAGATGCATGTTCTTAAGCGGAAGACAGATATATTTGACAGGCTTAAGAACTGGAAAGCCTTGGTGTTTATGGAGGAGATGGCGGACAGAACCCAGTGGATGTGGCTGGATACTTCTGAGCAGGGCAGTTTGGACATGGGTTTTGATTCAAAGAATCTCGCAGGTAAAAAGTCATCACTCACAGGGGAACACAGGTACCGATGTCGGTCAGGAGGAACTGGCGTCGAACAGACAGGTGCCGATGTCGGTCATGTGCAGACCGAAGCCGGCGATGTCGGGCAGGGTAAGACCGACGTCGGTTAGGAGACCGACGTCGGCAGTATGTAAGACCGATGTCGGTCAGAGGATCGACGTCGACAACAGGGACACCAGCGCTGGCAGGTTGGTAGTCAGGTACAGATGCATGAAACTGACGTCGGTCGGATGCAGACTGTGGAGTGACCGAGGTCGGTCACTGTAACGAATTTTGGGTGGACAGCATGTTGTCAAGGAGTCTCAAACACCCATATGGAGGACTGAAGGCGTAAGTAGGCCCTCAAATTCGTGTTCCTCTTCTTCATACTTGTTGCTGATTGTAGAGCAGGAAGGATCCAGGAAACAGGTGTGAGCTTGGCATGGATGAGGATGTGATTCCTTGGAGGAGAACCAAACAGGTGTGTTTTGGTAGGGATGCCAGCAGGTATGAAAGCACAGAGACGAATGGATACCTTAGTAGAAGAATAGAGAGAACGGATACGTGAGACGGAAGATTAGGGATATGGTCTTGAGGAGCTGCAGGTCAGTGGTACAGGGTTTGACAGGTGGAGGACGAAGCATGGCTTCAGTCAGTGTCAGGGTAACTACTGTGGTTTGCCTTACCAGGGGGATGATGAGTCATGACATCATTCTGTTGCTGTATGTGGATAGTATGCTAGCTAGCAGGGGTGTACATACAGGGTTTTACTGAGCTAAGGGTAAGATTAGTTCAGTGGCATGTCAGGGGGAGTTTAGAGCAGCAGAATTCTTTGACATGGGAGACATGGAGATCACAGGTTGATTTTGTCTCGAGTGGGAGTTGATGTGAATCAGGTGTTGGCGAGGTTCAGGATGCAGAGCCGGAGCACACTAAGGGCTGGACAGGTACAATGTCTGAAATCACATGAGGTCTGGCATAGACCTGAGTATTCCCATGTAGTGGGAGCTGTCAGAGAGTTAGGAGCCAATTCGGGGAAGTGGGTTCTCAGGTTTTCTGAGAGGGACCGGCAGCAGGTGTTGCTATGCAGGGTCAGGACATCACTACAAGTGTTGTAAGCTCGGATGTGGCAGGGTACTCGGATGACAGGTGGTACATCACAGGTTGTGTGGTGGGTTGTCTTCAGGTGGGAGCTTGAAGAGGGATACAAACCAGAAAACAGATTAGACAGAGTACAGGTACATGTACAGTGCAGCCGTTTATCTCCAAGTGGGAGATTTTTAGGATTGTGGAGCTAAAAGCTTCACTGATGCAAATAGGAGAGGAGGTTGCTGAAGGTTGCTGAGTTGCAGAGAAGTTGGGGTCGGTCTGATCAGCCGACGTCGGCGGGAGAGCATAGAGAAGCAACCGACGTCGGTCATATATCAGCCGACGTCGGTCACCTCCAGGCAGACAGGGACCAACGTCGATCGCCTGTGTGGTTCGACTGCGAGCTAATTACGGGCAGTTAGCTAACGAACCAAGTGTTTGCATGATCAGGGCTAATTATAGACTGAGAGCTGTGGATCTAATTATTGTAATTAGATGTCTAATTATTGTTTGGATGAGATCTATATAATAGACTCATGGTTGTATTGGAAAAGTGTGCTAGGGAGTAAGAGAGCATAATTATAAGCTCCTTCTGTGTGTGAGGTAGAGCAATGGTGCGTTCCTCCTAGTGCCTCAGTACCAGGTGTGTTGGTGCTGGATTGGAGAGCCAGCTGGGTTCTTCAAGAGTGTAGGATCTTGGTCACAGTTGCATGGCCTACATAGGAGATCTACATGGTAAGTAAGATCGTTGATCTGTAGGTGTATGTGTGTGCAAGGTCGAGGTTCACAGGTGAGCAGAACCGTTGTTTGATTTGCAGGTGTGCAAGGTCATATAGACAGCAACACAACAGGGAGCAGTATCAGGTAGGATCTACTTGGAGTACAGGTGTGTACTCGGATAGAGTAAGAGGAAGGCAAGGGAGTTCCTTCCATAAGTATGGTCTGTTGAATTGCAAGTTGTTGCAGATTCATGGGAGATCTACTTGAAGTACATTGAGTGCTTGTGGAGTGCGTGGAGCACTTGTGGTGTGCGTGGAGCACGGGAGGTGAACACCAACTCTGTATTTTGAGTTGGGTGTTGGGACCTGAGAGGGAGAGCTTTGGGGAGGAGAATTACTGTTCACTTGAGGTGTGGGAAACCTCTGTAAGGTGGTGGAGAAGAAGTGGCATCTTCTTTATTGTATTCTTTTCTGTATAAAGTGTTAATACAATTTGTGTATTGTCTCTCATATCATGTGTTATTCTGAATTCTAGTTACTTGGCGAATCTGGTTAATTTCCGCATATTAAGTTGCTTGGTTTGGTAATCAAATTGTGTGCTTCCGGTTTATCTCCCAACAGTTCTGGTTATCCTTAGTGTTCATGTTGTGGATTGCACCCTTGAGAGAAATCTCAACTTCTCCCTTCCATGCAGCACAATGGAGACTCCCCTCTTGTTGTGGGTCTGGCAAAATTGAGGGAAGAATCTCTAGATAAGGGATAGCTCCCTTTGATGCATCTTTGAAGTCTTTTACTACTACTGCTAACAATGGGGGGGTGAAAAGAGAGAGAGAATACTAAAAATAGAACCTAAACTAAAGCAGTGATGCATCGAAATGGTTGGTCTACTTAGCTTTAACATACACTTTTCACCAAAAACAAGTTGATATACACTTCATTTGATAGGAGAAACTCTTCTGCATCAGTGCTCAATAAGGGGTCCTTTGGAGATACAAGCAAGAAGCACTACCAAAGGTGTTCTAAGACACACTATGGCAGCGTGTTCACATGCACCTATACTTTATTGTGGACACTTCTTGTTGACCTAAAAAAGAAGAACTCACAATACACTAGACATGTTGGAGTCATTCTATGAAAGCATGAAATAAAAATGAATTAACACAGGACAAGACCATAGACATATACAAAAGTGTAAACTCAAATGCAAGTAAAAATGCTATGTCTTGATTTAAGGTAAAATCCTGCAGGGCTTCGCCATACAAGCTGAGAGATATCCCTTTCTCTACTGAGAGGTTATAATATATAGCATAAAAATAAAAGACTTTGGTGCTTTCCAGAATAAGCAACCCATGTTACGTTGAACACCTAGGGGGAGGAATTTGATCATGATGGTGTCATCCTTCTAGAAAGCCCTTAAATAACCATGTTGTAGATGCCACAAGTCTTGAATTTGGTGCTCAACCTGTATTAAATGTCACTACAAGAGCATGGGTTTCACGTGGCTATCTACTCATTAATGTAAAATAAAGAAAAATGGGCCACTTAGTGGAGACTATTTCATTTGTGGTAATAACTCCTTGTGTTGATGCTTTTTGTGCCACTTGGGCTGATCTGATTCATGTCTGTGCTTGGCTAGGTGCGTTCTTTGGAACATTCCAAAAGTTTTTGTATGTGTGCGTGGCCATGTTCTAGATTCTCTATTTTATTCCCTCTTTCCTTGCTATTTCTTGTCTCTTTCTAGTAATTTTGAGCTCTTGGGCTATCTTTCATCATTTTTGGGCTCCCTTTCTAATGGGTTGCTGAGTTTGCCCTCAGGTCTTATGCCCCTTTGAATTCTGTCAGACCTATGCCATTAAAAAACAAATGACTATTTCACTATCTCAAATTTTATGCCCATAGGGGCGTCATCAGATGTTTAAACTGCCAATGGCTAGTTCATCATGCTAAAGTTGACATCTTCGAGCCCACCATCATCTTTGGTAATTCCTTCGACCTTTACAAAATGAACCTTCCTGAAGGGAAGGTGTCCCTTTGGAAAAGTGGAAAAGGTCCTTTCTTGTCAGTTGACAATCCCTTGCAAGGACACTTGCCCTTCAGGCTCCCTTGTCTTTGAATTCCTTCAGATAAAATGTCCAAAGGAAATGTGCCTTCAAGTTTTGGTCTTTTTCCTTTAATAAATTTCTTCGGACAAAATGTCTGAAGGAAATCATTTGTCTTTTGTTCACTTTTTCGACAGAGAAACTGCCCTCTGCAACAGCACTTTGGGTCCAAAATTTTCCTTTGGGGCCTGCTCGAATGGTCCAAATTGTCACCTACCTACCCTCCACAAGGGCACGTGTCCTTCAGAGCATGCTAAAAGACTTACATCCCCTTTGAAACTAGCTCATTCCTTTGTCAAAAGGCTTGTGCAAACCAACTGCCTAAAATAGGATAAGCGTATGGATCAACCCGAGACGTCTACAAGACTCAAGTCACTTGACCTTTTTTTATAGAACAGGCCTATTATAAGAAAAACACCAATTGCAGTAAGGTGGATACATAAAAGACTGACTGCTCAAGATAGTAGGGAAGGAAAGGAGACCGATTTTTGGCCTGCAAGACCAAAAATGATCAACAAACTTGGTGATTCCCAGGAGAAGCATGCCTGTTATGCTTGGGAAGATTGGTAGCCTCTAAGTCCATTGGGCATGGAGTCAGGACGAATCTTGGAGAAGTTAAAAATAGCCTTCCAAAGACCTATGAACCAACAAAGCTTTACCTCAAGCAACAAGGAAAAAATAACACACAACAAGGCTAAAAACACTACACTTGTGCAAACAGCACTTAGGAAAAACAAAAGACACACAATTGAAAGAAAACTACTATGTACAACTAAATAGATACATTTGCCTCTCTCCTAAACCAAAGGGAAAACTTATTAAGTCTCCTTCATGGCAAGCAAACTTATGGTGTCAGAAAAGTCGTTGAATAGAAAGGAGACTTGGTGACTTACTCTTCTTGTCTGCCACCTTGATTGGCTTGTATCCAAAAGAATCAGGGTCAAATATGTGTTGGCCCTTCATGCTAGTGTATCTCACCAAGAAGTCAATGGCTGCTAGCTCATCACCATAGGGATCATCTAGCTCATAACCCCCTTGATATGCATCATGGATTGACTTGTTCCCTTCTGCCTCATTGAAAAGACTGTCAAACTTATCTTTTGCTTCCTCATGGCTTTCCTGAAGAAGGGTGACTATTGTGATGTCTAAAATGAGATCAAAAACTGCTTGCTCATCCCACAAAACATCACCTTCTTCTTCAAGGCTCTCTTCTTCAAATCTTTCATCAAGATGGACAGGCCTCTCCTTTTCTTGCTCAAAAACTAGAGTCTCTAGTTGTTCAAAGACATCCTCTTGATTCTCCTCCAACTCGAGTTCCTATTGACGGTGTGGATTGCACCCTTGATACAAGGTTGAGCTTCTGTCTTCCACGTAGCACAATGGAGACTCCTCTCTTGCTTGTGGGTCTGGCAAAATTGAGGGGAAAATCTCTAGATAAGGTCTAGCTCCTTTTGATGCATCTTTGTGGTCCCTGATTTCCTATTGCTAACAATGGGGGGGGTGAAAAAGGAGAAAGATTATTGAAAATAAAAACTAAACTAATACGGTGATACACCAAAATGGTTGATCTACTTAGCTTTGACATATACTTTACACCAATAACAAGCTGATATACACTTCATTTGATACAAGAAACTCTTTTGCATCAATGAGCTAGGGGTCCTCTAGAGATACAGGGAGGAAGAACTACCGAGGTGTTCTAAGACACAATATGGCAGCCTGTTCACATGCACCTATACTCTGTTGTGAACACTTCTGGCTGACTTACAAAAGAACTCACAATATACTAGACATGCTAGAATCATTCTGTGAAAGCATGAAAGAAAATGACTTAACAAAAGACAAAACCATAGACATATGCAAAAGTGCAGACTCAAAATGGAGGTAACAATGCTATGTCTTGATTCAAGGTAAAATCCTGTAGGGATTTTCCATACAAGTTGAGAGATATCTTCTCTTGAGAGGTTAAAATATATATAGAATAAAGAAAAAGACTTATGGCACCTTCCAGAACAAGCAGCCCATACTGCGTTGAATGCCTAGGGAAGAGGAAATTGCTCATGCTGATATCATCCTTCTAGAAATGGCCTGACAAAACCATGTTGTAGATATCGTAGGGCTTGACTTTAGTGCTTAAAATCGCTATTGAAAAAGCATGGGTTGCTTGATGTTTTAATGACAAGGATGTCCCTCTGTAAGACTTATGTGATTGTCTGTTGTCGATGCCCTCTTTTGCCACCTGGGCTGATCTAATCTTTTCCATGCTTGACTAGGTGCATCTTTTGGAACATTCCAAATGTTGTCGTATGTGTGTGTGGCCGAGCTTGGCTTTTCGGGCTCCTTTCTTGGTGGGTCACTGAGTTTACTCTTGGATTTTATCTTTTTCCTGGCTTTGTCTTTCCCTGGATTTTGTCTTTTCCTAGCTTTGTCTTTTCCTAGATTTTGTCTTTTGTCATCTCTTGGCCCTTTCTGGCAATCTGAGCTCTCGGGGCTATCTTCTGTCAATCCTTGGCTCTTCGGGCTCCTTTCTTGGTAGTCTCTTCATTTTGGCCTTAATGCCTTTGAATTCCTTCGAGTTTGTGCTCAAGCATTTAAAGATCAACAATTATTTCATTGCCATAAATTTGGCATTCGCGCGCCCATCACCATTTGAAAGCCAATGGCTATTCCATTGTCCTGAATTTGACATCCATAGGGATGTTACTGGATGTTTGAATTCCAATGGCTAGTTCACTTCATTAAATTTGACATCTTCAGGCCCATCACCCCTTTGGCAATTTCTTTGACTTTCCACAATCCCATTGGCCTTTTGTCGTTGAACCCTCTCGAAGGGAAGGTGTCCCTTTAAAGCTTGGAAAAAGTCCTCTTCTTGGTAGCCAAGAGTCCCCTACAAGGGCACTTGCCCTTCGAGCTGCCTTGTCTCCTTGAATCCTTCGGACAAAATGTTCGAAGGAATTCCTTCAGACATTTTACCCGAAAGAAATGTGCCTTCAAGTTTCAGCATTTCTTCTTGGTCTTTTCCTTACGAATTTACTTCAAACAGAAAGTCTAAAGGAATTATTTGCCTTGGTCTTTCTTTTTGAAGGAAACTTACCTTTTAGCCCTATGCCTAGCTCTTTTTCAAAAGAAAACTCTGCCCTCTAGGAGGAAAAATTTGGGCCCAAAATTTCCCTTTGCAGCCTACTGGAACGGTCCAATTTGTCATTTTCCTTCCCTCTGCAAGGGCACTTGACATTCGGGGCCTGCTGAAAGACTTATATCTCTTTGAAGTTGGCCCATTCCCTTTGCCGAAAGGCTTGTTCAAATCAATTGCCCAAAGCAAAAAAACCTCCAGATCAATTTGAAACATCTACGAATCTCAAGCCACTTGGCCCTTTATAGAACAGGTCTACTACAAAAGGAAATGGCACATCAGTAGTAAGGGGAATACATCCAAGATTGATGGCTCAGAATAGTAGGGAAAGAAAGGAGATCCATTTTAACCTACACGACCAAAATGGTCAACAGTTCCATGGCATGGTCATTATCTTCATCAAAGCAACAAGGAAGTTCATCAAACAAGGGAGGAGAGAGCTCACCATGCTTACTTTCTATTGACCATTTTGGTCCTATAGGCCAAAAGTTGGTCTCCTTTTCCTGCTATTCTGAACCATCAGTCTTGGATATATCCACCTTCTGCATGCAAATGCCCAATTTTCTTTGCAATAAGTCCTATTCTTATAAAACATTGAAATATCTAAGGCCCTACAGGTTTCGGTTTGGTATAAGACTTTTTCTATTTGGGCAGTCAATCACACAAACCTTTTTGGTAAAGGAAATCGCTCATTTTCAAAGGGATATAAGTCTTTCAACAGGCCCTGAAGGTCAAGTGCCCTTGCGGAGGGCAAGCAAATGACCAATCAGGCCTTTTCAAAAGATTTTAAAAGGCAACTTGGGGCCTAAATATCCTTCTAGAGGGCTGAAAACACTTGCAGACAGACCAAAGAAGAGGGCCAAAAGGTAAGTTTTCTTCGAAAAAAGACTAAGGCAAAGGGAAAGATTACCTTCGGACTTTTGTTTAAGGAATAAATCTAAAGGAAATTTAATAGAAGTCAACGTGATTTCTTTCGGACAAAGTGCTTGAAGGAATTCCTTCAGACATTTTATCTGAAGAATTTCACAAGGCAAGGAGCCAAACAGAAAGTTACCCTTCAGGAAGGAATCCAAGGCAAAGGTCAAAAGGTCCTTTAGACATTTTGTCCAAAGGAAAAGACAAGGAAATCCAAAGGATGAATTCCTTCAGACAAAATGCTCGAAGGAATTCCTTCAGACATTTTGTTCGAAGGCATTTTTCAGAGGAATTTCCTGAAAGAAAGAAAGGGCCGAGATTTTTGAAGAAAGATTTCCTTCGAATAAAATGTCTGAAAGAATTCCTTCAAACATTTTGTTCGAAGGAATTGAGAAGCCAAGGCAGCCCGAAGGAGTCCAAATGGCAATTGCCCTTGCGGGGGATTCTCAGCTGCCAAGAAGGGGACCTTTTCAAATCCCCAAAGGGACACCTTCCCTTGAGGAGGTTTTGATTGTAGAAATTTGAAGAAATTGCCAAAGGGGTGACGGGCCTGAAGATGTCAAAATTCAACATTGCAAACTAGCCATTGAAATTCAAATGCCCAGCGATGTCCCCACAAACATTAAATTTAAGATAGTGGAATAGCCATTGGCTTTCAAATGGTGACGGATGCATGAACGTCAACTTTATAGTGATAAGATAGCTGTTGATTCTCAAATGTTTAAAGACAAGCCAAGAGTAAACTCAATGACCCACCAATAAGATAGCCCTGAGAGCTCAGATTGCCAGAAAGGCCCAAGAGATGACAAAAGACAAAACCAGGAAAAGACAAAGCCAATAAAAGACAAAAGTCAAGAGTAAACTCAGTGACCCACCGAGAAAGGAGCATGAAAATCCAAGCACAGACACAGATAGAACGGCCTAGGTGGCAGAAAAGAGACGTCGATATAGGAGTTATGCCAATGATTGGAACAGTCTTTCGAAATGGTCATCAAGGAGTATAAATAGTGAATGGTGTGGCCTATTTTTCCTCATTTTGTATTAATGAGCAGACAACCACATGAACCTATTTAAGGAGCGGTCTCATTTTCATCTCAGAAAGGTACGACCCATGCTTTTACATGAAATTTAATATGATTTAAATGCCAAAGTCAAGAATGGGATTGCCGCAGCATGGCTTCCTTCACTAGACTTTCTCTTCTGAATGAATTAAATGCAGCATGGGCCACTTGTGGAAAGAGGCTCCATTGCTTTCTCTTTCTCTATATATTGTAAACTCTCATTTGAGAAAGATATCTCTCATTTTTTTAAGGTGAAGCCCTGCCAAAATTTTCACCTTGAATCAATAAGAATGTGTTTTACCTCTATTTGACTGGTTATATCTCTGAGTGTGTCTATGTTTTAAACTTGTGTTTAGTAATTGTAGCTTGATGCTTTCACAAGTTAATACCAACATGCCTGGTGTAGCTAGAGTACCAGTTCTACAAGTTAACAGGAAGTGTTGCATCTGGAGCGCAGAGACAGAGAAGGGTTATCAGACAGTGTGTTTTCTACAACGTCTGTGGTAAGTTCATTTTCTATGTGTCTTCATTAATCCTCCATATTAAAGCTCCTTACAGTCTGGGATTTTCATCAGATAAAGTGTATGTATGTCATCTTCTAGTCTGAAGTGTGAGTAAATGAGTAGATCAAACTTGTTTGGTGCATCACCATCTTAGGTTAGTTTTTGTTTTCAGTATCCTTCTCTCTTTTCACCCCCACTTTTATATATTAGCATTAGTAGTGAAATAACTCAGAGATGCATCAAAGGGAGCTAGCCCTTATTTAGAAATTCTCCCCTCAATTTTGTTAGACCCATAGCAAGAGGGGAGTCTCCATTGTGGTGCGTGGAAGATAGAAGCTCAGCCTTTTGTCAAGGGTGCAATCCATAGCATCAACAGTTTTTAGCACACCTAGTGGGACCATTTTTAACACTTAGAAAAGTTTTGTGATTGATGTTGGTCCTGTTACAGCAAAAAATAAATCATTAATCCAGCATCTAGCGACTCCATTATCAAGAGCATCAGTCTCTAGTCAAGATCAATCTGACATCCTATGCCTAAGGTCACCACATGATCTGTTGCTAAGGGTGTCCATTTTGAATTTGTTTAACTACCATTAAACTCAACAAGGAGACTGAGGTTTGCAAGGACTCATCCTTATTCAGTAAGTCATTTTCCCAGACCTGTTATAAGATACACTTACACAAGAAGGCCCCAGTTGAATCTTGTCATAACTATGGCTTTACCTTTTATGACCTTTCATGGTCAAAGTCCTTTAAACCTTCAGCATTATGACCCAATCCCAGGGACAACCCTTAAGAGTGTTCCTCCTTTTAATGGGGAGGGGCCTATTACTACTATTGAGCACATCATAAATATTGCTAACCTCTGTAATATTCACAATGTCACTGAATAGAACATTGCTATCAGCTTGTTGGCATTGTCTTTTAAGAGCAAGGTTCTGGATTGGTATGGGACTTTGCCTATGAATTCAGTCAGTACATGGAATGAATTAGTCACTCTTTTAACAAATAGATTCAGGAAGAAGAGTGATCACCTCTCTTGTTGAGCAGCTAACCACCATGAAGAGAGCTCCACATGAATTTATGCAGGATTTTAATACCTAGTTTTAGAAGACCTAGGATAAAATCCCCATTTTGGTAAGACCAACCTCAAGCTATGATTTTCTCTATCATTTTAAAGCATTGAACAGTGACATTACTTTCATGATACAGTCCATGGGAGGACAAGTGCTGCCCACTGCCTATGAAATAGCCATAGCTACTGAGAATTGCCTGGTACAAGCAAGAAAGATAGCCCCTAGACTTCATATGTCACTCTTCTCTGAATTGCAACCTCCAGTCCAGACTGCTACACCCACCTTAGCTCTTTTGTCTAACATAGAAAATTTAGCTACTACTTCACCCAATGACCTTCATGAAGTTAAAAGCTTGTTGTAAAGCGTAACCAATGAACTGGTGGCTCTCAAAAGACAACAAACTCAAAAATATCAGCCAAATCAGGGATATCAACCATTTGGGCAAGTAAATAGACTCCATTTATAGAATTAAAATCAAGGATAGGGTCAGTTTGCACAAGCTAGACCTTATCAAGGCTATAATATAGGCACTCCTTCATCATCCAAGGCTCTGGTGCCTGCTCAAAATAATCTAGTACAAGAACAGCCAAATTGCTCACCTATGGGATATGGTCAAGATCAGGTTATTTATACAAATGAGATGTTGATTCAATATATGAATGCACAAGATAATTAGGTAGCTACCCAATTCCCAAGCTTTGAGACATCAATACAACCTGACATGGGCAGTAGTCAGGCTCAGCCCGATTCCACTCTCATGAATCACCTGGAAGGTGAATTATGTGTAGTTAATTACATGGGCAATGTAGACAATCAAGGTGATTATGTTGCAACCAACACAAGGTCTAAAAGAAGAGCTATGGAGGAAGCTCAGGCTGCTGGTTACACTCCCAGCTCCTCAGCCTACGCATTAGGCTGTAAGTAACCCTAAAGAAAATTTGAAAGGGGGTAACCCTCACATTAATGTGGTGGACCAGATGAAGAAGTTACACATGAATATCTCCTTGTGGGATTCATTGGCAATGTTAGGATAAAAGGACATGATCCAAAAGGAATTACACAGACTAAATGAACAAGCTATCCCAACAAAAGCTGATAATGTTCTGATCATGAATGGGCACCCTTCCACAGCAAGCCAAGTAAAGAAAGAAAAAAAAGTTCCCCCTTTCTATCTGCCCTTAGTCATAGAAGATTTTCTAGTGCACAATTGCATTATTGACAGTGGAGCAAGCACCTTAGTAATGCCAAAATGTATAGCGGATAAACTCGGGCTCAAATACGAAGAAATGACTAAGGGAGTCCTGTAGCTGGATGGAACACCAGCAAAGATAGTAGGAGTGACGAGAAGATTGAACTTGACGCTCCATGCCTATCCAAATTTTTTAGTTCCTCATGACGTGGTGTTGGTGGATGTTCCTCCCTACTTTGTCATTTGCTTGTCCAGGGATTTTACATCTAAAATAGGTAGGTACCTAGTAGTAAACTAGTCCTACCTAGTTTTTAGAACCAAATATGGGAGTAAGGTCAAGATTGAGTCAGAGCCAATCCACTAAGATCATCTAGAGTCATACTCACTGAAGGTAGTGAATGTCAGCTACACCATTATTGATCAAGAATAATTCCAAGTGGATTAATCTCTGCCCTCTACCCTTGAAGGAGTTGATGACCTGCTCTTAGACGAATGGGGAAGTGACAACTTTGAACATGACCCTTACAAGTTCATAGAAGAGGCAGGCCTCAAAATTTATTACATGCATGAAGATGGTACTTTTGTACCAAATTTGATGAAAGCAGGCCAAGAGAGCTTAGGTTTATGGCAGCTTTTCTTTAATGGCTCAAGAAGCAAGCTAGGAGCTGGTGGGGGAGTGGTGCTAGTTTCCCCCTCATAGGAGAAATACTTTTTGACTTTCGAGTTCCAATTTTCTTGCATGTGCAATGTTGCAGAGTATGAATCTCTCATCCATGGTTTGGAGTGGGCAAGGAAAAGAGGAATTAAAGAGTTACAAGTTTTTGGTGATAGGGAGCTGATCGTAAATCAGGCGAGAAGCTGAAATTTGACCAAGAATTCTTTGCTAAAGTCATACAAGTATAGGGTGTGGGACTTAGTAGAGAGTTTCCTTGCTTTTAATGTTACTTCCATTTCAAGAGAGCATAATAAGCAAGCTAACAGACTAGAAGTAGTTGGTGCTCAGTACAACATCCCCAAGGAGAAAGGTTGAGACATCAGTCCACACCATTTGAAATTAGTAATCAGACCCTCCATGCCTGACAACATCACCAACTGGTAGGTGTTTGACAACAATCAGTAGATAACACTCTTCTTGCAAGAGGAAGCTGATTTTGCCTCTAGAAACCAAGCTAAGCTACAACAGTAGTATGGTGGCCAGATTATTCAGCTGAAGAACAATAAACTTCCCAAAGGCTTGGTCACTCTCGAAAGTATATTCAACGAGGATGACCAATTGAAAAATGATAAAGAAAGCATCACAATGAAGAAGGATAACTATGAAAAAGTTGAGATATTCAAGAATAAGTTGATTGCACTTGAGAAAGTGTGTACAGATCATGAAAGGCAGGCTTTCATCTTGTTATGCCAGGATTTTGTTGATGTCTTCGCTTGGGAGTATAGCGACTTGAAGGGTTTTAACCCAAGTTTGGCCCAACATACCATTGAGCTGGAGGAAGGTGACAAGCCCATCAAATAGAAATAAAAGCTTATCAACTTGAAGATTGAGCCTCTCATGCGGAAGGAACTCACTAAGTTGATTGAGTCTAGAATCATTTTTTTGATCAAACACTCTTCTTGGTTGGCTAATCTTATTCATGTTCAAAAAAATAATGGAGAGATCACATTATGTGTAGATTTTAGAGACCTCAATAGAGTCTCTTTGAAAGACCATTATCCTCTCCTAAGTATGGATCAGATCCTCCAAATGGTGACAGGAAGTGAGTGTTTCTCCTTCTTGGATGGGTATTCAGGATACAATCAAGTTTTAGTGCAAGACTGTGACCAGTACAAGACATCCTTCACTACCAAATGGGGGACGTTCACTTATCGAAAAATGCCATTTGGACTATCCAATGCCAGTGCTACTTTTCATTGAGCCATGGACATGGATTTTCAAGTCCTGATAAATAATATTGTACTGGTATATCTTGATGATGTGACAGTGTTTTCTAAAGAAGCGGGCCAACACATGAAGCACCTCAGGAAAATCTTTGAGAGGTTTAGAGAGTTTGGTATCTCTCTCAACCCAAAGAAATGTGCATTCGTTGTCCATGAAGATAAACTCCTTGGCCATGTGATTTTGAAAGAATGCTTGACCATTGATCCAAAAAGAGTTCGCTTCGGTTCTGCAAAGCTTATTTGGTAAAATAAATTTCATCGAGAGATTTATCCAAAATTTTGTCAAGATAGTCAAGTCTTCAACCTCTATGCTGAAGAAAAATGAAAAATTGGCATGAACATTACAAAAGAAGGATAGTTTTGAAGGGATCAAGCGGGTTATTACTTAGGCTCCTACTTTGATCAGTCCTAACTTCACCAAATATTTCAACCTCTATACCTTTAGAAATGAAGAGGTAATCTCCACCATGCTTACCCAAGTGAATGACGATAACCTTGAATAGCCGCTTGCATTTTTTAGCCAGGGTCTAGAGGGTTTTGAGGTTAGGTATACATATGTGGAGAAGTAAGTCCTTGCAGTCATATGGAGCCTAAAAAAATTTAGACATATGATGTCCAACAATAGGGTTCATCTCATGGTGCCACACTCCAGCGTCAAAGATTTCTTGATCAGCCATGATCTATATAAAAGGAGAGCAGGATGGATCACCAAAGTAATGGAATATGACGTAGACATCAGAACCACCAAGCTGGTAAGGGTAAAAGGCCTGTGTGAACACCTTGTTACAGACTTTAAATAGCAGAAAGAGGACAATTTGCTAATTCATGATGAAGCCACAATAAAAGAACTAGAAGTTATGAAGGATTGGACATCAGACATGAGACGTTTCCTTCTCACTGGTGAGTGCCCGTAGGGCCTTGATAAGACCAAGAGGAGATATTTCAGACTCCAATCTCTCCCTTATGTCCTGATTGATGGAGTGTTGTTCAAAAAATATTTTTTAGGAGTAATTTTAAGTTGCATAAACCCAAGTCAGGTCGACAGGTTTTGTCTGAGTTCCATGATGGGCCAGCTGGTGGTCACTTTGCTCCTAAGCCTACAATTGTAAGAATTGAGAGCTGATTAATTTTGGCCCACTTTATTCAAAGACACCCATGCCTGAGTATGAAAGTTCCAGAAGTGTGCGCTCTTTGATGGGAAATAATGGCTGGTTAAAATGTCTCTACAACCTATTCAAGTGGAACAATTGTTCATGCAATGGGGCCTAGACTTCATAGGGATGATCAATCCTCCCTCTAGTGTTGGCCACAAATGGGTCTTGACTACCAAAAACTACTTCATGAGATGGGTAGAAGCTGTCACTTTGAAGGAGGCTAATGAAAGTGCAGTCCTAGATTTCTATGAAGGCCTAGTCACAAGATTTGGAGTCCCAACTACCATCATATTAGACAATGCATTAGCTTTCTTGGGAACCAAAATGAGTGAGTGGGCATTGAGATATGACATCTATCTCAGTACTTCTTTCAGCTACTACCCACAAGGGAATGGGCTGGTTGAGTCCACCAACAAGAATCTAATCAAGATTATCAAAAGAATAATGGAGGAGAATCAGAGAACTTGGCATGCCAAGTTGAAAACAGCACTGTGGGCAGACAAGGTTACCCTAAAAAGGGCAGTTGGCAATTCACCATACATGCTCATATATGGAAGGGAAGCTAGACTTCCTATTTCACTTGAATTTCTAGCTTTTGATCTTGGTCACCAGCTACAACTGGAAGAGGGCAACAACATGGAGGTCAGGCTGTGTGAATTGATGGAACTTCAAGAGACAAGGGACCGAGCCATGGTTTCTATGATTAGCCGTCAGTTGCAAACGAAGAATCACTTCGACACGAAATCCTTATCAAAAGGATTTTTTGAAGGCGACATCATCTTAAAATGGGATGAGGACCAAGCTAAGCCTGGAAAGCACACGAAGTTTGATGCCCTATGGAGTGGTCCATATGTCATCACTCAGTGCAAGCAGCACAATGTATTTTAAATCTCTAGGTTGGATGGTGAAGAACTACATATCCCAGTTAATGGGATATAACTTAAGCACTATCACTGAGCTTTTCTCTCATCATGTATATATTTTCCTTGTTTTTCCCTATTTTTCCTAAGTGCTTTTGCACATGTTCATAGTTTTTAACCTAATGTGTGTTTTATTTCCCTTTTGATGTAAAAGCTTCATGATTGATTCTTGGATATCTCAAGGCCATTGTCAACCTTTTGGGTTGTGTTTTGACTCTGTGCCCAACAAACTTGCAGGTCACCCGTCTTCCCAAGCATAGCAGGCATGCTTCCCCTGGGAATCGTTAGATTTGTTGACCATTTTGTTCCTGCAGGCCAAAAGTTAGTCTCCTTTCTTGCTATTTTGAACCGTCAGTCTTGGATGTATCCACTTTCTACATGCAAATACCCAATTTTATTTGCAATAAGTCATGTTTTTATAAAACATTGAAAAATCTAAGGACCTGCAGGTTTCGATTTGGTATAAGACTTTTTCTCTTTGGGCAGTCAATTGCACAAGCCTTTTTGGCAAAGGAAATCACTCATTTTCAAAGGGATATAAGTCTTTCAATAGGCCCCAAAGGTCAAGTTCCCTTACAGAGGGTAGGCAAATGACCAATTGGGCCTTTCCAGAATAGTCTGAAGGGCAACTTGGGGCCTAAATACCCTTGCGAAGGGCAGAAAATACTTACAGAGGGACCAAAGAAGAGGGCCAAAAGGTAAGTTTTCTTCAAAAAAAAGACTAAGGCAAAGGGAAGGATTTCCTTCAAACTTTTGTCTAAGGAATAAATCTGAAGGAAATCTAATGGAAGTCAACCTGAATTCTTTCAAACAAAGTGCTCAAAGGAATACCTTTGGACATTTTTTTTGAAGAATTTCACAATGCAAAGAGCCAAACAGAAAGTTACCCTTCGGGAAGGAATCCAAGGCAAAGGTCAAAAGGTCCTTCGGCCATTTTGTTCAAAGGAAAAGACAGAAATCCAAAGGATGAATTCCTTTAGACAAAATGCCCGAAGGAATTCCTTTAGACATTTTGTCTAGAGGCATTTGTCGGAGGAATTTCCCGAAAGAAAGGGCTAGGATTTTTGAGGCATTTGTCAAAGGAATTTCCTGAAAGAAAGAAAGGGTTGGGATTTTTGAAGAAAGATTTCCTTCAGACAAAATTTTTGAAGGAATTCCTTCAAACATTTTATCTGAAGGAATTGAGAAGCCAAGGTAGCCTGAAGGCAAGTGCCCTTGCGGGGGACTCTCGGCTGCCAAGAAGGGGACATTTTCAAAGCCTCAAAGGGACACCTTCCCTTCAAGAGGGTTTGATTATGGAAAGTCAAAGAAATTTCCAAAGAGGTGATGGGCCCGAAGATGTCAAAATTTAGCATCGTAAACTAGCCGTTGGAATTCAAACGCCTAGTGACATCCCCGTGAATGTCAAATTCAGGACAGTGGAATAGCCGTTGGCTTTCAAATGGTGATGGGTGCATGAACGTCAACTTTACAGTGATAAGATAGCCATTGATTCTCAAATGTTTAAAGATAAAATCCAAGAGTAAACTCAGTGACCCACCATAAGATAGCCCCAAGAGCTCAGATTGCCAGAAAGGGCTAAGAGATAAAAAAAGACAAAACCAGGAAAAGATAAAATCCAAGAGTAAACTCAATGACCCACCAAGAAAGGAACCCAAAGAGCCAAGCACAGACATGGATAGAATGACTCAGGTGGTAGGAGAGACATCATCAGAGGAGTTATGCTAGTGGTTGGAACAGTCTTTCGAAATGGTCATCAAGGAGTGCAAATAGTGAATGGTGCAACCTATTTTCCCTCATTTTGCATTAATGAGCAGACAACCGCCTGAACCTCTTTAAGGATCAGTCTCATGCTCATCTCAGAAAGGCATGACCCATGTTTTTACATGACATTTAATATGATTTAAATGCCAAAGTCAATACTTGGACTGTCGTAGCATGGCTTCCTTCACCGGACTTCCTCTTCCCAATGAATTAAATGTAGCATAGGCCACTTGTGGAAAGAGGCGTCATTGCTTTATTTTTCTCTATATATTGTAAAATCTCATTTGAGAAAGATATCTTTCATTTTTATAAGGTGAAGCCCTGCCAAAATTTTCACCTTGAATCAATAAGAATGCATTTTACCTCTATTTGACTGGTTATATCTCTGAGTGTGTCTACATTTTAAACTTGTGTTTAGTCATTGTAGCTTGATGCTTTCACAAGTTAATACCAACATGCCTTGTGTAGCTAGAGTACCAGTTCTGTAGGTTAACAGGAAGTGTTGCATCTGGAGCACAAAGACAGAGAAGGGTTATTAGACAGTGTGTGTTCTACAGCGCCTGTGGTAAGTTCATTTTCTATGTGTCTACATTAAGTCTCCCTATTAAAGCTCCCTACAGTTTGGTCTTTTCATCAAATAAAGTGTATGTATGTCATATTTTGGTCTAAAATGTGAGAAAATGAGTAGATCAAACTTGTTTGGTGCATCACTATCTTAGGTTAGTTTCTATTTTTAGTATCCTTCTCTCTTTTCACCTCCCCCTTTTATATATTAGCAGTAGTAGTGAAATAACTCAAAGATGCATCAAAGAGAGCTAGCCCTTATTTAGAGATTCTTCCCTCAATTTTGCTAGACCCACAGCAAGAGGAGAGTCTCTATTGTGTTGTGTGGAAGATAGAAGCTCAAGGTTATGTCAAGGTTATAATCCATAGCATTAACAGTTTCTTTATCATCCATTATTGACAGATAAAGTTTGTCAACCTTTTCTTCATATTGCTGGAACATTCGCATGTATGCATGACCTGTGTGTTCTCCTTTATTGATGATGTCTTCAAAGGGAGCATCCATGATGATTTCATCCTCATTGGCATCCATGGGAGCTTTTTGATCAGCCACGAATTGGATCCTCTCTTCTTCACTTGCCTCTTTCAAAAAAGGTTCCTCCTTGAGAAGGGATGAAGTGGAAGGCTGATGGTTAAACTCATGTGGAAGAGGATGCAAACCCTAAGCTAGAATCAAATGATTCTCCTCCTTCCATTTGGCCAACACTTCATCCACATCAGATGTGGCTTGATAGCTCTCTTTGAGGGGTGTAGATGGGATGTGTTCAAATGTAGGAGCTTATGCTTGATCTAAACCATCCATCACACCTTGGTTGAGGAACCTCATTCTGGACTCCAATTCTGCAATTTGCTTGGCTATATTCTCTTGGAAGAGCCTTTCTTGGAGGTCACAAGCATCATCATGATGAGTAGGATCAGCTTCATCTTCTTTAAGGCTTCTATCAAAATGAATAGGCCTCTCCTCCTCTTTTTTTCTGCTGCATGATTCTATTGTTTGCTTCCAACTCATGACCTTGGGATTGGAACTTTTCTATTGTGAATAGGTAGCAAATTTATCCTCTTCGAGGCCCTGAGTTGGTTCATGATAGGCACTCCTATGCTGAAAGATCTGAGAAGGTTGAGGGAGACTGGGAAGGGTCTGCTCATGCACAGGAAGAGCTGCTTCAAGAGAGATGTGTTGCTTTTCAAAAGATATAGGCTAATTCCCATCAAAAGAGTGTACACATTATAAAGAATTGAGAAGGTTAGTCTCCATGAGAGGTTGCTCTAATGCCCTTTGATGTTAGAAATCTAGGTGCAAGGGATTAAGAGCAGGAGTGGTTATTGCATCAGATGAGCTAGAGTGAGCAAGGGCTATTTGGTAGAAAGGATTTGGTGCACAAGAGGGGGCTTTCTTTACAATAGGAGGGGGCTGATTTGGAATGGGAGAATGCACACAAGGCTGATTGCCTTGAATGAATGGACTCTCCTATTTTGCTACTTCCTTCTTCATGGATTTCAAGGCCTAAGCTTGCCTAAACAAGTACTCCTCTTTGTACATAAGCTCTTGTTGATATCTATTCTACTCCTCCAATCTATTTATCTCCATTACTTGCTTCTCAAATTCTAGCATTACTTCCCTTACACTAGGTGAAAGGCAACTAGGAGAGCTGCTTGAGGTGATGCCATGAATAACCTGAGCTTGATCAAAGTTATATGAAGGAAAACAAGGTCCATGCTACTAAGCAATGGGATTATACATACCAAAATGTGATTTCTTGATGGCACCAAGACTGTTTTGTTGTTCCCAAAATGTATCACTCATTTTTAGGGACAACATACGAACTATTTTGGTCCTGCAGGCCAAAATCCTCTCTTCCCTTCTCAAAAATTGTTCTGAGCATTCAAATTCTTCATTATTCAAGCTTTTTCAACTAAGGGACTAGTAGGTTCAATGGATTCAACAGGTGAGTTCTCACAAAGGAACAAGTTCCCAACACTTATGAATTTTCATGATTGGCTCAATGCCTTGGTTCAACCAAAAATGTTCATCGACAAGCTTCAAATAAAGGATTGAACCATTGAACCATTGAACCCCACTTCTAAAAGGTTCAAAGGTTCAACGGGTTCAAAGGTTCAATGACATCAACAGGTTTAAAGAGTTAAGCACTTTGGCAAAAGTTCAAAGTTCAACCACTTCAGCAAGTTTAATGGCTTCAAAACACTTAAAAAAAAGAAAAAGACTTGAACCGTTGAACCATTGAACCTTGAACCAAAATGGTTCAAAGGTTCAACGGGTTCAACGGTTCAAAATTTCAATGAGTAGTTGGTTCAAGCGATCAATTGAATGAGTGGAATGCAAGATTGAATCATTGAACCATTGAACCAAAGTTGGTTCAATCAGTCGGTTCAATTAGTCGATTCAAAGGAGTGCCCCAAAGCCCAAAGGGCAAGTGCCCTTGCAGAGCCCAGTAAACAAAAGGCAGGTGCCTTTGCGGAGGGCAGGGAACATTTGCTCAAAGATCAAAAAGAAGGCCGAAAAGGTAAGATTTTCTTTGAAAAAGTGAACAAGGCAGAAAAGTTGGAATTCCTTCGGATTTGTTCAAAGGCAAAAGACAAGGCAAATTCTTTCAGACAAAAAGTCTGAAGGAATTCGCCTGAAAGAAAAAGGCCTGAAGGAAAACAGATAAAGACAAAGAAAAAGTTTCCTTTAGACAAAATGTCTGAAGAAATTCTTTCAGACATTTTGTCTGAAGGAATTAACTTGAAGACTGCCTGAAGGACCCCGAAGGGTAGGTACCCTTGCGGGGGGCTCTCGATACCCAGAAAAATGACTTTTCTCAAAGCCCAAAGGGACACCTTCCCTTCGAGGTGTTCCAAAGACATGAAGTCGAAGGAATTTCAAGGCTTCAAAGGGACTTATAAAAATAAAGGAAGCAATGGAACAAAGGATGAACCAATGAACCGATTGAACCTTGAACCAAAAGAGTTCAAAGTTTAATAGTTCAACAGGTTCAAAGAAAGCTTCAACCAAAGAGCAAGGAAGTGATTGAACCAAGGAAGCGATTGAACCTCAGCAGCGATTGAACCAAATAACTGATAAAGACTACCTAAACCGTTGAACTATTGAACCAATGAACTTTCACAGGTTCAAAAGTTCATGGTTCAATATGGTTTAAATAGCCAGCAACCATTGACATCCCTACGGACGTCAAATTTAAGGTAATGGAATATTCGCTAATTTTCAAATATAGTGCAGAACTTGAAGGATGAACCAAGCGACCAGTTGAAGAAGATAGCCTGAGAGCTCTAATTGCAACAAGAAAGAAGAGAAGGCTATAGAAGATATTGAAATATCTATGAGAGAGTTATTTTTGGTAGGTGAAACAATACACCAAGTAGTCATCTGAGCACACCAAATCAAGGATGCGGCCTATTTTTCTTCCTTGAAGTAAAGGCAAAATAGACAGCTATGCAAATAATAAAGAAAGGACCAGGCAGCCTATACTTTGGAGGAGACATATGAGATGAATTGGCATGCCACAGTTAAGGCCAATGCACTGTTCCAAGCATGACCCCTTTATAGAATTGAAAATGCATTCAAGGCATTGAATGCAACATGAGCCATTCCATGGAACAAAGCACCAAGCCTTTCTTGGCTACTATATATTGTAATCTCTTATTTTATGCAAGGGAGATCTCTCCATTATAGAAGCAAAACTCTGCCCAAATTGAAAAGTGATTATTTATATTTTGAGCTCAGATTGTTGATCATATTTCTTTATCTGAATGAGAAAGCAAGTTACTTTCAGACTTTATGCTGTTATAGCTTGTGTTATTCTAGAAAATTATTCTTATGTCTATTTCCTAGGAGCACTCTTATTTATTTAATTTAACAAGCAAAATTAGTGGAAGTAATCAGGAAGGTGCCCTGAAGCCAATTGTGGAAATAATTAGTGCTATCACCATTGTCTTTAGTGTGTTTTTAGTTTCTTTCTATGTAAAGAATCTTGAGATGACTTTGTGCCCCCATTATCCTTCATATTTTAATCTTTGGGCAGTTGAGGTGGAGACTTTGTGTTACACCTCATTCTGTTGGTTACTATGCCCTTGTTACCTGTTGGTTATCCACCAGAAAGAACTCCTGCACCCTGCTGCAAGACCACTTCTGAAAGAAGAGAAGTGCCTTAAGTATTATCACCAAGATTTCTCCTTTGTCTGTGAATATCATCTTTGAAAAAAGAGAGATGGATGGTGTAGTCCTACCCATGATTGTTATTTTTTGCTTATATATATAGTATATTGCTCCTCATATTTATAGGGAACCTCCCCTTGATGAGAGGAGAGATTTGTCCACCTCTGATGTGGGAAACCTGCACATTTGGCCAACCAATCTCCCTATGCTGAAGTTGAAGAGACCTATTTTTCTCATCAGTTAGCTGGTGACAAAATATTCACCCAATAATTTTTTGGCAACTCCGTTAGGGAATGAGCGCACAGTTTGAAGCCTCAAGCTTCAAGCTGAAGTAGGGCCAATTCTTTCCCATTTTTATTCTAAAATTTGGTAACTCCATGCTATACTAAAATCCAGAGAACCCAAGGTGTTGTTGACCCTATTTTTAAGTTGGTGCAGCAGGACAATTTCAATTTGTTCCCTCCCCAACTTCAAGTTTAATGATCTAGGAGTGTTCCTCCTACCCATACCAGGTCACCAACATAAGGCAGAGCTTCTTTTTTTGTTGTTAGCAGAGCTTTGCCTATATGTACTCCACCCAGATTTGTTATCCCTCTTTTCCATAATTAAATTATGGCAGTTCAAGGCCCCTAGAGTAACTCTTTCAGCCCACTCAATTTAACCCCACCTCTACATGAGCTTCCACGCAATTCAAGGAAGAATTTCCCCAAATTCTTTGGTGATGGGAGAGTTCATTCTAATGAGCATATTTTTATCTTCAACATAGCCTATGGTGTAATAGGTATGGAGTATGAAGATTTAGCAGTCAGGTTATTTGTGAAAACATTGCAAGGTGCTGCTGCATACTGGTTCTACCATCTATAGGCCTAGACTATGACTGACTAGAATACTCTTAAAACTAAATTTGAAGCCAGGTTCAAGCCTGCAGAAGATGTTCATGCCTTGTTGGCCCAGCTCACACAGATGAAGAAGGAACTTCATAAACCTATGAGGGACTTCATTACCAAGTTTGACAAGCTGAGGAATTAGATTCCTGTAATTACTCAGCCAACACCTGAAAACCTTAAATGCTTCTTCATCAACTCACAACTGCCTGAAGTGAGTTTTTTGCTGAGATGGGCTGGCCACATAGACCTTGTTATTGCTCAAAATTTGGCTACTGAGGTAGAAGATGACCTTATTTTGGCAAGAAAAATAAGGAGAGATCTTAACAGAGGTAAATCCTCTTCATTCTCTGAAGACTCACCTACAGTCACCACTAATGCAATGGTGCAGAAACTAGTGAATGAGTTGCTAGCTCTTAAAAAGAAAATAGTGTAAGGGATGTCATCTACTCCTTCATACAGAGATATACTAATGAAGACATTCCCTAATCAGTCATACCAAGGCCATGCTACCAGAAATTAAGGGCAGCCAAATCATCTTCCTCCCCTTCAGGGGAAATTGGCCATTGAAGCACCTCCAACTAATTCAGTTGTCAGATATCTTGAAGCAGAATCAGATTTCTCCTTCCAGCCTGAGTTGAACCCATAAGATGATGCTAATCTCTTCACAGAGGGAGAAGAAAAATTAGCTAGTGACTCCAACATTGATTTTTTGAATTACCAAGATGAACCCAAAAGTGAAGGCAAAACAGTTGATGGAACATACGCTGTATTCACCCGGTCCAAGAACTAGTCAACCTAGCAAGTTGATAAAGAAAAAATAGAGGAGCGACTTCAACCAATAATTTCAATTGCTAAGTAGGGAACCACTCTGCCTTTCCAGTCAAAGGACCTGGTGATTGTAAAAAAGGTAAGTACATCAAACATCCCTACACCTTCTACTTCAAATTTACAAACCAGTCCTCCCCCTCCCAAAAACCGAAAGGATGAAATTCCATCCTCTGTTCTTAGTTTATTTTAGACATTTGACATAATTGACCATATAAACAAAACCAAAATTCAAATATCTGAATTTGAATTCTTGTAATCTAACCCTGAGCAGTTAGATAAGTTGGTTCAATGTGTAAAGAACCAAGTTGTCCCTGTAGGACAAGCAATTCTAAAAGTAACTCCTGATCCCCTCAAGAACACATCCACCAAGAATAACCTTGTCATTACTCCTCCTACTGCTCCTAGAAGGATTGAACCATTTGATGTCTCTCTATTGATAAATGGATACCAACTAAACAATTGCATCATAGATTATGGTGCATCTGACAATGTCATGCCTGCCAAAGTGGTATAATCCCTTGGTCTCACACTGACCAAGACATTTGAGAGATATTTCTCCATGGAGAATAAATAAGTGCTACTATTGGGACAAATCAAGGACACCTAATTTGTATTTGCAGCATTCCCAGACAAGAGAATCAAGATGACTGTCCTAGTGGCTGACGTTCCAGCTTCATACGGCATCTTTTTTGGGTGAAATTTCTACAAAGATGTTGGTGGAAAATTGAGCATGGACTTATCTGAGGTGAGAATTCATGTCAAAGGTGTTATGCAGAGATTGCTCCCTGAGAAGGAAGCAAAATACATGGTCACTCAAACATCAGCGCTTGAAGTTCAAATTTTATTTGAGTCTTCATGCATGAGTAATTACTTTTTATCCACAGAGGAAGTCCATGAGGTGTCTGATGAAATTATCGAATGTGTTAATCTAAAAATTGGTTCAGATGGAACATCAGAAGGATTGGTGGAGCATAGTGTAAATGTAGAAGAATTTCCCTCTCTAAATGAAAAAGAATCTAAAGAAAAATCAGTCTCTGATGAGGTATGGATTCTAAAATTTGATGGCAGCTACTCCTCTACCGATTTAAGAGCTGGGATTGTGTTGATATCTCCTCAAAGAGATATTTTTCTTACTTCATACAAGGTGCAGTTCATCAACACCAATAACATAGCTGAGTATGAATCTCTATTACTTGAATTGAAGGTTGCTCAAGATAAAGGCATCAAACTCCTTCATGTCAAAAGAGATGCTAAACTGGTGGTTTATCAGGTAAGGAACCTGTATCAAACTAAAATTGAGAGATTGCACCACTATCGCAATTTAGTCTAAGATCAAATTGAAAGTTTTGATGCTTTCAACATCTCTACCATACCCAGGGAATTCAATGACAGAGTTAATGCTTTTGTTGTTTTAGTAACTCTTCTGGTTCTTCACCTAGACTTTAAGGGAGATAGGTACACTATTGAATTAGTCTTTCAACCAAGTGTGCCTGACAATGCCAATCATTAACAAGTGTTCAATGATTACAACCAAATCATTGCCTTCTTGAAACAAAAAAGATAGCTTTACACAGTTGCACTTTGAAGGCATGAACCTTAGAAGCTTGAACCAGTCCCTGAATCAAGTGCAGACGCAGGTGAAAATTTTTTTCAACTTAAAGGAAATAAAATCTCAAAAGGCTTGGTTTCCCTTGAGAAGTTGTTTGACAAATGTGATAGGTTCATCAAATAGTAGCAAATGGATTCAAGCTCCTCCCAAGATTTTGATTAAATAAATTTGGGTACCAAAGAAAATCCCAAGATGGTGAACATTAGAAAGTACTGCACTTAGAAAGAGAAGTTCAAGTTCACTGCTCTACTTCACCGTTATATGGATGTCCTAGCATACTCCTATGATGATCTGAAGTCACTCAGGTCTTAAGAAATTCACCATGAAATTCTTCTCAAGGGTGATTCTATGCCTTACAAGTAAAAATACAGGCAGTATAATCTAAAGATATCAGGTACTATTCTGTCTGAAATATAAGAAATGCTAAATGCTAGGATAATTTTTTCAATCCATCATTCTACATGGATTGCAAACATAGTCCCTGTGAAGAAGAAGAATGGTGAAATTCACCTTGGTGTGGACTTCATAAATTTAAATCAGTCATCCTTAAAGGATAACTATCCTTTGCCCATCATGGATCAAGTTCTTCAGACAATCACTGGTTCAAAAATGTTATCAATGCTGGATGGCTTCTCAAGGTACAATCAAGTTGAAGTTGGTGAAGCAAACCAGCATAAAACTGCCTTCACCACACTTTGAGGCACCTTTGCCTATCGAAGAATGCCATTTGGCCTAATAAATGTTGGCACCACTTTTTAGAGAGCAATGGACCTTACTTTCAAAGATGAAATGGGTAAGTTCATTGTAGTGCACATGGATGATTTAATGATCTTTTCCAAGCATTGTCCTGATCATGTGCACCATTTATAACAAGTGCTAGAATGATGCTGCCAGAATGGCATTTCTCTAAATCCCAAGAAGTCTATTTTTAAGGTAACAAAAGGGAAACTTCTCAGACACATTATATTCTGAGAAGGCATAAAGATTGACTCAGACAGATTCAAGTCCATCCAGGAGCTTACTCAGTCTACAAGTAAGACTGTAGTTCACTCTTTCTTCAGAAAGGTGAATTTTTTATGAAGGTTCATTCATGAGTTCGCTGAGAAGACTCGCCACATTGTGAACATGATGAAGGGAAAGGCCACTTTCAGCTAGACTGAAGAAGGCAAATTGGCATTTCAAGATATTAAGACTGTTATTGCCCACACCCCAATTTTGGTTTGTCTAGATTATACCAAGGATTTCACAATGTATAGTTATGCTTCTGAGCACACTTTCAACAATTCTAGTTCAATAGAATCAAGAAGGTGTGGAATCTTCCATTTCTTTCATGAGATATCTTCTCAAAGCTCATGAGTTGAAGTACTCAAACATGGAGAAACATGCTTATGCAGTGGTAAAGGCAGTGAAGCATTTTCACTTTTACATCATGAATTCATACGTTACTACCCTGGTTCTTGATACCACAGTTAAATCTATATTAACTCAGCAAGAGTTTAGAAATAAAAGAGGAAATTGGATTACTAAAATCTAGGAGTTTGATCTAGTCATCAAACCAACGAAGCTGGTGCGGGGAAGGGGCCTATGTCAATTGATTGCTGAAAACAGACCAGAAAAAATAGATCATGGAGAAGAAAAAAATGAAGACATGCCAACAGTCCTCTTTGTCTCCACCACAAATGAGTGGTATTCAAATATTGCTCATTTTCTTACTTATGGTAAGTGTCCTGCTCACATGTCTCATAAAGAAAGGAGAATTGTCAAGTTAAAAGTTGCCAATTTCATCTTGTGGGACAACGACATGTATAAGAGGAACCTTGATAAAGTGTTCTTTCACTGCGTGGATAAAGAGAAACAGAACCAACTTTTGAATTCTTTTCACAATCTGCCTTGTGGAGGACATTTTTCTACTCCTATAACTGCCCATAAGATTCTATGAGCCAGGTATTATTGGCCTACTCTATTTCAAGATGCATACAAATGGGTACGAAGATGTGAACTATGCCAACAGTTTGTTGAAAGACCCAAATTAGTTGCTCTGCCTCTTAAGCCAATGGTGATAGAAGAGCCATTTCAGTAATAGAAAATCGATTTCATTAGTGTTGTAAACCTATCTTCAAGTGTTGGACATGATTATGTCTTCACAGCCATAAATTACTTCATCAAGTGGGTGGAAGCTATTCCAACCAAGCATGCTACTTCAAAAGTAGTGTGTGATTTTCTCAAGGAGAACATCATTTTCAAGTTTGGGGTCTCAACCAAGATTGTCATAGATAACGTAGCTTGTTTCTCTTCACAAGAGATTACTCAGTTCTATTTTTACTATGGAATTACCCTCTCCCACTCTTCTGATTATTTTCTACAAGGGAATGGCCAAGCTAAATCAAGCTACAAGAACCTGATGACTATCATCAAGAAGCTGGTAGATGACAACCAATGAACATGACATAAAGCATCGGTTGATGCTTTATGGGTAGATAGAATTACACTCAAGAAGGCGATTGGTATGTCACCTTTCTGACTTCTTTATGGTCTCAATGTTGAGATACCAATCACCCTGGAATTGCTAGCATTGAAATTAGCTAAGGTAATCGAAGATCAGACATATAAAATCTCCATTGATAAGAGGATCATGTGCTTGACTGAGCCAGATGAGCAGTGAACTAAGGTGGTAGACCGAATTGTTGCGCATCAAAGTCTAGTGAAGAAGCTCTTTGACCATAAAGCAAAAAACTATGATTTCCAGATTGGAGATCACGTCTTATTGTGGGACAAGAAAAGAGAACCAAAGAGAATGCATGAAAAATTTGATTCCCTTTGGAGAGGCCCGTTTACTATCCATCAGCTCAATGGTGAAAATAGTTTCCTGTTGAAGTATCAAGATGGCACACCCTTTTCTCTGCCTCACAATGGGCAGCATCTGAAGCAGTTCAATTTTTGAAGTATCAGATAAGATCATCTGTACATATGTATATTTTTATAGTCTTTAGTTCTATTTTATGTTGTTCATTTTTATTTTTTGGCACCTTTCTTTTTTAGGTAGCATGACTCCGTAGCCCAATGGCATACTTAAAGGCACTGAAGATTCTGGTTTCTACTCCCCTCAATTGTTCCAAGTTTTCAACTGAAAGAAGTTCTTCAACTGGAGCCAGCTGTTGTTTCTAAAATGTATCACTCATTTTTAGGGACAACATACGAACTATTTTGGTTTTGCAGGCCAAAATACTCTCTTCCCTTCTCAAAAATTATTCTGAACATTCAAATTCTTCATTATTCAAGCTTTTTCAGCTAAGGGACTAGCAGGTTCAACGGCTTCAATAGGCGAGTTCTCACAAAGAAACAAGTTCCCAACACTTAGAAAATTTCAAAATTGGTTCAACGCCTTGGTTCAACCAAAAATGTTCATCGGCAAGCTTCAAACAAATGATTGAACCATTGAACTATTGAACCTCGATTCCAAAAGGTTCAAAGGTTCAATGGGTTCAAAGGTTCAACGACGTCGGCAAGCTTAAAGAGTTAAGAGCTTCAGCAAAAATTCAAAGTTCAACCACTTCAACAAGTTCAACGGCTTCAAAACACTTAACGAAAAGAAGAAGACTTGAACCATTGAACCTTGAACCAAAATAGTTCAAAGGTTCAACAGGTTCAAAGGTTCAACGAGCGGTTGGTTCAAGCGGTCAATTGAATGAGCGAAACACAAGATTGAATCATTGAACCGTTGAACCAAAGTTGGTTCAATCGGTCGGTTCAAAGGAGTGCCCCAAAGCTCAAAGGGCAAGTGCCCTTGCAGAGGGTAGTGAACAAAAGGTAGGTGCCCTTGTGGAGGGCAGGGAATATTTGCTCAAAGATCAAAGAGAAGGTTGAAAAGGTAAGATTTTCTTTGGAAAAGTGAACAAGGCAGAAAATTTGGAATTCCTTCAGATTTGTTCAAAGGCAAAAGACAAGGTGAATTCTTTCGGACAAAAAGTCTGAAGGAATTCGCCTAAAAGAAAAAGGCCCAAAGGAAAACAAGTAAAGGCAAGGGAAAAGTTTCTTTCAAACAAAATGTCTGAAGGAATTCCTTCGAACATTTTGTCCAAAAGAATTAACCCGAAGACCAGCCGAAGGACCCCGAAGCGCAGGTACCCTTGCGGGGGGCTCTCGGCACTCAGAAAAAGGACTTTTCTCAAAGCCTGAAGGGACACCTTCCCTTCGAGGTGTTCCAAAGACATGAAGCCAAAGGAATTTCAAGGCTTCAAAGGGACTTATAAAAATAAAGGAAGCAATGGAACAAAGGATGAACCAATGAACCTATTGAACTTTGAACCAAAAGAGTTCAAATTTCAATGGTTCAACAGGTTCAAAAGTTCAAAGAAACCTTCAACCAAAGAGCAAGGAAGCGATTGAACCAAGGAAGCGATTGAGCCTCAGCAATGATTGAAACAAGAAACCGATAAAGACCACCTGAATCATTGAACTATTGAACCAAAAAACTTTCACAAGTTCAAAGGTTCATGGTTCAATATGGTTTAAACAACCAGCAACCATTGACGTCCCATAGACATCAAATTTAAGGTAATAGAATATCTATCAATTTTCAAATATAGCGTGGAACTTGAAGGATGAACCAAGAGACCAGCTAAAGAAGATAGCCTGAGAGCTCCAATTGCAATAGAAAAGAAGAGAAGGCTACAAAAAATATTGAAATATCTATGAGAGAGTTATTTTCGGTAGGTGAAACAGTCCACCAAGTAGTCATTTGAGCACACCAAATCAAGGATGCAATGTATTTTTCTTCCATGAAGTAAAGGCAAAGTGGACAGCTACGCAAATAAAAAGGCAAGGACCAGGCGGCCTATACTTTGGAGGAGACATATGAGATGAATTGACATGCCACAGTTAAGGCCGATGCACTGTTCCAAGCATGGCCCCTTGACAAAACTAAAAATGCATTCAAGGCATTAAATGCAGCATGAGCCTTTATATGGAACAAAGCGCCAAGCCTTTTTGGATGCTATATATTGTAATCTTTTATTTTATGCAAGGGAGATCTCTCCATTATAGAAGCAAAACTCTGCCCAAATTGAAAGGTGATTACTGAGACTTTGAGCTCAAATTGTTGATCATATTTCTTTATCTAAATGAGAAAGCAAGTTACTTTCAGACTTTGTGATGTTATAGCTTGTGTTATTCTAGAAAATTATTATTATGTCTGTTTCCTAGGAGCACTCTTGTTTATTTAATTTAACAAGAAGAATTAGTGGAAGTAATCAAGAAGGTGTCTTGAAGCCAATTGTGGAAAGACTTTGTGCTGTCACCATTGTCTTCAGTGTGTTTTAAGTTTCTTTCTGTGTAAAGGATCTTGAGATGACTTTGTGCCCCCATTACCCTTTGTATTTTACTCTTTGGGCAGTTGAGGTGGAGACTTTGAGTTACACCTCATTTTGCTGGTTATTGTGCCCTTGTTATTTGTTGGTTATCTACCAGAAAGAACTCCTGCGCCCTGCTGCAAGATCACTTCTAAAAGAAGAGAAGTGCCTTCAGTATTATCACCAAGATTTCTCCTTTGTTTGTGAACATAATCTCTGAAAAAAGAGAGATGGATGGTGTAGTCCTACCCCTGAGTGTTATTTTCTGCTTATATATATAGTATATTGCTCCTCATATTTATAGGGAACCTCCCCTTGATGAGAGGAGATATTTGTCCACCTCTGATGTGGTAAACTTGCACATTTGGCTGACCAATATCTCTATGTTGTGGTTGAAGAGACCTATTTTGCTCATCAGTTAGCTGGTGACAAAATATTCACCCAACATGTTTAACTAGCTAATTCAACTCAGAGTCGCCATTAGTGTTGGTTGAAATGCCTCCAAAGATTGACTGGTTGAAGAACACACCAAAAAATTCTTCAACTCGGACAAACTGTCCCACTAGAAGTGCCAAAAAAATTTGACGCTATGGATTGCACCCTTAAGAGAAAACTCAACCTCTCCCTTCCACACGACACAATGGAGACTCCCCTCTTGCTGTAGGTCTAGCAAAACTGAGGGGAGAATCTCTAGATAAGGGCTAGCTCCCTTTGATGCATCTCTGAAGTCTTTTACTACTACTGCTAACAATGGGGGGAGAGAAAAAAGAGAGAATACTGAAAATAGAACCTAAATTAAATCAGTGATGCACTAAAATGGTTGGTCTACTTAGCTTTGACATATAATTTTCACCAAAAACAAGCTGATATACACTTCATATGACATGAGCAACTCTTCTGCATCAGTGCTTAATAAGGGGTCCTCTGGAGATACAGGGAGTAAGCACTACCAGAGGTGTTCTAAGACACACTGTGGTATCCTGTTCACATGCACCTATACTCTGATGTGGACACTTCTTGTTGACCTGCAAAAGAACTCACAATACACTAGACATGCTAGAGTCATTCTGTGAAAGCATGAAGGAAAAATGACTTAACACGAGACAAGACCATAGACATATACAAAAGCACAAACTCAAATGGAGGTAAAAATGTTGTCTTGATTCAAAGTACAATCCTATAGGGCTTTACCATAAAAGCTGAGAGATATCCCTTCCTATACTGAGAGGTTACAATATATAGCATAAAAGGAAAAGACTTTGGCACTTTCCAGAATAAGCAACCCATGCTGCGTTGAACACCTAGGGGGAGGAATTTGATCATGCTGATGTCATCTTTATAGAAAGCCCTGAAATAACTATGTTGTAGATGTCGCAAGTCTTGACTTTGGCACTCAACTTGTATTAAATGTCACTGCAAGAGCATGGGTTTCACGTGGCCGTCTATTCATTAATGTAAAATGAAGAAAAATGGGCCACTTAGTGGAGACTATTTCATCTATGGCAATAACTCCTTGTGCCGATGTTTTTTGTGCCCCTTGGGCTGATTTGATTCATGTCTGTGCTTGGCTGGGTACATCCTTTCGGACATTCTAAATGTTGTCATATGTGTGCGTGGCCGTGTTCCAGATTCTCTATTTTGTTCCCTCTTTCCTTGCTATTTCTTGTCTCTTTCTGGCAATTTTGAGCTCTCAGGCTATCTTTCATCATTTTCGAGCTTCCTTTCTAGCGGGTCACTAAGTTTGTCCTCGAGTCTTATGCCCCTTTGAATTTCGTCAAGCCTGCGACATTCAAAAACTAATGGCTATTTCACTATCTCAAATTTGACACATGCGGGGATGTCACCAGATGTTTAAACTCCCAACGGCTAGTTCATCATGCTAAAGTTGACGTCTTCAGGCCTGTCATCATCTTTGGTAATTTCTTCGACTTTTACAAAATGAACCTTCTCGAAGGGAAGGTGTCCCTTCGAAAAAGTGGAAAAGGTCCCTTTTTGGTAGCCGAGAGTCCCTCACAAGGGCACTTGCCCTTCGGGCTCCTTCGAGCTCCCTTGTCTTCGAATTCCTTCGAACAAAATGTTCGAAGGAAATGTGCCTTCAAGTTTTGGTCTTTTTCCTTTAATAAATTTCTTTGGACAAAATGTCCGAAGGAATTCCTTCGGGCACTTTGTTCGAAAGAATTCACGCTTTGGTTCTTCCTTGTATTTCCTCAGAGAAAATGTCTAAAGGAAATCATTTGTCTTTTGTTCATTTTTTGATGGAGAAACTACCCTCTGCAAGGGCACTTTGGGTTCAAAATTTCCCTTCGATGCCTGCTCAAATGGTCCAAATTGTCACCTCCCTGCCCTCCACAAGGGCACTTTTCCTTCGGAGCCTATTGAAAGACTTGCATCCCCTTTAAAACCAGCGCATTCCTTTGACAAAAGGCTTGTGCAAACCAACTGCCCAAAATAGGATAAGCCTATGGATCAACCTGAGACATCTACAAGACTCAAGTCACTTGGCTTTTTTTTATAGAACAGGGCTATTATAAGAAAAATGACAATTGCAGTAAGGTGGATACATAAAATATTGACTGCTCAAGATAGTAGGGAAGGAAGGGAGAACGATTTTTGGCCTGCGGGACCAAAAATGGTCAACACTTGGGCTACCAAATTTTGTGAATTCTGCAGGCTTCCATTGAACCAGTCCATTGATCTATCCAGTACTGCCCTAGTCTAAATTCGTAGGTCATTCAACTCTTGTGCAGACCAACTTATAACCAACAAAGTTGAGACTATGATTCTTTTGGTATAAGCTCAACTTTGGGAGTCTGAATCTATTGAGTACTTTTGTCATCTGTCATCCCTTCATGGACCCAAGTAGTAGTGAAGGTGTAATATCCCCTTTAGGGCTGAAAACTGAAACAAGGGGTTTTCTAACAAACCCTATTTAAATATGCAATTTTTTTTTGAATTTATTCAAATCTGAGATATGTGAAATTAATTGCAGACTGTTGTAGGTGCCCAATTATGGCACAAGAATAATATTCGATTGCTCCAAAAATTATATAAAATTATCCAATAATGCAACCGATAAGAATCATTTGAAAAATCAATTTTTCCAATGTTCAATGGCTGGAAATTATCACAAAAATACCAAAGTGTGTGTGGTTGTTCCACACTCAAGAAATGGCCAAAATAGGTCTTGAAAGCCTTTTGCTCAGTGTTAGAAAGGGTTTGCCAGTCCCCAACGTGGTTCACTATAACTTTAGGCAGCTTGTTGCCCTCTCTTTTGCTCCCAACCAGCTCACCAAGCCCTCAAACCTAATCACCACACTTGTAGAAGACAAAATGGTGTTCAAAATACCCTTGGATGCCAAATATGCTCAATACAACCTCCTCATGAAGTTGTCTAAATTAGATATCAAGGGTTTTTGTCCTCAATTCCAACCATTTTGAAGGTTTTCATCTTCAAAGCAAAAGTCAAGCTTTTGCGTGTTTCAACTTAGAAATTCAATTATTCAAAAAGATAGTCCAACCTCCTCAATGAGTCCTCAACTTCCTTTTATAACCTTCCCTCTAAGAGGTGCATTTCATTTTGGAGGGAAACTTAAAACATCTTAAAAGATCACTTCCTTTATAACTCCCACTTAAGACCTTGGAGATGTCATGACCTTTAAAGTCCCCCACTTAAGTGAAATTTAGAACATTAAAGTACTTTTTGAATTTCAGAAATAGAACCACACGTTTCCCTTCTCTTTTATCTTCCCTTAGCCTTGGGAAACAAAGGAATTAGGCTAAGGACCTTCACAACTCCCTCAAAAAGAAGGGGACATTACAAAAGGCTTTGATCCAAACTTAATCGTCCCTAGTCACGCCTCGACGTCTCATATTTATTTGCACAATCAATGCAGTAATCCTCCAAATGTGGTTTATGTTCGTATGAGGGACCTATCCCGAGATGAGCTCTCACATATCCTTTACTAACAAAATAAGGTCTGCTCGTATGAGGGTACATTATGAATTGGGTGATGGAAGCTTCAATATTCTGAGCATCTGTAGCATATTACAAGTGTAATGGCCCAAGGTGATTTGGAACACTACACAAACCACATGTTTCTTCCTGCATCTCTTGTGTACCTCTATGAGTTGTCTACACATTTCAATTAGCAACATTTTGTCATTTACCAACCTTGGAAGTCTCAAGGGACAACCCTCAAATTATCCTACTTTAATATAAGAGAATTTTTGGAATTGAATGAAGTAGCTTCCATATTGGGATATGAGATTAGCTCCTTCATCAAAAATCTTAGCTCCCCAATCTTCCTTCAATGCTTGTACAATTCTCATAGTGAAGGCGTCATTGATCTGTTTGAAGTGTTTATTGCTCTGCTCTAAAGTTAGTTGTGGGTAGAACTCATGTTCCCTATGTTTAGGGCCTGCATTGGCCAATTGAGTGAGAACTAGATCGATTCTTTGTGCTGCCAACGAGTATATCAAGTACGAGGTCATGTAGAAGCTCCCAATTGCCTCTACATTAGTGAGTTGTTGATGTTGCGCATCATTGATGATGTTTCCCTAGTTTATATATTGTTTGCCACTACACATGATGCTCATTGCCATGAACATCCATGAATGAAATTTCATAGTGGTCTTGTTACCCACCACCCTATTAGAAAGGTGATCATGTTAGACAATTCTTCTTGGAAATCCAAACTGTAAAATTTCTTTGGGAGTTTCGACAAGGATCTTATTTTATGCTTCAATCTTCCATTATTGATAGTTGTGAGGTGTTTCTCTAGTTTTTTATCCTAGAAGGTTTGCCCAATTTTGATGCTCATCTTTGCATAGGTGTCCCTTGATGGAATCCTTAGGGTCATATCCATGGAATTACCATTGAGCTTGGCCATTAGAGTGCCACCTGCGAATTATATTTCTTTGGTGTCACGATTATAATGTTGGGCACATCCAAACACCAAATCTAAGCATTGTACGAAGATAGGAAAAGCAACTGCCTTTGGTAGGCCACTCATTGACAAGAGAGCAACTATGGGAGTAGGAGACTCTGCATTGATTTTGTTGTGAAAGTCCTCCAAGTCCATGTGTTTGATCTACGAGTTGCCAATTTGTGGAATACTAGTCTCCAAAACAGACATGGGCTCATAACCCATGTATTTGAACTTCATTTTAGTTGTTTTGGTAGCGTAAAAGGCTACTCGGCGAGGGCACAAAGATTTCCACATGTCTGGAACATAAGTGTTTATGTCGCTGTGGAGAATAGGTCGTAGTGGTCATGAAAAAGTTTATTCCAGCAGTAAATTCTTCATTAGGAGGTTACAGGGGCTACCCAAAACTCTAGTGTACCTAGGGTATTTCAATCTTCCCTTGCAGTGAAAAATAATTGAAACATGCTCTAAATCCTCTAAAACTTGTATCAACTTGACATACTCAAAGAGACGAAGATTTTGACTGTATTTTGGTAAATTTTCACCTTTGTAGAAGCAAATAGCAGAAGAGTGGAGTTTTGGTGCCATGCGAGTACAAGATCAACATGTACTGGAGCATCTCAGAGGATTTTGCCCAAATGGGTATTGTTGGAGTGATTTATCGGTCGCGGGGGGCCTTGTTGGATTTATAGGCCACCAAAACACCCCCTACCAGGTCGAGTTGATCGGAACCCCTTGTTGGCGTGCTCAATTTGTTGGGCAGTGGCTTTGCATTCGCCATGCCCACAGGGTTGGGTCGGCCCATTTGCGTGGGCATGATAGGCGTAGAGTTGCGCCCATGCACACTAGATGCATTTTCATGTCTTGTGTGCTAGGAAGGTCGGGCTTGCCTGACCTTCTAGACACACAGATGCGGAAAACATGTTTTTAACTTAAATGAAATTAGTTAAGTCCAACAATGAAATTATTTCAACGAAACTGAGCATTTTATGTTGACACCAAAATTAAGAAAGTTAGACTATTTTGAGAACAATGGTATGGACCCATCCCATATAATCCACTCGTCCAAATACATGTTTCACTCAACACACCTATCTTAGCTCACTACCCCGTGTAAGTCCTTCCTAACCTTATCCTACTTGTCACAACCACCCCCACACCCATCCAATCACTTTCCCCACCATTTCAATATCCCACGTCCGATCCCACTCTTCTTTTACCCATACCAACACAAACTTAGGCTCTCGAAGCCTAAGATCCACACGTCTAGGGTCATAACATGCGCATCTAGGCATGCAAGATCGTTGAAACCCAAGTAGCATTTGTCCCACTTGTCTAGGCATGGAAGAGATCTATTAGGGACGAGACACACTGGTCACATCTGCCGAAACAAGGGCAGCACTGTCCAAGTGGTGGACAAGGCCATCCAAGCATTAGAAATGGACGAGTTTGTCCAAGAGGGAAATGGATCTGTTTGTGATGACATTACACATGATGGAATTGTTCAAGGAAAACCAAAGACTTAGAAGCAAGTCGAAACCATCCAAAGTTGACGAGAAAGCAAAATTATCATTGCACAAAGTCATTTTGACAGAATGACAAGTTTAAGGGTGAGAAAAGAACAGGGGAATAAGAGACATAATTAGTTATATGTAGAAAAGAGACAACAAAACAAACCCTCAATTTGTGACAAAATAATCAAAGCCCAAAGAGGAATTCCATTTTGTGAAGAAATAATTTATAAAACATCAGCGTGCAATTGGAAGCAATGTGTTCTCAAACCAACAGTCTAAGCAGGTTTAAAATTGTTTGTGTGAAGATGCCGAAGGAGAATTCATAAAGCCAAGCCACAATAGACAGGCGTTAAGGAATTACTCCAAGAAAAGAAGTCCAAGACTATTCGATAAATTTGTAAATTTGCCAAGAGGACAGGTTGTATAGTAATTGTTTGTCAAATTACGGAGAGCTCACCAAGAGAATAGTTTGATTCTGAATTATTGGACAGGCTGCCAAGACCAATTCTGAGGGCCTGGAGCACATGAAACAAGTGAGACAAAGTTGCACCAAGGCAAGGAAAACCAGCACAACAGTTGAAACAGTAAATTATTTGACAGAACATTAAAGTCACCAACATAGGACCTTGCATGCTGATTGTTTGACGGAATGTCAAAGTAGAACTGCACATGACTGTATGACAAGAGGATTCCAGGAGGAAGGCCTAACACAAAACACATATTCTAGAGAAATATGGTTTCTTTGGAAAACTGTATTTTTGAAAGAGGGAGGCCTATTTTGTAAAGAATTTAAGGGGTGAAAACTGTTACATTGCAAATCTAAAATTCGAGTTGAACGTATAGGTTGGGACTTCGAAAAAGAAGTTGCTGACAGAGCATCAGAGGAGTTTGATTATGAGTCAAACATCGAAGCCTTGGTTGAGGTCTCCCCAAGCTTCTTGTTGGCCTTGTCCCCTTGTTCTCTAGGACATGCTCGCCTTCTTTCATTCCACAACTTCATTCTTCAATCTTTGGATCTCCACATTCAAATTTAAGTAGTTCTTAGATTTTTGGTGGATGATTTTCGCGAAGCATGTTATCTCTTAAGATTCTCAGATTCCTCAAGATGCCGCCTTTGTTTCTTTGCTATATCTGCCATGACCAAATGTCAATTTGAATGTTTGGTTAGGCATGCTAACTAATCAAACGTGGCTTGCAGGGTTGCATCTTCCATTGATTCGGTTAATACCTTGCCCCTCTTGAGCTCTTTCTTGTACACATCCCTCAATAATGATGTGTGCTTCTTGTAGTGGCATACCATCATGTACATGTGGTACTCAAACTAGGCCTTGTTAGAGGACTCTGCAATCCTGGACATAAAAGTGCCCACTTGTGTCTTCTACTGTTCAAAACCAGTCTTGTAGCTCCTCCAATATCTGTGTATGAAGGTGTGTGATAGATCTTGAATGGGAATCCATGTACTGGTGCTCTTGTACTGTGACTTGTCACCAAGAAATTTGACTTGGATGTGGTTGTGGATTAATGTTTTTAAACATCCTTACCAGTATATCTCGGTAGAATGTACTCCTATTGAACATTGGCATTTAGGTTATGTTATGGGCCCCTGCTGCCCAGAGCTTCTTAGCCATTGGGTGCTCTAGATTAGATCTCCACTAGTGATATATCCTATTCCTGGAGTGGAGGGAAAGTGCATGTCCTTCAGGCATGTTGTTTTGCATTACTTTTCTTTTCCTCATTGTTCTATATCTTGGTAGGCCTTTTCTTCTGCTAAGGTTATGAACTTGCCCTTAGAAATGCAGCCCAGTGCTTTTGTTCCTCAGAGGAAGCACAGATGACTATACTTCTGCTAAGGGTCCTCAACTGGTATCAACCTTAGGTGACTTCCCACTTTCTTGGCAATAGTGGGTCTGAACTTCTTCACAATAGGCAATTCTTGTCCTACATTCAAATAACTAGAACTCTCTAGATAATTTGAATTGCTCCTCACACACTATGAATCTTCCTATGCCCGATGCAAACTTGTGGGTTCAACTACAATATCTTCTTTCTAGTACACTGGTATCTGACCCTTATAAGCTTTATGAAACAATCCCCTGTTAACATTCTGCTTTTCAAGAAAACGGTAATTCTCCAGTGTTCTCAAACCAACTACCAGCTACAAATTCCTTTTGGATTGTTTTGAATTCACAAACTTCTGCGTGGAGCACTTTGTTCTCACCTAATTTCTTGGAGAATTTAGTTTGACATTCTGTCAAACACTTGTCATGCAACAAAGTAGTCAGTTGGTAGCTGTGATGTTTTGTCAAATAGTTACTGTCCAATCTTCCTATGTGGTTTTCCTCTTCGCTTAAGTCTGCATCTGCCCACTTTCTTCTTGGTGAATTACTCTTGTAGTATTACAATCGTTGCATGAAAAGTTTCGTGTGCGAACTCCCACATCTTATTTCTGTTTGGTTTTATGTCAAATAAGTTACCCAAAGAGTGTTTACCAAATCTTGGACTGTGCTGTGGCTGATTTGTGTGCGCCAATTCTGTTTTGTTGTGAACATGATCTTTGGCACGTTTGTCTAAACAATTTCCTCCTTGCTGGTTTGAAAATAAGCTTCTATGAGCAGAGGTTTGTTTTCTTTCAAAGTTGCCTTCTCTCACCACTGAATTAAAACGTTTAGCTACTGCTGCTCCCATTGATTCTAATCATCAAAGTTCTCTAATTCCGTCTTGCTTGTGCTCGCTTCACCACTCCAATGCTGTCCTTCCAAACTAATTGATTATGGCTCCCTTCAGTCACTTCTTGAAAAATTGATTACTTTGTTTGTGGCATTGAACAACTGTTTGTTGTCTTCATCAAATTGTATTTTCCAAGCCTTGATTTAATTGATTTTGGTACTGGACTCATTTAAATTTTTCTTTGACAGGTTCATATTCTTTGACAGATTGGTCATGTTCTTTCAAGAATTTATGTTTGTGTTGGACTGATGAGAGGCATTGGATGGATCTGCTGCCTTCTAGGACTGATGTCACACCTTGGACGGGTTTACTTTTGTGTTATTTGCTTTGGATGAATTGTTTATAAGCTTTGATTGATTTGAGTGTCTTGGACTGGTTTCCTTCCTTGAACTGATTTCACATTTTGGATGGATTCAAGTTTCCCTTGGGGTGATTCAGTTGCTTGGATGCGTGACTTGTTTGCTTTGACAATTGTGAAGGGTCTAGTGGGGTCTTCAATGCCTCACACCCTTACTTCGACACACAATGCTTCTTGTACAGGGGCCGTCCGACCCCAATACTTTTATGGGTGTGAGGGATTAAATGATTTATTTAGTATGTGGACTGGGGGTAGGGTGTTAGGATTTGTAGGGCATACGCTAGGATAGGATTTTTTAACTTGTGACTCTTCTGATTTAAGGAGAGAAATCAGTTGGAGTTTTTATTTTATTCAACTAAGGGGATCTAAATTAATTATCTTCACTAACCTTACAATGTCTTCTTGTTTGTCGAAGTCAATGTCTTCTTGTTTTCCCCAAAAAACTATTAATGTTGGCTTTTATTTTTTGATCTTCTTATGTCGGGCTTCAGTGCTGATGCGGAATATAGAGTTTCATCCTTTATTTCATGTGTCTCTCTTTGTGACCACCTTCCTGAAGTCTGGTAAATTTTTAATAATGTCATTATTTTGTTGGAGACTTTTAATTTTGTTTTCCCCAAAAAAATTTAAAATTTTGCCTGATGCTTCTTCATTTTCAAAAATTCCATCTGCTCCTTGGTCGTGCCTTCACTTTGCACCATATGAATCCCATGCATTATTTGAATTGGTTCTCTCTTCAATTTTTTGTTTCCCCTTCCATGCCTTGCAGAATGCTTGAATATCTCCTTTCTTGTGGCTCATTGCGCAACGAGTCTCCCTTCTAGTGACTTCTCTCATTGGCTTCATGAATAATATTTGCAAACTCTCCCCCATGTTCGTTCTTGTTTTGTTTCTCTTGCCTTGCCTTAGCGATTTCCTTCACGTCCATTGCTTTGGATGTTTCTTCACCTTGTATCATTTCAATTTCGAATGATTAACGACATCAACTACCTTGCTGTCAAGTTTCTTGAGTACAACTACTCCATTGCCTTGTACTTTGTGTATTCAAAATAGTTTGTACACTTCGATAATTGTGGCTTGGACCACTTTTGGTTTTGTTGTTACATCTCTACTAAGGCTAGGCTCTAACTACCTGAAATATTGTCAGAGGATCCTTCAAAGTTCTAACCTCTGCAGTTTGACTATCTTCCATGACTACCGTAGACGATGGTTGGTATTGAGTTATATCCATTTCAATGACTTCATAATCTTTTTTTGTGGCAATGCAACAATGTAAGAGATTATGTTGTAATCCCTTCAACGACTTCATAATCTTCTTTGTAGCAATGTAACTGCCCACCATCTAAATGCAGTTCAACTTCTGAGAAATCCTTCTTACTAGTTCCATTGTTGGTACACTCATCTTCCGGGCATGACATGACTGATTCATCGCTTGTGGAGTTCTTCCTTTCATATTGCTCCAAGGATGATATTTGAAATTTTGACAGCATTTCTACTAGGAATTGACATAACATATAATTCTTGCCATTCGTAACGTCTCTTGTACTCACATATTGTTCCTATGATGATATGTGGAATTTCCATGGCAATTCCACTAAAAAAGTGAGAAAATATATTGCTTCCACACATATTGTTATCTATCGGCCTCCAATGTTCTCTTCCACTAGAATAGTATGGCATGTGCCCTTGCTGAAACTCTTTTGTCAGCACCGATGGCTCTGTCAACCCTCACTGCTCCCACACCCCGAGCAACATTCATTACCTTCAGCTGTCTTGTTGATGGACTTGACATCTCATCAATTTTTGTTGATTTTTCTTAATATAATTTTTTCCAATTTTATTGTCTCAATAGTCTCAGTGGTATTCCTCTTCCTCTTGTTAGAGTGGCCTTTCCTAGCTTCTCTTTGCCCTTTGACCTGCGAAACCATCCTCTAGCTGGGCTGGTTGGTCCAAAGCCGTGTTCTCCTAGCATTGATGGACCTGGTCACCACACTATGATCCTCTAGGCACTTGGGTGCAGTCTCTGACTCTACTTTGCCACTTGGTGCCACGTCTTCTTGATCTCCATACTAATCTCACCTTCATTGTTGAGCCTCTCTCTAAGAATTGTCTCTTCTTCACCCTCAAGTCTTCCCCAATAAATGGAGGGGTCTTTTGATAGGTAATGGTTCACGCACACAACAACTTCGATCACGGGAACATTGCTAGAAATGTAGGTCTACTATATTTCTAAGCACTGTCCACAACAGAGGCTACGAGGATGTCACATGGACTATGCAGATTTGATCTAGGAATCGGCACCATATATACATGTATACTACATTTGGAAGCACTGTCCACAATGGATCTTCTAATGAACCTCACACAGACTCCTCGGGTTCAATCTAGGCAATGGCTCCGGAAATGTAGGAGGGAAATTTCATGTGGGTACTTACTCACCTACAAGCATGAGTACTGTATTCCTTGATGTGATTAATAGATAAGTCTCCATTTCTGATATCTTGTGTTTCGTGTGTTATCTATACTACAATGTTTATGTGTTATCGATGTAGGTTGTATTGTGTGTGTATGGTGTACCTACATTGTTTCATTGTGTTGTTATGCTTTTGCAGATTGCTAAAGATCAAGCTAAGGTCCCACGAACGAGACATAGAGTTTATGTGTCTTGTTCCCCATGAAAGTTGTATAGATTCAGTTCAATAAGCAAATAATAGAGTTTTCCATCCCTCTTCGCTCTTCTTTTAACCAAATTTGGAAATTGAATCAGACTCATACAGCCAGTGTTAGGAGGGTATTTATGCTCATTAGTCTATTGTCTGGTGGCTTCCACTATAAAATTGAGTACTGTATATCTTGTGTTCTGTGTGTTACCTATACTACAATGTTCATGTGTTATTGATGCAGGTTGAATTGTGTGCGTATGGTGTACCTACATTGTTTCATTGTGCTTTTATGCTTTTGCAAATTGTTAAATATCAAGTTAATGTCCCACTAATGAGCCATAGAGTTCATATCTTGGTCCCTGTGAAGGTTGCATAGACTCAGTTCAGGGATTGTAAGCAAATAAGTGAGTTTTCCATCCCTCCTCGCTCTTCTTTTACCCAAATTTGGAAATCAAATAAGATTCATACAGCTAGTGTTAGGAGGGTCTTTATGATCATTAGTCTATTGTCTGGTGGCTTCCACTATAAATGCTTCAATTCCCGATTTGATAGACAACTACATATGAAGCTTTTAGTTGCAAAAGGGAAGAACTCTCCATAGCCTATATCCTATTGATGTAGCTTGAGAATGTAGTCGTTTATGAGGAATTTGCTCGTTTGGGGATATGAACTATTTGACAAAGGCAGGAACATTACATTTTAACTATGAGATACCTATTTGCAAGACTTGCATTGGATGAGGTCTCTGCATCTGCTCATGGTAGCGATACCATGAGGAAGAAAGGGACCAGTAGAACAAGAACTTTCAACTCCACCAATGTGTCAGGACAATTAAGAGTCGAATTCCTCACAAGATTATTTGAATCAGGCACAAGGATCACCATCCTAGTTGGCAGTTATGGATACTGTAAACTTTCCATTTGGTCTGAATGTTAAACTTTGCAAATCTAAAATTATGAGCTGTCTGATTTTGTATAACTCAGGATGTTTTTATATATCGAAATTAGAAATGTTATACTTGGTTGATGGTTCCATGATTTAGATGACTATATGGTATTCTAGGAGTATGTAAATAGTCATACAAGACATCTATTTGCTTCCTCAAAGGATCTCCTATGGCTTGTGGTGGTGGTGGATAATGATGCTAAAGTTTATCCTTCTTCCGCTCTATGCATTGATATAGGCATGTGAAATCATACAAGACATATTTGCTTCCTCAAAGGATTTTCCAACCGGTCCCCTTAGCTTTGGACATTCTCCTATGGATTGTGCCAATGGTGGATGATAATGCTGAAGGTTATCCTTCTTCCGCTCTGGGCATTGAAATAGGCATGTGACTATGCTAGTTTCGTGCATCTGTCTTCATTTTTGGCTTTTAGAAGCTTTTTTCCCTGTATTCCCTTGGGGATATCCTTCCTTTATTTGGCTATTTACATTTGTACTTTTATCTATGGCTAGTGTTTACCCGCCTTAGGATTAACCCCCTTTAATCGTGGTCACCTTTTCAGCTTCTAAGATTTATTCTATCCTTGTTCTATTCTATTGTAAATGAATGTAATTTTGAGATCCATTGACCTACTTTAGTGACTTGTAGACATTAATATAATTTATTTATTTATTTCTTCTATAGGCCAATGTAAGCATAAGAGTTTTGTTGCATGATCCAATAATTATTTGGCAAACAAATGCTAACCTAGGAGGAACTAGAAGTTGTCCCTGATAATGGGGTAGGCGGGTCTTTGCGACCCAAGTTCTCAGTTTTATGGCATCCTCCCCCTAGGGGATTCCATTAAGTAAAATATTGATGGAGCGGCAAAAGTGTATCTAGGGCTGGCAGGAGGGGGGGGGGCAGGTCCGGAAGGGTGTGTGTTTAGGGATGAAAGGGGCTGCCAATATTGATTTTCTCAATAGATGTTGGTATAGATAAAAATAATCAGGTTGAGGGCATCACAATGCTTAAAGGCATTAAAATAACAATAATAAGTGGGAAGAAGTTGATAATAGAAGCCGACTTCCAAATCTTGATAAATGGAATGATTGTAGGTAATATCGTGTCTTGGTGCCTGAAGATGATTATCGATGAGGTGCAATGGTTAATTAAGAATCTAGAAGAAGTTTCCTTTGTTCATATAAAGAGAGATGGAAATCAAAATGCTGACAGAGCTACTAATAATGAAGTAAATTTATTTGCATCCAGGGAAGCCCCAAATCAAAATTGGGTAAAGGAGTTGCTTGATGACTTGTGGAAGTTGGTGGTAAGGGATACAAAGGGTTTTTCTCCCAAGATCAATTGGAGATCTTTCAATTAAAAATAAATAAAATATATGAGAGGAGGGGCAATTGGCTTTAGTTAAAAGAGGTAATAATGTCTTGAAAAGAGAGCCATGATTAAGGAATTATAATGGCATGGTGATCTTACACTATGTGCAAGGTAAGGGGGATTGGGTGAATGGGTTGTTGATGCAGTGACAACACGGTATAATTGCAGGAAGTGGGGTGAGGGGATATGTGAGTAGACGTCTCTTCACCCTTTTGTCAGTGCTAATTTCAAGACCTCTCCTCTCTGTGGAACTGTAATGGTGTCTTCTACTTGTTTGAGGGGCAAGGGAGGGAAGATGGAGGTTGTTGAGGGAAGAAAAGGCAAACACAAAATCATTGCAGAGTTGGTAAGGGACAAGTCCTCAGAATTTGTGAATAAGGAGATAAAAAAATACTCATATGTGTTTGTGGGTTGAACGGGCTTGGAAAGTTGCCAAGGAATTCGATGATGTATAAATTAATGATATTGGGCAGCGAATGAAGAATCTTCTTGTGGACCCAGGACAGTCAATTGAATGTAGGAATGTGTTTGACATGGCATAGAGCTTGACTGGAGCAAATGTGCTTTCAAATGCAGCTGGGTTTATCTGCTGCACGAGGATCAATCTGCCATGGTGAAGACCCTATTTGATATTGATGGGAAATTGAACCTCCTTCAGTGCATGATCCTTGATGGAACTAGGGTACTAATGTAGGGGCAAAAAGAATTAGCAGAAAAAAATAGTGTTCAACCGTCTAAGGCTGCTACAGTGGAGCTTCCTCAATGTAATATTCCATTTAGGTCATATTATGCAAATATGGAAATTAACCACAAACTCTAACACCAACAATATAAATTTCTGGTTTTTTTAATTAAAGCCTTACTAAAAATTCAGAATTCTGGAAATCCAAATTGAGGGCACAAATTGCAATATTTTATAATTAAAATATTTGTCAAAAATTCCAGAAAAGTCACAGCTCTTGAAATACCATCAAATCTGATTTTTGCATGCACATACAGGGCTTAAAAATCACAAATAAATACCTGCTGATTGTTTGATGGAAAAAAAAAAATAAATATATCAATAATCTGCCCCAAAAACATGCAGATTTTCCTTCCAAATTGGGTTGCCACCCTTGGAAAGGCCCTCCAAGTGGGTTGCTGACCTAAAACAGTCCTTCAAAGTGATTCTTCACCCTCCAAAAGGGTCTCCAATAGCCACACTTCACTCTTAAGACCTTGCCAACTGCTGTGCTCCACAAGATGATGCCCTAGGAACCCCAAATCGATCAATTCTACCCTTTGCAACCCTTGAAATGAAGCTACCCAGCTGAATGTTAAGGGTCTCTGTCCTTAACTTAAGATTTCCAGTGAAGGTCTTCTTCGTCTTCAATGGAGATAAGCCAAACGTTTCGTGCTCAAACTCAAAATTCAATTAAAAACATGGTCCTTAAAAATGAACCTCCTTCCCATTTTTTATCTTTTCCTTCCAAAATACTTTCTAAATTAAGGACCATCTTATATCAAATTAGAGAAGTCCCCTTTCTTTATTATAACTCAATTTAGAAAGAAGTTGCCGACATGTTATTTTTTGGCAACTAAGACATAATATTATTTTACTTTAAGTGTTTAAAAATACTTTTTATTTTAATAATAATATTATTTTAATCTCGGAAAAGGAGACATTACCGTCTGCCCTTCCCAAATTTGCTTTCCCTCAAGCAAATGCAAACTCCATTCTTCACTCCTTGTACCCTTCCTGCAAATACTAGGATTCCAAATCAACCTCAGGAATTCTTTGGAGTGTGGACAAACTGCAGCAAGCTCTTCGACCCTTGCGGCAACAACATACTCTTCATCCTTTGCTTGGGCTGAAAACAAACTCAGTTGCTCCCACTCAAGCTTGTCATGTGCCATGATCCTTGTACTTTCCTTGGACATGTGCAAACTATGCACTCTTTGACTCGTAAGAGTCTCTTTATCAACACTCATATTGGTTGTTCCTATTTTTAAACCTGCACATGGAACAAACATGTCAATGAAATTAAGAGCTCTCAGTGCCACTCTTTCAATTGCTTTATCATGCCTCATAGGCATGTTGTTCAACTCTCCTCCAATGCTTATATCTTCCTCATAATTTCTATTCATGTGATGGACTTCTAAAGGTCCAGCACTTATGAAGCTATAATGCTAAACAAATCCATTTGATTGCCCTTGAACTTTGTTCACCACATATTTCTTATGTTCCTCCAAGGTGAGGTGTGATCTTGGGCTGCCAACAACAAGAAGCTCATCCTCCTTTGGTAAAGTGGGGTTTGGGGAGATACCTCCAACCCTCATATCCTTGTGATTCCCAATATTTTTTCAAACACATCTCTTCACAATGTTGTTCTCAAAATCAGTCAATGGCTCATCCTTAGGAGGTTTGAAGGATGATGCATACTCCTCCACTTTGAAGTCTTCTGTCATGTACCTCTTTTGTTAGGGACATCCTTGAAGACCCTTAGTCTTAACCCATTTCCTGGGGGTGAAGGGAAAAGAAAGGGAAATAAGTGGTTTTGAATGAATATATGTAAAAGGTACTTTATGTTATATGAGCCACTTAAGTTGGGGCTCTTTAAGGGTCAAGAGTGCCACTTGACTGAAGTAAGAGTTTTAAAAACAATCTTCCTTATTATATGAATGTATGTTTCCCCTCCCTTTTGGGTGTGCCCCTTGAGGGGAGTTGTATAAAAGCAAAGTAAGGTTTCATTTGTATGGAAGCTAAATTGGATAATTGGAATTGTAAGCTTCACACACGAAATGCTCAGCTTATCCATTGTAAGGATGAAAACCCTTCAATGGAAGTTGGAGCAAGGATGGAAACCCTTGTATTCAACTAGGGCATCCTCATTCAGGGGATTGCATTGAACTTCATTGAATTGATTTGCAAAAAAACACTATTTCTAGGGCAATGAATATACATAGAGTAGCACCTAGGGTTTGAGAGGGAATTGTAGGTTTTCTAGGGTTGGACGAGCTGGTTTTAGGCTCTAATTTGGTCATTCATGAGGTCAAATGATTATTTGAAAGTCAGTTGGTATTTTTAATAAATTTTTCAGACATGGTTAGTAGATTTGGGCACTGTTTTGAGGGTTTGATGAGCTATTTTCAAGGCTAAAGAATATTCTATTATTTTTATAATTATTTCAGTATTTAATACTAGATTTTGAGGATATTTTCCAGCATTCATAGATTGAGAAAAGCAACAAAAATCAGTAATTAATTCGTTGTTTTTTTTCTGCATTTTTGGCATCAAAGTGGTTGAGTTTGAGGTGGATTTTATACCCTAATGTTCATGACAATATTCAATAATTTTTAGAATAAATAAATATTATTTTGTGGTGATTTTGGCCTCTTTCCAGCATTTTGAAATTTTACTAGAGCAGCTAGGGTTTGCATAAAAATTAGAAAATTAAATATTTGCTAGGGTTTGTGAAAAAACCCTATTTGCGGCACCAAAAAGGGATGTTACATCTTTGTATTCAACAAGTGAAGCCCTGTTCGCCTTGGTTTTTTGTTGACACATGCATAGAACATTTTCTTGGTTCTTGCCAAGGTCACGAATACCATCAACTAGCTTCTTATTGATTGCTGTTCTGGAAATTCTAGTAAGCTGAACATCAATATTATCATCTATCAATTGGGATTTAACCACAATATTCTCTTTGTTTTCAATTTTCATGGTGGATTCCTCTATGGGCAGCTTGATCTTTTGTGGTGATGAAGTATTCATCACTTATACTGATCTTTTTCCTTCCTCTAAGGGAGACTCTAAAGGTCCAGGGCTTAACCCTACAAACTTCATCCATGCCTTGAGACCCATTGCCCTTAGTTCTCTCTGAGATTCTTTCATAGCTTGCAACATCTCTTCCATGGCTTCCAATGTTGTTTTCATCTTTCTGTCATTGCCTTGCATGAAGAAGAGTTTGCAAACAACTCGCTACCCACAACTGGCCAAAAAATGGCTCTGATACCACTGTAATATCCCCTTTAGGGCATATTATGCAAATCTGGAAATTAACCACAAATCCTAACACCAACAATAGAAATTTCTGATTTTTTTATTAAACCCTAACAAAAAATTCAGAATTATGGAAATTCAAATTGAGGTTATAAAAATTCTAGTAAAATCACTGCTCATGAAAAACCTTCAAATCTAATTTTTGCATGCACATGTAGGTCTTAAAAATTACAAATAAATGCCAGTTGATGGAAAAAAATATCAAATATCAATAATCTGCCCCCAAAACATGCAAAATTTCCTTCCAAAGTGGGTTATCATCCTTGGAAAGGCCCTCCAAATGGGTCGTTGACCTAAAACAGTCCTTCAAAGTGATTCGCCACCCTCCAAAAGGGTCTCCAACAACCATGCTTCACTCTTAGAACCTTGCCAACTTCTGTGTTCCATAGGATGATGCTGTGGAATCCCAAACTAATCAATTCTGCCCTTTGCAACCCCTGAAATGAAGCTGCCCAGCTGAATGTTAAGGGTTTTCGTCCTTAACTTCAGATTTCTAGTGAAGGTCTTCGTCTTCAATGGAGACAAGCCAAGTGTTTCGTGCTCAAACTCAAAATTCAATTTAAAAACATAGTCCTTCAAAATAAACCTCCTTCCCCTTTTTATATCATTTCCCTCCAAAATACTTTCTAAATTAAAGACCGACTTATATCAAATTAGAGAAGTCCCATCTATTTATTATAACTCAATTAAAAAAAAAGTTGCCAACATGTTACTTTTTGGCAACTAAGACAATATTATTTTACTTTAAGTGTTTAAAAATACTTTTTATTTTAATAATAATATTATTCTAATCTCGAAAAAAAGGGACATTACACTCAATGCCATGCTCAGTCCTTCAACGAGAATGATGATGAGGAGGTAATGATAATAGAATAAGGCTTGGAAAAAAAAATTCATGAAATAACTTTTTTTTTTCCAAATGTATAAATGCTCATGGCTTTGGGTGGCTTATGTAATATGCTCCTTGCTACATTTGATGACACTTGAAGTGAAGACGGAGACTATGACGAATTATAGACACACACGCGCGCGCACACAACATCTAAGAATCGTGATTCACAAGGCAACTGAGAACCCATAATTCACAAACCAAGATATTGGACTGAAAAATGATAATCAGGCCTAGGAATATTAGATTAACTTCTAGATGCAGGATTCCTAGATGTTATTTTTTTTGCATTGCCAGTTGTAGAAAGCATGTCAATGGGTTTGATCAAGACCTATAGGGTGCATGCAGTACTGGTGTCATGCTAAGAAGATGACGATGCTTGGCTCTGTTGGAGGGATGGCGTGTGTCTAGCTGGGGTTATTAGAGTCCAGGGCTTTGATAAAGGTGTTGTTGCCAGGTCAGCTATTGGGTTGTGTCTTTTACATGCTTATACTAACGATTACTGTGTGGTTTCTGTCTTGTCGGCACATGCACACACTTAGCAGCAGTTGAACAAAGCATGATTTTGTCTTGTTTGCATGAGCACACACACAATGACAGAAGATAAAGGTGGTTGATTTGTCTTGATGCATGTGCTCACTCCAGGACGTGCTAATATGAAGGTTGACAAAGTTTTTGTTTGGGGCAGTGATTGGTTTCATTATCTCTCACTTCTTCTTTACTGCATGATAATATGCTCTTAATTTGTGAAGTCGTTGAGCCTTTTTGATAACAGTTTCAGGCGCTTTGACTCTTTTTTTATTGGGCTAGGGCCCCCTCTCTAGGTATTTTACCCCGCGCCCCCTCTCCCCCCAAAAAAAAGGAAGAGGAACTCGAAGTTTTTTTATGTATGATATGTCCTTTTAAGTTTTTTTTTCCATTTATCCAGTCGCCAAAAAAGTAAACAAGCAAGAGAGGAAACAAGAATTTTGCAGACTATACTCACTCACCTATGATAATAAAACACGAAGCCTCTAAATCAACATGGATAGATAAAAAAGAGTACCGTTCAATAGAAAAACATATTAAATGGTAAACTCATTGGCATCATTACTCTTAACAATTAAAGCTTGTGGTTAACCTAAAATATTTTACTAGAAGCCTAGATTTATCAGTAAATTGATATCTTTCCAATCCTTGATCTGTTATAGTTGAATATTCTGGTGTATTCTTTTCAAATACATGTAAATGTTTGGAATTTGAACAAAAATATCTAATTATGTATATGACGGAAACATTTTGCATTGTATATTGTTTGAAATTCTTTTTGGATATCTAGCGGTTTTAAGAATTTTTTCACGGGTGTAACACACATTGATGAATGCCAGTGGAGTTTCTTTTTTTCCCTTATAATAAAGGACAGAGATTTTTATTTTGCAAGTGATTGTCAGTTGACTGTTTACATTGAATTTGCTAGTCAGCTCATACACTTATCTCATGACAGTTGGTCAGTGCTCCAAAGATTTATTACAAGGAACAATCTTGCTCAAGTTATGATATGAATGATATACTCGACTTTTACAAGGACAACAGTGATACATGGATCAGAACCACGGATTTTGCATTGTCTTTTAGTATAGGACAATCTTCGTCACTATGCTTCATGCTTCCATTTGGCAGCAGCATTTCTCAAATTCGATATAATTTTGCTCATTACAAAGAAATTGAAGAGTGGCTTTCTCTAGAATCGGGCACCTCATTTTCCTCTACAAGATTGGTGCCAATTTTAAGTCCTCCTGTGGGACTTAATATGCCTTTTGAAATACTGTTCCAAGTAAATTCGCTTGTTCAGCATGGAATGCTCAGTGCGCCAAGCCTTGGCAATGAATTCTTCAATTTGCTACATCCTAGATGGGTACCCGATGCATATATAAATTGTGCTCTTGCAAAACTTAGTAATTCGAGAAGCACTTGTTATGATCCAGTAAAATTAATAAGGAATATGAAATTTTAAAAAATTCAAGAAGGCGCCCTTTTTCAGTAAATGTTTCTCTGGACAATGGCCTGATGTATGTCCACCGGGTACAAGTAACTCCCTCAAAAGTGTACTTCTGTGGACCCGAAGTTAACGTTTCCAACCGTGTGACACGACAGTATGCAGATTACATTGATGACTTTCTCCGTGTAACCTTTGTTGATGAGAACTTGAATAGACTTTATGCAACTGATTTGTGTCAGAGGATGAAGAATGGTCAAGAAAAACATACGTAGCTATACAAACGTGTCCTCTCAGTGTTAAAGGAAGGTATTGTAATAGGGAGTAAGAAATTTGACTTTCTTGCTTTTTATACAAGCCAGCTACGAGAAAGTTCCGTCTGGTTTTTTGCTTCAAATGGAAGAGTTAATACAGAGAGTACCCGAGAATGGATGAGTGATTTTTTGGCTATCAAAAATGTGGCGAAATGTGCAGCAAGAATGGGGCAATCTTTTAGCTCCTCTACAGAAACACTTCATGTTCATCAGCATGCCATTGAAGATATTCCAGACATTTGCATTGTGACAAAAGGTAAAAAATACATATTTTCAGACGGAATTGGGAAGATTTCTCGTTCTTTGGCAAAAGAAGTGGCTGCCAAGTGTAAATGTAATAATATACCCTCTGCATTTCAAATAAGGATTGGTGGCTACAAAGGTGTTGTAGCAGTTGATCCTACATCCTTGTACAAACTTTCTCTACGGCCAAGCATGAAAAAATATGAGTCAAACAATACTAATCTTGATGTGCTTTCGTGGTCTAAATTCCGACCTTGCTTTTTGAATCGCCAAATCATAACTCTTTTGTCTACTTTAGGAGTTCAGGATAAGAACTTTGAGAAGATGCAGGAACTAGCAGTTACAAATCTAGATCAACTTTTGACTAACAGAGAGATGGCTCTTGAAGTACTTCCAGTCATGACTGCGGGTGATTCTCATAATGCCCTTATAAGCATGCTTTCAGCTGGCTATTTGCCTGAGTCTGAGCCATACTTGTCAATGATTCTTCATGCATTTAGAGCATCTAAACTATTTGAACTAAGATGCAAGTCGAAAATATTTGTTCCAAAGGGGCGAAGCTTGATGGGATGCCTGGATGAAAGTAGAACTTTAAAGTATGGTGAAATATTTTTTACAGGTTTCTACTCCAGGAAATAGGCGATTCCATGATACAGCACTTTCTACATCTCGACAATATGGCATTGATTCTCCAACTAGTATAGTTGAAGGGAAAGTGATAGTTGCGAAAAACCCATGCCTTCACCCGGGTGATGTGCGGGTTCTATTAGCAGTTAACACTCCCATTCTTCACCATATGGTTGACTGTATAGTTTTCCCACAACAAGGTTAGAGGTAAGCAGATAAACTTCTTGATTTTGCTCGTTACTTTTTTGAACTAGTTTTGGTTTTCCCTCTGCATTCTGTTCTTTCTTGCTTTACATATACACACAAACACAGACACATTTACTAATTGTTGACAATTCTTCCAGAGGGCAGATTGTCTCTTGCCGTTCGGAAAATTCATATCTCCATCCAAGGAAAGAATTCATTAGGAAGAATACATTGTTTTTCTTTGCTAAGGGGCCTTTGCTACAACATGAAAATAACGAAGGAATGGTTCATCGAAAAGGCTTTTGCTAAGGACAGGTCTTCGGAGAAGTGCTGAGGACATAAGTCCGAAGGAAATAACAACAAAGAGCCTAATACAAAGGAAGTAATTCCTCTGGATTTTTTGTCCGAAGGAATACTTCGGAGAATCCAAAAGTCCACCCAAATAAGCAAGGAAAGGCCAAGGGCAGGGTACCCTTTGGAAGGGTCATTTTCAACAATCCCGAAGGGCACCTACCCTTTGGGAAGGTACGGGAACAAATTCAGGGCCTTTGCAAAAAACTAGGGTGCCTTACAATTTTTCTGAAAGGCACAGAGGGAGA